>CM048745.1:303159746-304409746 GCA_026315105.1 Locusta migratoria | reverse complement strand
TTTAATGTGTAACATTACCTTTGGTGACAACTATAAACCTTCAGTAGCAGTGAAGCCAACGAGCTATATAAACTACATAGAGAGGTTATCTCTGTGACTACCTAGGCTTTCCAGGCGTAAAAAAAGGTAAAGCAGTCAACAATCCGAAGATTGGTTTGAACACCACAGTGCTTTACTAGGCATGGTCCTGTTTGGAGGTGGTATGCCGTTGCCTTCCTCCGACCTTCGAACTGACTTACCCAGCCAGCAATAGGTGGACCTACAGCTTAACGTGGGTTCCGAACCACGGTGCTACTCGGTATTTTTCACATGAGCAATACTGCCAGAGGTGAAAGAAGTGGAAAGTGACCAATAAAAATCCTAGGACCTGGCGGGGATCGAACCCGCGACCTTCGGATTTGTAGTGTGGCACTCTACCACTGTGCTACAGAGCCCCGTAATGATTTATAATATTCTTCTCGGGTTTTCTGCCGGATCAAAACGTCAACTGGACACAATATTTCGGCGGTCCACCTGGCCGCCATCCTCAGGTGACAGTGCTGGTACACCGACTCGCCGAGACTGAGTACAAGCTGTTTTTTTTCCTTCATTGACTTTTTAATGCCCTAAGGCAGCCTGGCAGCAGCCAATGATGCTGCTCTACAGCCGAGCGAATGGTAAACAATGGACAACAGAATATAAAATGAAAGGTGATAAAAAGGCGCTTTTACAATTTTAAGATGAAAATTTGGGAGAAAGTTAAAAGACTATGACAGCGGACAGAACATACATGATTCCAAAAACAAGACATTGCCACGGTGGCTAAAAAACACTCACTGCAGACGAGACATAACAAGACGGCGACATTGAGGTAAAAAACACTGAACACTGGTGTCCGCAACGTTAAAAACACTGGGCGATGAAACACTATACACACGAAGCACTGAACACTTAAAACACAGAACTGTACTGACCCTGCAGGGGAAGGGGGGGGGGGAGTAGAAACTGCGAGCGGCGGCCCCTATATACGCTGCGGAAGGCCGAGGGCGCGTGCGCAAAAATTGACAGTTCTGCCTTCTACGTTTCAGCGCCGCCAGTGGTAGAAGCCGGCGTAAACGATAGATCGCTATTCAGCAGAGACCGTTGTTTTTTGATATCAAACAATAAAGGGTTCCACATTTTACTCACAGGAAAACCCTTGTCTCTGTTAATAATATTGTCAGAAAGACGAATTGCGATCGATTCCTTTAAAATACAGTCCCAATAGCGAGACGCAGAAGCAACCATTTGTGTTTCATCATATTTCATTTTATGTCCCTCAGTAAGGCAGTGCTCAGCTACTGCAGATTTCTTTGGTTGAAGCAATCTTGTGTGTCGATGGTGTTCAGTACATCGATCTTGAATTGTACGGATTGTCTGGCCGATGTAAACTTTTCCACAGTGACAAGGAATTTGGTGTACACCAGGTTTCCTCAATACTAAGTCGTCTTTAACTGAGCCCAGGAGCGCTCTAACCTTGGCAGGTGGACAAAAAAAGCATTGGATGTCATATCTTTTCAAAATTCTTCCTATTTTAGAAGAAATGCTTCCAGCAAACGGTAGGAAAGCCAGCGACTTGCAAGTTTCTTCTTGTGGTTCCCGCGAAGGTCCAAACTGGAAAGCACGGCAGATCTGTTGGTCAGTGTAACCATTCTTCTTGAAAACCCTTCTCAGATTGTCCATGTCTTTAGTCAGACTATCAGCGTCTGAAATGGCAAAAGCTCTTTTTGTCAGCGTACGCAGGACACCAGTGCGCTGGTAAGGTGCATGACAACTTGTTGTATGCAAGTAGCGGTCCGTGTGTGTGGGCTTTCTGTAAACACTGTGTCCCAATGTTTCGTTACCTTTTCTGTACACCATGACATCTAAAAATGGAAGCTTTCCATCTATCTCGACCTCCATAGTGAACTTAAAGCTAGGATGGAGACAATTAAAATGGTCCAGAAAACGGTTCAGAGCATCTCTCCCATGGGGCCATCAAAGTATCGTCAACGTACCTCCAGAAACATGTAGGTTTTAAAAACGACGTTTTTAGCGCCGTGTCGTCAAAATCCTCCATAAATAAATTGGCGACAATGGGGGATAATGGGCTCCCCCATAGACACTCCGTCAGATTGTTCAAAATAATGATCGTTGAATAAAAAGTACGTTGACGTATATAAGGGCTCGCTCGCGGCTTGTACTAAGTCTCGGCGAGTCGGTGTACCAGCACTGTCAACTGAGGATGGCGGCCAGGTGGACCGCCGAAATATTGTGTCCAGTTGACGTTTTGATCCGGCAGAAAACCCGAGAAGAATATTATGAGGTTATCTCTGGGTTAACAGCGCTCCTTGTGGCAGCAACTGTGGCAGCCATTTTTTCAACGTCTTAGTGCGTCGAATACGAAAGTTAGACCGACGCTATTTACGTGTTTTGGATTCACATTTTATGTATCGTAGTAAGCTTGAAAGGTTATTTATTAAGCTGGATGTGGTGTCGCACAAGTCTCAAGTGCGCGCCACGTACTTTCGCCACGCGCCGCCATGCAAGCACGGCGCGGCGTTCTTACGACGTCGGCCACGAGCTCCCTCTGCTGTAACCCCACTCGTGGCCAGCACTGAACTGCATTCGGTCACTTGGGATTAGGACAGGCACTAGGACTCATCAGTAGGCAGGCCTCTATCTAGTCAAACTATGTACCAGCATTCCACTAGTCTGCTGCCCTCCAAGTTAAGTATTGTACCATCTCTATGAAATATATATCTTGTTCTAATTTAGCCTAGTGTTTCTACTTTCTGCTGTCCCACTGGCTGGTCACCTCCGTACCTGCACACGCGTGCATCCTATTCCCCCCCCCCCCCCCCCCAAAAAAAAAAAAGTTCAAATGTCTGTAAAATCTATCGGACCAAACTACGTGGTCATCAGTCCGTAGCTTAGAAACTACTAAAACCTAGGTAAACTAACCTACGGACAAACATACACACCCATGCCCCAGAGAGGACTCGAACCTCCACGGCGAACAACTGCGCGCTCCGTAGCGAGGTGCTTTAGACCGCTTTTTTTTCCTCTGGTAGATCTATGGTTCGCGGTTGTTTGTTTAGTTCTTTCGTGGTTGTTCGTTCAATGGTTGGCTCAGCTTTTTTTTATTACAGAGGGCGTTTAGCCCCCTGACTGGGCGCGTCGAGCCACGGCGCCCGGCTTACGTGTGGTGTCCGTTCTTTCGGGCACGAACAGACACCACAACCGCTCGGCTACTCCACGGGACTCCTATTTCCGTGTGTCGGTCTCTCTACTCGGCCACCGACACCTACGACAACCGTCGGCAACGAGACACAAAACTGGAATCATGCCGAGTGTATGCGCAGCATATAACTGTACGAATCGCAGTAATAAGACTGATGGAGTATCGTATTTTCAGTAAGTAACAAATGATCCAAAGCGGCTTCTGGCTAATGCGATTCCGACGATATTTTCGTTCCCTGAACAGCTTCAAACAACAAAAACGCCAGCAAAGAAAGCCAGATAGCTGAATCAGCTTCATTTGAAGATACGTAATCAAGCAGAAGTAATGGAAACTCTTTCATTACCTATTGCAAGTAATGATTTAAGTCATTCATAGAGCAGTAGGCCTATTCAGTTTGACCATGACTATGTGGCAGAATACGAAATGCTGATATTATATTGGGAAAAAGTAGTTTAATATATTTCTGGAAGCATCATTAGGCAAGTCAGTAAAAAACTGAAGTGTTTAGATCGCTTGGAAGTTCTTGCTCCTAAAAATGAGAGTAAAACAGAATCAATCGGATTAAAATGTATGAAAGACAGTTTGTTGAATCCCTCTAATGATCTTGTAAAACTGTTCGAAATGGCAGAAAGGATTCTGAGGATTCATTAGGGAAGAAAAATTTTATTTTGCGAATATTTGTAAATGTATTTAGAATGTTGGGAAAAAGATCTACTTTATTTACCAACTACTAGCACTTAATGTTATCCTCGGAACTTCGAGAGGAATCTCATTACTCCAGCCTAATAAAGCTGTCATTAAAACATTACTTCAGTTGTAGACTACATCATTTAAGTAAAGCCAAATCTGCGGAGGAAAGAGGTAAGCAGATCAGGAAAATGTACACGAAATTAATATTGTTTAAAGGGCAGTGAAAAGGCGTGTTTTTGTATCAATGAGACGATGTTTAGGCGATTCAGTGTATGGGACATTTGTAATTAAACTTTCCGATTTGTCTACAACTCACTTGTTGTCTATCATTTATCCTTTATCCGTATTAGCTTGACTATAAAAATAACAATAATCAGGTAGAGAATTGTTTGTTAAATCATTGCACAAAGTGAAAGTGATATGATTTAGTGCTATAGCAGACGACTGGTTACGCCTACGTGACGTTGTAAAACATGGCGGCCGAGCTTTCAATTTGCTTCAAGTATGACAGCTCCTTAGCCAGTCTGTGTTGTTTATATAGGTCGTTGAGTTAAGCCCTTTGTATACGAGACGTGCAACACACACTAGGAAGTCCTTGTCAGCTGCATCGCCCCTTGCGATAGACCGTCGAACTACAAAGAAGCGTTCAAACGGTACGCATTTGTTGAGTCGTCTGCTTCACGTGTCTACTTCGTTTGTTGTCAAATTACAGCAAATGAATCGCCGCGTTAACATCACTTTTCGAAACTGTATGATATATTATGACGACTGAAATATTTATTAGTGTTTTAGACTACCACTGTGAAACTGTATTTAATTGTTTTCGTGCAGTTCATGCGTAACTACGTCGCTCACATGTATTAACCACCTCATTATAAAATGCGATTACATACTTCCAGCCCCTGCGGTTTGAGGCGCCTATGTATATGATGAACAAACTCAGGTGTCTATACATAGAATTTTCACTTTGGTAAAGCTTCAAATAATGCTCACCAAAAATAAAAATTTCATCTGTTAACTACAGCATGTTTCATAAAAAATAGCATATATTTTAGAAGATGGTAATAAAGACGATTTGCAGGTAAAATTTAATATAACGTGTGTCCAATTTTTATTGGGTACAAAGATACAGCTCTCGGTATGTACAACAAACTGATTTAGATATTTTGACTGATTCTTTCGTCGGTTCTTGGTAGATCACCATATTGACTTTTATTTAAATAACCGGTTTTCGAAGTAATTTAAAGTCTGAATATTTCCTAGTAAGCCGAAAACTGGGTAACTAAGTGAAAATGAACGTGTAGAACATACACAAAGTTCTACTTTTAAGTAAGTGTGATGTTGTACTACCAAGAACCGACGGATAAATCCGTGAAAATTTCTTTATTTACATTTGCTCTACGTTTGTGTGGATTTCATATTAACAGCAATATCTCTGTATTCAATAAAATTGTACACAGGCTACATTAAATTTCTCATGCAATTACTATATAGTATCATCTCCTAAAATACTTACGACTGAGTCGAAAAACTACGTTCCTCTGAGCAAATTCCCGACTTGGCTTCGTTTGTCAGCTGGGTTCCCGATTCGTTCGTCTGCGCATGCGCGAAGCACTTCCATACGCGTGAAAAAAGGATCCATCCTATTCCGTCTACTAGCGATCGTATGCGTGCATCTTGTGCAAGTGGCCGCGTCTACACTGTAGGCGGACGGCGTGATCGGTGCATCATGGGTAATCTCGTAAGCTCTCACTTCCCGTGTAGAAAGGGCTTTACATCTTCGACTTGTAAGGAGTGAAAAATATTTTTCTAATTTCATCAACGAAAAGTAATTATTTTGCAACAGAATGTTTCGTTAACAACGAATGAGTAATGTATATATGCCTCTAGATTAATTCTTAGGCTTAAAAAAAAAAAAAAAAAAAAAAAAAAAAAAAAAAAAAAAAAAAAAAATGTTCAAATGTTTGTAAATCTATCGGACCAAACTGCGTGGTCATCAGTCCGTAGCTTACAAACTACTTAAACTAAGCTAAACTAACCTAAGGACAAACACACACACACACACACACACACACACCCATGCCCCAGGGTGGACTCGAACCTCCGCGGTGAGCAACCGCGCGCTCCGCAGCGAGACGCTTTAGACCGCTCGGCTATTCCACGGCGGCTAGGCTTTTTAAAATGAATAGATTAACCTAAAAATTGTAGCTTGCTGTGAAACGGAAGTTCGACTGATGTTGTACCTTTAACTACAATAGGGTGTTGTTCCTCTGACCTGGTTAAAGGTACAACACCACTTAACAATATGTAGATCTTTTTTCTTAGAGTAATTTTAGAGTTAAGTGAGATGAAAATTTAAATATTTTTGGGTTCATTTTGTGCTAGGTACGTTTGAAAACTGAGTAAAGATGCCCAGAAGCAAAACTGGTGTTAAACGTCGGATGATTAACAAAGATGATTTGGAAGCTGTTAAAGAGACAAAAATGACAACTGGTGAAGGCAGCATGGCATTTTGATTTGAAGATATCAGCTTTAATCTTCCATCTTAAAAAGTTCAAGGAATCTGGTACTGCTGTCTATAAATATTCTCCAAAGAAGCCGAAATAGGTCTTTCCTGATGAAGAGGAGTTGTTACTGCTTGAGTATTTAACGTCGGCGGCAAACATGCATTATGGTCTAAACGTCAAGTAATGCGATTGGCTTATTACTTTGCGAAAGCAAATAATAAAACTGTGGACCCCTCTTGATTGGCAAATGAAAGTACTGGAAAGCAGTGGTTAGGGGACTTCTGAAAAAAGTCCGTGAATGAGGCAACAGCGGGAAGTTCTTCCATTGCTGAAACTGGCACACAACCAAGAGACCAAATTCAGCAGTCTGATCAGAGATGGAAATGTTGCATCAACATCTGCTACTCTAGTGACTCCAGACGCTGTGAGGCCATTTCCAGAAGCACAAAAGAGGAAAGAAAAGTGCAAGAAAAGGGTAACTGGAAAGTACAGAATTATCACAGACACTCCTGCAAAAAAATAAAAGAAAAGGAAACAAGCACAGTGTGAAAGAAATAGCAATGAAAACCAAATCTTATCCAACGAAAGTAAAAAATCAATTGTTTATCCATGACTCTGGTGCTGAATATTCATTAGATGAAAGTATTTCAGATCTTTCAGATGAAGTCCATGAGTTGGAAGTGGACTTAAACTTTGAAGAAGAAGATTTAGTTGAAGAAAGTTACATCCTTGTCAAGCTAACAACTAAAAAATAAAAAAATAAAAAATAAAAAAAACAAGAAATACTTTGTGGCTCAAATGAAGGAAGCAGCATGAGATTCCCTTAAAGTTAAATTTTTGAAAAAAAAAAAAACTCCGAAAATAGGAAAATTTATCCAAGCAGATAACGAGATCTATGACAAAGAACTACAAGATATAGTGGCCAGGTTGCCAAATCCAATCACAGCTGGTGGCACGGTTCGACTGAAGGAATGTCTAACTTTTTCCTAAATTTTTCATTGTATAATGTAGACTAGGGTAAATGGGAAACTGACATTAGGAATATTTGATCCAAGGCAAAAGGTACTTGGAGAGCTTGTGGCAAAAATTGGGGCCTGAGCCCCAAGGGTATGCACTGGATATACACCACAGTGATTAGACCCAGGATCACCTATGGGGCGGTCGTGTGGTGGAAGAAGGTAGAACAGCAGGTTACTGCTAAGGAGCTTGGTAAGGTGCAGAGACTAGCCTGCTTAGCCATAACAGGCGGAATTAGCAGCACACCAACTGCTGGGATGGAAACCATGCTGGATATGTCCCCATTACACCTTTGGGTCAAGATGGAGGCGACAGCTGGTGCCTACAGACTCAAATCTGTCAACAACTGGAACTCTTTGCGATATCCAGAATCACACACTAAAATAGTGAGTGAGGTAAATATAGGAAAGGTTGGGGAAATGCCAGCCGACTATATTATAACCCCATACTGCTTCAACAAGCCTTTCAGTATAACAATTGGAAGTAGGGAGCAGTGGGAGAAAATAGTTCGACAGCGTACGGAGGATATTGTCTGGTTCACTGACGGGTCGAAATCAGACCAAGGCGTTGGGGCCGAGGTATACGGGGTGCAGACTGGAGGGCGTCATCTCTCTAGGGAAACTGGCCTCAGTATTCCAGGCCGAAATCACTGCCATCAGGGCATGTGTGGAGGAGAATTTGCGTAGGTGCTACAAAGATCGTAGCATCTATATCTATTCAGACAGCCAGGCAGCCCTGAGATTACTGGCAGCTCCTACAACAAGGTCTAAAATTGTCGCAGAATGTCACAGGGTTCTGGTGGAGCTAGGGGAAAGCAATAGAGTAAACCTATTGTGGGTTCCTGGCCACTCGGGGATCAGTGGCAACGAACATGCCGACAGATTAGCCAGGATGGGGGCAGAGGCTCCATTTATTGGACCGGAACCTGTCCTGACAATCACCAAGGCAATGATCAAATTGGAGCTACGTAACTGGCTCAGAAGACAGCACGTAGAATATTGGACCAAAGTCCATCAACAAAAATATGGCAAGGTAATGATGCCAAAGCCTTGTTTTAAAAGAAGCTCTGCAACGCTGAGTCTGAACAGGAGAGAGATTAGACTCATGGTTGGATTGCTGACAGGCCATGGGAATTTCAAAAAACACCTACATACAATGGGAATAACAGAAGAGGACCCTAAATGTAGGCTCTGTGATGACGGCGATGAAACTGCATCACATCTGATCTTCGATTGCATTGCATTGGAGAGTAAAAGGCACAGAACATTTAGGACAACCAGACCCGAAGAAATTGTGTCTAATAAAGAACTGGTAAAGGGACTTGCACTGTTCAAGTGCATTGGTTGGCTTTACTAGACATACAGGGACTGATACCGCACAATAAACTTAGTTTCGGTGCGGGCAGTGGCGGGTTGGACCAAGACTGTTTTGGCTTCCCTGAAAGAATCAAATCAAATCAAATCAAATCAGGGTAAATGGACAGGATTACTTAATGCATTATAATTATTTCACGTTATATTAAACTACTTTGAATTTCATATCTTTGTCAAATGTATACATTTATGAAAAAATATTAATTACATAACTTGTATCTAACTATCAGTTGCTACAACCAACTGGTCAAAGGTACAATAACCTCTGGTCAAAGGTACAATAACCTCTGGTCAAAGGTACAACATGTAGTTGTACCTTTAACCACAACGTAGAGTGTTTTTTGTAAAATAAAATATTTATAATCAAAATATAATATATAAAAACATGCAGCTGATGGTAAAATAAGTAAAGATCACATGTATTCATTCAAGTAACAATTTACTTGAGTACATAAAATTGGAAAAATAAGTTAGAAAAAAATGGTCAAAGGTACAACACGTTACGCTATATGACGTAAAAATGCAGTTCCAGGAACAGGCGAATGGTCATAGGGCAGTACACGTGGAACTCAGGGTCGGATTAGGGGTGGGGAGGAGGGAGTAGTGTAAGCACGGGTCTCCAGGTGAACGAAGGGCATGTGCTTCGATTTTTCTTTTATGTGTTTGGAAACTTCCATTTACATAATCGCTGTTCGTTTTTTGAGCATCACCTGCGACCAGCTTTGCGAACGAATCGGCAGCACTTTCTGCGCAACCCACCCATCATTTGCACGACAATGCGCGGGCGCATTACAGCGCAAGCTGTGGCTGCTCTGTTCGGTCGCTGGGACTGGGAAGTACTGTACCATCCACCATACTCCCTGGACTCAAGTCCTTGTGACTCTGATTTGATTCCGAACATGAAGGAACCACTTCGCGGCATTCGCTTCAGAACTGTTCCAGAGACTCGACAGACAGTAGACCGCTCCATTTGCACCATCAACAGAGCAGAGTGTGCGGCGCGCCAGTCACGTTCTGCACGGCCACTACGGTCGGGGGTTCGAATCCCCCCTCGAGCATGGATTTTGTGCCGTTCGTAGTATTAGCTAGTTCATAAGTAGTTTGTATGTTTAGGGAATGATGACCCCGTAGTTAAGTCCCATAAGCTCTACAAACATTTGAATTTTACTACACCATCCACATCGCTGGCAAGGGGTTCTACACAACTCTGGTGACTACTATGAAGGACAGTAACAGGTGCGACTGATAACCACGCAGTTTAGTCCCCTTTAAATAAAAATAGCAAGGACCAGGTGCAAAATGTAACGCCTTTGTATCGGTCACTAAATAGTTTGTCAATAAATAGTTGCCACTATTTAAGTTACAACCCTCGTAGAACCATGGGCGGTCAAATCTGAGGTTAAAATTTTCCTTGAAATTTTGTAAGTAAAATCTGTAATATTTCAATCAGGATACAGATGTACAAACAACTTATGCATGGATTTAACATCTACTGGGGCATCTAAATAGTGGAGCACCTTTCGGGATGAATGCGTATTTTCCTTAGGAAAAGGATCAGTATGATTACTGATCTTCTGAGAAATTTCTCCTGGTATGGCATTAACTTTTACATATTTCCCCCTAAGATCACGAGGACATTTGCCTTGAACTAGCAAGCGGCATAATCTTCGAACTCTTTTCGTGTTATACCGTGGGGAATAATAAAGGATTTTTTATTTTATTTTATTATTATTATTTTTTTTAATATACCGGTATGTTTAGTCTTTGTTATGACTGTAGTGTCGTATTATGCCTACTTCCAGTTACATGCTGTACACCGACGATGTCGTAAACACAGCAATGGATTGTTGCAGTGATTTAAACCTCAAACCTAAAAATACGCCCGAAAGAAGTGCAAGGTCACGAATAGCGTTCGATTTAATACACCTCTTCGTAGTTATTGCAAAAACGGCATGAGTCAATGACTGATGAACTTTTGTAAAAAAAAAAAAAAAAAAAAAAATAAAATAAAAAAATATTTCAAGGCCCGATACTGACGCCATTTTATGGTTGATTACGACCCTCCTTGTACGTATGAATCCGGCTAACCTTCCCCCCCCCCGCCCATTTCTAGTTAATTTTCGTAAAAGAGTTGATTCATGACCTTTTTGCATTGATCGATTCACTGAGTTGATGGTTCAGGGTAGTTCCAGGGATAAGACAAGGGTGTAACCAGAAACCACAGTTGTTCGTAATATTTATTAATCATATTCTGAAAAGAAAGAATGGTAGGGTGAGATTAAAAGGTGAAAACAAAAAGTAGTCTCATATGCGGACGACTTAGTTGTGATGACAGATTCGATTGAAAGGTTACAGTCTAATATTTCAGAGATAGCTCAGAGGTGTAATTTAAACGGACTCAGTGCTAAACAGGAGGAAAAAAATTGGAACTGGTGGACTGTTTCAAGTTAGTGGTATATGTTATCTCACACGACGGCAACATAGTGAAAGAACTGGAATCATCATGTAGCAAAGCAAATGCAGTGAACGCTCGGCTACGATCTACTGTCTTCTGCAGAAGGAAAGTCAGTACGAAGTGCAGCGTTCAATCTTTTGACCAACTTTGTTGTATGGGAGGGCAAGATGGTGTATAACGGTTACCTTATTAATGACGTTGAGGTTACAGATGTGAATGCAGCAAGGATGACTGAAGGTATTAATAGATTGGTACAATGATAGAGGGTATCCATAATGTGGAAATCAAAGAAAAACGAGGAATGAACAGCTTAGATGAAACAGTTGTAGCGAACAGGTTAAGATGGTGGGTTCATGTTACACGAAAGGGACTAGAACGCTTGGCTAAGAGTGAAGTGTTTGTTCAAATGTTTGTAAATCTATCGGACCAAACTATGTGGTCATCAGTCCTTAGCTTACAAACTACTTAAACCTGGATTAACAGACCTACGGACAAATACACACACCCATGCCCCAGGGCGGACCCGAACCTCCACGGCGAGCAACCGCGCGCTCCGCAGCGAGACGCTTTAGACCGCTCGGCTACTCCACCGCGGCGAAGTGTTTGTGATGTGGGGTTACAGAATAATGTTGGAAATCAGGTGGACAGGTAATGTAAGCAATGAGGTGGTTGGAACTTGAATCTACATCTACAGCTACATGGGATACTCTGCATATCAGATTTAAGTGCCTGGCAGAGGGTTCATCGAACCACCTTTATATTATTGATCTCCCATTCCATTCTCGAAGAAGAACAACTGAAGAAAGAATACCTGAATCTCTCCGTCCCAGCTCTGATTTCTCGTATTTTATGCTGATGATCTTTTCTACCTAGGTAGGTGTGAGTCAACAATATATTTTCGCATTCGGAGGAGAATGTTGTCGATTGGAGTTTCGTAAGTAGCCTACGCCGCAGCGATAAGCGCCGTTGTTGTAATGATTCTCCTCTCAGATCCTGTATCATTTCCGTAACGCTGTCTCCCCTGTTCCCTGACAATACAAAACGAGCTGCCCTTCTTTGAACTCTTTCGAGGTCCTCTGTCAAACCCACCTGATCAGGATCCCACACTGGGCAACAATACTCCAAAAAAGGACGGACAAGCGTAGTGTATGCAGTCTCTTTAGTAGTTCTGTTACATATTTTAAGAGTTCGCCGCGGTGGAGTAGCCGAGTGGTCTAAAGCGCCTCGCTGCGGAGCGCGCGGTTGCTCGCCATGGAGGTACGAGTCCTCCCTGGGGCATGGATGTGTGTGTGTGTGTGTGTGTGTGTGTGTGTGTGTGTGTGTTGTCCTTAGGTTAGTTTACATAGGTTTAAATAGTTTGTAAGCTACAGACTGATGACCAAGCAGTTTGGTCCGATAGATTTACAAACAGACATTTTTAAGAGTTCTGCCACTAAAACGAAAGTCTCTGGTTCGCCTTTCCCACGACATTATCTACGTGTTCTTTCCAGTTTAAGTCTGAAGTAATAGTAATTCCTAGATATTTTGTTGAGTTTACGGTCTACACGTTTGATTCATTTATCTTGTAAACAAAGTTTAACGGATTTCTTTTCGTACTCATGTGGACGACTTCACACTTCTCATTATTTAGAGTCAATTGCCAATTTTTACACCATGGTGATATCTTATTTAGATCGTTCTGCATCAGATTCTCAAGAGAAAATCTGCTGAGCTAGTTTTTGTGTATCAATGCTTAGTAATTGTATCGTTATTTATTTCGCTATTATCTAATGAATTGCGCCGGTTTTAAAAAGTTAAATAAGCTATTTTTCATTACGAAATCAATAAACATTTTGCAAAAGATCTTGTTTCAGTCGTGGCCATTTGACAAAACTTAACAAATCGTAAATTACCTTCCAGGGTAGAGGTTGATATTGTTGGGATTGTTCCAGCTTTGGTGCCAGATGTTTGATTTGTCCGATGACGTATTATTCCTGCGTGGTGTAACATCTAGCCTGAGCAATCGGGACCGTGAAATGTAGAGGCACTGCAGTGTCCGTCGTAGCGCTATTCCCTCGTGACTGTTACGGAAATCCAACTACCGTCTTCGGCGTTGAGCGACTTTACTACTTCAGACCAGTTTAATAATTCGTAACTGCGCGTTCAGCTAGCTCTCACATGTTAACGTTAAGGTCTCTAGCGGGCTCAGTAATTTACACCGAGATGTTGATTGCATTATTAGAAGCCTCACCACAATGCTAATAACGCAAACAGCATTGCAGTTCCTTCTCTCGCAGATAAACTCAAAGCCATAAAAATGAGCAAAAGCATAAAGTTAGGTCTGAAACTGCTTCCTGGTAGATCCAGCGGCCGGTTACACATTACAGACATATGCAGTTTAATGTGGGTAACATTTCCCTCTTGAAACGAAGGTTAGAAACAGCAGATATATAATTTAACAGATGTGAAGCCTAAAAGTTTATTTGCAAAATAGGGTACAAAGTGAGATGCAGGTGACAGATCCTACAAAACTCTAAGCTCAGTCAATCATAAAATTTCGTAATGGGTATTCATCAGTTGAGCCGGGCGGCTTTGATATCGTTGGCGGGATCATCTTTGCTTTGGTAGTTTCTTCCCCCGTCCGCTTTGCCGGCGACTCTGGTTGGTCGGTGCGTGTTTTTATGCTCGAACGCTATCGTAATCCAGGATTGTACTACGAGGTAGTCATCAGCGACAGGCGGCCGAGTGTAGTTGTCGGGAGCGTGGCAGCTCGTACCGGCACAGGTCCGCTGGTTAGCACTGCCAGTGGGTGCCGTGTTGTTATCAAAGACGTTGTAAAAATAACTAGACTGCCTTACGGCGCTGCTGTCGCATGGATAATCTGAATCTTTGCGCGGCCGCCATTAAAGTGGCAAAAGATAAATACGAGTGTTGTTAGTATATAAATCGAGTATTGCCGCGGTGGAATAGCCGAGCGGTCTAAAGCGTCTCGCTGCGGAGCGCGCGGTTGCTCGCCGTGGAGGTTCGAGTCCTCCCTAGGGCATGGATGTGTGTGTTTGTCCTTAGGTTAGTTTACCTAGGTTTAAGTAGTTTGTAAACTACGGACTGATGACCACGCAGTTTGGTCCGATAGATCTACAAACATTTGATTTAAAGCAAGTATTACATAGCTACTGCGGTATACATATGTTCAAATGTTTTGAAACCTATCGGACTACTAGGTTATTAGTCAATAGCTTACAAACTATTTAAATTAAGCTAAGGACAACACAAACACCCATGTCCGTGGGGCCGGAGGGACCCGAACCCCCCCCCCCCCCCCATGCCCCCGGTATACATACTCATTTGGTAGTCACACTGTACTGTTTGGCTATTGCCGCACGTGAAGCACAGTGGTGTAGATTTGCAAATTAAATGTGTAGTCTTTAGTTCGTGCTGTAGCTTATAGTGAGGTAATCTTGCAGGAAAGAAATGAATACTATCGCGCCATTTATATTTCGCAGGAATATAAGTAGGGCTACTAATTATGTCCAGAGATAGTAGCTCTTGCTTAAAAGGCAGTTAGTCGAGACAATATAGGATTTTGAATGAAATAACAAACTCTTATAATACGTGTATCTCTTAAAGATCAGCTACTTTAAGCATTACTAACGGACAAGAAGTTCAAAAACTTTCATTTTCCGATGATGTAAAATAGCTATTTGGGAAACAAGATTAGTGGCCTCAATGATGTTCGAAATTTTGTTTATGAAATTAATAATTTAAAGGTCGTCTGATTTACATACAAGAACTGAATGAATTTGCATATGAGCTGCATTTTATTGTTCAACAAAATTGGTTCCCCCATTTGCTCATGTTTGAACTGAAAATAATTTATTTTCAGAGGAATTTTATTCTAATTATGGATATTAGTTAATTAATACCCTCCCTTTTATTTAATGTTGTTTTTCACCAATGCTGAGAACAAATTCAGATGCATATTATCATATTTTTAATTCCGTTTCGCCATAAATGTTCTCTCAGCCACCCTCATGAAATTGTTTAGTTCGCGGTGGCTTGTATATTAATGATTGTGTGCAATTCTCGTGATCTACGACGTATACTGGCCACCGTCTCTTTGTCTTCCTGCTGCTAAAGTAAAGTTTGAGTCAGTTCTAAATTCTGGGCCAGGGAACAAGATTCTGTTGCAAGAAGTAGTCAGTAGTTCACGCGAATCCTTTAGCTGGTTTTACGGGCAGAGATATATGTTTAAAGTAAGCTTTTAACTGGCTCCGTCAGCCAGAATTAATTTTAAAATTAACGGTGGTCTTTCAGGCATATGGTACTGAAACACACTGTGGTGAGGAATTAGAGGGTAGCCGCGGCGGAGCGGCCGAGCGCACTGAGGCGCTATGCTAAGATGCGCGAGGCCGTTCCCCGTTGGGAGTTCGAAACCCCCTCGGGCATGAATGTTTGTGCTGTCTTTATTATAAGTTAGTTTATAAGTTGTTTGTAAGTTTAGTGACTAATCTCCCCGCTGTTAAGTCCCTTAAGCTTCACAAACATTAAAACATAGCCACACAGGATGCACATTGTAAAGTTGAACCCAATGTGTAGTTGCTGACTTTTGAGCAGTTCACAGTACTGTAATGTAGCACTGTTAAAGCACTAAAACATGCTAATATTCGTGCAAATGTTACATGAAATTATTAACAAAATGTTGTATTCACAATGTAAGAAGCTATTTTCCAGTTATGTATCTGATGGGATATTTATTTTCACAGTAGATTTTTAGCATTAGCTGCTATAGGCAGTCCTGGTCGACATCTGACTCGAATTTTTTCATTTTGTGATGCTATAAAATATCCACATATTGGAGAATTAGCAGGCACTTAAGAAAAGACACCAACTTTTCCGAATTTAATGTTTGTCCAACAGATTCGCCATCGAAGAATATACCGAGAAAGTGCCTAAAAATCGTGTCCGCCGCCAAATCTCGTTCATTTCCTGCATATGGAATACGAAAAACCTAAATGGTATAATTCGGTTTAATTAGGAAGAGGGAACGCTGTTGACCGCTTTATACATTGCAATCCTATACATATTATAAATGCGAAAGTTTCTATGTTTGTTACCGCATCACGCTAAAACTACAGCACTGATTTAGATGAAATTTCATATAGAGATTTCTTATGTCTTGGATTAGGACATACGCTACTTTTCAAAATGTTTATTACAAGTTATTTATTTGAAATATATCCATAGAAATACGTGACGGTTGTAAGAAGATTTTAATACAGCAGCGAAGATCATCGTAGGTTGTCATGTTTAGCCGCGGGGGTTAACGCGTTTCGTTATTTTGGGCAATGGTTCGGGTCCTGCTATAGTGAATTTTTTTTTCTTTGTTATTGTTATCTTTTTTACTTTCGAATATACAAAAAGATTCTTGGATACTACCAAAACGGCTTAACTGATATATAATTACATACACAAGAAATCTGAATGTTGGCGTTTATGCCGCATTCATTTTCATTTGTTGTAACAAATGAAGGAAGTATGTATATAAATTGAAGACTTTAAATAAAATATGCTCTAAGTACCATGGCAAGAAAAAAACATTGACGTTTTGTGTAGAATGGGATCTAGATACCAAGCCCTATTTTGTGTACAAAGCGGGAACTGCCACGTATAAATAGCGTACGTAAACTGCAACGAAAGTAGTAGCAAATGCACTCAACAGGTGGCAGGCGGTACGCTGCAGTTAACATATGAAACGTGATAGATGTTCGAACATTGTGATGTTATCGTAATTCTTTAAAATTGTATTCTCTGTGGATTTCAATGAATAATAGTTTCTTTGGTGATTTCGATTATTTATAGCATTCGAACGTTTGCCTTTAGTTCTTTTGTTGGTTCGATTTGCATTTGTAGGATCTCAACAGTTCGTTTCTCCGTTATATGTCTTTTTTATCTCTTTACTTTTCTCCGTTAGGTTTGTTGTTTATTTCGTTACATTTCTCCGTTAGGTTCGCTGTTTATTTTGTTCCTTTACTTGGCATTTGTTTTCGATTACTGTATTGTTGTTATTGTAGTTACTTACTGTCAGGGGTGCCGTCCCACAAGTTGGAGCTGAAGGTGGGTGTGCCTGTTTTATTGATGCACCACGATTATGCAATGGCACCAGGTTACGCATTACGGACCTGAGAAGGCATATCGTGCAGGCCACCATCATCACCGGTGGAGACAAGAGAGAGACTGTATTAATACCACGAATTCCCATCATCCCAACAAACTTGCCATTCCAGGTTAATCGGTTACAGTTTCCATTGAAAGTGGCCTTCTCAATTACTATAAACAAGAGTCAAGGACAAACATTAAAAGTGGCAGGTATTCATGTGGCCACCCCATGTTTCTCGCACGGACAGCTCTACGTAGGCTGCTCCCGTGTATCGAGAGCTAGAAATCTCTACGTATACTCGGAGAACAAGAATCTCGAAACGTCGTTTACAGGGACGTATTGCAAAAGATTTTTGGCTCTCCATCCGTTCCAAGACATAATTCCGTGCTAACAATGTCGCAAACAGTCATGACGTTATTTATGCCGTTTCTTGGCACTTTAATGTCTGACTATTGAACCGCGGGTAACACCGCGGGCAGCAGCTAGTGTGAAATAAACTTGCACACAACTGATAGTTGCTGCGACGTCGGTCGCTTAACGGATTGTGGGGGATTTTTTTTAGTGAGTTGATTCCAGTCAGGGCGGGTCAGCAGCGTTTGCTGTTGTGTGGTGGCGTTCTGCTGACATGACGAGCGACTGCCGGCAGAATGTGTTTTGTACCCTTCCAGGCTGGCCTAATCAGTATACTTTAATTTGTGGAAGGTGTTTGGTCCTTAACATTTGGTTTGCTTTTGATGTAATCGTCTACATCTGTTAATGGATTTAAGGTATACCGTGCACTGCTGCCTCGTATTTGATTACGCCATGTTATCTTGAATTTCGTTTGATTAGATACCCGCGTGTCTAAGCCGGTCGATCCCTGCATATCCTCATTCTGCTATTATGAATATTTTCCGTATTAGTCCACAAAGTAGTTATTTATTGAAGTGTTTAAATGAAAAAGAACGTGGGTGGTTAATTGTATGTTAAGTTCTGTACTTCAGCTGGCATCATGTCAATATCAAGATTCCAGGCAGTTTCTTATTATTTTAATTTATTGTTTTATTGAAACTGTGTATTTCAAGCAAATCTCGTGAGATTCATGAAACAAGGGTAGTTTTGAATGAGTGGTTTCGTGCTTTAACGTTAACTGGAATTTTCTGTCACAATTTTCTTTCTTGCTCATGTAGCCATAATTGTATGTTAAAGTGCTTGCCAGTATAAATTTTCTTTAGCAAAAAAAAGTGTAAGTTTTAAATGTTTGGATGAAACTTTTACTACTATTTAGGTTCTCAAGTGTATACAAAATTTACTACCTGATCGGTTGCGTGGAATGGCCACGTGGTTTAAAGCGTCATGCTGCTGGTGAGGCCCAGCGGTAGTTTCCCAGCTTTATGTCAGGATTTGGTGGAGCGCCAGAGGACGCTAGTAAGACAGTAATAGAGTTTACAAATTTATTCATCTCAATCCGTGTAAGCGCGAGGTCGGCAGGAGCTAGATCAGCAGGCGACATCTCCTGGGGCCGTGTTAGCTCCCCGTCTCGCCGTGTCTTCTATCGGATGGCTGCTGTCCCGTTCGGACGGAGGTGCCTGCATCGCGACGTCTGGGTGTTGAAGCAAAGACAGCCAGGAGAAATCCTCTATCCCTCAGCCTAGCAGCTGCTTGTGGGTCCTGGTTCGGAACCACTGGATGACGTGGTGACAGATGACCTCTTGATACCACTAGCAGGGTTAGCAACAGAGAGCTACCTCGTTGTCAGGATCATTGGCCTTTAGGAAACCAAGCAATGACTACCGAGCTGGCCTCAGGCAGCAACCATATTCAGGGTTGTGAAGACGGTAGACAGCGGTTCATCATCTCCCTGGATGATGGTCAGTTGACTCCGGACTCCATCACCTATAGTCGAGCCGCCGAAAGAACGACTCTGACAGCTAGCTGCTATGTTGCCAATACTGCTACGCGGCTGTTTGTTGTTACGCCGTGTCGGTCGCCGGCATACGAATATCACGCCCGAAAATGTTGGGACCGTTACTATGTACTAATAAAGCGTGAACGAACGAGAACAATCACGAAGTAATGAAAAACATTCTTTTTCAGTTAAAAAGAAAAGGTTTAGAAATATATGTCGAGTTAAAACTTCATATGTTCCAGTATTCCACTAAATACAATGTATCATTTACTCTTTAGCCAAAGTTCGCTAGCTGAAGAATTTTGTTTATATATTTCATCTTCTATAACTATTTTCCACAGACTCGCTGTTATTACTCGGACACTGTATTGTGGCAGTCTGCCGAGAGGGTAAACAAATAAGGACTAGCACTTTACAAGTAGTAAAACCGCCTCTTCCAGTGACATGATTTGTCTTCTTACATAAAAAGAGTTTTTATCTCATTCGATTATGGTCGCTGTGACTGCCATAGTATAGTGTCTGAGTAATATTATCACATCAGTTTCGACAGCTACTCTATTGGTCACAGAAGTAGAAATAAAATAACGTAATTTTTCAGTAAATGATCTTTGGTTGCGAAACGAACTATACATTAAAAATCAGTCGCGGCCAGCATCATGTGCAATACACCGCTGCTACTGCTACTGTCGTTCCCTAATCTTATTATTAATTCTTCTATCCGTTCTTCTAGTGTACCTTCTCGTTCCCATGCCACTTCTAAGATGTGCCATGTATGTGTGACAACATTGTTCCATTTTTTGGGAGTAATACTGCCCAATGCTTCACGAACTAAGAATTCTACTTTTGTTAATGAAAAACGTTTATTATTTCTGCAACTTACGATTTCACCTGAGCCCACACGAGTTATATTGCATTGAAATGGCAATGATATGGTGGAAGGCGAGCCCTCTATGCCCACTATCTTCAGCAATTGTATCAATTTCATAAAGGATTTTTCTGCTTTTGTTTTTGTAAAACAATGAGACAAACGATGAACACGCGACAGATGCTTCGCAGCAACTGAAGCACGCCACCCTGTGCGACCTCGAGTGGCAGGGTGGCAACGCGGCACCGTTACCCCGGCAACGTTTACGAATTCCAGAGCTCAGGTTGGTGGTTGAGTGTCCCCCCCACCCTCTGCGGCCCACGTGCGAGAACTGTCAGGGTCGTTCTTTCGGCGGCCCGACTATAGCTGCGACTAGTGGCTACCAGTCTGTACAGCTTTATCTGACACTTAAGGTGAATACATACATTAGATCACTGGATCGTCGACTGCTCTCCTGAGCATCTTCGATCCCAGAGACCAAGTGACTACATTTACAAAATCTGGGGTGTATATACACAAATTAGCTAAAGCTATAACATTTGGGACGGTTCGTACTGAATGAATGTGTCCTACTTGGAGAGCTGAATTTGCTCAATAAGCTCTTTAACCACTGACGTATCCTTGACCTTATTCACTCTTGTGACAGAGTTACATGTAGTTATGAAATGTTTACAAGCTGACGAATATACCCTCTCGCTCTCCTGGTCGTCTGTCGCAGTCTGCTGACTGTAGGCTTTCACCTCGCCAATGCAGCGTCTGCTGTCGTCACTAGAGAATAGCGATACATTTAAGACAGAGCCGGAGGCCTGCTTCCTCTAGCTTAGCTGACGATTGCTTGAGCAATCTAAGATTTTAACAGGTTTCCCTGTCACAATTTAGCACTGTAACTCTACGGATTGGGCGGCAGCTCCCGTCGGAGATTGAGTCCTCCCTCAAGCATGGGTGTGTGTTGTCCTTAGTGTAAATTAGTTTAAGTAGTTCATAATTCTAGCTACTGATGACCATAGAAATCCGCTTGTTTTTTTCCTTTATTATTTCATTCCTGCGCCAAGCAAGCGGGCTGGCAACAGCTTTATATGCTGCTCTTCAGCCTAGGAGTTAAAAAAATAAACAGGAAGATTAAAATTACATACAGGAGTATAATAATAGTGTCGAGCAATGGGGAAGATAGTGGGAGACACGATAATACATGATGGAGACAGTAATCAGCAAACATAAACACAGTGCAGTGCATGATGCTGAACGGTGATGAGCCAAGAGCGATGTCGATGGCTGCAGAGATAACGGTGATGTAGGTGAGGATAATCAGACCAAGAACTGTTACACTGCACGAGATGATTGATGATGATGATCGTGTGGCATTTATGACCGTTAGACCCCAACTGGGGTCGTGTTCAGCCTGCCTTGTGCAAGTCTCTTTATCTGACGCCACTTCGGCGACTTGCGTGTCAATGATGATGGAATGATGATGAGGACAACACAACACCCAGTCCCCGAGTGGAGAAAATCTCCAACCCGACCGGGAATCGAACCCGGGCCCCCTGCGTGGCAACCAACCACGCTGTCCACTGGACTACGGAGGCGGACACGAGATGATTAAAATACACTCATGGAATGGAGGAGTGCAAGCCCCAAGTCTGTACAGAGAGGAGATTGAAGAGCTGCAGACAGTCATGGGCCTTGAGTTGGATGGTTTTGAGGTGGGGATTACAGTAGAGATTAAAGTCAAGGGAGAGGTCCAAGTACTTGAGAGTGGGAGTAAGGCAGAAAGGAAATCATGGAGCTAGAAGGATGCAGCGGTATGGCCTATTAGGATCGTCTGGGTTTTATCAAGGTTGGAGGTGAGTAGACCAGAGTTGAGACCAAGTTATAGGCACATTCGAGGTTGAGGCAAAATAGCAGACCGACTGCAGTTACATTTTTGGGAGAGGAGATGTGTGCGGTGGAGAAGTTAGTCATCAGAAGAGGAAGAGGGGCAAAAGCCACATTGGGCATCGGGAAGGAGATGGTAGCTGCAGGTAGATGCAGTGGAACAGGATGGATTCGAAGACCTTGCTGAACAGCAGAGTGAGTCATATAGGATGGTATGAAAAAGCATAGGAAGGGAGTTTATTTGGTAAGGGAACATGAGTATAAGTGAAATCTTCCATAAGTTGGGATAGAAGCCACTGTGGAGGACCACATTGTAGAGGGAGAGAGAGGGAGGAAAGGAAAGGAACTTTCCTTTAGGAGGTGGTAGGTGAACTGGTTGTGACAGGTGACTGTAGTGCATTTGGTGCAGAGTGTCATCTGGAGATCGTGTGTGGTGAGCAGGTGTTGAGAAGTATCACCGAAGGTAGGATAGGGCTGTACCGGATAATGAGGGAGGTGGCTGAAGGCAACTACTCCTCGTGTTAGTAGGTGGGAAAACTCAGTGTGCTGGAGGGTGTAGGGGGCAGTACTGATGATTTGATGATTTGGCAGGGTTGGAAGAAGGTCTGATTGAGGATGAAGGCGTCCAGAAGGGTAGCAAACGTTATCTTGAATGAGATGCTTATTGGTACAGAGGGAGCAGATATTGATGAAAACGATGGAATAATGTTGCTGCACCATTGGGAAAAGAAAGGGAGTGGAGGATGTGGGAAAAACGGGGTGTTACGAAAAGGAAAGAGAATGGGGTATTGAGGAGAAAAAGGTGAAGTGGACTTGGTTGTGGGTAAAGGTGGCAAACATTTTCAGCTGGAAGACAGCATGGGCGCCAAGGAGTCTTGTTGAAGGGCGTGGGGGCGCTGAAATGGGTGAATGTTTTGAGAGACTATTGTCAGGAAGTGGATGATGCGCCAGGCTGTGGGGTGGGGTGGTGGGAGATGCTGGGTGGAGGGGATGGTCGATGGGACAGATGGGAACTATGAATTCAGGATTGACAGGGGAAGAACAGTGATTGTATTTGTAGGAATATGTAGGGTGGGCTTTGCTGCAAGTGTTATAGGGGGGGAGGGCTGAAGTTTGGGAAAATTTTCTGTAGGTGGGCACAATTATAGTGGAGACAGGTAGGAGGGTTGTGGCAGGATTCTATAAAATTCTCGTTATAGGTGAGGCACTTTTTCATGTGTAGGATTGGGGAGAGAAGAGTCTCTTTGTCTCCATAGCTTAGCTTTGTTATCACAGTGGTGAAGTTCGGTGCACGGTGAGGGGAATGGGTTGGGGAGGGTATGACGTGGCATAGGGAGTGGCATGTGACTCTGGGGAGGCGTTGGAGGAGATGGGAAAGGGCGGATGGGTCAGGGGACTATCAGGACAGAGTTCCTGCAGAGGATGAGTTGGAGATGTACTTATGGATCTCAATGATTAGGGAGTGGGTTTCTAAGAATTTGGGATTAGCGTTGGAGGGGATGAAGGTACATAAAGGAGGGAGTTGTATGGGGCAGTGTCTATGGGGTCAGTGGGAGAAGTCGAGAGTAGCAGAAGCAGGTAATTTTTTTTATATGGAGGCAGAATGAGGATAGGGATGTGGTGGAGGACAGACCCTCAGAGGCGGCAGTGCTTTCCAGTGCATTGGTGGTGATGGTCATCCACTAGGTGTGAATCCGATCTACATCTACGTAAATACTCTGCAAACCACATTGAAGTGCATGGCAGTTGGTTCATCGAACCACTTTTATGATATTTCTCTACGGTTCCATTCTCTAATTGCTCAAGGGAAAAAAGAACACCTAAATCTTTCCATTTTCCATCTTATTTATTTTATTTTCATGAACATGTCTTCCTATGTAGACAGGTGCAAACAAAATATGTTCTCATGGATGTGTTGATTGGTCTCTTAGGTTTTTAAAGATTTGATTTTTTTTCTGCCTGACATTTAAGGAGAACATCAACTTTGAAGTAGTCTTTCATCATTAATGAACTCAATTATCCTTTACCTACTCCAACGTGAAATGTGTTGTCATAAACTCACTTTTTTCCTTCAAATTAACCAATAACATAGACTGGTATAACCCAAATACTGGTTGCCAGAGCTACTCCCATGGCGTACAATCTCACTGCTGGGGGGACACAGACAACACGATTAAAAGACACTGCAATCTATCTTCCTACAACTTTCAGATATCCGTGAACAAGTGCCGCTGACACTAACTTGAGGTGTATGTTTCACAGACAGGACATGAATTTGACCCCATCCATCAGTTGGAGTTCAACAACGGCATAGGACATATGCCCCAGCAACCAAATAAATTGTGTTTGGAGTGCGGGTATGGTTTGATGTCTGGGATAGTGAACCAATCCACTGACACGTTCCTCGGGGTGGTCCGGTTGATGAGGGCCAGCATTCCTTGGGCGAGCTCCCACACGGCATATGCTCAGCGGCATTCAATGTGGTGCTTCCTGGTGTCTGGAATGTAACACTGCGGACAGTTGCCAGAGACTACGAGATGGATATCGCCCATCCTTTGGTTTTTCGGCAAGACGTTGTTGACAAGCTTGTACCAGAGGCTGCAGACCTTGGATGGTAGGAGTGGGTGAGAGATGTTGGCCCACACCTGTCTCCAGTTGACCTCCCAGTACCAGCCTCAACTTATCACATGTCAAGCGAACAGAGTGGTGCTGAGCTAATGTAGTCCAGAGGACATAGATCTAATTCAAAAAGTAGTCTCTGATATGTCACATCTTTCTTCCTATATCGCTAAGCCACGTCTTTGGTCGCGTCAGAGTGAAATGTCGTGTGCAGGTGGGCACTTCCTACAACTTCCTGATATCTGTGAACAAGTGCCACTGACAAGAACTTCGCAAATTGTTGCTGGTAACTGCCATGGGACCTTCTCTTTGGCATAGGACATATACCCCAGCAACCAAATGAAATGTGTTTGGAGTGCAGGTATGATTTGAAGTCTGGGATACTGAACTAATCCACTGACACGTTCTTCCCATACAGCAGATGCTCAACGGCATTAAACGTGGTGCTCACTGGTGTCCGGAATGCAACACTAGGGACAGTCGGCAGAGACTACAAGACGGATATTGGCCATCCTTTGGTTTCTCGGCAAGACGTTGTAGACGAGCTTGTACCAGAGGCTGCAGACCTCGATGGTAGGAGTGCGTGAGAGATATTGGCCCACACCTACCTCCAGTTGATCTTCCGGTACCGAGCCTCCAGTTTGTGGTACTGAGTCGATGTAATCCAGAGGACGTAGCTCCGATTCAAACAGTAGTCTCTGATATGCGGAATCTTCCGTCCTATATCGGTAACTCACGTCTTTGGTAGCGTCAGAGTGAAATTTCGTGTGCAGGTGGGCACTTCCTACAACTTCCTGATATCTGTGAACAAGTGCCACTGACAAGAACTTCGCAAATTGTTGCTGGTAACTGCCATGGGACCTTAACTTGAGCTGTGTGTTTCACAGATAGGACATGAATTCGACCCCATCCATCAGTTGGAGTTCAACAATGGCTTTTACATATGCCCCAGCAACAAAATAAATTGTGTTTGGAGTACAGGTATGGTTTGATGTCTGGGATACTGAAATAATCCACTGACACGTTCCTCCCATACAGCAGATGCTCAGCGGTATCAAAAGTGGTGCTCACTGATGTCCGGAATGCAACGCTGGGGACAGTCGGCAGAGACTACAAGACGGATATTGGCCATCCTTTGGTTTCTCGGCAAGACGTTGTAGACGAGCTTGTACCAGAGGCTGCAGACCTCGATGGCAGGAGTGCGTGAGAGATATTGGCCCACACCTGCCTCCAGTTGAACCCCAGTACCGAGCCTCCAGTTCCATTTAAAAAACGCGGAGGCAAATAGGGAATTGAGTGTTACATGGAGAGGTGAACGACTCCCGCATTGTCCACGCCCAAATATCTCGGTGTCATACTGGACCGCTCACTGACCTATAAACATCATTGCAATGCCACAAGGGAGAAAGTCTCAGCGAGAAACAACATCATCAGGAAATTAACTAACGGATCCTGGGGTGCAAAAGCAAAAGTCCTGAGAGCCTCAGCCCTTGCGCTTAGTGTGTCAGCTGCGGAATACGCCGCTCCAGTATGGAGTTCGTCAACACACGCGAGAAAAGTTGACATAGCGGTGAATGAAATGGCACGGATTGTGACTGGGTGCCTGAAACCAACACCAGTACACAAGATGTACTTAATTATGGGGATCGCCCGCCCAACACACGACGTGACATTGCTGCCGAAGCTGAAAAAACGAAGCAAAGGACTATATGGACACCAGCCTGCTGACCGACGGCTTCGTTCGAGGAAGAGCTTCCTGTCATGTACCCGAGCACTAGAAGGGTCGGCCGCAGAAAACCGTATTGCAAGGTGGGAAATGGATTTGAGAAGCCCCCATAAAGCAGCAAGAGAAGAACTGGCACCTGGTGGAGATCTGCCATACGCAGTCTGGAGAACCTTGAACCGTATGAGGGTAGAAGTGCCAAAGTGGAAGACAAACATGCAGCAATGGGGCTTCCTAAAAGATAATGAGAACACTCTGTGTCTTTGTGGTGGTGTACAGGATCCTCAATACCTGCTTATCTCTATATATAAAAGGAAGTGTCCCGATCGACTGACTGACTGACTGATTGATTGACTGACTGACTGACTGACTGACTCATCATCGCCCAGCCCAAACCACTGAAGATAGAAACTTGAAATTTGTGGAGGGTGTTGATATTACTCTGTAGGCGTCATTTAAGAAGCGATTTTTCGATATTCCGTCCGTAAGGGGGTGAAATAGGGGATGAAACGTTTTTTCAAAATACCTGGCTATTTAGGCAATTTTGAAGCTAGAACTACAAAATTTCGGATTTTAATTCAGGGTTCGAATTAAAAAGACACGTGTTTCGGAATTTTTTGAAATTCGACAAATAAGGGGGTGAAATACGTGACGCAAAAAATTGATTTTCAAAAATATGTTGCAGTTCACTCAAATTTTAAGCTACAACTACGAAACTTCAGGTATGGAATCTTGGTCAGGATTAAAAATCCATGATTTTTATTATTTTTGGAAATTCACCAAGTAAGAGGGTTAAATAGAATATAAAAAATTCTTTTTGAAAACACGTTGCTATTGACACAATTTTGAAGCTAGAGCTGCAAAAATTGATATTTGCATAGTTGGTTAGACGTTAAAAAATATGTGTTTCGGTATTTTTGGAAATTCAACCATCAACGGGGTTAAATTGGAGAGGGGGTGTTTTTCGAAAATATGTTGCTATTTTGGCAGTTTTGAAGTTAGAACTACAAATTTTCGGATTTGGATTCGGGGTTCGAATTTAAAAGACACGTGCTTCGGCATTTTTTTTTTATATTCAACCAATAAGGGAGTAAAATAGAGGATGCAAAAAATTGATTTTCAAAAATATATTGCTGTTAACTCAAATTTGTAGCTATAACTACGAAACTAAGAATATGGACTCTTGATCATGATTAAAAAGACACGTGTTTCGGTATTTTTAGATATTCAAAAACTAAGGGGGTAAAAGGGGGGTCAAAAATTCTTTTCGAAAACACATTGTTGTCATGACAATTTTGAAGCTATAGCTACAAAAATTGGTATTTGTATTGTTCGTTATGATTTAAAAAATAAGTGTTTCGGTATTTTTCGAAATTCAACCATCAAGGGGGTTAAATTGGGGAGGGGGTGTTTTTCGGAAATATGTTGCTATTTAGGCAATTTTGAAGTTAGAACTACAAATTTTCGGATTTGGATTCGGGGTTCAAATTTAAAAGACACGTTTCGGTATTTTGGGAAATTCGACCAATAAGGGGGTGAAATACGAGAGGCAAAAATTGATTTTCAAAAATATGGTGGTGTTAACTCAAATTTCAAGCTATAACTACGAAGTTTAAGATATGGTGTCTTCATCAGGATTTTAAAAAAATATTTAAATAAATAATAAAAAAAACTGGTGCAGACCAACCAGCCTACGCATGCGAAGCAGCAGGGGTTCAGCTAGTCTGTCCATATTTAGAAAAGCCCTGTACAATGGAAGACTTATGGGAGGCTAACGACAAAGCCATATCGGCTGCTAAATTTTGGAAGTTAGAAGTCTAGTTCCGGACACGGAAAGTAAGTAAGTAAGTTTCTGTACCGGTGGACAGCCCCTCAACTTATATATAACATGTCAAGCGAACTGAGTGATGCTGGGGCAATGTAGTCCAGAGGACGTAGATCCAATTCAAAAAGTAGTTTCTGATAGGTGACATCTTTCTTCCTATATCGGTATCCCACGTCTTTGGTCAGGTCAGAGTGAAATTTCGTGAGCAGGTGGGCACGGCCGGTGCCCATGAGGACGGGCGTCCGTCGCAGGTGCGGGGGCGTGCCGGGCACCGCGGGCACCTTGCGCGCCGCTTTGCCGGCCTTTAGTCGAGCCCGACGTGCCTCTAGGTGGCTGCCATTACCGGCGCACGTGACGCGGCGACACACGCGCCGCGGTCCCGCCCGCGGCCGTGCTGGGACAAAGGCGGCCGCCAAAATAAAAGACACCTGGCAGCCGGCCGGACACCGACACTGCACGCCGGCTCGCGAGGCTGTCAACCCCGCCCGCTCGAGGAAAGCGGAAGGAAGCATAGGGTCTGACGTACCCTCGACATCGTGGCCAAATGTGTATCTTGAAGTTATTTCGGCGTATTGATTGATCCATCATATTTCGGGCTTGCAGGCGGATCATGTTGACGTCTTCCTGTGGTGTCGCACAAGTCTAAAGTGCGCGCCACCTACTTTCGCCGCGCGCCGCCATGCACGCACGGCGCGGCGTTCTGATCCATCAATCAGATATTTGAACCAACTGTAAGTAGCTGTTTGGAATACAATTTAAACTTGCAAATATTGAAATTTAGTGCCAATGACAAAGCTGACACATAATAATTTTCTATCTCACCACACCACAGCCAAACGTGTTCCACAATGTTGTAAGCAACATCTAAAGCATGTACAGCGCCTGATGATGAACTGCCAGGCAGTTAGAAACCGGTTGTGGTAATAAATACATACGAAAGGTGACTGGTTGCTGTTATTTTCTGGTGTCGATTGTTTTTTACCGATGTTGTTTTTTTGTGTGGGGGGGGGGGGGCGAGGGTGGAGGGTTGAGGGTCTAAGGATCCACCAAACTGCCGAATATTATCAATGTGTTAAAGTTTTTGAATGTAGGAGTTACAGGTACAACTACTCCAATCACGAAATCACGAAGACATGTGTAGAGACGATAGATTGGTGACAGAATACAGTAGACTGTGATAAATAGACAAAAAGAATGGAATTTTACTAATGGCATAGAGACAGTGACATTGGTAAGGAAGAGAGAGAGAGAGAGAAAAACGAATGAGGCCGGCCGCGGTGGCCGAGGGGAATGAGGCGCTCCAGTCACGGTCTGCACGGCCACTATTGTCGGGGGTTCGATTCCCCCCTCGGGCATGGATATTTGTGCCCTCCTAGTTCGTAAGTAGTTCATAAGTAGTTTGTAAGTTTACGGACTGATGACCCCGTAGTTAAGTCACATAAACTATACAAACATTTCAACATTTTTTTTGAAAAACGAACGAAGAAAGCGACCATGGGAGAGAGACAGTCAGGAAAATGTGTCATGGCGAGAGACCGGGTAATAGGATTTAGTTGCTGTTGATTCTTCCGGGTTGTATGGTCGTGGTCGTAGAAACATTTCTGCTCCTAGCGTTTCGCCCAGAGCTACGCTGGACATCTTTAGAGGTCTTTCTGGTATCATAACTGCCTTTCTTGTGCTTCGGCAGTTAACGTTTTTCACCTCGTATTAACCATGCCCCTAGCAGCAACAGGAAATGGACACGCTGCAAAGTGTTTACCCTATGTGTCCCCGACAGCCCCGTTCTCTGCGCCGTGTGAAAGTTGGTTGGCAACGGAGAATTAAATTTCTTAATTTGCTTGATTGATTACGGCTTATCCTAGAAGATAGATTAAGAAAAGGCAAACCTACATTTCTAGCTTTTGTAGATTTGGAGAAGGCTTTTGACAATGTTGATTGGAATAAACTCTTTCAAGTTCTGATGCAAGCAGGAGTAAAATATAGGGAGCGTAAGGTTATTTACAACTTGTACAAAAACCAGACAACGGTTGTCAGAGTTGAAGGGCATGAAAGGGTTGCAGTGGTTGGAAAGGGAGTAAGACAGGGTTGTAGCCTTTCTCCAATGTTATTGAATTTGTACATTGAGCAAGCTATAAAGGAAAGCAAGGAGAAATTTGGAGAAGGAATTAAAGTTCAGGGTGAAGAATTAAAAACATTGCGTTTTGTCGACGACATAGTAATTATGTCAGAGACAGCAAAGGACCTGGAAGAGCAGTTAAACGGAATGGACAGAGTGCCGAAAGGTGCATATAAGATGAAGATTAACAAGAGCAAAACTAGGGTAATGGAGTGCAGTGTAAGAAAATCAGGTGATGCTGAAGGAATTAGAGTGGGTAACGAAGCAATAAAGGAGGTAGATGAGTTTTGTTACTTGGGCAGTAAAATAACAAATGATGGTCGCAGTACAGAGGATATAAATGCAGAATGGCAATGGGTAGAAAAGCGTTCTTGAAAAAGAGAAATTTGTTAACATCGAATATTGATTTAAGCCTAAGGAAGTCCTTTCTGAAGGCGTTTGTATGGAGTGTTGCCTTGTATGGGAGTGAGTCATGGACGATAAACAGTGCATACAGGAAGAGGATTGAGGCCTTTGAAATATGGTGCTACAGAAGAATGCTGAAGATTAGGTGGGTGGATCGCGTAACTAATGAGGAGGTACTGAACAGAATTGGGGAGAAAAGAACTTTCTGGCATACCTTGACTAAAAGAAGGGATAGATTGTTAGGGCACATTCTTAGACATCAAGGAATTGTGAATTTAGCGTTGAGGGAAATGTGTGGGGTAAAAACCGCAGAGGAAGACCAAGAGATGGATACAGTAAGCAGATTCAGACAGATGTAGGTTGCCGTTCTTATATGGAGATGAAGAGGCTTGCTCAGGACAGGGTATTGTGGAGAGCTGCATCAAACCAGTCTCCGGACTGAAGACCACAACAACAACAATTTGCTTGAAAGGTATCTCTGTATGTTTAAGGTCTTATTGATGAAAAATAAATAAATTAGTTTACTGGGGTAGGTAGTATGCAACAGACATGATTAGTACGTACTCCGAGCTCAGTAAAATCTCGACGTCCCAGGGCTGGCGAATACTAAAGGACGCCACGAATCTACGGACTAAAATTACTCTCTATGACGTAGTGTATAACCCTTAGACGTTTGATGCAAAGACTTTGAAATGCCGCGCGGGAGTAGCCGAGCGTTCTGGAGCGCCACGTTGCGGATCGCGAGGCCTCCCGCTTCGGAGGTTCGACTCCTCTCTCGGGCATGCATGTGTGTGTTCTCCTTAGGTTAGTTTAATTTAGTTGAAGTAGTTTATAAATCTGGGGACTGATGATCAACGTAGTTTGGTCCCATAGAATTACAAACATTTGAACATTTGATTTGACTTTGACCTGTTAAGGTCTTATTTTTCAACCAATCTCTGACACCTCATGCTGAAAAATGAGTCAATTAGTTTACTGGGGTAAATGGTGTACAGCGCATCCGATTAGTAGGTCCTCCGAGCTCAGTAAAAATGCTGAAGGAGGCAACGAATCGCCTGATGGAGATCATTTTGTGTATGACTAAAATTGCCGCTGTGGAGTGGCCGAGCGTTCTGAGGCGCCTAACTGAGGAGCGCGCCGCTGCTCGCCGTCGGAAGTTAGAGTTCTCCCTCGGTCAATTGCGTATTTGGTGTCCTTAGAATAAGTTAGTTTATGTAGTTTGTAAGCCTAGGGACTGAAGCCCAGCGTAGTTAAGTGCCATAGATTTCCAAATATTTGTACATATTGACTAAAATTACTGCCTACGACGTTATGTACCATCCTTAGACGTTAGATGCAAGTACTTTGAAACAACCTATTAAGGTCATATTTTTCAATTCATCACTGACACCTAATTTAAATAGTTTGTATCCTTGTTTTGCGGCACCTTTGTAGGCTCAAATGTTCAAAGGTTTGTATAGTCTATGGGACGCAACTTCGGGATCATCAGTCCCTAAACTTACAAACTACTTATGAACTAGCTACAACTAAGGACGGCACAAATATCCATGCCCGAGGGGGGATTCGAACCCCCGACCGTAGTGGCCGTGCAGACCGTGACTGAAGCGCCTCAGTCCCCTCGGCCACCGCGGCCGGCCCTTTGTAGGCTACAGGTACTGAAGAACATAGTTAAGTTAATGTGAAATTAGATTTTTCAGTATAATATTGTCTATTGCGAGACATTGTGTCAATAACAATGAGATACTTATACAATGGTAAAATAGAGTACCATATAGAAAATATTAAGAGTGATAGCCTTCAAAGCAATCTGTTCATTGTAAGAACCTGTAGTAGGGTAAGGTGGTACAAATTCGATATAGGTACAATTCCGATCAACATAAGGGTTCGTGTCATTTGTCAGTCTAGTAGAGTTGGTAGCACTTGTCTTTGTGTGGCGTCGTGTTGTAGCAGGTTTCTACAGCTCCTCCTCTGTTTTCAAAGAATACACCACTTTGTACTACGGAGATATAAATTTTTTCCTGTTAAGAGGTAAGTGAAGCTACTTAGTCTAACGCGCTCTTATAAATTTTCTAGTTTCCACGCTCTTGCAAATTCTATATTAGTGATGTTAGAAACTTGTTTTCCATTCGGGCGTGTTCTGAGGCACCTACAGAGAAAGCCTCTGTGACATGTGCTGCCATTTCTTGGCAGAATTCACTACTATTTACTCGTGAATTCACTCACCCCTGCCGGCCGCGGTGGCCGAGGGGACTGAGGCGCTCCAGTCACGGTCTGCACAGCCACTACGGTCGGGGGTTCGAATCTCCCCTCGGGCATGGATATTTGTGCCGTCCTTAGTATAAGGTAGTTGATAAGTAGTTTGTAAGTTTAGGGACTGATGACCCCGTAGTTAAGTCCCATAAACAATACAAACATTTGAACTTTTTTTTCACTCACCCCAGTAGTACATTTTCGATCTGAAAAATGGTACAATTTCGATACCCTAGTACAATTTCGATCAATGCAGTTTTTCAGTTTAGTCCGTCACGATTGGTTGCCATAGACACATTATACACAAATATTGCAAATAAATTCTGTATATTTAAAGATTTTTAAAGCCACCTCTTATTTTCGAGATACCACGAAAACGAGCAGAAAGGAAAATCTACACTAAATGGAGTCCAGCTGCGACATTTCAACAAATAGAAAACAATGGGTATCCCTATTATAGATCTTATTGTTGACAATCATGGCAGCCACATCAGCTTAGATGCTGTAGAATATTGTCGGGAAAATGGGATAGAACTTTTGGGATTGCCTCCGCACAGTACACATGTACTGCAACCATTAGATAGAACTTTCTTCAAGTCCCTAAAGGCTCAATATCACAGAAATGCAACTAACTGGATTCATCGCAATCCCAATGAAAACACTACAAAACAACGATTCTGTACTATTTTCTGTGATGCCTGCGGCAGAGCTGCGTCCATTGGGTGCGCAGTCAAAGGGTTCCAATGTACAGGAATAATGCCCTTTTGCAAAAACATTGTTCCCGAGGAGAAATTCGCACCTTCAACGTTATTCGAGGCTTCTGCTCCTTCAATCTCCAACAGTAAAGCTACTATCAGCATTATGGGAGAAGAACCCTCATCGTCAAAAGATGAAACTGAAGAACACGGCAAATCCGAAACGCCAGGGCCCAGTACAATTTCTCAGCACGATGCTGTCAGGGACATTTTGCCAAGTCCAGAGAAAAAATTATCGTCTCGGAAGAGGAAAACACAGCCATCAGCTAGACTCACTTCAGATGAAAACCTGGATAACCTCCGCAGCAAGAGAAAATTTTTTCAACAGGGCACAAGGAGAACAATGAACAAATGCAACAAGAACAATAAACGGAAATGTAAGTCTGTGAGTACTGATGAAAGAAGTTTACCAAGCTTCAATTCGCCAGCAAAACAACGAAAATTATTGCGGTTTTTGTTTATTCAATTATTATAGTGCAGAATCAGCAGCTAAGGGTGACTGGATTCGTTGCCAAAAATGCAATGTTTGGTACCACGAAGTATGCGTTGGTGCCCGAGGGAAAATGTACTTTATATGTGGAAGATGCAAGTGATCACAATTGTACCTAGTGTGATAGATTTTCGATCGATTAATCTCAATTCTGTAACCTCTTTTTGTGTTTATACCAACTTTTGTAATTGTATAATATTTGTGTTACATATTCATTAAAAATCCAAGAACAAATGCCACAGTTTAAATTATTTCTTTTCTCAATATAATTCCAGTTACAATAACAAGTGTCCGAAATGATCACAATTGTACCACCTTACCCTATTACTGAACTACCAGATTTTATTTATGTTCATTTCTTTTTTAAATGTGCAAATCAACATGCAGTTTGTTTTCTGAGCACAATAGTATTTACCAGCGGCGCAATGGAATGTGTCGCAAACCTTCCGGTCTACGTGTGGGTTTGGAAGAAAACCACCCGCCTCTAATTACCTCTCTGCCGACGGGACGTTAAACGCGAGCTTGTTTCTTTCTTCCTTTTTGAAGAGTACCAGGATAGAGCACCGTACACATGTGGCCATCAAACTCCATGGTTGTCTGCTCTGGACTGTCTGCTAGGGGCAAGAGAAAGCCTTCATCATAAACTCCCCGGATACGATTCTCGTCCAGCTCAAATTCTCAATTAATGTTGGGATGTGGAATAAATAAATTACAACAGTGACCATGGCAATAAGCGAAAATGAAAAACCAGCTATCTCTTAATATTCTTCTGAGGTTTCCTGCCGAATCAGAACGTCATCTAGACACAATATTTCGGCGGTCCACCTGGCCGCCATCCTCAGGTGACAGTGCTGTACACTGACTCGCCGAGACTGAGTACAAGCCGCGAGCGGCGGCCCTTATATACGCCGCGGAATGCCGAGGGCGCGTGCGCAAAAATTGACAGTTCTGCCCTCTACGTTTCAGCGCCGCCAGTGGTAGAAGCCGGTGTAAACGATAGATCGCTATTCAGCAGAGACCGTTGTTTTTTTATGTCACACAATAAAGGGTTCCACATTTTACTCAAAGGAAAACCCTTATCTTTGTTTATAATATTGTCAGAAAGACGAATAGCAATCGATTCTTTTAAAATGCAGTCCCAATAGCGAGACGCAGAAGCAACCATTTGTGTTTCATCATATTTCATTTGATGTCCCTCAGTAAGACAGTGCTCAGCTACTGCAGATTTCTCTGGTTGAAGCAATCTTGAATTGTACGGATTGTCTGGCCGATGTAAACTTTTCCACAGTGACAGGGAATTTTGTATACGCCGGGTTTCCTCAATCCTAAGTCATCTTTTACTGAGCCCAGGAGCGCTCTAACCTTGGCAGGTGGAAAAAAAAATGCATTGGATGTCAAATCTTTTCAAAATCCTTCTTATTTTAGAGGAAATGCTTCCAGCGAACGGTAGGAAAGCCAGCGACTTGCAAGTTTCTTCTAGTGGTTCCCGCGACGGTCCAGACTGGAAAGCACGGCAGATCTGTTGGTCCGTGTAACCATTCTTCTTGAACACCGTTCTCAGATGGTCCATCTCTTTAGTTAGGCTTTCAGCATCTGAAATGGCAAAAGCTCTTTTTGTCAGCGTACGCAGGACACCAGTGCGCTGGTAAGGTGGATGACAACTTGTTGCGTGCAAGTAGCGGTCCGTGTGAGTGGGCTTTCTGTAAACACTATGTCCCAATGTTCCGTCACCATTTCTGTATACCATGACATCTAAAAATGGAAACTTTCCATCTATCTCGACCTCCATAGTGAACTTAATGCTAGAAAGAAAGTTCTTTAACGAAAATCTAGCTGTTCATTTAGAAGAAATATTTCCAGCTCTTCCAACGGCTTAACAGCTCTGCGATACGTTCTGGAATCTTTGCAGAAAGTCTCCATTTGGGATGTTGTTCAAAAGCCTCAACACGTTTCGTTCGATGTTAGGAATATAGTCAAATCTCTGTCCTCTCAAAGGGAGTTTGAGTAGAAGGTATAGGAAAAAGTTTGGTGGACTGAGTTCCAGCGAGTATGGTGGATGTTCAAGTTGCAGAACAATGTTCTCCCACAAACAGCCAATATCGTCAAACAGTTCATGGCAACGAAGAGTGCAATATTCGTTGAGCGAAACGTGACGAGGTTTTGAACACCATCGCAAAGAAGGACTTCGTGCAAAGTTTCCAGGACATGTATCGCAAATCTCAGCTGTGAATGGTTACGGGAGGTGACTATTTCGAAGGACAGTAAGGTAACTATACTTCACAGTTTATCTACGTTAATGTTACAGGACTATTCACCGAACTTTGTTGTCAGAGGTTATAATAATGAAATTTTACCAAACGTACTGAACTTACTTCCGATTTATATTTTTATAAAATTATATGTGCTTCAGATTCCATATTAAACCATAAGTCGGTCTATTTCTCCGTCCACGTAAATGGGCCAAGTTTTCTACATGCAAGTCGGAAGTGGTATTCAGTCGAGATACTTGCTCTAAGCTCCACACGAAATTATTATCACTACAAATATTTTTTTTTTTCATTTTCATTTGGTTCATTTCTTATTTCTACCTTACTTTTTTTAGACAAAAAAGAAATCAGAGACAGAGTACTTTAAAAGCTCAGACAACCGTATTTGATATAATAGTAGATTAAGAAAACACCTTTGCATACTGTAGAAAATTTGGAGACGACACAGTGACATAAAATTTCTATGAGCTTAAATGCCTCCTTCATCCCCTTCCGCAGATCAAATTCCAGGATTCGTCACTAGATAGATTGAACTTAATGTACTCATCATAGGGAACGATCTTATTGTATTAATATGAAGAGAAATGGTAAGATCGCAATTTCTATCTTTTATTTATTTAAGACGAGCGGTTTCAACATTCAATGGTGTCATCTTCTAGTCTCCTAAATCGGCATTTAACAGCTCATTAAAGCGCTACACGTATAATTTGGAAATCGTTCTCGTTGATAGATATAAAATCTTGTGCTGCTGGATAATCAGAAATAAAATGGATGGCTGGTCAAATTTAAAACAATAAAATAGACATAAAAACAGAACCATCATAGCGCATTCATGTCTGAGCACAGGCAAATTATATGCGGAGTGTTTTAACGGGCTGTTAAATTTCAACTGTGGGAGACTAGAAGATGATACCGGTCATCTTAAATCAATGAAAGATAAAAATTGCGATCTTGACATTTGTCCTTATATTTAGATAGATTGGTGACCACGTCAAGAGCATCACTTACCAATTTCGTGAATTGTGCTGTTGCTAACAATGTAACTATCGAACCCAAACTTTGGTACACTTACGAGGGCGTGCAAAGTCCGAGAGATGGCACCACCGGCGCGGATCGAGGTCATGTTAGTAGCATCTTTGGAAAGAACGCGCACCCATTTTCAGTCACATTGGTCTATTTATTTGTGTTCAGCATCGTAAGAATCAGGGAAGTAGAGTGATTGTCAAAGAATGGACGAAAAGAATTTCGTGTGTTGATTAAACATTACTTTAGACAGGAGACTAAAGAGAAGCTTGATAAAAATTATGGCGACTCTGCACCTTCGATTAGAACCGTTTATAAGTGGTTCCAAAATTCTAGGTGTGGCCATATGGCCACAAGTGAGTCTGAACGTTCTGGACGCCCTGTAGAGATTGCGACTATAGAAATCATTGATAAAATCCATGTATAGTGATGGATGACAGAAGAGTTAAAGTGCTTGAGATTGCTAGTGCTTTGGGCATCTCGAATGAACGGTTACATTATATTTTGCAGAAACATTTGGACATGAGAAAGCTGTCCGAAGATGGATGTCGCGATTGCTCACGCTTGACCAAAATCGGAATCGTGTGAAGTGTTGCAAGGAACGTTTCTTAAGGAAGAATCTGCTGGGCTTTAAGTATCGTTTCGTCACTGTGGATGAAACATGGATACATTACTATACTCTGAGACCAAAGAACAATCTAAACAATGGGTTACAAAGGGAGAATTTGCACCAAAGATGCAGAAAGTTTATGGCGACGGCCTTTTGCATTCGCAAGGGATAATCCTCATCGACTATCTGGAACACGGTAAAACTATTACCCGTGCATATTATTCATCGTTATTGGACTGTTTTAAAACCGAGCTGCAAGAAAAACGCCGGCAATTGGCCCACAAAACCAAAAAAAATGTCATTTTCCATCACGACAGTTCACCAGCACACACCTCAGCTGTTGTGGTCACAAAAGTATTCGAAATAGCTTTCCACCTCGTTTCACGTCCCTCCCCCCTCCCCCTCTAGACTTGGCTCCCTCGGACTGCTATTTGTTCCCCAATCTGAAGAAATGGCTGGCGAGACGATTTCATTCAAACGAGGAGGTGGCTGCAGAAACTAATAGCTATTTTGCAGGCTTGGACAATTCGTATGATACGGAAGTAATCAACAAATTAGAAAAGAGATGGATGAAGTGTATAAGTCTAAAAGGAGACTATGTCGAAAAATAAAAACGATTTAGTAGTTTCTATTTTTGCGCAGACTGCTCAAACGCCCCTCGTATTTATTCAAGTAGTTCAATTAATCTGAGTTTTTTAAAAGGGGACGTCTTCTGCACTGCCGTTGTTCAGCACGGCAACGGGTTATTTGTGACTGCAATCCGGTGCAGGTCAGTGGACGACAACTACTTCAGGGCGGAACGGTACTCGCGAAACAGCGCCCCCTCCGGCGGCGGCGGCTGCGGCGCGTGATCTGGGATTCTTCACAATTAACACTTTAATTAGGGCGACGCGACGTCGGCCGTAGCGCCGCCCCCAGCCCCAGCGCGAGGGGGGCTTTCTAAGCGGCGCGGCCGTAATGGGGGCCTTTCTCTCTAATAACGGGCCGCAGCCGCTCTGCCATTCCCGAGAAGAGAACACCTGTGGCTGGCCACGCGGAGGCGACTCCACGCTGTCGAACGCCAGGGGAGGGGGCGAGATCCGCAGCCTGCACCGCTCTGCAGCTCTACAGGTCTCCTGGAACCGCTGTGGATACACAGGGTGTCCAGAAAACAAGTGTCGAATATTTTGAGGGGTCATAGTACCCGTCGAAACAAGAGAAATAAGTGCAATAAACATGGTCCGGAAACTCATACTTTCTGGAGTAGCTGTGCGGGACACGCTGCTAGTGGAGACGAACACCGTAACTCACAAGGAAAGTACTTGGGCTCGAACAAACACATATACACCAAAATCGTATGAGAGATAATGTAAAGATCCCTTATTGCACGAGTGATACTCCCGCATCTGCAAAACTCTGCAGTCGTCCGTTAGAGGCCTCTGCGTGTGCCATGCCGCATTACACTTTGACCTGTCGGTTCGCCAGTAGGGACGGTGCAGTGTGCCTCCGAAATTGCGTTTTGTGATGTTATTTGTGTGGTGAAGCGTCAGATGGGGCGGCGATTACTAATCAGTCCTGCTAATGTATTGCGATTGGTTGAGATGAAGTTACGAAGAACCGTCCTTCGTGAAGATGGTATTAGTGTAGAAGATGAATCATTCGCATGCTTTCTCGTATCTGTTATGGTACAGAAATATGAGCATAAGTTAGATACTGTTTAACACTAACACATAATGATGATAATAGGGTGATAATGACGAAGAACTCATTGCTAGCGGTAGTGCTACGGTAAGTGTGGAAAGAGGCGATAGAAGCAGTGGCAGAGAATACCAACAGTCTTCAGAGAAGAAGGTTAAATTTGCAACTATCATCACGGCTTTTGATGAAAATCCGTTAGAGAACATGTACGACGATTATTACATAAGTTATAGTTCAGATATCTGCATTACATATGGCGTCTGCAATTACATCTACAGTAATTTAGAGCATGGTTGCAGAGCTTTGCAGTAAAACGACACCCACCAGCACATTGAGGTGTACGTAGAGATCCTGTAACCAAATGTTCATACACATATGTTTGTTCGAGCCCATGTACTTTCCTTGTCAGATGAGATCGAAATAGGCCTTTCTAATCTCCGCATTTGAAAGCTGAAGAAAAATGAGAAAATTGGCCTCGAATTTTTACAATTTAACTTAATTTAATTTTAATTATTTCTACGTGTGGCAATTAATGTAAAAGAAAGCGACTGTCGTGAAATTATCCCTTAAATTATTACAATTTTTCTAGCTAAAATTCGGCGAAGTTAGCATTATTTACCGAATGTAACACTTCGTATCCTGTATAACTCAAGAACCTCATACTGGAGCTTAGTAAACTACGATTTATTTTGAAGCTGGATATCTATAGTTGATGTAGCTATAGAACAATAACATGACAACAATTAATTCACAATTAAAATATATGCATTTTTCATAAGGATTAAACTTCTTTATACTACACGTTGATTTCTGTTTTAAGAATTAGGAAGTCCCTTTTCTTCAAAGTAGGAAAAAAATAGAGCAGTAAATACGTAAGCTCGCACTGCACTTACAAGGTAGACTGCAGCGGGCTGACGTCCAGCACTCAACAGTGGAAGACGAAATGTTCAAATGTTTGTAAATCTATTGGATCAAACTGCTATGTTCATCAGTCCCTAGACTTACAAACTACTTAAACCTAACTGACGTCCAGCACTCAACAGTGGAAGACGAAATGTTCAAATGTTTGTAAATCTATTGAATCAAACTGCTATGTTCATCAGTCCCTAGACTTACAAACTACCTAAACCTAACTTAAATTTATCCATGTTATATGGATATCTCTTGAGGTTTGCGACTGTATTGTATGATACTTTTATGAAATAATTAATATGTATCAGTCACTTTTTACTAATATTTAATGAGCACGACGCGTTTCGGCAGTATGCTGCCATCATCAGGTGCATTATACAGTTATTTATACATTTGTGTGGTTCACTTTCTATGCCAAGAGGTTATGGATCTCACAGTATACCTAGAAACGAGAATAAATTCTGCTGGAGTACAAATGAAAGGTTAACCTGAAGATATTATTGCAGAAGTGGTATCATGAGGGAGTAAGGGAAGTAGCTCACAATTTGTCCGGTGTCCTGACAAAAGCACCCAGTGACATTAGCACCCAATGACATTAGCACCCAGTTCTGGTCGAGGGGCGGTCGGCTAATCTACCCGTCCGGTCTCTGCCCGGCAGGTAGAAGAGCCGAGGGCTGTGAGGTCGCACTGACACGGGCCGTACTTTACGGCAATGCGTGGCAGCAATAGCACTGCTGCAGTTCATAATGGAAGCGAGACTAAAGAAGTACCAAGACATATTCATAAGATTTGTGAACTGGGAAAAGCATTCGATAATGTATGATGTTCGTTATTCTGAGAAAAATAGGAGTAAGCTATAGGAAAAAGGCGGGTATTACGTTGTTTGTATAAGAACCAAGTGGATACATTAAGTGCCCAAAGTCAAGAACTCAAGTGCTCAGATTAAAAAGGGGGTAAGAAAACGTTGTGGACTGTCGCCATTACTGTTTAACTTGCGCAATGAAGACGTAATGTCGGAAATAAAGAAGGTTCAAGGCTGTGAAAAAAGTTCTGTGTAAAAGGATATTAATGATAAGTTTTGCTGATGAATCCCAAATCCTTATCTTGTTAAAGCTTTTATGGATACTATTTGACTTACTGCCTGCTGGCATCTGCCTCCTTTTTTTTTTATGTCGACGTTCGATAATTAGATGTTTCGGTCACACGGGCGGCTGGCATTGCCGAAATTTCATCTTCCAACAGCAGTGGAATCGAAACATCAACAGTATTACCACAATTACACACAGATTTCCATATCTGCTACGTACAAGTTTTTGTAAACGTCATAGATGAATGGTCCTATTCGTTTTAAAAATACATACATGATTAAATAATAAATCATAGATACATAATGTCTGTTTAATTATTCTCTTCATCGACGGCTAAGGAAACATGGAAAACGTAAGCATAACTAACGCAAGTTATTTCACACGTAATCAACACATCGATTTAAATCCCAACTCAATCAGCACAATATGTTCAAATGTTTGTACAGTTTATGGGACTTAACTACGGGGTCATCAGTCCCTAAACTTACAAACTACTTATGAACTACTTACGAACTAGGACGGCACAAATATCCATGCCCGAGGGGGGATTCGAACCCCCGACCGTAGTGGCCGTGCAGACCGTGACTGGAGGGGGTTGGAACACTTGCGCGGAGTGACACTTGCGCGGAGTGACACTTGCGCGGAACCCGGGGCCCTTGGGGCGGCTAATCGCTTTTCCTGGGTACAGGCCCACCAAGAAGTCTAGCACTGCTGTTGTCAAGTTTCCACACTGTCAACATAACACGAAAATCAGTGAAATTGCACAACCCTTTGCAAGCTGAAGAGCAACTTGTACTAACTACATATTAATCCGTTGAGTGTTCCTCCTGTAAACAAAAAGGTATTTTAATAGTGATAATGTTTTTGAGAGTTAGTCTCTGCTACTACAAGACTATGACTTTCCACAGTCATACCTCCTAAAAGCATATTATTCAGAACACTAAGCATATCAAGACACCTGCGCAAGCAATAAATATATTAGGCATACTGCACAGATACGTTGATGTAATTGACCGCTATGTAGTTAACCCCACTATCACGCAACTTCCATCTCTTTAAAAATAGCTACTATGCTTTTTAATAGGAGATGCAACCTTAAACCTTCAATTAAAAAAACGTTACTAATAAGTCAATGAGTATTTTACATACTTAAAGCGTTTATTCGTAGACCCCAGAACGATTTGGCTGTATTCGAATTACAAATACATCTAAGAAATATATGAAATACGGAATGTGTAAGGGAATGTCACACACCGAAAAATGCTAAAGATAAATTCTATTTTCCATCACCGTCATATAGAACCATTTTTACTCCGAAATTGGCATAAACCAACAGGGAGAAACAAGTTGCAAGACTTCCAGGAAAAATGAAGCGAAATTGGCAGCCAATAGTTGGTTATAAATTACATTGCCTGTTTACTGTATAAATATAAATTACGGAATACGTGGAATTCCTGTTCAGTACAGTCAAGAAGGTCTAAAGTAATAGGCAGTGGTTTACAATCAGATATCCGTATCACTCTCCTCCTCAAGAAGTCTGTATGAAGATTTATATTCAGAACATTCAAGAAAAAGGTGTTGAAACTATAAGCAGCAGCTCATTTACTCAGGAAGGGAAAACGTTATGGTGCCCGTAAATTTGAATGGCTGTATCTCTTGTAGTAACATTTAATTTTTGATAAAATGTTAAAATCCAACAAACCAGAATTTTGTTTTTCTAAACTCAGTGCCAAATTTTTTTGTCAAAATTTTTGCAGGATTGACGTGATTTCATACTTCTATGCATTAATATTATCAAACATGTAATTTATGTCACAAATTGCGCGACCGGTTCGGTCGGAGGTTCGAGTCCTTCCTCGGACATAGGTATGTTTGTTTGTACTTTGCCTAAGTTATTTTAAGTGAGATTAAGTAGTGTGTAAGTCTAGCGACCAATGATCTAAGTAGTTTGGCCACATGAGACTACACATATACACGTAATTTATTTATTTCATAACCACATTTAAGTACTAATAATTAAAGAAACTTAAAAGAGAAATTTGAAGTAAACACTGAAAACAAATGATTGATATTTCTCATGAGATGAATGCACACAACCGTTGTCTTATGTCTTGTGAATGTACCTACAAATTCTGCCATATGAAAATTGTAGTGTGAGTCCCAAATATGTTTTTCTGTCATAACATTAAAAACATATTAAAAATTCAGAACTCGAAAATCAGTGAAGTTTTGGACTTGAAGCGTTTTGTGTTGCTACATCATTACATAGTAGACACGATTTTAAAATTTGGTTGCTATCGCCAAAGTAGACGAAACGTTAAATTTTTTGGTGTAATCTTCGCTGTGTAGACTGTATGTTGTAGAAGTCTACGTCGAACCTAATCATACCTCTGAGGAGAGAACGTTGTTTGCACTTCTCTTGCGTTTCCAGTCGGCTGTGCTGTGCTACGTAACGACATCGTATCGTTCCACTTTACCGAGAGCTATATATGTGTTGGTGTGATGTCTGTTCTTTCGAAATAAGACATCACACCAATATATGTATCATTTAGACGCAAAGATTCTGGGTTCTGGTTTCATCGCTAACGCGATTAACAACGTGTAAACAAAATGTTCAAATGTTTGTATAGTCTATGGGTCTTAACTACGGGATCATCAGTCCCTAAACTTACAAACTACTTACGAACTAGGACGGCACAAATATCCATGCCCGAGGGGGGATTCGAACCCCCGACCGTAGTGGCCGTGCAGACCGTGACTGGAGCGCCTTAGTCTCCTCGGCCACCGCGGCCGGCGTGTGTAAACACTTAAAGGTTATGAGTGCCACTGGAAAAATGCATAAGTAACACCTGTTGTTTGAGACTTGAAGATGACCTGAAATTAGCCGAAATCGATATCTCATAATAAACATAAGGTGTAGCTGTCTATATTTCATAATGCTATTCCTAACATATTTAAAAGCTGCTCAAAACCACCTACAAAAAACCTTTATAATGAAATTGTATATAATTCCACGATCAAATTGTGTTTTAATTATTGTAGTAATACACCCAAAGATCTGCCCTTGCTTTTAGTGCCTTGATCAGCTGTTTATTTTTAGAGGTATTACTAGGGACAGGAAAAATTCGCATTTGCGATAAATGCGAATATAGATGCGAATTCTGACTCAAAATGCAGTAAATCCGAAATTGTAGTTAGCAACAGTTGCGCTCAATTCCGATTTCATCACATTCCTCTTCACATGGTGCTGTATTGTAAATCGAGTGATATTTGTATGACGTGTTATCTCCCTGTTGAATGATGCTGTGATATCTACTGCTCCACCTCGCTCGGTGGGCCTTTCCCTGAATACGGCACAGGTAGCGGCTGGAGGGCGAGGAGTAGGGGTGGTGTATCCCTACTTCTGGAACACCCTGTTCACTACCTGCAGCGTCCGGGTCTCCGCGCAAATGTTTACAAATTCCCTTTCCGCGCAAGTGTCACTCCGCGCAAGTGTCACAAACTCGACTGGAGCGCCTCAGTCTCCTCGGCCACCGCGGCCGGCAATCAGCACAATACGTTGCGAAACGTCATTCCCAACTTAGCTTTCATTCAAATCTGCCATTTTGCTGTGTATTCGTAGCCGAGACAAAGAACATATTGAAGCACATATTTCACGTTTTAATACCAAATTACAAACACCCAGCCGCTAACGTCATGTGTAAGTCGGATTGTGAAAAAAAAAAAAAAAAAAAAAAAAAAGGCAGGTAATTATTCCCAGTTCGTTTGTGTTTCAAAATGTCTTTGACATCACACCTTACTTTCAGTTATTATGATACCGACAAATCAAATCAAATCAGTGCGCTTTCCATAATATTTCTGAAAACTATGAAAATATCTATATTTTCAAACATCGATGTTTTCACAGCGATGTTATTTAACATCGATGTTTATTCGTCTGAATATCGATGTATTTCAGAGAGATGTTGCATTCTTACTGATGACTCAAAAAAAAGTATTGTATTGTTTTCACAGATGATTGGCTTGTCCTGAAACTGATCATAAATAAAAATTTGTGACTGCATCAGAGAGACCATGTGCTGTTTACCGACTATTCGTAATAAACCTACTCCCATCTCACTTTTATCCAGGCTTTGGACTGGCTAAAAGGCAGAAGTAAAATGTCATTTAGATGTGTTGAAAAGCAGTTTAAAAAAAAAATATTTTTATATGTCTTTTATTTTATTTTAATTTCTTTTTAAATTTTTTTTAAATTTCATATTTATTAACCTTTTCCACGTTCTCTTGTCTAATAAGACACCTATGAAGTTACTTCATAGTGGCCACATGGCTTTCCCTTGTTGGTCGTTGATATCTCCATATCAAACCTATACGCTCTCAAACACACAAGGTGCATCAACCGAACATTGCGATATTCATAGTCGTACTGACAGTTAGCAGTCATCACCTGAGGTGGACAAGGACGTTGTGACTGCAGGAAGACTGTGTCGATAGAGCGTTTCCGGTGAGCGAGGACTCCCGAGGGCGAGGGTGGCGCGGACACAGGAGCGGCTTAGCTGCAGGTAGGCCGTGACGTAGTAAACAGGTAGTTTCCTGTTAGACTGGGTGCAAATGTCACAGATTTTGGGTTGGGTGCAAATGTCACTGGGTGCAATTGTCACATATCCATTTGTCCACCTATTACTTCAATAACAGACAACAGAAGGCGAGTCTCGGCAGTGTTGAAAATGGCCGTGATATGCACTCACAGTAGTTCACAGTCAAGGGGGAGGGTGCCCTAGAGTTATATAAATTATTCGCCTTCTAGCATAACAGGACATTCTAAGATATTTCTGTTTGCTGATGACACTACAGAATGATGTTGTTGACAATATTGATGCTGTACCAAATAATGGTTTGTGGAGAATCACAGTGAGACCCAGTTTTTACAGTTTCTAACACATAATTCAACAAAGTCTGATATTTGAATTACACAGACGCAGCACATGATAAGTGAACAGTTCAGATTTCTAGGCATTCACATAGATAGTAAGCTGTCGTGCAAAGACCATGTTCAGGCTCTTCTTCAAAAACTTGATTGAGGGTCGTTTACCACTCGAACAGTTTCTCAAATAAGTGATAGTTCAACACGAAAAGTATTCTACTTTGCTGATTTTCATTTGTTAATGACGTATGGTGTTATTTTTTGGGGTAACTCCTCTGGTTAAGAAAAGGAGTTTTTATTGTACAGAAACGGGCGGTTCGAGCAACAAGTGGGGTAAGATCGCATACTTTTTGTCGACCCCTGTTTAGTGAGAATTCTGCATTGCCCTCTCAGTACATATTTCCTTGAATGGCGTTCGTTGTTAAAAGTATTTAGTTATTCCCAGGAGTTAGCAGTTTTCACTCAGTTCATACTACACAGAAATCGAAACTGCGCTTCGATCACACCTCCTTGACTCTTGTATAGAAAGTTGTACAGTATTCTGTCGCATCCACGTTTAATAAACTGCCACAAGCATTCAATGTGCTTATTAGAAAGGGTCGGACTTTCATTGCCAAACTGAAAAGTTTCCTCATGTCTTACTCTTTCAGGAAAAAAAAAAAAAAAAAAAAAAAAACGAACGCCAATTTCTATGTTGCGTTGTGGGTTGATTTTACTTACGCCTGTCATGTGCTTAGGATCGCTATGTATTCCACTTTACCTATTGATACTCTTTCGTTATAATTTGCTTAGCTGACTCGTTCCATGACCAAGGAGACTAGATCCCAATTTGCCCCTGCGGAAAATTATATATATATATATATATATATATATATATATATATATTGCGGAGCTATGAACATAGTTTATTGTATCATTTTCCATAGAGTTACAGCACAAAGATATTATTTTTTTTAAATGGAACAATAGTTTTTTCTATCGTGCTTTGGATTCGTTGAAACCAGTTGCGTCCAAATCAATTTAAACTACATTCCTATCACTGTTAGTTTGGGAGGTACAACCCTTCAAAGTTTCAGGGGCAGATACAACACCACCTAGAGGACAAGGCCTTACAACAGGCCGTGCCTACGTCACACTTAGAGGCCGCGGCCGCCACCTCACTGGCTGTTGGCTGGGGCACGCCCACCGCCGCGCAGCGGCCGGCCAGTCAGATGGCGGCCGCGGCCTCTAAGTGTGACGTAGGCACGGCCTATTGTAAGGCCTTGTCTTCTAGGTGGTGTTGGCCGATACCACAAACGCTGCGCATAATGCAATGCGCCTTCTAAATGTGGTGCGGCCGAGTTGTAACGTCGTCCGTGTCACGGAGCGAGAAGCTTCCTCGATGCGCTTTTAGACTGCCGACTGTCGCCGCACACGGTCGAATACCCGACAGTTGGGGCCACACAAACAACCGGGGCTCAATATACCACAGTTACTGATATCGGATGACGATGGCATACACGAACAACGAGTACGTTGACATGTTGCTGATGCTCGGCGAGTGCCGACACGATGCCACTGAAGCAGCCACGGCGTATACCGTGAGATATCCTAGGCGAAGAGCCCCGGCAGCCATTACGTTCTTAAGTTCCGAACAACGACTTCGGGGAACAGGCAGCTTGGTAATGCGCCGCAGTAACAGACGAAGACCTGCAAGAAGTGAGGATATATATATATATATATATATATATATATATATATATATATATATATATAGTTCGTATATACAAGAATGTCAAAGTTCAAACCCATTTTGCTCTTCTGTCTTTACTACTTATGCTTCTATCCACTTCCTTAGGGTAATTCTGCCTAGTTACAGAATGTACCACACAAATCCCTTTCCAATTTTAGCTTCTCTCTTGTCACCTTTTTTGTTCATGGAAGTAATGTATGTACAACCTTTTGTTTCAGGTCTACATTCGTGAAATCTATTTTATAATTTGAATGGAGAGGGCGTTCAGACCTTGAAAGTAAGAGGGAGAAAAGTGTTTTCGTTAATGTTGGGAAACATCAAGAATGTATTATTAATGAGCAGTGGCAAACAACTGAAGCAACTGGAGAATATGGACTGAACAGTAGAAACATCAAGTAATTTGGGCACAAATGTAGAAAATTATTCCCCCTGCATCATAAATAGTGAATTACAAACACGTCGTAACGCCTAAAAATATCAATTTTTTTCTGATTATTATTAAACATGAATTTTTAACAGATACTCTTCAACCAGCTATCAACTGTTACGTTACCAGTATGCTGAGTGATATAATCAACATTAACCCTGGATTGCTACACTTATTTTCATAGACGAGTCTGCTATGCTGGGGTACAGGTGTACCCCAAATAAAAACGGATTTTTAAAATGATTAAAAATAAATATTATTTCAAAGTAATACATTAACATTTAAATCACACTTAAGAAGAAAAAATGTCCAGAAAGAAACATTTAATAGAAGCACTGGGGTACAGGCGTACCCCTAGTAGCATTCCAGGGTTAAGCATGAAACTTCCTACCAAATTAAAAATGTATGCCAGATCGGATTTCATACCCAGGAACTTTGCGTTGGGCGGAAAATGGTCCTGGGCTCTAATCCCTGTCTGGCACACTCTTTTAAGCTGCCGGGAAATTTCCTATCAGCGCACACACCTCTACAGAGTGAAGTTTCATTCTGGAAACATCATATCCTATGGCTGTGTGTTAGTATGTGTGGTATAATGATAGAGTACAAGCCTGAAGTGAAACTCGATACTTGAGTCCGGTGGTGAAACACGACTTTTGTTGCCTAGAAAGAGCAATGAAATCCGGTTTGTAACTACCGCGACCTGAAGGAAATAACCGTGTAATTAACGTGAGATCTCGTGCGGACACGTAGACAGTTATTTACAATACCTGTGATCAAGATTCCGACATCTAAAAGTTGCTTGCCTCAATTATCAAACAGTTGTTCAGTAACAGTTATCTTGTGTAAGCTTCAATATATTTTTTCCGGCAGTAAATACCGCATCCCCCTTCTCAATGCTCACTACGAGCCCACAATAAAAAAATCTTAATTTTAAACTTACGCTTCTTTCATAGTTGAAAAAGAATATTTTAATTATTTAATATTAATTTCTTTGCGAAGGAAACTACCTATAATTGTACAGAAAACCGGGGAAATAGAACCATAAGCCGATTAAAAGTATTTGCTAGTTGACGCAACGGGCTATAGGCGACACACACACACACACACACACACACACACACACACACACATGGAGGATCACTTCACAAAATGTTGATTTACTCTATAAGGCGGAGCAATGTTGGAAGAGATCACAGAGAGTTAATGCGAAAAGTTCTGTTAACAGCTAATTTCAAATTATTAGTGATCTGCAAGAGAATAAAGCATTTTGTAGTCATCAATTTAATCCTATGTTATAACCCAACCACACGTATCCGACAAGACAGCGGTCAACGATCTCAAGCAGAACTAAAATCATGATTGCTTCGTTCACGCGATTAAACTTTACGCCTATGAGCAAACTCAGAGAGTAAAATTCAGATACATAACTAAAGCAAACTGTAATTTCTGGCGTCATTGATTACCTGAGAATATCATAATGACTAGTGGTTCGATGATCAGCCGTTTTACGAACCAGTCTACAGTCCTGCTTGGCACTCGATTACAGGTTATTAATATACAAACAGATTCCAGTCGAAAAAAGAATCGTAGAGTGAAAAATTGAAAGTAAACGAGCAAACAAGTCAAACTATTAAGAAAAATACTTAACACGATATTGGAACTTAAGAAACTCAACTGAACAAATTAATTTAATAACTTTACAACGAAATTATTTTTTTATTTAGACATTAAAAGTGTTTCGAAAACATTATCTTTAGTAGGGGGAGCTACGATCTTATCGCTAGGCCAGGCAGCCATACCGTTGTACGTTAAGTCACAATATACACACAGTAAGAGCACTAAATTGTAGCTTTTGGGAGTGCTCGGTTTCAAGTAAACTGAACGCATCTCATTAATGTAAGCTGATCTCTGTGTGGTCTTCAGACCGGAGACTGGTTTGATGCAGCTCTCCATCCTACTCTATCCTGAATAAGCCTTTTCATCTCATAAGAACGGCAACCCACATCCATTTGAATCTGTTTACTGTATTCGTCTCTTGGTGTTACTCTGAGATATTTACCCCTTTCATTCCTAATTCTGTTTAGTACCTCCTCATTAGTTATACGATCTACCCACCTTATGTTGAGCATTCTTCTGTAACACCACATTTCAAAAGCCTCTATCCTATTCCTGTTTGATCTATTTATCGTCCGTATTTAACTCCCGTACAGGCAACACTCCACACAAATGCCTTCGGAACATACTGTCTTACACTTAAATTAATTTTTCATGTTAGTAAATTCCTCTTTTTCATAAACGCTTTCCTTTCCATTGCTATACTGCATTTCATGTCCTCCGTACTGCGACCGCCTTATGGTATTTTACTGACCAAGGTGACTTTCAATCGTGTGTTGTAGTAAAGGATCCAGTAGTTTGTGCTTAGTGCTGTGTATGAGTACGTATTTTTCCAGCACCGTTGTACATGTTTTGTTTTTTGTGATTATCAGAAGTAATGAAATACTAAAAAATCTAGAAAGAGAGCCAGACATCGAAATGGAAGTTTACTGACCAGTTGTTGGAGCTGTTTGACAATAGGGAACAGTTCGGGTGTGACGTTAAGCGCTCTGATCAAAGGAAAGCAGCTACAGCTCGTGAAACAGTCAACTAGACATTAATTTGATCGTACTATAGGCCATTGTTTTCTAACGATACCTCCGAGCTGGGATCGTATCCAGTCGCCACTCTAAAAATCTCGTACTCATTCTTGCCCTAAAATCACCTTCATTGCAGAGTCTAAGGAATAATGGTAGCTGACTGGACGCTATTGGCGTGGCCGATATACTTGCATTTCATCAAGGGGGGAATTTCTTGCATTTCTCTACAGATACTGTCATTGCTACGAAAGTTATTAGAAGTTTTAGACAGGGTCATGCCCCATACTACGCACCCTACTTCTGCCAGTAAAGAATTTTCATTACTTCTGTTGCCTATCCAATTGCACACTCAATATAATATTCGTGAACAGAAACGGGTCCCCCTATCAAAAAATTTGCGCGATTATAAAGCGACTTAAAAAATGTTAAATGATGTTATATTTTTCTCATGAGGTATGTAAGGAGACAGGTAGGAGCGGAGATTTAAAAGAAGCAACAAGAAGAAGACCCGAGGCATCCAATGTTTGGAATCCAGCCTCTCCCATCACGGCTAGGAAAAGTTTGGTGATGCAACAATTTTTTGATATGTGTGTTTAGGACATTACCTCATTTGGAAGATATTAGATGTTGCTTCAGTTTTCTACAGGGGAATTTGATTCCTTATGGAATTGGGGCTTTTACTATAGTCGGCGTCACCTACAAAGACGGCCCAGTTTTCAGACGTTCTGCGCATCCCACTCCGTTACTGTAATGACAGCCAATAATGTTTCATTCTGTAGGCGCTTAGCTGGCTGCGAGTTACGCAATGTTTCTCCCGCAGGTGCAATTGTTGGGGCTCAGCCGTAGCTCCTCCCCTATCGCCCCGCTTCTATGCACGGAAGCGCCTTCTTATATGACGCCAGCTTTAGTTACAATCTGAAAAGGCTGCTATATAGCCTACTTGAGCAGGAATCTAGTGTAGGTCAAACAAGTGCTTTGAAAACAATGTCTCACAGAAAAAGCGCGTATCAGTCTACACCATTTTCTTTAATTGAAACGGTTCTCTCAAATCTTAACGCCACTTAATTCTTAACCTCGTGGCATGTAATATGCAGCGGTAAGTGGTTGATATGTTTGTGACGTTTCATAAAGTGCTCATTGTACTGATACAAGGCGGTTTATGAAAAAGATTTTGATCCCTTGCACATAGTTATTTGAACTAATTGGGTCCCACTGTTCGCTTATCATACACATAAAAACGCATTAATGCAATGTAAAAGGTCCCATTCAGAATACTTTGAGCCGGCATTCAAGCCGTGATACCATGTGTATAGATCATATCCAACACGTTGCTAGTGGATATAATGTCAATTTAAATCTTTCTTTTTCGTAACCTAACCGACAAATGAAACACAGTGGACACACTGCGATGATGTAGCGAGCGAAGTGGCGCAGAGTTAGGCCAACAAGACTCGCATTCGGAAGGATGTCGGTTCAAACCCGCCTCCGGCCATACCCATTTAGGTTTTCCGTGATTGCCGTAAATAACTCCAGGCAACTCCTTTCTAAGGGCGCTGCCGATTTAATTCCCAATCCCTCACAACATCTATCCGTGCATGAGCTGCGTCTCTAAAGACCACGATATCGACGATAAAACCCAACGCTCCTTCCTTCGTTCTTCTGTATTCGTTGTTACTACTAACAACTTATGACTTGAATTTAGTCAGTTTCGCCGAGTCATGATCTCTTTTTTACTTCTGAACGAGATATATTCTTAGAAAATCTTTTCTTATGAGATTACTATATTAATATATAATAGACACAGCGAACTGTGGTTTTGGGATGGCTTCTTTGACTTATCATCGACACTGGTTCATAAACATCCAATGCTGAAATTTTCAACAAAACATCTGAATGAATGACATACAAGGTGAATCAACTAGTCATGTGACCTGTCACTACAATATTTCATGGATCTCTCCATATCTAACGGTTTCTAGATTAGTTTCACATTTAGATCTCTGGGAGGGGATTGCCAACTTGTTACGATCAAAAGGAAAAGATTGGATAACCACAGTAGTGTGTAATGTCAGAAATTTGAATGTGGTGGCGAATTTGGAAATGTAAGATAAAAATCCTAAGGCTAATTCTAAATATAGTGGGGAGTCAATGAAGTGAAATGGAAATAAGATAAGGCTTTCAATCCGGCGAATATAGCAGCAACAAAGTCAATAATGGGAATTGACTTCGTTACGTTTAAGGAAATTTACCAGAGGTAGAGTTTCTGTGAAAAGCAATACCAAATCACAATACCTGAGGAATACACGCATATGTCACAAGAAGAATATGAATAGATGAAGTGTAGAGGATATAAAATGGGAAATTCATGCGTAAAAAGGAGCTGAATATTTGGACTGGAATGCTGTAACAGAGGAAGGTATATATACGGTATGGGAGAATTTACACTTGGTAGCAAGTATGAGAGAGGAGAATGACTAATTCTGTAACACAATTCAGATAGTAGTAGCGTGTACAGGAAGATACCAGATGGACAATATCATAGACTGATTTTGAATTCAGATGCTGAATGTAAGGCGTACGTAATAATGGACAGGAGATTGAAGTTTATCAGATTTTTCGGTTAAACCCTTATCTAAAGATGTAGGATACTGAAGAACTGAGGAATCGTGAGACTCTCGTAGTCTACAAGAAATTATTTTATTAGAGAGCGGAATGTATGTGAAAAACACGTTTGAAAAGGCAGAGTGCTCAATCGGTATTTTGAGTGACTTGGTGCTCGGTTCCTATTTGAGCTACAATCGTGAGGTGGAAAGCTTTGGTTCAACTTGGACAAGTGCATATTAATATGGCCATTAAAACGACTTACTGTATATAGGTGTATCTGTACATATCTGTCAGTGTATAAGCAAAATTTTAATGACACACCGATCCTGGCTCCTGAGTAAACTATGGAAATATATTTATTCCTCTTGAAGAAGATGTCAATTGACCTAAAATTAGTGCTCAGCGAGCACCGTTATGATATTATTCGGATTTTACTTGTGAAAAATTATTTCCTTGGAGGATTTTCAAGGCCATCACTTTTATGTAGAAGCTGTAATAATACGTTCAAGCGTTTCAGGAAGGTGGATAAATAGATAAAGTCAAAATGAAACTTTTAAGTCTAATAATTATTATCCGTAGTTTAAGTATGGTGGTTTTAACCATAGGCAGTACTTCTTTATTTTTTTCAGACATTATCCACATATCTCACTGAATATACCTTCAATATTGTGTTATGGGACGACACATAATTCACGAATACGACGTGAAACACATTGAGATAAGTGAAAAACTAGCTTTTGCTTAAAATGAGCGCAGATTACCCTATATTCATCTAGTTTTTGATAATGAGACCACTCTTGAACGCTAGAAAAAATTTCAAATCATTTCTAAACATCTTCTCGATTGCATACTTAGTCAAATATTTACTTAACAGTGTATACAGTTTCATACGGTAAATGGTGTGACATTGTTTATAAATACAGTCTGAACAGAATTCTCTAGCTTATATAGAATTGAAAGCAATACATTAATGCTCTACAGAAAAGTTTGAGTTCAGCAACTTACGCCAGTAGGGTTAATGCAAAATTTGGCGACAAACATCTCAGTAAATTAGCTTACTGTGCCCATTTTCATTCACTGCTTTCATATGGCATCATATTTTGGGAATAATTCATTACCGACTGAAAACGTATTCATTGCAAAAGTGCGTAATTTGAATAAAATCTGGAGTCTACCCAAATTATCTTACAGACATTTAAGGATCTAGGGATCTTCACAGTAGCTTCACAATATATATATATATATATATATATATATATATATATATATATATATATATATATATATATATATTCTCTTATGAAATTTGTTATTAATAACCAAACAAATTCAAAAGTTACAGCAATGTGCTCAGCTTCAATACTAGGAGAAAGGATGATCTTCATTATCCAAGGTTAAAGCTAAGTTTGACAAGAGTCTTTGGTCACTTACCAAATAACATCAATTGTCTGAAAGATAGCCAACGAACATTTAAAAACAAAATGGAAAGAGATCTGATTGATAACTCCTTCTACTCAATAGATGATTTTTTACATAAAAATTAATAATTTTACACAATAAATATGTAAATAAAGTAAATACGTAAAAATTAATAAAAAATAAAGTATGTCATGTTCAGTTATATTTTACTAAACTGACACGTTCCACATCATTACGATATCTCGTATTCATGATCTATGGAACAAGTATGTAATCATATGAACTCCGTTGTAAGCTAATCAGTTATATATGTGGCGATTACATTATTTGTGCAGTCGGAGGATTTACTGACAATGAACTAGTCAAATGTACATTATCATTAACTATTGTGCATGAAGAGCGCAACTATTGAGGTCGACAAGAAGTGCAGATTGGCTAAACAGTAGTGCCTAGGAGACAAATGCAAATCGGCAGAATAATGTATAACGAGGGGAAAGAGAGATACCTCAAATAGAAAAATAAAAAAAAGACCTTTGGAGACAAGAAAAGCATCTGCATGAATATCAAGAGCTCAAACGGAAAACCAGAACTTAGCACAGAAGGGAAAGCTCAAAGATGGAAGGAGTATATAGAGGGCCTATAGAAGGAAGAGAACTTAAAGGCAGTATTGCAGAAATGGAAGATAACACAGAGATACGATACTGCGATAAGAATTTTACAAGGCACTGAAAGGTTTGAGGCCGTGGGAGTAGAACTGTTCCACCTTCTGAATAAGACGTATAAGATAGAGGAAATATATTCCGATTTCAAGAAGACTATAATAATTCCAATTCCTAGAAAGCAAATGCAGACAAGTGTCAAAATTACAGAAATATCATTTAATCAGTCATGGTTGCAAAATACTAATACGAATTTACAGACCAATGAAGAACTGTGGAATCCGATGTCGGGGAAGCAGTTTGGAGAATATTGTAGGAACACGCGAGGCAATACATTATGGCTTCTCTTAGAAGATAGATTGAGGAAAGGCAACCCTATTTTTCTATCTCTTGCAGTTTTGTAGAAATCTTTTGACTGTGATGACTGCAATACACTGTTTACAATTATGAAAGAAGCAAGGACAAAATATAGGAAACGAAAAATTAAATTCGAACTGTACAAAAACCAGACAGGTTATTTGAGTCGAAGGGCATGAAAGGAATGCAGTGGTTTGGAAGGGAGTAAGTGTTGTAGCCGTTACCAAATGCTATTAAATCTGTACATTGAGAAACCTGTGAAAGGAAGCAACGAGAAATTTAGAGAAGGAATTAAGGTTCAGGGAGAATAAATGAAAACTGCGGTTTTCGATGGCATAGTAATTCTGTCAGAGACAGAAAAGCACCTGGAACAGCAAATGGATAGGATTGACAGTGTAGTGAAAGGAGCGTGTATGATGAACATTAACAAGAGTAACACTATGGTAATGGAATGTAATCTAAGAAAATCAGGCAATGCTGAAGAAAGTCGATCAGGTAATAAGACAATAAAAGTAATAAATGAGTTTTGTTATGTGGGTAGCAACTACTGATGGCCGAAGTAAAGAAGATACGTGAAGAATAGCATTTCTGAAAAAGAGACATCTGTTGTCATCCAAGAATTCAGAGAATTCAGATGTGAAGAGGATTGCACAGGACAGGGTAGCTTGGTGAGCTGTATCAAACCAGTATTTGACCACAACAATATCAAGAAACGTTACAGAGGAACGCTTTCTCCGTAATTTATATCCAAACACAGCTATGACTAAATGATAATAGCATGGTCCTGAGTTCTATGAATATAAAATATCTGAAGAAGGGAATGCGGACATCGGCCATATCAGTGTTTGTATTTCCTTGCGATCTTGCCAATGGCAGTTTCTAACGAGACAACAACAGAATTCAGTAATATTTGCATTTAAAGATTCATAGAAGAGGCGAAATCCAACCACTGTCAGGAACCATTCACATTAAAATATAAAAAGTTGGCAAACATCATTTGCATAGTTTTATTAAATTATCAGTTTGTCTCAGTAATCAGGATTCAGTGAAGTGTACATAGATTCAGGACCTTTGGATGATGCGGTCAAAGTAGTAGTAATATTCACCAGATATCACAGTGGAGACCTTTTCATGGTGTACCCGACTGGTAGCAACACAGAATGACCAACCTGCGCAAAGGGAGTTTTCCTTCCCTACTTTCCTTAAAATGATGCAGCAGTTGTGAACAGTGTCTTCCCAGTACTGTTGCCGAACCGCGTGCCTGTATAGTTTCGTTCTTGTGAGACTGGATTTGCGGTTTTATGTCAAGACGAAAAAATAAATAAATAAATAAATAAATCATCGTGCAAAACAGAAAAGATATCTGATGGTTCCTAATTTATATCTACGAGGTTAATCCCAAAACGTAGGGGTGCAAGAATTTTCAAGTACAAAAATGAATTTATTTTAATAAAATTTATTAATTTCTTATCCCTTGTCTCTTTGTCCATACCCCTTTTTTTATATAAAAAACTTGTTATATTTATTACGGAATATATAGGACATAAGGCTGTCCTGCATAATGTACTAAATTATAAGCAAAGAAAGATGGAAATTAAAATACAGTGATGTGTAACATTCATAAATTCATGTAATTCAATATTTGACTACGAACTATTTCTCGTTACTAGGCCAGGATCTAGCATGAGTAAATTCCTTGGTAATCTGAGCAAGCAACAAGAAATTGTCTGTGTGAGGAGATATCAAACCCACTCCGCAGTAATAGATTGCCCTGTGGTTTATTAATCATAATAGAAAGTGCCAGTCTCACTGGAAACTGCAGTTTGTTGAAGTTAAAAGGTAGATTTTCCGGAAATATTGGCTACATGTTGGATGTACACTATTTAATTCTCTTCCTTTCCTGGTAGCTCTATAGAAGTCCATTGCTTTCGCCTGTACCCATCTACATCAGATACTCAAATTTAGCCGGCCGCGGTGGCCGAGGGGACTGCGGCGCGCCAGTCACGATCTGCACGGCCACTACGGTCGGGGGTTCGAAACCCCCCTCGGGCATGGATTTTTGTGCCGTCCTTAATGTTAGCTAGATCGTAAGTAGTTTGTAAGTTTAGGAACTGATGACCACGTAGTTAAGTCCCATAAGTTATACAAACATTTGAAATCACATTTAAGTGCCTGGCAGAGGTTTCATCGAACCACCATTATACTATTTACCTCCTATTCCATTTTCGAATAGCGCGAGGGAGGAAAGAACACCTGAATCTCTCCGTTCGAGCTCTGATTTCTCGTATTTTATTCTGGTGGTCATTTCTTCCTATGTAAGTGGGAGTCAACAATATATTTTCACATTCGGAGGAGAATGTTGGCGATTGTAGTTTCGTAAGTAGCGCACGCCGCAGCGATAGCGCCGTTGTTGTAATGTTTCCCATCCCAGATCCTGTATCATTTCCGTAACGCTGTCTCCCGTGTATCGTGACAATACGAAACGAGCTGCTCCTTTCTGGACTCTTTAGATGTCCTCCGTCAAACCCACCTGATAAGGATCCCACACTGGGCAGCAATACTCCAGAAAAGGACGGACAAGCGTAGTGTATGCAGTTTCTTTAGTAGTTCTGTTGCATCTTTTAAGGGTTCCACCAATAAAACGCAGTCTGTGGTTCGCCTTTCCCACGACATTATCTTGGTATTCTTTCCAGTTTATGTCTGAAGTAATAGTAATTCCTAGGTATTTTGTGGAGTTTAAGGCCTTCACTTTTGATTGATTTATCTTTTAAAGAAAGTTTAACGGATTTGTTTTCGAACTCATGTGGACGACTTCACGCTTCTCATTATTTAGAGTCAATTGCCAATTTTTACACCATCTTATTCTGATCGTTCTGCAGTTGGTTTTGATCTTCAGATAAATTTAATACACGGTAAATGACGGCGTCATCTGCAAACAACCTAAGAGAGCTACTTAGATTTTCCCCTAAATCGTTTATGTAAATAAGGAACAGCAGAGGACCAATAACGCTACCCTGTGGAACACCCGATTCCACCTCTGTTTTAGTCGATGCCTTACCTTCTGGAAATGAAGAAATACGGAATCGATTTGCGGACCCTTGTCGTAAGCACAATCAGCTTTCAGACATTTTCTTAGTTTGACAGGAATACGGGAGTACAGCCTTACGTCTGTTAATATTTCCTGTTAATGGGAACACAGAGATGGCACTCTGATAATTAAGTTTCTACGTTATGTATTGGCGAATGAAACCATTATCAGTTTCTTTAATAAAAGGGTCCGCTTCAGCTGTTTTACTTTTTTTTAAAAGACGGCCGGTTTCGCGACTTAAAGTCGCATCGTCGGGTCAAATTCAGTTAAAACATAAAACCAGGGGTTTTATGTCAGAACACTTCACACAAAACATCAAGGGGACAACCGTCCCCGTCGGGCAGCTGAGTTTACGTCCAGCCACTCCGCTGCACGTGCCGCATGGCTCTATCAGGTGCTTTGATCGACGAGGGCGGTTGTCGCCTTGACGTTTTGTGTGAAGTGTTCTGACAGCCGGGGTTGTTGTTGTTTGTAATGGCGAACCCCTGGTTTTATGTTTTAACTGTATATGACCCGAAGATGCGACTTTAAGTCGCGAAACCGGTCGTCTTTTAAAAAAAAATAAAACAGCTGAAGCGGTCCCTTCTATTAAAGATGTATCATCTTTGCTGTGAATGTCCGTCAAAAAAGGTTTTTTGTTCATTATCAGTTTATCCCCTATGTCCCATGTGGCATCTGCCGTCATCAGTCATAATAGTTTACCTCTATGCAGGTGAACTGTATTTTTTAATTTTTTTGTTGGCAATATATTTTACGATAGCGCGCGGCTTGTACGCGGTCCTGTGGCAGGCGAGTGACTGCAGTGAGCCCTTGGCGTCGCCGGCGTCACGCCCCCTTCGCGGGTCGGCGGTACAGTGGCGGCGGCGGCGGCGGCAGGGCGAGGTGAATGCTTGCGGCAGCCTTTGAAGTGCGCCGGCACGTATCTGGGCCCCGCAGCCAGCTGGCAGCCAGTGCGTGGGTGGCGGCCCGGCCTGCCGCCTGCCGCCGCTGATGAGCGTGACGCCCGCTGAAAGCGCGGCTGCCGCATGCCCCCACCCCACTACTCGCGACCGCGACCGTCTGGAAATGAACTGACCACCTGCGCCCGTCCCACCCACAGCTGGGCCGCGCTCTCTAATCGCATTCTTCCTTTTTCCGTAGGACACATATTTCGTGTATTAGCTGCTCGCTGGACCTCCGCCACAGGGAAGTCTTGGAGCAGCCCAGGATCTGAAGGGCCGGCCGCGGTGGCCGAGGGGACTGAGGCGCGCCAGTCACGGTCTGCACGGCCACCACGGTCGGGGGTTCGAATCCCCCCTCAGGCATGGATGTTTGTGCCGTCCTTAGTGTTAGCTAGTTCATAAGTAGTTTATAAATTTTTCTGACTGATGACCCCGTGGTTAAGTCCCATAAGCTATACAAACATTTCAACATTTTTGGATCTGAGGGGGGGGGGGGGGGGCAAACCGGGGTGTCTCCCTAGAGAGTCGCCAATGGTACACTACTGGTCATTAAAATTGATACACCAAGAAGAAATGCAGATGATAAACGGCTATTCATTGGACAAATATTTTAGAACGGACATCTGATTATATTTGTACGCAATTTAGGTGCATAGATCCTGACAATACCCAGAACAACCACCTCTGGCCGTAATAACGGCCTTGATACCCCTGGGCATTGATTCAAACAGACCTTGGATGGCGTGTACAGGTACAGAAGCCCATGTAGCTTCAACACGATACCACAGTTCATCAAGAGTAGTGACTGGCGTATTATGACGAGCCAGTTGCTTGTCCACCATTGACCAGACGTTTTCAAGGAATCGTAAATTTGGCAGTGGAGGAACTGTTTGGGGGAAAACTCGCAGAGGGAGACCAAAAGACGAATACAGTAATCAGAGTCATATCTATGTGGGTTGCCATTCTTATGAAGAGATGAAAAGGCTTGCTCAGGTTAGAGCAGGCTGGAGAGCTGCATCAAACTAGTCTTTGGATTGAAGACCACAACAACAACAACAATAACAACAACAACGTTATCATAATAGCGCTAAACATACCACCAGTGGTGGTATTAGTCCTCAAAGTGCAGATGCCGAAATTCTATTATGAAGATTTTTTTGACTTACGATTCATGTTACACATTTATAGACGGTCTAGAGGGGACTTTATCAAGTATTACACTGGAACCCATGTCTGGAAATATCATCCACCGCCGCTATGAGCATCTTTGATACGGTCAAATAAGACTCTTTTGCTGCAAGCTCTTCGCTTTCCATATTTTTGGAGAAAATAGTATGGACCAAAACAACCAAAAAATGTCTAGTAAACGTGAGGTCTGAAATGCATACTTCAAGAGCCATGACAGCTTCACAAGTATCATAGGTGAAGAACTGCTCATAGCTCAAAAAGTATGTATTTTAGATAGCATTTGTACTAGATATTTATACTGAATTTGATCCTTGATACTTCCTGTCAAAATATGGAAACCAAAGAGCTTGCAGAAGAAGGGATTTATTTCATTAGCAGCTTTTACCCGCTCCTCCGCTCGCGTTGATGTCCTTCCATACGTGTCAAAGACCTTCAAAAGCACAATAATTTCAGAAATTTTATGTTACGTTATGAGCATGATTATCAGGATAACAGAAGAAAAGTTCCCCATGTTCTTTTTAAAATATAACGGTAAAACTGATCTGCTTTATCGGGAGCAAAATAAAGATATTATTGAACACAGAAAGAACTCGTGTCTGTTACATCGTGACTCAACCGCTCACTGAAGAAGCTATACGTCATACAACGTGTAAATTACAGAGGATTCAAATGTCATCGAAACTGGTTCGGTGTTTTGAAGACGTTGAAGTTTTATGTAAGCATTGTATTCACTATGTTGAGTCCGAATTACGCACAATATACCAACCATTAAAAGTATTTTAATAAATCTGATAAATTTCAAAAGTCAAACAATAAATAACTTTTCCAAGCAATCTTCAAGCGTCTACAAGAGGCACGTTGATGCTCAGCTTTTCCATATTTCGCGTTATATACTTAACAAATATCTTGAATTACACACATTCTAAAATAATCTGTGTTCTTCATCATACACAATTTAATGAAACTCAGTTAAGCGTTTTAGTCGTGAAAGAGTAAAAAACTGAGTTTATTACTCATTTATAATATTAGTATGGATTAATATGTATTATCAGAGATGAGTAACTGCTTCGGAAGACACATCCGGTCATGAGTTCCTGTATAAAATAAGATCAACAATGATCCCTGCAGAACCTCTAGAAATATGAAAGAGGCATATTTAAAAAAAAAAAAAAAAAAAAAAAAAAAAAAAAAAAAAAAAAAAAAATACGTAGTCCGTAAGCAACATGGTGTTTATTAGAAAATCGAGTGAAAATTAAAATTAAATTGGTCATCCACTCTTCGTAATATTTACTAACAATGATTGCTCTTTAAAAATTACGTTTACAAATTACATATATTGCAAGGTACAGCCTACATCCGCCCGATTTGTTATTTGAGCTTCGTTTAAATATTTACATTGCATCGGTCAAAAACTTAACGAGATTTTAGGTAACACTGTTAAACAGCGACTGGTCTATATATGGTATGGTAGACTCTCACTTCCACATAATATGATGCAACAATTTTAAGAGTAAAATGCATTTTTAAAAACCATCAGCTGTTTATTCAAAACCTTATTTATCTACCAGTTTCGGTCAATAGACCATCTTCATGGATAAAAAGGTGTTAAAAATTAATGGTAAAATGCATCAAATAAAACACATCTAGCTGAGACAAACAGGAGTCAGTACAACTGAAAGTGTTGGAAAAAAAGGTGGTCATCTTAGATAAAACCTATCAGTCAAAACACAACATAAGAGGTGTTATGTTGTCTTTAACATAGGTTTTATATAAGATGACCACTGCGTCTTCTATGGGCTGGCTCCGGTACCGTTCGGACGGAGATGCCCGCGCGCGACGTCTGGGGGTCGAAGAAAAGACTGCCAGGAAAAGTCCTCGGTCCCTTCTACACACTATGCCGCTGCTTGTGAGTCCATCCTTGGAACCACTGGAGTCAGATCCGAGATGACAGAAGGTCTCTCGATACCACTGTCAGGGTTAGCACCAGAGTTCTAGCTTGCTGTCAGGATCTTTGGTCTTTAGGAAACCAACTAATGAAAAGTGAATTGGCCTCAAGAAGCAACCATATTCAGCGGGCCATCTATTAACCACCTCCTTCGCAATGGGGCCCTCATTTACAACTGCCTCAATAAGGTCGAACCCTCCCGAGCTCCTCCCCAATCTTACCGTTCTTCCCGCTGCCGAACTTACAATAACCACCTCATTGAAAACTGCCGCCTACCTCCTGTATGTCCCCACTGCAAAGTTCCTCATTTTCACACTTCCTGCCCCCCCCCCCATCCCAATCCTGTAACACCTGCAGCGCACCTCATCCCGCCTTCTACAAATGCAAGTCCCACCCCCATCCTACCAAAGAAGAATTCACTGTCCTTGTCCGCCCCACTGATCCTCCTATCTCCGCCAGTAACTCCTTGAGGCCCCCCCCCCCTATTGCAGAGGACTTCATCAGTTCCAACACCTCCATACCCTTCAACAAGTATCCCTTGCAGCCCAATCCTTTTTCAACCTCGACTTTCAGGCCACTACATCTCAAAACCACACTCATTTCTCCTTTTCCTGCACCGACCACCAGCAAAACCTGGCTTAGTCCTTCAGTCCCCCCTCTCTTCATCCAGTTCTTTCCTCACACTCATCATGGCATAGCAACAACTTATCCTCTTATTTTCAAACATTCGCCCCTTTCCCACCGACAAACTCCTACTTCTGAATACCCTCTCCCAACACCATGTGTATGCCTTCCTTCTTAATGAAACATTTCTCCGCCCTAGCCTACAAGTCAACACCAACCCCTTTTTCCTCGGCCCACGGCATGAGCGGACTTGCTTTTGGCTGCTTCGGCCACATCCCCTCCTCAACATCCCATACGAACACCTCACACACACCCTATTCCTCCACACAATTACCTGTGCAACTGTATGTTGCTTCGTTTCCCTTCCCCATCATACCCGCCTTTGTAGCAAACAATACCCCTGATGTCGTCATGTCCCCAAATCTCCTGTGGCGTGTGGCCACTGACGTTCTTGACCCCATTGGCAGTGACCATAACCCCATTCGTGTCACCTTCACACAAATGTCACCCCCCCCCCCAAAAAAATCGTCGACCCCCACCGCATTCCAAACTCTTACACAATTACTTCTGGGCAAACTGGGATGCCTTTCGCCTCTCCATCACCCAAGTCGAAAGTCATCCCTTCCCCTCCACTCTTCTGACGATATTGACCATTCCACCTCCTTTCTCCAGTAGACCTTGTCTGTCGCCATCCCACCAAAGCCATTCAGTCCCAGCGCCCCACCCTCCCCCCACAGGCTGTCCTGCTCATACAGCAATCCCGCCGCCAATATGGCTCTTAGCCCCTGTGCCCAAGATACACCCCATCACCACCGGCAACTCCAGTGTCACATACACAGCCTCCTGACGGCCAGAAAACTGGTGTCAGTTGCACGGCTTAATGCCCACCTACCAATCCACTCCTCCAGGTATTGCAACGCATTCCACCGCCTCACTGGCTCTAACCACATACCCTCTCCTCCACCTCGACCAGGCCTGCTGACAACCCTAGGAATGCTGACCATTTCGCCTCCTTCCTCTCTGACGTCTTCTCCATCTGTGATAACCCAACTTTGTTTATTCCCTGTTCCCCGACATACATGAGAAAACGGACGTCTCCATCCCACCACTAGATCCTGGCTTTCAACACCTGGACTGTATCCCCCGACCTTAACACCCCAAATCACAGCACACCAAGCTCCCAGCAATGGCCACCACCTCAAGCAATGTCCCCTCCAATTCCTCTCCACTTTGGTTACTCTCTAAAACACCATCCTTTGAACTGGCTTCTATCCCAGCCTCTGGAAAATGTTCCATGTCCTCAAGTTCCTCAAATTGAACAAACCTCCATCTGACACTTCCTCCAACCGGCTCATCTGCCTCACCCCAGTGTTCAGCAACGTCTTTGAAACTACCCTGTCTTGACGCACCATCTCCATATTCATCACATTCTGCCTGATACCCAGTGTGGCTTTCGACGTTCATTCTCCTCAGATGACCAGGACCTTCACCTCGCCCAACTCCACTCCCTGTAGCTCAATTCCCGTCGTGCAGCTATCTTTGTCTCCTTGGACCTGGAAAGGGCCTGTGAACAGGTCTGGCATTCAGGCCTGCTCTTCAAACTTCAAACTGCCGGCCGCGGTGGCCTAGTGGACTGAGGCGCTTCAGTCACGGTCTGCACGGCCACTACGGTCGGGGTTTCGAATCCCCCCTCGGGCATGGATATTTGTGCCGTCCTTAGTTGTAGGTAGTTCATAAGTAGATTGTAAGTTTAGAGACTAATGACCCCATATTTAAGTCCCATAAGCAATACAAACATCTGAACATTTGAAACTTCAAACCTATCCACTTTCCATTAACCTCGTCCGGGTTATTAACCCCTTTCTTTCCTATGTCACAGTTCATAATTCTACCCTCTGCTGGCATTCCTCAAGGTTCCGTCCTCTCTCCCCTCTTATACTTCCTCTACAGCTGCAACATGCCAAAGCTTGCCCTCCCATCTACCTCTTCCAATATGCTGATGACACTGTCTTCCTCGCCTTGGTTCCCACCCTCACCCAGTCCAATCATCTTCTCCGGCAACACATTGACCTCTTTGCTGTTTGACATAACCAGTGGCTCCTATCAATCCCACCAAAACTCAGGCAATAATTGTAGATGAAACAAACCCTTCCTTTCGTCCCCACGACTTTTACCTAAGCCTACATGGTCGACCCATCTGCCTCACCCCCACCCTTAAATACCCAGGATTAACCATAGATCGATCCCTCTTCTGGACTTCCCACCTCCACACAATCCAAGATAAAGCTCACACCCGTCTCCGCCTTCTGAAACTCCTCGCTGGACGAACTTGGTGTCTACACCCTTCCACGGTCCTTTACACCTACAAATCATTTATCAGCCCCATCCTTTCTGTATCCCATCCGTCCTTGAACTCCACACCCTATCCTTCTGCCCTATCCTTCTGCCTCGCCTTCTGTATCCCCCATCAAAATCTTCAAATGTTTGTATAGTTTATGGGACTTAACTACGGGGTCATCAGTCCCTAAACTTACAAACTACTTACTAACTAGGACGGCCCGAGGGGGGATTCGAACCCCCGACCGTAGTGGCCGTGCAGACCATGACTGGAGCGCCTCAGTCTCCTCGGACACCGCGGTCGGCTATCCCCCATCCCCCACATGAATCCTCTATGACCTCATCCCTTTTCCCTGCCTTGACCTCTGTATTTAACATCCGCACCTCCGCTCCCGTCCCCGATGATGCCCTCTGCCCTGACATTTATCCTTCCTACCAGCTGTGATCCTCAACCTCCCTCCCTCCATCTATATCTCCCAAAAGGCCCCATCCCTCCTTCCTATCTTACCTACTCCTCTCTCTCCCTGTCCCTCCGGCATCTCTCCACTCTCCCACCCCTCCAGGCTTCCTAGGACATCCTGTCCACTTTCCTCCCCCTGACCCTTTTCCCCTCCTGTTCCCCTCCTTTTGCTTCTCCTCCCACCACCGCCCCCACCTCCCCCCTAGTTTCCAGCCCTTTCATTCAGTACCATCGTTCTGTGCTGCTGCTAGGACCATGTGTGTTTTACAAAGTGTGGTTTTTAAAAACAAACAGCAAACGGTCAACCTGCAGCCGAAACCAAGTGTTTTTTAAATCGACTGTGTTTTTCCCCCACCCTCTCCCCCTTTCCTCCCTCTCCGCCCATCCATGATCTTCGGTGTTTTAATGTGCGCTCCGCGAATTTGGTGTCGTCTCAATGTGTTATTATTTTTTTTAATTTTATTTATTTTTTAATTTTTTTAATGAACAGTCTGTGGGCAACTCGCAGCCGACACTTTGTGTTTTTTCTTTTAGATGTTTTATTTATTTCTTCTTATCTTCATGTTGTCACCATGTCCATGTAAAAATAAAAATAAAAAATATAAACCGCATTCTTTGCTCCATTTTAAAACTGATGTACGACGTAATTTTCTCCTACACAGGCATCATGTACATTTTAATTACCTTCAAATTTTATCTCCGTTACTTTCCTTTTATACTCCGTTGTATTGTTTATATCTCTCTCGGCTGAAGAACGCCTGCGTTCGCTGATAGCCCACCCTTTTAGGGGAATTAAAATTACATTAAAGGAAAAGATAAATTTCCGATGAGGAAAAGAAGAATAAAAAATAAATAAATAAAAAAGTAACTCCGGAGTATTAATTTCTGGGCAATCCTTGCAGCTTGATCTTAGTTAGGAGCACTTATATGTGTTATTTCATCGCAGTTGTATAAGGGTAGAAGAAGATATTGTAACTTACTGTTTCACCTAAAGAAGTCTGGTCTGTCTGTTTCAATACGTTAACACTGGTAGGTAACTGTAGCGTCCCACGGATCAACAAAATCAAAATGTTCAAATGAACTGGCGGAAGTAAAGCTGTGAGGACGGAGCGTGAAGTGTGATGGCATGGTTCAGTCGGTAGAGCGCTTGCCCGGGAAAAGCATATGCCCCAGGTTCCAATCCCATTTCCAGTTTTAATCCACTAGAAAGTTTGAAAATGATCAAGTATTTGGAAATCTATGGGACTTAACTACCGTGGTTGTTAGTCCCTAGGCTTACAAAGTACTCAAACTAACCTACGGACAGGTCACATAGCGACGCCCGAGGGATGACTCGAATCTCCTGTGGGGAGCTACCGCGCGCTCCGCAGCAAGGCCATTCCACCATGGCAATGCAGCAACAAACAGGCGTTATTTCATTAATATCTGACCAGGGAAAAAGAAACATCGTAATTTAATAGTTTGTCTCCTCTGCCTAGTTGTATGGAACCGTTCGCCAAAGAGCCAATAGAAAGTGCTGTCAATTTCGTAGTACATGAAAGAGCTAAAAGGTGGCGCTGTTATTATTTTTAGCTTACAATCAGTAACAGCACTATTTTCGGAAGGCTATATCAGCGATACTATGAAACGCCATTGTTTTATCCTTACGAATAAAAACTAATATTGAGTTTACTTGATCAGGATATAAAGATTTATTATTTTGTGTATTGAAAACTACTTACTTATTTATTTGATCTCTTGGGTTACTCGCACCTTAACAGTAACTGAGGTGAGACCTACTTTGCAGACAAGTCCAAAATTGGGTAATCGACTTGCTGCCGTAAAAGAAAGTCACGTGAAATATAGATGTGAAAAAATGGCAAAAGGAGGATTTTCTTATGTATATTGTATAATGTAAAAGAAAAATTTTGTACACAGTGATTGTAAAGTTTTATAGTTGTAAGTTTATAATTGTATAACATAACAGTAACAAAATATTGTGCAGGTTTAAGGTATTATTAAAAAAAATCCCAGAGGGCGTGAATGCGCATATGTGAGTGAGAGAGAAGTAGAATGACAACATCGCCATCTGGCGCTTTGTCCACTTAATAACTGACCGCATCTCTGAATTTAGTATGCACTTGACCATCCTACAGGGATGTTCTGGGGGAATTTTAAATTTATTTTATGTTTGACATATGTCTTTGACAGTCATGTTTTAAAAGGAATGTTTAGTTTCATTTTTAATAAGTTTTAAAAGATATGGTGAGTGTGATGATTGTGTTCTCATTTATGTTTTATCGAAATGTTTGATGAATATTAATTCCATTGTCTTGCTGAAGCCTTCGATAATGACGGAACGTCGAAACGCGTAAGGCCTCAATAAATTTAAATTAGTGGTCAAGACTCTAAAGTTTATTCAAGTGCATAAGAATGGCCACGTCTCATAGATCTCTAATGGAGACAGGAAAGTAATGACTAGCTTTAGCCCGTGGTTCGTAATGGATCTTAAAGAGGGCCTTCTGAGATTTCATTGCTTCAGTCGGTAAAAAACGGAATTCTTGGGCTGATTTCAAGGTGGCGCCGCCGCTAGGTACATACCTCACTGGAATATTCTCTCTTTACAGTTCCAGTATAGTTTTTGAAATGATAGGTTGTACTCCGTATACTGATTCACACTGTAAAATAGTGTGATAGATGACGATTCCGTGTGGCATTGTTGGCCGTTGGGGTCGTGTTCGGCCTGCCTGGTGGAAGTCTTTTGGTGACGCCACGTCGCCAACCTGCGCATCGATGATGATGAGGACAAAACACCCAGTTACCGAGTGGAGGTCTCCAACCCGACAGGGAATCGAACCCGGACCCCTTGCGTGGCAATGTTGCACGCTGTCCACTGAACTGCGGAGGCGGACAGTATGATAGATAAATAGTATGAAAGTACGGGATGATTCTTATAATAAACACGGTCGTAATAAGAAAATTGTTCTCCTTTACTCAACTGAAAAAGGGGTTCTATTTTATGACGTGTTTTACCCGACAACTTTTAATCAGGGGTCAGTGTCAAAAATGAATCACCACTGGAAGGACCCACTTCACAATTTTCGTAGGTGGTGTCTCCATCACTCATTACCTTTACATGCGACACATCTTTCGGAAGGCGAAAACCGATTTTCGTAAACCGTTTTTCGATGTCGTGCTTCCAAGTTAATGCCAAACGCCTAAATTACACTGGTTAGCACAGTCAAATAAGGTGTCTGTAACATATACATCTAATACGTGCCTGGCAGATTGTTCATCGAAACACTTTCATACTATGCTATACTGTCAAAAACTGATATTTTGAGCTCGTGGTTGTCTATGAAATACAGGGACAGACAAGAAGACAGCAACCAATCACTTTTGATCATGCTATTTATGATTGTGTGGTGCCCTGCAACCAAAGACTTTTCATTACAAGAAAAATTATCTGCATAAAAGAAAAATGTAAGTGACGTGAACAGCCGTCTGAAGATGAACTGAAATGTTCGAAACCGGTAACGGCGCAATTTAGTTAATAAATAGCATGATCAAAAGTGGTTGGTTGCTGTCTTCTTTATTATAAGAACCACCTTGTATTTCATACACAACTACGGGCTCAAAATATCAGTTTTTGACACAATAGCATAGTATGAAAGTGTTTCGATGAACAATCTGCCAGGCACTTTTATTGGATGTATATGTTCCAGACGCCTTTTTTGACTGTGCTGACCAGTATAATTCAGGCTTTGGCCTTAACGTGGAAACACGACATCGAAAAACGGTTTACGAAACTCGGTTTTCGCCTTCCGGAAGAAGTGTTGCATTTAAAGGTAGTGAGTGACGAAGACACGACCTACGAAAATTGTGAAGTGGGTCCTTCCTATGGTGATTCATTTTTGACACTGACCCCTGATTAAAAGTTGTCGGGTAAAACACGCCATAAAATAGAAACCCTTTTTCAGTTGAGTGAAGGAGAACAAACAATTTTCTTATTACGACCGTGTTTATAGATACGGCACTACAAGCGTCTTACATTGGCCGGAGCTCAACAACGACTAACTTATTATTTCAAAATGAAAATATCAGTCAAGTTCGCAAAAAGTTTCAACACTTCATTGTATAATAAAGTAATCGGTCTCGATCTGTGCCAAGATCATCCTCAGACCTCGGCATTAACGTTGAGACAAATCGGTCTGAGGATGATCTTACCACAGATCGAGATCGATTACTTTATTATACAATGAAGTGTTAAAACTTTTTGCAAACTTGACTGCCTTTTCCAAACTCATGAACTTATTATTGTTTATAAATAAGAATTATGCTACCAGTCGCGAGTTTTTTATATTTCATTTAGCACGACAGGTTTTGGAAACAAATTTCCATTTTCAAGTGCATTTTAGTGCTATCCCATTTAGTTGCGGGATCTTTTCATGTATGAGGTTCTACGTTATTTTGTTTTATTTATGTTTCCTTATCTTCCATTTGTGTTTTATCTCACACACATTAAACAAACCGCAACTAAAGAGGGTAGCTCAAAAACCGCACGTTGTGCTAAATAAAACATGCTAGCAGATTTGTCTCTTAAAAAACAAACCCATCGATTTCATAGTCGCACGCTTGCAAAATCTTTTTGCAAATGGATAAAAACAAGTAGCATACTATTAATGAGCAATCTCCGATGTTACCACTTCAGTCAAAGAGGATCTATGTAAAGGTACTTAGCCTAAGCTTCAGTTCACGTTTTTGCTATTCATAATGTAAAAATCAAGGGGAAAAAATCAAAAACCAATTAATTCGTTAAATTACATACCATTTTTCAGAATGAAAATAAGTCACGTTCGCAACCTGCCTTTACAATTTATTTGATAATAGGGTGACCGGTTCCGATCTAGTCTGAAACCATCATCAGACCGATTCGTCGTAGATACCTCGGCATCAAAGGTGAGACGAATTGCTCTGATGATGGTTTCAGACTAGATCGAAACCGGTCACCCTATTATCAAATAAATTGTAAAAACAGATTGCGAAACATTCTGAAACATATACCAGTTCGCCAACTTACCAACAGCAAACTATGTTTTCCAAACTAATTATAACAATTTTTTTTGTGAATAATTATCTGTATAGTAGTTGGCGTCGGCAGACAACTACTGAAGTAACAGAGCCTGGAGAGGCGCGTCTGTCGTTTTGAAGGTAGTTGATATTAAAAATAAAATGTAACATCTTTATTTATAAGATTTACTAGCTTAATTTCCGCTGCTTCACTCAGGTAGACTGGATTGTTTGCATTGGTTGTGCCTAGTTATAAATATAAATTTTCAAAGTTTTAGCTTTAAAAACGCTTTCCTAATCAAGTATTTTGAAACAACTTGCCATTCCCTTTTGCACCACTGATAGAAGGATTCAAAACATTCCGCGAAACACAATTTTTTTTTTTTTTTTTTTTTTTTTTTTTTTTTTTTTTTTTTTTTTAATTCAAACCTTGGCTACGAAGCCAAATTTTTGCATTTCAAGCATCACAATAGTGTTAGTAGCACCCTTAAAAGATTGTCTCTTATTTCTTTCACTTGATGGTTGAATTTCCAAAAATATCGATAAGCGTGTTTTTAAGATACAATCAAAAATCTAAATCTCAAGTTTTGTTTTTCTTGCTTCAAAATTGCCTTAATAGCAACGTATTTTCAGAAAACCGTTAATCCCCTATTTCACTCCCTCAGGGATGGGAATATCGAAAAATCGATGATGCCTACATTGTAAGATAAACAACGACTACAAATTTCAAGTTTCTATCGTGATTCACTTTTCAGCGCCTTATTCTGTCTTTTAGAAACAGATCGAGAACGCGAAATTTGTTTCTTACGCTTTGGCATCTTTCTTGGTAGTTTCACTATACAAATTGCAATATGTACTTATTTTTCTTTATTCGCACGCTTGTTTTCAGGAAAACAACTGAAGAATGTGCATCACGTTTCGCTGTATATTACCTCTTTGCTAATATAGTGTCAAAAGTCATCGCTTGTCTTCCGTCCGATTTTTATATAAGCTGACGACTTTCAACCACTATATCTTCTACCGTCTTACAGCTATCGACAGGAACTGCTATGGTGTACAGCGGAAGACTTTGTATTACAGCTACACAGAGAGACCATTCGTCTTGTAACGTTTTTTATGCACTACACTAAAGCCACATTATGAATAGTTCACGCTTTTTAGTTGTTCAGTGGTCTCGTAGATTTCGAAGCTCGCCTGCCATTAAATCATCAAAAAATATTAGGACGTCGGGTTTATAGGCTTCATGGAAACCACTAATATGACACGTTTCACTTGATACGTTTAGTTTTCATTCTTGATGAAGCACAAATATAAGTACATAACGACAAAAGTAAGAATAGTTCACAACTAACTCAATACTGATGTAAGACTGACTGTGTCCAAAGCAATACTAACTTCACAATTGACTCCGTTCGCGCCAATTCGCGAATATTAATACATATTTCCTTTTCTAGAACACGGAAGTTACAATGTTTAATATAAAACAATTTGTTCATGAAACATAAATGACTCTTGGTTTACGTAAAGATACAAAAAATTATGACAAATGCAATAATAGATTTTTCGTATCAAAACAAAACAATACGAAAGATCGTAAATAAATGACAATTAGTGCAGTGTTAATATATGTTTACATTATTTAAAATGGTTAAATTAGAGTTATTATTGAATTTTACGGTCAGCAAAGTATTACATTATGGTCAATACATTAGAGAGGACATAAGATATTGTTAGTTATTAATTGTATTAACAAATACATTATGTCCAACACTAAGCTTATGACTTTCAATAATTAATTTATGTAGTTCATTAAAAGACCCAAGTAATGAAAGTGATAATGTGACCAGCCAGAAGCGCCATAAAATGCTTATATAATACAAACACGGAATGTTGGGGCACAATACTACAATCAAAAGTGGTATCGAATACTTCATTTGTTCAAACGACGGGATTTTCTATGGTATATACATTACAGTCTCCATTGTGTAGTTTTTGCCGAAGAGCAAAATATTGACACACACACGTAGAATTTTATATAGGTCGGTAACTTTCAACTCCCATATCTTCCCACTTCCTTATCGTTATCCACCCTCTACCACCATAGTGAATAATTGGAAACTGATACCTACTATCACATACAAACAGTATTCGTTTGCGATGTTTAGTTTTGGATGCAGAGTGAAATATGGGCAGAAACACCCCAGTTTTTGAAACTTCCTGGCAGATTAAAATTGTCTGCCGAAACCGGGACTCGAACCTGAGACCTTTGCCTTTCGCGGGCAAGCGCTCTACCGTGTCGGGATAGCTCAGTCGGTAGAGCGCTTGCCCACGAAAGGCAAAGGTCCCAGGTCCGAGTCCCGGTTCCGGCACACAATTTTAACCTGTCAGGAAGTTTCATATCAGCGCACACTCCGCTGCAGAGTGAAAGTTTCTTTCTGGAAACATCCCTTAGGCTGCGGCTAAGGCATGTTTCCACCATATCCTTGCTTCCAGGAGTGCTAGTCTTGTATGTTTTCTCATGAGAGCTTCTGTGAAGTTTACAAAGTAGGAGGCGAGGTACTGGCGGAAGTAAAGTTGTGAGGCGGCATCGTGAGTCGTGTCGGGATAGCTCAGTCGGTAGAGCACTTGCCCACGAAAGGCAAAGGTCCCACGTTCGTGTCCCGGTTCCGGCACACAATTTTAATCTGCCAGGAAGTTTCATATCAGCGCACACTCCGCTGCAGAGTGAATGTTTCATTCTTGAAACATCCCTTAGGCTGTGGCTAAGCCATGTCTCCACCATATCCTTTCTTCCAGGATGTTTGCATGTTTCACAGGAGACCTTCTGTGAAGTTTGGAAAGTAGGAGGCGATGTACTGGCGGAAGTTGTGAGGCGGTATCGTGAGTCGTGTAGGGGTAGCTCAGTCGGTAGAGCGCTTGCCCGGGAAAGGCAAAGGTCCCAGGTTCGAGTTCCGGTTCCTGCACACAATTTTAATCTGTCAGGTAGTTTCATATCAGCGCACACTCCGTTTCAGAGTGAAAGTTTTTATTCAAATTAAGATATGATTACTGCCGACACAAAACCAAAATCAGGCTGAAATTATTTTTTCGATATTTTGGTCTTGCAATCTGTTAGCCCCTCCTTCCATCCCAAACAATTATCTCCTCTTTTGTTACTGCCCTCTTGACATTTCTTCCGTCTGTCCATTCCTGTATCTTGTTTCCCGTACGCTTCTCACCGCCTTTCTAGTTGCACTCGCACAATTTATACAAACAAGAGGCACGGACAAAAGAGTGCGCCTCGTTAAGCGATGATTGAAACGAAGGTTGGCGCCGCACCCTTCCACAGGGCCCGCAAGGTAAATTGGGCGACGATGACGTGACTAACGCCCCCGTTAAGCCGTGACGGAGCCGGCTGGCAAGTAATCTGGGCGCCGGCGGTGAAATATCGGAGCGTCCCCGGCGTTCCCACGTCCGCCATCTTGGCCCTCGGCCCAGCGCGCCCTCAGCATCCATCAGCGCTCAAACGGCCGGCGCGCGGCGTGCAAATTAATTGATAAGACGTTTATCTCGATCCCGGGCCCCACCCTCGCTTTGTGTCTAACCCCCGCCTCCCATTCTGTAACACAGGGGACACCCACCGACCCCGCGCTGCTAGCTCCCAAATGGTCGCTACTCCCTCTTACTCCCTCCCTTAGCAGTAGGCGATGCGTTAGGTCTGCACAAAGCGGTCGCCATGTATTATTTATTCTGTAGTCTGGCCGGGAAGGGAGAGCTCACATTATATTCGTGGCTTACTAATACGGGATACGTTGCTCGTGGTCGTTGACGTCGGCTAATGGTAGCTGGCCCCTCTGTCAGCACAGTCGGAAGAGATAAATAGACAAAGAGAGAGAGAGAGAGAGAGAGAGAGAGAGAGAGAGAGAGAGAGAGAGAGATAGTGCCTGACATTTTATCGCATTGCTGGCTGAACCGGTCCAGACACTGCTCTGGCTTCAGATTTACAACAACAACAAAGGAGAGAGAGGAAGGTTACTTTTCCAACGCAGCAGCGGAGTAAGAGGGGGGCAGACCGCCCCGGTCCTTTCTTTTTGATATGGGGGGTGAGGGGGGGCATCAAATACCTCGAAAAATCCTTGGCCTCTCGTTCTGGAGCCTCCAAATCTCGAAAGATATTTTTTTAGACTGTTTCGTGTCCTCTTCTGGGGGGGGGGCATCCAGATCTAAAAGTTACTTTTGTATAGTAATACATGTATTTCCAAGTGGACGGAGGGCTTCATTTTGTTTTGCCGTCGCCCCCGAGCCTCCGACACCCTTAGTCGGCCACTGTTTATAATTTCACAATGCCCCTCTCTCTATCCCCATCTCCTTACCACCATCTTTTATTCCCTCCCAAATCATCTCTTTCTGAACCTCTTCCTGTTCACCTTCTCTTCCGTCTTCTGCTCTTCCCCCGACCCATTTATTTCCCACTTTCTTTATCCATGAGCTCCTCCATCCCCCTTTTTCCTCGCTACCCGTTCCAGTTTCTCCTTTCCCTCCCCTCTCCCTATGCCAATTGCCTCCCTTTCTTCTATCTCCTCTTACACCTCTAGCTAATCTAGAACGAACGAAAATGTTCGAATGTTTGTAACTCTTTGGGTGTGAACTGCTTTGGTTATTAGTCCATAGGCTTACAAACTCCTTAAACTAATTTAAACTAACCTAAGAACAAAACACACACACACAGGCAGAACTCGAACCTCAATGATGAGCAACCGCGTGCTCCGCAGCGAGGCGCCATAGACCTCTCGGCAACTCCACCGCCAATATCTAACCTAGAGCTTTGTTTAGTGTTATGTTGAAAAGTCTGTGTCGCGAATGTTCTTTAACAGATGCATTGAAACTATGACACAACGTTCCATTTGAATATGCGTGTGTTTCCAAGTTTGTAATACATGTCATATGAGCGAATCCGGCATTGCTTAGCAATTGCTAAATAGCAATTGGATATACATCCTGCATTCCTCTCTCTAATCTGTGTGCCCATCACTTACCCCATCTCTATATCTGTTTCTTACTTTCCTCTTCTCCTGGTATTAGGTATGTAAAAACCCTGTGTTCCTTGGGTATATATTTATCTTATATGCTCGTGTTTCGTAAAGGTTGTTAGAGATCTGTCTATATCATGGTTTTTTTTTAGGGTTGCGGACCTAGGTCAGTAAAAACAGAATCATCGTTATATCCGTCAATAAACTCCTTTCTCATACCCAAGATGTCAGATTTAAGTAGAAGTCATTGTCGAAAACGATGAATGTTTATAAAGTTTTTCATACAAAAAGTTAATTTATGTCCGTACTCCGGAATGATGTAAGTTCAATGTTAGGCTGTATCCATAAAGTTAAGACTGCGGCGAGTAATTGTCTGTTTGGCGTAAACGTCTATCGTTGAGATGAGAAATAGTAATAACAGCGCCATGTATTGGTTCTATGGTGTAGTACTGAACTGATTATCTCTCACAGTATGCTGAAGTATTAGTATGTTACAGTGTAGCACTGTGGACAATGAAGTTATTCACTACGCAGTGCTCCCTATTATCGTAAACTCGACGAATGCTGAAAGTCTGGTAATTCAATCAACAGAGTAGTTCATGTCTGTTTAAATAAGACGTCATGGTGGTGTCAATGTGCGGTAAAGTAAGTCTGGGTAATCGTTGAAGGAATGGTGTCAGCTGATCGTATAGAACTTACCATTAAATATAGTATTTCCAGTGAATTTTATTGACTCTGTTAGCAGCATCGGCCACTCTTTCAGCTAATAATTGGCCACGCGTCCTGCGGTGATTACTTCAATATGTTCAAATGTTTGTAGAGCTTATGGGACTTAACTAAGGGGTCATCAGTTCCTAAACTTACAAACTACTTATGAACTAGCTTATACTAAGGACGGCACAAATATCCATGCCCGAGAGGGGATTCGAACCCCCAACCGTGCAGACTATGACTGGCGCGCCGCAGAGTGCTCGGCCACCGCGGCCGGCGTGATTACTTCGTAAAGCACGAAGTTGAAATCGAACTTATGTAGTAGAACTATAGATTCAGAAATCAGATTATAACTAAGTGCAATTGTCTCTGCAAAAGAAGACGTATTTCTATATCTCAATGTAGTCCGTACCAAAAGTAAGTAATCGCAAATTTTAATCACAATATTGTACCTAACAATTATGACAGCAGAGACGTTTCTGATGAGTTTGTCGCTCGCGTGTGTATATTATCTCTAGTGGCAGGCAGAGAGCAGAAATATCTTTTGAGTGAGCATTCAGATGCGCAGAACAGATTTTGTGTCCCCAACATTAAGGCGGAAATGTCACAAGATATTGGGAAAAATCTGCTAATCGCTGACTTTACCTTGGTCCCTTTTTGTTAGGTTAAGACCCTCTGAATAAATGGCCCTTTTAGAGACGCTTACTCAACTTTCTTTTTGCTTCTGTGATACATTTATTTACATGCTAGCTAATATGCCAGTGCTTCGCAACAATTGTTGGAGGGCCTGTGTGTATCGTGGCATTTTAGGGTTCCGGACCTCAAGCAGTAAAAATATAATCCCTGTTGGATCACTCTGTCATTAAACTCAGTTGTCCTAGTCAAATGTAAGTAAAAGTCATTGTCCGAAAATTTTTGATACAAAAAATGAAACGTGCCAAAATAAGCAAAGAAATGTCGTTAAGTATTTAATACACAAAGTGAAATCAGTAACACTATGTTCAATGTTTGTCGGTATTCGTAGACATAAGATTGCTTAATTCGTCACAGACGTTCGCTTCCTTGTTGTACTACACCATACTTACTATGCAGCAGCGGTGTTTATTAGTTTTTTGGTGCACTATAGCACCTCTATCGCTTGTTTGCTGTACTACTCAATCCATACTTCAAGCATAACCTACATCTAAAACAATTTTCTTGGTGTCAATTTCATGAAACGAAATTGCTCCATGCAAATCCGTGAAGTAGTTTAGGAGATTAGGCATTACTAATAGATGAACAGACAGTTACTGAAAACACTTAAGATAACGATGTATCTTTTTCCGTGATCTGATTTTGATAAAATCATGCCTATATGTTGCCCCAATCTTAGCTCAAATTTCCTGTGAAAACCGCATGAAAATATGTCAGCAGTTTTTTTTAATAAATTTGCGAAACGTGTTAGAAATAGGCATATCTTCATGAATATAATGCAGCTTACATCATGGAAAGCTGAAATATAATAAGTATTTTCTTAATGAAGTAGGAATATCACTGAAAACAATTATTATTCTTACGTTCCGTTACATGCGCTATTGTCGCTCCAAGCGTGAGACTTAAACTTCCATAGCAGTTGTATATATCCATTAGACTGTGATATCAGTATGGAAATGTGTGGATTAAACATGACGAGGATTTTATCAGTTTTATATTCATTGCGTTGAATCATATTTCGTAGAACATAGCAACCAAGAAAACGATTTTCAGAAATATGGTAAATTTGAAAAGTCAAAGAGTAAGTAACATTTTCAAAGAGTAATAATCCGATCGCTGCCCCGAACTTCACACGAACAACCGCAGCGCTATCTGTTAGTTCTTTGCTGCATTACGTCGTTTTTTTCTAAGCATATGTTGCCCCAGGATATTCTCTATTTATCTGTAATACCCCATGCATGTTCATTTAGTACTTTTGGAGATTACTGTCTACAAACAGACTCATGCGATTGCTTTCAGAGAAATGTTTAATTGTGATATCTTACTTTTTCTGATACGATTTTGTGAAATGAAGCGTTTCTGTAACCGCAAGATACCCTCACGTTTCCTGTGAAAACCCCCAGAAAATTCGTCTATTAGTTTTGGAGACGAAAGAGAAAGATAAACATGACGGTTGTCGATGAAAAACGTTAAACTGTGATGTGCTTCTCTTCGTGATCCGATTTTTATGAAACTAACCCTATATGTTGTCCCAAGGTAAGCTACGCTGAAGTTACCTGTGAAAACCCCATGTGAATTCGTGAAGTAATGTTGGAGGTTTTTAATAGATGAACAGACAGACACGACGGTCTATGAAAACACTTCGTGATTCTATTTTGATGAAATCGTGCCTAGATCCTGAACTAATCTTAGCTCAAGTTTCACAGCGATAAGTCTACATTTACAGATTTATTATTAGTATAGATATGTTGTACAACTGTAAAATTTTGCAGGAATATATTGATTTGTGTAAGTGCTGTATGTCATTAAAATCTGTTGCGAATGTGGTTAGTAGTAAAGAAGTAATAGATTAAAACGTGATGCTTGATGAGGCGGTTTTCCATGAACGTTACTCTTTACGTCCTCATATCTGATGAACTACGTGTCGTACTGTGATACAATTTCGAACGTACATTCAGCTTTAATTTCCTGCAAGTACAGTTAATAGTGTGGAAATTATAAATCGTAACGTTATACCGAAGCCATAGTTTTGCTCCATGAACATCGGAAAAGTAGTAAGCGAGAAACATTTTTCCTTTCAGTATTTTGATGTTGTTGTCTGCGAGAAGAAGTTTAATAAAGATTTGAAATTATGTTTAAAGTTTGTTGCAAATCGCCAAGTACTCTCATTCTCATATAGTATATTCATAAAGTCACGTCGCATTAAAAAGCAGTTTCTTGCAACTCTTATTGTTTATGATGTAATATCTTCTGAATCATATGTCGTATGTGGTTCGTACTCCTACAGCAATTGTTATCTCACATATGGGATATGTGTACCAAATATGGTTGAAATTGTATAAAATACGAATGTAATCCGAATTTACGACGCCCCCTACAAAATCAGGTTTTTTATGGTTTTCTCTATCTTTGTTTTTTCTAAAGCAACCCTGCGTTAAAGAGCAGAAAAGAAAGAAATCGGTGCAGCTATTTCTGAGTTTTAGCGAGTTCAAGGCACAGCAATCGATATATATCCAATCGGGGAAAAAAGGGAACAAGTTCAACATCGGATGCGAACCACGTGTCGTTTCTGGTGACTCTTCATATCGCTGAGAAGTGAAGGCTGGGTTAAATCTCGAAGTGAAAACATCTGATCACGGCGAGTTCCGAACGAGTGATCCTTTATTTGGCAGCAGAGAACTTTGCCGCTAGCTCAGACTTCCACATCAGGAACAGTCCCAAATACTAACCGAAAAACATATATTGAGGTTATTAATTTAGGTAAAAACCATTCTATCTTTCTAAGTTGGACCGAATCACACAAACATCGTGCAAAATTTCATTAAAATCCATTTAGTAGTTTCGGAATTCATCGCGTACAAACATCATCATTTTTTTTTTTTTACATACATAAAGAAGATTTAGATGTTCCTAATCGCAAATATCCGAAAGTTATTAACGCAATGCCTTGAAATTTTGATACAACTTTGCACTAGAATACTTGCACGTTTTTATGTACCTATTTTTTAATATTTACCTTATATTACTTTATATACATTTGTAATGCGTGAATACTTGTGAATATGGTGTACCTGGATATTGAACTGTAGGTGTATGATCGTGATTGCTATAAATATTTATAGTTCGTTTCCTGCGAAATTGCAACATACCTATCGAGAAATGTTGCTAGAATATGAAAATGAAATACGACTCTCTGGCGAAAAACTGAAATTTGGATGGCGCATCTAGATGAATTTTTCAAGTTGCAGCCTGAAAATATAACTCGTGTGATTTATTTATCGCACCTTACAGTTAAGAGAAATATTTTCTGAGTATCGCTAATATTTTAAATCGTGTTAAGGGTAGTAATGGACTGTTAATGAAAATGATTAATATTTGTAGATTAAAATCTTATGAATATCTTTTCTGCTATACAGCATGTCTTGTAACAAACTAAAACTGGTGCATTATCAATAACAACATCTTGAGGGTTACTTAGCAAATCACAAGAAGTGCGTGCCAGAGAGTTAATCGCACAGCTTCCATACCATTTATCAACCATTCAATTCGCGAATAAAACCTAAATCTCTCTGTTTGAGCTGTGATTTCTTACTTTGCTCATTCCCTCTATGGAACAATACTATATATTCCCATTCGAGGAGAATGTCGATGATGGAAATTATGTAAATGGATTTCTCAGTAACGAAAAATGCCGTCGTTGTAGGCCTAATAACTCCTACTCCAACTTCTGTATCATTTACCTGACATTCTCTCTCCCGTATCGTGATTGTGGAAAAGAGCTGCCCTTTTTTTGTACTCTTTCGAAGTTGTCCATCAATCCGACCTGATTAAGCATTCCACACCAAATTACAAAACTAAGAAAGAGGACGCACAAATATAGTTTATGTAGTGTCTTTTGTAATTCTGTTATATTTACTAACGTCTACCATTAGAACGCAATCTTTGGATCGGCTTCCCCACAACATTTTCTGCCTTCTTTCCGATTTAAGTCCATCGTAAAAGTCATTGCTGGGTATTTAGTGGGATTTATCTTGGAAACGAAATTTAGAGGGTTCTTTTAGTACTAATGTGCACCACTACGCACTTTTTCATTATTTAGGGCCAATTGCTAATTTTCACACCTTATAGATATCTAAATTGTTTTGCAGTTGATTTTGATCTTCTGATTACTAGTCGACAAATGACAGTATCATCTGCAGACAACCCAAGAGGACTGCTGAAATTTTCGCTCAGGACGTTTATATACATAAGGACCAGCAGCTGACCAATAACCCTATCCCGGAGAACGCCAGATATCACCTTATTTCAGCTGGTGCCTTTCTGTTACTAAGAATTGTGTCCTCTCTGAGAGAAAATCTCTAAAACAATCAGATGTCATAGACAGTAATCCATAAGCACGCTTTTTAAAAAATAGACGTTTGGAGAGCATCGTATCAAAAGCCTTCTGAAAACCTAAAAATATGGAATCCACTGGAGATCGCTGTCTTCAGCATTTATCGTTTCATACGAGTAGAGAGCTAATTTTGTTTCACAAGAATAATAGTTCCTAAATCCCTGTTGTCCATGGGTTAATAGATCTATATCTTCCAAAACTCTGCTGAAATGTTCTAATACACCTTGCTGCGGAGTGCGTGGCTGTTCCCCGCCGGAGGTACAAATCCTCCTTCGGGCATAAGTTATTTTAAATAGTTCGTGAGGCTAGGGACTGACGAGCTTTGTAGATTGGTCCCATAGATCTACACATATTTGAACATTTTTGGAATCGACGTCGGCTCTGTAATACAGTGCATTACTCCTAATTTATTTCTTGAATATCAGTGTGACCTGTGGAACGTTCCAGTTTCCATTTGAACCTGTAGAATATAATTTATAGTTTAACAGTACAAAATTTCGTTGGGAATATACGCAACCAACAAGCTATTGAAACTTAGACGTGTGGTCTAACTACATGGAAATCTCGAATTATGATGACTAGAGAATTTATCCGTATGACCTTAATACAAGTCAATGCAAAATGAACATAAACAATTCGCAAAAGATTTAATACCAGTATTTTATCACAGAGATTCTCTCGCTACGACTTACTGGAAACACCAAAGAACAGTTATAGGCTGTTAACTGATTACCTGTCCTTCGAACAGGATATAAAGTAGATGTATGGGATTCATTGTGAATTAGAGGCAGGATAGGCTAATGTACCATAAAGATAGCGTAACTAGGAACGCCTGATATTTCATTATCCGAAATACAATCTGGTGGCCGATCTTAGTGTTAGAATCACATGAAGAAATTCGCAGCAGAGTTCCAGGATTTCCTACTGGTTTTGTTGTTGTGATACATGCGGTTCGGTTTTATGAAGTATTTGAAAATATTCTGAGATCTACAGGTTCAAACGCTGTACACTATAAAAAGCTGTTTGCAAGATATTTTTAATTAGTTACTAACAACATTCTGTACTGGGAAATATCCTACATATTTTATAACTTTTCATTAAATGACAAGTGGGCAATTAAGCCGTAATTCGTGGTAAAATGTTGTTATAAAACGGTTAAAGAGTTTCTAAGACCTCACGCGTGATTAAGTGAATTTCTTTAGTGTCCTGGAAAGATAAACCTGTGTTAGTTTTCAGTAGTTTCTATTTAAAAATGTATTTAAGTTGTAAAAAGGATTTGTTAATAAGTCTGCGTAACTTGATTGTACCTTCTGATAATTTATGTGTAATAAAGGAACAAGTATAATATTAAAACAAAGTTGACAAGATTGCAACATTTTTCAGTTTGAACAGAACATGTGCTCTAAGATACTGAAGTACCAGGGAACGTTTTTCTACATGAAAGGTCAATTGTATCATTTAAACATGGCACAAGAAAAGGTAACAGATGAAAATGCTTCTTTTGGATACAAGACTAGATTTCTGCTTAAAAGAGACTCAGACAGTAAAGTTGTGAACCAGCGGTCTCAGTCATTCCGCCACCAATCTAAAAGAATTGGTATGCGACAATATTTGCTTTCTTTCATTCAGTATACGCTAAACGAATTTACCAATCTCTATGTAGTGAAACCTTCATACTTAGCGTTTTCCCCTCAGTGCCACCACTATCTCTATCTCTTTACTTTCACAGAAAAGGATGAATATGTACGAGTGCCAAAATTTATGGTGATATAGGCGTAATGAGAGATGAGTCAGCTGGTTTCAAACAGTTTTAAACAGGAACATACTCACCTTTTATGTTTCCCATCAGGTGTGTTTTTCAGGTTGCTCCTTTGTTTTCTCTGCTGCAGCAGGTTTTACTTCCGATTTAAAACGAGTCCTGTAAGTCAGTAAATGTTTGATAGTTTATTTGAATACTTAGATTTGTAGACAGGGCGTGATAAATAATAAGATTCAGCTTTTTATCGAGCTAAGATATCAGACGATACGATGTGCAAAAATCTGTTTCTTTTACCAAATACTTTCCTTAAAATGAAATGCTTAGTAGTTGGTATTTCATAACAGACACCAATGGGAAATAAGTTGGTACACGCCGCGAGTGTGTTCGTCGGATACAAAATGGAATATCTCGAGAAAAAAAATGAGCTGTCGTTGTTCTGTCAGTTTTAAATAAAATTTCGATATCTCCTATACATTTCATACTCCGAAATATACGAGAAAAAATCAATGATAAACAAAGCTTATGCAGTATTTTTTACCCCTGCAAATTCTACGAGGCGCGTCCAGAAAGTAAGTTCCGTTTGGTAATAAAATTAAATTGTACACAGCTACGGAAGAAATTTTTATTGCACCAAATTCTACAACTGTTAAACTACTTTTCCACATAACTGCCGAAATTTTGTAGGCACTTGTCATAGCGTGCCACAAGTCTTTGCATGCATCCTTCACAGAAGGTTGCCGCCTGTGTATTCAACCATGTGGTAACAGCTTTTTATCATCGTTGAAGTGTTGACCACCAAGGACAGATTTTAGGTGTAAGAAGAGATGAAAGTCGCTAGGAGAGAGGTCCGAGCTGTATGGAGGATGATCAAACAGGTCCCATTGAAATTTCCGTAAGAATTGTTTGGTCACATTCGGTGATGACGAGCTGAAAGAACATGTTACCACATGGTTGAATACACAGGCGGCAACATTCTATGAAAAAGGCACACAAAACTTTGTGCCATGCTATGACTATTGCCTACAAAATTTCGGAAGCTATGTAGAAAAGTAGTTTAACAATTGTAGATTTTTGTACAATCAATATTTTTTTTCTGTATCTGTACCCGTTCGTTTTATATATCTAAACGGAACTTACTTCTGGACGCGCCTCGTATTAACCATTGCCTACATTTTGCTGAATTAGATGCTGCGCAATAACTATGATATATAACGAAAGTAAAATCGGTCTTTCACCGACCGAAGATTTCACAGTGTAAGATATTAAAAAAGAATCCAACAATACTCACCCGCGCAATTGCCTTAGGCTAGGTGTCCGCGAGCTAGCAATCATGAGACTGGGAGACTGTACGATTCGAGTAGCCAATCACAGTCACACACGTACGAATCAAGTCTCCCGTACAGCCCAGTCGCTTGCACTGTGAAAATAAATCAATTCGCTAGCTGAGGGTGACGGAAGCGTGCTTTTTTGTTTACAATGTTACCTGTAGGACAATAACTAGTGACTCCAGTAGTGACGATGATATTATAATAGTTTTATTATTATCCCAATACACGCAGATAAGCTGAAAATTTGCGCCTGTGAATATTAGTAGGTAGCACAACGAATGTAATATTTAAAACGGAAAATGTAGGACACATGCATTGTATGACTGAGATGCGAATAGGTCACTAACGATTGTTTTGCACTGCGGATGATATGACCTGATATGTAATTTTTCTGAGGAAAATGTACTTTCAACTATTATCTGTTCCATGTACCCCAAGTTTTTCGTTTTAATTTGTGTAAGTATTGTTGTAAGTATGTAATATTCACAAGCAAGAAATTTTAGGTCTAACTGTGAGATTAGCAGATATAACTTTATAGTCTGATTTAAAAAATATGTTTCATTAAAAAAATATTTTATTAACTATTTTCTAATTTTTGGTCTACTGAGTTGAAACTTTTAAATCGATTTGACACATTATGATATTACAGCACGCATGTGGCAATTTTCAGGTTAATTTCAGTTTTATTCTGTGAGTCAGTCAATGTACTGCGTCTGCACTGGAACGTCTGATTCAAATTTCTCTTCATCATAGTTTTTATAACTTGTAAGTCAAAGTTCTCAGGTTTACCGTATCAGACTTCGATGCTGCCTCGTTCTCAAACGGTCGAAGACTAATGAAAATCTCAATTGTCGTAAAATGTCTTTAGTCTTGAGTAGCAGATCCTTGTGCAAGGTAAAACGTTCAAGAAAACTCATAGTTGAAAACTTGATAAGCATTTCCGTAAAATTTCTTCAAACTTTTGTTGTTGAAAATCTTTCAGTTGTTTTCATAAACCAAAGTATGTTCCATGAATCAGTTGTAAAAATATCGGTTCATAAAACTTGAACACACTTTCTTCACATAAAAAGATTTATTCACGAGTCCCTAAAAAAAACTGTGTAATGTCTTGAATTAGGCTTTGTGGCTAACTCGAGAAATTAACTTAAGCGTAGAAATTAAATATTGGTATCTCTTAATGGATGAAAAAACTCTCTTCAGCACACTGACATTGAAATAAAACTTCGAGTTTTATTTCACTTGACACGAACCAATATAATAGGTGTCTACACATGCATATCATCATTATAACATTTTCAGTGGAACTCACCATCGTAACCGAAACTGTTTGTGACTAACATAATTACCAAAACTTCGGTTACTATGAAATACATTATTTTTCTTTTATTTATTTGATTATGACGATTGGCACTGACGTCCCTCAACAAAATCTTCTCTCGGCCCGCGGATGTCGACCCGTGACGTTTGATGGCCAGCTATATGATAAATTACCAAATATATGATATATTACCAAAACTTCGGTTAAAAATACATTATTTTTCTTTTATTTATTTGGTTATGACGGTTGGCAATGGCGTCCCTCAACAAAATCTTCTCTCGGCCCGCGGCTGTCGACCCGCGAAGTTTGATGGTCAGCTATATGATCTCAGGATCTCTGATCCCTTCAGAGAAGATGCTGTTCTCGTAGTTTGCGCCATTGTCACCGTACATGAAACATAAGAAAACACATATTTTTTGAGAATCATGCAATAAAAATCATTAATTTTAAGAATTATTAAGAACAGCATAAATAAACATGTTTTAACCTTCAAAACTGAGCTGATGTAAGGCAGCAGCAGGGTAAACTTTCGTCCCACTACACATCCTCACACATGTATCACATGAAAATTTTGTGAAGGTAAAAACTAGCGAGAGTCAAGCTCACATGCTCACATGGCGTTACCATCAATTGTTCGGAACGCAAAATATTCGTAATAGGGAAAGAAAGAAATAGCAATGTTACAAAAAGTGCCCTCTCCCAAACATCAGATAAGAAACGTTATCAACGTGTTCTGCACTATATTGAATGTTTCAAGTGTGTAATTCAACGGGAACATCGTCTTCTACCACGAATTCAAATTAAATATTTTTTCGCACATTGTGTAACCGAATGGTACGAATGCAGCCAAGAGACTGGGAGACTCGGTGACCAGCATGTCGGGTTGCATGGTTTCTGAGCGGCGGCGACCCCGTCTGAATGATCCAATTAACTACACATACCGCTTCTCCTAGTCGCAGATTAGCTCACTCGCTCCGAGACTAATCCCCGTGGGATTAGGGCCAATCAGACAACACTTTCAAAACTGCTGCAACTCTTAATCAGTACAACAAATCATCGCTGATCGCATAATGCAGGAATATCGTTTGTAGCAGTGAACGTCATAAGTACGATGAATTCGAACGTCTGACTCTATTTGAAGGGTTGTGATATGGAAAAAAATTTCCAAAGTACGTCAAGAACATAATCTAAAAAAAAAAAAAAAAGAAAGTATGTTAAAAATGTCGACAATTTGCATTGAACATAAAGTGACCATCCCCACAAATCGTGGTTTTCCGTAGTTCTCTCAAGTACCGCCCATGAAAAATGTGTGCTTTTATTAGCTGTATAAAACTAACCCTAGGTCGTACTTACTCAACCAAAGACCATCCTGTTTACTCAGTCCGACAGCCATTTAGGAATTATGAAAGGAAAAAAAAAAAGTTCAAATGTTTCTCTCAAATGTCAGACTCAATTGCAAAATTTTTCTTTATTTCACTGACGCGTTTCGCCCTTTTGAGGCATAAATAGATTATGTAAATATGTGGTGAGCTGTTATCTAGGAATAAAACCAATCGTCATGATTGTTTAACTTTTTTTTTACTTATTTTTTTAATTTTGGCGTTAGGTGAAACCAAACACATTTTGCGCACAGCACAGAGTGGCCAGATAGAATGCGACCGGCGATGGCTTCCGACCTCGTTGCGGGAAAAAAATAATAATAATAAAATAAAAAAATTAAAGAACCATGACGATGGGTTTTCTTCCTACATGGTTTACAAAAATGTTCAAATGTTTGTAAATCTATCGGAACAAACTGCGTGGTCTTCAGTCCGTAGCTTAATAACTACTTAAACTAAGTTAAACTAACCTAGGGACAACGCACAAACCCATGCCACAGGAAAGACTAGAACCTCCGACGGCGAGCAACTGCGCGCTCCGCAGGGAGGCGCCTTAGACCGCGCGGCTACTCCACCGCGGCTACATAGTTTATTCTACGATGATGACAAATAGCTCACCATGTATTTACACAATCTGATGATACTTAAAAAGGGTGAAACGCGTGAAATGAAGAAAAGCTTCGCAACTGAGACTGACTTTTGAGATAAATCCATAACCAGTTGCTGTACCAGTCACCAGTATGGAACCAGTTTTAATGTTCAAATGTGTTTTAATCGAAGAGATCAAACTGCTGAGGGCATCAGTCCGTACACTTACAAACTACTTAAACTAACTTAATCTAAGGACAAAACACACACACACACACACACACACACACACACACACACACACACACACACACCTATGCCCGAGGGAGGACTCGAACCTCTGGCGGAACTGTGTGTAATGCTTAATTTTTGGTTCTGTCATGTACGGTGGCTATGGAATGTCCATAATTATGGAAAGTATTTAAATCAAAAGTGAGACAACAGCTTTCCTAAACACTTCAACAATAGAACCAGAGAACAGACGCATTTTCTTAAGCGTCGTTTTCGGACATATTGGTGGCATGCACAGTCGTGTGCTGCACGACAATTTATTATTGAACTGCCCTCAGGCGAAATTCTGAAAAAACGTCGATACAACACATGAATAAGAAGTTCAGCTATATACAGAGAACAAAATTATTTTTTCTGGTACCTCATAAAAAAAAACCATTCTCTAGAAATAATGAAAGTATGTCAGTACTGCGATAAGCATACATCCGAAGAAGATAAAATTAGCTGCGTTGATACAAAGTGTCACCTCTGTCGATTCTCTTATTTATGCATGATGTAACTCAGGGTCACACAAGTAACCACCTACTCTCCTTATTACTACAAGTAAAATGATAAAGGAAAGACATAAAAGGTGCATCTTTATCAGCTTAATATACAGAAACAGATCTGATAAACCTTCTTCGTGTACCATATTTTGATGTACCTTCTACCACGAAATCCATATGTAATCAATTTTTGATGTTTCTAATTAGACAATGTGGTTGAAAATGAATATTAATCATCTAAATCACGAGCAAGATGATCAAACATTTCCAAAAACAATCTTTTTCATTTTAGGAAGAAGATGATAAGTTTGAGGAGTAAGAGACTAATTAGATATTCTTTATTTTCCTGCACCAACTTCTTTGGCTAAAGGTATCTACCTGGCTGGGAGATATCAAAAATTTGTCTCTCATAAAAATGTACATGTATGCACGAAGGGGTAAAAAGAAAGTCATTAAATACGTTGCGACTGTAGTAACCTTTTGATGTTATTCAAAGTATTCAAAATTTCAATGGATGCATATATCAGATGTCATTATTTAGTTCTGTAAGTAAAGTAATCCACTGCAAAACACACCATGCAGAGAAACATCGTTTGTCCGACAAAGGTGATGAGAAAAAAACCGGTATGCTTTCTAAATACGCCGTCTAAGCGATAAAAATATCGTTTTAAATATTCTGCCGAGGTGTTTCTTTTTTTGTGAATAATCGATGAAGTCCATGACGGGAGAACAATGGAGCGGCAGGCTACACCAGCTGAATCTTAACACTTTACGATCTCCCCACAGTGTTCTTCGGTGCGAAAAAAAGTTTGTTAATCCCGGCTCGCTGCAAATGCTGCAACTTAACGCAGTTCTTCACGAGGGACGCGTGTGCAACTTCAAAGAGCTGTGCGCACGTGCATTTCAGACTAACTGTTGCATCATGGGTTGTATTTTGAAGTGAAAAGATACGTTGCACATATTTTACCCGGTAAGAAATCATTTTATTCAGTGCAAAAAGGGGAGGCACTTACTTCATGTTAGTATCATGTTGGCCACGGCACAGACTGAATTCCTCACGCAGAAATTTCTTGCACTGAACGTGGATCGCCAGTTCGCCAAATAACGATATAACAACCGTAACTACAGCATAAAAAATTTCACTTTACTGTTAAATCAATTTGTCGATCAGTTTGATCCGCGAACGTATCGGCTCAAGTAATTTCTTTATGTGTAAGAATAAGAATCTTTGTATCGTCCAGATATGTTTCTTCCTTCTGTAACCTGACATACGTATAAGGAAGACCGGAGCAATTTGGCGATTCTAATTTTAGCATTAACTCCATTGTTAGGCACGCTTATTATTCTTAGGATGTATATATAGAACGATTTTTTTCTGATATAGCTGCATAATCATTATTTTAATATTGTCATAATTATTTTGTCAATTTTAAAAGGTTATGCAAAAGTTTCATCTTTCCCCAATTATGGTGCTGAATGGTTTTGACCAGGCGGGAAAAATAACAATACTGGCAGGTAAAAGTTGAATACTTTCTTATTCTTTGTGAGTATCAGACATTCCATTATTGAACTAAATTTTGCAATGTATTTTTTTCATGGAATATCAAGAACAGTAGTTGTAGTTGAGCAACAATCTCTCGCTTTACCGAACGATTAATGGAACAATGCTTACTGATTTCATCATCATAATTTACGAGGAAATAAATTTGAAGAAATGAGTGATCCTCATTCGCTGCGGCAACAATGTGCCTGAACCTATAAAAATTAAGACAAATTATTTATTTATGAGCCTGAATGGCTGACAAAAGTTGGGATAAAGTCTTCGAACAAGAATTTACCGTAAAAGCCTTCGAAAGAAAATTTACCTTGAAAGTAGGGCTAAAGTTTCGTTCTTCGATTATATTCGCCCCAAATGATGTCATCTGGGAGGAGCTGTTGTACTTCTGTATATTATATAAGAAACGCTTCGACCGAGGATCTTGGCCAGAAACCAGTGATGCCAGTGGTTCTTCCACCCGCACAACATAATTCGGACGGTTCTTATCGAAATATCAAACCATTGCATTATTGACAAACACTGTTCATTGTTCCGAAGCCAACTGATGCATCCGCTGAGTACTCTCGACTGCTGGATCGTGTCTGAACGCCAAACGTTCAGTTCTAGTCGTCACACGTGGCCGTCTTTTTTACCGTAAGCTACAACTGAGCGCGTAGAACTCGAGCGTACACATTGTTCCAGAGTTATAACGGATCGCGCTTGAGAATTTCGTTATTGATTTACCTCCAAGCGCTATGTACGATCTTCATCAGTCTCGTTGACTCCACGATCACTTAGTAGATTTGCGCTGTGCTTTTTCACAACACTCATAAATACCACGAATTGACGTCAATTCTATCTTTGCAAAGCTCCAAAGATATGATCGCCACTATGGAGGTAAGTATAATACTGAGGCATTTCTAAAGATACAACGTTTCATGTTAAATCTGTCTGCCTGCTTTACCCTTGTGTGCATAGGCTTGTCGTAAGTTTTAGGAAGGATTTTGCACTATAATGGTGAAGAGTCAGTTTTACGACGCGATTCCACCACCCGCCTTGAAACGTATTTACAGTTTTTCTCAAATTCTGATATTTTCCTGTACATTTTCCAGTTGCTCCCTGGCTTAGAACAATCCCTGTTCTCAGCATAAATAATGGAAACTCGAAGATCAAGACAGGCAGAAATGGTATGTGGATAAAAAAAAGTAAAAAAATATTAAAAAAGCAGCCCTCGGTGGCAAATTAAAAATTATTTGACCTGGTTTCGGCAATGACTAAGATTGTCTTCATCAGAAATTATAAAACAAAACAAGTCACATAATAAAATATACTATCCAGCTGTAAAGCTTGCGTCACAAAATTTAAAAAGAAATTTTTAGAAAATGCTGGTCACTATGGGCTGCATCTGCCTTTATTCTAACCTCTTTGGCGTATTTGTCCGCTCCGTTACTGCGTATTTGGTCGTTAGGCGAGTAGCGAATAAATAAGCTGATTGTTGGAGAATGTAGAAAATGATCTGAACTGGTAGCGTACTTTTAGTTATTCCTAAATTCTGATATTTTCCCCTAGATTTTCCAAAAATTTTCTTTCATACAAATCTTGTCCTGAAGATTAAGAAACGAAGAAGAGATAAGCCAAATCGGCTAATCCATTCTCAAGTGATGCGCTTTCATACATGCAGCGATTCATTTTTATTAATACAAGGAAATATATCAACAAAACAAAAGACAGCTAATGGTGCATCTTTTCTCGAAATAGCCATAAGTTTCATATACCGGACCACCATAATCAGTTCCTCTTCCACTGCAACGTTTCCCTTCCCTTTGTCGGCAAAAAAATCTTTAGTCATATTTTCTTCGTGCCTAACAGACATTGTCACTGTCATTTCAGTCTTTACTTCTTGTTGTAATTTCGTTGCATTAGATAATACTAATCACGGCCGTTCTAGACTTATTTATATTCCTTGTAAATAACATTTGTTATTGTGACTACGTAGGCTTTACGGCGTAATAATTGATAATATTCTTCTCGGGTTTCCTGCCGGATAAATACGTCATCTGGACAAAATATTTCGGCGGTCCACCTGGCCGCCATCCTTAGGTGACAGTGCTGGTATATAAGCCGCGAGCGGAGGCCACTATGTACAACACGGAAGGTCGAGAGCGCGTCCGCAAGAATGGACGGTTCTGCCCTCTACGTTTCAGCGCCACCAGTGGTAGAAGCCGGCGTAAAGAGAGACCGTTGTTTTTTGATGTCAAACAATATATTCAAGAAAAAACCATTGTCTCTGTTTATAATATTTTCGGAAAGACGAATTGCGATCGATTCTTTTAAAATGCAGTCCCAATAGCAAGACGCAGAGGCAACCATTTGTGTCTCGTCATAATTCATTTTATGTCTCTCAGCAAGGCAGTGCTCAACTACCGCAGATTTCTCTGGCTGAAGCAAACTTGTGCGTCGATGGTGATCGATGTTGAATTGTTCGGATTGTCTGACTGATGTAAACTTTCCCACAGTGACAAGGAATTTTGTATACGCAGGGTTTCCTCAATGCTAAGTCATCCTTTACTGAGCTCAGGGGCGCTCTAACCTTGACAGGTGGACGAGAAATACATTGGATGTCATGGTTTTTCAAAATGTTTGAAGAAATGTTTCCAGCAAACGGGAGGAAAGCCAGCGACTTGTATGTTTCTTCTTGTGGTTCCCGCGACGGTCCAAACTGAAAAGCACGGCAGATTTGTTGGTCAGTGTAACCATTCTTCTTAAATACTATTTTCACATGTCCAACTCTTTAGACAAACTTTCAGTGTCTGAAATGGCAATAGCTCTTTTTGTCAGCGTACGCAGGACACCAGTGCGCTGGTAAGGAGGTTGACAACTTGTTGCATTCAAGTAGTGGTCCGTGTGCGTGGACATTCTGTAATCACTATGTCCCAATGTTCCATCATCTTTTCTGTACACCATGACATCTAAAAATGGAAGCAATCCATCTCTCACCAGCTCCATAATGAACTTAATGCTGGGATGGAGGCAATTGAAATGGTCCAGAAAACGGTTCAGAGCATCTCTCCCATGTGGCCATACCATGAAAGTATCGTCAACGTACCTCCAGGAACATGTAGGTTTTAAAAACTAATCATATTTTACCAGTGGCGTAGCTATGTCACTAAGGGTCCCGGGGCAGAAATGACATTGTGGCCCTCTTTGAAACTAGGCAGGTGCAAAACTACTTCATCAGCAGGTCCTTACCGCCCACTGTTCGACATAATAAGGCACACCTAAATACTACTAAGGAAATTATTATGTGTCATGCAGAAGATAATATTCAATCTTAGTCTCCGATATAATTATAACTAAAACTTTATTATGCTTTCACGCAAATATTACTGAGTGGATTTGGATACAGTTTTGCAGAGGGATAGAGTTGTACCTGGGTAGGACATACAGATAAAACGACCCCATAGTGTTCTGAGCTGGTCCATACTAGGTGAACGAAGTCTCAAGCAGAAGCTACTAAAAAAATAAACAATGAAGAAATATTACTTAACCACGGAAACATAATAATAATAATAATAATAATTTCGTGTGTCTCATTGGTCTGGTGCAAGTCTTTCAATTGGACGCCACTTTTGGCCCTACCCAATCCCAGTTATCCAACCGGGGAAAGGAAAGGGGACCTACAGCTTAACGTGAAAGCTGAACCATGTGTCGTTTCTGGCAACTCCTCACATCGTTGGGAGGTGAAGGATGGGTTAAAGCGCAGACTGAAAAAATTCAAGGTCCAACCTGGTTCCGAACCCGCGACCCTTCGCTTTCCAGTCACAGACATTTTTATGCTTCTAAATTAGTTCTACCATGCAGCTTTTGTCATTAATAAAGACTTCGAATGCATACGAATGAGATACACCTGCCTGGAAAGAAGAAAGTGGAGAGGATTGTGTACTGTCCTCAGTTATTGCTACTCCCAGACAAAGGAAAAATTTCTGTTACATACTTGTGACTTCTGGTCAGGTGAGTATAGGATTATAAATAAAAAATCAATTGGGGGTATCACAGGAGTAGGAGTGATAATGAATAAGAAAATAGGAATGCGGGTAAACTACTATGACCAGCACAGTGATCGCATTATCATTGCCAAGATAGATACGAAGCCAACACCAACAACAGTAGTACAGGTTTATATGCCAACTAGCTCTGCCGATAATGAGGAGATCGAAGAAATATATGAGGAGCTAAAGGAAATTATTCAGACAATTAAGGGAGAGGAAAACTTAATTGTTATGGGCCACTGGAATTCGGTATTAGGACAAGGAAGGGAAGGGAATATAGTAGGTGAATATGGTCTGGGCAAAAGGAATGAAAGAGGAAGCCGCCTGGTAGAATTTTGCACAGAACATAATTTAGTTATTACAAACACCTGGTTTAAGAATCACAAAAGAAGGTTGTATTCATGGAAGAGACCAGGAGACACCGGGAGATACCAGATAAATTTTATAATGGTAAGACATAAATTTCGGAACGAGGTTTTACAGTGTAAGACATACCCAGGGGCAGATATAGACTCTGACCATAACTTGTTGGTTATGAACTGTCGGCTGAAACTGAAGAAACTACAAAATGGTAGAAAAATAAGGAGATGGGACCTGGATAAATTGAAGGAACCTGAGGTTCTTATAGTGGGGATTAGTGAAGTTCGGTGGAAAGAGGAACAGGATTTTTGGTCAGGCGAGTACAGGATTATAAATAGAAAATCAGTTGGGGGTATCACAGGAGTAGGATTGAAATGAATAAGAAAATAGGAATGCGGGTAAACTACTATGACCAGCACAGTGATCGCACTATAATTTCCAAGATAGATACGAAGCCAACACCGACAACAGTAGTACAGGTTTATATGCCAACTAGCTCTGCCGATGATGAGTAAATCGAAGAAATATTTGAGGAGCTAAAGGAAATTATTCAGACAATTAAGGGAGAGGAAAACTTAATTGTTATGGGAGACTGGGATTCGGTAGTAGGACAAGGAAGGGAAGGGAAGATAGTAGGTGAATATGGTCTAGGCAAAAGGAATGAAAGAGGAAGCCGCCTGGTAGAATTTTGCACAGAACATAATTTAGTTATAACAAACACCTGGTTCAAGAATCACAAAAGAAGGTTGTATACGTGGAAGAGACTAGGAGACACCGGGAGATACCAGATAAATTTTATAATGGTAAGACATAAATTTCGGAACGAGGTTTTACAGTGTAAGACATACCCAGGGCCAGATATAGACTCTGACCATAACTTGTTGGTTATGAACTGTAGGCTGAAACTGAAGAAACTTAAAAAAGGTAGGAAAGTAAGGAGATGGGACCTGGATAAATTGAAGGAACCAGAAGTTCTTAAAGATTTCAGAGGGAGCTTTAGGCAACAATTGACAGAAACAGGGGAAAATAAAACAGTAGAGGAGGAATGGGTAAAATTGAGAGATGAAATAGTGAAGGCAGCAGAGGACAAAATAGGTAGGAAGGCAATACCTACAAAAAATCCGTGTATATCACAGGAGATACTAAATTTAATCGATGAACGGAGAAAATATAAAAATGCAGTAAATGAAACAGGCAAAATGAAGTACAGACGACTAAGAAATGAGATTGACAGGAAGTGCAAAATTGCTAAGCAGGAGTGGTTAGAAGGCAAATGCAAGGATGTAGAAGAATGTATAAACAGGGGAAAAATAGATACAGCCTACAGGAAAATAAAAGAAACATTTGGAGATAAGAAAAACAGCTCTATGAATATCAAGGACACTGATGGAAAACCAGTTCTCAGCAAAGAAGGGAAAGCTGAAAGGTGGAAAGAGTATATAGAGGGGCTCTAGAAAGGAAATGAACTTCGAGACAATATTGTAGGAAGGGAAGAGGATGTAGATGAAGATGAAATAGGAGACACTGTACTGAGAGAAGAATTTGACAGAGCCCTGAAAGACCTAAGTAGAAACAAGGTCCCTGGAGTACATGATATTCCCTCAGAGCTACTGAAGTCTCTGGGAGAACCAACCATGACAAAATTGTTTCACCTGGTGTGTAAGATGTATGAGACAGGTGAAGTACCCTCAGACTTTCAGAAAAATGTTATAATCCCCATTCCAAAGAAAGCAGGTGCAGACAGGTGTGAAAACTACAGAACCATCAGTTTAATAAGTCATGGTTGCAAAATATTAATACGAATTATATACAGAAGGATGGAAAAGCTGGTAGAAGCCAACCTCGGGGAAGATCAGTTTGAGTTCAGGAGAAATGTAGGAACACGGGAGGCAATACTCACTTTACGGCTTATCCTTGAAGATACATTAAGAAAAGGCAAACCTACATTTCTAGCTTTTGTAGTTTTGGAGAAGGCTTTTGACAATCTTAATTGGAATAAACTCTTTCAAGTTCTGAAGCAAGCAGAAGTAAAACATAGGGAGCGTAAGGTTATTTACAACTTGTACAAAAACCAGACAGCGGTTGTCAGAGTTGAAGGGCGTGAAAGGGCTGCAGTGGTTGAAAAGGGAGTAAGACAGGGTTGTAGCCTTTCTCCAATGTTATTCAATTTGTACATTGAGCAAGCTATAAAGGAAAGCAAGGAGAAATTTGGAGAAGGAATTAAAGTTCAGGGTGAAGAATTAAAAACTTTGCGTTTTGCCGACGACATAGTAATTCTGTCAGAGACAGCAAAGGACTTGGAAGAGCAGTTAAACGGAATGGACAGGGTGCTGAAAGGTGCATATAAGATGAACATTAACAAATGCAAAACTAGGGTAATGGAGTGCAGTGTAAGAAAATCAGGTGATGCTGAAGGAATTAGATTGGGTAACGAAGCAATAAAGGAGGTAGATGAGTTTTGTTACTTGGGCAGTAAAATAACAAATCATGGTCGCAGTACAGAGGATATAAAATGCAGAATGGCAATGGGTAGAAAACCGTTCTTGAAAAAGAGAAATTTGTTAACATCGAATATTGATTTAAGCCTAAGGAAGACCTTTCTGAAGGCATTTGTATGTAGTGTTGCGTTGTATGGGAGTGAGACATGGACGATAAACAGGGCGGGCAGGAAGAGCATTGAGGCTTTTGAAATATGGTGCTACAGAAGAATGCTGAAGATTAGGTGGGTGGATTGCGTAACTAATGAGGTGGTACTGAACAGAATTGGGGAGAAAAGAAATTTCTGGCATACGTTGACTAAAAGAAGGGATAGATTGGTAGGACACATTGTTAGACATCAAGGAATTGTGAATTTAGCGTTGGAGGGAAGTGTGTGGGGTAAAAACCGCAGAGGAAGACCAAGGGATGGATACAGTAAGCAGATTCAGACATGTAGGTTGCCGTTCTTATGTGGAGATGAAGAGGCTTGCTTAGGATAGGGTAATGTGGAGAGCTGCATCAAACCAGTCTCCGGACTGAAGACCATAAGAACAACAACACACCAGTTGGCCACCCCCATGAACCACAGACATTACCGAGGTGGGGTGGCTTGCGTGCCTCAACGATGCACATAGCCGTACCGTAGGTGCAACCACAGCGGAGGGGTATCTGTGGAGAGGCCAGACAAACGTGTGGTTCCTGAAGAGGGGCAGCAGCCTTTTCAGTAGTTACAGGGGCAACATTCTGGATGATATACAATAGGATGTCGATTATCCAAAGTAACTGGTGGACATATATGTTCGGAAAACCGATTATTCGGATAATGGAAGTGTCCAGTTGTAAATGTATTATGTATACAGTATTGGGAGGCGCGCGATCCTTCACGAGTGGCGTCGTGTGAAGGCCGCATTAGAAGCACTACAAGTGTTCCGCCAGCCGGTGGCCCAGTGCGGGTACTGTGGGAGAGGAGGAGGTGATGGACGGTAGGGTGGGGGAGTGAAAAAGTACAATACAAAATTCGCGCTCTAATGTAACTTCTTTCGAACGTCGCTCTCGGAGGCCAGGGGCCCCTAGAGCTTGGGGCCCCGGGGCACTGCCCCGCCTAGCCCTGTGGTAGCTACGCCACTGTATTTTACCCGTTTCGACCTATTGCATGTCATCCTCATCATTCATACATCCTATGCGGCCAGGGCTGACTTCTACAGGGCTGCCCTGGCTGCTCTCTGGCTGCACGCTGATAACTGCAAACGTCAGCACCGGCCACATGGGCTGTATGTTTCTGAGGATGACCTGCAATAAGTCGAAACCGGTAAAATAAAATTCACCTTCTGCTATCTTAACTGTTTTATTACAACATAAACAACTCCATGAAAGATGGCTGTTGCTCCTGGGACAATGTTGTCCAAATTAATAAGCCACCAAATCGAGGTTTGGTGCTTTTGTCAGTGGGAACGCACACGAGAACCTGCCTCCCTGGCGGGAATACGAGGCAGCTGCGAGTCGCACAGAACAAGCGCTGAAGTAGGACGACATATGGCAATTTGGCGGGTTACGTGCTTGGATGGTCCTTGCAGGTATGTTAAGCCCCTGTGCACAACTCCCTAGTAAGCAGGACGTTCGGGGTTGTATCAGTGTTGTATCAATACAAGACTTACGACCAGCTGAGTCTCAAAAGCCCCATGACCATCTCCATCTGTACATATCGCTATTCCATTATTTCTGTCAAATTAGTGCAGGTCCTACCTTTTCTGATTCATCCGTGCAGGCGTGCAGCCCATAGTGGCAAGCATTTTGAAAAATTTCTTTTTAAATTTTGTAACGCAAGCTTTACAGCTTGTGACCGAGGGCTGCCTTTTTTTTTTTTTCACCTAACATTTCTGTCTGTCTTGATCTTCGAGTTTCCATTGTATGACCTGTTAGATAACATCGGAAGTTCAATCAGGCATGCTGTAGTTTATCGAGAAGTCAACACTGGAAAAGGGCTGCGAAATACAGGAGGGTCTGCAGCATATTGACGTGTGGTGCACGAACTAGCAATTGAGCCTCAACATAAAAAAAGTGTAAAGTTCTGCAGCTACATAGAAAGAAAGATACTTTATTATATATCTACGCAACGACAGGACATACACTGGAAGCAGTTACTTGCATAAAATATCTGGGAGTAGATAGAAGGGGTGATTTGAAATGAAACGCCCAAATAAAATCAGTCGTGGGCAGGGCAGATGCCAGATTGAGATTCATTGGAAGAATCCGTCTTGGATTCTGCGAGACAGTCCCGCATTTGGACTCGTTATCCCGCATTGGGATAGTTACTGAAAATGTCCCTCAAAATGGCAAAAGCGTGCCGCATTCCCGCATTACAATACTTTTAAAATTGTTGGTCTAAGAGCACAAACCGAAACTATTTGCGTACGGCAAGCTATGTCATACTGATTGCAAGTCAGCATCATCTACGAATTAATGACAGTCTTCGTATATTAAAAACAAAAGAAGAAGAGGGTAGACATCATCTATTTCGCTAACAATGGATTTTTTATTTTTTATTTCTTTTAATGCTGGTACTGCATTTGGTGATAGGATTAATTATTTAAAAAATTCTGTTTTTGGCATATTTTGTCTACTTCTTGAGTACATTTCAATAAGTAATAGAATATTTTTCGGTGCTCAAGGTGGCAAACATGATGTAATTATCACAGTCTGTATCAATGCATTTAAAATCTGACATGCAAATACAATATCAGCATTCATCTTACCTCCTTCAGCAGTAAAATTCTGAAAATGCAACGACGAAAGTGACTGGGAAATTATGAAAATGCAACAACGAAAGCGAGTGAGAATTGCATGTACTAACGCACAATTAAAATCTGCACTTCGTGGAAAGAAAGTATATCATAGAATAGTTCAAATGGTTTTAAAAACTTCTTTTAATCAAATTTAATTCGAGGTAATTGTAGTCCCTAAGTTTACAAACATATACAACCGTGTCCGAGGGAGGACTCGAACCATCGATGATGAGCAACCGCGCGCTCCGCTGCAGGGCGCCTTGAAGCAACAGGTGACTTCACCACGACATATCTACATCTACATACATACTCCGCAATTCACCGTAAGGTACGTGGCGGAGGGTACACTGTACCACTACTAGGCATTTCCTTTCCTATTCCACTCCCAAATGGTACGAGGAAAAAAAGAATGCCTCTATGCCTCCGTACGTGACTTAATTTCCCTTATCTTGTCTTTGTGATATTTACGCGAAATGTAAGTAGGCGGCAGCAAGATCGTACTACACTCAGCTTCAAATTCCGGCCCTCTAAATTTACTTAACAGAAATTCACGAAAAGAACGTCGTCTTTCTTCCAGCGATCCCCAATTGAGTTGCCGGAGCATTTCCGTGACACTCGCGCATTGGTCGAACCTACCAGTAATAAATCTAGCTGCTCGCCTCTGAACCGCCTCTATGTCTTCCTTTAAACCGATCTGCTGCGGTTCCCAAACACTTGAGCATTTCTCAAGACGTGGTCGTACAAGCGTTTTATACGGTGAAGTACTTCTTCCCAAAATTCTCCCAATAAACCGAAGTCGGCTGTCCGCCTTACTCGCAACTGTCCTTATATGTTCGTTCCATTTCATATCGCTCTGCAATGTTACGCCTAGATATTTGAATGACGCGACAGCATCAAGAAGCTCACTACTAATACTGTATTCAAACATTATAGGATTGTTTTTTCTACTCATTCGCATCAAAATGTTCAAATGTTTGTAGAGCCTATGGGACTTAACTACGGGGTCATCAGTCCCTAAACTTACAAACTACTTATGTACTAGCTACAACTAAGGACGGCACAAATATCCATGCCCGAGGGGGGATTCAAACCCCCGACCGTAGTGGCGTGCAGGCCGTGACTGAAGCGACTCAGTCCCCTCGGCCACCGCGGCCGGCTCATGCGCATCACCCTACATTTTTCTACGTTGAAAGCTAACTGCCATTCTTCGCACCAACTAGAAATTTTGTCTAAGTCATCCTGTATGCTATTACAGTCACTTACAGACGACACCCTCCCATACACCACAGCATCATCAGCAAACAGCCGCAAATTACAAGTTACTCTGTCCATCAGATCATTTATATAGGTAGAAAATAATAGCGGTCCTATCACACTCCCGTGGGGCACGCCTGACGATACACTCGTGATGAACACTCGCCGTCGATAACAACGTACTGCGTTCTATTACTTAGGAAATCTTCCAGCCAGTCACAAATCTGTGAATCTATTCCATAAGCTCGTATCTTCGTTAGTAGTCTGCAGTGTGGCACCGCGTCGAACGCCTTTTTGAAGTCGAGAAAAACACATTCCGCTTGTTGCCCTTCATCCATGGCTCGCAAGATGTCATGTGAGAAGAGGGCAAGCTGAGTTTCACATGAACGATGTTTCGAAACCCGTGCTGATTCATGGAAACAAGCTTTTCCGTTTCAAGGAAGTTTACTATATTCGAACTGAGAATATGTTCTAAAATTCTATATGAAACTGATGCCAACGATATTGGCCTCTAATTGTGTGGGTCAGTTCTCTTTCCTTTCTTATAAACGGGAGTCACCTGCGCTTTTTTCCAATCACTAGGAACTTTGCGCTGAATTAAAGATTGGCGATAAATGCAATTTAAGTAGGGGGCCAACGCCGCAGAATAGACTTCGTAAAACCGAACTGGTATTCCATCCGGACCAGCAGACTTTTTCGTATTTAGCTCTCTCAGCTGCTTCTCTACACCGGAAGTACCTATTGCTGTGTCCCTCATTCCGGAATTAGTACGTTGATCAAATGATGGTACATTTGTGCGGTCCTCCTGCGTGAAAGATTTCTTAAAGGTTAAATTTAGAACTTCAGCTTTCCGTTTGCTTTCTTCTATTACTGCCCCGGAATGATCAACGAGTGACTGGACAGTGGGCTTTGAACCGCTTATTGATTTTACATAGGACCAGAGTTTTTTCAGATTCTCGGAAAGATCTTTTGCTAAGGTATGGCTGTGATAATTATTGTATGCTTGGCGCATGGATGTTTTTATAGACACACGAATCTCTACTAACTTTTGCCTGTCATCATTTGCGTGTTCTTTTTTGAATCGAGAGTGCAACGGCCTTTGCTTTCTCGGCAGCTTTCTAATATTATACCACGGTGGATCTTTTCCATCCTTAATCGTCTTTACTGGCATATAATTCTCTAACCCTTTATTAACAATGCACTTAAATTTAGTCCACATATTTGTTCTTACTACTATGCTGGCACTAATTATTGTCTATTTAATGCCACGTGGAGTTGCTGCTTTACATGGTATTAGGAGGTTTCCCATGACTTTTGTCTCCTCGGAGTGTGTTTCACGCCAAAACCAAACCATTTAAATAGTTAAACTTCCTGGCAGATTGAAATTGTGTGACGGAACCGGGACTCGAACCTGGGATCAGCGCACACTCCGCTGCGGAGTGAAAGTTTCATTCTGGAAACATTCCTTAGGCTAAGCCATGTCTCCACCATATCCTTTCTTCCAGGAGTGCTATGCTAGTCTTGCATGTCTCGCAGGAGAGCTTCTGTGAAGTTTAGAACGTCGGGATAGCTCACTCGGTAGAGCGCTTGCCCGCGACTGGCAAAGGTCCCAGGTTCGAGTCCCGGTTCAGGCACACAATTTTAAACTGCTAGGAAGTTTCATATCAGCGCACACTCCGCTGCAGAGTGAAAAGTTTGATTCATTTAAGTAGTGGGAATTAGCACAGAACATTTGGGACAACCAGATCCGAAGAAATTGTGTCTAATAAAGAACTGGTAAAGGGACTCCTTGCACTGTTCAAGGGCATTGGTTGGGTTTACTAGATATACAGGGAGCGATACCGCACAAGAAACTTAGCTTCGGTGCGGGCAGTGGCGGGTTGGACCAAGACTGTTTTGGCTTCCCTGGAAAAATCAAATCAAATCAAATCAAGTAGTGGGTGATTTCAGTTGTCTAACTATCTTTATATTGTATTTTCAACATTAATACCAGGTGGAAAATCATCTTCTGACTCCAGTACCTGCATATCATCGCTCTCGTCGCTTTTGTCTGATTTCTAAGCCAGTTCATTCAGTGGCAAAGAATGGGACGTGGGAACTGGACCGTGCTTCTGCAGGCACGTGCAACCTGTGTCCAGACTGGATACGTCCGGCCGGACGGAAAAGCCTCAGTCCCCCCTGCGCACTCGCTACGGAAAAAAAATTTAACAGGATTTGGGAGAAAAACTGCCGAGCGCGCACACGGGGAATCCTATTTACATTTCCGCTTTCCGCATTTAAACGGCGCGCCTTTCACGGCATTCGGCGCGCGCGTATTCATGACGGGCCCGTTGGCTGCCCTGCTCTTTTCTGCTCGCCGGTGGTAATCCCGTCATTTATTCCGCTCCGGGGCGTTCTTCTGCGGCCGCGGCTCTCCGGGAAGTGACGTTTATTTTACCGGCAGGGTGGGAGGGTGGGGGTGGTGGTGTCGGGGGCGGCAGGCGGTGGCGACTGTTAAAAGTACACCGGCCGGGGCACACGTGCTCCGCTGCGAGACACAGGCCGGCTCGTTTTTAAGACCGATTGTGACGCTACCCTGTGCGGACTGGGCTCCGCTTTCGACACAGCCGCGCGCGTTTCAAAGCCCGCGCGAGGCCCGGCGCCCGGACTCTCAATGGAGCCTCCTGCTGCCCCTCTCGCCCCCCTCCGCCCTCCTTCCGATCGCGGGTGTCCCCGGCACACATTCGCTCCGACACGCTTGCCGATACGAATTTGCTCGCCATTGGAGCCGGGCGAGGCAGCTGCGCAGGCGCAGTGCGACCCCGCCGTCCAATCGCCGGCAGCCTGCCCCGTTCCCCTGTTATACTGCGCTAATGCTCGCCCGCCCTGTCCCGTATTAAAATACGGAGGGGCAGTCCCGGGGACTGGATCTGCCTTTGCCGGCTGTTCTAACCCCACCCGCTGCCACCCCTCCCTCCCCCCGCTCCTTCCGGTAACTTACCCGACCGACCCCGGCGGGCCGCGCCACGTATATTCAATCTCGGAGCGACCGGCCTGACACGCGTGCTAATGCGCCCTCAAAGGGCGATAGCGCCATTTTTATTCCCGCCGCCGGGCGGCGTCCTTTGTCGCCCGGGCAAAAATTCGGCGTGACGCCCCTGGGGGCCCCGTTTTGTTCGGCGCTCTTCCCGAGGTTCGTCACCGTCTGTTGTTGTGTGTGGCGGCACGGCCAGCTGTGGCCGCAGTCACACACAGAGACAAAACAGCCGGAATAAATGGGGGGAGCGCCTCGCGGCCCCACACCTCGCTCCTGTGCGAGTCTTTCCCTGCTCTCGCGCCGCTCACACGGACCCCACCCAAAAAGCCGTAACCGTTATGTGAAATTCGGGGTGAAGATCTGATAAGTTATGGCTACTATTCCTTCGAGTGTGCGCACAATATTCTAAACTAACACGGCCCGGAGGTACGAGTAATTGGGATTAGCTCCGTGTCTTTAGCGAGTCGAGTGAGGGAGAAAAAGGAAGGCGACGCGGCGCGCGCCGCCTGCGCGGTGAAATACGCGCTCTAAGTGGCCGGGGCGAATGCCCCTGAATATCCCGTAATGTCCGTCCAGCGACGCAGAGATCGCGCTATTTACGGGATGTGTTGCTCATTTGTATCTCGATTATCGTTGGCGACTCTGCGACACTGATCGGAACGCAGATCTGGGCGCTCAGTTTTTAAGCCGAGTTTCACGCTTCCTCGTCGGTATTAGCTTCTATCCTCTGGATACGCTCGCAGAGTGTCTCAACGACCCGGACATAACATTAACTACAATGGAATCTTATGGGTAATCAATAATTACTACACCAATTTTATCTGCTCGTAGCGGTAATTATTCATGTTGGCAGCCGTATAGATAGTGGTGAAAAAAGTAAATACGACAAGTGTGGTGTCGCACAAGTATGAAGTGCGCGCCACGTACTTTCGCCGCGCGCCGCCATGCAAGCACGGCGCGGCGTTCTTACGACGTCAGCCACGAGCGCCCTCTGCTGCAGTTCCGCTCGTGGCCACCACTGAACTGCATCGGTCACTTGGCAATCATACAGGCACTAGGACTTATCAGTAGGCAGGCCTCTATCTAGTTAAACCATTCCACTAGTCTTCAGTTAACAAAGTTAAGTATTATACTATCTCTACGAAATATATATCTTGTACTAATTTAGCTCAGTGTTTCTAGTTTCTGCTGTCCCACTGGCTGGTCACCTCAGACTCTGTACCCGCACACGCGTGCATCCTATTTCCCTGTGTCGGTCTCTCTCTACTCGGCCACAGACACCTAGGACAAACGGCGGCAACGAGACACAAAAACAAGAATCACATGTATCTATATAAAACTTGTGCCTTATAATTAGAGCCTTTAATGTCCCCAACCCTCTGCAATTACATCGGTTATTTACTAATTTTTCTCTAATTAATTCATCATGCAGTTCTACACATGCAATGTTATAAAGATACAGATGTATTCCTTGGCATCTTAAAATCTCTTTGGTGTTAATAATCTATGGAAGAAGGAGACTTGGCTGTTCTATGGTGGTGATTCACGGATTCGTGTATCTACGAAAATCATAATGATGGAAACCGCTTCAGCTGTATGGTATTCTTTTATTAACAAACTAGTTTCGTGGCATTAGTGCCACATCATCAGGGTTATCTGTATACAAAGAAGAGAACGTGCCAGTAACAATCGCATTATACTATTTCACATTTGGGCTATAGATAAGTAAACTGTAGGTGAAAGTACGCACAAGTTATTTCATATTTTTCTCTCTCAGTGGACTAGACGACCCAACTTTCTCTGGTCCTATTCCATAAAATGGTAAATAAATCGGATTGCCTGAGTTGAAACAATGTGGAAATGGTGAATAAGAGAAAATTAAGCGAAAATACTGGTGGCGGGCGTTGCATAATTTGTTGCTACCTAAGGAAAGTTAATCGATGTTACGAGTTGTAAACTATTATAATGTTGCGATCAACAATAAATGGCACGAATGAAACGTAAGTATTGTATTCTTCAAAAATGGAACGCCAAGATCGCGAATTAATAATTTATTCAATGACGATCGGTTTTGGAGGGCTGTGCACCATCTTCTTCTTCCTTCTCTTCAGCTATGTTCCTGCAAGGCTTGTTAATTTGGAGCCGGCCGCGGTGGCCGCGGGAACTGAGGCGCTCCAGTCACGGTCTGCATGGCCACTACGGTCGAGGGTTTGAATACCCCCTCGCGTATGGATATTTGTGCCGTCCTTAGTATAAGGTAGTTCGTAAGTAGTTTGTAAGTTTTAGGGACTGATGACCCCATAGTTAAGTCCCATAAGCTTAACAAACATTTAATTTGGATTTGGCGTGTCAATATTTACAGGGTGACCGGATGCACTTCTTGTCGCCACCCCATGCCATCCCCCTCCCCCCTATGTACCCCAAATGTCTGCGGGTATAGTGTTATAAGTGTGAAAGTGTGAAGTGTTACGAAATGTTTGAGAATCGTGTAACTGAGGCGGGACTTAGGGACCAGCCCGGTATTCACCTAGGGGGATGTGGAAAACCGCCTAAAGACCACATCCAGGCTGTCCGACACTCCGACCGCCTTCTTTAATCCGCCGAGCAGATTCGAACCGGGGCCGGTACGCCTCCCCGTCTCGGAAATCGGTGCGTTAGACCACACGGCTAACGGAGCGGGTGAGGACTGTGTCACCATCATCTACTCATACACATTTTATAGGCTGGTAATCTTATTTTAAAAATGGATATAAACTAATTAGTGCAACTTAGCACTTAGTCATCATATAAAAATATATACGTTAAAATATGACAGCTTACATGATACAGTAAGCTGTCACGTTTTAACTTGTGTATTTTTATATGATGACTAAGATACGATAAGCTGTCTTATTTTAACTTATGTATTTTTGCATGATGACTAAGTAGTGTGTAGTACTTATTATTAATTTACATTATTATTCGAAAGAGATGGATTGGCTGGCCAGTACTTTTTTGCTGTACTGCCGATAGTTACACTAAGAAAACAAGGAGGAAAATAACGAGCTTTCGGAACTATGTTCCTTCTTCAAGTGGAGAGAAGGGAGAAAAGGAAGAAAGGAATGGGAAAGGTAATTCACGACCTAGGTCAGCCTAACACCATCCTCATGACCTAGGTTATCAAACTGTGGAGAATTTCCATATTAATCAATTATTATTTTATATTCATTTTTTAAATAAGATGACCAGCTTATGAAATATATATTTCACCAGATGATGTCCTCCAGAACCGGTTGTCATTAAATAAATTATTAATTCACGATCTTAGCGTTTCATTTTTGAAGAATAAAGAACTATCAGATCGCCTCCTAAACTGGCAATTTCAGGTGATGTGAAAGGTAAGCAATTTTGTAACTTATTCACTGAGCAAGATAACTTCATTTCTTAGATCTGGATATCTGTGTATGTCGCACTGACGTACCTATAGCTTTCAAAAGGGTGGTGTCCAAAACTGGTTTTTTCTTGTAACGTCGTTCACGCTATAACAAGGTACTACTGTTAACCCCAACAAAATCAATAAACTGGAAATTAAAAATCCTATAAACTCGTTGGAATATACAAATACGCGAGTAAGTGTGCAGGCAAATACTAATTAATTTAAACACCTTCGCATAAAACAAATGGAATGTGCATATTGACGATTTATGACTAAAGTAACAAACGTAAAAAGTAGGTAACTGTGTGATATTACATTATTGCACGTTTGTTTTTAAGTTTGCGACACTTTAGCATTTACCTGTAGCTGTGTGTCATACGTTCGTGTAATTTAAAAAACATAACTTTGATAGACGATTTATTGTTAGTGCTGAGGACAGCTTTAGCTTTTGCGGTACATTTTTTAAAAAAAGAAATCGATTTTAATATTGACGGTTGGCTGCAACTTTTGTGTCACGATGACTTTCCTGTTTTAACGGTTATATGCACATGATGTTGTGACTATAGACCATCAGGTGATGTGGGTGGTCATTCCACAGAAGCACGTCATGCAATCCAATGACCAGGAAAATGGCCATCTAACCACTCACCAACAACTGTTCCTTAGTGTGATGGAGCCCATCCTGTTCACAGTAAGAACGAGAGCTGCCATCTTCATTCACAACTAAGGGAAACACAACTACTGGCAGTCTTTCCAGGTAGGTTGAGCATTTATTTTCTCATCAACGAAAATGGATGCAATTGACAGGTAACAGTTCGCCACTTGCCCTGTTCTACCAGTCTCCACAGGCTATGACGTAAATGTTTTTCATGCAACTACTTTATACAATTATTCCGCTCAAATATCGATGTCATTTTCACATGATAATTTGCGAATAATAAAAATGAGAGCTGTGAGAGTAACGAAAAGAAGTGTAACCGTGTGTATTCGTTAGAAAAAGAAACAGTACTCGTTACAAACGTATCGTTACCCGTTATCCTCGTTACCAGTTCCACCTAGTGCAACGCGTTGGCTCACCCACTACGCCACGCTAACAGTGCACAATTTGTCACTCAGACTAGCTAATACTGCGATAGAAAATCTTTGGCGAGCACTTTATCTTTTCCCGTGGTGCACTCAAGCGACATATTTTAATCCCAAACGGTTATTCTACTACTTGTCACACAATTCAGTCCAAACCTGCGAGACCCATCCCGCGACCTCTAGTACTATTCTGCCGTTCTACTTAGAAGCTCTGCCGGTAGTTCGCTCATATAATTCCAGAATCAATCGGAATATTTCGTGACGAGTGCCAGTGTGACCGATCATTGCTATAGCTGCGGGGCTGTTACACTGCATACCATGACATTAACAATTAATACTATCATGAATGAAAACGTATCACTTGCGAAGATAATACCATAATGAATAAAAACGTATCACTTGCGCAGATGATAATTTTTCAATACTTTTTACAAACCTTTTCTATTACTAGGTCAGATGAAAACCAAATAATAACCGTTAAACCGAAACCTTTAGAAGTAACAAAATAATAATAATAATAAACGATTTTGCTTTAAATGCGGACATCAGATCAGGAGGGATTAATCATATACGGGCCAAGAAGTATAGTCTCAAATATCTAATAACAAAAATAACCATCTAAACTCTTAGGGCTACGCAATACGCGCTTATAATTAGCCACGGATGTTTATATACATTACTCAATTCAGAATAAATTTTATCATGCAATATAAGCATTCTCCGTATTCTTTTTCGTTATAGAGTTCGTATCGATACGATAGATGCGAGTATCGAAATGTATTTATGAGCAACGATTCAGTACTTCGCATCAGACGAAGTATTCGTTACTCAGTACCGAATACATACAGTTTGCTACAACTCTAATAAAAAGACTACGAATTATAAATTAAAATAAAAAAAAATAATTTCGCCGTACCGCCAAATGTATCAACACGACTGAAACGGGATCGTGACCATCGTCACTGTATGTTGGCGCATTGGAATGCTCCGATGAATTCCAATATCTCTTCATCATACTGATGAGAGAGAGCGAATGCATCGTCCTACAGGGGAAAACTCTTTGACAGGCGTAATGCAGGATGGAGACAATCTGACGGAGGCTTAATTATGCTCTGGGTAACGTTCACGTGGCATCCAATATGGAGGTCGTGAAAGTCACCATGACGGCCGGGAAGAATCGTTCACTCACTGCAGACCGCAAACACCCCTCCATGATTACGTTTCCCAAAGTCAGAAGCAGTTTTCAGCAATATACTAGACCACGCCACAAGGTAAAGAGAGTGATGGAGTGGTTTGATGAACACAGTGGTGAGTGACGATTGATGTGCTGGCCCCCAAATAGTCATATCTGATCCCGATTGAACACATGTGGGATGTCATTTGACCTGGTGTCAGAGCTGAGTACGTGACTTACCGGAATTTACGGGACTTAGGTGACGTGTGTGCAGATGTGGTGTCTATTCTCTCCAACGACCGACCGTCATTGGTTCCAAGGCAAGACGGGTTGTCGTTGTCGCTGGCTATTACGGTGGTTATAATGTTCTGGCTGATATATATGTGAAGAAAAACTAGGGCGCTTTAAGGGTCTCAATAAAGTAAATGCTAATATTCAGACAGGTAAAATGTACCAACGGAAATGCCTGTCAAGAAGCAAATTGCGGAGCTGTTGAAGTTTCTTTTTCAACCTTTCCTGCCCAAGCTATCAAATATTGGAGCACATCACTTTATACTTGGTTATTTTACTACCAAAGTGAATAAAAGCACATTAGTGTATTCACACATTTTTTCCCTTGTTGTTGTTATGGTCTTCAGTCCGGAGACTGGTTTGATGCAGCTCTCCATCCTACTCTATCCTGAACAAGCCTTTTCATCTCCTCATAAGAACGGCAACCCACATCCATTTGAATCTGCTTACTATATGAGTCTCTTGGTCTCCCTCTGTGATTTTTACCCCATACACTTCCCTCCAACGCTAAATTTACGATTCCTCGATGTCTAAGAATATTTCCTACCAAGCGATCCCTTCTTTTAGTCAAGGTATGCCAAAAATTCCTTTTCTCACCAATTCTGTTCAGCACCTCTTCATTTGTTACGCGATCTACCCACCTAATCTTCAGCATCCTTCTGTAGCACCACATATCAAAAGCCTCTATTTTCTTCCTGTCCGAACTGTTTATCATCCATGTTTCACTCCCGTACAAGGCAACACTCCACACAAATGCCTTCAGAAAAGACTTCCTTACACTTAAATTAATATTCGATGTTAACAAATTTCTCTTTTTCAAAAATGCTTTTCTTCTCATTGCCATTCTGCATTTTATATCCTCTGTACTGCGACCATCATATGTTATTTTATTACCCAAGTAACAAAACTCATCTACCATCTTCATTGTTTCGTTATCTAATCTAATTCCTTCGGCATCGCCTGATTTTTCTAAGACCGCATTCCATTATTTTTGTTTTGCTCTTGTTAATGTTCATTATATATGCTCTCTTCAACACACTGACCATTCCATTCAACAGTTCTTCCAGGTCCTTTGCTGTCTCTGACAGAATTACAATGTCATCAGCAAAACGCAATGTTTTTATTTCTTCACCCTGAACTTTAATCCCTAAACCAAATTTTTCCTTGCTTTCCTTCACCGCCTGCTCGATGTACAAATTAAATAACATCGGAGAAAGGCTGCAACCCTGTCTTACTCCCTCCCCAACTAATGCTTCCCTTTCATACCCTACGAGTCTAATATCTGCGGTCTGGCTTTTGTACAAGTTGTAAATAACTCTACTTTCCCTGTATTTTACCCCTACTGACTTCAGAATTTGAAAGAGTGTATTCCAGTCAACATTGTCAAAAGCTTTCTCCAAATGAACAAAAGCTAAAAATGTAGGTTTGCCTTTCCTTAATCTAACTTCTGAGATAAGTCGTAAAGTGAGTATTGCCTCCCAGTTCCTATGTTCCTCCTGAATCCAAACTAATCTTTTCCTTATTTAACGCAAAAAATAAAAAATTGGGACTCCAAAGTCCAAGAGGATATAATGCATTTGGGAGACATTATCAAATCCTTTGTTAACATAAGGATTTACCAGCAATAAACAGATAGCAAAATTTTTATATTGAAATGCCAATTCAGATATTGATCTGAAAGGGGGGGGGGGGAGGGAGGAAGGAAACAAGTTATCTCTGAATCGTATTCATATTTCATAATTCGTAAACAAAAGAAAACTACAACCATTTTACTGACAGCTAGCAAGAAAGACTACTACAAAAATAATATGCACAAAATGCCTTTGACACACTGTCATTGCTTAAAACTTCCAGGCACAATTCTGAACGCTATGTAAATAGCTCTATTCCTTGAATAACATGTTTCCATTAGCTAAAAAGTACAAAACCAAATTACCAACGTGAGAACACGTGACAACAAAACTCGCCTGATGAAATCGTGCACACAGACGTAAAACTGTCAGTTGTTTACTGCTGTTTGCGAGCAGTGATACTGAACCATATCGGCCAGCGAGAGTGTCACATGATACATCAGAGGGACCCTAACGTCCTCTCAGGAACAAAAGTCAGATATTATTTTTCATTTTGTTCGATGACGCTATAAATGGGCAGTAATTTTAGGTCTCGTCGGGCAGAAAATGGGGTTCAGGTTTTTCGGAAATGACATATCAGAGATAGGAGGCGTGGTTTTTAAGTACGTATCGTTTTGAAATTTAAAAAAAGACGGGCAAAGAAATCTCGATGATTTTATTTTTACATGAAAGCCTGTACCTTAATTTAGTTTCCTACATAATTTCCGCCAATACTGAGGCACTTGTCATAACGTTGTACCAGTTTTTGACTACCCTCCCCATAGTAGTCTGCCGCCTGACTTGATAACCACTGCATCACAATTGTTTTGACTTCGTCATCGTCTTGCTCGGTCACAATGCCAAACAAAACACTACGAGAAACAGTAGGAAAGTAATCCCGCAAGGACGAAATCGTAAAGCGTCTGTTTTTAAAAATGTTTAAATGTTTGTAGAGCTTATGGGGTGGGGAGGGATAAGGGAGATATATCACCCCCTCTCCCCACCTTTTCCCGAAAATGGAAAAATACTATAACGCACACTTTTATGAATTTATAGGAGTACAGTACAGTAAGAAATGAAAAACCTTTTCATGCAATGTCGCACTTTGTCGGTCCTTGCCTCTGCCCCGACTTCGTTTAACGTGTGACGTAATTTATGGATGGTCCCTTAGTATGGCTTCTTCACCAATTCCCTAAATCCCCCATCCCCCCGAGAAAACTCTTGCACCTGTCCCTGGAATCCCATTATCGTACTTTATATATGCTGCAAATCCGTTATTACTCCAATCAGCTGTACGTACTATTCGTAGGGTGACATAGATGCCCCTAACTTTATGCGCCACGCTATACTGCTGGTAACATGCTTGACTTGTGAATAGAGTGCATACTCTCTCAGTTTGGTGACATAGACTTTTTTACTTGACTGTAAACTACACAAACGGGGCTTAATACACTTAACGTGAAAATTGTATTTTTGAACAATCTCCGAGTATTAGGTTTTGCGCCTCTCAGAAGGGCTGATTTGTCAGCAGACGGGACAAGTACAATAAAGTATTAAGGGAGAACAAAGCTGCACTGACAGCATCGAGTAAGATCTCACAAACGATAGTGAACACGCTTGACAGTTGGTGTAGTCAATTCGCAAAACATCTATCCTTTAACTCATTCATCTACGTCCGACTACCATATAATTGTTAATATGCTGTACCTAGTGACTGAGCGTAACAAAGAGCGAAAGTAACGCTTAAAATTAGGTAACAGTGTATTAAGTATTAAACACCGCACTAACGGAGTATATTCTTACATAGGTTCGTAATACAACCATGTTCCCAGCAGAGTAACACGTCACATATCATGGTTGCGTAGAACTGAAATTGGTATGGAAAGCTGAATCTCTCCGTGTATACCATACATGTATTTTATTATGAATGTATCTTAATAAACGCCACAGAAGTGTTTTAAAAATATCTCTTATGGAGGACTTTCTCATTATAAAATTAGTCTGATTTAACCGCATTGGTGGACTCAGATTTCATTTCTTTGGATATTGTTTTTCTGTCTTATTGGCGAGACGTGTATAACTTATGGCCCATTAGAGTTGCAGGTTAAATTTCCTAAATGCTTGTTCGGTGAAGGAGATAGGTTTAGAAATGAATGGCAGTGGTACTATCTCATTTCCTAATATATTTCCGAAAAAAAAATGTTCAAATGTTTGTACAGCTTATGGGACTTAACTACGGGGTCATCAGTCCCTAAACTTACAAACTACTTATGAACTAGCTAATACTAAGGACGGTACAGATATCCATGCTCGAGGGGTCGTGCAGACTGTGACTGGCGCGCCGCAGAACGCTCGGTCACAGCGGCCGGCGTCCGTTTTCTCAAAATGTTCAAATGTTTGTGAAGCTTATGGGAGTTAACTACGGGGTCATCAGTCCCTAAACTTACAAACTACTTATGAACTACTTACGAACTAGGACGGCACAAATATCCATGCCCGAGGGGGGATTCGAATCCCCAACCGTAGTGGCCGTGCAGACCGTGACTGAAGCGCCTCAGTCCCCTCGGCCACCGCGGCCGGCGTCCGTTTTCTCTCATGTTTATTGTCCATTTCCTGCACCAAACTTTCACTAACGACCGAAGGACGCCCTCTCCGTTGTTCTTCATGCACATTTGTGCGACCATCTGTAAATGCTCTTACCCACTTTCTTACCATTCCATCACTCATAATGTTTTCTCCGTAAACTGCACAGATCTCACGATGACTGTCGATCGCTTTTAGGCCTTTAGCGCTAAGAAATCTTATAACAGCCCGTACTTCACAGTCGGCGGGCCTCACGATTGCCGGCCGCGGTGGCCGAGGGGACTGAGGCGCTCCAGTCACGGTCTGCACGGCCACTATGGTCGTGGGTTCGAATCCCCCTCGGGCATGGATATTTGTGCCGTCCTAGTTCGTAAGTAGTTCATAAGTAGTTTGTAAGTTTAGGGACTGATGACCCCGTAGTTAAGTCCCATAAGCTGTACAAACATTTGAACATTTTTTTTTTTTTCGGAAATATATTAGGAAATGAGATAGTACCACTGCCATTCATTTCTAAACCTATCTCCTTCACCGAACAAGCATTTAGGAAATTTAACCTGCGACTCTAATGGGCCATAAGTTATACACGTCTCGCCAATAAGACAGAAAAACAATATCCAAAGAAATGAAATCTGAGTCCACCAATGCGGTTAAATCAGACTAATTTTATAATGAGAAAGTCCTCCATAAGAGATATTTTTAAAACACTTCTGTGGCGTTTATTAAGATACATTCATAATAAAATACATGTATGGTATACACGGAGAGATTCAGCTTTCCATACCAATTTCAGTTCTACGCAACCATGATATGTGACGTGTTACTCTGCTGGGAACATGGTTGTATTACGAACCTATGTAAGAATATACTCCGTTAGTGCGGTGTTTAATACTTAATACACTGTTACCTAATTTTAAACGTTACTTTCGCTCTTTGTTACGCTCAGTCACTAGGTACAGCATATTAACAATTATATGGTAGTCGGACGTAGATGAATGAGTTAAAGGATAGATGTTTTGCGAATTGACTACACCAACTGTCAAGCGTGTTCACTATCGTTTGTGAGATCTTACTCGATGCTGTCAGTGCAGCTTTGTTCTCCCTTAATACTTTATTGTACTTGTCCCGTCTGCTGACAAATCAGCCCTTCTGAGAGGCGCAAAACCTAATACTCGGAGATTGTTCAAAAATACAATTTTCACGTTAAGTGTATTAAGCCCCGTTTGTGTAGTTTACAGTCAAGTAAAAAAGTCTATGTCACCAAACTGAGAGAGTATGCACTCTATTCACAAGTCAAGCATGTTACCAGCAGTATAGCGTGGCGCATAAAGTTAGGGGCATCTATGTCACCCTACGAATAGTACGTACAGCTGATTGGAGTAATAACGGATTTGCAGCATATATAAAGTACGATAATGGGATTCCAGGGACAGATGCAAGAGTTTTCTCGGGGGGATGGGGGATTTAGGGAATTGGTGAAGAAGCCATACTAAGGGACCATCCATAAATTACGTCACACGTTAAACGAAGTCGGGGCAGAGGCAAGGACCGACAAAGTGCGACATTGCATAAAAAGGTTTTTCATTTCTTACTGTACTGTACTCCTATAAATTCATAAAAGTGTGCGTTATAGTATTTTTCCATTTTCGGGAAAAGGTGAGGAGAGGGGGTGATATATCTCCCTTATCCCTCCCCACCCCCCTTGCGCCATCCAATGAATGGTACTGAGTATACCCTTGTGTGATTTGCGAGAAAATGCAATAGAAATCATGCAAAAAACCGAAAAGAGTGTTAGTAATCTTCGTAAAACATAGTTTTCTAGTCCAGTATCCATTAACAGTCCGTAGAATGTAACATAGAGCACTTGCAGAAAATGTCGCTAAAGTTAGCTCACACACCGACATTTGTACGCTTTGAGGGTTAGCAAGTAAATTGAGCTTGGAGGTTCGAGTCCTTCCCCCGGACAGATGTGTGTGTGTGTGTGTGTGTGTGTGTGTGTGTGTGTGTGTGTTGTCCTTAGCGTATGTTAGTTTAAGTAGTTTGTAAGTATAGGGACCGATGACCACTGCAATTTGGTCCCATACCTTTACAAAAATTTCAACATTTCGTGACTGAAGTTACTTCATCGATCACGTGACCAGAAAATGGAGATAGCGTTTCTATAACAACTCCTTTGATTTCGTTTGTTTTGTATACGGCCACCATTGTTTTTAAACCGGTCTAATTCATCGATCAGATGACCGGAAAATGGAAAAATCCAGCCATAAAATTTGATCTCCAGATTGCGTTTTCTAACTATGCCAGGCTGGAACTCATTAGTGTGTTAAAATTAATTGAAAAACCACTCTTGATCGCATTTCTTTCTTTCTAGGCTATAGGTTCCGACTTTTTATAAGATCATCTTCAGGTCATACTGGAGCAGGCAACGCTGAAAATGCGCAGTCGATCATCGCATCAAGAAAGAAGGAAATACGATATAGACTGGTTTTAAATTAATTTTAATTGTTAATCAAGATCGCTGGCTCTCCATAAATATTTCAAAAATCACCATTAATGGGTGCCGGCATGGTATCTAGTGAAAGTATGAGACTTTTACATCAACGTCAGGTAGAGGAGAAAGAGCGCCAAAAATATGCAGAGTTCTTGATAAACAAACCGTTTACGTCCAGTAAAGATGAGCATGAGAAGAGCCTCACCTATAAAGTAAGGAAAGAGAAAAAGAAAAGGAATATAGTGAACCAAAAGAAGAAGAAACTGAAACGGAACGTGAATACCGAGTTACAAACACGTCAAGAAGAATAAGAATCCTTACTTGACATCGGAACCAGTACCGGTATGCAAAATGTTCGAGACCGATATTATCGCTGTCGGCTTGGAGTTCACTTAGCGTTTCTATGCCAACTCGTTTGGATTAACTCCATGGTATGAAGTATTTCCTACTAGGGAAGAAGATTGTGGGGGGTTTTGTTTGAGAAATTAACTAATTGATATTTATTGCTTATAAATTAGCCACAAAGCTGATTCATCATATCATAAACTAAAGGCTATGCCTTGTCGATTTAGCCACGTCCCTCTCTCCATTGTCATCCTCTTCAATTCTTCATACGATTTTATCCCAATATATCTTCTATGATGTTATTAAAATACGTTCCTCTTGGCCTGCCCCTTGGTTTTTCCCTAAAACTTTTCCTTCAAAAACATTCTTTAGGAACTGGTTGTGTCTCATTATGCGTCCTATCGTTTTTGATTTTCTTCCTGCTATATAATTTAGCAGCGTTCTGTTCTCATTCACTTCTCTTAAGATCATTAATTTTCCTATCTACCCAGCTTGTTTTAGTCATTCTTCTCCATATTCACATTTCAACTGCTTCCAGTCTCTTTTTCTCTGCTTTTCCTAGAGTCCACGCTTCACATCCATATGTTAAGACACTTCAAACAAAAGTTCTGGCAAACTTTTTCCTACTTTCTATGAGAGACTTATATGATTGTCTGATAGTAAATTCCTTTTATTTTGAAAAGCTTGCTTTGCCAAGCTATTCTTCTCTTTCTATCTGTGATACATTTATTGTAGTAAGTGATTGTGCTCCCATAATACCAGAAGTTCTCAACCTGCTCTAGAGCATTATCTTCTAGTTTAATATTAACTTTACCATTTTCTTTTGTCTTCCCTACTACCATAGTTTTTGTTTCCTTCTTATTAATTTTTAGATTAAATTCTCTTAGGATTTTGGCAAATTTTAGCAACATGAACTCCATTTCCTTTACTGAGTCAGCAAGAACTACTATATCATCTGCAAAACGGATACAGTGTATATCTATCCCCGTTAATTTTAATTCCTTTGGTTATTCTTTTCAACTTTTCAATGGCTTTTTCAATACGTCGAACAAATATGGTGATAATGGGCACCCTTGCCTTACTCCCCTCCTAATTTTTGCTTTCTTCTTCACACAATTTATTTCTATCTCTGCTTCCTGTCTTTTATGCAGGTTCCAGATTAATCTTCTGTCCCTTCAATCAAGATTTCTTTCTTTCATTCGGAATAATAATTTCCACGTAACCATGTCAAATGCTTTTTGTAAATCCATAAAGGTAAAGGATGTTTTTCTATTAATTCCAATTCGTCTTTCTAATACCATCCTCAGAGCTAGCTTCTCTAGTTCCCTTTCCAGATCTGAAACCAAATTGATGCTCTCCTAGGTTTGCTTCGATCTTCTTTTTTATAAGATTTTTTATTATGTTTAACATTATTTTGGAAGTGTGGGATAGTAAGGAGATAGTTCTTCTGTTCTCACAGTCCAGAGAATTTTCTTTGTTGGGGATTATTACTGTTCTACTGTTAAGCAAATCTGTCGGTCGTTCTTTCCATCTTCAAGTTTATCTAAATACTCTTTTCTTTATTCTCCCATTTCCTTCAATATTTCTGATGGAATGTTATCTTTGACTGTCGCTTTGCCATTACTTAGATCATTCAAGGCACTGTTGAATTCCTCTTTGGATATAGGTGGCCCTATTATGTCGATATCCCCCTCATTAGCAATATTTTCTCCTTCATAAAGTTCCTCAATATACTCTCTCCATCTTTCACATACATCCTCTAATTCGAAAAGTAGGTTGCCCTTTTTATTCTTGACCATATTTGTTTTTGTTCTTGTCTTTGTCTGCATTGTTTTAATTTTTGAGTAGACTTTATCGGTTTGAACTCCACTTAGATCTTGTTGAATTTCCTTACGTTTGTCGTGCATCCACTTTTCTTTTTCCAATATACATTTCTGTGTAATTGAATTTTTTACTCTTTTGTACTTATCGAAATCTTTTTTCCTTAACTTGTTTCGTTCTTCAATAAGGTATAGTATTTCCTTGGTGATCCATGGTTTCCTTGGTTCTGGTTTCCTTAATCCTACTAGTTCTTTAGCAGCTACTTCTACAGTCTCTTTGAACCATTCCCATCCTTCCCTGTTACCTATCACGTTATCGGGCAATTCTTTCCTGTTCGCAGCTACTTGCTTTTCTTAAGTTTTTCGACACACCACCTGTGTCGGTTAGTTCTTTTATATTTCTTAAATTTGCTGTTATAGTCTGCTATCACTAGAACATGGTCACTATCTATATCATATCCAGAATATGAGTGGCTAGACTATTTGTTTAATAAATTTCTTCTTGACTAGGATATAATCTACCTGATACGTTTCACCATCTACTGGAATATTCCACGTATATCTTCTTGTCTTGGGCATTTCAAAACACGTGTTGCTATCATCTCGTAATGTTCACATAAGTTTAGCCATTCTTGCCATCTTGCCATTCTACAATCTTTTTTATCTTCATCAATCCATGCATTGAAATCACCAGTTACGATAAGATTGTCCTTCTCTTTAACCAGGGTCATTAAGTCATCAATTTGCTCATAAACTACTTCCACTTCCTCATCCTTACTATTTGTTGCTGTTAAGTAAACTGCAATCACACATAAATCCATAGGCTATGCTTTAATTTTAATCATAATTATCCTATTACCATAGTAATACATGTTTAACACGTTCTTCCACTTTCCTCTTAAAATTATAACGACGCCATTTCTTCCTGATCGAGCACTGCCACTGTGAATGATCCTGAAATCCCCTGAAAGAAAACCACCGTTACCACCCCATCTAGTTTCACAGATTCCTAATATGTCCAGCTGTGACTTTTCCATTAGCATCTTAACCTCTTCTAGTTTCCCAGCTTTTAATGGGGTTCTGACATTCCACGTTCCAATTCTCATCTGTTCTTTTATTCCTTTACTCCTTACAGCCTTGCCCAAGACATATCCCCCCCCCCCCCACCCCGGAGATCCGAATGGGGGAATTGAAACTCTGGAAAATTTTGAATTGGACGTAGCCATATTTCTATTTGGAAATTCTGTATGGGATCGTTAATGCAGTGGTTTCCCTTTGCTTTCTGCATCATCCTGCCGTTGACCATGTTACTGGTTCCTCCGCCTTTGGGGACAATTTCTCATCCTTGGGACAATGGGGTTCCACTTCTTTACCCGTTAATCTGCCCCTTACTGGCCGTTGGCACTTTGTAAGGTTGGTCTCTTTATACCGGGAGCCATTCGGTTAACAGCCATTTGTTAGAAAAAAAAAAAAAAATGAAAATGACAGACATCCTCGGGCCTCGCCACTTAATGCAAAGCTGATTAGTATATATAAACAAATGCAATTGCTTATTTCAGGGCACTAATAGAGAAGAAGAATTTCAACGAATATTTTGTCGTCATATGTGATGTGAATACATCTCTAGTTCCACCAACGGAAGTGTTTTTGTTTCTTAACTGAAAAAAGTGGCAATGAAAACGTAGTTTACAGTGAATTGTGAAGATTATATGTAGCCAAGTAAATATTACGTGCAGTATTTAATATCGTTTTGTACAATGTCAATAACAGATACAAACAAGACAAATACTTTTCGGGCAGTATAATATTTACGCGAAACACATTCTACATTTCTGAGTCCTTCCATTTTAATACGTCACTTTCTACTGTGGTATACAGTGCATATTGATGAATAATTTGCAACTAAACGGTGTCAAATATGGTCTTTCTTTCCCTCAAACACTGAGTCACGACTTTCGCGTCGTATTTATCTCCACAGCATCGCTATTCACGATTTTCGTTGAACACCTTGCGCCGACCGGAGCGAGTGGTTCCTGGAAGGTCTGGAGACAATAATTTCCAGGTACGCAAAGCGTGAAATTCAATTAATACCCAAAAACAGGACTTATGTCGAAACTTTTTTCTAAGAACAGTACACGGTCGGTGATAGGATACATGCTTTGCATAATTTATGTAAATGGCGTTCAGCTAAGGTTAATGAGGAAAATATTGTTTGTATTTGTTTCTAGAGCGTAGATAATTACAATGTTAGCGCTTGCACACGTTCAAATTATTTTTAAAGAACACAAAAAGAAAAATATTTCAGCTGCAGCAACCTTACGGTTTCTAGAGGGAACGTGATGCTTTTCTTTAAAGTATAAAACCTTTCCAGCCCAAAATAATAGCTCATTCTAGATATGGAACAAAACTTCATTCTCTAAGTCCTAGATCGCCATATTATAATATTAAAACGTGAACACGTAAATCGAAACACCGATTGTTGTTTAAACTGCATCAGAAGGCCAATGAAAGTTACATAATTCGAAAGGTATTTTGCTGTAGAGGATATAACATCACTAATTATTTTTATTCTCAATCACTGTGCATTCAAATAAATGCTCTGCACCCCGATCAAAGAATTCTGTCAATCTGACTATTCTTTGGAAGCTTTCCTATGCTTAGTCTTTTCTTTATATAAAGAATTGGAAGTTCTAGATTCGATCATATACTACATTTTGAGCTGATAGATGGCTAACTTGCTTCTTATGAATTATCTTAAAGGATTACGAAGTAATGCAGCTTATTTATACAAAGGAAGATTGTGTATTCGAGATTTCCGAGTTCCGAGACCGTGAACTGGAATAAATTCATCTATTGAGGAGGTATGCATTTCTCTTTAGTACTTTGGACCTTTCAATCATTTTGGAGGGATCAGTGTGTGTGTCAGAAAACATCTTGGGAACTTTAATTGATATACGCACGTAGCTGCTCCTTCACGGTCAAGACTTTAATGAGAGAGAACTTTGTAATAAATTCACCAGTGCAGTTTATACCACCGAAGGAAAGACTTTGATTATTTCATCAAGAAAGACATCAGTCATCCCAAAATTGGTCTCTGAGTAAGGGAAAAACCAGAATAGATTAATATTTCTAGGGACGACGATCGCCAGATGTATGATGCCGAGCTTTTTGCAGTTGCTGCAGCACGGACGTCTTTTCAACAAACGTCGTTTCACAGATAATGTGTTTGCATTTCTGATTAATCTGACTTTATTATCAATTCAGTGACATGACATTACTAACCCGTACAATATAATTGATCCTCATATATTAAATCTCGAATTAAATCTGAACTTAAACTGTGACATTAATTGACGAGATAAATGACAGAGGTTTATTTGATTTGATTTATGTGTGAGTTTGAAAGGAGCACAAAACAAATATCGTGTGTGTAGGAAGCTATTAACAAACATATAAGGAAATAAAGGTTTACACAATTATACTGTGAAGATGCCTTATCTGTCACGCATTAAATTTTTCACCTGTTTTAGTAGTAATAATATGGAAGAGTTGGATAAAAAGTAATGAGAACTATTACTTTTCTCTGAAGTAACTTTATTGACAGATGGAAGGAAGGAAAATGAAGGTTTACGGTTCCGTCGCTTATGGTCAGGGATATTTGCAATTACACACCTATAGTCTATAGGCGAAAATTATTTGTAACCTTTCGCCGAATGTCCGGTAAGTGCCGTTTTCCATCAGAGTGTCTATTTCGAAGTGCTGCCAACTGTGTGCCAAACAGATTTCTAGTACAAATGACAAAAGAAAGTAACAAATTTTCGTGAAATCGCATTTTACGGACGTTCATGTTTAAATGGTTCATTTGCAGTAACGCAGGCATATCTGGCATCTACAAAGCCACAGCTGAAACTTCGATGTTGTTGTCAACAGTGAATCAAAACATCGTAGTGACACAGCCTGAAAATGACTTTCTTTACTAGTGACTTCATTTCTATTGGTTTTCTGTTAGAGTAACTTCGTTGTCATTCGCCGTCGTTAGCAACAAATTTGAAGTAAGCCCCAAATTTTTCATTTCTTCAAATTGAATAGCTACGACAGCTGTTTGTGAATTAGGGGTGCTCACGAATAACTGCGACAAGGAAAAGAACGGAGGGGAGGTGGACAGCGAGAGGAGATAGGAAGTGGATGGACACAATGCAGAAACCAATCCATTCCTTCTTTGAAGAGCAGTTATACATCGCAAAGTCTAGTGTCAGCAAATCATCAAATATTTTATTTTTGTGCAGAAAACGGACAAACAATTCTATGGTTTCACAATATAGTAATTTTCTGAGAAAACATCTTTTTTTTCAACTTTAATTCCACGTAGACATAGCAGTGAAAATAAGGATACTATTTTAACTTACTACTTCATTTCTTTGGCGATCCTATGTTCCCACCAATACGTTCATTTACTCATCATAAGGAGCCACTGGGAAGTGTGGCCGGTCTTAGCTAGTTCTATCATGACGCTTAGCAATATGACATCTTCAGAATTCCACATTTGTATTATACTGCTAATACTTTAAGCAACGAGCACAACACACACACACACACACACACACACACACACACACACAAACCATAGAGCAGATAGCAGAAAGGTCAGCGATGTACTAAGCGAATGAGTGGATATATTTTTCTTCAATGTCCTCATTGCATCACGTTTAACTTCCTGGACTCTTCGTTATTTCAGCGACAGGACGCTAAACCGTAAGCTTCCTTCCTTCCTTACTTCTTTTCGTTATTTCAGATCTTCCCTTCTACAGAAAGTGACGCCTTATACTTCCTGCTTCCATCTCAGTATGTAGACAGTTCACAATAATAGTAGCCCATTTAAATAGAAATGGCGATTGTGCACTACTTGTCATGATTTTTATAATTCTAGTTCTGATGTATCAATTTTCGTGCTCCGTTAATTTCATCCACTTGTCGAGCTAGATATTTGGAATGTGAATCTGTCTGCAATACGTTTCTATTTTCTTAAGTTTAAAGATTAATGAAATTTTCTCGGGTTACAAGCCGCGTCATGTGGTTTACTGCCCACGAGCTTTCGACAGAAAACTCCTCTGCCATTGTCAAGTGGATGACTGTCGTTTCGCGGCCGCTTCCGACAGTCATCCACTTGACAATGGCAGAGGAGTTTTCTGTCGAAAGCTCGTGGGCAGTAAACCACATGACGCGGCTTGTAACCCGAGAAGATTTCATTAATGGATATCGCCGCGAAAACATGCACTCAAGTTTAAAGATGTTGAAGTATTTTATCCATTTCAGCAACTGTTGAGGTTATAAATTAATAAAATGCAGCAACCGGTTGCTTGTGATTATTTGTTTTTGAAGACCGGTTTCGGGCGCTTGACTGCCCTTCTTCTGGTCTTTTTTAGTATTGTTGCTTAATAAATGTACATACGTGCAGGAGAATGAACGCTAAGTGCAGAGATTGGGGTGATTGGTAGTTATACCCAGAGGTAAGAGGTTACAATGTCGTTAATATTTAATTCTGTTTACATCAGTTTCTTAGGATTTTAGTTTACCTAGACTACCATTCCTTTAGTTTAGCTGTATGGATTATCTGTGGAGAAAAGAATAGATAGTTACAGCTCTGATTTATATCACGATTTCCTTTTTCAGATATATATACCTCTCTACATGTCCAAGATTAGATGAGAGGCCGCGGTGGAGTGGTCGAGCGCTCTAAGGCACTTTGCTGCTTAGTGCGCGGTTGCTCGTCGTCCAGGGGTCGAGTCTTCCCTCGGGCGTGTGTGCGCGCGTGTGTGTGTGTGTGTGTGTGTGTGTGTGTGTGTGTGTGTGTGTGTCTGTGTGTTGTCCTTAGTGTCGGTTAGTTTACGTAGTTTGTAACTCTAGGAACCCATAAGCCCTAAGTCTAGGGACTGATTACCATAACACTTTCGTCCGGTAAGTTTAAAAACATTTGATAACTTGGTTTAAGTTAGTGTAAGTAGTTCGTAAGCCTAGGAACTGATAACCACAGCAGTTAAGTCCCTTACATTTAACATTTTTGAACATATGAAAATTAGATTAATACTTATTCCATAGATCAGGAACACGATATCGTAATGATGTGGAACGTGTCAGTTTAGCAAAAGATACCATTACACGACATACATTTAATTGTTTGAATTGCTATGTGATAATGCATATCCTGAGTAGAAGGAGTTGTCATTCAGAAATACTTTCAGTTTGTTTTTAATGCTGGCTGGTTATTTGTCATATATTTTATGTTATTTGGTAAGTGAACAGAGACCTTTGTGGTAGCATAATTTACCTCCTGTTCCAAAGTTAGATTTAACCTTGAATAGTGTACATCATCCTTTCTCCTAGTTTTATACTATTACTTTTGAATTAACGTGGCCATGCCATTTACCGTATGGAACTGTATTTATTGTGTTTTTACGAAAAGTTAATAAGAGTCCATTTGCAGAGAACCACTTAATAATTTCCTGAAAGCCATAATTTACAATTTAATTAGTTAACTCTTGTTTTCGGGAGTGATTACTATACTTGCATAATCAGAAAAATGGACTAGCTTTGCATAATTTATTGATGTGTGACTCACTGAAGACATAACAAAATTGATATCTGGTAAAAGGGTCGGCATATTGACAGTCGGAAGCAGTTAATCATATTGCCATCATACAGGCTGACTTACGGTGACTTATTGACATTCGTTATTGAAAAATGGAATGTAAGCTCCCTGAATCGAGTAGACACCCTATGCACCCTACGTGTGTTGCGTCAGGATGCTACTACATGATAGCATCAACACATATTACAAGTGTTTTATTTGTTTGTACTTACATAAGAAGGTAAAGCAGTCAACAATCCGAAGATTGGTTTGAAAACAACAGTGCTTTACTAGGCATGGTCCTGTTTGGAGGTGGTATGCCGTTGCCTTCCTCCGACCTTCGAACTGTCTTACCCAGCCAGTTATAGGGGGACCTACAGTTTAACGTGGGATCTGAACCACGGTGTTACTCGGTATTTTTCACATGAGCAATACTGCCAGAGGTGAAAGAAGTGGAAAGTGACAGATAAAAATCTTAGGACCTGGCGGGGATCGAACCCGCCACCTTCGGATTTATAGTCTGTCACTCTACCACTGTGCTACGGAGCCGCACTGTACTTACATACACTTGGCAAAACGTCAAAGTCGATTTTCTCTAGCGTTTTTTTTTTTTTTTTTTGTTTTTTTTTTTTTTTTTTTTTTTTTTTTTTTTTTTTTTTTAAGAGTTGCATCGAATGGCTTTGGCTGATTGAGTCCTGAACTTCGCTTACCACAAATATAAAAAATTCTAAAATCTGAAACCCTTGTGGTCTCCTTGTGAAAGTGGTTCGGTGAATCTTCTGCCAGGCACGTGTGAATCGCAGAGTTCCCATGTTGATGTAAAGCGTCGGCTATCGACGAATAGACTACGGACAGAAGAATACTGCGTCTCCACTAAGAACTTGACTTCCCTGGCCTGTTGTAGGAAGGGTAGGGTGCAGGGAAATGTTTGCACGCATTCCTGCCTATTGTCTGGTGGAGGGCGTCTAAACACACAAAGCGTGAGTGGCAGCGCGCTGAAGGTTTGCTGTCCACTGCCGGGATTAGGTCTTCAGCTTGAGAGGGCGTCAGCTTCTCACCTTCACAGCGTGACACTTCACATAATGGGATTCCACGCCTTCGTTCACTTTAGGAAAACTACTTTGGCCCTCGAGCCTTCCATAGGAGAGTGATGCTCTGACTTCCCTGTTGCTCTGTCCGACGCAGATATTTTCTTTTGTTGGGTTCTAAGACCCAGTTATCGAAATAACGGGTATTGGAGAACGTTTCGAAACATAGACCCTTGCAAATGTTCAAATGTTTGTACAGTCTATGAGACTTAACTACGGGGTCATCAGTCCCTAAACTTACAAACTACTTATGAACTACTTACGAACTAGGACGGCACAAATATCCATGCCCGAGGGGGGATTCGAACCCCGTGCAGACCGTGACTGGAGCGCCTTAGTCACCTCGGCCACCGCGGTCGGCAGACCCTTGCATATTATTATTGTTATTCAGGTATTGGCCCATTAGGACCACATGGGGTACCTCAATCAATATCGCTTTTGGTGGTTGGCCTTCCTTTATTCTCTAATTTGTTTCTTCCTTTCAGAATGAAACCTCTTTCTTTCATAAGACGTCGGTGTTCCATTTCAGTTTGTATAATTTCTCTCTGACCAATTTCCCAATCATATATCCTTTGTCTCAATGATTTTCTAGTTGTAACGTCTGCCTGAGTTATACCGGATACTTTCAAATGTTCAAATGTTTGTAAATCTATAGGACCAAACTGCGTGATCATCAGTCCGTAGCTTACAAACTACTTAAACCTAGGTAAACTAACCTAAGGACAACACACACATCCATGCCCCAGGGAGGACTCAAACCTCCACGGCGAGCAACCGCGCGCTCCGCAGCGAGACGCTTTAGACCGCTCGGCTACTCCACCGCGGCCGGCTACTTTAAGATCATCCTTAATCGCAGATATCGATTTAACTAGGTGTGTGTTGACCTCACTTGTGTTTTCGTAGAATTCTAATAATCATTTTGTCAAGCTAATGGGTTCCTTTCTTTTAATGTATACATAAAATTTAAGTCTTCGTTTTATTATGTCACCATGTATGTGTATTCTTCTATTTCCTTATTACCTCTCAGCCTATAAGTTTTCCTATCAGTAATTTTGGCGACTAATAATTTCGAAATAGTCTTTCTTTCTTGTGAATTTGTTCAAAATCCCTCATTCTATTTCAAATGAAAATTTCTGCTCCATCAAGACATTCAGATTTCATTACAGTGCTTTAAATGCCCACGTCCGCCGAATTTAGAAAGTATTTTTTCTTTTTTTCAGTTGCTTTCGGCCTAGGGACTACGAGGCTCGTCTTAACTCTCAGCTAGGGTCTTCCGCTTTTTCTTGGCCCAGTACGCCTTTATCTTCTGGCCGTGGGCCTTCTTCCTTTCATCCGTCCATTTAGGTCTGGTGGTGGCTGTACACTTGTTTGTGAGATATATGTGCCCATAGGCCAGTCGCCTTTTCCTCATACATGTGATTGTGTCTTCCAGGTGTCCATAGAGCTCGTTATTGTGCCTGATTCTGTAGGTGTCGTCTTAGTCTCTTATGGGTCCTAGTATTATCCTCAGGATCTTCTTCTCTTTAAGTTCCAGTTTCCCACGTGGGCCCTCAGAGGCACAGAGCGCGGAGGGTCATACTACCGAGTTGTAGTGCTTCAGCTTTATGTTCTCGTATAGGTACTTTCAGGTATAGATGTTCTTACAGGAATGATGGGCCCTCTCGAACTTGGTGCACCTGGCATCTTTGGCCAAGGTTTCGCTCTCGCTTGCTGAAATCCATCCTCCCAAGTATTTGACTGCAGGAAATTTACAGATATTATTGTTTCCTAGTGGGCTCGTAGAAGAAGCCTGCTCGATAATGGTGATGACCTAATTCTTCCGTTTGTTGATCTTCAAGCCGCTTTTTACCGCAACATTGTAGAGGCTCTGCAGTTGATGAGTAGCCTCCTCCATGCTGTTGGCCAATAGGGTGAGATCATCAGCAAAGGCTATACAAGGTAAATAAAGGATTTCTGTCTTGTAGCTAATCTTCATTCGTACTTTTGGTGACAATGTGGAAGTCCATTCTCTGTTGATTTTCTCCAGAACACAGTTGAAGAGGATGCACAAGAGGCCTGACTCCTGTCTAGATGGGAAAGCTCATGGAGAGATCACCCCTGAATTTGACTTTGGAGGTGCTGTTATTCAGGGTAGTCTGGACCAGTCTGGTAGTTTTGTCATCAAGGCCTAGTTCCCACAAGGTAGAGAAGAGGGTCTGTCGATCTATTGTTGTATATGCCTTTTCGAAGTGTACCATAATGGCTACCCAGGGATGTCCCCCTCGACTCCTATAAGAGATGATTATCTTGAGCTTTTGAATCTGTTCTGTGCAGGACCTACTCATTCGGAAAACAGCCTGGTATTCGCCTAGTTATTTTTGTTATAAATATTTTTGTTATCCGAAATCTGTTTCAATTTTTGACAGAGAACTTTGTTTGCAGTATTTTCCGACCCGTTTTCTTGTACAATTTCCCCCTTTTTAATTTTCCATATTTCGTTTTAAAAACTTTTGTACTTGTTTGTTGCATGTCATATATTCGTATTTTTTCCTGGCGATATTTGTTATCTTACTTAATACGGAACTTCTTTCAGAATTTTAATTTATTTTTAAACTATTACTGTTGGTAGTTAAAATTGTCAGGTCATCTGCAAAGGCGAAGCAATGGCCTCCAATGTTACGTCTACCTAACTTGATCTATACTGTAACTCGACTTTTGCACTCGCTATTCTATAATTACCCTTTTGCAAAACTCAGTTAAACAGTAATGGAGAGTGTCGATCTCCCTGTTGTTGTTATAATTTATTGTACCCGGGCCGCTGAAACATTGCACTTGACGTTTCACATTACGGCGAGTTAAGTTCGCTACACTGCTATAGCGACGTTGCAACACTTGCCTCTATATACGAGGCAGACGAAACGGTTTTCAGTTGTATCTGGTAAATGTAAGCTATTGAGCAATGTAAGAGGATATAATAATTCGTTTTTGAGCTGCTATGACAAGAGAGCAATTAATTAACGGGATAGTAATGTAGAAAAGAGCACAACAACGCACACGCTTTCGATAACGGAGCAAAGAAATTTAGAAAGTACACATTTAATCATAACAGATACGAAATAAAAAATAATCAAGATAGTAAATTCTCCCTCAACGTTTTATAATAACAATGCTTTTACTCACCAATTTACGGCGACAATGGTGCAATTCCATTCAGCTCTCCATCTTCACTTTTGTCGTCACTGCCAAAATCGTCTTCATCTTAGTCATCACCAAGACAAATCATTAATTGTTCATGATTACTGATGATCCCTTCCATTGTCTGCGCTGCCTGAATCAGTTTTTCAACGTGCTAGACTTTTTTTTCCCAAGATGCTGCATCCACATTGGCAACAGCTTTACGCAACGGTCTTTGTTATTGTGAAAGACTTATTATTGTTCCTTAGGGTTAAAATGGCAGTGATATGGGGCAACCTTATTACATTGTGACCCTGCTCCTTTGCATTTTCGTCTACTACATATGTGGGCATAATAGGCTATTTTGTTAACTGATTCTTCCATCGGTTCTTGGTAGAACAGGCTTATTTTGTTTCACTGGCGAATATAAAAGAACTTTTGACAATGACATATCTGCAGCAATATTTCTTTCTTGTAACCACTGCACCATAACGTCTTTCTCAGAGCATGTGCTTGAAAGTTTTTATTCATACGAAATTGAGAACGTACTCATAGATCGACACTAGACAAACGTCTTTTCGGTGACTTTATCCAATTACTTGAACTCGGAAAAACAAGATAAACCATTCACAGTAAAACAAATCGCAGCGAAAAAGGACACGCAACGTAAACACGCGGTAGACACGATACACACTGTTGTTTACAGCTGGCCACGCGGGAACTTTGACGTCACGGCATATGACCACTGGAAATGTTTACCGGGATGTGATTGGATCGTTCCTAGCGACTAGCGCCTCGCGCTTCTTGCTCTTCACTTGCTATTTGTAAACGTCAAGTGCAAAGTTTCAGCGGCCTAGGTATAACACGACTGGACATAACTCCTAAAAAATAAATATATTCGCATCTCATATTTAAGCTGTGTGCGATATAACCTAGTTACTCTTGGAACTTAATATCATAGTGCCCGCACCATTTAGAAGAAATGTGAGACGTCATGTCTTATTTGGATGCCTATCACTGATCCTTTAGGTATTTATTATGTTGGTAATAACAGCGTTATTTTATCTTTGGAAAAAGTTGTCAATGTCAAATACGCTGTTGGCGCATACACGGAACAGAGATACTATTGGGCGAGGTGGTCGTTAGATAGCTTGTGTAGAGTGTGGACGTATGTGAGGACATCATGTGTATAAGTTGGTCTGGTACTGTTGGATGGAGATATAATGTAGGTAGGAAGAGCAATATTATGAAGACTTGAATCCCAGTTTTAATTTTTTACATGCGATGGAAGACGATGATTATCTTTAAAAAAAAACGGACATTGTTTGATAATATACTCAACAAAGGTATGTTCCGATTGTTTTTTCAAGGAGCTTTGCATTTTACAGTTTGGCACCCAGATATTGACGTACAGTTTCGGTAGAAGTAATATTGATAAACAATTTTGTACTGGCGGAAGTAAAGTTGTGAGGCGGCATCGTGAGTCGTGTCGGGATGGCACAGTCGGTAGTGCGCTTGCCCGCGAAAGGCAAAGGTCCCAGGTTCGAGTCCCGGTTCCGGCACACAATTTTAATCTGCCAGGAAGTTTCATATCAGCGCACACTCCGCTGCAGAGTGAAAGTTTCATTCTGGAACAATTTTGTTATTTTTCTTTAGGAAGTCAGATGATGTTTCAGTTCTCGTGAGTTAAAAAAAGCTTCACTACATTTTTCATTATTTCTGTTTCTCAAAAAATACAGTTTTTGGCCCTAAAGTTATTGAACAGGAAGGGAACGTGCGCGTTATCCAACAGAAAAGATGCAAATCTTCCTCAGTTGTTAAAATTCGTTTTCTTATAGATGTGTTTATCAATGAAATCTTTGATGATTACCGTATCTATTATTAACGTGTGTATTACGTTTCCTCTGTAAAATTGTTCAACTACCTAGATTTGTGTCTGGTCATTGAACAGAGTCATTTAGTGATTCAAACGCATTTATATTCTTTTCAAGATTACGACTTACTACACCCCAGATATCGACCCACAAACAATTTGTCGACTTGATTACGCACTGTTTCAGTAACAACAATTCTTATATTATACGGTATATTCATTATTTTAATTACATACTTTCAAATAATGAAGTTACCCTCTCTGATGTTCCATTTTCATGGCATTTTTTTGTGTATTCCAAAAGCAGTGAATCGTCGAGAACAATGGCAAGGAGACACTGAATACCTTCTGCAAACTGTTGCTGACATGCTGAAATCATTGAAAAGTGTAATACTTTAAGAACTACTACTGAAGTAACGCTTTTATTAAGCAATGGTTTTTAAATAAGTTAGTAATTTGCAGTGTGTTTGAATCAGACACTCAGAGAAGCGAAGTCTTATTGCATATTTACTCCATATGTCATGTCCATCCTGTGAATGGTGCAATTCTTTTTATAGCCATGTTTGCTATTTTATGTGCTATCTTCATTGGGTTTATTTATTTAATTTCTGAAAAATCGTTGTTACATGTTACAGTATTTGAGTAGGTAATGTGAATTTGGGACCTTATTTATTTACGTTTTCAAATGGAGTACCAAGTGTACAAATATTTTAAACATTTATTTGCATATAATTTAGAGTTTAGGCATGTATCGTTCAGCGTTGGCCATTTTGTGTTGTTCAGTGTATAAAGATTTTCGGGTTAAATTTTACTTACCGTGTCGATGGCGTACATTGATGCTGCTGGCACCGGGACGGGATGAGAATGGCTGAAAATAAGGTGACTAATGACGGAGCAGTTGCAGGCAGCCAATCACGATTGAATCGATTTTGTTTCGTCTTCAGATTGCAGATGCCGTAGACCAAAGATGACATAGACTGCGCGTGTCTCTATCTCTGCCGTGTTGTGGTTTGAAACCAACATGTACAATTGCCCCGAGTCACGTGACTGAGTTTTTCTCATTATGAGCAACAGTTTTTCTCATTTACAGGTGAAATCAAGCGTTGATTTTAACCATAAAACAATTTCTCGTAGTCCTGTTACACATCTGGTAGTAATGGCAATGTAATTTCATCGTATTGTTAATGTTAATGCAGTGATTGTCAAGTTTACGTGTGCCCAGGTGAAAAGTACCGTATTGTCAGTTTTTTAGGAGCAACAGAAGTATATATCTTCGGTGTTTGTGCTACGCTATGAATCTTTTACTATTTGTAATTCATGAATGTGATTTCGGTGGGAGATACTTCAAGCTGCTCTTGAGCAATTTTATATGTCAGCAAATAAGACATTTCTGGTGAAAATCTGCTTTCGAGAACGTTATACAAAGCTAAAGATTCATACAGACTATTCACTATGCCTATAAAGTCTCTTCATGCCGAGTGCATTGATCTTGTTTACTCGCTACCCTATTGTTTAATGTAAACAGCCAATAATTTGGTCGTTTTACGTTTTGGCATCACGGTCGGCGGCAGATATATATATATATATATATATATATATATATATATATATATATATATATATATATATTATATTTTAGGGCTTCTGCCGCCGACCGTGATGCCAAAACGTAAAACGACCAAATTATTGGCTGTTTACATTAAACAAATATATATATATATATATATATATATATATATATATATATATATATATATTTGTTTAATATATAATAATGTCAGATTATATATATATATATATATATATATATATATATATATTTATTTATTTATTTATTTAATCTGACATTATGGATGCAAACAGATTTCATTTCTTATAAAAGCACAACGAAACATTTCATATGTATTGTTAGGAATCGTAAGGTAGCTGCTGCTCCTTTCAAATTGATATTTGATCTTCTACTCCTGTGTAAAATGCGAATTGAAAGACTCAAGTACAACGACAACAATCTTTCGCTTAAAATCAGTAGTTCTGTTGCTTGTGAAAACACAGTCAATACGATTCATCTACGCATATGTAAAAACTGTAGCTATCGCATTAATTCTTGCAGTTACTACTAAATATGTAATAAGAATACGGTAATATGTTTTATTGTTCAAGTATACGCTTCATTACCACTACAAAGATTAAGAACTGCTACTCTCAGCTATATTTCGCATTACTCGCAATGATGAAAACGGTTTCCTGATCAGAGTCACGTGACTCTGATGTTGGTTTCAGCGTAATGACGTCACGCGCAGTCTATATTATCTATGGTCTACGGCAGATGCCTTAAGTGAAGCTGACGTCAGTTTTCGTTATTCACGGAAAGTATAAATCGTTCATAGCAATTATCTGTGTACTTCACCACCAGAATGATACGTGTATGGAAAACATCACTATAGAGGTCTATATAACTTCTTTGGGAGCACAGTTTCCTACCAGTTAGATAATCAGATAAGTAGGCCTATATTAAGAATCAGCCACTAAATCAGCCAACTGATTCTTTTTAGCATTTTACATTCACCACATTTATTCAGTCATACCCTTTATTCAGTTAAAAGAAACATCTCAATGAAAGCTACGTAACTAAAACAAACTGTGACATCCATGTAGTGACTGGTTCCCCATATATTTTTCTTTAATTTTTCCTCCAGCGATTGCTTAACAAGATAGGAGAATTTCTTTGAGAACACAAACTGCTACTAGACACAGACATATATTATTAGACTGGCAATGCTGTATACTGTATCATTGGTGTCAGCGAAGTCTCGCTGCCATATTTCTATACTATAAACGTGAGAGCAGTCGCGTGTGTATTTAGATAAAAATGTCGTAAACTACGGATGAACTGACGTAACTACGCTGTCTTTGGAGTTTTGACATATGGGAAATTGGTGTGTTGTATGTGGCTGTAATTTTTCCAGCTAGAGTAAAATTGACACACACAGTAATGAGTTGCATCGATTTGCTGTTATTATTAAGCTCTTACTAAATTCAGTCCATTTCGGATTTTCCTTCAGTAATATGGTAATTATAAAAGTGTTGTTTATGGTGGATAACACGTATCATTCTTTTGAGAGTTCTCGGAAAATCTATAGTCTGCTTTGACATACACTAATGAGTCACGTTTTTTGTTTTTATCAATCGGTTGTCAGTTTCGGTCAACTTTTGCTTTTCTTTCAATAGGATGATCGTGATAAATGTGCTGTTTGTCGTGGATAACATATATCTTTATTCTTCTTGGTGTTATTCAGATAACTACTTCTGCTTTCACTGTATGTAATGGTAAAATTTTATCTACCATCCCAGCGGTCTCGCATGATTATGTTGGCAACATCAACGAAACGAAAGAAAGTTTTTCACAACATGTTAATATTCTCATAAGTGCGCATTGAGTGACTTGATTAGTGTTTCGTACAGACGATAATAATGCTGTTCCTGCTCTATGGTTGAGAGGTTCTTGTATGTACCCTCGTTCATTCAGTAAAAGAAACTGCTTTGGTAAAACTAAGATTTCATGACAAACATTTGCGTTGTCACGCGACAGGATAATGCCAACGTAACATGACTGACAACGTAATGACGCGAGGGCGCCAGGGCGTTAAGTAAAATTTAACCGTACGTAACACGTTCTTCTCATAACACGATTCGACAATGTATGTGTAATTCATTGCGGTAGTATTGGCTCAAATGTAAATCCTGTGCAAACCAACCAATATGGCTTACAACGTCATATTGTGTCAGAAGTTCATACTAATACCGTACAGAGGCTTCAGTCACAGAGGCTAGTTTGCCAGTCTAGTAATGTATGTCTTTGCCATCAGACCTCTAATCCTAAAAATACACCGAGAACCAGTCGCTACATGGCTTTTACGTAATGTTAATTAACCGCAATAATTCAGTGATAACTTTTATTGTTAATTAAAATAAACTTTTCAGCCGAAGCTACATAATCATCCAATTTCAAACAACAAAACGAGATCGTCGATTCCGCTTAAAAAATAATAAAAGGCGAATCTACTTGGATACAGCATATTATGACTCGATTGACTAATGACTACGTCACAAACTGCCGTCATTATCATCCGTGGCTAACATCAACACGGTAGGCCGTCAACATGGTTGATAACATAGACCAAAGACTGCGCGTGTCCCTATTTCTGCTGTGTTGTTGTTTGAAACCAATATCTAAAATTGCCCCAAGTCACGTGAGCAACAGCTTTTGTTATATACAGTTGAAATCACGCGTTGATTTCAACAACAAAACGACTTCTCGTATTGCTATTACACATGTAGTGCTCATGGGAACATAATATCTGCATATTACTAATATTAATGCGGTGATTATCGTTTCTACATGTGCTCAGGTGAAAAGTATTGTCAATTATTTTTACAATCAACAGAGTAACATACCCTCAATGGATCTTTTGTGTTTTGCAGCTTATGAATGTGATTATCGATGGGAAGATTATTCAAGCTGCTCTTGACCAAGTTTATATGTCACGAAGAAAATCATTTCTGGTGAAACTCTGGCTTCAATGACATTATACGAACGTAAAAATACGTACAGACTATACATTATACCTATAAAACCACTTCTTGCCCAATGCTTCGCTGATGTTTCCTCGCCAGTGTAAACTACAAACTAAAAGATTTACAGTACAACGATAACAATCTTTCTTTCAAAATCTGCAGTTCTATTGCTTCTAAAAAGAACAGTCAATAATTTTCATCTAGGCACATGTAAAATATGTAGTCATCGCATTAATATTTGCAGTTGCGGAAAGGTGTAATAAGAACGCGTTAAGGCTTTTTATTGTTAAAATCTACACTTAATTTCCACTATAAAGTATAAGAACTGCAACTCAGCTCAATTTCAAGTTACTTGTAATGTTGAAAGCGGTTTCCTGCCCCGAGTCTCGTGACTTAGATGTTGGTTTCATTTTAATTACGTCACGCGCAGTCTGTTATCTTTGGTATATTGTAGGTAACATTTAACCGATTTTCTTCCACCGTAGCGATTTGTTGCAAATAAGGTGGATAAATACAATTGTTTAAGCACCGCACATGTTTATTGGTGATGTGTGCTGGAGACTTTTGATATACCGTACGTTTTACAGCTTATCGTCTATAAATAACGGAAGTTTTTTTCTGTTAACTGTATATTTACGATTGTAGGTGAATCTTTCTTTATCGGACTGACACGTTTATTCTTCTGCTCTTGTAATTATATTGGCATTTTACAGTATTTCGTATCGAAGCACAAAATTTCTGCCGTCATTTTACGTGTTGTTGTAGCTATTAGAATTCGCTGCTGTTTCATTCATTCGGAACAATGTATTGATACGCGAAACTGTTACAATGTTTCATAACCCCTATGTTTCAAGGTTTCGAAACTGTCGTATTTTATTCCGCGGTTTGGGATCACATAATTTCACATGTGAGTCCGCAGCTTAAGATTACTGGAAATAAAGATTCGTTTCCAAGTGACTGCCTCATTCCAAAATGGCATAATGTTTGCATTATACGCGCAAACAAGCAATAAACTAATTTATTTGCATTAAAACAATAACATAGTTCTAAATATCCAGTTTAATTACATACCCGTTAAATTCTAAGCTTATCTGTTCCATGCAGGGTATTCATATTTAAAACACAAAAGGAAGACAAAGAACTATTAAAAATGAGGAACGACATAAAGCGTGAAATGACAAATTTAATACTAACAAGGGAGATCGTAAATGAAATCTCGCGTTAAATAGTTAGAAATTTTCGCCTTGAATTAATTTTGCCTCGCAGAAAACTCACTACCATCGTCAAAGTCTGGCCTGATCACTCATTCAAAATAAAAGAGGTTTCTTAAAAGAAATAAAAACATACGAATATAAAGTAAGTACTGAACGGAACAAGCAGCAGATTGTTGCGCTGGTCTAACGGTCGAGACATAGGAGTAGTGAACTCAATGCAGTGTTTGGTAATTTATGGGTCGAGTATAGTCTCAATTTTTTTTCTCTTGTTTTGTTATTTATGTCATTCCACGACATTATTTGTGATTCTGTATTCAGTGTGCCCTTCCCCCAACGATTTATTGAGTATGTATGTAAAGTAGGATTAATGATGCCTCACTCTAGTGGGGCATTACTATTAGCGAGTTCGTAACGTAATGTGGTAATTGCGATATTGCCGGAGCGGTAACAGGTCGCCATCTGCAATAAAATGAAAATAAAAAAAGCGAAGATCTTGTCGCAAGACCAACCGTTTGCCTTCTTCATAAGCCCGAAGAGGCCGTAAATTCATGTGACAAGTGAGTACAAATAAGTGTATCCCTTCTGTTAAGTTGCCATCCACTCAAAGTAAATACTACATAAATTACTACAGTGCCTATGGGCAAAGTACAAAAATTGTCACCCGATGCAAACATTTTCAAGCATTTAGTGTAGACGAAATGAGGTGCAACACATTTATGATCTCTAACTCGACACTTTAAATACAAGGCGTATGCTTGTTTTACTACATTCGTCAGTGGTCAACTTCCGGAATCACGAATAATACTTGAAAAAGTGTAACAAAAGTTATTAGGTTTGTTACTTCGTTTACAGTGCACTTGTGTGAAAACGCATACGAACGCCCTAACACAATTCTTCCATTTCGACAGTTCATCCGACAAACATTTACTGCCAACTGACTCGACACCCATTACAATAACAAGTAAACTAAGAAAGTTGGCTGTGTGGTTGTTACATTCGACAGTACTCACATGAGAGGACGGTGTTTACTTCAGTCACTGTGAAGTGGAGAATTGAACCAGAAGCGTCTACAGCACTCACGTTAGACGAACTCTTGTGTCAAAGAATACAGAAGTACAGAAGGGCCAAAATCGCCATTTCTTAATTATTGATGGCCTGTTTCGGCAAAACTATGTTGCCATCATTTGGCCTGATGGCTATACTTCTCAATAAAATTCTTCATTTTGATGTTTTGTTAGCCTTTATGAGTCAATCTATGGACATGAAGCCCGTGACACATCGGGTTGTCAAAAACTAAAGAAATATTTAAATTGGTTCCTAAAATAACAGCGACCAGTTTCACTTAAATTGGTTATATTGACTGCTTTTGAGTCACTTTCTGGCCTTCTTGAAACATATATTGGCACCACAATAAGGCTGCCAATTTATGTCTGCATGTGAAGTAGTGTATATGTCTCAGTGCACGAAACCGATCAATAAAACCCATTTGGAGAACTGGTAGCTGCTATTTTCAGAACGAAGTTAATAATAGTTTCTGCGATGAACATAATACAACATATTTCACTGAGTTGTTGTTATTATTTTGTGTTTACATCTAAAATTCTGTTCTATTTATCGCTGTGTTGTTATTTTCAGCTCACAAAATTATGTGTACGCTGTAAAATACTTACAGTTATAAAGAATAACATTGCGTGAAGCACTGCACACAGTCAAAATATTTTTGTTACAGGAATCATTTGTATAGATAGATGGCGATATTAACATTACAACAATGTAGCAAAGGGATTTTGGTTTGTGTGTGGTGCTTCATGCAGTGTTATTCTATAGAATAGTAGCAAGTACTTCACAGAAAGCACTTTTTTATGAGCTAAAGTAAGCGAAAAATAGTACAGGATTTTTGATGTAAGCAAATAGAAACAGCAATTCAATTGTGAATATGTGTCTATAGTGTGTTACATCGTGATTACTATTAGCTACGTTCCAACAGGTCATTTCAGTCGTACTGTACAACACCAAGAATAGTTCTCCACAAGGCCTGGAATGAAAATGTAAATAATTATTTTTATTATTATAGCGAGTATTTGCATCATCATTGCCGCTTCTCGCATCCTAATTGCCATCGGTACTTGTCTATTCAGTCTCCTTCTTCCAATCCTCGTTTTTATAAATCCTCTTGAATATTATTTATCCAATTCTTACGTGGTCTCCTCGCTTGTTTATTTGTGATCCAATCCAACTCCATGCTTTTAACGGTACCGCACTTGTGCGTTCCACTGATCCATGGGTACTGAAATGGTGGACTATTCAAACGGTGTCACGAACCCGCAATGCTGCCAACTGCCCATGGCTGCCACTACTCATTCCAAACATTCTAATTATTGTGTGTCACCCTGAACATACTACTCTCTTTGCCGATGACCAGACAGTAATAGCAGAAGATCAGCAGCGTATGATTTGTATGCTCGAGAATTTGATTGAAGAATGTAGTAAATCGGTTTTGGAAATTAATACTGAGAAAACAAACTACATGCGTGCGTTAGCCATCTGAAGGACGTAATTTTTTAACCTGATAAATGACATCTATGTCTTGTAAATGACAAAGTTGTAAGATTTCAGTTGCTATGAAATATGAATTACAATTCATTCCTTCATCATTTCTATTTTTATTGGTTTGTGGAACTGTTCCTCTTTTACGGTGTCATGCTCGAGCCTACGTTTGGCGCCAAATATTCCGTCTGTCTGTGCATTTTATTTTTCATGGCTGTTAATTTCCTTACTAAGCAATAAAAATTACATTTCACCTTTCAGTTTGGACCTTAATCAACAAGGCAGATGAAGCAAAAAAAGAATTACTACTAAAATGAAAAATGTTACTTTAAAATTACCTATGTAATATTTACAACTTGTACAAAAAGCAGACCGGTTGTCAGAGTTGAAGGGCATGAAAGGGATGCAGTGGTTGGAAAGGGAGTAAGACAGAGTTGTAGCCTTTCTCCAATGTTATTCAATTTGTACATTGAGCAAGCTATAAAGGAAAGCAAGGATAAATTTGGTGAAGGAATTAAAGTTCAGGGGGAAGAATTAAAAACATTACGTTTTGTCTCTGGCAGAGACAGCAAAGGATGTGGAAGAGCAGTTGAACGGAATGAACAGTGTGCTGAAAGGTGAATATAAGATGAACATTAACAAGAGCAAAACTAGGGTAATGGAATGCAGTCTAAGAAAATCAGGTGATGCTGAAGTAATTAGATTAGGTAACGAAGCAATAAAGGAGGTAGATGAGTTTTGTTACTTGGGCAGTAAAATAACAAATGATTGTCGCAGTACAGAGGATATAAAATGCAGAATGGCAATGGGTAGAAAACCGTTCTAGAAAAAGAGAAATTTGTTAACATCGCACATTGATTTAAGCCTAAGCAAGTCCTTTCTGAAGGCATTTGTATGGAGTGTTGCCTTGTATGGACGGTAAACAGTGTGGACAGGAAGAGGATTGAGGCTTTTGAAATATGGTGCTACAGAAGAATGCTGAAGATTAGGTGGGTGAATCGCGTAACTAATAAGGAGGTACTGAACAGAATTGGGAAGAAAAGAAATTTCTGGCATACGTTGACTAAAAGAAGGGATCGATTGGTAGGGCACATTCTTAGACATCAAGGAATTGTGAATTTAGCGTTGGAGGGAAGTGTGTGGGGTAAAAACCGCAGAGGAAGGCCAAGAGATGGATACAGTAAGCAGATTCAGACAGATGCAGGTTGCCGTTCTTATGTGGAGATGAAAAGGCTTGCTCAGGGTAGGATATTGTGGAGAGCTGCATCAAACCAGTGTCCGGACTGAAGACCACAACAACAACAACAAGCATTGAAAACATTTCATATGCTCTACCGGGCTGTTTCCGCTCCCCTGCTGGGAATCGAATCCCGGCTCCCTGCGTGGTTGTCAGCGACCTTGCCGTCTGAGTTATTCAGAGATAAATAAGATAATCTATATTCTGGGGTCAAAAATTTACCCACGATAGTAACTAAGGGTTAATTGTGCCCGCTTGCTGTTTTCTTGTTTGCAAGGTTGAACCTGTAATTTGTAGAATGCCGCGCCATCAGGATGCCAGTTTTCGACAAAACAGAAATAACAATAAAACCTGCGCGCTGCCGAAAAGCCTTTGGTGCTCGGCCTCCGGAAATCGTTTAACGTCGACGTCGTCGTCTCATCCTTTCTGTTGCGACTTTTGGGCTCGGCAGCGCGGCGAACAAAGGGAAGTCGAGTTACGGTGCGCGCGGGGGCAAGCATTGTCGCGCTGGCGACGACTGCCCGCTGCGCGCTTGTCTCGCGCAGAGTGGACGCGCGCGCTTGTCCGCCGTCGCATAAAGGGAGCGCACCCCGCGGGGAGCGGCGCGACAAAGCCGCGGCTACCGCCTGCCCAAGAAGACGCCCCGCGGGGCGCCGCCGCCGCTGCAACAGGTGCCCGCCTACCACCGCTCTCCAGGCGTTAACACTCTTGTCGCACCTCCTGCCGTAAATAACAGCGCGACAGGGGCCAACTGCGGCGTCCGGCAAAACCGGGAATGCGTTATTGTAAAATTAAAACGTAGAAAATAAATATTTATTGATAAAACTCTTCTAGGGATTGGACCGTATCGTCAATATATCAAATATTTCACCGACGTTTCGGCCACTATTGCAAGGGTGGCAGGAATATCGTATTGAGCAGGGTACCAATGTATCATGTGACACATCGAAGTCGGAAGTTAGCTGCATATCGTTGAATGGAAGCGTCGGCGTTCATGCGAAGGAGGGTACAATACAGGGAAACAACCTGCACGCGAAAAAGTAAAACCAGCACTTGGTCTAAATACAGCTATGTATATGATCAGCTCAGCCGGCAGCGGTGGCCGAGGAGACTGAGGCGCTCCAATCACGGTCTGCACGGCCACTACGGTCGGGGGTTCGAATCCCTCCTCGGGCATGGATATTTGTGCCGTCCTAGTTCGTAAGTAGTTCATAAGTAGTTTGTAAGTTTAGGGACTGATGACCCCGTAGTTAAGTCCCATAGACTATACAAACATTTGAACATTTGTTCAGCTCATTTTCACGAAGTAGATATTGATAGACCACCTTTGTCCTGTGTTTAAATATGACGCGGTGTAGCACCTTGTATTTTACCGTCATTTTCGGCTTACATGTACTCTTACTTGGTGCGAGTTAATTCCCCGTTTGAGTGATTTAGAAAATTCTTTGCGGTTTTGTGGAAAATCCTAGCTACTGAGCGGCCAAGGGTGTATATAAGAACCTGTCAACCATTGAGCAGTAACATCATAAATTATTTACTTCATGTTCAGCACCAAAAAGTATTCTTGTAATTCTCTAGGATTCAGCTACTATTATTTGAAAACCGAGTCCTATAGAAACACGGGAATACATTTTTGCGCTGACCATGAAGTAAATAATTAATGCTGTTCCTGCTCTGTGGTAGACAAGTTCTTGTATGAAACCTTCTCCGACAAGTAAATTAGTTACTCTCGTTCTCTTCCTGCACCTGCAAACATAACTGGAAGGGGTCATCACAGCTCTTAGTTTTCCGCACTGTTCCTCGCCACAGGCAACGGAATTTGTCACTTCGTCCTTAGAAAGCAAATCGAATTCCCTACAAAACGGCAAACAATTTCCCAACGCAACAAACAGGAAATTAATTCGCATTAAGTAACATTTCCCATTAGTGCTCTAAAGAAAACAGTATACAGCTTTGATACGGTCCAATACTTACGGAACGCTTAACATCTAAAAATCCTTTAAGTTTATGATGCACATTGAACTTGGAAAATTTGTTAGCCTTATGTGTTTCCAGAATTTCCTTTAAGTCTTCCAATGTTTTCTCTGAATCCATTCTTCACTTTTTCGGTTTATTTATTTTCGATAACAAGTACGCACCAAAAGAACTGAGCTCAATGGTAAATAAAACCTATTTCGGTAGGTCGCTTCCGGTTGTGGTGAGTCACGTGATATGTTACTACCCTGCTCAATCCGATATTCCTGCCACCTATTGCAAGCGGCCATCTTCTGGGTGTTACGTTTACTGCTGGATGAGGGAAAGCTGGTGTTTCAAATATTGAATGTGGCCAGTTATAATTGGTGGTTTCAGCTTTCATAGGTGTTGCCTTTATTTCTTCCTATTGATGGAAAGGGAAGTCCATGATTGATGTTTGCATTAATGTTTTCCATTGGTTGAAACTGGTGAATGAGGAGCGGTGGTAGCAATGACGTAGCACTGATGCCTGGCGCCGGCTGGAGCGTGCTATTTGCTCTGTGTACGCGCGGCCGCTGTTGTTTCCGGATGAGCCCCTATGGACTGCACTGCGCGCGGTGTCGTCGCGAAGCGCTGCTACTGCTGGCAGCCAAGACGCCGGAAGTTATACCCGTCTTCTCTGTTCATATTTCCGGGTCGCTTAGCTATTTCTATTGCTTCCCTCATTTACCTCTTCAAAGTGAATGGTTGTTTTGCCAGTACAGTGACTTACTGAAAACCTACCTGTCTGCCGCACTCATCCTGGTGTTGTGTTACTTCCGACTTCGTATGCTGTTCCAGCCGAATGTACCTCTCGTGCTCTGCAATTCTTGTGTTAATGGGCCGCCCATTTTCTCCTAGCTATTTCTATTGCTTCCCTCATTTACCTCTTCAAAGTGAATGGTTGTTTTGCCAGTACAGTGACTTACTGAAAACCTACCTGTCTGCCGCACTCTTCCTGGTGTTGTGTTACTTCCGACTTCGTATGCTGTTCCAGCCGAATGTACCTCTCGTGCTCTGCAATTCTTGTGTTAATGGGCCGCCCATTTTCTCCAATGTATTCCTGGCCGCATTCACAGCCGATTTCGCTGTAGCTCATTTAGCGGTAGGGTACGTCCATACTGACCCGCTCCACGTTTCCCGCTTCGCGGCGGCAGGGAAGCGGCTGGAAAACCCATTGGGTAATCCCATTGGGGTGACCATAGTGCACCCTCGTGGCCGTCTCAGCTCATTCACATCGCTTTCACTCACGCGATCAAGAAAGAATTTATGTTTCTTGTGCCCCTCTCAGCTCGCGGGTTCCGAGGTTCCAACGCTGTGCGCTTCACGCCGTGTTTAATGGGAGCTGATAAAACCGTGTTAATCACAAAAGTGTTGAATGAAAGGCCGTTAATTCACTGTAGCTGAATTTTATTGAACTTTTGTAGACTTGCACAACCGGTTTTGCCATGTCTTTAATTCGTTTACAATAAATATTTAGTTGGCAAATTCGGAGGCTAGATCCGATATTTCTTGACATGCAGCTCCCGCAGGAACCATTACCTAATAACCTTGCTTCCATGTGAGCGAGGGCAGGAGATTCTCTGGAGAAGATAAGTCTGGCGCCAGCTGTCGCTCTAGCTCAGCGTTGCCCAGGGTGAATATGTGGAGTTCTTCCACGGACGCGAGCTATAAGTGACTTTCAGTGATGTTAAAACGGGTAAGGCGCCTGGTTATGATGGAATACACCCTGAATTGCTGATGCACTGTGGGAAGGAAACGAAGAAAAGGCTGGCCAGGTTTTACTCGTGTATACTAACATCGGGCTGCCTGCCAAAAGCTTTGGAAATTACCAAAATAACTGCTGTGCTGAAACCAAACAAACCATCAGATAAAGCCGAAAGTTACCGCCCTATTGTTCTTCTCAGCTGCTGCTACAAACTTCTGGAACGAATGCTCCTCAACAGCCTGAGTCCACCAGATCATGCAGGTTTCAGATCCAATCGGAGTTGCACAGACCAGGTTCTAACTCTAATAATTTATATTGAATCAGGTTTTCAAAAGCTAAATAAATAAATAAAATAAAATAAACCATGCACGAGGGGGGATTCGAACCCCCGACCGTAGTGGCCGTGCAGAACGTGACTGGCGCGCCGCAGACCCCTCGGCCACTGCACCCGCAGCAGATCAGTTTAAAGGAAGACATAGAGGCAGTTCAGAGGCGAGCAGCTAGGTTTGTTACTGGTAGGTTCGACCAATGCGCGAGTGTCACGGAAATGCTCCGGCAACTCAATTGGGGATCGCTGGAGGAAAGACGACGTTCTTTTCGTGAATGTTTGTTGAGAAAATTTAGAGGGCCGGAATTTGAAGCTGAGTGTAGTACGATCTTGCTGCCGCCTACTTACATTTCGCGTGGTGATCACAAAGACAAGAGGAATTAGGGCTCGTACGGAGGCATATAGGCATTCTTTTTTTTCCTCGTTCTATTTGGGAGTGGAATAGGAAACAAAATGCCTAGTAGTGGTACAGCGTACCCTCCGCCACGCACCTTACGGTGAATTGCGAAGTATGTATGTAGATGTAGATATGGGTCTAGCTATCCAAAGCAAGCAGTTTGAAGAAACTGAAAACATCCTCACCACTCACCAAAATAAAATGCATGAGTATTTCACCAAATGGATGATAATACCAAATCCTATCAAGACTGAGGTCAGCTGTTGTCATTTGAACAACAGAATGGCGGGATATGAGCTGAAGGTCAACTGCGATATTAGCCACATCCAAAATACCTGGAGGTTACTCCAGATGTGACCTTATCCTTCAAAAACTCTTGGAAAATGTATCCAATAAAATAAGCTCAAGGAATCTCATTCAGCAGAGGCTCTGCAGCACTAATTGGGGAGCATCAGCAGACACACTAAGAACTTCTGCACTCGCCTTAGTGTACTCTGAAGTTGAGTACTGTGCACCATTATGGTTAACCAGCAAGCATGTAAGGAAGGTGGACACCCAGCTCAACGCTGCTATGAGAACCATAACTGGATGCATAAAGACTACATCACTATATTGGCTTCCAACACATAGTTCTACAGCTCCACCCTCCCTCTGAAGACAGGAAGCTCTGACAAAGGAATATGCAAAAATAATGAATAACCCCTTACTTCCTATCCATGAAGACAAAGATAAAGAACACGACTCCGGTCTAGGAATCCTTCTCTAAGATTGGACCAGCAACTGTCAGCTGCCAAATTCAGCACAAAAATGTTCTAATTCGTAAAGCTTATGGGACTTAATTGCGGGGAATCAGTCCCTAAACTTACAAATTACTAATGAACTAACTTATACTAAAGACAACACAAACATCCATGCTCGAGGGAGGTTTCGAACCTCCGACGCAGGAGGCTGCACGATCTGCAACGTGGAAACGTCAGCACAGATACTAAATGGCACAAGAGCTGGATTGATAGTGCCTCCCCTGACAACTGTGAACTGACATGTCCATCGGAGAAACCTAAGGGCTTTGAACTTCCATGACAGCCTAAACAGAATCCGAACAGGACTTGTATTATGTGCACACAAACTACACAAGTAGGAAAAGCTTCCCAGCCATAGCTGTGATTGTGTGGCACCAAATCAAAGAATACAGCACATCGCCCAGGACTGTGAATTAAGAGATAACCAGGGTAGTCGGGCTGACTTATTCCACGCCACAACGCCTTGCCTCAAATTGATCGCCAATCTAGACGTCAGAATTTGAAGTAGCGCATAATATCTGCTGTGATGCTACTTTTTACTGTGTTTATGTGACATACTTTATCTGAAAATGTATCCTTCACTTATGTATTTTATAGTGAATCTTAACATACAATTTCACAATGTAATGAGTGTAAACCTTGTGTGTAGCGCCATACGCTAAATAAATAATAAAATAAATGTTGGTTTCTTGTCGTAAACCAGGCAAATCTACAGTCTTTGGTGATTCCAAGATAGGCTAAACTACGCAAACGACGTTGAAACATGCGGAAGAAACGTGGACTGCATCTAAATCTACTTACATACTGTGCTATCCACCCAAAGGTGCGTGGCGGAGGGTACTCAGTACCACTAGGTAGTTACTTGCTTTCCTGGTCCACTCTCATGTACAAAAGGGAAAAACGAATATTTCTATGCAGGCGTACGAGCCCTAATCTCTCTGATATTATCTTTGTGGTCTTCATGCGAAATGTAGGTTGGCAGTACTAGAATCGTTCTGCAGTCCCACTCAATTTCCGACCCTCTAAATTTATTCAACAGTACATCTCGAAAAGAACGTAGTCTTCCATCCAGCGACTCCCAGTTGTGTTCCCAGAGCAATTCAGTAACATTCGCGCACTGATGGAATCTATCAGTTACAATCCTCACCGCCCGCCTCTGAACTGCCTCTATATTCTCCGTCAAACCAATCTGATGAGGATCCCAAACACTTGAGCAATACTCTAGACGGGGTCGTACAAGCGTTTTATATGCGGTCTCCTTTACAAACGAATCCCTCCCTCCCAAGCTTCCACCAGTAAAGCGAAGTCGACCATGTGCCTACCCCACGACTGTCCTTACATGCTCGTACCATTTCATATCGCTGTGCAGCGTTACGCCTAGGTATTTAAATGACGCGACTCTGTCTAGCAGCACACTACTAAATATTGTATTCGAACATTACGGGATTGCTTCTCTTATTCAACTGCATCACCTTACATTTTTCTACATCTAGCGCTAGTTACTATTCATCACACCACCTAGAAATTTGCTCCACGTCATCCTACATCCTAGTACAGTCATTCAACAACGACACCCTCTTGTACACCATAGCATCATCAGCAAAGAGTCGCAGATTGCAATTCACTCTGTCAGTTCATTTACATAGAAAGAAAATAATAGCGGTCCTATCACACTTCCCTGGGGCACCCCTGACGATACTCGCCACCGAGAACAACTTACTGTATTCTATTACATAAGTAATCTTCGAGCCACTCTCATATTTGGATATCTATTCCATAAGCTCGTAACTTCGTTAACAGTCAGTAATGCGGTACCGTGTTTAAAAATGTTCAAATTTTCGTAAATCTAAAGGACTTAACTACGTTGATCATTAGACCCTAGGTTTACAAACTGCTTACACTAACTTATGCTAAGGACAACACAAACACCCATTCCCGAGAGAGGACTCGAACCTCTGACGGTGAACGACTGCGCGCACAGCAGCTGGGCGCCTTAGTGCGCACGGCTATTCTGCCGCGGCTGTACTGTGTCAAACGCCTTTCGAAAATCGAGAAATATGCAGTCTGCTTGTTGCCCTTCATACACAGCACGCAAAAATTTACTATATTAGAGCTGAGAATATGTTCAAGAATTCTACGGCAAACTGGTGTAACTTCGTGCGGCCGTTCTTTTGCCTTTCTTGTACACAGGAGTCACCTGTACCTACCTAATTAGAAGTATCGGGCCACCACTACGCCGCGCTGAATGGCCGCGTGGTCTGAGCGTCATGCTGCGTACTAGGCGGCAGTATCCGTCAGAGGTTCGAGTCCTCCCTCAGACATGGTGCTCTTTGTGTCTGCGTGTGTGTGTGTGTGTGTGTTGTTCTTAACGTAAGTTATGGACCTATGACATAAGCAGTTTTGTCGCTTGGGATTTTTGAACATTTGCATATTTACTCTGCAAATTACATTTAAATGCTTCGCAGACCGTTCATCGAACCAATTTCATATTTCCTTTTCGTTCCACTCTATCCTCCCTCACATCATCAAGGTCCTCGTTTTTACCTGAAGGGCATGCGCTTGAAAAGGCCTGGCTGTAAATTTATAGAAGATTCCATAACATTCGATAGCGTTCAAAAACATTCCAGAATGTTTCGGGATGTTCGGGAATTGTCAGGATCATTCGATAAGATTTCAGAATGTTCTCGAACATACCGGAAGGTCCCAAATCATTGTGGAACTCTCGAATCAGTAAGATCAATGGTATGTATGAATGTTTCCTTAAAAAAGTATTTGTAGCCTCGCGGGTGTAGCCGAGCGGTCTGGAGCGCTACGTTACGGATCGTGCGGCCTCCAGCGTCGGGGGTTCGAATTCCCCCTCGGGCAAGGATGTGTGGTCGTTCTCAGGTTAGTTTAACTTAGTTTAAGTAGTTTGTAAGTCTAGGCACTTATGACCAAAGTAGTTTGGTCCCATAAGAATAACATTTGAAGGATTTATACTCTGCAAGCCACCGAAGGTGCATTGAATAGGGTATCTTGCAGTAGAAATCTACACCATTTGATCGGTATGGAATATTGGATATACAGGAGAAGGAAGTGGTGGACTGTAAGAGACAGAGGAGATGCATCATTGTGGAACGCTCTAATCACAATAAGATCAATCGTATATATGAATGTTTTCATAGAGAAGGATTTATATCCGCGTGGGAGTAGCTGAGCGGTCTGGAGCGCCACGGTACGAATCGTGCGGCCTCCCGCGTCGGGGGTTCGAATCCTCCCTCGGGCGAGGATGTGTGGTCGTTCTTAGGTTAGTGTAACGTAGTTTAAGTAGTTTGTAAGTCTAGACACTTTTGACCAAAGTAGTTTGGTCCCATAAGAATAACATTTGAAGGATTTATACTCTGCAAGCCACCGAATGGTGCATTGAATAGGGTATCTTGCGGTAAAAATCGGCACCATTTGATCGGTATGGAATATTGGACATACAGGAGAAGGAAGAGGTGGACTGTGAGAGACGGAGGAGATGCACAGAGGACACGGACGGGGATGGGGAGGACGAGATGAACACTGGGAAGGGAGCGGTGTAGACTGAAAGAGAGGGCGGGGGATAGAAATGGTAGAGGTACGGGTATGGGTAGAGAGAGGAGGAAGTGTTGGATATAGGCGAGGAATGAGGAGAATGTCAGAGGAGGAGGAAAGTAGCCGAGAGACGGGAAAGAGCAGACGAACATAGTAGATTGAATGAAAGAGAGGGCGATAAGGGTAGGGGGACGGATAGAGGAGGTGGAGAAAGATGAGGAGGAATAAGAGACGGACAGAGGGTGAAGGAGGACAGAGAGAGAATGAGACCGATGGGGGTTGTGGAAGCAGCGAAGCCGGCCGCGGTGGCCGAGGTGACTGAGGCGCTCCAGTCACGGTCAGCACGGCCACTACGGTCGGGGGTTCGAATTCCCCCTCGGGCATGGATATTTGTGCCATCTTTAGTCTTAGGTAGTTCATAAGGAGTTTTTAAGCTTAGGGACTGATGACCCCGTAGATAAGTCCCATAAGCTCTACAAACATTTGAACATTTTTTTGATGAAAGGGGATATTTGCATTAAAGAAGTGGTTCAAAGAAATGACACGTGTCAGTAAAGCGGTGTTTTAAATAGGAAAATCAAATGTTCAAATGTTTGTAAATCTATGGAACTTTACTGTAGTTTTCAGTACCTAGGATTATAAAAAACTTAAATTAATCTAAGAACACACACACCCGTGTCCGATGGAGGACTCGAACAGTCGTCGAGGAGAAATCGCGTGCTCCGCAGCAAGGCGCCTTAGAAGGCATAGCTATTCCACCGCGGCTAAATGGGGAATAATATTTTAACAAATTTTTGCCTTTGAAATTGGCCAAAGGCGAAACGAGTGATACATAATTTACTAAGCGTGCTCGAGACATTTGTAATATTTTTTTCAGACTAACAGAAGAAAAGGAAAGAAAAATTATACTAGCAACGGCGGGTAATAACACTAGATTTTTATAACACTAGATTTTTTTTAAAACGTACAACAATGGCGTATCAGCCCGGGGCGGGGAGGGGGGGGAGGAGGAGAGACAGAACAAGGTTTCTGCCCCCGTCTCCCCCCAGTCTTTTTTTTTTTTTTTTTTTTTTTTTTTTTTTTTTTTTTTTTTTTTTTTTTTTGCATTTAACTGAAGTGTCTTGTAACAACTACTACATTTCTCAGTCTGTGACGGCTGACTGCTAGTAGGGGACAACATCTGTACTGATGCAAGCGCAACTTCACGAGTCACTGTGATAGAGAGAGAGACAGGGAGAGTGGGGGAGAGCAACTGGTACACCTCGGCTAAATGAAAGTTCCATGACCTCGCCCCCTCCCCACACCAAAGTCTTGGAATAGCCAAGACGGGGCTCGTCCAAACTGGGCAAGGTCTAACTATTGGTGATAAATGGAAGACTCGAACTGAGCAACTGTCCTCAAAGTTCCCCCTAAGTGGTACGCAGGAACTGAGCAATTTTTACCTGCTCTCGTTAGACTTACAGGCACGCACGGACTCGGCAACTCCTACCTGCTCCTGGCAGATCGACTGCACAATCTCACAAAATGCTTCAAAATCTAAACTTACCAAATGCGCAACCTCTGCCCCTATTTGTAGAGTTCTTAAGGAATAATCTCGATATTGTGCCAAGGAACAAGATAAGAATACAGACACACTCTCCATGAGCACCCACTGCCACCCTGTCGCGGTTGTGGTGCTCGATCGATATCCTTTGGGTTCGTGGTATTAGTAAGGGAATTTCGTAGTGCCGCGGTGTAGTAGCCGAGCGGTCTAAAGCGCCTCGCTGGGGAGCGCGCGGTTGCTCGCTGTCGGAGGTTCGAGTCCTCCCTGGGGCATGGGTGTGTGTGATGTCCTTAGGTTAGTTTACCTAGGTTTAAGTAGTTTGTAAGCTACGGACTGATGAGCACTCAGTTTGGTCCGATAGATTTACAAACATTTGAATTTCGTAGTGGTCGGAGGAAATAGGTGAGTGCGAGTGGAAAAAGAAAAAAATAAATAAATAAATAAAATAAAAGTAAATAAATAAAGCTTATTCTTGCGTCAGCTGCGGAAATAACATGTCCATTTTGCATGTCATTATTAAGAACAAAATCCTCGCCTTTTGTAGTTCTCACATCCATTTGTGACAAATCAATCTGCACTTCCATCACCGATTTCGGCAGTTTCGGCATACTCTTTAGATGATTTATAGAGAATTAGATATCATTTTTCTGTTTAACAACTCGTCTGCAACAGGTGCGTGGTCATGAGTGCGTTCCAGACGCCGAAGTATGTGTTCGCTGCCTACTGTAAATAGCTTAACAGCACACCGCGAACGTTTACCGCAGCATCGCCATCCACGTTCTTCCGTTGCTCCAACTATTCTGTACGGTTTGAATGTATAATCGTCACAGATCACATGTGTATTACCGAGATTACTAATAACAGGTTGAAAGTCGTGACTTTCTGCCATATTATTCGCTCCGCCTTTAGCCCAAAACGAAACACTATGTGATTCTACACAGATGTCAGCGAGCTGGTGTCATTCACAGGACTGAGGACGCCTTGGCTCTGACCGTTCTGCTACCTGCGAGTGGAAGTTGCCCACTTCGAGTGTGGGATTAACTGTCCTTTTGCAGAGTACCCTTCTGATGGCCACTAAAAGTTGCCCAGTTCGGGTCTGCCCCCCAAGACGAAGTCAGCAAACAGGTTTTATTGCCCTCCTCCTCTAATGAAATAGTTGGTTCGCCACTGACGTTCGATAATTTTTACTAAAATACGAGGATTTTGTTAGCTTGCGTACCAGAATCGCGCGCTCTGGATATCGCAACCCTCAATACCAGACGGTTCGGCGAGAGACAGTGAATGGAGGTCTCGGACGTGTTGACAGGGAAGCCGGGCGTCGGTAAAATTGGAGGAAGCGGAAACGGCGTTGCCGGCGTGTCGCTGGCGGTATTAGCGGGAAATGAGCGTCGCGCGCAGCGGCTACATACAGTATACCGCCAGCTAGCCGGCCGGCCGCACCTGCACTCTGCGCCTGCGCAGGCCTCGCCTCTTCCTCTCCTCTCCTCTCGTCTCGTCTCGGCCGCCGACAACAAAGGGGGTCGCGCGACACCATTTCACGCCTTGCGGCGCGGCGCGGCGCGGCGCGGCTCCTCAAAGACAGCCGATACCATTAGCCGGCCACTCCCGACACGCCGCCTCTCCGCCTTTAGCCACGTTAATAAATCAATAAGCGGCCCGCTCGCGCGCACCGGGCTCCGCGCCCGACCGGGACCGTAAAACTGTGCAATTTCAAACCGGGGCGCAAGAAAAAACGCCGTACACGAAACCGGCGGTTGCTCGATTACGTTTCCCGCTAAGGCTATTCTTTCAGTCTGTAGTTGTTCGATTACGTTCTTTTTTAACGTCTGGAGAATAGACTGAAACGTTACGCCTGGAAGTTATCAGTGGCGTGGGTAATATATTCTTTCGGAGGGTGTAACATCTGTGACAGTTATGGTCAGTGGTCCATACGTGTGGGATCTTCAAAATGGCAGCCAGGTGGCGTCTGTCAGAGCGAGCCCTCACCTCGACGGCTAAAGCGATAGAGCCGTTCTTACGTGTTGTCTGCGTCAGCGGCCGTGCCGCGGGGGACACACAGGTTCCCGCCAGATCACCAGTCAACCAGTATTTTCTCAGTACTTGGATAGCTAGCCTTCCGGGTACGCAACGCGCACGCGCTGTTTTCCCTTTGCCTTACGGCAGAGGGGCCAGGATGGGTGGCGGTGCAAACTCCCTGATCACTAGTCTTTGCACCAATGTCCTGGATTAAATTCCAAACCTCTCCGCAGTGCCTCATGGACTGAGGGCAGGGGACACTGTTGATGGTGATCCGTCCGTCGGATGCGGACGTTAAGCTCGGCTGCCCCTTTGGTGCTTTTCGAGAGGAGTAGTCTGTGTGTCGGCACCTTGGTTTCACCCTCTCCCTTCTCCCATCACCTCGAATACTACACTATACACGCACCCATTACAATCTATATCTATAAATGTGAATGTCTGTTCGGTGTACGTTTATCACGTCAGAACCACAAGACATAAAGAGCTAAAAATTTGTACAGTTACTAACGTCTACCCGGGGAAGGCTTTAGGCACGGTTTTATGGCGATCCGATAGCTATTTATTTATATATAAATTAATGTGAATGTCTGTTCGATGTACGCTTATCACGTCCGAACGGCAAGACGCAGAGACTTAAATATTTGTACAGTTACTAATTTATACTTGAGGGAGGTTTTAGGCACGGTTTTATAGCGATCTGATAGATATTTACTAATTTGAAGAATATAACGCGAAATACGAAACTATAATTACTCTTTGCAAATTATATTTACACATTGAAAATGGTTTTATTGGTTGCATTGTTGCTTGAGGGTTGATAATGATAAAAGGGTGGAGTTTATTGGGATGGAAAGTTATCTGTGTATATAAAATTCTACGTGTGTGTGTGTGTGTTAATATTTCGCTCTGTAGCGAAAACTACAGAACGCAAACGAATGGTATGGGTCTAATTGTTGTCCGAAGTCTCCCGTTGAACACCATAACAGTTCCATGCCGATAGCTATAAGGGGATGGAATATATGGTGGTTGAAAGTCGTCACATTATAAAAAAATAATTCGGACTGAAGTCCGGCGATGACGCTTGCGACTCCATAGCAAGGAGGCTACATACAGCGAAACGTGATGCCACAGACCATTATCTATGGTCTATGCGTGCTACAATGTCTTCAGCTCTTTTTCTGTAAGGATAAGCATACGAATAAGGAAATAGGAGAATAAATAAATAAAGCACTAAAAAAGAAATTTCTTTTAATACATCTCTTTAAAAAAAATCGATTTGACGTTTCGCACATTATCTACCATCAACCGAGCGGAGCCGCGGGTTTAAGCTAGTCATCTGTAATCACGAGGAGGACAGGCAAAAACCTTTCCAATTAGGCGGCTCAACCTGCCCTTCGGGGTGTCCCAGACATTCATACCATACGACTTTACTTCTTACTTGTTGTCTGTATTTAGCAATAGGCAAAACTACTCTCGTTGTGTCCTAGTTTGCTCGGCTGACTAAATTACAACTGTTGTATAGCCGATGCAATGCAACAGCTAACCTATTGTAATCCTTTATTAAGAAAATATACTTTTAATTGAATACCTACTTAATATTCAAATGTTTGTATAGCTTATGGGACTTAACTACGGGTCATCAGTCCCTAAACTTACAAACTACTTATGAACTAACTAATACTAAGGACGGCACAAATATCTATGCCCGAGGGGGGATTAGAACCCCCGTCCGTAGTGGCCATGCAGACCGTGACTGGAGCGCCTCAGTCCCCTCGGCTACCGCGGCCGGCCACTTAATATTCTTCAAAATATTTTATTTAATGAAGTGGGAACCAGGTAGCGGTATAAGCGAGGGGAAAAAAATTAAAAAATACCTTCATAGTTTTTTTTTATTTTTTTTATGGGGGGGGGGGGGGTTTGAAGAGCCTGCAATTTACTCAAACTGGCTGACCACAATGACGTGAAAAGGTGCGTATACAACAACGTCATTAGCTACCAGGGCAAAATTAAAATTTTTGCCGGCCGATATTCTAATTAGGATCTCCTACTCACTCGGATGGTGCTCTGACCACTACATCATCTAGACACATTTGTCAGCAGAAGGAAGGGGGGGACTGTACCTTTATTACTCTATGGATCCGAATTATGGACCTTTGGCAGGTTACAGATTACAAAATCAGGGGAACAATGACGTAAATATAGGGTTACCAGACCTCCGTCTTCAGAAAAGAGGACATTTATCGCACAAAGACTCGCAAATAATAATTTCTTTTTTAGCATCTTAACGACACTGACGTCACATTCCAAACGAGACCTTTGCAGTATTTTCCTAATCGAGATATACATGTAATACATATGGCACTCTTTCTCTAGGTGATATTACTAAGACAGATTATATCGGAGACAAAGGGTACTTTCATCACGGCTGCGTCTTGTCGATTTAGCCACTACCTCTCTCCAGTGGCATCCTCTTCAATTCTTCACATCATTTCTTCTTTCATGTTGTTAAAAGAAGTTGTTCTTGGCCTCTTTCCCTAAAACTTTTCCTTCAAATATACCCTTTAAAAACGGGTAGTGTCTCATTGTATTATTTTTGCAGCGACGGAGCGGCCGAGCGCATTGAGGCGCTATGCTACGATGCGCGAAACCGTCCCCGTTAGGGGTTCGAATCCCTCATTGGGCATGGATGTTTGTGCCGTCTTTAGTATAAGCTAGTTCATAACTAAGGACTGATGACCCCGCAGATAAGTCCCATAAGCTTTACAAACATTTGAACATTTTGAACGTATTATTTTTGCTTTTCTTCTTCCTATATACATACTTCAGCAGCGTTCTGCTCTCATTCGCTTCTTTTTTCTCCAAACAGCTTGTTTTCGTCATTCTTCTCAAAATACACATTTCCATTGCTTCTAGTCCCTTTTTCTCTGCCTTTCGCAGAGCCCATACTTCACATCCGTACGTTAAAACACTCGAAACAAAAGTCATGGAAAACTTTTTCCTAATTTCCAGGTTTGTATGATTGCCTGTAATAAAATTCTATGTTCTTGGATACATTGCTTTGCCAAGGCTATTCTTCCCTTTATATTTGCAATACATTTATTATTTTTAGTGATTGTGCTCCCCAAATAACAGAAGCTCCCAACCGCTAGTAGACAGTCATCTTAAAGTTTGATATCGACTTACATTTTCTTTTGCCTTCCTTACTGCCATAGTTTTGTATCCTTCTTATTTATTGTTAGGTTAAATTCTCTTAGTATTTTCGCAAATCTTACTCCATTTCTTTTACAGAGTCAGAAAATACTCATCTGCAAAACGGGTACAGTGCATGTGTTTCCCATTGATTTTAATTCCTTCGGTTATTACGAGGGGGAATCAGTAAATAAGTCACAAACTGAGGTAAACATGCCAGTACTGCACGCTGTATAGGGGGTATTTCTCTACCACTACGACACGTCCGTCTTTTGGGTTGCAGCACTTTAAGGAGAATGCCGTTCAGCACGATTTGAGACGATGTTTGGTGCTTGCCTCTAGATTTAAACATGTATTCTTGCCAACATATCAAGGGTAAGTTCTCCGAAAATAGAGTTACAGCTTAAGAGCGTCACTTACAGGATGCAAACGCTGCCACAAAAATTCCAAGCTCCGGGCTTTTAAAGCCTTCTCGAAAGATGGGACGAGTGTTTAAATTTACAGGTGGAGTCGGCTGAAAACTCAAGCAATTTTCAGGCTTGTAAACGCAGGTACTTACGTGTCTGTCTCAGTTTGCGACTTATTTACTGCCTCACGCTCGTATTTTCAATTTTTCAATGAATAAGTTAAGGATAGTTTAAGGAAATTTTAATTTTTATAATTCATTTCTAAGCACAGTACACAAAGGTCGAAGAAAAAGTTTTTTTGTATTTTATGACACAAAGTTTTATTCGTTTTACATTCTGAAGTTAGTAATCTCAGCCCTTCATGCTACTACTCGATATCCCAGAGTGTCGAGACAAATAATTCGGAATTATCTGGTCTAAACCAATGCTCGTGTCCAGTTTGACAGACCACTTGCTGCTCAGCACAGCAGCAGCTGTAGCAGCACATTTTTCAAAGGCAACTCCGCTTACAGCTGTCACAGTACCAATTTTTATCCAAGCACTACTGGTTTCGTGCCCTAGACCACATCATCGTAGACATATCTGAACAACAAGAAACAAAAATGACGGAACATGTACTTCTTTATACGAAAGTAACTCCGTACGAAGCCCCGTATATACGAGCACTCAGAAATCTAGGTGTACTTACCAACAGTAAAAACATGGTTGCTTCCATGGCGCAGGACTTGTGCCCAACGGTCAATATGAAAAACTCAGAACCGTGGAACGGGATGTGAAGCATCAAATTGTTTGAGTGACAAAAGTGCCACATGACTGATGCTTAACTAAACAATCAGTAGTAAATAATATGGTGTTTTGAAATTGTATAAGACCTAGATTAAGAGATAGTATAAAAACATAATACTTATTAAAATTAAGACTTGATCAATGGCGTAGACGACAACGTGAAAGGGCCACTGTTTATACTGAAATTAGCTGATAAGCCTGCTACGTCTTGTCCCGGGTGGCATCCTAGGTTCTCTGGTTAGTCTTATTGCCGTTAATGTAATGACCACCCGTCCCTCGGGGGAAACTTTACTGTACGTTGGGCGTTTTTAATTTTTATAAATAATATTTTTATACTTTCTCTTAATCTAGAGCTTACTGATATACTATTTCGAAATAGGTCAAGAGTTTATTTCTGGTTGTTTAGATGAGCACCTCCCACATTAGCCTACAGTTTTAATTGGTGGCGACTTTAACGTAACCTTGATATGTCAGCAAAATACGTTTAAAACTGGAGGCAAGCATAAAACGTCGTCTCAAATCGTACTGAACGCATTCTCCGAAATTTATTTCGAACAGTTAGTTCATGAAACCACTAGAATAGTGAAGAGCTGTGAAAATGTACTTCACCTCTTAGCAACAAATAATCCGAAGCTAATAAAGAGTATCAAAACAGACACAGGGATTAGTGAACACACAGTTGTTGTTGCGAAAATGAATATCGGATTCCCCAAATCTACCAAAAATAAACGAAAAATACATATATTCAGAAAAGCAGCTAAAATTCAATTAACGCTTTCATGAGTGAGTATCACCAAACTAACAGAGTAGATGATGTGGCTTACGTTCAAAGAAATAATATCGATAACTATTGATACCAAACAATTTAACAAAACTGGGTCTGACCCGCCGTGGTACACAAAAGAGGTTAGATCTCTCTTGCAAAAGCAAAGAAAAAAGAATGCCAAATTTAAACGGGCACAAAATCCTCAAGATTGGCAGTCTTTTACAGAAACTGAAATTTAACTCGAACTTCAATGCGAGAAGCTTATAATAAATTCCACAACGAAACCCTGTCTCGTAATTTGGTAGATAATCCTAAGAAATTCTGGTCGTATGTAAAGTATACTAGCGGTAAAACACAATCAATAACTTCACTACGCGATAGTAACGGTCATCCTACTGATGACAGTTCTGATAAAGCAGAACTGCTTAACACATATTTCCGAAATTCCTTCACAAAAGAAGACGAAGCAACTCCAGAATTCGTATCTGGAACAGCTGCCAGCATTCGTAATTTAAAAGTTGATATCCTGATTTAAATCATTTAACAGCTCTCCCGGTCCTGATTGTATACCAATTAGTTACAGATTATTCTGATGCAGTAGTTCCATACCTAGTTATCATATGCAACCTGTCGCTCAGCGAATGTTCCGTACCCAAAGACCGGAAAGTTGCACAGGTTACGCCAATATTCAAGAAAGGCAATAGGAGTGATCTGCAGAATTACAGGCCTATATCATTGACGTTGATTTGCAGCAAGATTTTAGAACATATACTTTTGTCAAGTATCATTTTCAAATTTTTGTAATTCTTATGGGACCAAACTACGTTGGTCATCACTCCCTAGACTTACAAACTACTTAAACGAAGTTAAACTAGCCTAACACACACAGGACAACACACACATCCATGCCCGAGGGAGGATTCGAACCTCCAACGCGGGAGGCCGCGCGATGCGTAACGTGGCGCTCCAGACCGCTCGGTTACTCCCGCGCGGCTCAAATATTATGAACTACCTCGAAGACAACGACCTTTTGACCCATAGTCAACATGGATTCAGAAATACAGCTAGCCCTTGATGTGATGAGCGCTATTGACAAGGGATGTCAAATGGATTCCGTATTCCTAGATTTCCAGAAGGCTTTCGACACTGTATCTCACAAGCGTCTTCTAATCAAACTGCGTGCTTATGGAATATCCCAGAGTTGTGCGATTGGATTAGTGATTTCAAAATGTTTGTATAGTCTATAGGACTTAACTACGGGGTCATCAGTCCCTAAACTTACAAACTACTTATGAACTACTTACGAACTAGGACGGCACAAATATCTATGCCCGAGGGGGGATTCGAACCCCCGACCGTAGTGGCCGTGTAGACCGTGATTGGAGCGCCTTAGTCCCCTAAGCCACCGCGGCCGGCATTAGTGATTTCCTGTCAGAAAGGACACAGTACGTTGTAATTGACGGAAAGTCATCGAGTAGAACGTAAGTAATATGTGGCGTTCCCCAGGGAGGAGTTATAGGGTCCCTACTGTTCGTTATTTTTATAAACTATTTAGGAAACAATCTGGGTAGTTCTCTTAGGTTGTTCGCGGATGATGCTGTCACTTATCGATCAGTAAAGTCACGAAAATATCAAAAACAAATGTACAATGATTTAGATAAGATATCTGAAGGCTACAAAAAATGGCAATTGACCCTTAATCATGAAAGTATGAAGTCATCAATATGACCACTAAAAGAAGTCCGTGAAACTTCATTTACACGATTAATAAGTCAAAACTAAAGGCCGTAAATTCTGTTAAATACCTAGGAGTAACAATTACAACTTAAATTAGAAAGAACACATAGAAATTATTGTACGGAAAGCGAACCAAAGACTACATTTCGTTGGCAGAACACTTAGAAGATGTAACAGTTCCACTAAAGCAATTGCCTACACCACACTTGTGCGTCTTATTTTGGAGTATTGTTGTGCATTGTGGGATCCCCATCAAGTGGGACTGACAGTTGATTAGAGGAAGTTCAGAGGACAGCTAGTTTTGCATTATCGCGATATAGGGGAGGGAGTGTCACGGAAATGATGCACGAGTTGTGGTGGAAGTCATTAAAATAAAGGCGTTACTCATTGCACGAGATCTATTTGCGAAATTTCTTCCACCGAGTTTCTTTTCCGAATGCGAACATATTTTGTTAGCTCCCAACTACATAGGAAGACATGATCATCAAAATAAAATAAGAAAAATCAGATCGCAAACGGAAAGATTTAGATGTTCCTTTCTCCCGCAAGCTATTAGAGAATGGAAATGCGGAGAAACATCATAAAAGCGGTTAGATGAACCCTCTGCCAGGCACTTCAATGTGACTTGCAGAGTGTTTATGTAGTTATAGATATAGGTATGTCGCTCAAAAATATTTATTTCCCAATCATCAGGGTCACGACTTTGAATATTAACGATTAGACGTAAGTAATGTGCCGTGAACAATGTTTTAACTTTGTATGTACAACTGTATTCCTACGCCAAATAACAAGAGCGTAATATACAACCACAGAAAATACGTGAAAGCGTTAATAATCTCGCCCTAAAAAAATACGAGAAACCAGGAGCTAAGAAAAGTAAAAGAAATCATGACAAGATGTTCTAAATTATTTCAGTCGCTAATAAGTAGTAATATTTTCAGTCCTTTTAATATAGGGTATGTAAGAAACGCAATAAAAAGTTCCGCTGATGATAGCACGAATACTACGAAACACGAATGAGAAAATAATATAAATTTTAGTGTCTGTCATGTTGCAGTATATCCTCAGCATTTATTAGAGCAAGCAAGGCGGAAAATAGAGCACCAACATAAAAAAGATGATTGTTAGAATTTTAGTGCTTGGTATGGAGTTAGTTTCGTGTAAAGAGATACATGTTATTTCATTTTAGATTTTGTTAAGATCTGCATTTGATGATATGGCAGGAGGCCACAAAACCGGTACTACCTCAATAAAAATTGGTACTGTGACAGTTGTTAGCGGAGTTTTCTTTGAAATATTGTTCACAGTCTGATTGATCTTTTACCAGTTTTTCAGAAATTGTAATTTTTTCAAGTTTTTGAAAAAGTTTCTTCTAATCTTTTATGTGTTTACGCTACATTGCTTGAATTTTTTTTATCCTCATTCAGTACGTAATTTTTGTACTGTACATTAATAAAAAAATAAATGTTTGTTCAAAACCGTTAATACCCGCAACCTTTTGGTCGAAGACGAAGTATGGGCTTCAGTTGCAGATGTTCCGAGAACCGAATCCTCTAGTAAATATAGGTAAGTCTCTTGGGAGTTATGTAACAACGTTTACTCATAAAATTGGTATAAATTCAGAATCGACATATATTAAAAATTAGATATACACAAAACGTGCGCTTATTCCAAAGCAAGTTTGTGTAAAAAAAGAAAAAAAAAAAAAAAAAAAAAAGCTAACTAAATTACAACTGTTGTATAGCCGACGCAATGCAACAGCTAACCTATTGTAATCCTTTATTAGGAAAATGTAGTTTTAATTGAATACCTACTTAATATTCAAATGTTTGTATAGCTTATGGGACTTAACTACGGGGTCATCAGTCCCTAAACTTACAAACTAGTTATGAACTAACTAACACTAATATCCATGCCCGAGGGGGGATTCGAACCCCCGACCGTAGTGGCCCTGCAGACCGTAACTGACGCGCCTCAGTCCCCTCGGCCACTGCGGCCAGCATGAACTGCATAATTCGTCACCTTAACTGCAGTCGACATTTTGCATTCAGACTTACAGATGCACACAGTCTTACACAATAAATTCATTTAACCGTTATTAAAACATCAGTAAATCCACAAGGTTTAAGATGAATCAACTGATATTCATTAATACAGAAGTATTACTTGCATGAATTTATTTAAACCGCAGGAAAAATTTTTAAATACATAGCATCCACTTTCTAGCCTCTGTTTTCAACAAAACAAAATGACCGAGCAGTTCTATTTCAAGAGACACGATTGCGAGCGCGCTTAGGAAGCGGTACCATAGTGCACGTTAAACAATCTGTAGATTTATCTGAGAAATTCAAAATTCGTCATCTTAGACTCCTCGTCAACTTACCCGACCTTCCCCTAATACAAATTTTCGGCCTTTGTAGTAAACGCGCTACCAGTTTTTTTTTCACCTTATTGCAGAACTGCAACATATTTGTCCCTGCGTTCCCTCTCATAACAATAAAGGTGGGACGTTTGGCACTCCCAGGGGACCACCGCAGAAGCTGCCCTGGCCACGCGGGAGCACTCAGTCAAACCTCTGTCACGCTTCCTGCGTCCTGAAGGACATCCCGGGCCCCGCACCTACAGATTCGCTTTCGTTAGCCGCTATTCTCCGAGGGATTCAGCGGTAATCGATTTCTCGTATCTCCGTATTGAAGAGAACTCTGAAGATCGAGATTCTTTCGATTCAAGAGGCCGACAGGCTTTGGGGAAACGTTCGAGTGGTCGTATACAGAGGCGGAGAACGCTGTGGTCACACAGGTAGTCCCTGAGAAAAGAGGTTCTCCCGTGACAGCTTTTTGCTGTTATCGCAGATAATACAGTATTATGGCGAATTTGCTTTTGAGTCAATTAGCTATGACAGAAGTTCTGAATCTGTACATTCGCCAGGACCCGTAACATAATATTAGGAAAATACTACGAAAATATGTATAGTCTTTAGTTTTGACCGTTTCGGATAGTAAATTATGGTTGAGTGAAAGTGAAGGGTTTGAAATTTAAAAGATATCCTAGTTTCAGACAAGAGTTAAATAATGTTAATAAACGTAATATGATTTAATGAACTTATAAAATATCAAATATCAGCTGCAGCTACTCGCAGTTACTTAACGGGTCACGTATTCAGAAGTATGGACGTAAAGCTCCATATAGAACCTCTGTATCACATTAACGTACATGATGAACTACAGTCATCTTACTGTCCTTCGAAATATCTCCGATAACTATGCACCGCTGACCTCTGCAATACATGTCATGGAAACTTTGCAGGAAGTGTTCCTTTGGGGTGGTGTTCAAATCTTCGTGAAGTTGTAAGGTCCCATTTGGACCTTACTCTGTGTATTTGTATATACCTAGTTTGTAGAATTTCTGGGAGATTAGCTCTCATTTGGACCTAACCTCCGGCTAAGTTATAGTTCAATGGGTCAGGGGTAATGTAAGGTCCCTATGGTCCCGACATAGTCAGTTTCATGTAAATTTTTTCACATATGTAAACTGGCCACAGATGTATATTGTAAGTGGCACAGTAATCTTTGGAAGTTCGATTGTAGAGTAAGCGCTCTGGATGCGAGAGGGGACAGTCAGTAGAAAGTCAGTTGCGAGCTGAGTTGCGGAGAGTTACTTGTTGGATGAGGTAGCGATAGGACGGTTTAGAGAAGGCAGTTGTTAAGTATGTGATGCAGCACGCTATTATGGTAATGCATGATGTTAATTTAATTTTCTGTAATATTTTTCTACTTCATATTTTTTAAGAATAGATTTGGTAGTTAGTTTCCTCTTCCTTTCATTTTCTTCATTTATGATTATTGTTGGACTTAATTACTACCCACATATCATTTTTGAAAATTTTTAATACTAAAATACTGTATGACGCGAGCTGCTTGCTGTTTCGTGTTTTGCAATAAGATACAAGGTAAGTCAATTTTTTTTTATTTTATCTGTGTCGCAGTCAGATTGTTTCCCCCTTTTTATTATTCATCAGTGTTCAAAAATGTTCAAATGTTTGTTAAGCTTATGGGACTTAACTATGGGTCATCAGTCCCTAAACTTTCAAACTACTTATCAACTACCTTATACTAAAGACGGCACAAATATCCATGCCCGAGGGGGGATTCGAACCCCCGACCGTAGTGGCCGTGCAGACCGTGACTGGAGCGACTCAGTCTCCTCGGCCACCGCGGCCGACTTCATCACTGTCGTTGTACCCTTTGGGAGTACTTTAGACAGGGCCATAAATTCTAGTCTTTCAGTTTCCCCATTTACCGGGCATGTCCTTTGCGCATATTAATGTTTTCTAAGATTTACCTCGGTGGTCACCACATTGTTCGGTTTTTAAAAGTCCAGATTTGCAAGTACGTAGTGTTGATCAATTTCCATTAAACATTAAGCTATTCCAGATACCTTCCAAATTTCTATTAAAATAATTTATTTATTTAATTTATTCGGGATACCTGGCAACGTTTAGTTGGATGTCAGGAATATCGTGAAGTCTCTTTCAAAGGGAGTTTGTGTCGAGGGAATAGAAAGAAGTCTGACGGATTGAGATCCGGTGAGTATAGTGAATATTAATGTTTCACGACAACGTTCACCCATACACAGCTAATATCGTCAAACAGTTCCTGCCAAAAAAGGGAATAGTGCAGCTTGAACATCCACCATACTCGCCGGAACTCAAGCCGCCAGACTTCTTGCTTTTCCTTCGAGACAAACTCCCTTTTAAAAGAAAGAGACTTTACGATATTCCTGACATCCAACGAAACGTGAGGAACGTTTTAACACTATCCCATAGGAACATTTCGTGAAAATGTATTGCAGAGATCAGCTTCAGCACTGATTAAAATTTTCTGCATCATCTTGGTTCCAAGGTCCCCTGAACATTGATGTTGGATGTGAATATTGCATCAAGAACACAGTTTCTTATATCATAGATGACACAACCCGCACTAAGATTTAAACTACCAAGATTTAAGCTGTGGGATTAGGTAAGACGGCCTATCAGTTCCATTCATAACACCAGGAAAGCAGTACACTGCTTGTGGTGACGCTAGTTCTGCCGTGCCTAGAAGGTCAATTCAGAAGTTTGATCGAAACCGAATTGTTACTTTGTGTCAGGAGGGACTCCCATCAAGGGACATTTCGAGACGTCTCGAAGTGAAAGTGAACCAAGTGATTGTTCGAACCACATACATACATCACTAGACTGGTAAACTTACCTCTGTGACTCAAGTCTGATGCCGCCATATTGCCTCACCTCACGTTAAAAAGTTTCCATACGGTACTACTATGACCTTCTGATACGATATGACGTTGTAATCTGTACTAGTTGGTTTGAACAAGATTTGTATTTGAGCCAACACTTCCGCAGTATTTGAATTTAATATATAGGCCTACATTGTCTAATCGTGTTATGAGAAGAACGTGTTACGTACGCTAAAATTTTACTTACTGTCCTGGTGGCCTCGCGTGGCTACGTTGTCAGTCATGAGATGTTGGCATTAGCCGTTCTCTTGACGATAAAATGTTTTGTCATGAGGGCAATTACTATTATTGAGTGCACCAAGGCATATACAAAAATCTGGAAATCGTAGAGCACGAACAGAATTATTTATTTACTTTATCATCTGTACGAAATACTAATCAACTCAGAATTACTAATAATATCAACATCTTGGTTAGGGCTTTATACCGTTTTGTTGATGTTGCCAACATAATCATAAGAGGCCACCGGGATGGTAAGTAAAATTTCACCATTACATGCAGTTAAAGCAGATTGTAGTTAACGGAAAAACACTAAGACTAAACATACCTCTTATACACGACAAATATCACATTTATAGCGGTCATACTATTGAAAGACAAGCCCGCAGTTGATCGAGACTGGTAACAGATGAACAAAAACAGCAAATTCATGAGACTCATTACTGTATCAAAGTAGACCGTAGTTTTCGTAAGAACACCCAAAAGAATAAAGATACGTGTTATCCACAACAAATGGCTCTTTTATAACGACCATACTACTGATAGAAAAGTCGAAGTGGTATGAAATTGGTAACAGATCGATAAAAACGCCAAATCAGTGAACTCAGTATCTTCCATTTGTTGTACGAAAAATTACAGCGATATACAACACACGAATTTACCATTGTCTATCAACTCTAAAGACATCGTAGTTATGTGAGTTCACCCGCATTTTTATGACACTTTTCTGTACATACACATACGACTGCTCGTACGTTTATAGTATAGAAATATGGCGGCGAGCGATTTCAGTGAAACCAATGATAGTGCATACGACATTGCCAGTCTAGTAATATATGTCTGTGGTTAGGACATGTGGAAGATACAAAGATGATGGATGCGTCGATGACTTGCCTCGCTCTTACCGACCAAAGGCTGCAACAGCACTCATGGATTTCAGCTCGGAGGAACCCTGAGAGGGACCCCACCATGATGAATAATGATTTTCGTGCAGCCAACCGTCGTCGTGTTTCGACTCAAACTGTAAGTAATAGGCTGCACGGCATCTAACTTCAGTCCCGTCGTCTATAGCGAGGTCCAGGTTTGACAACTACACAACATGCGGCGCGGTTCAGATAGACCAGAAGCATGCTGTATGGGCTCTTCGGAATTGGCATCAAGTGCTATTCACAGATGAGACTCACACCTGCCTTCAACCAGACAACCATCGGAGACGTTTTTGGAGTCATCCTGTCTTAGACAATCCGTAGAGAGTGCAGCAAAGTAACGGTTCCCTCATGTTTTGTGCGAGGCCAACATACTGTTCACTGAAGTACGTGATCAAGTGCACGACTAAGAACGAAGTGGACGCCCGTCTGTGGTTAATTATGAAGTGGTTCATTCAAGTGTAGAGAGTAATTAAGCACTACCGTAAGTTTACACTTACTGCCATTGCAATGGAAGTTCCGCAAATCTCACGGTCACTAACTATTGTCAATTTACATGTGGAACCTATGAAAATTCGTGTAGTAATTTTGAAGATTATCCTCAACAAAGAGACGTAAACGATGGCTTATAAACAAATGATTAAATCATGATATCGTTATTTCTCTGATCCGATTTTAATTATTGAAGCCTTTATGTAACCGCACAATATGCTCAAGATACGTGTGAAAACCACATGAAAATTATTCACGTAGTTTTGAAAACAAGCGTGTTCAAAGAGACAGACAGACAGGATAAAAAATTTCAGATTACGATATTATTTTTTCCGTGATCCGATTTTTATGCAACGTAGTCTATATGTTGTTCAGAGTTACGCTCAAGTTACCTGTGGAAACCCCATACAAATTCTTGAACTGGTTTCGGAGATAAGAGGTTTTTAATATTTGAACAAACAGGCACGACGGTTACTGAAAACACCTAAAATTACGATATCTTTTTTTTCTCGTGATCCGATTTTGATAAAATTATGCCTATATGTTGACCAAAACTTTTCTCATGTTTCCTGTGAAAACCGCAAGTAGATTCGTCCAGTAGTTTTGAAGATTAAAGAGAACAGCCACAGGCCTACATTTAAAGATTTATTATTAGTATAGATTCTAAAGCAATACAACCTAATTTCGTGTACCCGCTCGGATAGCCATGTAGTCTAACGCGCCGCTTTCCGAGACAGGGAGGAGTACCGGCCCCGGTTGGAATCCGCCCGGAGGATTACGAAAACGTGTCGCAGTGCCAGCCAGCCTGGATGTGGTTTTTAGGCGGTTTTCCACATCCCCCTAAGTGAATATCGGGCTGGTCCCCAAGTCACGCCTCAGTTACTCGGTTCACTAACATTTCTTAACACTTTACACTTTCGCACATCTATAACACAATACGCAAACATTTGGGGTACACATTTTCTCATGGGGGGTATAGGGGGGCGGCAGGAAGGGCATCCAGCCACGCTGTAAATATTTACCCATGCCAAATCCGCGTTTAACACAGTGCCAACCCTGCATGTGCGGGACAAGGGCCAAAGAGATAGATAGATAGACAACATAATTTCGTTTTTTTGGGGGGTGGGGGGCATTGGTCCCCTTCATCCCTCTCCCCATTGGCTACGATCCTGGAGAAAGGTAATCATTATTAGAAATAATAGACTTTGAAAATTTGAAAAAGCTGTAGGTTCCGTACAAAAAATGACTGTTTCTGTAAAAGTATTTTAATTTCACATGCCATACGCGTTTCGGGCAGCACCCATGGTCTCATGACCTACTAAAAAGTGGTTTGTTAAAGAAGGTTTCTTAATTCGTATTGAATTGGCTATAGCTGCCCGCACCGAGACGTCGGTTTATTGTGCGGTATCTCTGCCTATTATAGCTAGTAAAGCCCACTAGTGTCCTTACTGAGCAGCAGAAGTCCCTCTATTAGATATTTATTAGACACAATTTCTTCAGGAATTCGTGACCCCTTCTTGCTTCCAGCGGTTCTAACACATGGAAACATGTGTAAATGTCTTTTCAAGTTCCCAAGGTCAGTCATTAGACTTACTATGATTTGTCTCCTGTTTAGGCCCAGGATTGTGGAACTTAATTTAGAGCACGCAATAGGCATCATGAGTTTAATATGCTTTAGTTCTGGAATCTTGTTGCAGTACTGTCCTTTAATACAGATGGGTAGTTCTCTTTTTGCCTTTGATTTGGTAATTGTCAGAACAGATTCTACAGCAGCTGTATTTGGTGTTATTTTGGAAACGGAAGATACTGCTCGCATGGTGTGGCCCGTTCATTAAACCAATTTGAATCCGATGGAGCATGTAAGTAGTGTACTACTTTAATCAAATTGCGTGGTTATGGTATATCACCCCAAATTTGTGACTGGATAGGGGACTTCCTGTCAGAGAGGACACAGTTCGTAGTAATCGATGGTAAGGCATCGACTTAAACAGAGGTGATATCGGGCGTACCACAGGGTTATTGGTCCTCTGCTGTTCCTTATTTACATAAACGATTTAGGATAAAATCTAAGTAGCTCTCTTAGCTTGTTAGCAGATGACGCCGTCATTTACCGTCTAGTAAAATCGTCTGAAGATCAAAACCAACTTCAGAACGATCTAAATAAGATATCACTATGGTGTAAAAAATAGCAATTGACTCTAAATAATGCGAAGTGTGAAGTCGTCCACATGAGTACGAAAATAAATCCGTTATATTTGTTTGCAAGATAAATCAATCAAACGCGAAGACTTTAAAATCCAGAAAATATCTAGGATTTACTATTACTTCAGACTTAAACTGGAAAGAACGTGTAGATAATGTCGTGGGAAAGGCGAACCAGAGACTGCGTTTTATTGGCAGAACCCTTAAAAGATGCAACAGAACTACTAAAGAGACTGCATACACTACGCTTGTCCGTGCTTTTTTGGGAGTATTACTGCCTAGTGTGGCATCCTTATCAGGTGTGTTTGACGGAGGACATCGAAAGAAGAGCAGCTCGTTTCGTATTGTTACGATACAGAAGCGACAGCGTTACGGAAATGATACATGATCTGGGATGGCAATCATTACAGTAATGGCGCTTATCGCAGCTGCGTAGGCTACTTACGAAACTACAATCGGCGACATTCTCCCCGGAATGCGAAAATATATTGTTGTATTGTTGACTCCCACTTACATAGGTAGAAATGATCTCGGAATAAAATACGAGAAATCTGAGCTCGAACGGAGAGATTCAGGTGTTCTTTCTTCCCGCGCGCTATTCGAGAATGGAATGGGACATAAACAGTATACCGGTGGTTCGATGAACCCTTTGCCATGCACTTAAATGTGTTTTGCAGAGTATCCCATGTAGATGTAGATGTAGACTACAGAGACGAGTTGCATCTTGTGAGCATCCGCAAAAATTCTGCAATATTTGCGAATCATTTTTATTTTCACATATCATAACGCGATTCGGGTAGCTAAAAGTCTGTTCATTAATTCGCAGCATATCCCGCCAGTGTCAGGATTGTATTGCTGCCAGAGGTGGCCACACCCATACTTCAACACGTTGTCAGAACGTGTAAGTAAACCCGAAAAAAGTAAAAAATAAATAAAAAATAAAAAAGTGTTTGTTACATTGTTCTTGTCCTGTCTTCCGCAGTTGCTTTTTTATATTATAATGTAGACATTTATGTAGTCCATCTATGCAACTGAATAATAAAACTTTTACATTGTCACATGCATTTCGCCCTTATGTGTAAGACATCATCAGTGGTCTGTAATTTAAACAAGATTATGTTTTACAATATTTCGTTATTTACGTTTTCAGTATTTTAGGTGCGTTGTCTAAGTATCGTTAGTTATATCTGGATGTAGGACTAACTAGATGTGGTCCTGATTGGTGACTTTAGGTTGTTTTGTTCCCAATTTTATTCCATTGTCGTTTTCGTTTATAGCACTTCACCACTATTACTAGCTACATAAGAAATACACACATACAAACACACACACACACACACACACACACACACACACACACACACACACAAACAAACACTCACACATGCTGATATAAAGCAAAGATAGGACAAACACACATTCAATAGTTGGCAACACCACCCAAAAGGAAAACACAAACAAAAGTGCATGTGCCTAATGGTACTAGTGGTGAAGTATTAAAAACGAAAACGGCAATGGAGTGAAATTGGGAAAAAAAGCATCCTAAAGTCACCAATCAGCACTACATGTAAACCAGCATTCACCAAAAATTGTAAGAAAGAACATCAAATTAAAATTAAGTATACTTCGATAACGTGCCAGAACTGTTCATAACCTACAATACTGAAAACGTAAAAAATGAAATATTGTAAAACATAATCAGGTATAAATTACAGGTCACTGATGATGCCTTACAAATGAAGGGGATGTGCATATGGCAATATACAACTTTTATTATTCAGTCGCATCGACGGACTACATAAATATCTACATTATAAGATAACTTTATTGTCCACTGCAATGCATGTCGTGGTTTTTTCCGTTCTGTATTCTTTAAATTTTTAAAATCTACTATCACCTGTTTTTTGTATCAAAATAAACACAGCCTTGCAACCTCCGTTTGAAGTTTCAATATTGGTCACCAGTGTATACAAAGTTATGAACATTTAGTCGTGAATACTGCAAGTTTGGGAAACGCTGGTCTGGAATGTTGATCTGCAAGGGAAGGAATGCGGCTGTACGAGAAAATTCCACCGGGACTTGTGCTGCAGCGCTGTTCTACTCGATCATGTTGGACCAAATGGAACCTAATAGGAGGTTGCGGTGACACGAAAGCGCGCACTGGAGGCGCTTCTCGGGGACGGCATGAATAGCAGCCGTGGGGAATGTGAGGAGACGCGGCGAAAGTGAGAGCCAACTTGTCTCCTCTGCTGCCGTCTTCTCCCCTGGGCGTGGCGTCCCCCGCGGCCGCTCCATCACACCGACGGCCGCCCACAACCAGCCTAATTGCCGCCAGGTGAAAGCCGGCAACACGTGTCACTCCAGCGGGTGTTGCCACTCTGCTGTCAGAGCTGCGACATAACGTATGCGACGTGTGTCCGAAAATAATGGGAATTTGTGGTATTATGGTTATAATTTGACTTATTGATCTATTGATCAACTTAGAGACAATATCGAAGGAAAGGAAGATGAAATAGGAGATACTATACTGAGAGAAGAAACCTGACAGAGCATTGAAAGACCTAAGTCAAAAACAAGGCCCCTGGAGTAGATGACATTCCCTAAGAGCTACTGAAGTCTCTAGGAGAGCCTGCCGCCGCGGTGGAGTAGAAAGCGCCTCGCTGCGGAGCGCGCGGTTGCTCGCCGTGGAGGTTCGAGTCCTCCCTGGAGCATGGGTGTGTGTGTTGTCCTTAGGTTAGTTTACCTAGGTTTAAGTAGTTTGTAAGCTACGGACTGATGACCACGCAGTTTGGTCCGATAGATTTACAAACATTTGAACATTTTTTTTTAGAGCCTGCCATGACAAAACTATGGCAAAAGACTATTCACACACACACACACACACACACACACACACACACACACACACACACACATATATATATATATATATATATATATATATATATATATATATATATATATATATATATAATATATGGTGTTACAAAAAGGTACGGCCAAACTGTCAGGAAACGTTCCTCACACACAAAGAAAGGAAACATGTTATGTGGACATGTGTCTGGAAACGCTTAATTTCCATGTTAGAGCTCATTTTAGTAGTTCTCTTTAAATGTAAATTGACATAATTCGTGCAGACAATTGTCAAAATACACAATTGTTTCGTTAGTATGTACTGTACTTCCTCGATTCACCGCCAGTTGGCCCAATTGAAGGAAGTGCTTGTGTTGACATGCGACTCATTGCTCTACAGTACTAGCATCAAGCACATCAGTACGTAGTATCAACTGGTTAGTGTTCATCACGAAAGTGGTTTTGCAGTCAGTGCAAAGTATACAAATGTGGTAAATCGAGGAAGTACAGTACGTACTAACGAAACAATTGGGTATTTTGACAATTGTGTGCACGAATTATTTCAAAAGAGAAATAGGAGATACTATGCTATAAATATATTAATAATAGAATATATAAGAATATACAATATAATAATATATAATAACACAATATATAATAATATATTAATAATATCATAAATAATATAATAAAATATATTAATGAGAATTACTAAAATGAGCTCTAACATGGAAATTAAGCGTTTCCGGATACATGTCCACGTAACATATTTTCTTTCTTTGTGTGTGAGGAATGTTTCCTGAAAGTTTGGCCGTACCTTTTTGTAACACCATATATATATATATATATATATATATATATATATATATATATATATATATATATATATATGTGTGTGTGTGTGTGTGTGTGTGTGTGTGGTTGTTTGTGTGTGTGTGTGTGGAATGCCGAAACTGGTAGTGAAAGAATAAATGTTTCTGTTAAACATACGGCTGTTGGTATCTCAGTTCCTACATTCTCTTGACCAGCCGCAGTCCCGCTTCCACCAGCAATGACGCATTCAATAAGAATACGAAATGGTGAACATAAGAGGGACGACAGGGGGCACTACAGCCGTAGTGTGTGACATGTGGGAATTAAGACGGGCAAGAGGCGACCACTGGTATCCAAGATTTTAGGCCGTTTTTAAACGATGAACGAACTTGCGATAGATTGATAATAAGTTGCGTTAATGGAGGATGCCAGTCGTTTGAACGGAATCACTAGTTCATCGCGCTAGAATCGGTGCACGATAATCGTATCGATAAAGCAATAGGGCCATTCCTAAATTCGGTGCTAGTGGGTTCGCTGCGCATGCAAGAGCTAGTAGCTGTCTGCTGCAGAAATGGTTTCGATCACTCTGCCATTATGTGTTGAAATGTTCAAATGTTTGTGAAGCTTAACTACGGGATCATCAGTACCTAAACTTTACTATAAACAGCACAAACATCCATGCCCGAGGGGGGATTCGAATCCCCGACGGGGAACGGCCTTGCGCATTGCAGCGTAGCGCCTCAATGCGCTCGGCCGCCCCGCCGCCGTCCTAGTTATGTGTATTTTGACTTTTGACTTTTGTTTGTGGTCGTGTCGTCGTCGCAAGGAACATCATCAGCAAATGAGTGTACTGTAATTTTCGTAAATATTTTCATGAAAGTTTTTAAACCTTTGCAAATTTCATGATTACTTAATGACGCGCTAATGTGAAATCACGATTACTGCTGTTATGAAATGGAACGAAGCTGCTATTACAGTTTTAATAGCGGCATATAGTGAAGAGCCAACTCTTTTTGATGTTGGGAATAGCTTGTACGATAATAAATTACGAATGTTTCAGTTCATAGTCTCAGAAACTCGTAAATATTCGTTAATATGGCTTGAAGTTATAGCAGCATCAGTTTTGTTTAAGTTACTACGGAAAGGCAGAAAGGAAAAATTATATATAAATGCGGAATTCATTTGGATCCTCCGGCATCGATTCTCTCAATACTGTGGTGTATGTGTCGCGGTTTTTTTCTTCTCTTATCTGAAGCCATCGTCGCACCCAGCAGCTATGTTTTCTTCGGCGTTGTATCCGCCTTCTATCAACGTAAGCCATTGCCACGCAGCCAATGCTATGGCTAAGCTTAGCGCTGTTGACCTCATTTCCATAAAATGTTGTACTAGCATACAACCCCACAAAACAACAACAGACGAGACTCGCGACACATTCGCTAGTAGCGTTCACTATTTACGTTTATCGTCTAAACTCGCTGTCACAGGATCTTGCATGAGTTCTGGACTATTACCCTAGGAGCGCTTCAGTAGACTTATCTTTTTTGTTCAGTTTCGTTCACCGTTTAAAAAGGGCTTTAAGGTGACCGCTGGTCCCAAGCGGGAGGCCCGGATACGAATCCCGACGTCCATCCAGCAGGAAAGTGTGTCGCAAGAATAACCATCAACAACAGGACCCATCCGTTTGAATTTGTCGTGTTAACAGAATGTAGTCACAGTGTCATCCTCGGATGGGACTTCCTTCAGGCATACCAAGCTATCATTGACTGTGGAAGATCTGAGCTGCAAGCTGAAGAAGTTGTTCCAACGGATACACGTAATACAGAATTTTCTGGGAAGTTATTTGACGTTGACAATGTGACGATGCCGCCGTTGACGATGAGAAGAGTTGCAGTCACAAACACAGATGCGCGATTAAATTGTGAAGTGCTTGTTGATAGTTAAAAGTCTATCAGGCTCACCAAAAAAATTTCATACCAGCGGCTATCATAAGCATTGCCGGAGGTCGAGGAGAGATTTGGATCACTAATTGTCACGAGCAGTCGCAACTTATCCGCAAGGGAATGTGACAGCTAAACCAATCCAGGACGGTGAGCTCAACGTCATCAACGAAGACCCATGCTCTGTTGTTAGTACAGACAACACGCTGGAGCAAACAAACGTGGAACTGCCCGGACTGACCAAGGAACAACGCCAGCAGGTTTTAGCTATACTACGTCAATTTTCGGGTGCATTCACACCTCAGTAGAGGAAACGTCAGACGAAACGGCCCACGAAAAGGCATCGTATCAATACTGGTGATCATCCACCAATTAGCCAGCGTTCGTATGGAGTGTCGCCAGCTGAAAGACGGATAATTCGGGAGGAAGTGGAGAAGATGTTGCACGATGACATTATTCAACCCTCGGAGAGTCCTTGGTCGTCTCCGGTGGGCCTTGTAAAGAAGAAGAATGGCATGTGGCGATTCTATGTCGACTATCGGCGGCTGAACAAAATCACCAAGAAAGATGTCTACCCACTGCCGCGCATTGACGACACCTTAGACTGCTTGAAAGGAGCTACAAACTTCTCAACTATGGACATGCAAACAGGTTACTGGCAAATCGAGGTTGACGAAGCTGACAGGGAGAAGACGGCTTTAATTACACCTGACGGCCTCTATGAATTTAAAGTAATGCCATTTGGATTATGTAATGCTCCGGCCACATTCAAACGCATGATGAACAACTTCGCTTCGACACCTTAAGTGGACGACGTGTCTTTGCTATTTAGATGACATTGTCGTTTTCTCGAAAACATTTGAAGAATATCTGAGTCGCCTGTCAACTGTGTTGAAGTGTGTTCAGACTGCAGGACTCCGCCTGAATCCAAAGAAGTGCCTATTCGTCGCCAAAGAGATAAAAATCCTGGGGCACCTAGTCAACGGAGATGGTGTCCGTCCTGATCCAGATAAAGTAAGGGCAGTCACAGAATTTCCAACACCTCAGCACAAACGTGATGTGAGAAGTTTTCTCGGACTGTACTCATACTACCGACGTTTAATAAAAGGATTTTGTAACAAGGCGCGTCCAGTACAAGAACTTCTGCAGGGAGACGCCAAGTTTTACTGGGATGAGACAAAGGAAAGAGCTTTCCGGGCAAGTAAGGAGGCTCTAACTTCTGCACCAGTGCTAGCCTTGTACGACGAGAATGCGGAAACGGAACTTCACACAGACGCCAGTGGTTATGGGATTGGTGCAGTACTTGTACAAATTAAGGACGGTGCTGAAGAAGTGATAGCCTATGCATCAAGAGTACTCTCAAAGTCCGAGATAAACTATTCGACAACTGAGAAAGGATGTCTCGCAGTTATCTGGGCTATCAACAAAATCCGGCCGTATTTATTCGGCAAACCATTCACCGTTATACAGGCCACCATTCTTTGTGTTGGCAGACTAGTTTGAAGGATCCATCAGGTCGACTAGCAAGATGGGCACTAAGAGTCCAAGAGTACGATGTCACAGTGGTATTCAAGAATGGGCGCAAACATAAGGATGCCGACTGCCTTTCGAGGAATCCATTAGTGGAACACAACAGCATTTTGAAATTTCAGCCCTCACTGAATTAGATGACGTTACAGCTGAACAGAGGGAAGATCCAGCACTATTAAAAACGGTAGAGGCCTTGGTGAAAGGAGAACCGACCAATGGAGAGTTCCAACTTATAAACGGGACATTGTATAAGAGCAACTACGATCCACTGGGCCCCGAATGGCTACTGGTAGTTCCAGCTCATCTCCAGCCAGCTATTCTCAAATATTTCCACGATACTCCAATATCCGGTCATCTGGGATCCGTGAAGAGCCTAGACAGAATCAGATGCAGGTATTACTGGAAAGGTCTCTACCGATCTTTCAGGCACTATGTGAGTCACTGTAAAGAGTGCCAGCGACGGAAGCATGTGCCGCAATCACCTCCAGGACATCTCGTACCGATTCCGCCGGCAGCAGCGCAATTCCACCGAGTTGGGATTGATCTTTTAGGGAGGTTCCCGAAGTCTAAAACCGGTAACCGATGGATAATAGTCTGCACTGACTACCTCACACGCTACGCTGTCACCAAACCTGTGCCGACTGCAGAAGCTCCAGAGATCGCAAAAATCTTTGTAGAAGACATTATTTTGAAGCATGGAGCACCATGTGTGTTGATATCTGATCGTGGAAAAAGATTCCAGTCAAAATAGTATCAGAAGTAATGTCGCGGTGCGACATTGTCCACAGGATGACAACTGCGTACCATCCTCAGACAAACGTTTTAACAAGACGTTAGCCGACATGCTGTCGATGTACGTCGATGTTGAGCAGAAGGATTTGGATACAATTCTGCAAGTCGTGACATTTGCTTACAATACCGCAAGACAAGACACCACAGGCTTCACTCCGTTTTTCCTGCTCCATGGCCGCGAAGCTGAGACGACAATGGATACGCTGTTCCCGTTCCAACCGGACGACACTCAGGATGACTATGTTAAACAGCTCATCACCAGGGTCGAAGAAGCAAGACAGCTGGCTCGTATACGGACACTGGATGCACAGAAGAAGGACCGTCAGCGTTATAACGACAAGCACCGACCTGTTGTGTACATCCCAGGAGATCTGGTAAGGATTTTTACCCCTGTACGGAAGGTTGGACTGTCAGAAAAGTTATTGAAGCGATACTTTGGTCCCTATCGTACCATACGCTGCCTGTCAGACGTCACATACGAAGTTGAGGATTATGAGCCGTCGTCGAAATGTCAAAAACGTCCTGCGCATGAAGCCTTACTACGACCCTGAAGAGCAGGTAGACGACAATGGGTTCTTGTTCAAGGACTCTGAGGACGGTAATGTTCCTGATGAAGCCACGACAGGAATGTCTGTCGTCGATAATCATCTACATCTACATCTACATCTAAATCTACATCTACATAGATACTCTGCAAATCACATTTAAGTGCCTGGCAGAGGGTTCATAACCACTTTCATAACTTTTCTCTACCGTTCCATTCTCTAATAGCGCGCGGGAAGAAAGAACACCTAAATCGTTCCGTTTTCGATCTGATTTCTCTTATTTTATTGGGATGGTCATGTCTCCCTAAGTAGGTGGGTGCTAGCAAAATATTTTCACATTCATAAGTAAAAGTCGGTGATTGAAACTTCGCAAACAGATCACGCCGCAATGAATAATCGTGGAGAAGGGAAGGATTCTCTTGAACTGCCATACAGAGGACCCATGACACGTTCAAGATCCAGAACATTGCAGCCGACGCGACAGGGAACATAATAGCGGGTCGCTGTTTGTCCAGGAGAGGGAGCAATGCTGCGAGAGAGCAGGTACACCGACTGCCGGCGTGGCGCAGCGGATAGCGTCAGGGACAGCCGTGCTGAAAGTCGGCCGTTTCAATACCGCCCACCCGGCAAAAATTTATTTCTTTGTAATTAACAATTCCAGAATGTTCTACATCTTTCTTATGTTCACTTGTAAATTCTACTTGTTTCTTATGTTAACTGTTCTTCTAATTTCTGGTAAATTCTATCTGCGTATAAATAGCAGAGCACTCTGCCCGAGAGGCAGTCAGTGCTGCGAGTATGTTAAGTTCGTAATAAACGTGCTTTGAGTATAAGTGCTGTGTTCAGTTGCCTTCAAAGTCAAGCCAGCTCCCATTTCAACGCGACAATATGACATTTTATAGACAGTATACACGCATACAGTTGAGTTTAGCTTCTAAATTGTATTACAGTACGACATGTAGTTCATGACATATGAGCACATAAACAGTAACGTTCATGGAAAACCGCCCTATCGCGCACCAAGTTTTAATCTATTACTTCTTTACTAATAACTGTATTCCCAAGAAATAGTACAGACATGCAGCCCTTATACAAATGAATATGTACGTGAAGAATGGCAGGAACAAATAAATAAATGCCGGGAAACGCCGGGTTTTCAGCTAGTAATTTATGGATGTCAACGTTGTATATACAGCACGACAACCGATTACTTTCAATCGAGAATGTTGGCAGTGTCAGAGACCATAACACAGGCGACGACACGTGACTGACAGTGACGCCCTCAAGACGGCTTATGTATTGGCGCACTCTTCACTTTTAGTTGTAGTTCGCCGCTTCACCTCGGAGGATGTATTCTACATTCGAAGCCGAAACTTCAGGAGAAATTTTGAACACCACATCTCATACCGAATATTTTAATCGATTGTGTACAGTTCTAATCCTAATGTTCCTATACGGTATAATGCTATACTTTCCTCGTCCATTCCCGTATTGTCCAGTCGTTGCTCACTATTCTGGAGACGATTCCAGCCGTCATGGTTTCTTATTTCCAGCTGAAACTGTCTCACTCCTTGTGTTCGCGGTCGGTTGCTTGCAACATAGTTGTAGCAGCGTTGCGGTCTCACAAAATAATTATTCCCACGCTCGTTATGTCTGTTTCGTGCTTTACTCGCTTTGTAAGACTCTGTTTCTTGGAGTGTACTCTAATAGGCTTTTACATTTTCTCTGTAGCATTCTGCTAGTAATATCCTGTAGTTTCTTGGCACCTTCATGAAGCAGAACCTAGTAAAATCTCTCGGACGGCATGGAGCGTTGAGAAATTGATTTTCAACATCTCCTAGAAGAATTTAAATTAATCGCAAAATCCGAATCCTTAAAGTTCTTATCACCGAAACGTCATGTTTTATATTCAATGTTGACCAGTTAATTGTTGATATGTGAATGTTGTGCATTCGTGCATACGTGCTGGACTGGTCCACATTCTCGTTGTGGCTTCATCGTACAAATAGATGTACAGTAACATAACTTACGCTTTAATAGCTAAGAAGGCGGTGGCAAAAGTAATATAGTGATAGGGGTTCTGGTGCTATGACCTTGAATGACCCCACTACCCCATCTCCAAACCTAGCCCCATTCCTCCTCCCCTGGAAATGGCGCTCTTGCCCCAACAAACCTAGATGATTGACATCTAATATGAAATTACAATTTCCATCTAATCTCAGATGCAATACACTTCTGCTCCCCTCCCCCCCCCGCTCCACACACACACACATACTTAAGAATACACACATTTAAGAACAATTGAAATCTGACGGCCACCGCCCTCACAACCGCTCAGTTGGTGAACCAACATCCCACCACCACCATCACCACCACCACCACCACCACCACCCCTGACAACAGTCACTTATGAAGGATGTCACCCCAGTGCATAAAAGTAAATGTTTGTTCTTTCTTCTTAATACTGCATCATTTCAGTAGTTTTCCGCCCTAAAACCTTAAAATAAAAAAATAAAACTGCATCTTTCATGTGTATTTGTGTGTGTGTGTGTGTGTGTGTGTGTGTGTGTGTGTGTGTGTGCGTGCGTGTGTATGTTTGTAGATATGCTCACGCTCCACCATAAAATATTAGTTCTAATTGCTGTTGGCAGAGGCACTCCTCTGCACAGATGTATTTTGAACTTATGATCGGTATTGCTCCTGTGCAGATTAGAAGACGTCCTTGCTTTATTCTTATTACTGTATCCTTCCTGCGTGTCTGTGTGCGTGTGTACTGTCTCACTCTGTTTTCGTTAAGGTTAAACATCTAGTTTTCTGTTTCAGCGTTCTTTCAGCAGCGTCAGCCATCAATCAAACACACTGATTGCCGATGCCCATTGGTGGTGAAGAGGAGGGATACAAGGACAAACGCATTCACGTACTTTGTGAGCCTATACTCACTTGGTAAATACATATTTATTTGTCTTTTAGACAGTGAGCGATTGAATGTACCACTTTACTAATGTATTCCCATCTTGTTGCAGATGACAGCAAGAACAACATCAAACACAGCCATGAACCGTAAATATACGTTTGCATTTTGTGCTATGTAGATGACTGATTTTTAAAGCAGATATCTCAGAGCTATATGTTTTTATTGCAGAACCCCAATACGATAATACTTCCCATCAACATTGCTATGCAATGGATACAATTCATTACAATTAATGCCTTCGATATAAGGACTTGAAAAGTTCGCGAAGAACAGAAGTTGAAAAACGTTTAATGTGTTCTTTACTCTCGTGGTCTGAAAGAAAACGTTTCATGTGTTATTTAGTCTCGTGGACTGAAAGAACCTTGTTTCGCTTGAAAACAGATGAACAACTTCTTTACTAGTCTGCCTGCTGTCGATAAAGCCACATCAGCTGTGTAGCTGTGGTTACAGCTATGTACAGATTGCAATACACTAGCCGGCCGCGGTGGCCGAGGGGACTCAGGCGCTCCAGTCACGTTCTGCACGGCCACTGCGGTCGGGGCTTCGAATCCCCCTCGGGCACTGATATTTATGTCGTCCTTAGTATTAGCTACTTCATAAGTAGTGTGTAAGTTTAGGGACTGATGACCCCGTAGTTATGTCCCATCAGCTATATAAACATTTGAACATTTTGAGCAATACACTACATGTAGTTTTCTCTCCTCTGTAGGAAAGTGTGGCTGTTGAATACATTTCATACTGGAATTGATTCTGATCACTGTTCCAAACATTACCTTTCTTCACACCCTCTGTTATGAACATGTTCACATCCCCCACAAACTGTTGTGCCTTCTGACGTACAACGTTATCGTCTTTATGCCCTTATGTGTGTCCAATGTAGTAATATTCCTGGATGAAATGCTATATTTAGCCTTGTGATGGTCGACAAAGGAAATGGACACTTTAAAACTGACCAAGCCAACCGTTTTAGCCCCTTCTAGTGCCTACATCTGCAGACGCCAACAGTGAACTGTAGATCCACATGTCCTTGCACCATCAAATTGCGATATAACATACTCTGTTATAGTTTGTAATTACGGCAGCCTGATTCCTTTGAAACGAGTACTTGCTCCCTATTACCTACACACATAATTAATGTGCAATCTGATGCATTTACAGCGCTTCTTTAGTTTTCTATAGGAAGTAAGCCACAATTGTAATAGTCCTCATAATGTTCTGTAGTACGCAGTCGTAAATATTATTTAATACACTGGACCTCATAATTTTTGGTAGTGAGGGTTCGTACTCATGGAGACCTGACTGTTCCTATTGCTCTGGAGATGAATGTAGTGTATTGCTTGTAGATTCAAATGTTTTTATAGTCTGTGGGACTTAACTACGGGGCCATCAGTCCCTAAACTTACAAACTACTTATGAACTACTCACAAACTAGGACGACACAAATATCCATGCCCGAGGGGGGATTCGAACCCCCGACCGTAGTGGCCGTGCAGACCGTGAACTGCTTGTAGAGCCACCTTCAAATTCCATATTCTATTCAGTATAACGTCGTGTACTTCAGGTTCATCAACATTATATTTCTGAATTATTATGTCATATAACATACCCACAAACTCCATATCCTTGGACTCGATGTCATCTTTATATTCAGCATCTTGCAACTTGGTCCCTTATATTTGGACCACATGCCTAGGATTTATCTTCAATATTCACTTCACTGAACATAGTTTACACAGAAAATCGCTTGCAAATGTTCCAATATTTGTAAATCTTAGGGACTTAACTGCTGCGGTTATCAGTCCTTCGGTTTATATACTACTTAAACTAAGGACAACACACACAGCCGCGGTGGACTAGCCGAGCGGTCTAAGGCGCCTCGCTGTGGCTCGCCGTCGGAGGCTCGAGTCCTCCCTGGGACATGTGTGTGTGTGTGTGTGTGTGTGTGGTGTGTGTGTGTGTGTGTGTGTGTGTGTGTGTATTGCCCTTAGTTTAAGTAGTTTGTAAGCTACGGACTGATGACCACGCAATTTGGTTTGATAGATTTCCAAACATTTGAAAACACACACACACATACACACAAGCCCAAGGGAGGACTCGAAACTCCGACAGCGAGCAACCACAGGACCCACAGCAACACGCCTTAGAGCATTCGGTACTTCCACCGTGGCCAACTCGCTTGCAAACACTCCAAAAGACATATATGAACTGCAGCTATACCACTCACGCAACTGGAGCACTGGTTAGTGCAGCTACACTACGCCACCATCTAGTGGCGCTAGCAGACGAGTGCGGCATTTTGTCTGGGAATGACAGACACCACTGTTTTGTTTATGATTGCTTGTCATTCTAAGCATGGTTTCGTGCGGTTCCGAGCATTCGATGTTAAAGTTGTTCCTTGTAAGTATGTGAAAAATCGAAGCAAAAGTTTACATAGTAGACTGAAAAAATATAAAATATCAAGAAAATTAATAAAAAAAAACAAATTAAAAAAAAACCAAATAATCAGAAAAATTATAAAACATATAAAAATTATGTCTCCGTTAGCTCTGTGTGCTGCATATAGTTTTAAGCCTATGAAATTTCAGAAAACAATATAGAATATTTTAAAAAATCCTGTCCAGGCAGTTGTTGTTGGTTCCTACTGAGAGATAGAATACCTACTTAATGGATATTATACTCCGATGTAAGGATCTGAAGATGGTATAATGGAGTGCCGAAACTGGTAGTGAAACAATAAATATTTCTATTGAACATACAACTGTTGGTATCCCACTTCCTTCATATTTCGTATATTCTAGCGCGAGATAAATGAATGTGAACTGTAAATAAGTTGAAACTCGCTTAATGCTAAAACAGGTAAACGCGAAATAGGAAGTATGGCTAGCAGGATACAGAGTTGTGATTTTATTTTTAATGTTGTTGCTGGTAGTTAGAGAAAGTGACAGGTATAAGACTTGCAAATGTCTATAATGTAGAGTGGAGTGGGTGGAGTAAAAATGACGAATAAGTTAGCCGTTATGTGAAACTGGAATACGGGCGTAGCGACACACTTTCTCCCATATATGCACACTTATTCGAGTTTAAAGTTCAACTGATTTTGCAACCCGCATAATGAAGCCTTTGGTGTCACCAAAGAGATTAGAATATTATGTGAGAGTGTTCCTGCAGAAAAACGAGCGCCTTGGCGCAGTGGCGACACACTGGACTCTCATTCGGGAGGACGGTGGTTCAAATCCACCTTCAACCATCCTGATGCCGGATAGTTTCTTTGAAAGGCAGGACCCATTTTGTTTCCCATCTTTACCCAAAAATCTGACGGAGAGCCTTGTGTCTAAAGAGCACACTGTCGATGGAACGTTAAACCCTAAACTTCCTTCTTTCCCGAAGAATATATAATAGACCGTTGTAATAGTAAGGTTTTCACATCGCCATCATTTCCTAAACCTACCTCGTTTTTATGAAAGGAAAACAGCGAGCAGTCCCGAAAATAATCTGATTTATTCCAAATCGATTTCGGATACAGGATACCCATCATCGGTACTATATGCCAGCAAGTACAGCCACATTGATTGCAACAACTGTAGAGTCTATTTACAGCGATACACATACAAGTTTTTTAAAACGTTTACAACTGACATGTGAAAAAAGACATCAATTGGGCACAAAGAAAATAAATGTGCACCAGCAGTGCTTATTTACATCTTGTAAATTATGCTTACGATATATTTCGATATAAATAAGTATTTTTGTGCCCTTCTGTGGAATCATATCGTAGTGTGCATAGTTAAGCATATTTTTCGCATTTTTAATCCTTATCTCAAGTCATCCACAATTATTTTTCTAATTTGACCGTTATGAATTGTAGAGAGAAATATAGTCGTTGATCAGTACAAATAGATGATGGAGCACTTCGATTAGGATAGCGTACGTCATAAAACATGTTTGCTTCACTTTCAATGCGTCGGTATTTGTCGAGTACCTGCAATAAGTCAAGAAGGTAATCAATCAATATATGTATTCCATGTATATTCGCCCTGATATTTGTGGCAGACCTAAAGTAGATTCGTATTCCTAGTTGTTTTGTAAATGTCAGTGCAAGAATACATTCTGCCTTGACTTTAAACAACGCATGAAGCTAGCTTGTTGCTCCATGACCCCAGAAATTTTATGTTCAGCTTGTTATATCCACATCTAATATTCTGAACGTTTCTAACTCCTAACTAAAACAGATGGAAATTTGATTTAAAATTGACACAATTGGTTGGAAAACATCAGTTACATGGAAAATGAAAAATGATGTTGCACTTAAAGAAATAATAGCTCATTTCTTTACCTCTCTGGAAAGTAACTAAAAGTACCTAAATAAATATTTAAATACTAAATATTTAAGAAATAATATTTCTCTAAATGAACATAGATGTAATGCAATATTTCTTTATTTTGTACTTCTTAATTTTGGCCGTCATAGTTAAACACAAGCTACATTTTTTATCAGTCAAATTTGTCAGAGTTTCTGAGCGTATTGTCAGTTTCTAGATTTTAATACCACATTGAGGAAGGCTGGTAGCAATAATATTTATTTGATCCATCATTAATCTGTACTGTGAACAGCGCCTTGTCAAGTTTGTTAAATTGAATGGAACCAACAGCTGTAACTTTTATAAATAATTTATTTTGCTATCAGTTTCAAAATCAAAAATCAAATGTTTGTAAATCTATGCATGGTCATTAGTCCGTAGCTTACAAACTGCTTGAACTAAGGCAAACTAACGACCACACAAACACCCATGCCCCATGGGGGACTCGCACCCCCGACGCCGGACGGCCGCGTGCACCGTAGCACGGCGCCCCAGTGCGCACGTCTAATCCGCCGTGGCGCTATCAGTTTCGACTTCACATTGAAGCTATTTTCAGGACCCAAAAACAAATAGAGGTTCTATGTCCCTTTGCAGGCTTTGTAGGTTCCTAGTACTGTAAAAGGAGATGGAATCTCTATGGTTTTCCATGACTTGAGGATGTCTTCAATGTGAAACCGAAACTGATGGCTTCATAAACTAACTATAAACTTACTGCTTTTGGTTGCATTCAACTTAACAGAACAGTAGCAATAATGGTCGGAATGACGGGCATTTTTATAAGCCGACAATGGGATCACAAAACGTAACGAATTTAAATCTCTGTAACAACGGCATTGTTTCCAGGGAGCCCCACCCTCTCTCACTTCGCTACTGAATTATGATCTTCAGTCTGTAGACTGGTTTTATGGAGCTTTCTATGATTCTTTACAGCAACCACATCCATTTGAACGTTTTTACTGTATTTCTCTCTGTCTCCCCACACTTCCCATTGACGATTCCTTGATTGAATGGATGATGTGTCTTACCAATCGACCTCTCCTTGCACCTAAGTACGGTATGGCAAACCGTCCTAGAGCTTGCTTGGTATTTTATATACCTTGTTTTTGAAATTTATCGACATAATAGTAATTTCATGTGGCTCAGTGGCGTGGGGCAAGTCTTACGATTTGACGCCACTTCGGCTACTTGCTTGTCCCTAGTCTACCCCAGTTATCCAACCGGGGAAATGGGGACCTACAGTTTAGCGTGGAATCCGAACCACGTGTCGTTGAGAGGTGAAGGCTAGGTTAAAAAGCAGACTTAAAAATTCCGTGACCCGACCTGGTTTAAAATTTGGGACCCTTCGGTTCCTAGTCGAGCTCTTCAGCCCGAGATCATCGGGCCCATATAGAGAAACTGGCAGTGACAAACAAATAACTGAACTGCACCTAATAAAATGTTGATTAAGGAACGGCCGCTGAAAGACGGCTGTCTGCCGTCTTCCTAGGTTTTTAACTTTGTAAATTATTTAAGTTCACTATACGGCCTTTTTTGCTAAACGAGAACCCCTTTCGTTCGGAGGCACGAGGAATAGCAGTTCATTTCATGTTTTTAAATGTTATTTTCTGTAATTCTGTTAATATTGCTCGGGTTTTATTATGATTATTTCTTCGATCATGTACGGAAGTGTATTCAATTTCATTTTGGTGATTTTGCATAGGTAAACGGGGCGTATATGTAACTATTCGGTTTGATAACAGCTGAGAATCGGTAACCATTGTGAGACTAGATGGCGGTGTACGAACTCGGTTTAATTTCTTTCTAGCTTCGCGGGATGCAACCAACGTGCGGGAATATTTTTAAACTGTGTAGTGCATTTGAAATATTCTTTCCCGTTTTCTCCTTCTGCGAGTGATATGTACTCCACGTGGTGTGTTCTTAGAACAAAGCCTTCAGCTACCCCTGTGTCTGTTTCTATGCCCTTCAGGCAAGAACCTATGTATATATCTTTCTGATTTTCCTTAATACACCGCGATCACCTCTCTGTCTATTTTAAATTGCTGTTTCGTTTCCAAACTTGTACTTTACATTTGGACTCCGGCAGTAAACACTCTTCTAGGCTTGTACGAACGCCTTTATTAGCTTGCTTATAAAATACTACGTATCTCTAAGGGCTACCTGCCATATTACTTAGTTGATTTACTCCGACTTTGAATTTAATCCATTTTTCTGATTTTTGAAGACTGGACTTCGTCCATCCATGTAAAACCTTCCCAATCGCGTCTAACTGAATTTCTTTAGCTTTCTTATGATATACTACGCATTTCTAAGGGTTGCATGCTGTAGCTATTTTTCTTTATTTTTCAGAAATTGAATTTTTGCATTTTTACTGGTTTTCGGAACCACGTGACTCCGAACTCAGACTTCAAGGGTTAATTAGCCTAATCACTTATAGCTAATCACTTGAGTTCTCGCCACTGCTCACACACCAGTGCCTTCCTCTTGTGTATTCTTGCTTCGTAATCTATGATTCCGTTGGATTTAGTTTAAATGAATACGATCTTTAGGCACTTCGCCTTCAATGGGGTGCGTATATGTAATGTAGCAGACACGTGTCGTGTGTCTCAATAATTCCACGTGCTCATGGTTTGATTTGAATGGAAATTAATCTCGCTGTTATCGCGTACCATCTCAAGTAAAGAAAAACAGACCACAGCGACCAACGAAGTCCCTCTTGTGTTGTGATGTACATCCTTTTTCGCTGAATTTCGCCTACGATAGCGGCTCCTGCTTCTGCTTCGTATCAGCACGCTGAGTTGGGTGAGTTTCGCTTTGCTTTGCACGTGTGAGTGGTTGAATGCTTGTTGATTGTAAATCCCTCCCCCCGACGATGTTCAGTTCAGATTACTCTGAGTGGGTTTTTGAATGGAATGCACCTTTATTGTTTAACAAAATTGCTTCCCCCACTTGCTCATGTTTGAATTGAATAAATAATTTATTATTAGTGAAATTTCATTCTACTTTTGTGTATTTGTTAATGAATATTCTCCCCTTTTATTTGGTGTTGTTTTTCACCAGTGCTGAGAACAAATTCAGATGCATATTACCATATTTTTAATTCCGTTGCGCCATAAATGTTCTCACAGCCATCTTTATGAAATGTTTTAGTTCGGGGTGGCTTGTATATAAATGATTGTTTGTAATTCTCGTGATCTACGATGTTTGTTGGCCACCATCTCATTGTTTTCCTGCTGCTAAAGGAAATTTTGAGTCAGTTCTAAATTCTGGGGTCAGGGAACAGGATTCTGTTCCAGGAAGTAGTTAGTAGTTCACGCGAATCCTTTAGCTGGCTTTTTACGGCCAGAATTGTATGTTTAAAGTAAGCTTTTAACTGGCTCCTTTCAGCTAGAATTAATTTTACAATTAACGGGGGTCTTTCACCGCCCACAACAGTGTATCCAAATACTTCAAAATTGGAACCTTGGGGCTAAGGCGATTGGCCCCATACGTTGTTGACATGTGGACAGAAGCGTAAGGATGGGTGAGAGACAGCTGATTTCACCAGGATGCGGGGATGCGATAGGTAATGAGTGAGCTTGGCCTACACAATGTGGCCCAAAACTTTACTTGATCAAAGAGCGAAGTGGAGCAAGGGTAAGAGTTTGCTGATGTCTCTGTGACTGCGGTTTTTGGAGCTAGGGACGTGAAAGAAGTGAGAACCAGAGTCTGCTGGACCTTGGAGGGTGGGAAAACACGTTTGTCACTGATAGGATGCGCTGAGGTGTGGCGTGTGAGGAGGTCGGGCAACACCTAGTGCGGCTACTGACAGCTCAGAGTTACATTGTCAGTCTCTGCCGCAGAACTGGCATGATTGACTCACGAGGGAATGATCAGACTTGTCATGTCGAAATCTGTGTTGCTATTTTTGCCACTGTGAGTTAACATTGAAGGAAGTCTGTATGCAGACTGTTAGCTGCTGACATGACCTTGAAGTCTGTAGAAACTTTTATGAAATGTTATTGTCGCATGGTTTCCGCGCTTATAACTGCCTGTTGTACAACCCTGATTTCTCTCTCAACGTTATACCAACGCCATTTAGGGACAATGTGGCGGTAGCTACGCACCGCTCTCCTGTCACAGCAGTGAGAGAGCTGATTCGCCCAGTGAAAGCGATCGTACGATAATTAATAAATACGATAATAATAAATTGGTTGACAAATGTGCTGATATGTTATCTACAATAGCCTTTTCAAATAACTATGAAATAGACACAAATACATATACGGTTTAGAACACGTCAAACTTTTATTTCTTGTAATTACCGCAAAAATGTGAAATATTGCTGAAATGATCAAAACATAGGTTTATTGTGCCCCAAGAACATACAAGCAAAGACGACATATGACAGCCTTGCGAATCACAGACGTTGTCAGACGTCCGTAGACAAAACTCGGCCGTTGTTAGGAAGGAATCAGGCCTAATATCAGTATATTTCGAGGCGTGCCACGCACATTTAATCACATTTTGAAACCGTGGGGAGCAATATGAGAATATTGCCCGTAGTTCATGTTGAGATCTCGACTGTTATCACAATTATACAAAACTTTACTCATTACCGGTGCGGTCCGGCGCGTATAGTGGTCAGCTCGAGACTGAAACTGCGGCGCGTTGCGAGAGGGCACCTGACGCTCTATTTAGCGTCAAAACATGGCAAAACATGCAAAATCGCTCTTCTCTTGTTACAATAAGAGAAGGCACTTTAAACTTTTTTAAACTGTCAAAACCTAGCCTGTCCTTGAGAGATATTTTTCACAAATTCTCAGCTCTGAATAATTAATATTTAGTACATAATAAACCAAACTAATTTCAAAATAAATCACGTGACGTGAAATGCAGCAGCCAATGCGAGGAGAGCACCAGTAACTTAGGCGGACTTTCCCATGGGAACCAGCACCTACTGTGCCATATGCTACTGATCCCCACATCACATTTCAACATATGCTGCACTGCTGTCTTTCTTCGGCGTTTAAGACACGTTCGATGTTAGCAAAGAAACGGCCAGCGGCCAGAAATATGAAGTGGGCATAGGCAGTGGCGGCTCGTACAAAATTTGACTAGTGTGCTACAATATTACAAAAATAAACAGGAAACAAAATATACTAAAATAAAAGCGTGACTAACAACGGAAATAACGAGCTTAGCAATATCCCCACCACGTCATCTGCGTTCTACACAAGTGACCAATGAAACTTCTTGGGGCCGGCCGCGGTGACCGAGGGGACTGAGGTCTGCACGTCACGTCTTCACGGCCACTACGGTCGGGGGTTCGAATCCCCCCTCGGGCATGGATATTTGTGCCGTTCTTAGCCAGTTGATAAGTAGTTTGTAAGCTTAGAGACTGATGACCCCGTAGTTAAGTCCCATAAGTGCTACAAACATTTGAACATTTTTGAAACTTCTTGGCTGAAAAGCGCAGTTTCATTCGCATGTTGGCTATACATTACTATTTTTGTTTGTGATTGAAGTTTTATTTACAGAAATTAAAAATTTTGACTCTGATTTATTTGAATACAAGCCTCACAAGTAGGTTTGAGAGACAATGCGCAAGACGCCTGAGCCAGCGCGCTATTTGACTCTGTATGTCGCAATATTCGTCATATATTATTCTTCCGCAATCGTTACACACAGTGCGAAGAGAAATATTGATCTGGTGCTGCTGTCGGTCTCAGCACACCATGAGTCGCCAGGCCTGAAGTCACGTCTGCGCATGCGCACTAGCGAACAGACGTCTGCGCCGCCTCTTTGCGCACGTACCAGCGCGGCTGAATCCCACTTCAGCACACGGAGCTGGTTCCAGCTATCGCGGCGAGAGCGCTCCAAAAATGCATTTTCATGCTTATTACTAGCATTGTATACGTGTTGGAAGGGAATTGGCATAATTTTATTGTGATATCTGGATCGCATTCCAAGAGAAAATATGTAATTTTCCAGCGATTTCTCGCTTGCTTTCGAAGAGAAATGGCATAATTTTAGTAATATATTTACAGTGTGCTGCAGGAGTTTGTGACACTTGCGGGGAGTGACACTTGCGGGGAAAGGGAATGTGTAGACACTTGTGGGGAGACCCGGACGCTGCAGGTAGTGAACAGGGTGTTCCAGAAGTAGGGATACACCACCCCTACTCCACGCCCTCCAGCCGCTACCTGTGCCGTATTCAGAGGATTTTAACATTTTATCAAAAAATGAATGTTACTACAAGAGATACAGCCATTCAAATTTACGGGCACCATAACGTTTTCCCTTGAGTAAATGAGTTGCTTCTTGAAGTTTTTACACCACAGTAGCCTTTTTCTTGAATGTTCTGAATATAAATCTTCACACAAACTTCTTGAGGAGGAGAGTGATACGGATATATGATTGAAAACCACTGCCTATTACCTTAGACCTTTGTACTGAACAGGAGTTCCGCGTATTCGGTAATTTATATTTATACAGTTAACAGGCAATGTAATTTATATTGACTGCCAATTTCGCTTCATTTTTCCTGGAAGTCTTGCAACTTGTTTCTCTCTGTTGGTTTATGCCAAGTTCGGAGTAAAAACGGTTCTATATGACGGTTCTAGAAAATAGAATTTATCTTTAGCAGTTTTCGGTGTGTGACAATTCCTTAACATTCCGTATTTCATACATTTCTTAGATGTATTTGTAATTCGAATACAACCAAGTCGTTTTGGGGTCTACGAATAAACGCTTCAAGTATGTAAAATACTCATTGACTGATTATTAACGTTTTATAATTGAAGGTTTAGGGTTGCGTTTCCTATTAAAGAGCATAGTAGCTATTTTTAAAGAGATGGAAGTTGCGTGATTGTGGGATTAACTACATAGCGGTCAATTACATCAACGTATCTGTGCATAATGCCTAATATATTTATTGCTTGCGCAGGTGTCTTGATATGCTTAGTGTTCTGAATAATATGCTTTTAGGAGGTATGACTGTGGAAAGTCACCGTCATGTAGTAGCAGAGAATATCTTAATAACTCTCCAAACATTGTCACTATTAAAATACCTTTTTGTTTTCAAGAGGAACACTCAACGAATTAATATGTAGTTAGAACAAGTTACTATATTGCTCTTCAGCTTGCAAAGGATTGTGCAATTTCACTGTGTTTCGTGTTATGTTGACAGTGTGGAAACTTGACAACAGCAGTGCTAGACTTCTTGGTGTGCCTGTACCCAGGAAAAGCCATCAGCCGCCCCAAGGGTCCCAGGATCCCCGCAAGTGTCACTCCCCGCAAGTGTTCCAACCCCGTGCTGCAGCACATTAGCACATTATCACCAGCCGCCACTGGCCATAGGCCAGGAATATCACACTGTATAGTAATCAAAGTGAGTGCTTTCAGTGTATGAGTAAGTGAAGAATCAATTTGCGAGCTGTGACTCTTTACGTATACGACGTTGTAATTTCGGAACGCCAAACGCGATGTACGGCTGTTTGGCCGCCACCTGCTTTGTTCCGATCCAGCCACCAGGCCGATCATCATCTTCCAGAGAGACAGGGGGCAGAAATAGAGCACACGGAGTGCGGCGTCTAAATATGGAACAAGGGCAGCGGGTTCAGATAGGTGCCGGTGGGCTCAAGGAGAAGGTGGGAGCTAAAAAGAGGAGCGGTGCGGAATTCTGCGGCGCGGCACAGGCGAGGCGACCGAGCACAGGCCGAGCCGAGCCGAGCCGGCGGCATGGCGGATCGCGCGAGATTGCATCCGACACCGTCTCCTTTCAGTTTCAATTAAGCGTGAAACAGGCGGGCGCTCTGCTCATTAGAGCTTCATTACACATTCCCAGACGGCGGAGAACAGAGGCAGCGCCCGCCGACGCCCATCCGTCGCCCTCAGAGCTGAGCGACGCAGCGGTGTCGGCCGAACCGCGAGTCGGCCGAGGACACGTCGGCAGAAGACTTCCCCGAATCATTCGGGAATTTCTTTCTGCGAACTGCTGCGCGTTGACAGTGTTCTTCGGTCTGCCGGGGGCCTCATCCGAGATGTGGAGGCGGCCTTGCCGGCGGCTACCGACGGTGCGGGGTGCGGTCGACTGCAAGTGCCAGCTGTCACCAGTGCCACATCGTAAACAGCGCTAAGCTGCCGCACTCAGTTTCGTTGATTCGACAGTGTAGTTACCACTGACCACAGTTAAATCAGCAGCCAGCCGCCTTCCTTAGACTACTAGGCTTCTTTAAAGTTGATTATTTAATTTTCTACTTTCTGCTGTTAATTGTATCGATAGGATGGATAGGATGTGTGCCTGCTGTGTGCGGACGCAGGAGGAGTTGGCCGCGGTTTGCGAACAGCTGAGCGTGCTGTTGTCTACGGTCAGCTGTCTTCAGGGAGCTGTCTCGGGGTGCAGCGATGGTGGGAAGTCTGGTGCGTCGAGTGGGACACCTCAGGTGTCTCACGCTTCGCTGTCTGTCCCTGCTACCGAGGCACCTTCAGGTGTACCGAACGTCGTCGAGCCGCCTTCTCCGCAAGGGGAGTGGCGGGTTGTACGGCGTTCGCGTCGCTCGAGGCGGAAGGCCAATGTGGAGGCTGGACGTCCGTCAGCGCCCGTTCGTCCTGTGAGTGAAAGTGTGGCCACTCCTTCAGCAGGATCCGAGCAGGTGCACGGGGGGAGGGGATTACTAGTTATTGGGAGCTCCAATGTTAGGCGCGTCATGGAGCCCCTTAGGCAGATAGCGTCCAGATCTGGAAGGAATTCCAACGTGCACTCGGTGTGTCTGCCGGGGGGCCTCATCCGAGATGTGGAGGCGGCCTTGCCGGCGGCTACCGAGGGTGCGGGGTGCGGTCGACTGCAAGTCGTGGCTCACGTTGGCACCAACGACGCTTGTCGCTTGGGTTCTGAGGACATCATCAGGTCCTACGGGCGGCTGGCGGAACTGATGAAGGCTGCTGCCCTCGCACGCGGGGTGCCAGCATAGCTGTCGATTTGTGGCATTGTTCCCAGGTTGATCGGGGTCCTTTGGTTTGGAGCCGACTCTGTGACAGTCATGGAATTGTAGGGTGCCCCTAGATAGATCAGGGGTGCACTACACTAAGGAAGCAGGTAGCAGAGTACTTGTGGAGTGCACATGTTTTTTTAATTTTATTTTATTTTATTATTATTATTATTTTTTATAGGCTAGTTTCTAACTCTGATGAGCACTCGCCTGTCAACATTCAAACAGCGAATTCAGGCCACTTTCGTCTCGAAAAATGGAATATCAAAATATTAGCCGCGAACTTACAAAGTATTAGAAACAAAGTTCCCGAATTTGCCGCACTGCATGGAAATTATTGTGCTCAGATAGTTTTAGGCACCGAAAGCTGGCTAAATCATGAAGCGGCAAGTTCTGAAATATTTAACGAGGCGTGGAATGTATATCGGAAAGGTAGATCCGATACAACTGGAGGAGGAGTGTTCATTGCTGTGGACAAAGATATTGTTTCTACTGAGATCGAGGTTGAAAGTAATTGTGAAGTTATCTGGGCACGTATAACAGGTCTAAAAGAAGTAAAGTTAATAGTGTTTTTACCGCCCCCCCCCTGCTGCTGTAGCAGGTTTAGAGTCATTCAAAGAAAGTCTACACCATGTAGTGCGTAGGTATCCGGGCCATGTAATATTAGCCTGGGAAGACTTCAACCTTAAGAGTATAGATTGGGACCTCTCTAGTTACATTTCAGGCGGTACAGACACGCTGACTTGCAAGCTACTTTTGGACACATTCTCCGAAAACTGTCTTGAGCAGTTAAACCGGCAACCCACGCGCTATGGAAATATTTTAGACCTTATATCCACGAACAGGCCTGACCTTATTAACGATGTCTGTTTAGAGGCAGGAATTAGTGATCATGATATCGTCATAGACTAGATGTGACCAAAGTTCATAAAACAATCAAGAAGGCTAGGAGCGTGTTTTTGATGGGAAGAGCCTTAGCAAATGTTAGGATCGCACTTAGAAAATGAATGGACATCGTTTAATGCCGGGTCTATCGATGTAGAGGAATTGTGGACTAAATTTTAGTGCATTCTCTATAAAGAGCTAGAGAAATATGTGCCAGTAAAGACGATTAAGGATGGAAAAGATCCACCGTGAATATAATAATAATGTTAGAAAGCTGCTGAGAAAGCAAAGACTGTTGCACTCTCGATTCAAAAAAGAACACGCGAATGATGACAGGCAAAAGTTAGTAGAGATTCGTGCGTCTATAAAAAGATCGATGCGCGAAGCATACAATAATTACCACATCCATACCTTAGCAAAAGATCTATCCGAGAGCCCGAAGAAATTCTGGTCCTATGTAAAATCGATAAGCGGTCAAAGTCCACTGTCCAGTCACTCGCTAATTATTCCGGGGCAGTAATAGAAGAAAGCATACAGAAAGCTGAAGTTCTAAATTTAACCTTTAAGAAATCTTTCACGCATGAGGACCGCACAAATGTGCCATCATTTGATCATTGTACTAATTCCGAAATGGAGGACAAAGTAATAGGTATTTCCGGTGTAGAGAAGCAGCTGAGAGAGTTAAATACGAAAAAGTCTGCTGGTCCGGATGGAATACCAGTTCGGTTTTACAAAGAGTATTCTGCGGCATTGGCCCCCTACTTAGCTCGCATTTATCGCGAATCTTTAATTCAGCGCAAAGTTCCTAGTGATTGGAAAAATTCGCAGGTGACTCCTGTTTATAAGAAAAAAAAAAAAAAAAAAAAAAAAAAAAAAAAAAAAAAAAAAAAAAAAAAGAGACTGACCCACACAATTACAGGCCAATATCGTTGACATCAGTTTCCTGTAGACTTTTGGAGCATATTCTCAGTTCGAATATAGTAAATTCCCTTGAAACGGAAAAGCTTCTTTCTATGAATCAGCACGGGTTTGGGAAACATCGTTCATGTGAAACTCAGCTTGCCCTTTTCTCACATGACATCTTGCGAGCCATGGATGAAGGGCAACAGGTGGATTGTGTTTTTCTCGACTTCAAAAAGGCGTTCGACGCGATGCCACGCTGCAGACTGCTAACGAAGTTACGAGCTTATGGAATAGGTTCACAGATTTGTGACTGGCTGGAAGACTTCCTAAGTAATAGAACGCAGTACGTTGTTCTCGACGGCGAGTGTTCATCAGAGACGAGTGTATCGTCAGGCGTGCCCCAGGGGTGTGTGATAGGACCAATATTATTTTCTATCTATATAAATGATCTGATGGACAGAGTAAGTTGTAATTTGCGGCTGTTTGCTGTTGATGCTGTGGTGTATGGTAGGGTGTCGTCTTTAACTGACTGTAATAGCATATAGGATGACTTAGATAAAATTTCTAGTTGGTGCCAGCTAGCTCTCAATGTAGAAAAATGTAAGGTGATGAGCATGAGTAGAAAAAACAATCACATAATGTTCGAATACAGCATTAGTAGTGAGCTTCTTGATGCTGTCGCGTAGTTCAAATATCTAGGCGAAACATTGGAGAGCTATATGAAATGGAACGAACATGTAAGGACAGTTGTGAGTAAGGTGGATAGCCGACAAGACAAAAATCTTGATTCTGAGATTAGACTAATCAAAACCATTGCTATGAACAATGGTTATGAACCCACCTAGTAGATAATATCTTTCATTAAAAAATCAACAAAAGAGTTACCACTCTCGGTTCTTCCTTCTCCAATCCAAAAGACAAGAAGTATTTTTCGATCCCTTTTCTCGGTCCCGTATCGTACAAAATACGACGTCTTCTCAGTAAGAAGTATAACTCCAAAGTAGCCTTCTCTACCTCAAACAGTCTCAAAAGCAATGTCTTCCATAATTTAAAATCACATGAGCCTCCATTACAAAAATCAGGTGTCTATAAAATAACTTGTGGATCGTGGCCCTCTTATTACATAGGACAAACAGGACGAGCTTTTGCTACCAGATGTAAAGAGCATTGTTTAGGGCAAAAAGGTACTAATATTCACAATTCTTTCTTGCCTGACCACATGTTAATTATAAACCATAAACCAAACGAGACTCTAGATATTAGTCTCCTACATGTGCAAAATAAAGGGATGAAACTTTACATTGTTGAAGAATTGGAAATTTTTAAACATTTTTCATTGAATGGCAAATTTATTCTTAACGAACAGATACATCTGCGTAACAAAGATTTTTTCAATGCTCTGAAGCCGTTGCTCAAAGATCCCTGATTATGCTTCCATACTCAGGTTCTTCGTGTATTTTTCAGTAATATTATTTTCTATTCCAAGTAATGTTTACCTGTTTATAATGAAATCTGTTGCTTAAAACTTGGCTTCATAGACTAACCATACAGAAAAATGTTATGTAAATTCAGTTTGGCTTCTGTCGGAAACTGTGGTCTAAATTGAATATTTTGTATCAAATTTCGTATATCAGTTTATTTGTTAAAACATTCTTTACCATTTATTCATTCACATAATGTAATGTTGCCGACTGCTGCCGCTTTGTACAGACGCCTGTTGCGTATAAACTCTGAGAGAGGGCGCCATATGCCACCCCCTGTACGCGCCTGTCCTCAGTTTGATGGCGCTCGGTCGGCTGTTTATTTTATTTTTGACTTGCTAGCCTTTTGCTAACATGTCGCACAATTTTATAAGTTTGGACTTGAGCACACTGCTCGTAATTGCACGTCTTATGTAAGTACATATGTATACCTCTGATTTTGCATAACGCAACATATGTAAAGCACTTTTTTCTAACCTAATGTATACTAATTTAACTCAATGATTATTTTTAGGTTATAATTTTTATTCTTCTGATGAAGGCACCCTTAGATGGTGCCGAAATCTAGATCAAGGTATTTTATCAAATTTTGTAACTGGTTGGGCTGAACTTTGTCAAATAGCTATATTTATATTACTTTTGCGATTTTTCGTATTAACGTTTTTCCATTATAAATTCATATATGACTTACACTGAAAAAAAATGTATATAAAACATGCGTATATTCCAGTAGAACGTTTAAATTTCAAAACATTCGGTTAAGAACTTCAGGAGGTATAACATTTTGAACGTAACAGTAAACGTGTCTCTAGGTTAGATATAGTTCTAAGAGCATACGGAGGAAACTGATGTAGGGAGGGACGAAAAGGCAGAGAGTGGTGATGATATTAACACGCAATTACTCGTTAAACGAGAAAAGATCATTGCGACAACCGTTTGAGAAACTTGTCTGTACTTTCTGTTCTATTTTACTCTCTGCAATATATGGTGTAAAATGCATCGAACAGTAAGCTGCCCGCTATCGAACTTTTTTAATAAATATCGCTCCTTACGTGACAAAGAGTGTCATTTTAAAACGACCGTATTAAGCCACGTTCACTGTCGAAACGTTGGCATAAAGGGAGGCGGAGGCGTCAGTAATCGATGGCAGCTGGTACGTAAGAGCACAAAATAACACTCTAATTTTTAACACCTTGTACATTTAATAATTATTTTTGTCTGATTGCTGTTAAACGTGACATAGATCCAGTAATGTTCTATATGTAGTTGAGGTCTTCAGTCCTGAAACTGGTTTTATGCAGCTCTCCAGGCTAACCTGTCTTATGCAAGCCTCTTCGTCTCTGAATAAGAATCGCTTTCAACCTGTTAACTGCATTTGTCGCTCCGTGTCCCCATGCGATTTTTACCCCACACACTTCCCTCCAATGCTGAATTGACGATTCCTTGTTGTTCCAGTATATTCCCACCAATCTATCCCTCCTCTTAGTCAGGATATGCCAGAAATCATTTTCTCGCCAAATCTATTGAGTACCTACTCATCTAATCGTCAAAATTCGTCTATGGCATTATATTTCCAAAGCTTCTATCATATTTTTGTCTGAACTTCTTATCGTCCACGTTTCACTCCCATTCAATGGTATACTCCAGACAAATGCTTTCAGAAAGGACTTTCTAACTTCAAAATTAATATTGTTTGTCAACAAATTTCACCTTTCCATAAATGCTTTTCTTCTCATCGCCATTTTGTATTTTATATCCTCCTTAATTCAGCTATCGGAGGTGATTTTTCTTCCAAAATAACAAAACTCGTCTAATACTTTCATTGTCTCATTACCAAATCTGATTCCTTCAGCATCGTCTGATTTCCTTATACCACATTCCATTCCCCTTGTTTTGATCTGTTAATGTTACAACGTTTACAACGTCCTTTCAAGACACTGTCCATCCGCTCAATTGCTCTTCCAGCTCCTCTGCTGTATCTGTCAGAATTACAAAGTCATTGGCAAATCCCAGAGTTTAATATTTCCCGCCCCTTAACTTTAATTCCTTCTCCAAATTTTTCTCGCATTCTTTTACAGCTTTTTCATTGTACAGATTGAATAACACTGATGAAAGGAGACGATCCTGTCTTATTCCTTTCCAAACATTTCCCGTATTTGACATTTAAATCTACCACACTATGCTGCATATCTACTCGTCTGGACCTCGATAAAATAAGCAACTATGCGGAAGCACAACTCATTTGTGCTTCTCTCAATGTACTACTGGTTGTCAGTTCTAATATTTACATGAGTGATGCAGTATGTTATCTATAAATCAATTATTTGCATTTCCGAAACGTCTTTCGAGCGCATTTGGTGAATGCAACCATTTGTAGTAAAAGTCAAGTGATTACTAATTACTCGATTCTGTTTCACAGTATCAAATTCAACTAAAAGAGGACAATGTTGGATTTGAATTCGGTGCGCAAAATTTAAAATCCACGACCGTACCTGTTACACTACTTTTTATTATTTTCTTCCCTTATATTTCTCGAGTATTTTACTTTCTTGCAGACTTGGTTTCGTACGTGTTCTATGTTGATCTTTGAGTTCTCGGCTCCATTTTTTTTTTTTTACTTTTTTCTTATTGGAGAGAACGTCAGCCCTCTCAACAAACACCCTGAGTCACCAAGATAGCTGTCAAGCAGGTATGACAGACTGTGCGAGCAGCTGATCACACCTCACAGATATGGGCGATGTAAAACGTCGACAACTATGTTTATTTGAAAATAGTTAATGCTGGGACGTCAAAATATTTCTTCACTTATCTTATTTTCATCCTTCTTTTACCTCCCAAGTTCCGATTTAATCTGACAAGCTTTTTGTAACCAATCATCACAAGAAAGTGCTTAGTCTTAAGACAGGTTATGTGCACTAAATTTATTGTCACCAGCCCTGATGTTGTAAACACAAATTTCCAGCATATGTGTTATTATTTGGAAAATTGCCTTTAAAGTAAAATATACCTACTTTTTCACTTCTTTCAGCTAGGACAATGTTGTTGATGTGAGACGTTTACAATATTTTTATCACACACATATAGTATTACAATTCTGTGACCATGTATCTTTGCCAGTAATTTATTTACTGATAATCTAACAAATGTTTTTCTATGAACGTTTAGTTTTAACGCTCAAAATATTTATCAAAAGTAAACTCTGATTATTTTTTTTAGTAAAATTTACATATTTAAGTGATGCTTATGGGTTTATAATATATTGTGAAATAGAGTAAATGTTATTAACATTCGTTAGAGTTCCATAACTTGATATTAAGTACAATGCCTTAATGCTGCAATTAAATCGTCGGAATGAATTATATGAAATTTGCAGTTTGTGGTATAGTGATTACAGTCTCATAGTATTCTAATAACAATGATGTACATGGTGAATATTGGATTAGTTATACATGTTTAGCATTATATATAATGTAATTGTGATAATGGTACTTACAGCAATTTTAGAGTATTTCTAAAAAATACTTGGTATCCTAAAGCGGTAGATGAAATTTTAACGATTTACGTCGATACACAAGTGTGTTACCAGGAGTAAGTTATTACAAATTGCATGCAGTAACTATATTTTTAAGTTTTAGTTTATAGTCTGGTCTTTTACTTCCTTGCTTTATTATTTGTATCATGTATATTATAGACTAATTACAATTATTAGTGGTAATTTAGTAGGCACAGTGACGGTAAGGGCACAAAAGCAAGTTAGAAGTCTAAACATTTCGATAATTATACAGGTGACTACAGAAAACCGTGAATAATACACAACTTAATGTTACATTCTTTCATGCTGCCATTGAGATATATGTTAAGCTACCACTTTTAAAAAAGTTTCAATTTGTATGCTACGATTTTACATTCATATATTGATCAATTTTATAGTATAATATGCCATAATGTATTAAGGTGTGTTATGTTTTATCATTGTAATGATTCATGCTACCATCTAATTGCATGTTAGAGTAACAGTATGTTATACCATGTTGTACAGAATTATAATATGAAGTGATATTTTATATAGATTAGATCATGTCTCATACATTGACATTACAAGGGTATATGATTCTGTTTACATATAGCTTAAGGCAAAATTATTTAATTCTGTGTTATATTGTGTTGTTCAATAAAATGATAAGTTCAAATACATCATGCCCTAGTCTTTACCTTTGTTCTATGTAACTTTGTTGAGTTGGGGTGGTTTCTATAGCTGCAAAGACTGTATGATGTGTGTTAATGTTTATATTGTTGTTTAATTTGCACAAATATAGATATAAAGTGACTAGTGCACAAGAATTAATCTGAAACTGAACTTTAACTACATAGTTGCAAACTTACCATGTATTTTTTTTTTACAGTGGTCACTAATAACACTGTTAATTTAAAAGTATAATGTATTTGGTAGAAAACAGAAGACTGAAGCCAAGATGCAGTGCTTACTGACACAAGCATATAGTGTATAATAGTTTTTATCTTTAGACTAACGCCAGTCTGCTGATACAAACAAGCAATAGTTTGATTTAAATGTAGGTATGAAAGGTAAAGCAGCCAACAATCTGAAGATTAGTTTGAGAACTAAAGTACTTTACAAGGTATGGTCTTGCCTTCCTTTGACCTCCGAACTGACTTATCGAGCCAGTTATATGGGAACCTACAGTCTGATGTGGCTTCTGAATCACAGTGAATCTCGATATTTTTCACATCAACAACAGTGTCATACGAGAAAGAAGCGAAAAATTTTTTGTGTACATTTTACTGTAAACGCAATTTTCACCTTCCCAATGCTGTCACATAAAAAACTTGATTTTTTAAAATTAAGATAGCATAATTGCATCAACTTTCTGAAGGTTTACACTTTCAAACTTCACAAAATTCTTTTATATTCCTACGTAAAAGTTGTAAATACATTTTCCATAAAAAAAAGCTCATTATATGCTGAAAATGGAAGGAAAAATCTTGTAACTATAGCTAACACTGCTGTAACTCAAATACAGCTTCATCTTCTTTATGTCAAGTGTTGTCTCCGGAGCATCGCCAATAACAGAGTATTTTCTATCACATGACATAATCCTGAAATATAATTATTTTAAGCTTTTATTTCAGAAAATTGCAGATTTTTTGTAAGAATAATGACTGAGGATGCTATTTGAACGTAGTAATAATTTAGAATAACAACAAATCTAACTATAATTTTAGAATAGAAAACAATCCTATTATGTATAAAACAATTATTTCATCAGACAAGTTACGTATCACATTATTAACGTTACATTATTATTGTCGACAGTGTCTTCTGTTATATAAATTTGTGCAGAATAATAACTATAATAAACCTTACTGTCTTTGACACTTCCACGTTTATCCGAGTATAAAAATTTCTTATTATCCAACATGTATTCTCACGAGTGGCCACCACCTGTAACTTCAGCACTTGACATGACATTTCCAGAAACTGGTTCCGCGAGGCACCCTCTACAACCAGTCCAAGTCTGTTGCAAAATTTTTGGGACACCTGTCATAATTTAGTATTATTATTATTATTATCATTAAATTTTCAAATCTCAAATTAATTCTCAGTACACAGCAAAAATTGCAAATAATGAAACAGACCCTAAGAAACACAGAATCTAAAGTGAAATTTCTTGGATCACTTTTTAAGCCATTCAAAATTATATCAGGTGTTCAACAAGGAGATGGTCATCCGCAGTACTATTCAGCTGTGACCTTTAACAAAGTTTTGCGGCAATGGAAAATTGAGAAAAAGGAGGATGAATAACTAACTTAAACGAAGTAGGTCCAGACTATCAGTAACATGTTTGGCGTATACAGATGACCTGGTAGTACTAGATAAACACATAGACCGCAAAGAAAATGTCAGAACCATTAAAAGAAACAGCATAAAAATCGTTCTACAATGATCATTCAAAAATATGGAATATATGACAAATGAAAAAAAAAAAAAAAGATATCCAAAAGTTTAAAAAAAAGGAAGGAAAAAAAAAACAGATTGGTGCCACTATAAACCTTAAAAATGGAAAAGAAGAATAAGAATAGACTTAAAAATGAAAAGAAATGTATACAATAAAAAAGTTTGTCTAACGACGTTAATTAAGGCATCACTACACATCTGTGACTCCAGAAGTTCTGTATAGTGCGGAAGAAAAGGACTAAGACCAACGAAGAATAAGGATGGAGACATTGTTCTAAGATTGAACATTATCGTAAAATTACAAATGGCATCAGGGAGAGAAGTCAATTGTCATCTAGAGAGAATGAATGAAAATCTACTGTTATAGAAGATTCATATATTATTTCAAAATAGAAAAAAAATCAAAATAATGATTGGTATAACGCTGTGAAACCTTAAAGAAATTTAAGGTGCGGTCAAGAAATTCAAATGACTTCGGGAAGACAAAAACAACAATGCTTAGAGGAGAGAAAACGAGCTCATTATGAAAACAATGGAGTTCTGTAGGACGTTTAACGAGAGAAAAATATCTTAAACCCTAGTTGGCTTGTAACGAATAAATAATAATAAGAAAGTCTTGAAGTCTGTATAAAATTACTTAAGGATTGACAGCTACGGCAGAAGGGGGGGGAGTCCATGCAGGAGGCATGAACTTCTTACGATTTCCGTAATCCTGAATCACTTCTGTACCTCCTTCATTATTGGGTAGATTATTTAAGATACATTTTCTCGTTGCGATAGTGACCCATTAGTATTCTATTTATTATTTTAGAATAAACTAGCAGTGTCAGAAAAGTTTTAAAAAGTCGATTAATTATAAACATCGCACTCTTCTTTTCGTAACGAACTAGTGATCATTCGGCACTTCACCCACTAGCGGGCTTTAGTGCATCATATTTATTCGAAATTATCTTGTGTTACAAAACTGTGACGGAGTGCTGATTTGGAGTAGAAAAAAATTGATGTATTGTTAACTTTTCTTTCGCTTAATGCAGTGGTTTCCAAATTATGGGTCGCGACTACCAGTGAGTTGCGGGATCTATTCAGGTGGGTCCCAGAGGACTTTTAAAATATCCAACTAAAACTAATTACCGACTAAAGTAATATGAGAGTGTATTTAAAGAATAAGGTTTTATAATCTGAAAAGTTGTGTACAAAACCTGTTCTAAATAAGAAACCAAGGTGGTTAATAACGTACTCGGGGCGATATGAGAACAGCACAACCGTAAGATTCATTAGTTATTGAGGTACATAACTGCAGTGTAGCCTCTCACTTGTGTCAAATAGTCGATGAGTTAGTTGATTTAATCTTTCTCTGACTGTGACATTGTGCATTATTTGCTTGTAGTTTAGTGTGTATATATGTCTTTTAATGATGGTTTATTTCATTTTATACAACAATTACCAACCTTACGCTGCTGAAACAGTCAGTGTTCAGCAAGAGTCCGTGACAGAATATACAAGTGATACTTCTTTTAAAACTATCTTTAAGAGCTCAAGCCCGACTTGATTTGAATCAAAATGCAGTTCTGCAGGAGTTAAGAGGATTAAAAACTACTACTTTAACGACGTGCACTTTCTAGGTTTCTTGGAAAAAAATTAAGATGCATACTTTGCATGGAAGGCTATTTTCGCCTACGCATAACAAGTTCTCGGTTTACCTGCCGCGTCAAATTGGGATAAAATCCCAAGATTTCGATGATATCCACCATCATCGTCGTCAGGGGTAAGACTAGCAAGCTTCAGTCCAAATACAGAGGGTTCAATTAACGCTTCTACTCAACAAATCCACAAATCACACTGATTTTACCATTTACTTTGTATTAAAAATTTATTAATTGTACAGCAATATTATTTCTTTTTTTTAATAATGTTAATAATGTTGCCCTCACAATTTTATATATATATATATGAGGCAAACATTATCAATCAAATTGATAATATTATTGTACAATAATATATACGTATATATGGGTCGTGAAAATTTTTGCTGACATTTTGTTGGTCCCATTTCAAAAAAGATTACGAACCACTGACTTAATGTGCTCACCTAACTTCGATAGCGAAAATGTTTTGCATATGCCGAGAATTCGAGTAATGGCGTCAGAAACTGCATTTTCGTAAACTGTCAGTGCACCTTCTTTGTAATCTCCTGACACAATTACAACTTAACGAAAATATCGGGCAGCTCCTACGCAATATATGGAAGCAAATTTCTTGTTTATAAAGGTAACAGACTGTGTGTTTGAGCGAGTTGAATGACATGTGCATGGACGCGTGAGATCCGTGGGAAACGTGATAACTTTTGCGTATTATCTGCACGTGCCTCTGAAAATCATAGATTTCATTACCTTTGCGCAGTGGCAATATCGTAACCAATGAGGTTTATCCGAGGTGCGATTATTGTTAGTTGAAATTACGAAAATTGTCTACTGATATGTGAAAGTTATGTTCAAAAGTGTTAGAGTGGCTGGCCAGTACTTACCATAATTTGGCACCGATGACAGTACACACACACACACACACACACACACACACCCACACACACACGAAACTCAATGTTCACAGTAGCCTTCGGAAATTTATATTTCCTTCGTCGGGTAGGGAGGAGGGAAGAGAAAAGAGAGAGAAGGGTTAAACGTGAATCACAACCTAGATCATGAAGTGGGGTGGGTGAATGTGAATGTCAGAGATGTTGCACTCATGACCTAGATTGGGAGCAGTGGCACAGCCAGGATTTGGTTCTGGAAAGGGGTGCTTATTTTTTAAAAATTAAGCCTATTGAATTTATTAATCTATGACTTATTTTTACAGTTTTTAAAATTTAACCAATGGAAATGAGCGTATGGCTTTCTTGGCCGGGAGATCCCTTACGGGATTGTTCGGCCGCCTGAGTGTAAGTCTTTCTATTTGACGCCGCGTGGGCGACTTACGTGCCAGTGATGATGAGATGATGATGATTAGGACAACACACAACAGCCAGTCCTCCTTCGTGGTAGTAAGCGACGCTTCCACTGAGCTACGGACGCGGACTTACGTTACAGTACGAAAACAGTTGCACAAGAAGTAAAATGAGTAGGCTCGCATTAATTTGAAAGTGGGAGACAAGCAACGTGGTGGAAATGGAGTGTATATAATCAGCTCGTAAAATAATTAAGCAGCTTCCATGCTACTAGCCAAAGAGAAAGGCCTGTACAGTTAAATGTACAAGAGACTATGTGTAAAAATGGCCTGAAATAACACTATTGTTCATAAGATTCCACTCGGTGGCGCCGCTGACTTGCTAAGCAATCAGCTTAACAATCGGCAAGTAGCTTCAGCATAGCAGTAGCAATAGCGGCAGCATCAAAGCCGGTCGCGGTGTATTAAAAGCGCTCACAGTAACAGCAGCACACGTTCTCAGTGGCGGCATCTCGTTGGCGATCCATAGTCACGTTCACTTGTGCTTGGCAAATTATTAGTTACACGTTATGTGTACATTTTAAATTTCCGGTGCCGACCTGTTTCAAATGTTCAAATGTTTGTTAATCTTAAGGGAATTAACTGCGGGGTCATCAGTCACTAAACTTACAAACCACTTATGAACTACCTTATACTAAATCGGCGCGGTGGAGAACCCGAGCGGTCTAAAGCGTCTCGCTGCGGAGCGCGCGGTTGCTCGCCGTGGAGGTTCGAGTCCTCCCTGGGGCATGGGTGTGTGCGTTGTCCTTAGGTTAGTTTACCTAGGTTTAAGTAGTTTGTAAGCTACGGACTGATGACCACGCAGTTTGGTCCGATAGATTTACAAACATTTGAACTAAAGACAGAACAAACATCCGTTCCCAGAGTGAGGATTCGAACCTCCGACGCGAGAGGCCGCGCTATCCGCAACGTGCCGCTCCAGACCGCTCGGCTACTCCCGCGCGACGCCGACCAGTTTAAAAAATAATAAAAAATGAAAACAGTAAAAAAAATGATAATATTGGAAAAAAAATTGAGAGTTTCTGAGCACCCCTTCCCCCCCCCCCCCCCCCCTTTCCATCGTAACTGTGCCACTGGTTGGGAGTAACGTTTCCCTTCTGACCCGTTTCTCTTTCCTCCTCTCCTGCCCGCAACGCAAATAAAAATTTTCGAAAGCTAGTGGAAAAAAATTAGTTTCTTCGCCATTTGTGTCATCTTTTTGTGCGTACTATCTGCAGTACCAAATTATGGTAAGTACTACCAAGCCACTCTCTTTTAACATTATTTTCACTTAACCCTGCGACAGTCGCGTATGTATCTGTAAGATATATGACCTACTTTTTCTCTAATATTACCGCAATGAACAGTGATAACGGCTTGCTGGCCCACGACATCTTGTGTCACACCTTTATTTTTGCTTCACAGGAGTTTCAGCCTTATCCCGATACTGACAAGATCGTAAATGACTCATACGGAAGCAAGTGTATTTTCTGTATCTGTCAGGTACAGCACTCCTACTCGCGTAACGCATTGTCGCCGCTAATAACAGCAGCCGTAGCATTGTTTGAAGCGTACTCAAGTTGGCAATCGCGTTGTAGTTTTCTAGATGAATCACCGTTTAGTTGTAGCTACATGTACTCTGTTTCAAAATGAGGCCGGCCGCGGTGGCCGAGGAGACTGCGGCGCTCCAGCCACGGTCTGCACGGCCCTCGGGCATGGATATTTGTGCCGTCCTTAGTTGTAAGTAGTTTATAAGTAGTTTGTAAGTTTAGGGACTACAAACATTTGAACATTTTTTTTCAAAATGAGTAAACGATATGATTTAAAAAATTCTATTGATTTGGAAGAAGTACATTGCCTTCTTTTCGACGATGAGGTATCAATTGAAGATGATCTTGTAGAAAATTATTCTGAAACCGAAGATATACTCGAAAAGAGGTCTGTAGCTCAGACACAAATCATGAATTTGATGAAGAGGAAAATAATATGAAAGTGATGAACATTACTATTTTTGTGAGTGAACAAGGCAACTAATAATGTTTTCAGTTGTAATAATAATAAACATTGTAATCATCAACTCAAGAGTAATTTTCTTGGGCATCAAGAATAAATACTCAAACAGACGCGAGTATCTCAAAACTTTGGCTCTGACTCTATTGGAAGATGATCTCAAAAGAAGAGCTCTTATCATGACTCTACCAGATGATATAAAGTCGAGGCTGGTACAAATACAAACCTCAAGGAAAACAGCAAGGAAACGCTGAACTATCTTTGCACTCAGGACATAAGAAAAGAAAAAGATGCCAGTCATGTTACAGGGAGAGAAAAAAGACTTGCCTCAGCAAGTATGCATGTGAAAAATGCGGTACACGTCTTTGTTTGCAAAAGCACACAAAAATAATTTGTGAACAATGTATTTCTGTAGAGAGAAATCCCTGCACAGAGACATGCTCTGATTAGTTCAATAATTTATTTGAATCTATAATGGTCACTTTGTAAAAGAATTTCTTGTACTTCTCCATTACAATATGTTAAATATTTCTATTAATTTGAAAGTGTAATGAGCCTAATGTTCACATGTGTATTTGCCACATCTGTAACAATAAAAGTAACTGCAATTTAAAACAAAAGAAAAAGAATCTGTAAACAAAGGCACAACCAGAAAAATCATCGCATGTTTCCAGGGGATACATCGCGACTAGTGGCGTCATGAAAGTTGACGCGCCTGCTGGAGGGTTGAGTAAATTTAAACAGACCGTAAACGCCAGCGTCATGTTAAATTCAACTATTTTAAGGGGGTCGGGTTGTGGACGTGGCAATGAGGAACTGTGGCCCACCCTCGCCCAGAAAACTGGATATGCTCGTGTGAAGTGTAAGTCAGCTGGTTGGAGGTGATGGACGATGGTTGCGGCGGCGGACGGCGCCTGCAGGGAGCAGAGCTGCGAACTGCGCCGGCGATCGCGGCGCGTGGCGAATGACGCTCGTAAAAGCGCGCCGTCCCTGCACCAGCCGGCCGCCATTAGCGGCCAGGCAGGCAGCGCCTCTATCGGGGCCCGCGCGCATTACACGGCCCGGCCCGGCGAGGATACCCATCAGCCGCGGGCCGGGCGCCGGGCGCCGCTATCAATAACGCAACGCACTCGCGAACCGCTGTCAGGCCGAGCCGCGCTTCTCTCTCTCTCTCTCTCTCTCTCTCTCTCTCTCTCTCTCTCTCTCTCTATCCCTCTATCCCCTCCTCTCTCTCTCTCTCTCTCTCTCTCTCTCTCTCTCTCTCTCCTACCTCTCTCTCTGCTCTCAAACGCGGGATAAAAGGGGGGGGGGGCGGTGACGCATTCGCCGCAATGCACTGTGTTTTGTCGAGGCCTCGTCACTTCCCAGAAACTTGCAGCAGATCAAGACCCCCGAGATGCGATTCATTGCCTTAGGTCTGATTTACACTTCCGGCTCCACATAGTTCTATGGTCATGGTTCCACGAAGGAACACCGTAGGTTTGCAACGAAAAATGAATGATTCACTTTTAAGTTCCGTCGGTCTGGAATTCGAATACTATGGAAGCATTCCAGAATGAAGCAAATGATGAACCATTGAACTCGCAGCCAGCAATGGAGCAATTTACCTTTTATTGGCACCACCAGTTTTGGCTGTGGTCGGCAGGGAAGATCGGACGTAGAGAATACCATCCTCGCGGGTGCGGTTCCTTTAGATGTTTTAGTTGTTAGTGACGTTAAGTGGAGAGAAAGAGGACGAAGTCGGAGAATACAAGGTCTACCTGTCAGGAGTCAAAGTAGGAAGAGCACAGTGGGGTGTAGGATTTTACATCAGGAAAGCAATCGAACCCAGCATAATTGCAATAAGGTACGTAAATGAACGACTGATGTGGATAGATTTGGCCATCACAAGCAAGAAAATTGGGATTGTGGCAGTATATTCACCCTGTGAAGGGACAGATCAAGATGAGATGGACAGATGTTGGTGAAGCTGATCTCTACTAGCTTACGATAGTAACTCGGGCGTCCGATCCTTGATTGTCGTGAGGGACGCAGAGAATACCATGCTCACGGGTGCGGTTCCTTTAGGGGGATGCCTGTCCAATGTTGGTCGAGCTGATCTCTACGAGCTTACGAGAGTAACTCGGGCGGCCGATCCTTGATTGTCGTCAGTGCACTCGTGCTCTTCCGATAATCCATTTGTAGTCTGAGGCAACGTCCCAGAGATAAATTAAATTGGTCCCAATCCCCCGGTTCCGACCAAGGTTTCCGGGAGGTTTTCCTTGGTTGTAAGGCGTACGCCGGAACTGGTAAGTCCCTCCCACTTATTCCCAATTGGGATCCCCCCTTTGCCCCACTATCAGCTTGTCTCTTGACTCTTTATGGGCCGGATCTCAAACAGCCCGCTCCACTCCCCAGAGTGGAGAATGAAAAGAATTTTTTAAGAAGCCTGTGGTCGTCGACGCAGAGCATCATAATGATCATCATTTCAGTCTTATTATGCCTTTCAGCGTTCACTCTGGAGCATAGTCCCCCTTACAAAATTCCTCCTTGCTACGGACTGTGAGGCTGTTCCCGCCAGAGGTTGGTGTACTCTCTCGGGCATGTGTGTGTGTGTATGTGTGTGTGTGTGTGTGTGTGTGTGTGTGTGTGTGTGTTTGTTTGTTTGTGTGTGTATGTTGTCCTTACGTTAGTTGAAGCAGTTTCTAAACCTAGGGACTTACGACCAGAGCAGTTTGGTCCCATAGATTTACAAACATTTGAGTGCCTATTAATGCTAACACTGATGCCTCATCTGATGTTAAGACTTTTTTCCTCTTCTTTAGCGTTTGCTCCGCTTGGTGGCAGGGTCCGCTGAGTAGATTCGCCGTCTCCATTTTGTTCGATCATGGGCCATGTCTGGATGTTTGGTTTACAGCTTTCAGGTCATTGTGCAGGGTACCGCCGCATCGCTGCCTCGGTCGTCCCTCGGATCTCTTTCCTAAGACTTCCATTGTGTAAGCTGCCTTTGCTACTGACTTGTCATCTGCACGCAATACATGTCCAAACGATCGCAGACGACTTTTCCGCATTTTCTCTCGGATGGGTGCAATTCCAAAACGTTTCCCGATGACGTCATTTGGAACGTGATCCAGTCGAGTGACGCCACCTGTCCATCTAAGCATCTTCGTCTCCATGACGACCAGTCGTCGTTCTGTTTCATCTGTAGCTGGCCAGCACTCGGTACCATAGAGAGCGACAGGACAGGGCAGATGACAGTCCAGTAGATCTTTGACTTCAGGTGGTGCTTCATCCGACGATCGCAGTCACTCCTGTTGTCATTCGCTACTTCATGACAACTGATGTTAAGCCTGTTAGTTCAAAATCAATCTTGACCGAATCCACGTACGATCTCCTCGATCTACCTGTTCTGTCGAAAGCCTGAGTTTCTTAGGTAACTTAGCTTCTCCCATGCACGTAACATGACCCCACCATCTAAGCTTGTTCACGCTGCTTCATTTCCGGTTCATTCCCGCCATTTTTCCCATATACAATTACTTGCTAATTTCGTATCTGTAACATCAACCTTAACAATATTTGAGATATGTACGAATAAATAGTTCTGATTGTGCGATTATTAGGCAGGGGATCTGAGTCAGTCCGGTAGAAGAGTTTTCTCTGCTCGGGGACTGACTGTCGTCCTCATCATCATTAACAGGCAGTGGTGTCAGCTGAAAGGACTTATACCAGGGAGACTATATACGAACCCAGTTGGGTTCTAACGGCCACATATGCCAAGCGATCATCATCATTGTTCGATCTCATGACAGGAACAGTCAGAATGAAGCTTAATTCTTTACCCTCTGCCTCTGCCAGGCACTTAAATGTGATTTGCAGAGTATCCCATGTAGAAATGTAATTGGAATTTAATGGTTTGTAGATTCTTAGTGCCTACCTGAACCCTGCAAATGTATGGTTTTCTTTCTAATGCTATGAGAAAAGAAGTAAGAAAGAGCCAGAAGAAACATGAGAAAATATCGTAGCTATTCAGAATGAAGTAACTTGAAAATTACGATCTTACTTGAATTCTCTGGTAGCAATTGCAGATGAACACAGTATTTTCAGGATAATACGCGAAATACGCCAAGAAATCACGTTATTTCGTTACTGCGATGTGGTATTTCCTCCCATTCTACCGCTAGGTGCCTCTCGAGGTAGACCTGCTACTCTCATGGCGGATCGTCGTCCAAAACCCCTTTAACACTCTTAACGGCTACGTACACACAAGATTTGGATAATTAATATAATCAGTTTTAGTGTTCAAAATGAAGGAAAACATTTAAAAAAATTATTGGTTTCAAACTATGAAAGTTAGAAACACAGTTCCGACGTTCCTGGAAAGAGAGGTCAAATTCTTATACAATCAGTATGAGCACCATGTGCTACATCACAAATTTTGACACAGTGGCTCATTTCTTGCCACACATAATGCAGTTGGTTTTTCGTTATCAAATTCACAGCCTCAATAATTTGATGTAGCAGACTTTGAAAGGTGTCAGGCAACAGTGGGATTATATACACCTTTACATAACCTCACGGATAAAAGTCACAAGGTGTGAGCTCTGGAAACAAGGGAGGCCATTGTTAATAGATATGTCACAACACACCTAACTCTTCAGGCAATCTGTTTCATGCACAAACTTTACACTATTGTCTGTCCAGGAACATTGCAATAGCCGCGGCGGAATTACCGTGCACACTGAGGCGCCGTGCTACGGTGCGCTCGGCCGTTCGCCGTGAGGCCGTCCGCGGTGCCCGAGCGTTCTGCGACGCGCCGCCGGCCGCGGTGGCCGAGGAGACTGAGGCGCTCCAGTCACGGTTTGCACGGCCACTACGGTCGGGGCTTTGAATCCCCCCTCGGGCATGGATGTCTGTGCCGTCCTTAGTATTAGCTAGTTCATAAGTAGTTTGTAAGCTTAGGGACTGATGACCCCGTAGTTAAGTCCCATAACCTTTACAAACATTTGAACATTTTTTATCATATGTATTTTAATTACTATTTTCGTTCGCTGTGGAGGTTCAAGTCCTCCGTCGGGCATGGGTATGTGTGTGTGTGTGTGTTGTCCTTAGGTTAGTCTAACCTAGGGTTTAATGACCTAGCAGTTAAATCCCAGCGATTTACAAAACACACACACACACACACACACACACACACACACACACATACATACATACATACATACATACATACATACACACCACACATGGAAATTATGGTTCTATCATTTCCAGTTTGAGCTCTGTTCAGCGAAACGATTATGTATTGAATGCATATTTGGAATTCAGTAGCATATTCAAAATACCACCATATTTAGGAGCATTTTTTGTAGCGCTTATGTTTGTAGCAGCTATAAAAATATAATATAATCCGGAAATTATCATTTACTGGGAAGTAAGAGAATAGTGTTACGAATAAGTATTCATTTACGGTGGCTAGTTACACGTTTAGGCATGGAAGAAAGCCATTAACAATTCATTCTCTCCTAAACTTCATCTCTTAGTGAGAATCGCATGTGCTTAGCACTACTTCATAATATTACTACTTTATAAAAGGAGTGCCTTAACGCTTTCGATTGCAGTTAGAAACTATTTCAGTGGCGTCTGCTACTTCAGTTTCACAAAATTTATAGGTCTATATACCGACATATTTTGGCGGTTACCTACTAGTTCAACAAAGTGAATGCATAGCTACAAATAAATACTATGTCCGTGTTTAGCTTTTAATATTAGCACGTCAAATTCTTGAAGATATTTAGTTTCATACATTCTAAGTAGTTACAAAAGTCATGATAAGCATAGAAGCGAGAACAAAGATAAAAGAGCATTTATGAGGAGATGTAGAACTCAGTATGTAGAAGAAATATAATACTGAAACTACTGAAATGTCCGTAAGCCACTAAAACAAAGTCATAAACATGAAACTACGCACAGACCACCGGAACATAATGACAATCACTTCTTTCTGTATTTGAACATAACAGGTTGCAATTTCGCTCTTGTTGGACGATACTATTACAAGTCAGCTACCGCAAGCAATATGAACTACACTGCACTGACATTTTGTTATTATAGGCTGCCATTAACAGAAGCAGTGATATTACTTTAATAACGTTTTCTTATTTATATTAGAAAATTCACATCAAGGTTACTGATTAGGAAATATGAAAGTAATAGTAAAAAAAAAATTAAAAAAAATAGAAAAAGAAAAAGAAAACGTTAACTACTTGTTTCGTATCACCCCATTCTTCTGTTGCTTCCTACTGGCCGGTTGGAGCGCTGGCATCGGTTAACATGCACATTTACCTCTTGGGCAGAATTTTTCAACTTTTTTGAGTTAGCGACCCCTTTCCAAGTGAAAGTATTCTGACAACCCCTCTCCTGGACCCGCTGTATCACAACCATATGTGTGAATTCAAAGAAAGCGAATTTTATATTTTTTCTGCTTATAAAAAAGGGTACAGTATTCTGCATCATAAGGTGAATGTTTTAGTCTATTTCTCGGAATTGAACACATTACCCTAATTTTACATTATTCGACAGAAAAATATATGTTGTACGACGAATGTTTCGGTTCGGAGATAAGATTCGGAAGCGAATTATGCTCGATAAGTCCCACTGTATAGGCCTAAAGAAGTTGAGGTTTTCTCGAATTTATCAAAATTACTTATTGCTTCTCGTTAACTTAGCTGTCGATAGTTCCTGAAAACAGTTTTCGAGCTTTTCGTTTATTCATTATTAACATGAAGTATTTATTGTAAAAATGCATGTTCTATTCAAATCAGAATGGATAATAAAGAGGGATTACGTAATCTTGGCATAAAATGAATTTCAACTTTTTTTTGGGCAATTATGGTATTTCGAAAACCCAAGTACCCAGATGGGCACTGACTGGTCTGGTTGTTTTATGATGCAAATGCTACCTCCTTTGACCGCGACGCTCCGAAGAAGACTTTGCGACCCCCTGGGGGTCGTGACCCACTGGTTGAAGAACACTGCTCTAAGGAGTTTCCCGACTCCGACTATCTCAAATGTTGAAATGTTTGTAAACCTGTCACTCCATTTACACGCAGCATATCTTCAACTTTCCGCCATGTTCTGTGTCTTTGCTCCTTTTGTAATCCATTTTTTTTATATTCTTCGTTAAATGTATCAATACTGTAGGCTGAAGAGCGCTTCGGGCCTGGGACTGATGACCTACCTGTTTAGCACCATCCACCCATCATCCAACCAACCAACCAACCAACCAGCGCCTCGGGCGCTTCCAGCCCGCTCCACCCGGGCAATGGAAGCACAATAAACAAAACAATACGTCTTATCAAGAAGACAGGGAGATGGACTGTCCCCTATGCTCTTCAACTGTGTACTCGACAAGGTCATCAGGGAGTGGCGACAAGGAATGAAAGGAGTGGTCGGGATACGACTGGGATGCAAGAAAAAAGGAATACCAGTAGGTTGCCTTACATTCGCGGATGATATTGTTTTACTGTCAGAATCATTAGAAGAGGCGGTGAACCAAACCAAAGAGACAAGCAAATAAAACAGGCCTACAGATCTCTATCGAGAAGACAAAATATATGACAAACATCACGGAAGCTCCTGGATGGATGGCAATAGACAGAAGGATAATTCAGAAGGTGGAAAAATTCAGATACCTAGGAGAATGGATAGACACTGGACTGACAGAAAAGGATGCAATGGAAGCACGAATAATCAAAATTAATTTAGCATATAAACTGACAATGCACATCTATAATAATAAGAATATTTCTATCAATGCAAAACTGAAACATTACCAGACAGTGATCCGCTCTGAAGCTTTATATGCAGCATAAACACTCAACCTAGTAAGAACTATAGAATATAGGTCACACCTATATTCAAGAAAGGCAGTAGGAGTAACCCACTAAACTACAGGTCTATTTCATTGACTTCAATTTGCAGCAGGGTTTTGGAACATATCCTGTATTCAAATATAATGAATTATCTCAAACATAATGATCTATTGGCCCTAGGTCAACATGGATTTAGAAAATATCGTTCCTGCGAAACACAACTAGCTCTTTACTCACACGAAGTGATGTGTGCTATCGACAAGGGTTTGCAAATTGATTCAGTATTTCTTGATTTCCAGAAGGCTTTTGACACCGTACCTCACAAACGACTTTTAATCAAATTGCGTGTTTACGGTATATCGCCCCATATTTGCGACTGGATAGGGGATTTCCTCTCAGAGAGGACACAGTTTGTAGTAATCGATGGAAAGGCATCGACTAAAACGAAGGTGATTTCGGGCGTTCCACAGAGTAGTGTTATTGGTCCTCTGCTGTTCCTTATTTACATAAACTATTTAGAGGAAAATCTAAGTAGCTCTCTTAGGTTGTTTGCAGATGACGCCGTCATTTACCGTCCAGTAAAATCATCTGAAGATCAAAACCAACTGCAAAACGATTTGAATAAGATATAAGTATGGTGTAAGAATTGGCAGTTGACTCTAAATAATGAGAAGTGTGAAGTCGTCCACATGAGTACGAAAAGAAAGCCGTTAAAATTTGTTTACATGATAAATCAATCAAGTGTGAAGGCCGTAAACTCCACAAAATACCCAGGAATTACAATTACTTCTGACTTAAATTGGAAAGAACACGTAGATAATGCCGTGGGAAAGGCGAACCAGAGACTGCGTTTTATTGGCAGAACCCTTAAAAGATGCAATAGAAATACAAAAGAAACTGCATACACTACGCTTGTCCGTCCTTTTATGGAGCATTGCAGCCCATTGCAGTGACATCGAAAGAGTCCAAAGAAGGGCAGCTCGTTTCGTATTATCACGATACAGGGGAGACAGCTTTATGGAAATGGTACAGGATCTGGGATGGGAATCATTACAACAACGGCGCTTATCACTGCGGCGTCGGCTACTTACGAAACCACAAACGCAACATTATCCTCCAAATGCGAAAATTTATTATTGACTCCCACTTACATAGGTAGAAATGATCATCAGAATAAAATACGAGAAATCAGAGCCCGAACTGAGAGATTCAGGTGATCATTCTTCCCGCGCGCTATTCGAGAATGGAATGGGAGGTAAAATAGTATAACGGTGGTTCGATGAACCCTCTGCCAGGAACTTAAATGTGATTTGCAGAGTATCCCATGTAGATGTAGAGTGATCAAGAGGCTAGAACTGGTGGAACGGAAGATTCTCAGGAGAATATTAGGACCTCGAAGAACAGAAGACGGTCAGTTTAGAAATCGATCCAACCAGGAACTCTATTCCAAAATAGAAAAAAAGTATCCAGGTGCGAGTTCTTTGGACACATATGCAGAATGGACCAGGGAAGGTTAACACAGCACATTTCACAATTCTTGTTGTACGAGAAAAGCAAAATACGGTGGATCCAAGAAGTACAAAGGGATCTGGAAGAAATGGGAATACGGGATCAAGAAATACATAACAGGGTGGTTTTTAAATAAAAAAATCAGGCATTTGCAGGATTTGAGAACAGAACTAGACAGAGAACGAAATCATCGTGGACAGAAGAGCGAAGAAAGCTGCAAAGTATGTGAACGAAAGAATACTGGAAGAGGAGGAAGAACGGACGAAAGGAAGCTGATGTGAATTAACGTGGTCCAAAGATGGCCGAAACGAAAGAAGAAGAAGACAAGGTATATTTCTATACAATGCGTACGTTGCACTAAATCATCGTCAATGGTGTGTCGAACAACACGTGCCCTGGTGCGGCGCAGTACCAGTAGCAGTCAAAACGCAGCCAGCAACAGAATAAAAAGCAAACGCAGCCGCAGCGGGCGACGAGTAACACCGGGCCGGGGGCGTGACAAAGATCACAACGGATCCATTTTAGGCAGAGTTGGAGCGCGGACGCTACCGCCTTTACGCCTGCCACTGAGACTCCGCGGTCCGTGGCTGCTGAGTCAGCGCCGACGATGGCTTTGATGTGCGACGTGCCATTGACGTGGCGGCCATTAGAGGTGGACTATTTGTGTTCGCGCTCAAAAGGAGCATTAAAACATGCCACACGCCTTTATTCGAGATTCGTTGTACGATTTTTACGCAGTGATTCGACACGAGTATTGAAAGCTGTATCATTACAGCCGTCAAAGGATTCGGTTTCACGAGCTCCCTCCGAATGAGAATGCGTACTCTGGTTCGACTTAACATCGTTAAGTGACTCAACGGTATCTTACTTAAAGCACACACAAGTGCTTTAAGCGTCGTACAGCAATAGCTTACGTGATGAGATGTGTTAAATGTAGATATTGTGGAGACGTTTCCGTCTAGTCCCTTTGTCACGCTACGGAAGGAAACACTTTTATAGTGTTATTTAGGATTTTTTTCTTTTCTTTGAAATGGGGGAGTAGTTACGATTCTTGAGTTTCTCCCGGCGTATTTGATTATTAAAATATCTACGGGTGTACTGCCGGTCTATAGTGTCCAACGGGCACAATATTTCGGCGATCATACATGTCGCCATCATCAGGTGAACTGACGGACTGAGCTCCTGGAAACGCGCCGGCACGTAGATTGCGACGGCGTCTGAGATGACGTCGATATGACGGCTCTGTCGGCCGTGGTCGTCACTTCGTTACGTTTGCTAGATTTACTCTTAATTAACCCAATCGCTGGTTCCCAAGCTTTGCTAAGATTATAGCCACAGTCACGGTTTATGAGGTCGTCACTAGTGCGAATTTCAATGGCCTCTCAAACTACGCAGTCCCAGTATTTCCACGTCTGTACCAGAATCCTAGTGCGTTCATATTCCATCGCGTGATTCTCCGACAAACAATGTTCAGTGACCACCGACTTGCTCGGATACATCAGTCGTGTGTGCCTCTGGTGTTCAACGCATCGATCCTCGACGGTACGCATCGTCTGTCCAATATATGACTTGCCACACTGACACGGAATCTTGTTCACGCCGGCCTTCCTCAAACCGAGATCATCTTTGGCGCTCCCCACCAGTGGACAAAAGACAGTTCCATCCTGGTGTTTCTTCAAAATGCGGGCGACCTTCCCTGAGAGTGCACCGGTATATGGAATGAACGCAGTGCCTACATCCTCCCTCGTGTTTTCATCCGTTTCTACAGGTTGTGCAGTAGTGGTTGGGCGGAGAGCCCGCTGAATCTGCCACTCTGAGTACCCATTTTTTCGGAATACAGTTCTCAGGTGTTCCAATTCCTGGGGTAGACTCTCTGCGTCGGAGATAGTGCGCGCCCTATGTACTAGAGTTTTAAGTACCGCATTCCTCTGTGAAGGGTGGTGACAGCTGTCTGCGTGTAAATACAGATCAATCGGTTCCACTGCGCGACCGCGGCGCGGGGCGCGGACCACGGAGGGGTCGCTCCGCGGGCCGTGGGGGAGTAGTAGTTTATTAGTACTAAATCACGGAAATTTATAATCTTTCTAATTCAGTAACCGTGGCGGCGTTAACTCGCCTCATCTCTTGTTTCTTGCTTTGCCATATAGCATAACTATTTATTCGCTGGAGTTTCTTGTGAAAAATGAAGCATTAATTTCAGCACGCAAGCGCAACATACTTCCACATTCAGCAGAAGCTCATTTTCTTGCTTTAATTGAAGACTAGGTTCAACTGGTTGGTTTTGAGCGGGGGAGGGAGTGAGGTCCCGGTTTATTCTTCCCCCCATCTTCCCCAATAAATTTTCTATGACTTATACTATTAACTTACTGCAACTGCTATGGATTTATTAATAACAACAACAACATTATTTCAAAGGTTTCGATATGATAATAGATGCTGAGATCTACGGACAGCAGGTTTCCACAGCGACTCCCATTAATCCTAACTAGTTGGCTGATGTCGTCAGTTCGTGAGGAGAGCCTGAAGATGGTGTCAGTGTGACATCAAACCGGTCGCTGCAATAAATTAAAACCTGAGATTTCGGCTGCTGGAATTTATCTTCTAAGATAATTTACTAGTCTACCTGTTGCACATTTTTATCGATGGTTACGGGATGGCACAGCCTATAGTAGGTAATGCAATAGTTGCTCTCATTTGACAGGTGAAGATGTGTACAGCTCTCGATCTGAACCTTCCTGACTGATTAAAATTGTGCTTCAGAACGGGTATTCGAACCTGGGACATTTGACTTTCGCAGTCGAGTGCTCTATCGACTGAGGTATTCTGGTATGCTTCGCCTCCTATGTTTTCAGACTTCACAGACGTTCTCCTGCGAACCTTGTAGGACTACCACTCCTGGAACAAAGGATATGGTGGAGACATGGTTTTCCCACAGCCTAGGGGGATCTTTCGAGAATGACTCTGCAGCGGAATGTACGCTGATATGAAATTTTATTGCAGATTAAAAAGGTGTGCCAGAACCGGGATTCGAACCTGGTGTAATATTACTCTACTGACTGAGAATTACGCTGATAAATCTCTATATCTAGTCAAATAAAATAAAAGTTCCACTACTTTCACTGAAAAACCAACAATTCATTACAAGAAAAGTGCATATAATGTTGTAAAATATGTCAGAGAAAGTAACTAATAACTCCATTAGTCGATGTCAGCAGGTAGCGATTCCGTTGTAGGCTGAAAGAAGAAAGTTTATGATGTGTAGACAACGTTAAAGTGTATGTTCGTGAATCTTCTCCGATTTCGCGCCCTCTTTCATCCGATTAATAAATAAGGGTGTACAGTGTTCAGGATGATATCTCACCTTCGTAAAATTCTTGAAGTTGTAGTTTTATTTAGTATCTCCTTTTAAATAATTACGCTGACTCTCTTAATTACATTGCAGTCTACATTTATCACTGCTTTAATGACAACAAGAACTTTGACTAAGTTTATCAGAAATTACTGTTGGAATAAAAGTGGCATCGCGTCACTCAAAGAAACAACAACAGAACGTCCATAATCGTATTTACAAAGAGTCTCACGCTCAATTGTTCACAGCACTACGTGCAGCTAAGTAGATAATGTCTCACACTGAACGTTCGTAATCTGCCACTTCACTTCCACTCGAATGTCTTTCAATAAATGATACATTACACTGGGACCTTTGCGTTTCGCTGGCAAGCAGTCTGAGAGCACGGGCCGTGAAGCGTTCCGGGATAGCTCAGTTCATAAAGCGTTTGCCAGCGAAAGATAAAGGACGCCGATTTGATTTCCAGTTCCTTCACGCAAATTTAATCTGCCCGGAAGTTGCAGGGTGAAACTATCACTCTCGATTTGCGATGTGCTTGGTGCACATTTCAGCGTTAGTTTCCTTTCATGTTGCTCTTAAAATAGTGTTAGAGTGCCAGATTATAAATCCAAAAGTCGCAGGTTGTTCCCTGCTAAGTCCTACGATTTTCATCTATCACTTTCCACTTCTTTTCCCTCTGTCAATGTTGCTGACACGAAAAATGTAGCCGCGCCGGAGCGGCCGAGCGCATTGAGGCGCTATGCTCCGATGCGCGACGCCATTCCCCGTCGGGGGTTCGAATCCCCCCCTCCGTTTTTGTCGTCTTTAGTATAAGGTAGTTCATAAGTACTTTGTAAGTTTAGGTACTGATGACTCTGTAGTTAACTCCCATAACCTGTACAAACATTTGAACTTTTTTTTTTTTTTTTTTTTTTTTTTTTATGTCGAATAGCACCGTAGTTCGGAACCCAAGTTAAACTGAAGGTCCCCTTATAACTGTCTGGGTAAGTCAGTTCGAATGTCGCAGGAAGGTAACGGCATACTACTTCCAGACAGAGCCATGCCTAGTAAAGCACTGAGGTGTTCAAATCAGTCTTCGTGTTGTTGATTGCTTTACTTACACCTTTGATGAACAGACGTGGTCGACCAGAACCATGACAACGAGTTTTCCTGTCTTCACGGTCCAATGTTGGGGTCAGCAAACTGAAACGTCTCATTCACCACCAAATTTTGATACTGGATGATTCGTCCGCCTGGCGAGAAACAATAAGCCCTGTTTCAAACTGTGCCCCGTCCTGACAACGCTGTGTCACAGAAGTGCTCAGCATCTCCGTTTCCTTCACAGAGATAAGGCAGTGAACAGAACAAAGCTTCTCGTTCTCGATTGAGAAGTCTTCTGATGTGAAAATAATTATCTCGTATTCCAATGAGGTATAACAGGAACCTTACTCTTCACTAGATAACTGGCAACTGGCAGACAAAGTTGGAAGCGGCATGTGACTTTTAGCGAATGATGCTGTAGTATATCGGAATGTCTTCTACCGCTCAGCGCCGAGCAACGCTGCACAGAAAAGTCGCAACGCCGAAAAATGGAATTGAATTGCAGGAGGACCTGCAGCGAATGGACGCTTGGTGTAGGCAATGGCAGTCCACTCTTGATATTACCAAATGTAATGTATTTAGATCTACGTCCATACTCCGCAAGTCACCTCACACGTCTCGAAGGGCAGTTTATGTACCATTGTTACTTCCTCGGCCTATTCCAATTATGTAGGTTAGCAGGAAAAAATTAAAAATTTGCGATATGCCTCCGTCTGGGCTCCAATCTCTATAATTTCATCCTTGTGGTCTTTTCGTGAAAAAAAAAAAAAAAAAAAAAAAAAAAAAAAAAAAAAAAAAAAAGTAGCTTGACTTTTCAAGAAATATAATTTATCGATTGTATGAAAAGCTACGCTTCTATGAAAATGCCTTGCGCAAGAAATAATTTTCGCCTATGAAAACTGATACTTCATATGCTCGCATTTATTCTAAGGATGGGAAAAAGCGACCGGTTGAAACTGCCACGCGTATTAAGTTCTGAATAACCGTTTTTCGGTATTTATTTGGTGTCGGTTGTAACCATTTTTTTATTGCCAATAACCGCACGAAAACACCATTTGGTTGGAAATGTGTGGTTAAATTTGCGGAAAGCGGCCATTTTAATAAATGAGTTAGGCCCGGCGCACACTTGACGCAGCAGAGGCAGAGGAGAGCAGCGCAGCTTGCAACGCTCACAACACAGCACTTGTTGCATGTCCATTGCAAAACTCAGTGCAATTAGATTTTAAGATTACCTGACATAGTCGGGTCTGGAGGCGATCTTATAGTTTTCAAAATGACAAGCCAAGATCGCACACTAACAATTTATTAAATGACGTCCGGTTTCGGTGCACTGTGTCACCATCATCTGGTGATTATAACATATATGTGATCAAATGATGGTGACACAGTGCACCGAAACTGGTCTTCATTTAATACATTGTTAGTGTGCGATCTTGGCTTGTCATTTTGAAAACTATAAAGCAATTAGATTTAATTCCAGACTCTCCTTCAAAACTTAATTACTTTAATGTGTGTGTGTCTGTATTCTGATAAAGTAAGTATAAGAGCAGTGAGCAACAGGCAAAAGTGACGAATATATGACGAACTTGTCTATGAAGTTCATTGTAAGCTATTGAGCTATTCCGACTAAATAGATGACAGTTCAGAGACAGTCACATTCTAAGAAAGGAAGAGATGCAAAATAGTCTGTGGCAAGTCATACCCACTAAGGAAAAAAAAATAAGGGATATGTTTTAGGAATGTAATTAAAATCAGATTTACTTTTCTCTCATTTCTTTTACAAGAGAAACAAGTGTCACTACAAATTCAATAATTGAAAGAACCTTTATACAACCGACATATTTAATCATGAATGCTTTTCATATGTCTTAGATTGAAAGATATATCGACATGAAAAATATTTGCAAATCATAGTTTCCTTCTTTAACTGTACTTGTATGCAAAGTGTTCCCTTTTTTTATTATTATTTTTTTTATGGGACTCAACTGCGGGGTCATCAGTCCCTAAACCTACAAACTACTTATGAACTAGTTTATACTAAAGGTGGCACAAACATCCATGCGCGAGGGGGGCTTCGAACCCCCGACGGGGAACGGCGTCGCACATCGTAGCATAGCGCCTCAATGCGCTCGGCCGCTCCGCCGTGGCAGTGTTTTCTTACTTAGGTCTTTATTAATAGCTCTTCCTGAGTACTAAGATACTGACGTCTTTTTTTTTCCTTCCTTGTCTGCAGCTGTGCTTGTACGTCTAGTATTTTATTACATTGAATTCCTGTTTTGTCTCTGTCATCATTTTGAATGATTAATTGCCATCAGGACTATCATCTCTGAAAGTAGTATAGAATTCAGGTTGAGGAATACTGACGAGAGACGTTCCTGGAATCATCTATGGTTTAGTAGTGGGCTGAAGCTCCAAGAAAAGGTGGACATTGTGTTTCAAAAAATGGAAGAAGGTCCGTCATGAAAGAAAAAAAAATCGTTGCACGTCCCTTCTGGTTTCGCCGAACTTATCATTTAGAAGTAACGTTAATTGTAGATTACATAGTGCTGTCATGGCTGCCACAAAGTTCACTGAAACCAGAGACTATAGACCGTAAAAATACGAAATCAGCATCTGGCCAGTGACTACATTTTTCGCTGCAAACTCTTCTAAATATGTGCGGTGTTGTACTTCATTTTTTATTATAACAGTAACTATGGACAATAACTAAAAGAAAATCAGTTGAACAACATGCGGTGGCTTTTGGCTATAAGATAAGGAAAAATATTTTTTTTTTTTTTTCTGCTGAATATTTTCTGCAAAATCGATTGAGGAATCTGCGGTAGCGCAGAACACGCACAAATCAGAAAATAGTGTTTTTCATTTTTTTTACGCAGATAGTAAAAGTGTTACAAAGAAACTACATGCAGAGAAGGATGAAGCTTATATTCGTCTACATAAAACATTTTTTTTTCGAAGTATTTCGGATGACATGAAATTTCACTGCCGGCCGCGGTGGCCGAGGTGACTGAGGCGCTCCAGTCACGGTCAGCACGGCCACTACGGTCGGGGGTTCGAATCCCCCCTCGGGCATGGATATTTGTGCCGTCCTAGTTCGTAAGTAGTTCATAAGTAGTTTGTAAGTTTAGGGACTGATGACCCCGTAGTTAAGTCCCATAAGCTTCACAAACATTTGAACATTTTTTGAAATTTCACTTTGCAACAGTGGTGGAACAGAGGCGCAGGAAAACTGTGAGCCTCAGGCAACCGGGCAGAGGCCTGAGCGAGGAAATGCTCGCCCTCCACCTCGGCTGCGATAAGTGTCCCATTGGAAACCATTGTATACAGACGGATTGCGGCCTATCCCTTGCCTCTCCTGTGACTGTGCTGCAAGTGCCTTAAGTTGTGATCATGACTGTTTGTACTATTAGATCACCAACAACGGATTGTTGTTACCTCCATTTCAAGCTGGTTAAAACTTTTAGACATAATTAAGCTGACCTGTTGCCTGTGTCTACGTTATGTCCTTTATTTGTTTGTAGCCCTTGGCAAGGGTCAACTTAACATGAAGGACAGAAAGTGCCAACCTCAGTTTTCACCCTTTATTCGCAGTGCCCAAATTATGATGATATCCTTGATTACAACATGATTTTAAGCCGAAATTCAAAATCAATAGGAGAAAACCGGTGATTCTTGTAGTATTCAACCACGCATTACGTTGTGATAAAAGCAACGAATGGTAGACGGACTAATCTCTTTTTCAGTTCCCTATTTTATCAGCTACTTAGATTCTACATATCTTGAAGGAAACTATAATGCAAAAGTCTGAGGAAGTCTTAGAATTTTTCCACTTGTAATTTCTACATTTGATACTACAAATAACAGCAATAAAAAAACTGAAATCCGGTTACATTGAGAGGTTTTTAAAGTAAGGTCAAATTGGAGATGAAAAGCCGGTGTAACCGAAAACCGGTTGTTCCAGCGATAACCGCCATCCATAATTTGTTTAGCAATTGATGGTGCAGATCCATATTGTTAGTACGTAAAAAGGCAGAGCGTTTTTTACTCACTACCCAACAAAACAAAGTGACGGAATCAGAAAGAGCTCTAATATTACTGCACTTCAGTATAATTTCATAACATTGATGTGTGAGTAATTGATTACATTTTTACAGATCTATAATGGGTAAGGGCGTCCAGCAGAGTGTATTCGTGAAGTTATCGTGCTATTGTGGCCAAGTTGGTGCCAGTGAGCTGTTGAGAGTCAGGAGAGTCAGATAGTGAAGCAGAACATTTACTGTATTACGAAGCATCCAATATGCCTCACAGATGCGTTAGGCAGCCTATCCTCCAATTGAATGCGTTTGACAGAGTTTGCATCGTTGGAATGTATTTAGTGTGGTGGCCATATTGCGCAACTGTCGGTCAAAAGGGAGATTCAGGAGTTGCAATCAGTGCGTATGTGAGGGCATCTAATCATGTCATTCAGATTCTGGTCCCTCACTTTGAGGAAATACAATTGTATTGTGCCAAGCAGTGCAAGATCCCCCGACTGCCCTCCCATTCCTCCCATTCAGGAATCGACGACTCACACATGCTGGATTGGCATCATACAACCCCATGCCGTTGACACCAAAACACCAACAGCAGCATTTTGAGTGGTGCCGTGTCCGGGAGGCATGGACAGGAGGAGCAAGACGTCGCTTCATGTCAGTGAGGAGTCTCGTTTCTCCACAACTTCCGACAACCATTGTGTTTGTTTTGGCTGCGTCAAGGGCACAGGACACACACTGTCATTCTGGAGAGAGAAATGGATGTAGCCTCTGTCATTACAGAGTGCGGAGCCATAGGACATGCTTTCAGGTCACAACCTATTGTGTCTTCGAATTGTTAGAACAGCAATAGCCAGCCGCGATGGCCGCGGGGACTGAGGAGCTCCAGTCACGGTCTGCACGGCCACTACTGTCGGGGGTTCGAATCCCCCCTCTGGCATGGATATTTGTGCCGTCCTTAGTATAAGGTAGTTCGTAATTAGTTTGTAAGTTTAGGGACTGATGACCCCGTAGTTAAGTTTTCAAATGTTTGTATAGTCTATGGGATTTAACTACGGGGTCATCAGTCCCTAAACTTACAAACTACTTATGAACTACTTACGAACTAGGACGGCACAAAATTCCATGCCCGAGGGGGGATTCGAACCCCCGACCGTAGTGGCCGTGGAGACCGTGACTGGAGCGCCTTAGTCCCCTCGCCCACCGCGGTAGGCCGTAGTTAAGTCCCATAAGCTTAACAAACATTTGAACAGCAATACGTCACAGACATACTGCGTCTGCACGTCCTACCCACGATGGCACAGCACCATGATACAAACAAGATAATGCGCACAGCACACTGCACTTGTGTCCATGGAGTGCCTGCAGCAAGAAGATTCAATAGAGTTGTCACGTTATGGCCGCTGCCAAAATTCCAGGAGCGTATGTTTTTCGAAGAGTCATTCAATACATTTCTTCCCCCTACATTTACGTGAAAAGACTAGGAGGAAGAAAATGGGAGAAATTAGATTCCACACGAAGGCTTACCGACAGTCGGTATTCCCGCAAAGAGTACACGTATAGAACACGAAACGAAGGAAATGACACTGTCACACCGAGTACCCTCCGCCACATACCTTGACATAGCTTGCGGAATATATATGTAGATGTAGTTGCAAACACTAACAACACAATTACTATCTTCTGGCCTTCCTAGCTGGCATGGAAAACTGTTCATTTACATAAGCGTCACAGGTGAGATCGCATACGAAGATTTACTGAGATGCGGTAATACCTTCTGGTTGCTTTATTTTGTTTACTTAGCCGAGAATAAAGTTAAGCTCACATAAACAACTTCAGGGGTAAATATTTTTACGTAGAAAGGAAACTGAGTTGTGGCTTTTGTATAGACAGCCTGCATTTACTCAGGCAACGGGTGACAATGAGTGTAACGGAACAACGTCTGTATACGAGGTGTGTTCAAAAAGTAAGGTCACTTATATTTTTATGAAAAAAATATTTATTTAGTTATCAATATTCAACTTGTCGCCTTCTAAGTAATCTTCCTCAGATAAAATAGACTTGTTCCAACGCTTCTTCCAATGCTCAAAGCACTTGTCACAAGCGACGATGAATAAGCAGCCGCCTTGTAGTGCTGCAAAAGTCATGAACTGTTTTTCCACAATTCCGGACGTTTTTTACGACAAGGTAATAGTCCTTACTGACCATACGACTTTGAGAGTAAAATGCATAGATATGCCACGCCACGGTATTGAAGAAAACAGTTAGCAAAACATTGACAACATATCGAACTAAGCGTGCTTTTTTAGGTCTTTGTTCTTCCGGACACTTTCAATAGGACGATTTGGCTTAGGTTTCGACGTCATAACAGTAAACCCACGTTTCGTCACCAGTTATGACCCTTTTTGAGCAGTAAGGATCATCACTGACGTCAGGCAAGAGTTCCTGAGCGATACTCATTCGACCTTTCTTCTGATCAAGTTTTGGAACTAACTTCACTAACACACGTCACATGTCCAAAATATCCGAAAAGAATTCATGTCACGAGGCGGCAGAGATGCCAACATCTGCAGCAACTCATCGTACGGTAATTCGACGACTTTGCAAAACAATTTTCTTCAAAGCTTCGACGTTCTCATCTGTTGTTGATGTGCTGGGGCGTCCAGAGCGAGGTATATATATAACAACAGATAATCGCCTAGCACACGAAAGAAGTCTAAAGTTTCTGTCAAAAACAAACTATGTATGCTGTACACTTGAAACTGTGAACACATGCTCGGGATATATGCACCAACATAAAAAAGTTCGATAATCGAATGTACGATGCCCCCGCAGTTTGAAAAGTCACATTTCTTTCTGAATAGGACTTGAAGAAGAGCTTTGGTATATGTGTCAGACAAAAGAATTTTTTATGAGTGGAGGTGTGAATCGGCTCGTTAGACGAACTATAAAAGCATATGTGACACCTGCGGCCTAGCCGGAACCATCCTCATGGACTCAATAGAACAGTGCTGTCAGACGTACTTCACAAAGTAAATGGTCAAGGTCAGGTGTGATCGCTCATTTAAGGTATCGCCGTTCCAGCGGCGAGAGCTACTACACTCGAGTTGCTCATTTATAAGAGGCCAATCAAGTCAGCACTAGGTATGACATGAAAAGGAAATAGATTGATCCTCTCGCTAGTATACTATTCTGATTTATAGACGTCGTCATGTTGTACAGTGTGTCAGAGTTTAACTTACTGTTGCAAGTAGTTTCCATCAGGGTGCTAGACATAAAATTAATACACCCTGAAACAATGGTAGGAAGTAAATTGAAGTACATAATTATGATGAAAAACCAAGTGAATTTATTGAACTGATTACAATATGGACTAAGAAAGAATAGGTTGCTGGGAGTACTGAGGACAGAAAGCTATCTGTAGATAAATACCAACTGTCACGAAATTCTAAACTCATACTGGAATGAATACCGCAAAGATAGGCTGAACACTGAAGGTGGAAACGTGTTTATAGCTATAAAAAGGCAATAATATCGAGTGAAAATATTAACCCGCTCAGCAGCAGTAGTGGTGGAACCTGTGAAGGAAAAACTTGGAAAATATTTTCCGTTGATTTCCTGTTCATTGTGTAAGGTGGAGATTTACACTTACCGGATATAGACTGGGATTATCATGAGCGATATAGAACCCACTCATAGAAATAATATCTTAGGCCTGATGTTGTTAAATAGACCCAAACTTTTCCACTCATTTAGTACAGAACAGGGAGACAACGATTTGAAGGCCGTTAGCCGGCAGCAGTGGCCGAGCGGTGTGCGGCGCGCCAGTCACGTTCTGCACGGCCACTACGGGCGGAAGTTCGAATCCCCCCTCGGGTATCGATATTTGTGCCGTCCTTAGTATTAGCTAGTTCGTAAGTAGTTTGTAAGTTTCTGGACCGATGACCCTGTAGTTAAGTCCAATAAACTCTACAAAAATTTGAACATTTTTTTTTTTTTTTTTTTTTTTTTAAAGGTAGGACGACCTTTCTGTTTAGCAAAATCGAAAACACGAAAGTTTCGTCTCTAGCACTGACAGTGTTGAACGTCGGTGAACAAAGTTCAAGAGAATCGAGACAAGTATCTACCGAGTTAAAATTATGAGAGACGGGAGAGATTCACCGTGGTTAAACAACCGACCTAGAAAACCGCTACGAAAACAAACTTCACTTCAAATGAAACGTAGCCAAAGCCTTGCACGCAAGCAAAAATCAAACGAAGCCAAAATTAGCGTAAGGAGGGCCATGCTAGATCCATGACTTCGAAAGCAAAGTTCTTTGTAACAACACGTCAGAAAATCCTAAGAAATTTAGGTCCTATGTGAAATCGGTAAACGGTTCGAGACATTCTGTGAAAGTAATGGCGTTGAGGCAGAGGATGACAGGCAAAAGGCCGAAATATCAAATTCTTTTTACAAAGTTGTTTCACAGAGGAAGGTGGCATTGTAGTTCGTCCTCTAAAAAGTCGCACGGATGAGAACATGCATATATTGAAATAAATGTCAAAGGGATAAAGAAAGCAATTGAAATTGGTGAACAGAGGAAAGTCCGCTGGACGTGATGGGATACCAAATCGATTTTTCACGGACTATACGAAGCACTTGTCCCATGGAAAACGGAAATTTCCGTATGTGCCTTCTTGACAAGAGGAGCAAGACATATACAGTCAATACTGGCTTACCACAACTATCTGATCTCGTACCACTGTTGTTCAATAAGTGACAGGCTACAAACTGTATCCAAGAAATTCTGCCACTCAGATGATGGATTGAATTTCAGAGCAACGACCTAGAGGTTGGAAAAACTGTGTCACGCTAGATCTGGTGAGTTATGGATAAATTGGAGATTGAGCTCTATTTAAAACCTGAAGAGTCAGCTTTCCGTCTCAACGACCGCTTATCAGACCAGTCAATATGTCAGCTTCAGTAAGCTGGTGCAACAAGTGTGGCCTGCTTTGTCGACTTGTGCATTGGGCGAGTCTACGCCTTTGCTTTGGAGGGGTGGCGTCCTCAGTTGCGTAGTGGGGCGCAGTTGTAAGCCGACTGACAGACGAAGCGTACGACTCGGTAGACAACGTGCCACTGAGCCGGCCTCCCCTCCGTAACAAGGTAATGGACGCAGCCTGCGCACAACTCGAGAATGCGTTTCTGCGCATTTCCATGATCTCTTGAGCGAGCTCGACAAATCAATTAAAAACAACCCTGATCCTAATAGTCTTGAAATCACATAGGAGTAAAACAGGCATTCTCATTGCCATGTAATATGGTGCGTGATCACCTCGGACTGCAATTGCACACCTGCGAGTAATGCAAAGAATGATGTTGTCAGTGAGTTCTTGAGAGATATTTGACCATTCTTCCAGATGTGCAATATCCAGCTCTGCAACTGTTGCGGAAAGTGCTGGTCCGGTTGCAATGCGTCTGCCAAGTGCCTCCCAGACGTGTTCAGTCGGGCAACTCCATTCGTTCAATTCCCGTGCTTAAAGCATGTTATCTACTAACAAAATGCCGTAGGATCTTTATACCTCTGAACAGTCAAAGCACCATTCTGAATGACATAGAGGTCCGTACGTCCGCCAGTACTGACTCTTGTCCAGCATCATGAGAAGGTGAAGTTTCCTACAAGTAATCAGACGAGGAAACGACGATTGTCCGATTGAACACAAAATATTGACTCAGCTGTGAAGAGAACCCGGTGCCATTCCTTAGGACTCCAATCCTGATGTTCCTCCGCCGATTTTCTGCGGGTTAAACGGTGTCGTAGTTTTAATCGGGAACACACTATAGGCCTCCATGTTACAAGCCACATTCATGAAGGCGACTTCTGACTGATTGTGCTGATATAGCGCGTCCTGTTGCTGCCTGGAGGGTGCGTTACAGCTGAGTTGTATTCAGCCTCCTGTCGCTACGGGCTGTTAACCGGAGATAACCAATCTTTTGCTGATGTTACTCGTGGACTACCTTGATCTTGCCTTCTCTTAACGCTTTCTGTTGCCTGAAATCGCGTCAAGGTCCTGGAAATTACACTTTGGGGCACTCCAACAGCTGCAGCCACCTCCTCTGTGTCTGCCCCTCTCCCAACCTATGATCTGCATGCCACAGCTTCGGGTAACTCACGTTGTTGTTACGTTGTACTATCTGCTGACTACAATGTCTGAACCCAACCAACTTCTTGTGTAATTCGTTTGGTAAACAAACCCCTCTGCAGCAACTTTCTGTTATTACCATTATCTCGGTTGCTATAATGTTGTTGTCTCCACTTCGTAGAACCGAAAGAAAGACGTCGAACCATTTTAGTTCATTCTGCAGATGTCAGTACTTGAGAACATACGAGATGCAACAATAAAGTAATGAGACTGATGTGAAAGAAAATGTCATTGCCTTCTGACTGCACACACTTTTTCCAGCGCTTCTGCCATTAAGAGTAACATTTCTGGAACTCATCTCTTCTAATATTCCCCAAGACTCTCGTCACAGCTGTTTGGACATCTCGTGTTGTTTGAAAATAGTGTCTATTGACCGACGTTTTGACTCTTGTAAATAGAAAAAAAGTCGCATGGAGCGATAGCTGGTGGATATGGTGGCTATAGTTGCACTGAAATTAGTTTTGACGTTAAAATTGCTATACTGATTCAATATTGTAGGATGGCTCATTATCGAGATGCAGAATCGAATTATCAGCAATGTTGGCATGGACACGAAGAACTCTTTCACGAAGTATTTCTAAAATTTCTTTGTAGTAATATTGGTTAACTGTTTGTCCAGGAGGCACCCACTCTTTATGAACAATAAAGAAGCACACAAGCATGCATTTCATTTTGACTATGACTTGCAAGCTTTTTTGGTCTGGGTGATCCCTTTGAGTACCACTGCGAACTTTGGCATTTTCTCTCTGGATCGTACTGAACGAAGACAAAAAAAAACTTTCTTCATCAGTGATAACATGGCTCAACAATTCTGGATTAATTTCCGTTTCCTCAAACAGTTCGGCTGCCACACTTTTCCGTGTTTCTCCCTGTTGTGGTGTGAGATTTTGGGGACCATTTTTGCACAAATCTTTTTCTTACCAAGATCTTCAGCTACTATTAGACGAAACTTTTCTCGATTATGTTCAATTTTTCTGCAATCATATTTCACACATATTCTTCAATCAGGTCACACGACTTCATGCACCATTCCCAAGCTGTCATCCGTCCCTAAGGTTGATGGTCGTCCACTGCGGTCTTCATCTTCAACATTCGTTCTGCCTTCACTAAACATTTTATGCCACCGAAAAACTTGAGCTCTTGACATAATTTTCTCTCCAAAAGCCTTCTGACGTTTACCGTAAGTTGTCGTCGCGTTTTCACCCAATTTAACGCAAAAAAATGGCATACCGATGCGCAATATTACACTGTTCCATGTCCGTGACGAGAAACGCAAACACTTGTTAACTTATTACAGCACAACTCACGACTGAGCAGTTGCATCAAAGTGCCGCTTGAACTAGAAGCAGCTTATACACCAAGTCAAAGATATTTTGCCTACGGAAGCATGCAGGGTTGCCACATCTTGCAATGAAAATCAGTCTCATTACTTTATCGCCACACCTCGTCGATATTAAAAAAAAAAAAAAGGTTCATATATTTCTATATTTATAGGAACAAACTGCGTGGTCATCAATCCATAGCTTACAAACTACTTAAACTAAGGTAAACTAACGTAAGGACAAACACACACACCCATGCCCCAGGGAGGACTCGAATCTTCAACGGCGAGCAACCGCGCGCTCTACAGCGACACGCCTTAGACCGTTTGGCTACTCGACCGCGGCTCAACAGATCCCCTAATTGTTTTGACCAGTGTAAATGTAATAATTTAGGAAAAGCTTGGAAACCCTAAATAATTATTGCTGAAGGAAGGTCTGAACCGCCGTTCTCCCGAATGTGAGTCTATTGTGTTACCATGGCGCCACGTCACTCCGTATTCAGAGTCATATATAATGTCAGAGAGGTAAACCTACCAGGAATGTCAACTGAAAGATTGTGCCTGACAGCGGACGCCGCCTGCCGCGGTGGCCGAGGGGACTGAGGCGCGTCATTCACGGTCGGGGGTTCGAATCCCCCCTGGGGCATGGATATTTGTGCCGTCCTTAGTATAAGCACAGAGTAACATATAAAGAGAAGTAGCCCACCCTAAACTACTGTCCTACGCTCCCCTCGTAGTTCCGTAAGATGCTAGCAGGTATCAGGCGGTTCGCTGGCTTAGGGTGCCTCTCGCACGTCAGAGGGTAGCGTGGAGGGGAGGCTGAGGGGAGAGCTCGTGCCGCCTGCCACGAGGCCACGGCTGTGTCCAGCTTGCTGACGTTTGAGGGGAGGTGGTGGTGGGGGCAGCCGCTACCTGCCGCCTGCTCTGGCCAGTTTAAAGAGCTGCTTCTGACCGCAGCGCCATCATGGGACATCTTACGGAACTGCTGGAAACCCTCCCTCTCCGCACCCTGGAGCGTAGGACCGGGCCCTTACGGAGATTTCCCGTCTGTATATATTTGTCTGTGGTATAAGGTAGTTCATAAGTAGTTAGTAAGTTTAGGGACTGATGACCCCGTAGTTAAGTCCCATAAACTGTACAAACATTTGAACATTTGCGGACGCCGTCTGAGTGTACGTGAATCCACTCTGGCCAAGCTGTCTCGAGTTGATTGGTGTTGCTGAGATTTGTTTGCGGGTGCCGACGGCGGGCGGCCGCGAAACACTTTGCTGTCTGCGGCGGGGCGTGCTGGACTGTCCGCCCACAGCAGCGCGGCTGACAGGGCGCGCGGCTAATTGTGCGCGCGATATATGAGGGGTGGCCGCGCCGCCTTTTGTTCTCCGGGCCCAAGGGGTCCGGCCAGGCGGCTCAGCCGGCATCAGCAAGTTAAATGACAGCGTAATTGCAGCCCTGTCAGGCGCTCTAATTGTGTGCACCCGTCTGCGTCTGGAAGCTCGGCCGCCGTAACAGGCCGTACTGCTTCCTGCTGTTGGGCCAACGTCTTCCGTAGCCCAGGTGGACAGGTCACTGAGAATGAACTACTAAATGTTTAGCAAATGTAATACCTATAACGACTAGATACAAATCGTTAGAGAGTTGCTTAACTGAGGTAAATGCAGCGTATTAGAGATTCTGTCGTGGCACATTTTACTGTAATTTGGATCATGTTCACGCCTATTACCCTACAACTTGGATCAATTTATTTTTATATGTTCATTTGTTGTTTATATATCTGTTTAACTGAATGCCCCACAAACGAAACAGAAAAACAATCTATATAAACGAATCAAGCTCAAGTATATAAGCTCAAGTATATAATACTCCGACTGAGGTTGTTACAGAAAAATCAATTGGCAAAAGGAGCTCGAAAAATTGGAAAAATCTGAAAGTGATTTTTTCTATATGATTTTTATATGAAGAAAACCATAACTCGGAAATTAAAAGACAGATATGCGATTTTTTTTTGTTCGTTATGAACATTGAAAAGTTTACAGGAAGACATAAGATTCCAGAGATCTCTTCAAGGCTCATAAGAAACAAAAAGAAAAGGAAATAAATAAATCGCAAATCTATCTTCCAATTCGTGACTTATGGTTTTCTTCAAATATATCAATTGCTGATTGGTCTAAATGTATGTCATTCGTAATTGTACCCATTTTGAGGGATACTGTTACAAGTATCGAATTGTATTCCACTACAAAAAGAGAGAGACAGAGAAACCATGAGGGGGACCACGTAAAAAGTATTCAAGAGGAAATGGGAAAGCGAAGGTAGGGAGAAATTACGTTAAAATTACTATACCACACGAAGATGACGTGCTCTACAGATGCGAAATTTAACAGACAGGAATAAGATGCTGTGATATGCAAATGATTAGCTTTTCAGAGCATTCATACAAGTTTGGCGCCGGTGGCGACACCGACAACGTGCTGACATGAGGAAAGTTTCCAACCGATTTCTCATACACAAATAGCAGTTGACCGGCGTTGCCTGGTGAAACGTTGTTGTGATGCCTCGTGTAAGGAGGAGAAATGCGTACCATCACGTTTCCGACTTTCATAAAGGTCGGATTGTAGTCTATCGCGATTGCGGTTTATCGTATGGCGACATTGCTGCTCGCGTTGGTCGCGATCCAATGACTGTTAGCAGAATATGGAATCGGTGGGTTCAGGGGGGCAATACGGAATGCCGTGCTGGATCCCAACGGCCTCTTATCACTAGCAGTCGAGATGACAGGCATCTTATCCGCAAGGCTGTAACGGATCGTGCAGCCACGTCTCGATTCCTGAGTCAACAGATTGGGACGTTTGCAAGACAACAACCCTCTGCACGAACTGTTCGACGACGTTTGCAGTAGCACGGACTATCAGCTCGGAGACCATGTCTGCGGTTATCCTTGACGCTGCGTCACAGATAGGAGCGCTTGCGATGGTGTACGCAACGACGAATCTGGGTGCACGAATGGCAAAACGTCTTTTTTTCGGATGTATTCAGGTTCTGTTTACAGCATCCGTGTTTGGCGACATCGCGGTGAACGCAGATGGGAATCGTGTATTCGTCATTGCCATACTGGCGTATCACCCGGCGTGATGGTATGGGGTGCCATTGGTTACACGTCTCTGTCACCTCTTGTTCTCATTGACGGCACTTTGAACGGTGGCCGTTATATTTCAGATGTGTTATGAGCCGTGGCTCTACCCTTCATTTGATCCCTGCAAAACCCTACATTTCAGCAGGATAATTGCAAGACCGCATGTTGTAGGTCCTTTACGGGCTTTTCTGGATACGGAAAATGTTCGACTGCTGCCCTAGCCAGCACATTCTGCAGAACTCTCACCAAATGAAAACGTCTGGTCAATGGTGGTCGAGCAACTGGCTCGTCACTATACGCCAGTAAGTACTCTTGATGAACTGAGGTATCGTGTTGAAACTTCATGGGCATCTGTACCTGTACACGCCATCCAAGCTATGTTTGACTGAATGCCCAGGCAAATCAAGACCGTTATTACGACCAGAGCTGGTTGTTCTGGGTACTGATTTCTCAGGATCTATGCACTCAAATTGCGTGAAAATGTAATCACATGTTAGTTTAATATATTTGTCCAATTAATACCCGTTTATTATCTCCATTTCTTCTTGGTGTAGCAATTTTAATGGCGTGTGGTATGCAAGTCCAGGGTCTGCTAGCTCACTCACAGTTCTAGCACATACTCCCCCCAAATCACCACCATTTAGCTTAAGCCAGCCACTTTTCCGTTACAGAGTGCAATACTCCACCTCTTACGTATAAATTTAAAAATGGCTCTAGCATGAACCAGCCAAAATATTTCATAATTTGTACAACATATTCACAAAAATAATTGATTTAACTTTTTTATAATATCAGATATACATCCTTACAATTAATTACTTTACAATTTGTAGCCTCAAACATTCAGATTACAATACCCAAAATAATTGTACAGACATAATATTGCATTAAAATACAAGTAAATAATCAAAACATTGAAAGTCAAAGTATATAAATAACTGATAAATGAATAATAATGCAACAAATGGTGAAATGAAAGAGGAAAAACTATAGCATTACAGGCAGAGATAGGGAAACGCGCAATCTATTTTATGTTTGCTCTGTGGTAGTAGCTATGTTGCAATTTGACAAGAATCGAATTGTGGAAACTATGGGTGGCCACTCACAAAGTACTTTAGAGCAGCAGTGAGCGTTTTAACTAGCACTTACAGATCTCAACTGCCTGAGATCTTACATAGAAAACTAATCAAGCTACTTTCACTTGGCTTACCGCTGCCACGATTCGTCCTGATTTGATTTTTAAATTTTTTTGTTTCTCTAGATGCCCTCCTGTCCTTTGAATGTTTGTGTTTGTGTGTGAATGGGTAGAAAACGCAAGCGCTAGTGTACTTCCATTGTGCACATTACCAGTGCATTTGTTTTCAGTATCAGCAGTGTTCAACGAGTGTATTTATTTGTATTTTTGGGAGAATAATTTTCGATTTGTATGCAGTGTGAAAAGTGGGTGCAATTACGACTGCTTAGCGTGCGAAAATAATTTTGTGTGTGAAACTCTTATAGAAGCATAATCTGTTCTGACCACGTGGGTAGCCAGGAACTTGTTGTTTGGTATTTGCTTGTGAATATTTTAACGTGCTTTTGAATATGGATAGCATTACAGTATCAGTAGTCAAAACACATAAGCAGGCCGCTCTTAAGGAGCAAGAAAAGGAAAAGTGTGGAAGGTCACAGGAGATATGTTCAGTTGCTACTGCAAATCAGCGTGTTGCCTTAAGTGATGCTGCGAATGCAGGAGATAACTTTTTAACAGTAAAGATTATTTCAGTAGAATACTGCATCCAAAGCGTAGGCGATGGGTTGGTTAGAGGTGAGCAGGCGGCCGGAAGCCACCAGCCCGGCTCCCCTTGTGTTACGGATTATGGGGATAACCCAGAGGCGAACGCTTGTCCGCAGGTACCTCCGTAAACCGACGTGCTCATTGCCCTCTTCAAACAATTAACTGCACAGATTACCGAAAAAATGAAAGAGCAGTCGTGAAAGATTGATGAATCACATGATGGGATGATAGGGCAGGTTGCGAATCAAGAGGCACAGGTATTACATGAAATGACTAACCTCCACGAGCAACTGGCTGAGGGAGTAAGCAGGAACAGTGCGGAGATAGAAACGATAAAATCATGTGTTGAGAGCATAAGGACGTGGGTCAGCAGTCTTGCCGAACACGTTGAAGCCGTAGATTCACGTGTCGATGACGTGCTCACACAGGTGACCACCGTGCATGAACACATGGAAGAATACTCAGAGATGGTTCAGACCTGTATCGGTGAGGTTTCTGGCCACATCCATGTTATGACTGCTGCGGTTACTAGCATGCACATCACACTAGATGAGGTAGTGCAAACGATTGCAAGGGTAGAGTTAAGCACCACACCGTTAAGCGAGAGTTGCAACCATGTTGATGAACCACGTGTGCGTGTGGCTCGGCAGCAAGAGGTGGCTGCATGCAATAACAGCCAGGCCAGGTGCCATGTGGTGTATGCTGAGCAGCCAAGATGGAAGCACATATCACGACTCGGACTCAGCTTTCGAGGACGAAAGTGAGCCGCCCCGAGCAAGTTCGAGTCGTGATCAAAATAGGACCGCACATTGTAATCGGAACCTAGCACCGGGCTTCGATTACAACCATTTCATGACGATGCGAAAATTCGAAGTCTTCCGGATCGCACCCGGTGGAATACATCCGCAGGCGTGGGTAGATCAATTTGATTTCCCACTTCCACAAAACTGGCCAGAAGGGCATAATCGAGTTCATGCATGGACACCTGTAAGGTGAACCCATGACGCGAATGAGGTTCTTCCCATTGTATGGCGAAAGCTACGAGATCTTCCGACAATATTTTTTAGCTTCTTACTGGTTCGAAAACCATCAGGACTGCGTGCGCCACAACATCCAAATGATTCCCCCATTCGGAAAACCAAACTTTGCCAGACCGGCCGAGTTCTTCCAAGACATGTTAAATAAGAACTATTATTTAACCAACCCATAGACCATGCCTGAACTTATTAGGATTCGTTTGGGTAAGCTGCCGCGGTGTCTGAGCAACACTCGCTTATCAGGGAGATGCAAAGACGATGTGAAGCAGTTTTTAGGCCCTCCTGGAACATCTCGATTTTGATTACGACCCCGAGTAGAATAACTTTCCAGCCAGACAGGGAAAGATAAATAGTAATCAAAATCAGGTACCGGAGAAAGAACAGAATAATAGTTCTAATCAGCAGTCTTGGGGAAACGGCCAGCGAACCCAGCAAAACGGGCAATGGCACAACAAGAATGAAAACAGGTATATAGAAGATTATCGTGGGAAGAAAAAAACGAAAGTGGGGAATGGCAATAATTGGCACTCCGATAATAAAGAACCGCGCGGTGCAAATTCCAAGTGCGTTCACTGGGAACAGCCGAACACTCCTCCGCAGGGTGTGGAAGTGCATTTGCCGGACCCAAAACACAAACTACAAGCGCAACACCAACCATCGGCGTTAAAACAATGACATTCTTACTAGGTTCCTCCCTGCTCATGGTATGATGACAAACAGGAAACGGAACACGTCACACGGAAAAAGTTTGACGGCGTAATAGAAGTCCTCTTAGGAGAGGAACCAGTGTCTATTTTTCTTGTGTAATTTTATAGGTTATAGGTTCCGTGTTTTTAATGTACTTTTTGTATACGTTTTCCACTGTTTCTTCGGCGTTAAAGAACGAGCTGACGACGTGTCGTATAGCAGATGTAATATTTGATGTACTGCATATGGGTATATACAGCGCTGGGTGAGATGAGTTCTGGACAATCAGCTGACACGTGAGGCATGCTGATTCGGTGCGTGCTCTTAAATGTTGTGGCAGCGTTGGTAATGTCGACTCCGCTAAACAGACGTTTGATTGCTACTTTACCATGGAGCGCCTGTGTAATGGATAAATTTAGTTTAATTTTCAGTCGTTCATGCTTGTTGTTCAATTGCTGCACCAGATATGCAATGTAAGTACAATTAATACCAAAAGAAAGTTTAATATTTTAGGGTGTACCTTTCTTTTCAGCTGTGCTACATAAATTGAATGTGTTAGGTTGTATTGATGTCCAGAACCATCAGTGAGTGAAAGGGAAAGGTATGTTCCTCCAGAGCAGGCAGGACGGTAATTAATACTGTCACAACCATTACGTGAGCGCCCCGTGTCCCTGAAATTGCCAATGTGTTTCCTTTTTGTAAGTCGCCGTAACGGTGCTACCTCCCACATAGAAATGGGTTAGCGCCTGGTAAAGCGTAGAAGGTGTTAAATAACATGTTGCGTGTCCTTGTGAGAAGGGTTTGTAATGCCGAGTAAGTGGCATATCTAATTTACCAATCAATCAAGAACCGGTAATGCAAGCTTTAACATGATGACCTTAACTGTGTGCATCCCTAAGTTGGGATTTTGCAGGAAACTCTGATCGCCGCCATATAATAGGTGAGAAGGACGTACTGAAGAATTTAGCTTATCAGGCTCACTTGAATTTTGTTGACGAGAAAAAGTACGCAACCCAGTGTACAATGTCGAGCTCATGATTAATTCAACCAGAGACGAATGTCCGAATTTGGAATACCATTACTAGTATAAATTATGAATATGTACTCCAAAATGAATTTCTTTTTGTAAATTTTAGCTGAAACCTAGGTAAAATGTTTAAATTTTATGTGATCTTTTAATGATAACCCTTGAACAAGGCCATCTAATTGCTAGTATGTGTCTTGATTTATGTTTTAGCTGAAACCAAGGTAACATGTTTAAATTTTATGTGATCTTTTAATGATAACCCTTGAACAAGGCCATCTAATTGCTAGTATGTGTCTTGATTTATGTTTAACTTAATCAACTGTGTTTTATTTTCTTTATTGTTCCTGGTGATTGTGTATTTTCATGTCTTGTTTTACTGTTTTTCTGATTATAGGATTAGGATGTCAATTTATCCATTTATTTTAATACCAAGCTTCCTTTCTAATGAGAATTTACGCTTTTATGTAGTTTGAAATTTTGTCTATGAATGTTTTAAATAATCGACGGACCACTGGAGCCATCATCAAATCGTGACGCTGCTGTTCCGAAGTAAGCGAGTGTGGTGCAACTAACTATACTAAACTTGTCTTTGTTTCTATAAAGATTCTACAGGTACTTGCCAGAGAACCAGGAGCAATCCAGTCCAAAGAAGGGCAGCTTGTTTCGTATTGTCAAGATACAGGGGAGACAGCGTTACGAATGAGACAGGATCTGGGATGGGAATCTTTACAACAACGGCGCTTAACGTTGCGGCGTGGGCTACTTGCGAAACTCCAATCGCCAACATTCTCCTCCGAATGCGAAAATATATTGTTGACTCCCACTTACATAGGTATAAATGATCATCAGAATAAAATACGAGAAATCAGAGCTCGAACAGAGAGATTCAGGTGTTCTTTCTTCCCGCGCGCTATTCGAGAATGGAATGGGAGATAAATAGTATAATGGTGATTCGATGAACCCTCTGCCAGGCTCTTAAATGTGATTTGCAGAGTATCCCATGTAGATGTAGAAGTAAATGTAGTGATCTGCAAGGGGTCGGAATGTAGCGTTGTGTTGGGCCAAACATTTAGTTTGCATAGTAGACTACCTCAGCGCGACCTTAGCCTGCGGGCCGATCAATTTAATTTGATTTAATACTATGTAGCTGTGCCGCGCTACATTGCTTCTGCTATGTTTCTTTCCAACGTTTTGCCGTTTGCACCCCCTTGTGCGTGTGACTGTGTCCCTGTGGGCCCAAAATCGACCTTACTAAATTAGCGTTGTTAAAGTCCCTGTGATAGTACTAGGAAATTTCTTAAACGTTTCTCAAATGTCAAAATTTTCCTTTCATAAACATTGGGTCACGTTTTGTAAAGCCTATGTGCGGTGTCGCACAAGTCCAAAGTGCGCGCCATCTACTTTCGCCGCGCACCGCCATGCACGCACGGCGCGGCGTTCTTACGACGTCAGCCACGAGCGCCCTCTGCTACAACTCCGCTCGTGGCCACCACTGAACGACATCGTTCACTTGGGACTGAGATAGGAACCAGATAGGACCTTCGGAATCAGATAGGCACCAGTGATGACTTGGCTATTGGACAGGCACTAGGCAGACCTCTAACTCAACTATGTATCAGCATTCTACAGTACTGATCTATGTAAAAGTTAAGTATTGTATACCTTCTGTGCAATATATATCTCGTACTAATTTACTCTAGTGTTTCTAGTTTCTGGCTGCTCCCCTCCGTACCTGCACCAGCGTGCTATCTTTATTCCTGTGTCGATCATATTCCACTCGGCCACCGACACCTACGACGGAAACGAGACATAAAAGCGGCGACGAGGCTGGGACACAAAACTATGGACCCTAGTAGTCTAGTTTAGTTTAATGTTCTCAATTAGTTCTTTGTAAATTATCTGTGTAATTTTATATTTGTATGTTCATTTTGTAGAATCCAACCCCGGGGAAGATCAGTTTGGATTTAGGAGAAATGTAGGAACACGAGAGGCAATACTCACATTACGACTTATCTTAGAAGATAGGCTAAGGAAAGGGAAAGCTACGTTTTTAACGTTTGTCGATTTGGAGAACGTTTTTGACAATGTCGACTTGAATACACTCTTCCAAATTCTGAAGGTATCAGGGATAAGATATAGGGAGCGAAGAGTTATATTCAACCTATACAAAAACAAGACGGCAGTTATTAGAGTCAAAGGGCAAGAAAGGGACGCAGAGGTTGGGAAGAGAGTAAGACAGGGTTGTACCCTTTCCCCAATGTTGTTCAATCTGTAGATTGAGCAGGCAGTGAAGGAATGGAAGGAGATATTTGGAGAGGGCATTAAAGAGCAGGGAGAAGAAATAAAGACATTGCGGCTTGCCGATGATATAGTAATTCTGTCAGAGACCGCAAAAGTTCTGGAAAAGCAATTGAATGGAATGGACACTGTCTTGAAAGAAAGATATGAACATTAACAAGAATAAAACAAATGTTTAAATGTTAGGAAGTACTTTCTGAAAGCATTTGTGTTGAAAGTAGCATTGTATGGGAGTGAAATGTGGACGATAAGGAGTCGGACAAAAAGATGACAGAAGCTTTTTACGTGTGGTGCTACAGGCGAATGATGAAAATTAGATGGATAGATCACGTAACTAATGAGGAGGTGCTTAACCGAATAGAGGAGAAGACGAGTTTCTGGCATATCCTGACTAAGAGAAGGTATAGATTGGTTGGACACATTCTGAAACATCAAGGAATTGTCAACTTAGCATTAGGAGGAAGCGTGTGAGGTAAAAATCGTGTAGGGAGATCGAGGGACGAATATAGTAAGCAGATTCAAAAGGATGTAGGTTGCCGAACGTATTCTCAGATGAAGAGGCTTGCACTGGACAGGGTAGCATGGAGAGCTGCATCAGTCTGCAGACTGAAGACGACAACAACAACATGTTGATGTGAATATGTTGTACCAGTCTGATGAACACCACTGGACAACGAATATGTGTCATGTCAAAGTGTTCTCTAAGTGCCAAGGAAAGAGTTCATGCATGCCGCACTGCTGCCAGAAACGCGGGCTGGCAGAAGTCGGCACCTGCCCCATCGCCGCGAGAACCGGGGTGGCACTCCCCCCTCCCACGTCACGGGGAAATCCCCACCGAGTCATACCGGTCAGACAGTGCGTCGCGTACAGTGCTGGGGGAACGGGCCGCCCGGCTCTATACGTGGTCGCAATCCTGCCTAGTACGTCACAAGGTCACTGGGACACCCTGTCACGTTTCCGAGCAGGTGACAGGCGGCTGTCGCCAGCCCCGGCGATCTCCAGTGATCCTGGTGTGGGGGGGCGTGAGCTGCGTGCCTCACCATGCGTGCTGCAATGGCGGTGAGCACGGATGATGCGCGCTCCTGTTAACATGGTGGGTGACACCCCCCAGATGCAGCCGTCAGCTATAACTCGGCCATCCTAGCAGGCGAGGTCGGCACTGGGCTGGCACCAGTGCGTTGAGTGGCATGCAGAAGGGGGCACAACACAGATGCCTGGGGTATGTCACAACCAGACCAGTTGCTGCAAGTTAATACTTGATGCCATGGTATCGGCCACCTTACATTTCCAAGTTATCAGGATTTTACCAATCTCCTATTTGGTCCCTGACTCTGGAAAACATTATCTTGAGTTCGCCCCAAGATTCATCTCCACACTCCGTGTGACTCAGTGAGTGACGGAACACTTAAATGAACCTCCTTGCTTATCACACTTCCATCGTTTGCCACTTAGGCATTCCACATCCTTGAGTCCTGCTTGTGTGACGGAACCTCACGAATCCTATGCCACGAAGGCGTGGCACTACCTCTTGTGATTGCTCGCCATTGAGGGTGCTGACAAAATTCCTCTTCCTTTTTACCTAATGCAAGATGATCACTGACCCAACCATTGGCGCTGAGTCAGCAAGGAAGAGATGTCAGCAAGGCGAGATGCACCTGGAACTGGAAAGAGAGACAATCAACTACTACCATGGACACTAAACGACAACTTGGCAGTGGTAAAGTATTAAATAAGTGTGGGTTGTAGTTTCCACCCAGTCATCCCAAAGAGTACATCCTCCCCGTCAATGCCCCTAAGGTTTTATCAAAGTGTGTGGCGAATATTTAATAATTAAAAGGTTACAAGAAAGTGAACACTCACCATAGTGAGTCGAACTTTTTTTTTTTTTTTTTTTTTTTTTTTTTTTTTTTTTTTTTTTTTTTTTTTTTTTTTTTTGCACCACCTTCATTACTGTTTGTAAATTTGGTTTAAAGACTCTAGTACCGGTCACCTCTTTTTACCCCATGTCCAATCAAACAAAAGTGTCACAGTTTTGAAGACTCATTGCAGAAAAGCAAAAAGCTGCTGATAAGAGCTGCTGGGAGGGGGACGAACGACTCTTCGTCCCCCTCCCCCTCCCTTAAATCCGCCTATGGTATCCAAACAATGAATATGGTAATTAAAATACATATGATATGTAACATTCGTACATATCTTTAATTCACAACTTTACTATAAACAATAGTCTTTGTTACTTGTCCAGGATCTAATATGAATAATTTCTTAGGTTAGACCACTCCTGAGCAAGCAAAATAAATGAGCATGAGAAATACACTCCACAGTACTGAATGGATTGCCCTGTGGTTTTTTAATCGTTATAGAAAATGCAAGTTTCACTAGAAACTGTAGTCTCTTGAAGTTAAAAGCCAGATCTGTCGTAAATAATGGGTATTCGTTCGATGTCCTCTGTTTTATTGTCTTCATTTCCTTATAAATTTATTGCTATCGCCTGCATCTGTGTGCGCTGCAGAGCTCGAAGTTGTCAACACTACCGTTAGCTTTCCATGAATTTCCTTAAGCTGTCAGGAATACGTGGGACATGATGTGACAGGTTTTTGCCCATCGCAGTATATATTATATTTATTGAATTATATGTCACACAGTTGTGTAATATTGTGGTTATATATTCATTTGTGCATGTGCTGTATGTCGGTAAAATCCTTTGCGGATAGAGTTAGTTATAAAGAAATAATTGATTAAAAACTGACGCGTGATGGGGCGGTTTTCCATGAACGTCACTGTTATTGTCCTTATGACCCATGAACTACGTGTCGTAGTATGATAAAATTTCAAAGTACACTCATCTGTATGTGAGTATACTATCTGTATGTGAGTATACTATCTGTATGTGAGTATACTATCTGTAAAATTTTTATGCCGCGACAATTTGTAGTGTCGAAATTATAAACTGCAACGTCCTACCGAATACCGTAGTTTTTCTTCATGAACAGCGAAAAATTAGTAAGAGAGAAAGTTTTTTCCTTCAGTATTCTGATTTGGTTGCCAGCAAGAGAAACTTTCTTAAATGTTTGGAATTATGTTTAAAGTTTGGTGCAAGTCGCTAAGTACTCTCCTTCGCAAATAGTGGACTGATAAGTCACACTATTACATGCCGCAAGACGAAGATTTATCTATTGTTTATGACGTCATATCTCCTGAACTAACGGTTTTATCGAAAAATCCTTTCTTTTCTGACGTCTTATACCTATAATCTGCATTCCTGCCAAATTACTTCATAGGTGAAGTAGTTTTCCGAGGTTTCGTCTTTAGTCAGTGAGTGAGTGAGTGTTTGAATGAGTGTATTTTCACTTTTATATAGATAGAGATTAAAGCAGATAACATTTTATTGTTTGGTAGGCACCAGTGATGGCGAAATATTCAAGGATTTTTAAAAATATTCATACATTGTTGCAAGATATGTGGCATATGCGATACTTCAGTTTACTAACTAAACATTATAATACACGAGAAAAAATCATTGTTACTTTCTTTCTGATTTTTGACACGACAAAAATTCTTCTTCATGGAATAAAATGTACAAAACAGTTGAAAATTATTATATACAAACGTTGTAAAAAATTGTACAAAATATAGAAAACTACCATTTTTACATACTTTTTAAATAATTTTAGGAAATACACATGATGGCGTCGCCATCAACAAAAACAAAACAGACATTCTACCGACCATAATATATGTTATGGCCCTTAATGGGGTAGGTAAGTTAGAATAGGATAGGTTCACTGTTGGGAAAAATACTCAAAAAATAATTGAAGTCAACCGACAATTACTTGAATAAAAAAACGTACTTAATTACAAATGTTCAAATGTTTGTAGAACTTATGGGACTTAACTACGGGGTCATCAGGCCCTAAGCTTATAAAGCTTATGAACTAGCTAAGACTACGGACGGCACAAATATCCATGCCCGAGGGGGGATTCGAACCCCCGACCGTAGTGGCCGTGCAGACCGTGACTGAAGCGCCTCAGTCCCCTCGGCCACCGCGGCCGGCAAGAGTTGAAGACAATAGGAGAAGAAATAAGATAATAAAGCGAGAATGTTTTCGTAGATCCATTGCAGAAGAGGGTGCTTATACCTTCAATTACAATTACAAATTACTTTTTCAAAGAGTAAGTGGTAATATTACAATTACTTTTAAGTTTGATAGAATTATTTGCGTAATTTAAAAAATATAAGGACTACATAGAGCAAAAATTAAACACATTAAAACGGAGTAGATTTGAGACCTTAACTTTCCCCGGCGTAATAAATGTTCAAACAACTTACGGGTATGCTGCCGGGTGACGTCGTAGATAACCGCCGATATTTCGGCAGGAGGACACCCTGCCATTCTCAAGGCACAACTGCACTTAAGGAAGCAATGTGCAAGCGTATTTAATACCTCGGTTTGCATAGGGTAAACAAGGAAGATAACACACACAGCACAAGTCACAGCAGAGTCAACACAACCAAAGATGACCAAACATTAAAAATACCGATAGTAGTTAATCAACAGGTGAGGCAGCATTAATTTTGTCCCTCTGTTTTTTTGACGAGAGACAGTGCCGGATTCCAAGCAGAATTTAAACAAAAACCACCATCTCTGTTTATAAGGTCGCTTGCTATTTTAATTTCAACAGCTTCCTTAATAACACTATCCCAATAGGTGGAAGTGCATGCCAGAATCTCCGTGTTGTTGTATTCCATAGGATGACTGGTGCCAAGACAGTATTCTGCAACAGCGGATTTGTTTGGCTGTTGTAAGCGCGTGTAACGTTTATGTTCAATACACCGGTCTTCCACAGTTCTGATTTTCTGACCAATATATGACATGCCACAACTGCAAGGAATACGATATACACCTGCCTTACGCAAACCAAGATAATCCTTTACGGACCCCAACAGGGCCTTTATCTTAGAAGGTGGTCGAAAAACACATTTCACATCATATTTCCGCAAAATACGACCAATCTTGTTGGAAATGCTTCCTGCTAAGGCAAAAAGGCCATAGATTTTGGTGCCACTTCATTACCATCGTCACTCACCCGTTGCACAGAAGGCTGATAGCGCAATGCACGTTTTATCTGTCTCTCACTATAACCATTCTGACGAAACGTCTCCTCGAGATGGGACAACTCAGCTGACAAACTTTCAGGGTCTGAAATGACATGTACCCTGTGAACCAAGGTACGAAGTACTCATTCACGCTGAGCTGGTTGGTGACAACTATCAACTTGTAGATACAAATCAGTGTAAGAAGGCTTCCTATAAACAGAATGTCCCAATGTACCATCAACCTCCCTTCTGACCAACACATCAAGGAAAGGAAGACAGCCGTTCTTTTCCATAGTGAACTGAATATTCGGGTGGATTGAATTTAGGTGTTCCAAAAAACCATTTAAATTCTCACTACCATGAGGCCAAACAACAAAAGTGTCATCTACATATCTGAAAAAACACGCAGGTTTCAGAGTCGCTGACGCTAAAGCACGTTCCTCGAAATCCTCCATAAACAAATTGGTCAAAATAGGTGACAACGGGCTTTCCATTGCAACTCCATCAATATCGGCGGTTTTCGACGACGTCACCCGGCAGCATACCCGTTAGTTGTTTGAACACGGACTAGATTGGTTAATATAAGAAACAATCCAACATTCCATACTCTAACCCTTTCATTTCTCTCACATCTAACGACTAGTGCCGGTACATTATTCACACACCAATTCTGTTGTGCCCAATGGAAAAGTGAAGCCACACACCCTGTAGGTTGATAATTAGTGGTCTACGTGTAAAGAATAGCTATTTTGACAACCATCAGTGGCACAGGAAGTTATGGAGAATCATTTTGTACGAAAAAAGGACATCAAACAACAGTTAACAGAACTGTACTTACATATAAGAGGAAGATACAAGAATGAATATAGAAACTGCGAGTGTATTAAGTATATACAGGGTGTCCCAGCTATCTTCTCCACCCAAAATATCTTTGGAACAATAACAGCTATTGGAAGAAGACTTTCACCGGTATCAATTTACGGCTGGGACCCATGAATGTACATATTTGGAAACATTCTAAAACAAAAGCAAATGTGTTTTTTAACACAAACTTACGTTTTTTTTAAATCGACACCCTATAATTTTTCTTCATAAATCCATAGCATGACTAATCACATAAACAATGGCGTTGATTGCATTGCAATATTCCAATTACATCCCGAGATATTGCGACGCGAAGTTGACGCTTGAAAAACCCGAAATGCGCTGCTAGCGCACATCTTGAGGCTCAGGCGTGAACCCCATGCTGCCCGTAATCGCGATGTGATTGACATGCGTAATCGCACTTCCATACTTACCAAGAGGTACGAAACGAATAATACGGTCTGCAGCCATCCTGCATTAAAGTCGTACATTCCAGCAGGTATTTATCCCATAGGCTAGGGGTGATGCGGTTCTGTAACATATCTGTGTACCGCAACGTAAGTCACAAAGTTAACTTCGCGTATCGTTAATCCGTTACTAAAAAGGTAATGCCGTTCAACGTTAAAATATTACTTTACTGTAGATCTAGCGCAAGTGACAGTGAATCATTCACGCCTGAGCCTCAGGACGTGCGCTAGCAGCGCATTTCGGGGTTTTCAAGCGTCAACTTAGCGTCGCAATATCTCGAGATGCAATTGGAATATTGCGATGCAATCAATGCCATTGTTTATGTGATTTGTCATGCTGTGGATTGCTGACAAAAAATTATAGGCTGTCCATCAAAAAGAAAACATAAGTTTGTGTTAAAAAACACATTTGCTTTCGTTTTAGAATGTTTCAAAATATGTACATTCATGGGCCCCAGCCGTACATTGATACCGGTGAAAGTCGTTTTCCAATAGCTGTCATTGTTCCAGAGATATTTTGGGTGGACAAGATAGCTGAGACACCCTGTATTTATAGTTTTAGATTACTGCTGACTTTACGAAAGAGCTGCAGTTCAAAGTACTTGTCACTAAGTCTAGCCCTGCTGGGTGAAACAATCTCTTTGGACACCCTAAAGAGAGGTTCCACAGCTTAGTATTGAAGTAAAGTATTAAATCCACCGGCTGGGGTGGGAGTGTAAGGTCTGGTATCGTACGGTCCCATACTGATGGAAACACAAGGCCGTGCCGGCTTTAACTTGGTTGCCCGGTGCAGCAGCAGGTAGTTTCCAGAGAGGAGGGCCTCGCGCCGTGCTACCCGCCGAGTGCGCCGGCTTGTCGCGTAGCGCGCATCCATCAGCGAGTTAGGCGGCTACACCAGATCAGTAATTTAGTATCAACAATCTCGGCTCATGTGCGGACGCGCCGGGCGGGACGGCCGTCTATATCTGATGCCCGGAGCAGACGAGAGGAAGAAAGAGAGTTAGATTGAGAGAGAGGGTGGAGAGGGGGAGAGGCACCCTCGGCGAGTGGTCCCGGGCGGCGATCCGGGTCGCGCTATCGCGGTGCATGTTCCCGCCATAAATACGCTCAGCTCGGACGCCTCTTAAATAAAATAGCCGCAGAGCGGGCACAAAGGCGCCGGCCAGCGCGGCTCGGCGTGCAGAATTCGGCTGGCAGCGCGCAACTGGCGCCGTAATGGCGGCGCGCGCCCGCCCACCCTCTTATCGCACTCCAGTACACTCGCTGCGCGGCCCGGCCGTACGACGCACTGTGGCGCCACGCTGCAGCCCAGCCAGGTACCGTTCCCCAGCCTGCGGTTACGAGCGCGGGGCGGAGAGTAACGCACAATAGCTTTTCTCTTCCCTAATACTGCAGGCAAACTGGCGAAGAAGGAGAGAAGGAACGAAGCTTGGAGTTTGACGTCCCGTCGACGGCGTGGTCATTAGAGACGGGGTTTACGCTCGGAGTGTTTGTGTAAGGATGTGTAAGGAAATCGGCCGTGCCATTTCAAAGGAACCCGTGTGGTCTCAGCCCCTCCACCATCCTCTACACCTACCGGTCCCTCATGCGTCCTGTCCTCTGCAGCTTCCATCCCGCCTGGATCTCCGCTCCCACATCCTACTATAAAACCCTTCAAGTCCTCGAGCGCCACGCTTTCCGCCTCGCCTACCGCATCCGGCTCCCTTCCCCCACGCGGATCCTGTATGACCTGTTCCCGTTTCCCCACCTCCTTGAATATCTCCAGCATATCCGTATCCTCTATACCACCCGTAAAATAGACTACCGCAACCCCATGGGCCACCCCATCCTTACCAACCCTGGGCCTCTGCCACGCCTCTACCGCATTATACCCCCTTCCCTTCATCTCCACACCCTCAATGTCCTCTCCCAGGGCAATTTCCGCCGCCTCCCTGATGACGTCCTCTGTTCCGACATATACCCGTCCTACCAGCTCTGATCCCCCACCCATAGATAAAGTGCCCCCTCTCCCCCCTCCCCTTCCACTCCCCCGCTTGGCCCTGCAGTCCCTACGGCTCCTCCCTGCCGCCCCTCTTTTCCCGCCGATTTTCCTCTCCCCCACGCTTCCCCCCCCCTTCTCGGGGTTCTGGAGCGACAGTTTTAACAGTGCTACGTCAAGTGTTGTGTGCTGTGCTCCAGTGAAGTGTATGTTTTTTAACTGCGTCGACCGCAACCAGACAAGTGTCGCACCGTGTATTTTAATTAGTGTCTCCGTGTGCTCGCCGTCCTGTGTTCTTGTCGTCCTACATTGTTTTCTTAGGTCACCGTGGCTCATCATTTTAACTAACTAAATGTGGTTTTAATCATCTGTCTATTGTAATGTACTCCAAACTGTCACCTTGTCTATGTCACTTTCTCTGTTGTTTTATCTCCTGTTATGTATTTTAATTCTCCACTCATATATGTATTTTTACTCTCGGCTGAAGAGCAGCCCATAGTGCTGCTGCCAGCCTACCGGTGTACTGCTGGTATAAAACGCAATAAAGGAAAAAAATCAAAGGAACCATCCCTGAATTTGCCTGGAGCGATTTAGAGAAATCACGCATCTCATCCAGAAATCCTGGATGAGAAGCGCACATGTAGCTAAGGTGGACGTCCAGCTGAGGGAGACTATGCGAATAATCTCAGGTACACTCAGTGCCACCCCCTGTGCTTGGCTTCCTGTACTTGCTAACATAGAGCCCCCTGAGATCAGGCGATCACAGCTAGCCATAAGAACCCACCAAAAAATCCTAGGCAACCTGGACCTACCTATCCATGAAGATCTAAGAGCTACAGATAGGCTTAAATCCAGGACAGCGTTCTGGAAAATCAGCGAAGAGCTTCAAGAGTTCAACACAAAAACAGCCTGGAAAGAACTGTGCGCTACAAGTGCACCCAAGAACAGCAATTTGGTGGATGACCCCAACAAAAGGATCGAAGGGTTCAGTCTTCCAAGAAAACTATGGACAACTTTGAACCGCGTGAGAACAGGTGTCGGCAGATGTAAGCAATTAATGAAGAAATGGGCCTGACAGACAGTTCTGAATGTGAGTGTGGTGAAACCCAGACAACGGACCATTTACGCGCGTGTGAAGTGTACGGTTATAATGGTGACTTGAAAGACATACACAGACTCAGTGGCTTGAGAAAATTTGTAATGTAGTTTAGTACTGTAAGTGCCTTGCATTGTTAGAATAGCAGTATAAGAACAATGTAATTAACTAAAGAATATTTGCCTTTGTATATGCCGAACGAGTAAATAAATAAATGGGGAAATCAGGAAAACCTAAATCTGAATGGCTGCAGGTGAATTTGAACCACCATCCTTCCCAATGCGAATCCAGTGTGTTACTCAACACAAGAAGAGCTCCAGGTAATAGTGGAGAATATTGTAAGGGTGGAGAAAGAATTCGGAACGAAAGTGAACATCGATAAGTCCAAAGTGAAGAAAATTTAAAAGAAGATGACACAATCAATATATCACTAAAGAAAACTGCAACAGGTTCACCCATTTAAACATCTGGCGAGCTTGACAACTTTCAATGGAAGCTGTACAGAAGAAGTGGTTGCCTGGTGCAGCAGCGGTCACCACAGATTGTTTCCAGAGAGGAGGGACCCCCGCTGTGCTATCCGCCGAGTGCCCCAGCTTGTTGGTTGGGTGAGTGAAAGGTTTACTGACAGCCAGGAGCATCCCCATAATGTAGGTACGCAATGAGGCTTCTGATACAAAATTGGGGACCTCTGGATCAGCCTCGGGGGGGGGGGGGGGGGAGGTTCAGCAGAGAATGTGAACCTTTGAACGTCTTGTTGCCAACCTCGCAGGGGCCATGCAACAATATGGCGGACATAAACAACAAGATGGTGGTCATACACAATACGGCGGACATAAACAAGATGGCGGACACAACCAACACTATGGCGGCGGCGGCGGTAGCAGACTTATGCAGTTGTTGTTGTCGTGGTCTTCAGTCCACAGACTGGTTTTATGCAGCTCTCCACGCTACCCTGTCCTGTGCAAGTCTCCTCATTTGAGAATATGTTCGACAACCTACATCCTTTCGAATCTGCTCACTGTATTCATCCCTCGGTCTCTCTCTACGATCTTTGAACCACAAACTTCCTTCTAATGCGAAGTTGACAGTTCCTTGATGTCTCAGAATGTTTCCTACCAATCTATACCTTCTCTTAGTCAGGATATGCCAGAAACTCCTTTTCTCCCCAATTAGGTTAAGCACCTCCTCATTAGTCACGTGATCTACCCATCTAATCTTCATCATTCGTCTGTAGAACCACATTTCAAAAACTTCTATCATCTTTATATCTGAACTCCTTATCGTCCACGTTTCACTCCCATACAATGCTACACTCCAAACAAATGCTTTCAGAAAGGACTTCCTATCATTTAAGTTCATATTGGATGTTAACTTCTCTTCTTTAGAAACGCTTTTCTCCCCATAGCCATTTTGCATTTTATATTTTCTTTACTTCGGCCATCAGAAGTTATCTTGCTACCCAAATAACAAATTTTATCTTCTACTTTTATTGTCTCATTATCTAATCTGATTTTCTGACATTCCATTCCATTACCTTCGTTTTACTCTTATTAATGTTCATCTTATATCTTTCTTTCAAGACACTGTCCATTCCATTCAATTGCTCTTCCATATCCTTTGCAGTCTCTGACAAAATTACTATGTCATCGGCAAATCGCAAACTTTTTATTTCTTCTCCTTGAACTTTAATTCCCTCTCCAAATTTCTCCTTCCATTCCTTCACTGCTTGCTGAATGTACAGATTGAACAATATTGGGGAAAGGCTACAACCCTGTCTCACTCCCTTCCCACCCCTGTGTCCCTTTCTTGCCCTTCGACTCTAACCGCTGTGTGGTTTTTGTACAGTTTGAATATAACTCTTCGCTCCCTATATTTTACCCCTGATACCTCAGAGTGTGGAAGAGTGTATTCCAGTCGACATTGTCAAAAGCTTTCTCCAAGTCAATCTTTCTTCGGGATTAGAATTACGATATTCTTCTTGAAGTTGGAGGGTATTTCCCCTATCTCATACATCTTGCAAACTAGGTTGAACATTTTTTTCATGACTGGCTCTCCTAACGAAAACAGCAGTTCAGACGGAATATCATCTACTCAGGGGCCTTGTTTCGACTCAAGTACTTCAGCGCTATGTCAAATTTTTCTCGCAGTATCATATCTCCCTTCTCATCTCCCTCCACTCCTTCTTCCCTTTCTAGAATACTGCCTTCAAGTTTATTTCCTTTGTATAGGCTGTGTATATGTTCCTTCCACAGTGCAGCTTTTCCCTCTTTGCTTAGTACTGGTTTTCCGTCTGAGTTTTTGATATTCATACATGTGCTTTTCCTGTCTCCAAATATCTCTTTCATTTTTCTCTAGGCGGTATCTATCTTTCCCCTACTTATGCAGCCTTTTACGGTTCTGCATTTGTCCCGCAGCCACTCCTGCTTAGCCAGTTTGCACTTCCTGTCAGTCTCATTTTTCAGACGTCTGTACTTCCTTTTTCCTGCTTCACTTGCTGAATTTTTATATTTTCTACTCTCATCAATTAAGTTCAGTATATCCTGTGTTACCCAGGGATTTCTATTAGGCCTTGTTCTTCTGCCTATATGATCCTCTGCTGCCTTCACTAACCTATCTCTCAGAGCTACCCATTCTTCTTCTACTGTATTACTTTCCCCCGTTTCAGCCAATGCTTGCCTAATGCTCCCTCCGAAATTCTCAACGATCTCTGGTTCCTTCAATTTGTCCAGGTTACATCTGCTAACTTTTCTACCTTTCTGCAGTCTCTTTTAATCTGGAGTTCATAACCAACAAGTTTTGGTCAGAGTTTATATATCACCCTGGATATGTCTTACAGCTTAAAACCTTAAATCTATTCCTTACATTATAAAGTCAATCTGATACCTTCCAAGGTCTCCTGGTCTGTTTCACGTATACAGCCTTCTATCATGATGTTTGAATCAAGTGTTGGTGATCATTAAATTGTGCTCTGCGCTACATATGCGGTAATGAACTATGAGTTTAATAAGTCATGTTTGCAAAATACTAACACGAATTATTTACAGATGAATGGAAAAATGGTGGAATCCGACCTTGAGGAGGATCAGTTTGAATTTAGGAGTAATGTACGAACACGCGAGGAAATACATTACAACTTATGTTAGAAGATAGATTAAGGAAAGGAAAACCTACGTTTTTAGTATTTGTGGATCTGGGAAAAGCTTTTGACAATGTTGACTGGAATAAACTATTTCAAATTCTGCAGATATCAGGGGTGAAAAATAGGGAACGAAGAGTTATATTCAACAAAAATCAGACCGCAAATATTAGAGTCGAAGGGCATGAAAGGGTCGCAGTGATAGGGAATGGAATAAGACAGGGTAGTAGCCTGTCCACAATGTTGTTCAGTCTGTACATTGAGCAAAATATGAAGGAATGGAAGGAGAATTAATTAAAGTCCAGGGATAGGGAATAAAAAACTTGCGGTTGGCTGACGACTTAGTAATTCCGACAGAGACAGCAAAGGACATGGAAGAGCAATTAAACGGAATGTAGTCTTGAAGGCAGGGTGTAAAATGAACACTAACAACAGTAAAACGAGGGTAATGGAAAGTAGTGTCAGAAAATCAGGCGATGCTGAAGGAATTAGATTACGTAATGCGCAATAAAATCAGTAGATCACTTTTGTTATTTTGGTAGCAAAATAAAGAAGATATAAAATGCATAATGGCTGTGGGAAGAAAAGCATTTCTGAGGAGGCGAAATTTTCTGGCATCAAATATTAGTTTAAATGGCAGGAAGTCCTTTATGAAAGCATCTGTCTGGAGTGTATGGGAGTGAAATGTGGATGATAAGGATTTCAGACAAGAAGAGGGTAGAAGCATTTGAAATGTGGTGCTATAGACAAATGATGAAGGTTAGATGGGTAGATGACGTAACTACTGTTCTCAACATAACTGGGGAGAAAAGGTTTCTGGAATTTCCTGACGCAGAGAAGGAACAGGATGGTGGGACACATTCTGAGACAATAAGGAATCGTCAAGTTCGCATAAGAAGGAAGTGTGTGGAGCAAAAATCGTAGAGGGAGACCGAGGGACGAATACAGTACGTACGTATTCTCAAACGAAGAGGCTTGTACAGGACAGGGTAGTGTGGAGACCTGCATCATACTAGTCTGCGAACTGAAGACCACAACAACAACACCGTTTAGCCCATTTATTGACATTGGGCCTCTTTGCAGCTGTTTCTGTCATCGATTTTCCCGCAATGTAGCACTACCGTTGCTGCCGTTCTGATGAAATATCTTTTACAGCAGTACACGATATTACTTCCCAATAGTCATTGAAGTTCATAGAGAACTTCTTAAACCTTTAAACCAATAGTCACTTCACAAACGACATAAACACGTGTCGCCAAAATACCAACAGCATACTGATGTCAAACCAGGAAACATTTCATATGCCGACTGCTTAGAGCACCATATTTTCGTTTGGTCGCAGAAAATATTATAATTCAAAATCATTCTCCGCATGCGCACCAATTCAGACCCAAACGCAGTATTTGGAACATTGTCAGTTTAATTATAATCACCTTGTGATACAAGTAATGCTTAACTATTCCATAATCATTTGCACTTCATCCCCTATAGGCTGCTAATACACTCATGTGTTTACCCCATTTCAGCTATAAAAGCTGCATATATTGATAGAAATGACAAGGCACCACTTTTACAAATAACAGCTCTTTGTGAGTCAAGACCGTGGTTGTGTCCTAAATAATTTGTAGTTTCCATCAGCAGTCTTTAGTTCTTATTGCTGAGAAAGGCATGTGCAAAAGGCTGAAACAACCTAATTTTTACTGCTCAAGCCCTTAGTATTGTTACATTTTTGATCAGGTTCATGTGTCACCTCTCATTCAGCTTTAATACCAAATGAGTTATATTATTGAACGACGGCATACTAAACATGTTAATGCTACATGGTTTTGTTATAACTTTGAATTTCCTATTTTACAAATAAGAACATTAACAGATAATACATAAAAGAAATTCAGTAGCTCTTTCTCCAGCATTAAGTACACTGTGGCCATTAACACTGCTACTCCACGAGGATGACGTGCTACAGACGCGAAATTTAATCGACAGGAAGACGATGCTGTGATATGCAAATGATTAGCTTTCCAGAGCATTCACACAAGGTTGACGCCGGTGACGACACCTACAACGTGCTGACATGAGGAAAGTTTCCAACCGATTTCTCATACAGAAACAGCAGTTGACCGGCGTTGCCTGGTGAAACGTTGTTGTGATGCCTCGTGTAAGGAGGAGAAATGCGTACCATCAAGTTTCCGACTTTGATAAAGGTCGGATTGAAGCCTATCGCGATTGCGGTTTATCGTATTGCAACATTGCTGCTCGCGTTGGTCGCGATTCAATGACTGTTACCAGAATATGGAATCGGTGGGTTCAGGAGGGCAATACGGAACGCCGTACTAGAACCCCACGGCGTCGTATGACAGGCATCTTATCCGCATGGCTGTAACGGATCGTGCAGTCATGTCTCCTACTCTAACAGATGGGAACGTTTGCAAGACAACAACCATCTGCACAAACAGTTCGACGACGTTGGCAGCAGCATGGACTATCAGCTCGGATACCATGGCTGCGGTTACCCTTGACGCTGCAACACAGACAGGGGCGCCTGCGATGATATATGCAACGACGACCCTGGGTGCACGAATGGCAAAACGTCATTTTTTCGGATCAATCCAGGTTCTGTTTACAGCATCATGATGGTCACATCCGTGTTCGGCGAAATCGCGGTGAATGCACATTGGAAGCGTGTATTCGTCATCGCCATACTGGCGTATCACCCGGCGTGATGGTATGGGGTGCCCCATTGGTTACACGTCTCGATCACCTCTTGTTCGCATCGACGGCACTTTGAACAGTGGTCCTTACATTTCAGATTTGTTACGACCCGTGACACTATCCTTCATTCGATTCCTGTGAAACCCTACATTTCAGCAGGATAACTCACGACTGCATGTTGCAGCTCCTGTACGGACCTTTCTGAATACGGGAAATGTTCGACTGCTGCCCTGGCCAAAACATTCTCCAGATCTCTCACCAACTGAAAACGTCTGGTGAATGGTGGCCTAGCAACTGGTTCGCCACAATACGCCAGCCACTATTCTTGATGAACTGTGGTATCGTGTTGAAGCTGTATGGACATCTGTACCTGTATACGCCATCCAAGCTGTTTGACTCAATGCCCAGGGGTATCAAGGCCGTTATTTTGGCCAGAGGTGTTGTTCTGGGTACTGATTTCTCAGGATCTATGCACCCAAACTGCGTGAAAATGTATTCACTTGTAGCTTCTAGTAAAATATATCTGTCCAATGAATATCCGTTTTTCATCTGCACTCTTCTCGATGTAGCCATTGTAATGGCCAATAGTGTAATACTAATCGGCTTAATTGAACTGCAGATGCTATTGGATGATCCTTGCCATTTATATCCTAATTTAGAATACATTCAGAGCTCTGATTACTTCTATCACATGGCAGAATAATCTCTTCTCATAATTTGGAAATATTAAATCCAGGTCAATAATTTATTGAAGATTATTTGATAAAAACATTAAAACTGTCTTGATCACCTTCATTATTTTAAATTTATTTTTGACCAATAAAACTCTTCAGCCTTTATTTCTCTATGGCGTTCAGTGGTGGCCCACAGGTCATGCCATTCAGGTATGTCTGAAGTGTTATTTGGCTTGAATGGTAATTCATAAATATTTATTCATCATTATGATCAGAAGAAAAAATGGACACGAAACCAGCGGTAAGCCAGCTGCACATCAGACACCCGTCGGTGTTCTCTGGAGACGCTGGCTAAAAAATTTCGACCGAGTCGTCAAGTATAACAGATGGGATCATACAATGTGCTTGGCCAACGTTTATTTCTACCTGGACGAAACAGCCCGGCAATGGTTTGAAAACAACGAAGACAAGCTGAATGACTGGGAAAAGTTTCGACGGAAGTTACGAAGACGTTTGGAGACCGCCAGAGACAAATCCGCTCGGCGGAAGAACAACTGAAGAACCGGGCCCAACAACATGGTGAGCCGACACAGTCGTACATACAGAATGTTTTGGCGCTTTGTAACATAGTCAATCCAAATATAACTGAGACCGACAAATCACGCACCTAATGACGGGTATTGCAGAAGACACCTACATCTACATACATACTCCGCAATCCACCGGAAGGTGCGCGGCGGAGGGTATACTGTACCACTACTAGGCATTTCCTTTCCTATTGCACTCCCAAATACAAAAGAATGCTTATATGCCTCCGTACGAACCCTAATTTCTCTTATCTTGTCTTTGTGATCACCACGCGAAATGTAAGTAGGTGGAAGCAAGATCGTACTACACTCAGCTTCAAATTCCGGCCCCCTACATCTCCTCAACAGAAATTCACGAAAAGAACGTCGTCTTTCCTCCAGCGATCCCCAATTGAGTTGCCGGAACATTTCCGTGACACTCGCGCATTGGTCGAACCTACCAGTAACAAACCAAGCTGCTCGCCTCTGAACTGCCTCTATGTCTTCCTTTAAATTGATCTGCTGCAATACTCAAGACGTGGTCGTACAAGCGTTTTATATGTGGTCTCCTTCACAGGTGAAGTACATCTTCCCAAAATTCTTCCAATCAACCGAAGTCGGCTGTACGCCTTACTCACAACTGTCCTTACATGTTCGTTCCATTTCATATCGCTCTGCACTATTACGCCTAGATATTTGAACGACACGACAGCATCAAGAAGCTCACTACTAATGCTGAATTCGAACATTATAGGATTGTTTTCCCTACTCATGCGCATCACCTTACATTTTTCTACATTGATAGCTAGCTGCCATTCTTCGTACCAACTAGAAATTTTGTCTAAGTCATCCTGTATGGTATTACAGTCAATTGAAGACGACACCGTCCCATACACCACAACATCATCAGCAAACAGCCGCAAATTACTACTTACTCTGTCCATCAGATCATTTATATAGATATAAAATAATAGCGGTCCTATCACACTCGGTCTCTGATGAACACTCGCCGTCGAGAACAACGTACTGCGTTCTATTACTTAGGAAGTCTTCCAGCCAGTCACAAATATGTGAACCTTTTCCATAAGCTCGTATCTTCGTTAGCAGTCTGCAGTGCGGCTCCGCGTCAAACGCCTTTTTGAAGTCGAGAAAAACACAATACGCCTGTTGCCCTTCATCCATGGCTCGCAAGATGTCATGTGAGGAAAGGGCAAGCTGAGTTTCACATGAACGATGTTTCCTAAACCCGTGCAGATTCATAGACAGAAGCTTTTCCGTTTCAAGGAAATTTACTATATTCGAACTGAGAATATGCTCAAAAATTCTACAGGAAAGTGATGTCAACGATATTGGGTCAGTTCTCTTTCCTTTCTTATAAACGGGAATGACCTGCGCTTTTTTCCAATCACTAGGAACTTTGCGCTGAATTAAAGATTCGCGTTAAATGCAAGCTAAGTAGGGGGGCAATGCCGCAGAATACTCTTTGTAAAACCGAACTGGTATTCCATCCGGACCAGCAGACTTTTCTGTATTTAGCTCTCTGCACCGGAAATACCTATTACTATGTCCTCCATTTCGGAATTAATACGCTGATAAAATTATGGTTTATTTGTGCGGTCCTCATGCGTGAAAGATTTCTTAAAGGTTAAATTTAGAATTTAGGTCTTCTGATAAAAAATGTCGCTACGACGGAAGAGTTCATCCAGTGGTGCCAGCGTTTTGAAGAGATGCAACAAAGGAGGGTTGGACGAAAGAAGTATGACGGACTCTCGAATGTAGTCCCTATAGTCGTTGTGGAAGACCAGCATGACTTCGCTTCCCTCATGCGACAAATTGTCAGAGAAGAATTACAACAGTTTATGGCAGCCGGGACTATTAGAGCGAACGGTGTCGCCCTGCTATGACTTACGCTGCAGCCGCCAAACGGCAGCCCATGAACCAGCCGACGCGGCCACAAACAACTTCCCTGGCAACTATCACGCCCCGCAGAACAGACGTCTGGAGGACAGAAGACAACACACCACTTTGTTTTCACTGTGGGCGCCCTGGACATGTACGCTACTGCTGAGAGAGAAGGCGAGTTTTCGACGATTATTTTGCCGCAAGACGTCAGCCACCAGAGCAGCACTATCCCAGGCATTCACCTGCTGATGAGTTCAGTCGACCTATGGGAAGAAGCCCTTCGCCGTACCCTAGACGAGGTCGCTCCCCGACGCGCCGCAGCCGTTCACCGTCGCCGTACAGAGGTACCAGCTGCTACCCTAGCCGCCGCGCCCAGGAAAACTAAGCGAGGCGACCATCTACGGAGGTGAGGCCGCCGCAGATGAAAATCCTCCACGGTCGACAGTCGCTAAGATGTCGGGAAATCTCATCGACGTCATAATCGACGGCCAACCTGTCCTGGCACTGGTTGATTCGGGAGTTGTTTCTCAGTATTGTCGGATAATTACTGCCGCACACTAAAGAAGACAATGTTCTGTGATACGGGGGCAACTGTGCTGCAGGTAGCAAATGGAAATTACGTCCAGCCAGCTGGAACTTGTGTCGAAAGAAAAACCATCAACAACAGGACCCAGCCGTTTGAATTTGTCGTTTTAACAGAATGTAGTCATAATGTCATCCTCGGATGGGACTTCCTTCAGGCATCCCAAGCTGTCATTGTCTGTGGAAGATCTGAGCTGCAAATTGAGGAAGTCGTTCCGACGCGTACACGTAGTACAGAATATTCTGGAAATTTATTTGCCGTTGACAATGTGACGATACCGCCGTTGACAGTGAGAAGATTTGCAGTCACAAACACAGATGAGCGGTTAAACTGTGAAGTGCTTGTTGGTAGTAAAAAGTTTATCAGGCTCACCAAAGGAATTAACATACCATCATTACCGGTGGTCGAGGAGAGATCTGGATCACTAACTGTCACGAGCAGTCACACCTTATCCCTAAAGGAATGTGTATCGGCACATCTGAACCAATCCAGGACGGTGAGGTCAACGTCATCAATGAAAATCCATGCTCTGTTGTTAGTATAGACAACACGCTGCAGGTAACAACCGTGGAACTGCCAATAGGGTCCGGACTGACCGAGGAACAACGCCAGCGGGTGTTAGGTATACTACACCAATTTTCGGGTGCATTCACACCTCAGCAGGGCTAAGTCAGACGAAGCGGCCCGCGCTAAGGCACCGTATCAATACTGGGGATCATCCACCAATTAGCCAGCGTTCGTATAGAGTGTCGCCAGCTGATGGACGGATAATTCGGGAGGAAGTGGAGAAGCTGTTGCACGATGACATTACTCAACCTTCGGAGAGTCCTTGCTCGTCAACGGCTTTTATTACACCTGACGGCCTCTATGAATTCAAATTTGGATTATGTAATGCTCCGGCAACAGTCGAACGCATGATGGACAACTTGCTTCGACACGTTAAGTGGACGATGTGTCTTTGCTACTTAGATGACATTGTCGTTTTCTTGAAAACATTTGAAGAACATCTGTGTTGAAGTGTGTTCAGGCTACAGGACTCCACCTGAATCCAAAGAAGTGCCTCTTCGTCGCCAAGGTGATATAAAACCTTGGGCACCTAGTCAACGGAGATGGTGTCCGTACTGATCCAGATAAAGTAAGGGCAGTCACAGAATTTCCAACGCCTCAGCACATGCGTGATGAAAGAAGTTTTCTCGGGCTGTGCTCATACTACCGACGTTCCATAAAAGGATTTTGTAACAAAGCACGTCCATTACAAGAACTTCTGCAGGGAGACGTAAAGTTTTACTGGGATGAGACTAAAGAAAGAGCTTTCCGGGCACTTAAGGAGGCTCTAACTTCCGCACCAGTGCTAGCCTTGTACGACGAGAATGCAGAAACTGACAGACGCCAGGGGTTATGGGTTTGGTGCAATGCTTGGAAGGTACTGAAAAAATGGTAGCCTATGCATCAAGAGTACTCTCAAAGTCCGAGATAAGCTACAACTGAGAAAGAATGTCTCGCAGTTATCTGGGCTATCAACATGTTCCGGCCGTATTTATTCGGCAAACCATTCACCATCGTGACAGACCACCATTCTTTGTGTTGGCTGACTTGCTTGAAGGATCCATCACATCGACTAGGAAGATGGGCACTATGACACCAAGAATACAACGTCACAGTGGTATTCAAGAACGGGCGCAAACACAATAATGCCGACTGCCTTTCGAGGAATCCATTAGTGGAACACAACAGCATGAATGAGAGTTACAACTTCTAAATTGGACATTGTATAAGAGCAACTACGATCCACTGGGCCCCAAATGGCTACTGCTTGCTCCAGCTCATCTCCAGGCAGCTATTCTCAAGTATTTCCACGATGCTACAATATCCGGTCATCTGGGATTCGTGAGGACCCTAGACAGAATCAGACGCAGGTATTACTGAAAAGGTCTCTACCGATCTGTCAAGCACTATGTGAGTCACTGTAAAGAGTGCCAGCGACGGATGCATGTGCCGCAATTACCCCCAGGACATCTCGTACCGATTCCATCTGCAGCAGCTCCATTCCACCGAGTTGGGATCGATCTTTTAGGGAGGTTCCCAAAGTCGACTACCGGTAACCGATGGATAATAGTCTGCACTGACTACCTCACACGCTACGCTGTCACCAAACCTGTGTTGACTGCAGAAGATTCCTTGTAGAAGACATTATTTTGAAGCATGGAGCACCACGTGTCATGATATCTGATCGTGGAAAAGTATTCCAGTCAAAACTAGTATCAGGGGTAATGTCACGGTGCGATGTTGTCCACAGAATGACAACTGCATACCATCCTCAGACAAATGGTCTTACAGACCGTTTTAACAAGACGTCAGCCGATATGCTGTCGATGTACATCGATGTTGAGCAGAAGGATCGGGATACAATAATTCCAGTCGTGACATTTGCTTATAATACCGCAAGAAAAGACACCACAGGCTTCACTCAGTTTTTCCTGCTCCATTGCCGTGAAGCTGAGACGACAACGGTACGCTGTTCCCGTTCCAAGCGGATGACACTCAGGATGACTATGTTAAACAGCTCATCACCAGGGTAGAAGAAGCAAGACAGCTGTCTCGCATACGGACACTGGACGCCCAGGAGAAGCACCGTCAGCGGTATAACGACAAGCACCGACCTGTTGGGTACAGCCCAGGAGATCTGGTGTGGATTTATACCCCTGTACGGAAAGTTGGACTATCAGAAAAGTTATTGAAGCGATACTTTGGTCCGTATCATGTCATACGCTGCCTGTCAGACGTCACCTAAGAAGTTGAGGATTATGAGCCGTCGTCGAAACGACAAAAACGAAGAGACATTGTTCACGTCCTCCGCATGAAGCCTTACTACGATCCTGAAGAACATAAAAGCGAAAATGGCTTTTTGTTCAGGGACTCTAATGACTCGGATGAAGCCACGACAGGAACGTTTGTCGTCGATAATCGTGCAGAAGGGAAGGATTCTCTAGAACTGCCATACAGAGGTCCCATGACAAGATCGAGATCCAGGATATTGCAGCTGGCTCCAAAGGAACCTAACAGCGGCTCGTTGTTTTTTCAGGAGAGGAAGCAATGCCACGAGACCCCCTGTTAACCGACTGCGAGCGTAGCACAAGGGATAGCATCACCGATTGCGGAGCTGAAAGTCGCCGGTTCAGTCCCGTCCATTGGTAAAAATTTATTTCTTTGTAATAAACATTTCCAGAATGTTCTACTTGTTTCTTATCATCACTTGTAATTTCTACTTGTCTATTATGTTAACTATTCTTCTAATTTCTGGTACATTCTGTCTGTGTATGAATAGCAGAAATATCATTCACTTCAGCACTTACAGAGACGGCTGAAGTACAGTCTAAAGAAACTCGTAAAAGTGAAATAATTACAAATTAAGAAAAATAAAATTAAGAAATACAGCATGCAACCCATAGAAATGTTTAGAATTACATAAGGAAGCTATTGAAGGAGGTTGTACAAGGCTCAGAGAGAATTATAGACAAAGACAGAGTGCGTACTACAAGTCAGAGAAGAAACCGCAAAATTAAAATAGGCGGGGAGAGAAGATCGCGAAATATTAGTGGAAATCAGAAGGATACCCGCATAGTTACTTGCCTGTTGGGCATGGAACAGAAGGCTTTGTTCTATGAACCAACCACGTGGAACACATATCACTCACGGAAGGAAACTATGAGAAGAAATGTACATGCACTGTATAAAATTAACATATCAACTTTTAGACATCGAGCCCCACAAAGCTAGAAAGTATTTACAGAGTTAATACGCCGCCACATGATCACAAAAGGTTTTTTTAACATACCAGGCCGTTATCAAACTGCAACTAGAATCACACACACCGAGTTTATCTATTGGAAATCACTGAATTGAAAAACGAGAACACATTTCCGCACACAATCGGAGAAAATATTCCAAAAAATGATTCTAAGTTCACGAATCTAAGTTAAACGTGCTAGACAATGAAATGCTACCATCTCGCAGATACAAGAGAAGAACCAACCTTACCTTGCCAGAAGCCCATGGAGCCACGAGACGCGGGAAGCCACTAGAAGCTGGAAAATCCAAGATCAGCGGTGGTGGGGACGGAGATACTCGCCCTAGAGTAGGCTCAACGACTGGTCTTGTAACGAAAGTGTGTAGAAACCTCTTTGGTAGCCTCAGCGGCTATCGACTCTGAGCCAGAGAGAACGATGCAAAGCGAGCTATCACCCCCCACATTCACACAGCCATAGATTCTCGCACATCCACTTAAAAGTAAGACAAGTACACATTCACACTGGAACAGTGATGTGGCGGAAAAGTCACATTTATGCCACATTAATTAATATAGTAATAAATTATTAACATAATAAAATAAGAAAAACCTAGCAATATTAACAAATATTTTAACACATGAAATAAAAATGCTATTCCTCAAGCCTTGAAAAGAGTGGGGTTCAAGTTTTAACAAAATGATGATCTAGCGACATTAAATAATTCATAACTTTACAGAAATACACAAAAAATATATGGAGGACGACAGACGGTCGTCTTTCAAATTCTTCAGAGGGTTGTCAGTTTATTTGGTTTTAGTCCCGGATTTAACTGTTTTGTTGGATATTCCCTTGCGGAGAGGAATGCTTTTGTAATATTATTGTTGTGTACCAGCTTTTACTTTGTTGTCCATATTCAAGACGTCACACTTGTTACACACACTAGTCTTTTTATGACGCGTAATATCGACATCTGATAAGAATGAAAGTGCGGATACCACTCGTCTGCTTTGACCCATGGCGTCACCGTGAGAAGGGGATGTCTAATTTTTAAAAAACGCTACAGTGTTCGTTCAAGCAACAACAGTTACGAATTACAGAAGTTTCAAGAGATGAGTGTTCTTAATTTTTTTTTTTTTTTTTTTTTTTTTTTTTTTTTATGTTAGTAGAGCTAATGGGACTTAACTACGGAGACATCAGTCCCTAAACTGACAAACTACTTATGAATTAGCTAATACTAAGGAACGCACAAATATCCATGCCCGAGAAGAGATACAAACCCCCGACCGTAGTGGCCGTGCAGAACGTGATTGGCGCGACGCAGACGGCGCGGCCACCGCGGCCGGCTCTTAAATTAAAACATGGGGCTTGGCAGGTGCATTGGTGAACGCAAATTGATCGATTTGTATTATAAAAAGTAATGAAGTATTCATGACAAAATTAAAACGATCAGTTTTCGAGTCATACGACACAAAACGCTGACATCAGGGACAAAGCTGACCGGTGGTGACCCTACTCACCGATCTTCCCAACGTTCCCTCCATGTACAGCTCAACAATTTCATCTTCTGGTGTGGCCAATGGTATCTCTCCATCAATTCTGCTAAAACTCCGGCAATAATTATAGGAAAACCTCCCGTACCGCACAATCCACAACAGTCCCAGCACCCAATCTTACTAAAATACTTCGGACTAGCCCTTGCCCTGAAACTAACAAGGAAACCATCCAGAAAAAATCTCATAATAGACTAGTACATGGGGAATCGAACCCCGCACTGACTCAACATTTACGATGGACTTTTGCTCCTCCGATCTTCTACCCTTCTTAGAAATCGTGCAACCTGTCTTGCCATCCACCTCCGGCTATCGTTCCCCAGCCACCTAGTTTACCAAATAATCAAATTCCATGGTTTCGTAGAACACCTATGTCTCCCATAAACTAAACTCCCGGCGCCCCGTCAGTTGTGGAGAATCCTAGCCCGCTGCTACATCTCTATTAATTTGTGCCTTCCCACCATAATCACTCCCTCCACCTCCTTCCTCGACGAAATTTCCCTGACACAACCCCTCCTTCCAGCCCTAACACTTACTCCCCCCCTCGAGGAAGGTTCCGACACACCCACCTTCCTCCCAGCTGGCTTTACCTGCGTTGTTCCTGTCGCTAACACTCCTTGACCTCCCTCATCCCTCAGCCGTTAAGTTACAACCTGACGCCACCGTACAGTTACAGAAGCACCATCACATTAACCTCCCCGCGGTTTTTATATGCCCCAACCACTTTCACCTATTTCACATCCATAATCATCAATATCCAGCACCACTATTTGAGTTTCTAAAAGGATGTATTAAAAAGGTAACAGTTTTCTTCCTGAAGAGTGGCAGTCCAGACGCTGCCAGATGAACTTCACCATACGAGGGAGGAATGTAAATGTTTTAATTAGTGTGCGGAGGTGTAGTGATCTTAAGCCTCGTCCGTTGTGCAGTCTTGCTGCCTCCACTGTTAATACGAGTAACTGGAGTGCAAAATTTTTAGGTGGTCGGGACTACGTTTGCGCTGTCCCGATCTGTAATTTTCGGCTCACTCAACGTTTCCAATAAAGGACAATGTACCAGAAACAAAATTACGAGAATGCAGGGAACAGGTCTGGTCGCATGAAATGTTTATTGCTTTTATTTCAACAAAGCGATTTCGGTCATTGAGTTGCCATCTTCAGTGCTAGAACAGGATGCCCTATGGGCCCACATAACTAAAAACATTCTACATCTATATCGACATGGATACTCAGCAAATCACATTTAAGTGACTGGCAGAGGGTTCATCGAACCACCGTTGTAGTATTTATCTCCCATTCCATTCTCGAATAGCGCGCGGGAAGAAAGTACACATGACTCTCTCCGTTCGAGCTTTGATTTCTCGTATTTTATTCTGGTGATCATTTCTACCTATGTAAGTGGGAGTCAACAGTATATTTTCGCATTGGAAGGAGAATGTTGGCGATTGGAGTTTCGTAAGTAGCCCACGCCGCAGCGATAAGCGCCGTTGTTGTAATGATTCCCATCCCAGATCCTGTATCATTTCCGTGATGTTGTCTCCCCTGTATCGTGACAATACGAAACGAGCTGCCCTTCTTTGGAATCTTTCGATGTCCTTCGTCGAACCAACCTGATAAGGATCCCACACTGGGCAGCAATACTCAAAAAAAAAAAAAAAAAAAAAAAAAAAAAAAAAAAAAAACACGGACAAGCGTAGTGTATGTAGTTTTTTTAGTAGTTCTGTTGCATCTTTTAAGGGTTCTGCCAATAAAACGCAGTCTCTGGTTCGCCTTTCCTACGACATTATCTAAATGTTTTTATCCAATTTACGTCTGAAGTAAAATTCATCAATAACAAAATTCATGACAGAATTCTGTCATGGTCCAAGCATTCTGTTTCAGCACTGAAGATGGCCACTCAGTGACCGAAATCGATTTGCAGAAATAAAAGCAATAAGGATTTCATGCGACCAAAGCTGTTCCCTGCATTCCTCATAATTCTATTCGTGTGGTCGCTCTGTGCGTGGCTCCTGATGGAGTCGTCTGTATAGAAATTAAATAACTATGGTTTCCATGCTGAGATTCGAACCAAGCTTTTCGGGAGTTTTCATTGGTTATAAGACACGTACCGGAACTTGTCAGCCCTTTCCATTTGCTCCCCACAGCTTCTGTGACAGCTTACTGAATAGAACAACGTTCCTAAAAGGTCGGATCTCAAAAAGCCCGCTCTACCTGTTGTGGAGAATAAAACGATTAAAAAATAAAGTTATCGAGTTCGTAATTTATAGAGTCACGCTAGCTTCAAGTTACATATATTTCTGAAAAACACGAATATACATCCGTTGGAACCGTCATAACGGCTGCTTAAACAAACATTTGTTGCAGCTAGTTTGATCCTTTTTATTCATTTACTGTTCTGCTGAGTGGCAACCATGTTTAAAATATGGTAGGAAAGTACATTTTTACAGTAAAATATTTTGATGTAAGTTCAACCTGATAATTAAGTTCTAGTAGCCGTGCAATAATGTTATAGTTTCACCTTAAAATCGTTATTAATTAAAACGGTAAGTCCCAAATCAGAGATATAGGAGGACTGGTTCATCTTTCTGGCGGAATCAAGACTGCTTGGCAGTGCGGCTGGTGCCAAGTGGGGGTTCACTTCTTTGAGTGCCGGATCTTGATAGTGGCACCCCCCCCTACCACCTACCCGTCCCCCCTCGGCGCCCAAAGAGAACATTGTTCATTTTTCTTTGATAATAGACACCAAGAAAATATGAATATGCACGTGAACACTAAAACACTGTAAGTAACTGATTACACTGTTAAGTGACTAAAAAAAGGTAAAGCAGTCAACAATCCGAAGATTGGTTTGAACACACAGTGCTTTACTAGGCATGGTCCTGTTTGGAGGTGGTATGCCGGTGCCTACCTCCGACCTTCCAACTAACTTACCCAGCCAGTTATAGGGGAACCTACAGTTTAACGTGGGTTCCGAACAACGGTGCTACTCGGTATTTTTCACATGAGCAACACTGCCAGAGGTGAAAGAAGTGAAAAGTGACACATAAAAATCCTAGGACTCGGCGGGGATCGAACCCGCGTCCTTTGGGTTTGTAGTATGGCAATCTACCACTGTGCAACCGAGGCGCAACTGACTATCAGAAAAGAAATCTGTTATGATGAAGAGACAAGCTATCTTTGGGTCACGTGTCAATGTAAGCAGCACCCCCCTTCTAACCTTACGCATGCACGAAGGTTGCTCTCTTCCGCATTTTTCAGACAGTTAAATATTTGTTATAACGAAGGGTGTAAAGGTCATTTACCCTCAAAATCTCTACTCGTTTGCTAAAACATCCAAAGATATGTGACAAGTAACAATACAAAAGTCGTTGTTGATCCAGTATCTGTTAAAAAGAATATTGGATTAAAAAATTTGCTTGCAGTCGGTGTCGAGCCCACTACCTTCGACGGCGCAACACGATGTCGCTAACTACACGGCTGTTCTTGCTAGGTGGAGAGTAGTGACTCCATTATGATTCATGATCGGATCTTCTGAAGTCTTATACAATTGATGCGTTTTAATTTATATTTGTATTTTACTAAATATAACGTGTTTTTGATGAATCTTCAATGAGCCAAAAGCTAATATGAAAGGCGGATGTAGCCTTAATGGAGGATTTGCCAGTGCGCAAAACGAGGTGCGCAGTAGCTCCATTGTCTTTGCTTCGGGACCATTCGTGCTTAACCGCCAGAGCTCCAGCAGCAGGGAGCTGGCGTCTCTATCAGCTCCAACGCCAATGTTATAAACGCCGTTTCCCTCGCCCCTCCCTCCCGCGGGAGCAACCACACGCTGCCTCCAGATGGTTCAGAAGAGAATTTGAACGTCAGCCGCGCATGCTCACTGCAACGCTGCGCCCACTGCCGCCTACATTAAGCTAAGACGACCAACCGTCACGGATTCTGCGGGACAGTCTCGCATTTGGACTCGTTGTCCCGCATTGGGATGATTACTGGAAAAGTCCCACAAAATGGCAAAAACGTCCCGCATTCCAGTAATTTTAGTGTTGTTGGTCTAATAGCACAAGCCGGAAACTATTTTTGTACTGCACGCTATGTAATACTGCTTCCAAGTCAACTTCACAATGCATCATTTACGAATAAATGACAGACTTCTCACATTAAATAAATAAATAAAAATGATACACATGATCTGAGTATTTCAAAATGACAAATTCGCTAGCAATCGACGTTGTTTTTGTTTTAAGCTGGTACTGTATTTGGTGATAGAATAACTTATTAAAAAATTCTGTTTTGGCATATTTTCAGTACCTTCTTTAGTGCGTTATTTCGGTGCTCAAGATGGCAAATATGATGTAATATTATCACAGTTTGTATCAACGTATTTAAAATCTGTTCTGAAAATACAGTGTCAGCATTCATTTTATACTTCTTCTGAAATAAAAAGGTGGAGAAATTCTGAAAACGGAACAACGAAAGTGAATGAGCCCTGCTGGTAGTAAGAATCAATTAAACTCTGCACTTCATCGAAAGAACTTCTATAATAGAGTACTTCAAATGGTTTTAAAAAGTAGTTATTATCAGATTTAATTCGAGGTTCTCGCAGAACATAATTGCTTGAGCAGAGTAAGCTACTTATCAAAATGTGTGGAGCACGATGCTCCAAGAGCTGGAACAAATAAAAGTAGTCCAGACAACGAAGGAGTTAAGAAAAACGTAATGCAGTATATGTGACAAATCTCTGACTCTAAAATTCAAAATAGGAGCACGAGAAAATATTTATGAACTGTAACTAAAGAGTGAAAACTAAGAACATAATATCACTTGTTACTTTAAAGGTAAATGAGTAGGCCTACTTTGCTCGACTAAATTTCTTTCTTTGTTTGAGAAGAGCTAGCACAATGAGTCACGTGATCTTAGTCCTCCTTACCATCCTTGAAATGTCCCGCATTAAGTTTTGAGAAAGTTGGCCGCCTTGTATTAAGCGGCCGCGCTACGACTCTTATACGTGCTGCCTTCGCGACGTGAAACGTTTGTCATGGGATAAAAATACTTTGAATGTGCGCACAAAATGATCTGATAAAATAACGAAACGAAGAATTTAAAACCACTTTTTATTTTATTTTATTTTATTTATTATTTACTTTGTTCCCAACGAGCATTTTTTGGGGGGTCACTGAACCAGTGACACATAGGACGCGCTGCCACTGGCAGGGTTGCCAACTGGAACGTGAAGAAATAAGCTAGTTCAACGTTCGAAAAAAGCTAAATAGAAGTTGAAAAAAAGCTAGAAAGCAAGCCAACACGTGGAGAGTGGGGGGGGGGGGGGTAGCTGAGCACTGGTCATGTTTTCTAAAAACAAAAAATAATAATAAAAAGAAAAATAACTTGAGAGAGAAGGGTCACAAATGCCCCAGCCTTCGACGCCTTCCTATCACTGTTTCTTCATGTCCCATTCTCTCCATGCGTCCTATGGTACTCAGATGCTCCAAAGCGCGGTGCCTGATGGAAGCATCTGTAACTGGGAACTGTCAACTCGGTTTATGCGGACGATAGCGGACTACAGTCTGCGATTTCTACCCAGTCTTGTAATTTCTGTTGTGTGCAGGCACCACCTGTTTTCAAAATTAAAGACATAGTACTTACCTGGATAATTATTAGAAAAGCAATGTCAAACATTTTTTCTGGTTTAATGCGCATTTGATGCAGCAAAATCACACGTTTAGGCTAGTTCCTGTAACTTTATTTTTGTCTATACATTTTTAATTACTAGGAGAGGTACATGGTATGAAACGGTTGCTTTTGAACGGAAACATATTTCAGTCCTTTTTTCCTGTTTTTATGTCGACAGCTGATGAAACTAGGACGATTTATTCTCACCCTTGAAATTTCTATTGTGCACAGTCAACACACTAAAATAAGGCTGCAAACTTTGTCAAAACTGAATGCGGGACATTTCAATGATGGGAATGACTAAGATCACACGACCTATTGTGCTAGTTCTTCTGAAACAAGGAAAGAAATTTAGGCGAGCGAAGTAGGCCTACTCATTTACTTTTAAAGTAACATATCTAACACAAGTGACATTATGTTCTTAGTTTCCACTCTTTATTTACAGTTCATAAATATTTTCTCGTGCTCCTATTTTGAATTTTAGTCTGGGCGTTTTTACACATTCAAACTGCGTTACGGTTTTCTGATCATCTTCGTTGTCTAGACTACTTTTATTTGTTGCAACAATTACAGAATCGTACGCCACCCATTTCGATAAGTAGCTTACTCTGTTCAAGGGATTATGTTCTGCAACAACCTCGAATTAAATTTGATAAAAGCTACTTTTTAAAACCATTTGAAGTACTCTGTTATAGAAGTTCTTTCCATGAAGCGCAGCGTTTAATTGTGTCTTACTACACGCAGGGCTCATTCACTTTCGTTGTTGCGTTTTCAGAATTTCTCCACCTTTTTATTTCCGAAGAAGTATAAAATGCATGCTGATACTGTATTTTCACGATAGATTTTAAATACGTTGATACAAACTGTGATAATATTACATCATATTTATCACCTTGAGCACCGAAAAATATTCCATGACACCTATAGAAACGCACTTGAGAAGGCACTGAAAGTATACCAAAACATAATTTTGTAGTAAGTCATCCTATCACCAAATGCAGTACCAGCTTAAAACAAAAACAACGTCAAATTTGTCATTTTGAAATAGTCAGATCATGTGTATCATTTTTATTTATTTATTTAATGTGAGAAGACTGTCATTTATTTGTAGATGATGCATTGTGAAGTTGACTTGAAAACAGTATGACATAGCGTGCCGTACGCAAATAGTTTCCGGCTTGTGCTATTAGACCAACAATACTAAAATTACTGGAATGCGGGACGCTTTTGCTATTTTGCGGGGCATTCTCAGTAATCATCCCAATGCGGGACAACGAGTCCAAATGCAGGACTGTCCCGCAGAATCCGGGACGGTTGGCCGCCTTACACTAGAACTTTAAATATGTGGAAGATGGACCTTCTTTAGATAAAATTAGTATTATTGCATGTCAAAGTAAAGACTGATATAATTAATATGATTGATACTCTGCCTGTTGTTCCGTCACGCATTAATTGGCGATGCATTTAATGGCTGGTCGCCTCTCTTTGTGTTCCAAGCGTGCGGTTTTTCATTTATCTCCTTCATTTCTGCGGAGGAGACTTCTTCTATAAACATGCCAAGCGCGAAAAAAATTTTTCCCCCGTTGACACGCATATGAGAAAGGCTGCATTTTGCAAGGAAAAAGGCTAAATTGGTCGCCCTGACCACTGGTATCGTCATTCCTACGGTGTCGCCCAGCAGCGGCCGGCATTGTTGTTGTATTGTTGGCAGGCAGTGGAGGCACGGGGCAGCGGCAGAGCGGTGCGGAGCGATAGCAGCGCCACGATAAGGCGTCGGCTCGCCTCAATGGCGGCTAATGGCAGGCGGCGGGCAGTTTAGGCGGCCCGCCCACGCCCCCCCGGCGGCCCACAACCTTGTAATCTCCGCTGGCTAAATACCTGTAATTAGATTACCTCGAGTGAGAACCTTAAAATGGGGGGGCCAATAAATCAAAAACAGCTGTCACAACCCCTCCCTTCCCCTCCTCCTCCACCTCTTTTTCGTCCCCCCCCCCTCTTCCTTTCCTTCTATCCATCCTCTGCCGCTGTTCTCTTTTCTTCGTGTTGCACGCTGCGCCTCGCGGCTAGGACCTTCTGATGCCTGGCTGAACGGACGCGAAGCCTGACCGATAAGTGGTGTAGCAAGGGGGTGCGGTCCGTACCGGGTAGCAGCTCAATGGGGGCGAAGAAATTTGCTAGCTTCTGTGAGACGAGTAGTAAAGAAACTTCAGTTTTTGCGTTTCAAACCTGACGACTGCGGATGGTTATGGACTGAGCCTGACAACGAATGCGCGCATTGTAATCATTAAAATAAATGAATAAATAAGTTCACATGTTTTTAAAGCTTATGGGACTTAACTGCGGGGTCATCAGTCCCTAAACTTACGAACTACTTATGAACTAACTTATACTAAAGACAGCATAAACATCCATGCCCGGCGGAGGGATCCGAACCCCCGACGGGGATTAGCGCCTCAATGCGCTCGAGCGCTACGCCGCGGCTTGTAATCACTGAAATAGCCTGGAAAAAGGCCATTGTCTACATGCACGGAATTGTGTAATCGAAGTAATGTTTCGTGTTCTAATGCGTCACCGGACGCGACAAAATCAAAATGTTTCCTTTCCCCAGATAGAGCGCCCAAAACGTGGGAAATATATTTATTCCTTTATAATTAGATGGTATTGTGTATTAATATTATTAACATCTTTAGGAATGCAACAAGACGTTTCTCTTTTCTTGTTGCAATTTTTTTTTTAAGAATTTGCAGCGATGAGGACGACGACATCGCTAATGCATTTCATATCCACGAAATATATGGCATCAACTTCGAATGGGTAATATTGAAAATGTGTACCCAAGCCGGGACTCGAACGCGGGTCTCCTGATTTCTGGACAGTTACGCTGACCCCCTGCAGCACTGGGGACACGGCGATCATCATAGCTGCATGGACTACTCAAGTACAAATTCTAAATTTATCCTGCCCACTACTACTGAAACTCGCGGTTTTTTCAGACAGATTCCTGTAAGAGTTCGGTCCTAGGTGTGCCTCCGTGCTGAAGAAAGAATCGGCATGTTGTATAATTTACACATTAGTGCCGCGTCTGTTCTTTCGGACATCTTGATCCTTTCTTCAGTGCGGAGGCACTCCTAGGTCCTTACTCTACGGGAACCAGTTTGAAAATCGCTCAGACATGTTTCACGGCCCACTGAAGATTTACCTCTATTTTTATGATTTTTTGCTAACATTTCGGACACAAAAATAACAATATAAATAGTAAAATAGATGGACGATACGATTATGACTCTACTATTGTGATAATAGCTACGCACCCAACAATTAATATTCTTTCTGACTGTATTATAACAAGCAGCCAAAATTACTTGATATTTGAGATTGGCTTTGACAAATATACTCTTTAAACTATTATTTTAATATCTCTCACACATTTTCATTATCAGTTAATTTACTCACCTTGGGGAACGATCTTATTGTATAAATATCATAGACGTCAAGATCGCAATCTTTATTTTATTTATTCAAGACAACCGGTTTCCATACACTATGGAGTCATCATCTGGTCTCATTGCCATTAAACTGATTATTATACTACTCTACATAAAATCAGTTTGTTGTACTGGATGATAGTTATATGTGTTGTTGGATAGTCAGATATGAAATGAATGGCTGGTCAAAATTAAAACAGTAAAATATACATAAAATATAGCAACCATATTACACATGTCTGGTTGGTTTTATGGAGGATGGTGGTTCAAATCCACCTCGGGCCATCCTGATTTAGGGTTTCCGTGATTTCCCTAAATCACTCCAGGCAAATGACGGGATGCTTCCTTTCAAAAGGGCACGGCCGATTTCCTACCCCGTCCTTACTCAAAACTCCGAGGATTAGATGCGTCTCTAATGACCAAGCTGTCGACGGGACGTTAAACCCTAAGCTTGCTTCCTTCCGTTTTATGGTGGTGCTCAACATTTGCCGTTCGGAAATCAGTCACGTGACTTCCTTCGCCCGATGATTTTCTTATTATAACTCAAGAGTTTTTATTTCAATGCAATGGCGCACTGAAAATTATCAAAAACACGTCATTATTAGGACAATGAATTACAATCTACATGTCAAAAATGCCATGTTAGCAGATAACACCTGCCATAGATGCTACGAGAATTATGGATTACTCTCGCAGCTGTTCGGCGTAGCGCAATAGGCAGCGAATTAGTTTGTGATGCACGAACCTGTTAGACGGTGGTTCGAAACTTGATAGGGCGTGGTGGCTCACAGCGCTCCGTCAGAGGGTAACAGCGCTTTCTGTGAAAAGTTCATTTGTTCTATTTTGTAAACATATCATGAAACGGGTTGCAAACATAGACTTCTTCTTCACATGTACACAAACTGGGAAGATACTTTTACAATGACTGTTGTAAAAATATAATAGTAAATTTGCATACAGATTAAGTACTAGAGCTTTGTGGAATTCGGTATTACCACGCCCATTCCGTTTGCTATTTTAGCTTTAAGAGAAAACGTAGTGACGGTTTGAAACAGAATATTTGCTCTTTATTTTAGCGCAGAACAAAGTAACATAAAGTCATATTTGAACTACATAAAAAGTAATACAATCTACGTTAAAAGCATCCATAGCAACAATGCCAAAGACAAACATTTTAGTAGACGCACTGATTCTAATTAATGACTTACAATATATTCCATTTATAATGTATAACTGCTTAGGAAAAAAAAAAAAAAAAAAAAGATATTCATTATCACAGTATTCTCCCCGTTGTTGTGTAAATGCTTCAGAAGACCAGTGTTCAATTCGTTGTTACGTATTTCACGGCAAGTTCACGAAATACAACAAACGCACATTTTAGAGGGAACACTCTTAGATCTGCACAACTCTAAACATTGCAGAATATAGCTCTATTTCATTAATAAGAGTGCCGGAAACCGTTTTAAGAGCCAAGGCAAAAAAAAAAAAAAAAAAAAGAAAAAAAAAGAAAAGAAATAGTATCGGCGGGTTTCGAACTACCGACCACATGCATCACAACTTAACGCACTACCACGACACCACAGCAACGTCGTTGTTCAGTAATTCTCGTACTATCACTAAAACTGCTAACAGGTAAAATGACATTTTTAGACGCTAGATTATAATTTCTTAGATCTTTATTGCGCCCCTGCTTTGAAATCACAACACGTAAGTTATAATAAGAAAATCATAAAATACAGGAAGCAAGATGGCGTATGCCATAGAGACGTCTGGGCGAGGAACGTCACATGACATTTCCTAACACCTGGTTGACGTAAAATAAAGAGGCGTTGTCAAATCACCGTTATTTTTGCAAATATCTCTGTAACGGTACGAATTACGAACGAAACATAAAAGAGGAAAGCTGTAGTGAAATTTCTCTTCTATAAACTCGGTTATTCAGTTTTCGTGTTAGATGAACGGTTTGTTTGCAATTACAATTATTTTACAAAAGGCTTTTTTTTAGTGTTACTAACTTTTTTTTCTCAGAAATTTTTGAAAAAGGGAGGTTCTGGTCTCTGGTGGCAAACTGTTATGTCTGTACAATTTGGTGCTGATCGATTGAACAGTTCGACCTAAAACTTGGGAACACGTTACGGACAGACAGACAGACATAATCAAATCGCCGTTATTTTTCAGATATCTCTCAAACGCTGCAATATATGAAAAAAACACAAGAGAACAAAATTATTAAGAATTTTCTCCTTTAAAAATGGGTTTATTCAATTTTCGTGTCAGATGTACGTTTAAGCTGTTATTTTCATATAAATTTCGATCTGTCAAAAGGCGCTCGCAAAGGCCCACATTTAGTATTACTACCGTACCCTAAAGCGGGCCACAAGAAGCGCTAGGTTGAGTAATAGTAGGCAGGGTAAAGTTGAAAATTTGTTATCTGACAGGTGGCGTATTTGAGCAGTCCCTGATGTTCGTTGTGTCCCCAGTGCACAGATTTGTTGTGCATTATGGTGCCAGTACGTTGCTTTCGTAAGCTCTACTCTGAGAAAGATGGCCCAGGCACGTGAATTGTTAGACGAGCTGAATAATCCAATTTACCTCTTCGATCAGAATTTTGGTCTTTGTATGTTGGGTGATTCGCGGCACAGCCCAAGTTCGTTTGCTTTCTGGATTCTATCGTCCGTGGCGTCATGTTGCGCCAAAGCACAGCGAAATATCAGATTAGATTAATACTTGTTCCCTAGATCATGAATACGACACTTCGTAATGATGTGGAACGTCTCAGGTTGATGAAGGGGGTCTGTACAAGACGTTACATTACAAAAAATATTACATAACACATTTTTTATTTTATTTTATTTTTCTTGTTTTTTAGATTTACTAATTTATATCTAAAAATTCATCTAATGAGTAGAAGGAGCTGACAACCAGAAATTCTTTTAATTTATTTTTAAATGCTAATTAGCTATCTGTCAGGCTTCTGATGTTGCTTGGTAGGTGACCGAAGACTTTTGTGGTAGCATAATTTACCCCTTTCTGTGCCAAACTCATATTTAGACATACATAGTGAAGATCATCCTTTCTCCTGGTATAATAGCTGAGCATACTGCTATTACTTTTCAACAAATTTCATAAGTGAATATATATAAGAAGTATTTTATCCATTTCAGCAACTGTTCAGATTATAAATTAATGTATGCAGCAACCAGTTGCTTGTGGTTATTTATTTTTAACAGTAACTACCGGTTTCTGGCGCTTGAGTGCCCTTATTCTGGTCTATTTTTGTACAGTCGCTTAATGAATATACATGCTAGTAGGAGAATCAACGCTAAGTGCAAATATATATACTGTGAAGTTACTGTGACGATACCTAAATCCTCAAACAGAAGCCTGCGGGATGATCGTGGGTGGGCTCCAGCAATTATTCTGATTACACGCTTTTGTGCAATGAATACTTTTTTACTCAATGATGAATTACTCCAGAATGTGATGCCATACGAAAGCAGTGAATTAAAATAGGCATAGTAAGCCAATTTACTGAGATTCCTATCTTCAAAATTTACAATAACCCTAACAGCGTACGTAGCTTATCTCGAACGTTTCAGCAGAGCGTCTATGTGTTGCTTCCAGTTTAATCTCTCATCAATACACTCACCTAAAAATTTTGAAAATTCTACCTTAGTCACAGCCTTCTGTTCAAAGCCTATATTTATTATTGAAGTTGTAAAGTTTACTGTGCAAAACTGTATATACTGTGTTTTATCAAAATTTAATGAGACCCACTTAATAATTTTGTGAAACACATTATTTACGATTACATCACTTGGTTCTTGTTGTTTTTGGATGAGATTACTATATTTGTATCATCAGCAAAAAGAACTACCGTAACTTTGCATCTTCATCAATGTAGAAAGGCAAGTCATTTATGAATATCGAGAACAGTAAAGGACCTAAGACCGATCCCTGTGGCACCCCATCATTGATAGCCAACCAGTTCGACGAATCCGCTGATGTTTTGACATTACATGAACCACTTATTTCAAATTCCTGCATTCTTCCAGTTAAGTATGAATTAAACCTTTGTGCACTGACCCAGTGATTTCCACAATCACAGGCCTTTCAAAGACCACAAGAAATACCAATGGGTGATGTCCGGTTATTCAGAGCGTTCAGAGGCATATATAGCATTTTCTGTTGAAAAGCCTTTCTGAAAACATAACATTTGGTTAGTACTTTGTTTTTACAAATATGGGAGGCTACAATTCACAATACTAAAAATGATTTTACGGTGACCCTCGATGTGCAGCAATTCAAGCCGGAAGGAATAAATGTAAAAATGGTGGACGATTTTGACGTTGTTGAAGGGAAGCACGAGGAAAGACAGGAGAAGCACTATTTTATTTCTAGATAGTTCACTCGTCGCTGTAAGCTACCGAACGATGTTGAACTAGACGCAGTAACATCAAAACTATTATCTGATGGTGTTCTTGACATTACAGCTCTAAAGAAACAATTGCCTCCAGCAAATTCAAAAGAGGGGGTTATTCAAACTGTGTCAATAAATACACCTGCATCGAAAACTGCACCTGGAAATGATGGTGATAAACAGGAAAAGATGGAGAAGTAAAAAGATTTTCCATTGATTTACTGTAAACATTACTATTGAATTCAATTTTGAGACTAAAATAAGGTTGTTTGCATATTTGTATTCGTTTGTGTTACATGTAATAAATAACTCTTCACACCTTTTAAAAAAAAGGAGGTGACAAAAGTTGCGAACAGGTCGGGCAACTGCCTAGGAAGGACAAGACCGGGGTCGAATTCCGTTTGGATACACATTTTTCAACTTTACCCATTCGCAGTTAATGCCATACATTCCGTGAATATGAGTAGATAATAACAGCAGGATAAAAAGTGTTGTCTGTTGTTTCGGACATGTCAGAGGGTCAAAGCAACTGCCTAGAAAGCAGGAAACCCAGGTTCAAATCCCGACTGGGTACACATTTTCATCTATACCCATTCGTATTTAATGTCATACATTCCGTTAATATGAATAGATAATAACCGCTGGGTAAAACGCAATGTCTGTAGGAAAAGTTAAAAACACCGAATCTGTTATTAGACTACCCACTACGCTATTGGTCCAGATCTAGCGGCGTTACAGAAAATACCATTCACCGAAAATGCTGGTCTAGAACTATTTTAGCAGCAACACGTGGAAGAATCGGGCAGTTACATAGTTAATTGGTTTAATTCTTTTAATATAATTACATCAGTTATTTGATTGGATGGCGCTATCTGTGACCTCAGACTGGGTGGTGATTAGGAGCGAATCGGGATTGCTGCAGTGGAGTGGTCGAGCGCTCTAAGGCGCCTTGCTGCGGAGCGCGCGGGTTCTCGCCGGCGGAGGTTCGATTCTTTCCTCAGGCATGGGTGTGTGTGTTGTCCTTAGCATAAGTTAGTTTAAGTAGTTTGTAAGCCTGGATACTGAAAGCCGCAGCAGTTAAGTCCCATGGATTTACAAACTTTTGAACCCGGCTTCTTGGTCTAGGGATAACTACGCTCATTGAAATTTTGTCTCACCGTGCCGTGTCCAAATTTTAGTCTCAATACTATCTGCCTTCCTTTTTATTTTATTTATTTATTTATTTTTTTGCGATAAACCGCTAACAGTAGAATTTTTTGTCACGTAGTCCCTCCCCTGGATTCGCCACACACACACACACACACACACACACATACACACACTCACACACACACACACACACACACACACACATATATATATATATATATATATATATGACTAAACATGAAAATTTCATGCACCATTGGTTTCAGGAGTACATGTGTCTGAAGAGCTCTTTATAAATTAGGCAGATTCAGAATGATACCAGTGTAAACACTCCGAGGGAGAAAGGTGGTAATACTCTCTTACAGAAACCGAAAATACTGTTAATGCAAATGCCTTTTGCTAAACTATGAGAGTATTTTTTTCTATTTCCACACACAATTGTATTGTGCAAAGAGTATTTTCGCTTATGTCGACGCAGTGGACGATGGAAGAAATAGACTGTGGAAATTATCTTACGGGATAACTACAAGATGACATGCAAGAAGTTTTATAAATACGTAAATGGAAAAAAAAAGACTTGCTGAAAAATGTGTAATTTTCAGAAAGGTATGGTGTATCAATTGCATGTGCCTCAACAATTTCCATATAATTGGGCTCAAAACAAAAAGTAATTTTATTAAATACGTTTTTATTTATTTCGTATCTCAACCGCTATTTGAGAGACTACCGACGAGATATGGCAAGCATACTGGAATGGCACAGGCGTGAAACGGAAGTCATATACATAAAGGAAGTTCCTGAACATAGTGAAACAGCATTGTATTTACTGCTTCTTTCTCTTGCCTCTGAGCAAGAATATTGAATCAGAAATTTTCGTCATCCCTGTAACTGATGTTGCTTTTGCCATATACATGGCTTCTGGCAAAACAAAATTTCAGAGAAGAAGCGCAGTACGCTGTATACCAGTAAAACAATTTTGAAGAAAAACATTCAGTAGATTTGATTTCTTCTTTTTTTTATTTTTACTCTACAATTAATTGTGCTCTTCACGCACGGTTTTTCTTACAATATTTCAACAGTTTTTCCCGGCCTCGGCCTACTTTTTCACCTTGTCCACTTATATTCAACATATGTAGATGTTTGATGTTGATTGATTATTTAAGCCCTGTTAGATTGTGTCTCCTCCTTATGCAATGCGAAGCGCTCACTTATTAACCCATACTTCTATGGACCCAAATGTGGTAAAATGCTAAATGCAATTTTTAAATTGTTGAATAAAAAAGACAGATAAGATAGCTTAGCTTTACGTATGCCTGTGAAACACAGAAGACGCTCCTAAAGAATTGTTAACTTCTACGTCCAACTCTGCCACATAAAATCTGCCTGAAGATATTGTAATAATTACCGTCTAACTAGCTGGATGAACCATTTATCTGAATCTTTCTTGAGAAATAACCATGTTAGTATAAGACAGGATTTTCAAACTGTACGTCTATATTCCGAATCATGTTTTGTACCAGTGAAACTTATCCGAGGTTTTTGACGAATAAGCTGTTTGAGAACTGTATGATATTAACGCTGTTGTACTCCTGTAACCAGACGTAAATTTTAAGGCAGCATTAAGATTATACAAGTAGGAACTGAATGGAGAAATGATTTCCATGCAGAGATACGAGGACGACAGAATTATATTAAGGACAAGAATTAAAACTAACAGTTGCGCTAACAGAAAATGATGGATTCTGTTAACGAAGAAACGAGCTGTTATTATCAGTATCAAATAAAACTACTGGTATTCATAGGAGTCAGAATGAAATCCTGAAACTGAATGAAAAGTCTGACAATCAAACACGTAGATAGTTGAATAAATCGTTTTGAACACGTATATAGAAATCAGGAGATAAAGAAAGTAGGGTCAGCTTACAGTAAAACTGCTGAATGATACCAAACTTCCAAACTTGACCGAGTGCTGCGATGGTTCCTTTTAAAGGGTACAGGCAGTTCCCCCCCCCCCTCCTCCCACCCCCTCATTACCCCAATCCGATCTTGAGCTCGTTTCTCGTGAATTATCGTCGATGGATCATTCCTTCCATTTCTTTCTTTTAAGACAAGATATCTGCGTAGTACCGTGTCTCTTATTCTAAACTTTTATATTTTTCTTATAGTACCCTACAATTTGGTTCACCTACAAAAAGAAAAAGAAAGAAAAAGTTGTAGGTAGTTGCGACATAATAGGGAAAGGAGACGACGTTCCCTATGACTCCTACATGTAAAAACATCAATAATATCAATAAGATCTTACATTAATGAATCCTTATTTGGGAAAAAAAACTGCTGATGACAACAAACTCACGAGTACAAATAATCCCGCCAGAAGTTCGACACGCTCGATGTAGACAAAAACAAAAACATCAAAATAATACAGGATAGCGATATTATGAAATCAATAGATATTTAAGAGTTTGCATACTAATCGTTTTCTTTCTACAAACGTTTTTAGAATTATTTAGAAAATAGCAACAATGAGGAGTTCTAATTTAATTACAATTTCAGATAAAATTTTAAAATATGAAAATAAGTTTGATGAAAATTTCGATGACTATAAATCCTTATAGCTGTGAATAGAGTAAAAATTTACTAATTTATTGTTCGGAGGGCTGAAATTTATAGGATTTAAGAAACATATTGTAAGTCTGTGATATTTCATTTTTGTATATCGAACATTAAAGTATATATTGAAAAAAGGTATATAATTACTAGTTCCATTACACGTTTGGTCTTCAAAATCAGATTGTTACTTTCGAAAAAATTAAAACATTTGAACTATGATTTTATAATCATTACAACATTTGAATAGGATTTATCTGTTTTGAACAGAAAATCGATTTATTTTACTGAAAAGCGTGGTATCGTACACAAATCAGAAAACACGCCATGTCAGATGAGGAGTAAATAGTGGGTTGCACACGCGCGATACAGTTATAAAAATGATTGTTTCCTTGCTTTCTCATTCAGGTGTGTTCAAGGTGGTCAAATGTTTGTAAAGCTACGATGCTCATCACCCCCTAGACTTACGAAGTACTTTAACTAACTTATGCTAAGCAGGCCCGGCGGTTCATATTTCTTAGGAGAGGGTAGCTGTCCAAAAGTTTCCTCTTCCCTAATACCCACCCCACCCTCGCTGTCAGTAATATCTATACATAAAAATGTTCTGTTGGTTTGTATATAGTCATTAATTTCCGAAAGTTCTTGACCAATTACTTTGAAATTTTGAGAAAACGTTGCATTGTAATACAGGAAGGTTTCTAGGTACATGTTGCTTGAATGTATTGTATAAAACTTAGATGTATATTACTTTTGCGACTTTTCGTACCAAGGTTTGCCTATTATAAAATTTATATAAATCCATATATGGCATATACTGGAAAATGATGTATATAAAAAGCGTAAATTCCAGAAGAAGGTTGTGTTTAAATTTCAAAACAGTCAGTCAAGAACATTAGGAAATAAAAGATTTTGAACATAACCCTACACTTGGCTCTAAGTTAAATATAGTTCTTAGAAGAGACAGGGTAGGCGGAGGAAGCTGACGGAGAGAGGAAAGAAGGCGGACGAACAAGTAGAGAGTGATAATGAGATGGATATTAACACGCAGTTCCTTTTTACACGAGAAAGATACATTCTAACAACTGTTTCAAAAATTTTCTGCATTTTTAGATCTATTTAACTTGTTGTTAAGTATGGACTAAAATGCATCGAACAGTAAGATAGCCGCCATCGAACTTTTTGAATAAATTATGTGCACATCCTTGACAAATAATGTCATTTTGAAATGTCTGTTACGAATTAAGCAAAGGCTAATGTTTTATTAGAAAGCTAAGATGCTGTATTGCCACGTGTCAAAAAATCAGATCTTTAAACCAGATGCTGTCTACAAAATCGAGGGAGGAGATATAAAACTAAAAACTCACGCAGAACGAAAATTATTCATTTTTGATTTTCACGCGGCTCAATGTAAATAAATTTTCCTTCAAATCAAGAGTGGGAATTTTACCCGCACTCAGGTTTTTGAGCCGGCACAGCTACTGCGGTACCCACTTCAACCTCCGGGCCTTATGCTAAGGACAACACTCACACTCATGCCCGAGGGAGGACTCGAACCTCCGACGGGGAGCTGCCGAGTACTCCGCAGCAAGGCGCCTTAGAACGCTCCGCTACTCCCGCACGGCATTAATGTGTGTTGAATGCTGGTTAATTCTTTCACAAACCAAGGGAAATATTATGTATTTCTTCATTTGGGAGAGTACAGAAGACGCGAACGGCACAATGTCGTACGCAGAAGGCTATGCCGATAAAGTGCCCAACTAGAATGAAATTTTGCGAATGTGAGAATAAACATGTTTTAAATGGTACTAGAGTGCTGTAGAGGGTAATGTACATGCCTGCAACGAGAAGAGAGAAGGAAATAAATAATGTCGCAACTGTTGGGCATAATCCATACGTTGGCTCCAGAGAAAAAGATGAGCAGGAGAGGGATTTTTATTTTATTATTTTTTTATTTTAGTTATTTCTTTTTTTCGCTGAAATTTATGCATGCGCGCAGAGGCGAAATAAAATTACCGTTCGTTGGAGATGATCACATGAGACGGACCTTAGTTCATAGTTTTTGGTCATGCAGTCTTATTGATAACTCTTGGTTCTTGTGCACAAGGGCATCACATAGGATTGTCAGATGGTCTGGATTCGGCTTGATTCTCCCCACATTTCATATGATGTCGGGACTCCAGATAACAGCTTCTTATCAGATTCTATATTAAATAATAATTTCAATATGCCACGCACTTTTATTCACTTCATTTTCGAACGGAATAAACACCTTCAAAACGCAAGGAACATGTCAAATTACGAAAGTTGGACTTTCTTTCTAAATTCGAACGAAACCAATACCTTTTTTCCTTCCATGTATACCCCACATGAGAGACTGTCGCTTTAATCGTCTGCGAGGCGGACTTGTTTTAATAAAGGTCGATTTAAATGTTCAAATGTTTGTTAAGCTTGTGGGACTTAACTGGAGGGTCATCAGTCCCTAAACTTACAAACTACTTATGAACTACCTTATACTAAAGACAACACAAACATCCTTGCCCGAGTGAGGATTCGAATCTCCGACGCGGGAGGCCGCGCGATCCGCAACATGGCGCTTTAGACAGCTCGGCTACTCCCGTGCGGCAGTCGAGTTGAAAATCAGGGTGAACTTAAGTGCAAATTGTTTTAATTTTTAATTATTTCTGTATACTGCTACTGCTATATGATCCAAGGAATAAACGTAATAACGTAGGAATTAAATCTAAATTAATTTTCAGCGAATAGTGTTACGTCCTTTTGTAAGCAATGGATTTTAAAAATGAAAAGTAACATTTCATAATATTTATTCCACCGCCAAAACCTCCAAAATCACTACAATCCGAAATGTTTTACAGACATTTTACCCTCCCAATCTGGCAATATTAGCGTTACGGGGGCGACACGTCCACCTCATCCCTTCAATATTTCTTGAAAGGCAGTTCCAGATTTTCAGTTGATAAAATATGACTCCGTTAACTAATGGAGATCAATTACACATACTAAGAAGTCTTGTGCAGTAAGAACTAGAGGTTTGCAGGTTTCACTAACGAAGCAGTAAATGAAAGCCACTCACGTTAGTCATTAAAAAGATAACATTGCAGTTTTTAATAAACTGTGTTGGTATGGTTACGAGTGGTGGGTAGATAAGCAGGAATATGTTGGTTTCGCTGTAAGGTTGTAGCAGGTTAGGTCAGGAGGCACACAATTATAAAATCACAGGCTGGTTAATCAGCACTACTATAGGCAGTGCACGCGTCGAGAGGAAGTAGCACGAAGACAATTCTGCGCAATTCAGTAATATCATTATTTTAGTAATATTACACATATACACTGTCCATAAATTTAACAGTAAATTTTATATGACTTTTTATATTTTGTAATCGCCAAACACATTTTAATTCAGGCTTAAAGTGCCACTCTTATGTATTTTAAGTGCCATTGAAATACATGTATATGTTTGAGGCATCCAGAATCTTCCAAAAAGTAGTTCAAGGTTTCAATATTTTCAACAGTTTTCAGGGTTTCCTCGCGATCTGCACCGTATCTAGTATACAGAAAAGTACAAAAACATTAGCTGCCACTGTGTACTATAATACATCAGTGGGAAAAGTTGAAACTTTGTGCCGGACCGGGATTGAAACTCGGGACTCCCGGTTACGTGGAAGTTGCGCTGTTCACTACGTCACTAGGACACAACGGTCATCACACCTCCACGGACTACCGCAGCACACCTCACGTCAGACCGAAGAAAAATAAAATAAAATAAAGTGACTTTTTCTTTACAATGATCAGTTAGCTGCTACACAACTTCAGTCCTCTGACCGATAGAATTTTAAACTACAACCACAGTTGTCTCATGTGTAATTACTTTTTGGTTGCTTTATTAAAAAAAAGGTTTTATCTTCGTGATTTTGTCTGGTTTCTTTTGGATGCACAATCAATTGTCGTTTCCTTTAATTTCAGTTAGAAACACCAAATCAATCAAAATACACCCCCCCCCTTCCAAGCTTTTCCTTCAGGACATTCTTACATCTGATGGACGAAAGTCAAAACAACTTTCCGTGAACTTAAAAGCTACGATGATATCATTAAGAGTCCAACGGGAATTCCACTATTAAACGTGGAATAGAGAGTTGGTGTAAAGGGTAGATTGGCGGCTTATGTGAGGCAAAAGCATTACCTGATGTGACAGATGAAGAAGCTGTAGTCGATATTGACGACATAAGGGATCTAGTGTCAGAGATGTGTCTAGAGATATGGAACACTTCAAATCAATTAAGAGGTGATAGATAACAGTCCATAAGAATTAGAGGAACTGGCACTTCAAAACGACTTTGAAGTTAGCGTATGCAGTAGGCTACGTATACTAAGTAAAAGGTTTTAACCATGTAAAATGATGCAATTTGTAATAAAAATTTTAAAAAATCGTATTCGCGGGTTTTACGGCCTACTTTAGGTTTTCCTGTAGTTTTAAGATCTTTTTACAAATATTTCGGATAAAAATAATAAAAATATAAAATCGAATAAAAATGTAAACGAATAATATTACTTATAAGAAGTGCTAATTTACGGTGGTTAGTGATTCTCTCATGCATGAATGCAAATTTTGTTTCACTCGTAACATCTTCATAACTTCTTCTCTTAATGAGAATCGCAAAATTACAACTGTATAAAAATAAAGTCTGAACGTTTCCGATTGGAACTTATTCAATTAAAGCTATTTTGTTTCGTACCTAATTTTACAAAACATATAGGCCTCCATTTTTGGGGTTACCTCACAGTTTAAGTAAGTAAACGCGTAGTTGCAAATAAAAAATGTAGCTTGTATTAACTGCCTAGACACTGTTCACATTTACAGGTGAGATTCTTTAAGATATACATTTTGACAGAGAGTAGGTAAGAAAAACATTTTAGTTACACGCAAGGAAGCGTAGCAAGAACAAGGCGAAATGACGTCTGTAAGGAAATGTAGTACGTAGTTTCCAACTATGTAAAATTCCCATATAGATTTGAATATAATAAAATGTACGAAATCCGCTAAAATTAAAGGAAAACACATTGAATACTGCGCCGAGCACGCCTATTTAATCCTAATGAATTCTTTTTGAACAAACAAGGTTGTAAATCATTTCTGGTCTTGAAACGTTGCCGAGGGGACTGAGGCGCTCCAGTCACAGTCTGCACGGCCACTACGGTGGGGGGTTCGAATCCCCCCTAGGGCATGGATATTTGTGCCGTCCTTAGGATTAGCTAGTACATAAGTAGTTTGTAAGCTTAGGGACTGATAACCCCGTAGTTAAGTCCCATAAGTTCTACATACATTTGAACATCTTTTTCTTGAAACGTTTATGGACGATACGATTACGACTCTACTATTGCTATTCTATCTATGCACTCAAAACGTAATATTGTTCATATTTTTACTTAGATGTGTGTTAACAGCCGTAATATAATTTACAAATGCATATTGTTAACCATCAGCTGTTTATTACATTTAGAACTATACCGGTTTCGGATATTATCCATCAACAGAAAAGTAAAATTAAACAGATTACCTTGGTGCATTTTCTGTTACCAAATCTATGTCAAAGGAGAAAAAAAACGTAGTGTCACTAGACATTAGCTCTTGATAATAAAATAATACCATGCTGCATTATAGTGAGCCACGGTCTAAGAATTCAAAGAGTAAGTAACAAACATATTGAGAATTACGTAATTGATCCGATAATGCAGCCTGGTATTGTTTTATTTATCATCAAGATCTAATGTCTAGTGACACTACGTTTTATTGACATAGATATGGTAATAAAAAATGCATCAATGAAGTCAGTCTGTTTAATTTTACTTCTCTGATGACGCATAATATCCTAAACCGGTAAAGTTCTAAATACAATAAACAGCTGATGGCTGACAATTTGCATTTTTAGCGTAATACTATCTCTGACTGTATTATCTGATATTTCAAATTTCCATTTTGACAAACATACTCTTTTCTTGAACTTCTACCTCTTTAAACTATTATTTGAATAACTTTTCCATATTTTAGTTTTTTCATGCCGTTTAAATATTATCATCTGTTTTGCCCTGGTGGTTTGTCCTCTTTTTCAAGTTTATTATCTTTGCCTGTACTGGTTTACGTAAAATCAAGTGGCAGTGTCAAATCGCCGTTATTTCTGCAAATATCTGTAAAACCGTGCGATTTATGTAAAAGTCATAACAGAAGACAGTTGTAGAGAATTGTCTGCTCTACAAACACGTTTATTCAATTTTCGTTTCAGGCGAAAGGTTAAGGCGTTATTTGTGCTGTTACAAACGGTTTACTTTTAGTATTACTAAGATATTTTGGTCTGAAACATTTACAAAGTGGAGGTTCTGGTCGCTGACGGCCAACAATTAGGTCTGTAGAATTTTGTGCCGGCCAGTTGAACGGCGAGACTTAAAAAGTGGGAACACGTTACAGACAGTGTGAAATCGCTGTAATTTTTGTGCGAGATAAAGATAAAACACAATAGAGCAAAGTTGTAGAGAATTTTCTTCTCCTCTACAAATTCGTTTATTCATTTTTTTATTTTTTTATTTTTTTACAGAAGAACGGTTAAGCCATTATTTTTATTTGAATTCAATGCTGTCAAAAGCCGATTGCAAAGGCTCATTCCAGTGTTAAGTGGGACATAAAAATCTGGAGTAAGCTATAGGGAAGGACGGCTAATATAGTATGTACAACCACAGGCATAACTAGCACTACATAATTGCGTGTGGGGGAGGTTGGGGAACTCACCTAAAAGGTAAGGGCATTGATCTCTTCAGTGCCGAGGCACACCGCGCTCCGACTCTCATGGGTATCAGCGAAAGGGCAGGGCCACTACGTCACTAATTGAAAACTTCGGTCTGGCATGTATTTCAATGCCACTTAAAATACATAAGAGTGGCACTTTAAGCCTGAATTAAAATGTGTTTTGCGATTACAAAATATAAAAAGTCATATAAAATTTACTGTTAAATTTATGGACAGTGTATATGTTTATTGTCACTAAAATAATGAATTTACTGAATTGCGTAGAATTGTCTTCGTGCTACTTCCTCTCGACGCGTGCACTACCTATAGTACTGCAGATAAACCAGCCTGTGATTTTATCATTGTGTGCCTCCTGACATAACCTGCTACAACCTTACAGCAAAACCAAGCATATTCCTACTTATCTACCCACCACTCGAAACCATACTAACACAGTTTATTAAAAATTGCAATGTTATCTTTTTAATGACTAACGCGAGTGGCTTTCATTTACTGCCTCGTTAGTGAAACCTGCAAACCACTATATCTTACTGCACAAGACTTCTTAGTATGTGTAATTGATCTCCATTAGTTAACGGAGTCATAATTTGTCGATTGAAAATCTGGAACTGCCTCTCAAAAAATATTGAAGGGAGGGGGTGGACGTTTTTTAACGTGGGGAAACATAAACACCATATTGTAATCAACAATAATATACAAATTTTACTCGCGAGGAAAGCCTCTTAGTAGATAACGGCCCACCGGCAGCTGAGGTAAAGTGTTATTGTTGACTGAATCCATCCCGAACGCGACCAGACTTCATCCGTAAGTTCACGAAAGCCTGGCCATGTCTAAACAGACTGAGGACAGGAGTGTCACGCTGCAAGACGAATCTCAGGCAATAGGGCTTCACATACGAAGATGAGCTCTGTGAGTGTGGCGATGTGCAGAAACCACAACACCTCCTGGTCTGCAGAACCTTCCCAACCCCTGCACCATAGAGGACCTACACGCAGCAAATGATGTGGCCATCAAGACAGCATAATTTTGGAGCTTGCGTTCCATCCAGCTATAACTACCAGTGTCCTACAGAATTAGACACCTCTTTCCAGATTTTATATTTCTAGTTTGCAATTTATTTTAATTGTGTGGAGCACGTTATCATGATTTCATACGGGATACTCTACCTGTGCGGCTAGAACATGTGCCTTTAAGTACGACAACATATGGTTCATGCACGATGGAGCTCCTTCACATTTCAGTCGACGTGTTCGTACGCTTCTCAACAACAGATTCGGTGACCGATGGATTGGTAGAGGCGGACCAATTCTATGGCCTCCACGCTCTCCTGACCTCAACCCTCTTGACTTTCATTTATGGGGGCATTTGAAAGCTCTTGTCTGCGCAACCTCGGTACCAAATGTAGAGACTCTTCGTGCTCGTATTGTGGACGGCTGTGATACAATACGCCATTCTCCAGGGCTGCATCAGCGCATCAGGGATTGCATGCGACGAAGGATGGATGCATGTATCCTCGCTAACGGAGGACATTTTGAACATTTCTTGTAACAAAGTGTTTGAAGTCACGCCGGTACGTTCTGTTGCTGTGTGTTTCCATTCCATGATTAATGTGATTTGAAGTAATAAAATGAGCTCTAACACGGAAATTAAGCGTTTCCGGACACATGTCTACATAACATATTTTCTTTCTTTGTGTGTGAGGAATGTTTCCTGAATGTTTGGCCGTACCTTTTTGCAAAACGCCGTATTTCTTGAATTTTGCATTTTTGGATTGTAATTTGTTCAACGTAATTGTACACTGTAATCATATATTTAGTCATCCCACCAATCAGATGATTTTAAATACATTATATAAAGCCTCAGGAAGCTACTATGTTTTAGTAACGACTGTGAACATTCGTTCATCACGGGACAAGTTACTCTGTAACTTCAAAAATTTGGTATGTTTTTTAATATTTTTCCTTTAACTTTTTGATATCATACTTTGTAAATAGTAGCTTACATTCAGTTGTAACATTTGTTTAACAGATCTGAAGATGGGCAGCTGTCGCGAAACCGTCATGTTTTAGAAAATAAAAGCGATCCGGAGACTGATATTCAAGAATTTTATATATTTAGTGAATCTGGTTTCCCTAGATTGTAATTTGTTTATTATAATTGTATTGTAATTCTAAAATAAAGCCGGCCGCGGTGGCCGAGGAGACTGAGACGTTCCAGTCACGGTCTGCACGGCCACTACGGTCGGGGGTTCGAATCCCCCCTAGGACATGGATATTTGTGCCGTCCTTAGTATAAGGTAGTTGATAAGTAGTTTGTAAGTTTAGGGACTGATGACCCCCTAGTTAAGTCGCATAAGCTTAACAAACATTTGGACATTTGTAAAATAAATAAGTTCACGAAAGCTAGTTTCGGCCCAGTAGAAGATTCGGTTGTTCCTTAGTTTTAGATTTGGTGTATCGCTACCTGAAAGCCTGCATAGCCAAGAGGACTACGTACCAAGGAGCAGAATAGTAAGTCGCCGAATGCGTGGAGGGATAGCGTGCTGGCGTCGAACCCGGCCGCAGAGCGGGCAGAGTCGTGTGCTGGCCCTGCCGTGGCTCGGCTCGGTCCGGCCCGGCCCAGTCCGGCTGTGCGCCGAGGGCGTCGTCGGCTTGGCTTGGCTTGGCTTGGCGTGGGCCGCGATGGCGCGCTATCAGATGCGGCCGCCTTTGAGGCGCAGATCCATTCCAGATGCCGCCCCCCTCCCCTCCCCCACCTCACGCCGCTTTATTGCCGGGCCACGGCGGAGCGGCGCGCCGACAGCCGCCCGCACCCAGCGAGCAGCCGACCAGCCTCCAGCTCTGCCGCTGTCCGCCTCCTGACACTCCCAAAGGCTCCCTCCCGCTACCGTCTCGACACCCAGGACTTCAGCCCGCATTACACGACAAACCTATCCTACACACAGTGTTTCAGGAGGAATACACACAAGGCGTTGGAAAAGTTCGCTGAATGGTCCCACATTTTACAACCGTGCTGGCGAGGTTGACGTGTCCGTGCATACACATTGAGGGACAAGTCAGCAAGCGCCCCTTATCATGCAAGAAACTTCATTTAAGCTGTGGTGAAGGATAAGAAGAGACGGAGGCAAAAAGATAATTTACACTTTAAAAGACGACCGTCTGTCGTCTTCCATATATATATAATTTATTTCATGTCTCTAGATCAGCATTTTCTTAAAACTAGAACCCATTCTTTTCAACGCATGAGGAATAGCATTTTTTTTTCACGTTATAGAATATTAATTTCTGAAATGTTAGTTAATATTGCTAGGATTTAGTTATTTCAATGATTTATTATTGTCCCTGTGAGAATCTGTACTTGTTTTACTTTTAAGTGGATCTGCGAGCATCTAATGGCTGCCTGAATGTGAGTGGCAATAGCTCGCTTTGCATGGTTCTCTCTGGCTCTGAGTCGATAGTTAGTCCTCACCAACCCCTGCTGCTGATGCGACCAAAGAGGTTTCTACACCGTTTCGTTACAAGCCAGTCGACGAGCCTCCTCCAGGGCGAGCCTCACGATCTTCTCTCCCCACCACCACTGTTATCATGGATTTCCCAGTTTCCGGTAGCTTTACCGCGCCTCCTGGCCGCTAGGTCTTAACTTTGTGCTCCAACAGCAGTGAGGTAACATTGGTTCTTCTTTCGTGTCTGCAGAGATGGTAACGATCATTGTCTAGCCTTTTGAACTTAGATTTATTTTTCGGAATATTTAGTTTTGATCGTGTGCAGAAATGTGTCCTACTTTTTCAATCGCGTGATTTCCAACGGATAAACGCAGTTTGATAACGGCCTGGTATATTCAGACCTTTGTGATTATGTTGGGGTGTACGAACTCTGTCTAAATTCCTTCTAGCTTAGTGGGGCCCGGTTTCTAACAGACGATATGTTAATTTTTGCGTAGTACGTGTAAAATTTTTCTTATCGTTTCCGTCCGTGAGTGATATGTGTTCCACGTGGTCGGTTCTTAGAACAAAGCCTTCAGTTTCCACTATTGTTTGTTCCATATTCATCAGGCAGGTAACTATGTGTCTATCTTTCTGATTTCCACTAACATTCCGCGATCTTCTCTCCATGCCTATTTTAACTTTGCTGTTTCTTCTCTGAACTTGTAGTATGCACTAAGTCTTTGTCAGTAATTTTCTCCGAGCCTTGTGCGACCTCCTTCAATGGCTTGCTTATGAAATTCTATGTATTTCTAAGGTTTGCATGCCGTTGTTTTTATTCTCCCTTTTCAGTTTTTGTAAATATTTCACTTTTCTGGCCTTTTGAGACTGGACTCCATCCATCTCTGTAATCACTCCCTATCACGTGTAGCTGCATTTCATTCGCTTACTTACGTAATTCTAAACATTTCTATGGGTTGCATGCCGTAGTTTTTATTATTATTTTTTCGACACTATAATTGTTACAGCTTTCCGGGTTCTGACAATGGACTTCCGTCTCTGTGAACGCTCCCAATCGCATGTTACTTCCTTATGAAATTCTACGCAGTTCTAGGGGTTGCATGCCGTAGTTAATTTTCTTTATTTTTCGAAAATTGAATTAATACATTTTTATTGGTTTTAGGAACCACATGGTACCGAACTCCGCCTTCAGGGGTTTGCCGCTAATCACCTGAATTCACGCCACTTCTCATAAAACCAGTGCATAGATAGTTTACTCTCATATTGCAACTTATGAGTCCGCCGTGATTTTGTTTAATGAATCCCATTTTTAACCACATCACATTCAGTGGAGTGCGATCATGTAACGTAGCCGTGTGTCACCGTTAGCGTGTTTGCTCGCGGTCTAATCTAGATGCAACTCAACTTTGCTATAATCACGCACCATCTCAAATCAGGCATGACAGACAAGAGCCATCTTCGCAGTTTTATTGTATATTGTGTTGTGTGGTACATCCGGGTTTGCTGAATTTCGCTTACGATGTCGGCGCTTGTTTCTGCCTCGTTTCAACACGCTGATTTTGGTGAGTATCGCTGTTACATTGTGTGTGTGTGTGTGTGTGTGTGTGTGTGTGTGTGTGTGTGTGTGTGTGTGTGCGCGAGTAAGTGTTGTTTGTAACCCCCCTCCCCCCCGCCCCCTGTTAAGTTCTGTGTAATTTATGTTAATTTCAATGCTGGGCATCGTCAGTATTAGTTCCTGTAAGGGGATGCTTTTTTATTGTATTAACAAAATTGGTTCCCCATTTTCCTTGCGTTATTTAACTTCAGTATAATTTTGACTTGCCTATAAATTGTAGTTTTCGAGCACCTTACTCCTTTTTTATTTAATATTGTTTTTCACCAGTGCTGAGAAAAAGCTCTGAAGCATTTTTCGCAATTTCCGTTGCGCCATAAATGTTTTTCTTTAGCCGCCTTTCTGAAATAACTATAATTGTGGTGGTTTGTTTACTAAGGCCTGTGTGTAATTTCGTGTGAGCTGCTATGTATATTGGCCACTGTATCGTCAACTTCCTGTTATTAGAGTAAAATGAACCAAATCAGTTCTCAATTTGGGCCAGGGAACAAGGTTTTGTAGCAGGGAGTAGCCTGTAGTTCACACTGGCCATCACATCCTCACCCCTCCTGTCGATCTTCTCTGTCTCTCTCTCCAACCCTGCCTTCCCTCCCTCCCCCCCCCCCGTCCTCTCAGCATCTCGTCCTGCCCCTTCTATCTGCCAGCCTTCCAAATGTCTAATGTTTCTCCATGAGAGGACGGAGGGAGGGAGGGAAAGCAGGGTTGGTGAGAGTGGAGGTCGACAGGAGGGGTGAGAATGTGATGGTTATAGATTCAGTGAGGATGAGATGGATTACGAGATGGGGAAGACGAAATGCGTACAAATATGTATAGAATATGTCCGTGAGTAAATATGGGGGTTACTTGGCGATTTTCAAGTATCCAACGACAAAATTCCAATCGCCCATCTTGATCTCCTGCTCGAAGGCGTTGAATGACGTACAGATGATACGGATGTAACCAGAACATACTTAATGTCCACCATACTCATGTATGTGGAACTCTGATACATGGAGAAATTGTACGTGTGCTTGCTGAAGGACTACGGTTTACCGAATGAGTAATCTACTTTATTTGCAGTCAGTTCATTTACAAGTTCAGATGACATATCACTGGTGGTAAATGTTCCAATGTGTGTTCTGAAGACACTAGTGAACACTCCTAAATTTGGTACTCTGCGGATAGGAAATTGTATGCCGTACTTACTACAAGAAGCAGCAGCGATTGCATTGCAACACCCACACACAAATACCACATCGTCTTACTGAGCAATTGTAAATACATACGGCATGTTTACATGCTATAGCACAGTAGTTTGGCCAACAAATCACAACGAAAACTTCAATGTCAACTACAGCACCACTTTACAAATTGTACCTCAACACTCTACTCCCGACATTGGATAAATACGCCCATAGCGACCCACATCAATCTGTGTACCAATTCACAAAACGAAAATGCATTGAACTCACAAGTAGACCACACAATTATCGGATTTTAGGGTTCATGGTACGTTAAGTTCAGAACTCAAATAACAATCAGCCAAAGCCATTCAATGAAACTCTCAAAAATTCTCTATAAAATCGACTTTGAAGTTTTGCAAGTGTACGTAAGTACCAAAACCTCAATCACTTGCAGCATCTCAGTGTGTAGCTCAAGTGGTAGCGTTCTGGAGTAACAATCCTAAAATTGGTGGTTCGAATACCACTGGGAGAAATATTTTTTTCGTTGTTTTCGAATTCAGCTATGTAAAACATTTTCGGATCTCCAATACCACGCGTTGTGTCAGTTTCTGATTATGTGTGTGTAGACGAGCTGAGCACCTTGTAGTCTTCTAAAACGGTGATTGAGTAGTTTAGCTGCTTGGAAAGCTAATAGTAGCTATGGAGATGATTTTCCAAAAAACAGCGTCGTAGCTTTCACAAACTGAACAATCAAATACTACCGTCGTTAACTAATAGTGAATCCAATACTATAAAAATGTAGGGTAGCACGTTTCATTTAACTGAAACCACCATTTTTAACATCCTTTTATAAATCGATTTTATAGAGAATTTTTGAGAGTTGCGTCGAATGACTTTGGCTAATTGTTATTTGAGTTCTAAACTTAACGTACCAAAAGTATCAAGAAATTCTAAAATCCGATACCCGTGTGGTCTCCTTGTCAGATTTATTTTACTCAATGATAATTGAGCACATGTTATATCAAATTTTTATGACAATTTGTCTTTAGAACCTGCACCTAAAATGTTTACTACTGCTTCTAAAGCACCATGCACAATTTTTCATTCCTGTGGCTATGATGTCCGAAGTTCCTTTACAGTTAAGAAGGGTATTATTTGTCTCTCTATGCAGCTACAAAGAGTACGTATTCGGAAGTGCAGGCTTGTTTACAAATAGTTACATGGGATACTAAATTTTTTGTAAAACTGGTATTTTGTCATACTAATCTTACGAGAAATCTAGGTTCGTATTTCGTAAGCAGTTATTGTTCTCTTGCATAAGTAGTATGAAAATACGTTAACCTTATAGACAACGAAACTGTACGTTCTACTTCATGTTAGTGCAAGTAAATGCTTGTATTTACGTATCTCTTCTGCAGCTAAATTCGAATTTCATTATGATTATACAGACTAATGACTAAATAATTCGTTTTGTGTCGAAGTGGTAGATACAAACTGTTTATGTCAATTAATATTTAATTCCTTACTCTCTATTATTATTATTATTATTATTATTATTATTATTATCTATCGTTCATTTCCGTAATGCAGCGTCAGACAGTCGCTACATGATAAAACCTGAGCTTATTTTCCTATTGGGGTTAACTGATATCCAGAAAGCATGTTTCACAGCAGGAAAGCAGTTGCTTTTTATTTATTTGATTACTAGTTTCGGGCTACCTGAGTCTATTTTCAAATAGTACACTCACATGAAAGAGTACAATGTAAACTTTCACTGCCGGTGTTTACTTCAGTTAAATCAAATGTTCGTAAATCTATGGGACTTAACTACTGCGGTTAAAAGTCCCTCAGCTTACAAATTACTTAAACTAACCTAAGGACAACACACACGCACACACATGCCCGAGGGAAGACTCGAACCTCGGGCAGGGAGAAATCGCAACAAGATGTCTTGGAGCGCTGCCGGCCGCGGTGGCCGAGGGGACTGAGGCGCTTCAGTCACGGTCTCCACGGCCACTACGGTCGGGGGTTCGAATCCCCCCTCGGGCATGGATATTTGTGCCGTCCTTAGTTGTAGGTAGTTCATAAGTAGTTTGTAAGTTTAGGGATGATGACCCCGTAGTTAAGTCCCATAAGCCTTACAAACATTTGAACATTTTTCACTATCAACATGTGTGGGCTGACTGGTAATCCGCACGCAATTGTGCAATCACGTCATCAACACAGACTTTCTGTGAACGTTTGGGCAGGAATTGTTGCTGATGTCTTGATTGGGCCTCACGTTCTTTCACCTACGCTCGCTGGAGCACGTTATCATGATTTCATATGGGATACTCTACCTGAGCTGCTAGAACATGTGCCTTTACAAGTACGACAACATATGGTTCATGCACGATGGAGCTCCTTCACATTTCAGTCGACGTGTTCGTACGCTTCTTAAGCTTAACAAACATTTGAACATTTCTTGGAGCGCTCGGCCATTCGACCACGGCGGTCAGTTAAATCGTCCGAGCAGAGAGGCCGTGGTCGATGTATAAAATTTCCTTTCAACGTTAGAGGCCGGCCGCGGTGGCCGTGGGGACTGAGGCGCTTCAGTCACGGCCTGCACGGCCACTACGGTCGGGGGTTCGAATCCCCCCTCGGGCATGGATATTTGTGCCGTCCTAGTTCGTAAGTAGTTCATAAGTAGTTTGTAAGTTTAGGGACTGATAACCCCGTAGTTAAGTCCCATATGCTTAACAAAACATTTCAACGTTAGATGAGCACTTAACTCAGCCTGCGACTGTTAACTGAAGAGACAAAACAGTAATTTTCTTTTTGCTTACCTCTATTTTCTACGTAATTTCGAACATCTTGCATCATTTTCTACTGTCGAACGTCTTTCCTAAGTCTACGTAACTTACGAATGTGTCTCAATTTTTCGTGACTTTTTCTGCAGGTAGCAAATGCCATGTCAGAACAGCCTGTTTGTTGCCTTTACCTTTTAGTAGAACAGTGAAAAGCCTTTAAGACTATGATACATAAATTTTAACTTTAAAACGGTTTTGTGCTGAAACCTCAGTTAAATATAACTGTAAACTCTGTAGAAAAGCTAATCCAGTTGCAATAGAGGTCTTTTCAAACGTAATTAAGGAACAAGATTGGCAGGGTGTTTATTGTGCTGATAATACAGACGGTATATATAATACTTTCCTTACCTCATTCCTCATGATCTTTGAAACTTGCTTTCAGTTAGAAAGCTCAAAACGAGATACTACCACTACCAGGCAGCTGGCTGACAAGAGAAGTAAGAATATTGTGTAGAAGAATGAGAGAGTTATATTAGAATGTTAGACGCAGTCACAATCAAACTGCAGTAGCCCATTATAAATAGTATTGCAAGGTTCCGGAAAACGTCATTAAGAAGGCAAGAAGTATGTGGTATGCAGATAAATCCCAGGATAAAATTAAAATCATGTGGTCAGTCGTGAAGGAAGTATCTGGTCAGCAACACAGAGTAGACGATATAAAGTCAGTTGCGTAATGGAATTTTTTCTGTTACGGATGTAACATATATATGTACAGTATTTAAATCACTATCTGAATAGAGAAAGAGAATTAAACAGAACCTTGCTTCTACAGGTAATCATATAGCTCTACTAGAAAATTGCGTTCCGAGACTGTTACGTGAAGTAGTTCTCCGTGATACTGACAAGAGGGAGATTTAGTCAGTAATTAAATCACGAAAGACTAAGAACTCTTATGGATATGGTGGGGTAACTAGCAGAATACTTACGTATTATTTCGTCTCTGTTAGCACAGTACTTAGTCATATTTGTAATTTTTTCCTTTCGAAATCGTCAATTTCCTGACAGACTGAAGTACTCAGTAGTGAAACCACTTTATAAAAAGTGAGAAAAGAATAATGTACACAACTATAGACCAATTTAAGCGCCATCTTTTTTTGCTAAGGCTAATCAAAAGGCTGTTTATTCAAGGTTAATTGATCATTGCAGTTCCCGTGATTTGATGTCAAATGTACATTTTGGTCTCATAAGTGCGAGGTACTTGGTGGGTTAAATAAAAACTATGAAGGCTGAGGGTATTCTTTGATTTAAGAGCATTTGATTATGTTGACCACAAGATATTATTGCAGAAGTTAAAGCATTATTGAGTAAGGGGAATAGCCCAAAATTGGTTCATCTCCTACTTTTATAACATATCACAATACTAAAGCTTATCTAGAAGAATCCCATGATTTACAGAATCAAAAGCCTTTAAGAGATCACAAAAAATACCAACTGGTGATGTGCGGTTATTCAAAGCATTTAATATTTCATCAGGGTATATAAAGCATTTTCTGTTGAAAAGCTTTTTTGAAAACCAAACTGACATTTTGTTAGAACTTTATTTTTACTAACATGTAAAGCAACTCCAGAATACATAACTTTTTCAAAAAATTTTGATATATCTGTCAGAAGTGAGATGGGACGGTAGTTGTTGACATCAGGCGTATCCCCGTTTTATATGCAAAGGTTTAACGATAGCATATTTCAGTCTATCCGAGAAAATACCCTATGGCTGCTTCATAACTAAATCGTGAGATGTTTGATTTACTTACGTCGTGTGGTCTGTTGACAATCTACTGTAAGATCGAAACTTATAGCTTAATGAAAATAAATAAATGGAAAAGATATAGCCGGCCGCGGTGGCCGAGGGGACTGAGGCGCTCCAGGCACGGTCTGCACGGCCACTCCGGTCGGGGGTTCGAATCCCCCCTCGGGCATGGATATTTGTGCCGTCCTTAGCTGTAGGTAGTTCATAAGTAGTTTGTAAGTTTAGGGACTGATGACCCCATAGTTAAGTCCCATAAGCTTCACAAACATTTGAACAAAAGAAAACATCAAACTCTCTACAGTGTTTCTTAAAATGTTTTGGAGATTATGAATGAAATGTAATTTTGTAATGACAAAAATATTTTTGTATGACATAAAGCTGCAAAGTATCAATTTTCAGATTTTTTCCCATTATATGTTTGTGACACTTTGTTTCATGCCTCACTTCATGATTTTAGACCAACAAGAGGTACCCTATACATTTAGGCGAATGAGTTTGCGAGCATTAGAAGCTTTAATGTTTTACATAGCCAAGGAGCCATAATTTTTTAATTTGAAAACTACCTATAGCTGAGGACAATTGATCATAACAGTCGGATATAAACACACAGACTGACACACAAGTGATTGTCTTATTGGCGATTGTGGTACAGATCCCTAAAAATAAATCATTTGTATGAAAAAGGAAATAAAAACATCATCAGAATAAGATAGCATTGCGGAAGGTTTATCATTCAAAGAACAGATTTACGGCTGTTACGCCATTATCAGGTACAGAGAAATAAGCACGGGGCTGTGAAAGTTTGTGAGATCAAAGATCTTAAGCACATAACTTTTTACCCGATGATCGCGATATGGCCAAAAACTGGTTCGTTAAATATTGAATATTGTAGAATATTACTATTGTCTTGGGTGTTTCATTCAAAGAGTATCAAATATTCTATCAAGAACTGGCGGCATAGTCAGTCAGTCAGTGAATAGTATTGTATAATAGTTTGTCCATATTTGAAATAGGTATGGTACAACACTCGATATTAGTCGCGGAAGTACCCAGATACTGACATGTGAGACATATGAACAGTCAGTGTATAAATAGGGGAAATAACCTGAATAAAACGACATCGTTCTGGGAAGTTGAATGCCTCTATCTAACACTGTTGTTTACGTGAAGCAAATATGTATTGCAGGCACTGAAAATGTTTTATATGTACACTTGTGGCGTCTATTCCGAAAGAACAGACGTCACTTCTGATTCTACAGTTGTTATTCTTCCATATTCACAGAATATGTGACATCCACTGCGCATGGGAAAAGCTAAAAATGTGTACCCAGCCGGGATTCGAACCCTGGTCTCCCACTTCCTAGGCAGTTGCGCTGATCCCTACACCACATTTTTTTTTTTTTTTTTTTTTTTTTTTTTTTTTTTTTTTTTTTGTACTACGGCTAGTTCTCTTCGTTGCCGACGCTGATCGTTTGTGTTCGTTCTTGTTCGGTGTGTTGTTGGCTCAGATTTTTTATTACAGAGGGCGCGCTGAGCCACGGTGACACAGTCACAAATTTCCACCTCTACCCTGCCCACACTACTCAAACTCGTAGTCACTATGTGCTAATTCCCGTAAGAGTAAGGGCTTCAAACGTGCCTACCTCGCTCCACCAACGAAAGGAGTTTGAGTACTGTGGGCAGGGTAGAGCTGGAAATTAGTGTCTGACGGATGTCGTGCGTGTTTTAACCCTTAAAGCGTCCTCTCACAGGACGTGGAAACGCACGTGGAGGAGGAAGTGGTAACGTCGCAGCGTGGAATACCACGTTCCACTACTCTGCGAATAAATTACCAGAAACAGGATTTTCATAGCTTTAAAGGTTCTCGTATTTAACGTGTGTCAGTGTTATAATTTGTACAATGTGAACGAATATCATTCCTTTGCTACGGTATAACGCATTCTATCAAAGAAGCGTCTTTGTGGTACTATGTCATACATAAATAACATATTACAACATGTTTTATAAGTGTAGTATATCTGAATTGAGAACCACTTGCCCTACATTAGGAATAGTGGATTTGGTAGCGTCGCGGAGTCTGAAGCAGAGGTGACGGGCAGGACAGGTCCGATTCTATGCACCTCCCAAATATTTTTATTTTTTCCTTTTTTGTTTCCTTAACGTTTCTGGTCCTTTCTTATAATTCAAGTATAATATCCGATATACATTGTTATTTCTTTTTAAGACAACTTATTATCGTAGTGGTTAGCGTCGCGAGCTGCGGAGGAAAAGAGATGTAACTAACAGGTTTGCATCTACAATCTCCCAGATATTATTAACGATTTCGTTTAATTGCCGTTTATGTAACTTATTTGTTACAATTATAATATTCGGTATGCGACGTTATTTATTAGAAATAAGAATGAACTTTGTCCACGAACGAATTTGTTGAGTTTTTAGTTCTACGCCACTCGGTTTTTCCCCCCGGTGTTTGAATTAAGTTGCAGTTCAGTACAGTGTTGGAATAGTTCAGTTTCAAAGTGTAAAGTGAACATGGCTAGCGCATGTTTACGCAAGCAGATGCAGTGTATGAGGAACAGTGTTTACGTACAATACCAAAAGCAAACATTATCACAACGAACATTATCGAGTTGGGGCGTTGTCCAGCGGGTATAACAAGTAAAATATGTTGGTCAGAACCTATTATCTCAGAATATGCAGAATATCTGCAACGCGGAGAATGAGAATAATAAGAGCAAGACAATTGGAGCTAGTGCAAATGATTTATTTTACCGTCGACATTTTTTTTTTTTTTAATTTTCCAGAAGTGATTTTATCGTATATTTCTTAATTATTCTCAATCGCTTTCAGATAAATGTACCGTCTTTGTGCTTCTTGAAGAAGAAAAAAAAATACAATTACTGTAAGAGTATTGCATGCCACATGCAAGCATAAGAAAGCACTTCACTTTTTATCCGTTTATTGGTAACAGGTATACCGTGTAATTTTACGCACATCCATCTTTGTAAACACAATGATCTACGCGCCAAACCGCAACGGGTGCTGAAGAGCACTGCGGTCGCAAATCAAATCACGATGAGCAGCACGTTCCGTGGGATGTAGCAGGTCGTTTCAGAGTGTGCTGTAGCTACGTAGACAGCATGCCTGACCTACGCCAAGTTGGGTCAACACGTCCCGTGTGAGGACGGCTTAGTAGTCTGACGTGCTAGCTCAACATGCTTGCTAATAAAAATAATAACCAAGAACAAAAGAAGAAACACGATTTGACGAACGTAAAGAGATGATCTACCTGTCCCTGTTGTACAACTGAATGCCTAAAAGCAGCTGAGACGAAAAGAAAACAAAATTAAATCAACAAACTATTACAAGGAAGAGCTACTGAAACTAGTGAAGCTGCCTAATACCGTGTCGTGCACCCGCGAGCATTCATTCAAGGCAATATGACATGCTCAAGTCATGCTCATGTCTGAGGGGTTTCGGGCCAGCGGAGCTATTTAAACTCAAAAGAGTGTACCTGGAACTACTCTGTAGCAATTCTGAACGTGTGGAATGCAGCACTGATCCGATGGCATGTCCAATTCCTTTGGAATGTACAATGAACATGAATCGATGCAGATCAGCCAGGATGCTTACATAACGAATCACCTGTCAGAGTCGTATCTACACCAAACAGGGGTGCCAAATCGCACACTACATTCGCCACGTATCATTACAGAGGTTCCCACCAGCTTGAACAGTCCGCCGCTGATATGCAGGGTCCATGGATTCAAAAATGGTAAAACGTTTGTAGAGTTTATGGGACTTAACTGCGGGGTCATCAGCCCCTAAACTTACAAACTACTTATGAACTAGCTTATACTAAAGACGACACAAACATCCATGCCCGAGGGGGCATTCGAACCCCCGACCGTAGCGGCCATGCAGACTGTGACTGGCGCCCCGCAGACCGCTCGGCCACTGCGACGGCTCCAAGTATTCATGAGGTTGTCTCCATACCGGTACACGTCCATCCGATTGAAATAACTGGAAATGAGACTCGTCAGACCAGGCAAAATGTTTCCAATAATTAAAATAAGACAGTATACATCGCAAGTAGTTGCGTTTATTACTGGCAATAGGTTTCGGTTCTATAGAACCATCTTCAGGTCTTGAGGTCAACTGCTCCGGCCACCATCTACCAACAAGGTGCCAAAGGCCTGAAGATGAATCTATAGAACCGAAACGGTTGCCAGTAATAAACGCAACAACTTGTGAACTAGACGGTCTTATTTTAATTATTAAAAATTTTTAACAATGCTGTTCCAATAAAATGCTTTCAAAACTGTTTCCAGTCCCGTGCTCAGTCGCGGTTTAAGGCTTTGTGCCGTACAGTCAGCAAGGGTACACGACTTGGCCTTCGGCTCCTAAAGCCCATATCGGTGATGTTCCGTTGAATGGTTTGCACTCTAACACGTGTTAATGATCCAGCACTGAAATCCACAGCAATTTGCCAAAGAATTTCACTTCCGTCAGGCTGATCTCGTTTTTGCCGGATCTTTTTTCCGGCCGCAGCGATGTCGAAGATTTCAAGTTTTCACGGATTCCCGAAATTCAGGGGGCACTTGTGAAATGGTCGTAAGGGAAACTTCCTATTTCATCACTGCATCGGAGATGCTGTGTCTCGTGCGCCGACTGCAACACATCGTTGAAACTCACTGAAATCGTGATAACTAGACCTCGCACTTTCAAGTTCAAAAAATCTTAAATTAGGGACCTAAAATAGGTTCTATCACTTACAAAAATAGGTTATAAAAATCAGAAAGTACGTAACCAAAATCTGAAATTTTATTGTCTAGAAAGATAAACAGATTGACAAAAGTCCACAATATTTTATTGTCCTTGTCCATAATTGCAGTCACAGTAAATAACTACCACTTTCTCTAGATTATCCGTTGAGAAACTGCATCTCTTGTCTGTTAATAGCATATGCTGAGAATGAGCGTCCCACGTCAACGGATGTTACCGGAGCATATTTAAATGACGGCATTAGGCGCAATGGGACCGCACACTCACGTTTTGTTGATTTACCTGATGAGATGTCAGCCACTGTGCAGAGGGTGGTCAGTCCTGGGTTTTTTGTACCACTGTAGATTAGATTAGATTAGATTAGATTATTTATTTGTTTCGTAGATCCATATTGAGGGGATCCTCGTGGATGTGGAACATGTCAAGAAACAAAATTTACAAGTTGAATAACAGATAATACTGATAATATAAATACAAATACATACACTTATAAATACAGATACATAATTTTTAAGGTTTTTTTTTTTTTTTTTTTTTTTTTTTTTTTTTTTTTTTTTTTTTTTTTTTGCTGATAATATAATAATACTAATATAGTATGAGTGCATGCATCATTTGGTACAATTTATAAATTCACTAATGGAGTAGAAGGAGTTGGCCACTAGAAAGTTTTTTAGGTTCCTCTTAAACTGATCTTTATTTGTAGCTAAATTTTTTATACTTGATGGTAAATTATTGAAAATGTGTGTTCCTGAGTAGTGGACCCCTTTTTGAACTAAAGTAAGTGCTTTTAAATCCTTGTGTAGATCATTTTTATTTCTAGTATTGTATGCATGAACTGAGCTGTTTGTTGGGAAAAGGGATATATTATTTATGACAAATTTCATTAAGGAATAAATATACTGAGAGGCAGTAGTTAATATACCCAGTTCTTTGAAGAGGCTTCTACAAGACGTCCGTGAATTTACTCCACAAATAATACGTATTATACGTTTTTGGACTCTGAAGACTTTTGACTGACTTGAAGAGTTACCCCAAAATATTATACCATATGACATTAAGGAATGAAAGTAAGAAAAGTATGCAAGCTTTGTTATTTTTATGTCTCCTATGTCTGATAACACTCGTATTGAAAATACAGATTTGTTGAGTTGTTTCTGCAGTTCTGTGGTGTGCTCCTCCCAACTAAATTTATTATCAAGCTGTAATCCCAGGAATTTAATACTGTCAACCTCTTCTATCTGCTCTTCTTCATACTTAATGCATATGCTGTCAGGAAATCTCTTACATGTTCTGAACTGCAAGTAGTACGTCTTTTCAAAGTTTAATGACAATGAGTTGGCTTTAAACCATTTATTAATGTTCATGAAAATATCATTAGCAGACTTTTCTATCACTATACTTGACGTACTCTTTATTGCAATACTTGTATCATCTGCAAACAAAACGAACTCTGCTTCTGGTAGTGTAACTGATGAAAGATCATTAATGTACACAAGAAAAAGCAATGGCCCTAAGATGGATCCTTGTGGGACACCACATGTAATTTATTCCCAATCCGATGATGACTGTTGGCCTAATTCACTAGTCACTTGCACTGACACCCTTTGTTTCCTGTTAGTGAGGTACGACTTGAACCATTTTGCAGCATTTCCCGTGACCCCATAGAATTCTAATTTACTTAAAAGGATGTTATGGTTCACACAATCAAATGCCTTTGACAAATCACAGAAAATACCTGCTGCTTGCAATTTATTATCTAATGAATTAAGTACATTCTCACTGAAAGTGTAAATAGCCTTCTCAATATCGGAAACTTTCAGAAATCCAAACTGTGTTCTAGACAATATGCCATTTGCGGTTAAGTGGTTGAGAAGCTGCTTGTACATTACCTTTTCTATAATTTTTGAGAATGCTGGCAAAAGTGAAATGGGTCTGTAGTTTGATGGTATCTCTTTATCCCCCTTCTTGAAGAGAGGTTTAATATCTGCATATTTTAGCCAATCAGGAAATGTTCCCGTTATAACAGACTGGTTACACAAATAACTTAAGATTGTGCTAAGTTCACAAGAACAAGCTTTAATGAACTTTGTTGATATTTCATCGTAACCACTGGAATTCTTTGTTTTTAAAGATTTTATTATGGAAGATATTTCTTGTGGTGAAGTGACTGACATATTCATGTGTGTGAAGTTATTTGTAAATGCTAGTTTCAAATATTCAAGCGCATTATTTACTGACCCAGACAATCCCATACTATCAGTAACGGATATAAAGTACTTGTTAAATAGATTTGCCACACTATGCCCATCAGTTACTAATGTCTCAGCTACTCTTAATCGTACCTGCTCTTGTTCCTTTCTGGTTCTACCAGTCTCTTCTTTCACTATATCCCATATTGTTTTTATTTGGTTTCCTGATGTTGCTATCTTCTTTTCATAGTGCATTTGTTTAGATACCTGAATAACTTTTTTTAATATTTTACAGTATTCCTTATATTTAGTTAAATCATCATCATTGCAACTACTCTTGGCTGATAGATACATTTTCCTTTTTGTCTTACATGAAATCTTTATTCCTTGTGTAATCCAAGGTTTTATTATAGACTTCTGTTTAATTCGCATTACTTTTAGAGGAAAACAGTTTTCAAACATGATACTAACATTATTAATGAATACATTATATTTTTCATTCATGCCATTAGCACTATATACATCTTTCCAGTTCATGTCTTTGAGGAGTTTTCTAAAATTTTCAATTTTTGGTGGGTTGACTACTCTCCTGTATGTACATTTTGTAGTCTTCATAATCTGTTTAGAATCTATACCTAAAACAAGGAGCTGCATATCATGATCTGACAGGCCATTTATTATTGGTTTTATGATATGATTTTGTTCCTTTGATTTGTCTATAAAAATATTATCAATTGCTGTCCTAGAGGTTTTAGTTACCCTAGTTGGAAAGTTTACGGTGTGTGTTAGATTGAAAGACAAAATTACTGACTGCAATAAATTTTTACTGGAGGACTGCATAAGAAAATCTGTATTAAAGTCACCAGCAACCAGGATTTCTTTATTTCTTCCTGTTAAATAACCCAATAGAGCTTCTAGATGATTTAGGAATAGATTATAATTTCCTGAAGGTGCTCGGTAAATAGTTACTATTATATAGCATCTGTTATGGAATTCTACTTCTGTTGCACAAGCTGTCTTCAGTTTCTCACTAACTTTCATACCAACAGAACCTGGGGCCACGTTAATATTTTCTGTCACAAACCTATCACAGTTGCATGTAGACTGGATTCCCTGAACACTCTAGAGATTTAATAATAGGGACAAAAATGCATAATGACATTTTATTCATGAAATACCATTGGAAAGTGTTGGGTCTTTTAGAACGTCTTTAGCTGAAGTAATAGTCACTGCCTCCTCCGGCAATTGAAGAACAATGTTTCTAATGTCTGGATTTTTAAAAATTAGCTACAGTCAGGTTCTAATATGAAATTAAGTATTTTAGGTACTATAAAAGTACAATTTTCGATAAAATATTTGCAGAATTATTAACTAGAAAACCACGAGAGTATTTTTGGCGTCAATTTTTATTTTATTTTATTCGATTTTTAAAATTTAGGTACAATCAGGTACTGGCCTAAAATTAGGTAGTTTTAGGTGCTATAAAACTAGCGTTTTCGATCATAAATTTGCATAATTGGTGTATGTCCGTCTTTTACTGCCTTTACTTAATGAGGAACAAAATAGATTTTTACCTATAGTCCGAGATCTAGTGATAACCTGCCACTGTAGCAGCAGTAACCGATCTAACGCTTCCATCAGGCAGCCTTCGTCTAATTTCTAATATATTCATTTCCGGCCGCAGTGCAGTCCTCTTAGTCTTTGCATATTTCTGTGTTTTTGCACACGCATGCCTATACTAGTGTCTTTGGCACTTGTAATTTCTCGGTTCCAAGCGGTTGATACATTTAACGCTAGACTGTGTGGCCTTACAGTTGTAGTACTTTCACATCCCTGTAAACTCAGCATAATATTTCTTTTATGTGGGGCACGTGTGACCGCTGTGTACAAACTGATCCCAACTTACGGCCGAATAACTATGTGACACGGCGCCCTTGTTCGCGACACAGCAAGGCACGGCTGTTGGTTCCGGTGAGGCGGAAGTGGGACTCGGTATTTAATAGTCGGCTGTTCGCGCCCCTCTGCGGCCGAGGCGGAACGGCGCAGTTTATTATAAGGCCGTTTCCCTGAGTTATCCCGGTAAGTATACAGCCGCGGCCGCGAGAGCACGCGGCCCCAGTAAGTGAACTGTTTATTATCTGATGAACGCGCCTCTCCCGCGCCGCGCGCCCAGCGCCCTCGCCTTCCTTTTTCGCCCGCCGCCTAAACGCTCGTCTCGTTCGTTTTTTAATTACGGTAGGTACGGTCATTACGTGGTGTTGGCTGCACTGTAATCAGGGTGGGCCCGCCGCCGCCCCACCTGCGCGCGCAGCGCCGCGCCGCGGCCAGCCGGCCAACTGCGCCCTCCAGGGGATTCCCCCGATCGCCCCCCTAATGACGACTCACTCCGGCCTTACTGCGGTATTCCCAACCTCTCATCCTGGGTCTCCCGGCCGGCCGCGCGTTAGGCTACGCACCATCATGGCTCGGGTATCGTGCAACAAAATCGAGCTGAAATATACCCCCCTCCCCCATTCACTAAACTGCACTAGTAATTTATGAAGCTACTAACAGAAAGTTGCACGAATCATCCTTCTTCATATGCGCCACTTGTCGCTAATCTCTAAACACTTGCCGCGGGGGAGTAGCCGAGCGGTCTAAAGCGTCTCGCTGCGGAGCGCGCGGTTGCTCGCCGTGGAGGTTCGAGTCCTCCCTGGGGCATGGGTGTGCGTGTTGTCCTGAGGTTAGTTTACCTAGGTTTAAGTAGTTTGTAAGCTACGGACTGATGACCACGCAGTTTGGTCCGATAGATTTACAAACATTTGAACATTTTTTATTTTTAAACACTTCGGCCGGCCGCGGTGGCCGATGGGACTGCGGCGCTTCAGTCACGGTCTGCACGGCCACTACGGTCGGGGGTTCGAATCCCCCCTCGGGCATGGATATTTGTGCCGTCCTTAGTTGTAGCTAGTTCATAAGTAGTTTGTAAGCTTAGGGACTGATGACCCCGTAGTTAAGTCCCATAAGTTGTACAAACATTTGATCATTTTGCAATAAAGTTTGTCGTACGTGAAGGCCCATTCTAACTTTATATAGCACGGTTTGTCATGAAGCTTTTATAAGTGGCTGCTGTTATTGACTCAGCATGTAACTAGGACGGCACAAATATCCATGCCCTGAGGGGGGATTCGAACCCACCGGCCGCGGTGGCCGAGGAGACTGCGGCGCTTCAGTCACGGTCTGCACGGCCACTACGGTCGGGGGTTCGAATCCCCCCCTCGGGCATGGATATTATGTGCCGTCCTAGTTCGTAAGTAGTTCATAAGTAGTTTGTAAGTTTAGGGGCTGATGACCCCGTAGTTAACTCCCATAAGCTATACATATATTCGAACATTTTTTTTTAAACTGAGGATCTCTTGGATAGTATTAATTTTAGGAAAGGTGTGGTGTCGCACAAGTACAAAGTGCGCGCCACCAACTTTCGCCGCGCGCCGCCATGCACGCACGGCGCGGCGTTCTTACGACGACAGCCAAGAGCGCCCTCTGCTGCAACTCCGCTCGTGGCCACCAGTGAACGACATCGTTCACTTGGAACTGAGAAAGGAACCAGTCAACACTTCGTATTCAGATAGGCACCAGTGAAGACTTGGCTATCAGATAGGCACCAGGCAGGCCTCTAGCTCAACTATGTATCAGCCTTCTGCAGTACTGATCTATGTTAAAGTTAAGTAGTGTATAAATTCTGTGCAATATATATCTCGTTCTAATTTACTCTAGTGTTTCTAGTTCTGGCTGCTCCCCTCCGTACCTGCACCAGCGTGCTATCTTTATTCCTGTGTCGGTCTCATTCCACTCGGCCACCGACACCTACAACGGAACGAGACACAAAAGCGGCGACGAGGCTGGGACACATAAAAAGTTAAAGGCATTAAACAGGCTGTTCTGACACTGCATTTGATACCTGAAGAAATAGCCACGAAAAATTAAGACACATTCGTAAGTTACGTAGACTTAGAAAAGGCGTTCGACAGTAGAAAATGATGCAAGATGTTCGAAATTATGAAGAAAATAGAACAAAAAGATAATTACTGAAAAACATTTGAACATTTTCTAAACACTTCAGGAAGCACATAGAGGTGCCTATTATGCGATATTTTGCTAATACCGGACACCACAACTGTGCTCATGGCAGGTTTACATGGGCTCCCAAAACCGGAGTTCGTAAACCGATTTCCCAAATCCGCTTTTGGTTGGTCATGTAAACACTCCAAAATCGATTCTTGAAATCCACTTCTGTAAAGCGGTTTTCCAGTTCCACAATAGATTTTCGTGCCCATGTAAACGCAACAGTTTTTGAAGCGTTCTTGGCTTGTCAGATTGTGTTTTCTTGTCAAGAATTTTCGACACATTTAGACAGACTGACATTTTGTAGCGTGAAATAAAATTATAAATATTAGAGTGAGCATGAATCTGTGTATTTAAATAAAGAAAAATAGCGATTGTGCTGACTAAAGCAGGAGCTCAATCAGCTGTTTTTCAGCCGCCATATTAAGTGGGATAGGAAATGTGATTCAATTTGTGACATGTAAACACGACAGTGAAAAACGGTTTACGAATATCGATTTTCGCCTTCCGGAAGATGTGTTGCATGTAAACCTAGTGACTCTGGTGGAGAGTTTCTTCAACATATCTATAGCGTATCAGACGACACAGCGAGCAGTGCTGCCAATTTAGCATTTTTATGGCTAATGCTAGCATCAAAAATATGAATTTAGCATATAGCATATTTTCCTGGTAAAAATGGCAGGATATTTTTTGTTCCAAAACAAATTTGCATTATCAGCAAAGTTTTAGTTTACACCATGGCACCACACTGCTTTATCGACATGCGATATTAGTGTCATACTTCTTGACCATCCTACGTCACTCTTTATATAGCGTCGAAACTTTATATACAGGTAGACACCAATAAGAAATCCACATAGGAGATTATTCCCCAATTGGAACTTTGCATCTATCAAGAAGAGCCTGCAAGGAGTTGGCGAAATAGGGTGGAGGGGGAGGGAGAGAAACATTGGTGGAAAGCAGGCAACAGGTTCCTGCGTTCACAGCTTCCACGAGCTCCTGATAACCCGCTTCCCTACCTGAAATGGAGTAGAAGCAAGCCATTGTGATGGGCCAGCAACCGTATCATTACCAATTTTCCAAAAATATCACCATGCAAATGGTTCTCTGACTTTGAATCCAGATATTGGAAATCTGCTAGGAGAAAAGCACCAACAAGTTTCCGGGAAATAGAATAAAATTGTAAATATTTAGGCTTATATCAAATAACGTAAATGATTAAATATTGAGTATTATATGATTGTGTATTATTGTACTCAAGCCAGTAAATTACATTAGACTATTTAAGTATTTTATGTACCTACGTTATCACTGTAGCCTATAGTTTAAGAAATTTACTTATACTTTTAAGAAATTTTCTAATAAACAACCACCTCACTATAATGAAAAAAAATAACGTGGAAAAATGGTTATTGTTTTATGAATGAAAACACTCTGCGATAGTGCAATGGAGCCGTATGTCATTCCAGGGAGAAGCTGAAGCTGCACGTTTTAAATAACTGTGTTGTGACCTCCCTTTGGAGGTTCGAATCCTCCCTCGGGCATGGACGTGTGTGTGTGTGTGTGTGTGTTGTCATTAGGTTAGTTTAACTTTGTTTTAATAGTTTGTAAGACTAGGGACTTATGACCAACGTAGTTTTGTCCCATAGAATTACAAATATTTGAACATTTTTATGTGACCCCCGTGCATCTGACAAGTTGTCTGAAATGGCCCGCTTCTTAAATGAGTTTGACTCGTCTCGTTTATTGCATCGAAACTTACATTTAATCGACCCGTTTCCGCTCCATGATTTATCACACACGCTCCATTTTTGGGAACCCTGCCAGGATACCTTTTCCTACCAGTCCCTTTCTTTCACCCTGCGTACACCTTTCATTTTGCGGACCCTGCCAGGATTTATCCATTATTTGACTCCACCTACGCCATTCTTTTGGCAAACTCTGCCAGGATCCAGCCATACTTGTCATTAGAGACGTGTTTAAAAGTTTGCTCAAAAGAGAGGAAGGGAATAAACGCAGCTTCTAAACAACGTGTTGATTCAGTTGTGGTCGGCGAGTCCATCGTGAGACTATAGCAACCCTGTCTTCAGGCGCCCTCTAATGAGGAATTCAAGGAAAGAATAATCCGAATCAGCCTTTGTACAGAATCTCCAGTCTTTTGAGGAAACAGAGTTTAATTATGGACTCAAACATCATTTGATGGGGTCGTTCCAGTGGGATGGGAAAGGATCGACGATTCGACTGAATCATCACCATTCTTCGCCCGTCGACGCTTGAGTTATAACTGCCGGTGATGTGGTGCTTATAGTTTCAATATCGTGACGTTACTCTAACGGAGTGAATTCACGAGATTGTTGAACAAAGGTTTCCGTCAATGCTCAATATCTTGAGAAAATGCGGCACACATTTTTTAGTATTTATCTTTAAGGAATCTCACGAAGCGGTATATTTGACCAGACGGGTCCACTTTGATTACAGAGGAAACAGGTTCCATCTTGTCCTGTATTCTCGCAGGTTATGTGAACACGGTAGCCGTACACCTGTGGTTGGAATGGAGTATTCCGTTTTAGACTGCGTTCCAACTAAAGAATTCCGCTATGACACTGTACTGCTGGGAAACGAGCATTCGTATCATGCGTAATTGCACATATTGAAGCAATATTTCCTCAAGGAAATTGTCATCATTTTCAAGTGGAAGATCATAGACCCTTAGCAAGAAGAGAAATTGCTATTAGTTCCATCATCATAGATAAATGTGTTGAGTCGGAGTTAGGAGTCGTATCAGCGATCAAGACACCATTAATCGATTCCGTCACTGTCGCGGCCGCGGGAAAATCGTAACGTCGGCAACAACGTTTTTCGTCGTGGGGCCTAGCGCGTTTCTAAGACCATCACGTTAGTCTCGTATGATTGATTGAAATATACATAAATAGTATCACGTACGGCCTGTGGGCAGAGTGCGTCGCTTCATCGAATAGCGTTCTCATCGTGCTGCAATGTTTCGCAGTGCCTCACACTCAGCACTACAGATACGTATAGAAGTCGCTTGTATATGGGCCGACATTTAGAATTATCGCTGACTGTCTTCAGAGAAATTCGTAGTATAACTCAGTCTCTGCAACTTAAACTGTATCATCTGTAATTACTTCTCCAATTCCCAAAGACGAGTATTTATTTGTTTTAATAAATATCACACGTTACTAAATTGGTGAGAACGTTTCTGTTATTTTATTTATCGTATGGATGTACGTAAACAATTAACAGCAATTTCTGCATAGTAAAAAGTAATATTTATACATTACAAAAACAAAATACAAGAGTTCTGGTAATAAATTTTCTTAAAAAGTTATTTCAAAAGAATCTATCCATTCCAGTGTTGTAGGGGAAGCGTGATGATGTCACACCAGTCTCCACTGAAACATCTCTTGGGGCATTCCTCTACGATGTGCTCTATTGTCTGTTCTGAAGCTTCACAGTCACACGCAACGGGGAGTCTGAAAGACCCCAATCTGTACAAGAAGGACTTCGTTCTTCCGCGTCCACATCGAAATCTATTTTGTAGACACGAGATCTTCTTAGGTAGTTCGAGGCCTGATGTGCTTGTAGGCTCTTTGAGCTCCTGACAACGTATCCTGAAGAGTTTTGGCATGCCTTCCTAGATCTTGAATGGCTACAACTCACGAGCTTTCCAGAATCGTTTCCTTGATTTGAGACGTATGCGAGGTGGACTGAGCACAAATTCCTGTTAGGGTAGCTTTTGGGAAAACTCTACATTTTTTATATTTCCGCCGGCCGTGGTGGCCGAGCGCTTTGCGGCCAGTCACGGTCCGCACGGCCACTACCGTCGGGGGTTCGAATCCCCCTTCGTGCATGGATATTTGTGCCGTCCTTAGTCTTAGCTATTTCGTAAGTAGTTTGTCAGTTTAGGGACTGATGACCCCGTAGTTAAGTCCCATAAGCTATACAAACATTTGAAACATTTTCTTACATTTCCTCATTCATGAATAGGTGCTTCCTGCAGTCTCAAATGTGGTGGGCCTATGTTCTGAGAGCGGGGTTGATCCTAGAGTGCCTGTTACGCTTCTCGTGGTTTCGTTCAATTGGACGTCCGCCTTACTAACATGCACACTCCTGTAGCACACTGGTGCGCAATACTGAGCTACGCTATATGCAACAAGTAAGGCCTCTGTACGGAAAAAGTCAGTTTGAACCCGTCAAGAACTTCCAACCAGTTAGCGGATGATGCTGTTCCTGATCTTTAACTTTTCTGCAAGTGATGTGAGGTGAATCCTGAATCCACTATTTCTGTTAAAGTGTACGTACGCCGTCTTAACAACGATCCCCACAACTGAATGGAATTTGGAAACCATTATGTGAAAGTATCCTATTTCTACATCTACATCTACATCTACATCTACATCTACATCTACATCTACATCTACATCTACATCGATACTCTGCAAATCACATTTAAGTGCCTGGCAGAGGGTTCATTAACCACCTTCATAACTTTTCTCTACCGTTCCATTCTCTAATAGCGCGCGGGAAGAAAGAACACCTAAATCGTTCCGTTTTCGATCTGATTTCTCTTATTTTATTGGGATGGTCATGTCTCCCTAAGTAGGTGGGTGCTAGCAAAATATTTTCACATTCAGAACTAAAAGTCGGTGATTGAAACTTCGCAAACAGATCACACCGCACTGAATAACGTCTTTCTTTTAATGATCTCCACCCCAATTCGTGCAACATTTCCGTGACGCTTTCCCCCCCGTAACGTGATAAAACAAAACGAGCCGCCCTTCTCTGAACCTTCTCAATATCTTCCGTCAGTCCCACCTGGTGAGGGTCCCACAAGGGGCAACAGTACTCCAAGAGAGGACGCACAAGTGTGATGTAGGCAGTCTCTTTGGTGGAGCTGGTGCATCGTCTAAGCGTTCTGCCAATGAAACGCAACCTTTGGTTCGCCTTCCCCACAATATCTTCTATGTGTTCTCTCCAGTCAAAGTTGTTCGTAATTGTAACTCCTAGGTATTTGGTAGAACTTACGACCTTAAGGTTTGACTGATTTATCGCGTAATTGAAGTTCAGCGGATTTCTTTTAGTGGTCATGTGTATTTCTTCACACTTTTCTTTATTTAGTGTCAATTCGCACCAAGTAGAAATTTTGTCTAAGTCGCTTTGCAGTTGCTTTTGATCCTCTGTTGACTTCACTAACCGATAAACGACAGCATCATCCGCGAACAGTCTAAGGGAGCTATTCAGATTATCTCCTAAATCGTTTATAAACACGAGGAAGAGCAGGGGACCAATAACGCTTCCCTGTGGAACGCCAGATATCACTTCCGTTTTACTCGATGACTTACCGTCAATTACAACGAACTGTGTCCTTTCTGATAGGAAATCGTGAATCCAATCGCACAATTGGGGAGATATTCCATAAGCACGCAATATCATTAGAAGCCGCTTGTGGGGTACAGTATCAAAAGCCTTCCGGAAATCCAGAAATATGGAATCGATTTGAGATCCCTTGTCGATGGCACTTAACACTTCATGTGAATAAAGGGCAAGCTGTGTTTCGCAAGAGCGATACTTTCTGAATCCGTGCTGACTATTGGTTAATAGGTCGTTCTCTTCGAGGTAGTACATAATATTCGAACAAAGTATATGTTCCAAAATCCTACTGCAAATCGACGTCAATGAGATAGGCCTGTAATTTTGGGGATCACTCCTATTGCCTTTCTTGAATATTGGAGTAATTTGGGCAACTTTCCAGTCTTTGGGTACGGATCTTTCGCTGAGTGATCTGTTGTAAATTATAGCTAAGTACGGAGCTATTTCATCAGCATACACTGAGAGGAATCTAGTTGGTATACAATCTGGCCCGGAAGATTTATTTTTGTTTAGTGACTTAAGTTGTTTTACTACTCCAGGAACATCTACTTCTAAGTTTCGCATGCTGGCAGCTGCTCTTGGATTGAATACTGGAGTGTTCACTTCGTCTTCTTTGGTGAAAGAATTTCGGAAAGCTGTGTTTAGTAATTCTGCCTTAGCAGTACTGTCGTCGGTAGCATTACCATTGCTATCGCGTAGTGAAGGTATTGTTTGTGTTTTGCCGCTAGTGTACTTCACATATGACCAGAATTTCTTTGGATTTTCTGCAAGATTACGAGACAGGATTTCGTTGTGGAAACAACTACAAGATTCTCGCATTGAAGTCCGCGCTAGGTTGCGAGTTTCAGTAAAAGATTGCCAGTCTTGCGGATTCTGTGTCTTTTTAAATTTTGCATGCGTTTTCCTTTGTTTCTGCAACAGTGATCTGACCTGTTTTGTGTACCACGGGGGGTCAGCCCCCTCTTTTATTAATTTATTTGGTATAAATTTCTCGATTGCTACTGATATTATGTCTTTGAATGTAAGCCACAACTGATCTACACTCGCATTTTTAGTTTTGAAGCGGTTCTAGATACTAGATAAAAACTAGAAGAATAGTAAGAGAAAATTTCATATGTGAACGTAAATAATATCATAAACTAAAATATGAAGTTTTTTTCACTTTTCAACATCGACACCAAAAATATTTAAACATTTGTCATGTCCTTGCGCCAACGTTTGGATCCCAGTATGAAATAACTCTGCCGCTCGACCGTTAAACCAGTTGGTAACATTTCTTTTAACAGTCATTATTTCCAAAACGTTTTACACCAAGAAATTCCTTCGTTTATGAAAACAGGTTAAAGTCTGTTCGTAGTAAGTAAGTCAGCGCTGTATGCTGGATCCTCATTCGAGGCAGTAGGCCGCCCAGGTTATTCTTCATCATGAACATCAGTCCTTCCTTCAATAAACAGTCAACACCATTTAAGCATACTTGTATCATTCATTACACCTGCACCATAAACTTCAACAAGCTGCCGGTGAATTTCAATAGGACGAGTTTGTTTTGTATTTAAGAACCGAATAGCTAAGTGCACTTCACAATCGTCTGAATTATTGACTGACATGGGGCCAATCGAAGCAGTATAACCATACAACTGACACCGGCAGAAACGTGGAATGTAATGCCGGCATAATGTGAGACTGATCGAACGTGAATGAACGTCGCCTGGCAGGATGAACGGACACAATGTGCGCTCGATTCTTATTTTAAAAAAGATCCTAGCATATAGTAATTAGTTGAGTTTTACGTAAGCCGTATGCACCTACTGTAATCTCGAATCCCGTCAACAAGCCAGTCGTGAATTTCCTAGGAATCTGGTAGAATGCTACACATATCTTTATCAAAAGTGAAACATAATATATCTTTATTAGGAGTATTCTTGGGAATACCACCACCGGAAGAGACACAAGAACAACCGAACGTTGTTGGACGAACAGTGATGTGGCAGGTAGAGTGATATACACAGTAACATGGAAAAAACGGAAGACCTCAAAGCACTACTGCAAAGCAGAAGTACTGCGTGACCTGCTCGTCCGATGCACTAAGCGGGAATACCACTGAGCTATCTAGGAACCTATTTTAAGACAATAGAGCCAGTGCTTCCAGAAAGAGAATAAAGTGCCCTTACCCCCTCCAGCATTCTCAGGCGACTATAATAGTTCGTTTGTAAAGGATTTCTGAGGTGTGTCTGCACTATACGAAAAGAAGTTTCATATTAGTAGGTGACGCACGAGAAACAGAACCCAGACTGCTTGCAATTTACGCACGAAATTTTCTCTGTTAACAGTTCAGTCACGGGTAGGTCCGTTAATCGAGCGGCCACAATTCTTTGCTGACAGTGCATTCATTTGTGGAATCTTTTAATTAAGTCGTGAGACTGACTCGCGTGAACACATCCCCATCATGTTGAAAGACAGCATACGTACTTTGATAAGGCTGAGGGCGGGTCAGCCACGCTTAGAATTTATCAAAGATTCAGATTTACACAGCGGTGTTTACAGTTTGTCAAAACAAACAAACATGAGACCGACAATCCTTCTTCCTGACACTGTACGCACACACCGATTTTTTCAGCGCGAAGGGGTTCCCTATAATCGCATAGCGATAGTTCGTGGGCCAATATCTGGTGTTATGTGGCTTGGGTCCTGTTAAATGGAACTAGCTTTCATCACTTATGACATACGGCAGCGGATCCAAAACTCCTCATGATCGCAACAAGTGTGCGAACGAAGAGGCGCTTGGTTTCCGAGTCCCGAAATATTAGAAGTTGACTACGGAAGTCTCGTGGTGGTGGAATGGTCAAACATCATATTGACACGACTGAGTGTGTTCTTGCAACTGCCGGCGCATAACAGAAGACAAACTTTCACTGAGCAGGATGAGTGTAACTTTTTGAAAGTTGCGACTGGCTGCAGTTGAAAACGTAACCTCTTATTCAAGGAGATTACCGACTTGTGTCGATATATATCATCATCATTTTAGACTGATTATGCCATGTTCCGATAGTCATTGCTAACAATGATGCTTCGTATGACGTTAAACCTGCCACTTCAGAATCATTCTTGACTGAATCCAAGTACCAAGTACTTTAGTAAGCGAGCCTGCAGTGGCTCGAAAACTAGTTCTGGATTAAATAAAAAACATCCAAAAAGGCAGCTGGTTGCAATTCTTTTCACGAAAATAAACCGTCAATTTACGCTACAGCTGCAGTTCATGTCCAATATGGATATTTTGGAATATATATATATATATATATATATATATATATATATATATATATTACAGTCTGCCTCTCGTTTCGGTGAACGTAGTCGAAGTGCATTGCTTCTGCAGACATGTCCGAAACAACAGACGCCGCAACTCTTAGTTCCTCGTAGAATCTTCGGCGTACGAAATAACCGAAATCGTCTTTAATCTACCAAAAGGAGGTGTAGTAATAACGCGCGAGAACTTTTGACTTCTCGGGAGAGTCTATCCGATCCGTTTCCTCGTTCTGCGGGGTTCAAAGTTCTTCCACACTCCGGCACACTCGTAACAAAGAAAAAATATTCGACACCGACTAAATAGCGCACGCCGTAACTAATAGAAAGTACCGAGAGATCGGGAGGCCTGTATTTCGGTTCCCAGCGTCCCGACGGCGGCGTTATTTATAAGAAAGATGAAAGCGCGCGCGCGGCGCTAAGTACATCGAGCATTATGTGGTGTGCGGCGCCGGGGCCCGCTCATAAATTTTTATAATGCATAGATTAGGGCGGCGGGCGCGCGGCTATCGCTGGCGGATCTGGCTGGCCAGGCTGCGCTCCATGGCGCGGCCGACTGCGGCGGAGCCCTGCGCGGCGCACACCGCGACCCACTGGCTGCGGGGGCGGCGGCGGCCGAAATTACACCAATCAGCGCGGGCCACCCGCCGACGGCTAATCGCCGTGTAATGTCTTGATTATTTTTCCCCCGACCGCTCCCTTCCGCGACGACTGCGTTCGCCAACAACGGCAAGGCGACTGGCGGCGAGCGCAACAGGTAGTAAGACCGTGTGAGCAGAAAGACACCGGTGTTCTGTTCAGAAACGTGAAGATTTCTTCACTACAATTCCAGTAAAATCAGTAGGGGAGACCGGGGCACATTTTCCATAGGGGCAAGTTTTCCAAATCCGTTTATTTTCGAAACAAACCGCTAGATGTTACCACCGGCGATACTGTAGGAAGTAGCAACAAAGCACGCTTCATTTACGAAAGTGTCGTACCAGCAGTCACAATGTCAGCAGGGCTGTTTTCGTCATTTTTGCAAATGTGAGTAAACTTTCACGATTTTATTGAAACTTAAAATAAACATTCTAGCGTTAAACTTATTATTTTGACATTGCACACACTAAAAGTGGGTTTCTTTCTTCACGTAACTGTGCATTTGTTTTGTAAATAGCTTACACTGTTACTCTTGGACGTAGTGTTATAGTTCCAAATATGGCGACGGGGCACGTTTTCCGAGTGCATATGGGGCACATATTCCTTATTGCTTTGCGTCTTACGCCAAGTCTAAAGCAAATAAAAAGTGAGCACAGTGCACGAAATGGGCGCATGGAGTCTGTACGAAAGGGAATGTTCCAAATGTTTGTAGAACTTATGGGACTTAACTACGGGGTCATCAGTCCCTAAACTTACAAACTACTTATGAACTACTTACGAACTAGGACGGCACAAATATCCATGCCCGAGGGGGGATTCGAACCCCCGACCGTAGTGACCGAGCAGACCGTGACTGGAGCGCCTCAGACTCCTCGGCCACCGCGCCCGGCAGGGAATGTTCCATTTTTTGTTTGCTTACATTGTGATTCAGACAATCAGTATAAGTATTGTTAAAAAGTCTGTATTTGTAAAATATTTAAGTCACATATTTTGTAAAACCATTAAATAGCATTTGTTTTTATTTAATGTGGCTATTTTTACTATCCTCTTTTGTAACGTATTGTAAATTCATGATAAAAATACGTATTCAGTGAAATCAAGATAATTATATCTGTTTTAACATTGAAAGTATAATTGGAATATTTGCCCCTTACATTTTAAGTAAGCTGGAAAACTTGCCCCGCATATGGGGCAAATTTTCCAACGCAACATGGTCAGACAAAACCATTTGCTACCAAGAATGATATTTACTATTTTCAAAAATATCTGTACAAGACTGTAAATAAAGGTGTAGGACATATAATGATCTGCTGTTTGCCGCAAAATCGGTAAAAATAAGAAGTACAAAAATAAAAATGTAAAATGGTGGAAAACGTGCCCCGGTCTCCCCTAGCTAAGTGTTAAACGTAGGAAACGTATATGTAATATGAGTTATACTACTGGTAGGGAGGGAGCAGCTACGGAAAGTGTAGCCCATTTGTAATGAGTGCAAGTCTTGTTGTCATTCATACAGGATGTTACAAAAAAGGTGCGGCCAAACTTTCAGGAAACATTCCTCACACACAAAGAAAGAAAATATATTATGTGGACATGTGTCCAGAAACGCTTAATTTCCATGTTAGAGCTCATTTTAGTATTTGGATTGTTGGATGAACCATTCGCAGAAGTGTACCCGTGGAGGCCAATCAGCTGCTGATAGTGCCTGCACACGCTGTACATGGTACGGAAACAACTGGTTCTCCCGTAGCGCTCTCCATACAGTGACGTGGTCAACGTTACCTCTCTGACGCTGACATTAAGGTTACCGTCAACTGCACGAAGAATTGCCTCGTCCATTGCAGGTGTCCTCATCGTTCAAGGTCTTCCCCAGTCGCGAGTCATAGGCTGGAATGTTCCGTGCTCCCTAAGACGCCGATCAATTGCTTCGTACGTCTTCCTGTCGGGACCTTCGTTCTGGAAATCTGTCTCGATACAAAGGCACCGCGCCACCGCTATTGCCCCGTGCTAATCCATACATCAAATGGGCATCTGCCAACTCCGCATTTGTAAACATTTTACTGACTGCAAAACCACGTTCGTGATGAACACTAACCAGTTGATGCTACGTACTGATGTGCTTGATGCTAGAACTGTGGAGCAGTGAGTAGCATGTCAACACAAGCACTGAAGTCAACATTACCTTCCTTCAATTGGGCCAACTGGCGGTGAGTCGAGGAAGTACAGTACATACTAACGAAACAATTGGGTATTTTGACATTTGTCTGCACGAATTATTTAAATTTACATTTAAAGAGAAATACTGAAATGAGATCTAACATGGAAATTAAGCGTTTCCGGACACATATCCACATAACATATTTTCTTTCTTTCGTGTGAGGAATGTTTCCTGAAAGTTTGGCGGTACCTTTTTGTAACACCCTGTATTTATTGGCACAAATATAAGTATTTTACAAACAAGTTGCTATAAGGGCCAAAATGATTTAGTAAACAAGTAACAGCAATTTAAACCCAAACCAACTAATTCAAATCGTACAAAAAAGTCTTTTAAAACAGGGCAACAGTAGCCCTCAAGTGTGAAGCATTAATCGCAAGATGGTAGATTACTTTTCTGAACAATTTTTTTTTATTTTTTTTTATTTTTTTTGTTAAAAAATTTTCCGTTTAAACAAGTTTGGACCCAATTTGCCGTTGGGGCCAATATCAGAGCCAGTTGCTCTACTAAGAATTCTTAAGACTAAAAGCAATTAACAGAAAATTTCTTTTGAACAAAAAAAACCTGAAAACAGCTGTAATTCCAATAATGAAAAATACAAGAACAATGTCACCTCATAAATTTTACAGCACGAAGCAATTACGCTAGTACAACTTTCCTAAGACAGAGAACAGGTAATTACAAATAAAAAAAATACCATTTGAACGTGTACGACTTAGGTGCAAGGCGTGGCTACGAGACACAGCCGGCGACTACCGAACAACAGGCCCAGCTAACAGGCGGTAAGGAAGAACACTGAATATTAAGTTAAGCAATCTTTAAGGCAAACTTGGTTAACTGGCAGGAGCAATTAATACGTATTATAAGAATGATATACACAGCGTGTGACTACCGCCAACATATAAAGCAAGGATTGCCTTACGTAATTAAGTTGTGTACTACGGATTAAGGCCCAGAAAGAACATACAAACAGCTAACCATAGTTGGCTTGTGCGTAACATGACGCGCCATTCATAGTACAATTGTTATTTAATAATAATGATAAGCTTTCAACGTGACAAGCGAAGCCACCTTACAAGTACATATATATCAATTATCACAGAAAATTACTTAACTTTAGCCATTTCTGTGGTCCAACAGCTTCGGCAACGAACAATAACAAGACAGGCAGCCCACCCCGTCACAGACAATATGGGGCTCCGCACTATGGCCTTACTAAAACTTAAAATACACAACACGAAATATTAGTAAGATTCAACACTCCTGAACATGATAATTAACATATGCAACTTATGATAACAAATACTCTTAGGATAATAATTACAACAAATCAAGCTCAGTGTGAACCACAGGATACCAGGAACCGCAAGCTGACCAGTGAGAACTTCATAACAGTACTCCAATTCTGATGTTTAGGCAGACAAGCGCACGCCATCTCGCTCAAAATTCCAATCACACTCAATCCCGGCCGTCCACACTGCCACCGGCCGCATTGACCCAAGCGCTGCCACTGCCTTCCCAGGATCGGTGTTCCTCCTTCCGGCACCACACGTCAGGAACCTCTCACAAAGCTGCCGACCAAAGACTTTGGAAAAATAACTAGACTCCCTGACGGCGCTGCTGTCACGGGATAATTTGAACCTTCGCCCGGCCGCCATAGTAGTGGCAAGTGTCACAAAAATACCAGTGTCATTAGCAGTTAATCGTGTATTGAATAGCTACTGCGGGATATATACGCAATTGATAGTCACGTCTGTATTATTTGATTATCGCAGTGTACATGAAGCACGATGTTGAAGAGCTTCTCAGCGTTTCAATACATAAGTCAATTGAAAGGAATAAAAAGATCGAATACTGTCTTTCCATTTATATTTCTCAGGAATACAAGTAGCCCTACTGCTTGTGTTCAGAGATAGTTTTGCTTAACAGTCTGGTAGTCAACACAATATAGGATTGAATGAAATAAATAACAGGCTTTTATAATACTGGTAGATCTTAAAAAGGAGCTACTTTAGGCAGTACTGGTGGACAGGAAGTTCAAAAAGTTTCATTTTATGATTGTGTAAAATAACTATTGGGGTCACGAAATTAGTTGCCTCACTGCAATTTGAATTTTTGTTTATGAAATTAATATTAGCAACTTGTAACACAGAATTTAAAGGTAACCTGCTTTACATATAGATATAAGAACTGAAAGGAGTTTGCAGAACCCTGTGTAGTTCCATATATGAATGACTCATAGCCACACTGGATGCACGTTGTGAAGTTCAACCATGTGACTATAGTTGCTGACTTTTGAGCAGTAAATTTACACACAACCGATAGTTGCTGCATATTCAAGGAGTCTGAAGCTGTTTTGTAGTTATATATTTCAATCAGACATAATTTTCGCGACGTAATTCAAATGTATACTCTCTCTAATCAAAAGAGTGTTACGCACATTAAAAAAAAAAAAAAAAGTTCAAATGTTTGTACAGCTTATGGGACTTAACTACGGGGTCATCAGTCCCGAAACTTACAAACTACTTATGAACTACCTAATACTAAGGACGGCACAAATATCCATGCCCGAGGGGGGATTCGAACCCCCGACCGTAGTGGCCGTGCAGACCGTGACTGAAGCGCCTCAGTCTCATCGGCCACCGCGGCCGGCCGCACATTTAAAGTTCGCGCGGAAGTTTGTCACTACAATGGCCGCCGAAACGCTCTTCAATTTGTCCGCTGTTCGCAGTCGGCCGCTGACGGGTTTGTGGGGGCTTGCTGCCACCCGCCCCGCGTCCCGATGGGCGCGCCCTCCATCCTAGTTGCACAGCCAGGAAGCCCTCTAGTGCGGGAAGGAAGGTACCGGAGAAGAGGCCGGAAAACAAACCATGAAAGCCGTGACGCGGCACAGAATGCAATACATACGAGTACCTTATTTAATGTGCCTGATCACCCTCTACAGCTTTAGCTCACGGAAAATCCTCACAAACGTGCCAATAAAACACCGGAAAAAACTGTTTCCCAAAATAGCAGAAACCAATTCTACAGTCGTTGCTTCATCTGAACAACAAACAGCAAGAGTCTTCCAGATATTCGTTTTATACGCAAAATTAATTACACTCAAAAGTGTATGAGTTTCTAAGAAAGATGAGGAAATTGGAAAAACGTTCTAATCATTAAACATCGAATTGTTACACGTCAATGAAAGTGCCTGAGACAAAGGAACAGACCACAACAGGAATTAATGTTTCTCGTCTGTTATACTCTCTTATTTTTAACGGACTTGGCTGCAAAATATAAACATATTCGTGAGTATATTTTTGGAAACATTTTTGTTTCACTTATGGTGAATAGCACTCTTATTTAAATTTATATACAAAGAACGTCAATGGAGCTTAATTTCCTGAAGATGGTCTAAAATAACACCGAAACTAGTCGAAAAAAATAAAAATAATATTTTTTGCACTCTGCACTGTTCTTTGTATACATATTCGAGAGTATTTCCTCATGAATACGTCCTTGTTTATATAATTGAATCAGGGAAATTCGGTTGTTTTTATTTTTATTTCCCGATTATTTATGTCTCACGATATTTTACTAATGCTTGGAACGCAAAACAACTTGGTTAATTACCTGGAAAAGTAATTATAAACAAACTTTATTCTTACGGCACCTTGCCCACCACTAGGAGCGGTAGTATCGTTGCAACTGTCATTTGGTAACAACTTTCACACTAGTAACTGTCGTGACTGTGTATGTTAGAGTGTGATGTAAGGCACTTTACTTTCTGTGTACGTATGAGAACATCTGCCGGCCGCGGTGGCCGAGGGGACCGAGGCGCTTCAGTCACGGTCTGCACGGCCACTTCGGTCGGGGGTTCGAATCCCCCCTCGGGAATGGATATTTGTGCCGTCCTTAGGATAAGCTAGTTGATAAGTAGTTTGTAAGTTTAGGGACTGATAACCCCGTAGTTAAGTCCCATAAGCTAACAAACATTTGAACATTTTGAGAACATCTAAACTCTCTTCTTCCAAAACTCGGCAACTTTAATAGCCATGTCACTCCATAAAAACAAATCTTCCATTGTGCAAACATCTTCCATCCTTGAGCACATGAGTAAATGTTCATTCGTTTGTGTCTCTCAGCACTCACATTAGTCACCGTAAGCATAGCTCCACTTAACCACGTTTGCTTTGCATTTTGTGACTCCTGTTCTAAATCTATTCAGTGTTCTTCATGTACTACGTTGTGATTGCTGCCCTTGTGCGATTTCCTCTTTGAGTTGTAGGATCGTATTTTGTAGAGAATCCATCCATGAAGATAGGCGACGATAGCACGGCCTTCTGGCGGTATGCAATAGCGTATCAACCTGGGGGGGAGGAGGGGCAGTCGTCTCTCTCCCCACATGATACTTTGAATGGGTAATACACGATCCTCCCCCCCCCCCCCCCCAGTATTTGTAATGGCAGCCAGTTTTGCCTTTGACTAGTGCATCTTCTAACAACTCTCCTTTCGTCCTGTTTTTAAGTCTGAGACGAAAACCCTTTCTAAAGAAATAGTTGGTACGCTGCTGGTGGTACAGTCCGTTGGGTAAAGCTCTTCCTAGACTTCAGACGGGCTGGAACTATTTCGTGGTTATACTTTAAGTACCGTGGGTCGGTTTGCTGTTTTTTTTCCTCTCTTCTTCACTGGCTATTCTACATCTCATACTTGGTGGTACTATCGCCGCAAGAGGGTAAATTTTCTGGACAGGTGTTGGCATTAAACATCTAGTGACCATCCTGACAGTCTTATTTAGACCAACGTCTTAATGAGTTTAGAAAACATAGTCAGCGAACTTGTATATGGTTCACAAAAGCAAATAAAATTCACATTCGCAAAATTTATTTACGATTTATTTGATAATAGGGTGATCGGTTTCGATCTACTGTGAGATCATCATCAGACCGATTGTTCATTGATGCCGGGGCGATGAACATCAACAACGAATCGGTCTGATGGTCTCAGAGTAAATCGAAACTGGTCACATTATCAAATAAATTGTAAAAACATTTTGCGATCGTGACTGACGTTTCTAAACGTCTACTTGTTTGGAGAGGCAACATGCCTCTCACATTGGTGCCGCATATTCTCCCGCTGCAAAACAGGGTCCCATTGCAGACTATCGCAAGGCTTCAGGTTGTGCTCCCCACGTAGATCCAGTCAGTTTACGGGTAGTATTATTCCTTGTAGATATTTTTCCTTTTAAATCGGTGCAGTGTTTTTTAAATGACAGTGTTTGTTCTAAGGCGAGTTCCTAATATTTACGCTTCGCGCCATTGCATACACTGACTCCATTATATTGCCAGTTGTCTCGATGCCTCTCTATTATATGCCACGGGAGTAGCCAAGCGGTCTGGAGCGCCACGTTACGAATCGCGCGGCTTTCCGCGTCGGGGGTTCGAATCCGCCCTCCGCATGGATGTGTGTGTTGTCTGTGGGTTACTTTAAATTAGTTTAAGTAGTTTGTAAGTCTACGGACTTATGACCAAATTAGTTTGCTCCCGTAGAATTGCAAGCATTTGAACATTTCCCTCTCTATTATGCAGGTGAAATGCGCATACAACTGTCTTTTTCCTGATTAGGTCGCAGGTGGTTTTCTTCATAGTAGTCCCCCATGGTAGCCCATGCCTGCGTCAGTTTCATCAAATGTTCTTCCTTGAGCAATAATGCCGAGGTGGAGTAGCCGAGCGGTCTAAAGCATCTCGCTGCGGAGCGCGCGGTTGCTCGCCGTGGAGGTTCGAGTCCTCCGTGGGGCATGGGTGTGTGTGTGTGTTGTCCACTTTCTTGTGGTAGACCATTCTTTTAGACTTTCCACCTGCTTTTCTTCCCTTGGAGGGTTACATGGAATCTACGATATTGTAGCACGCGTCTTAACGTGTAAGTCAGTCGTACGTCCTTTGTTATTTCATGGATTTTGGTGAGCAGTCGTTGGTGGTTTACTGTATCATATGCAGCAGAAACATGAACAAAGACCGCAGCAGTTATTAATTTTCTATCAAACCCGTCCTCGATGAGTAGGATTCAGTATTTGACAACTGACAAGATCATTCTTCCAAATATCTTATATAAATGGCATGTTAATGAAATAGGTCTGAAATTTTTTGGTTCGGCTGGCTCTTTTCGGGGTTTTAGTATTGCTACTACTTGAGCTTTCCTCCACAGTTTCGGGATTTGAAATATTTCAAACATCTGTTCATCATCCTCACTAATCATTCATTAGTTTTTTGAATAAAATTCTTTATTTGTTCACTTCATATGTTATCAGGGCCTGCTGCTTTATTTTCTATATGTTCTCACACTGCTCCTCCAAATTGTTCAGGTGAGACTGGAGTTTCTAGAGAGTCACTCATTTCTCCCATGTTTCGTTTGAGATTGCCTTTTGTCTTATCTTTCTATTTAGTAGTAGCTGGTGACATCGGAAAAAGATGGCGCGTAAGGCACACGAGCTGCGACTGGACTCATATCCATTCTACTGAATTATTACAAAAATACGCTGCCTGAAATAAACATTAACACGCCCTCTTAGATTTAGCCAATTCACTCAAGCTTTTTTGTTGAAACGTTGCATATGCAGTAGGGTAAACCTAGGCAACTCCGTGAGATACTTTATTTCATGACATTAAACATGTTAGCTCGAAACTAAGGCAAGCCCTCTACACAGACTTTGAACCGTCCCCAACAGATGGCAGGTGTGTATTCTTAATGCCAGGGCATTGTTGTCGGGAATTACTGCTAACTGTGCAGTTGGTGAGTCATAGTGTGTAATGAGGAAGGAATAAGCTGATCTTGTTGTACACATTCATTGGGGTAAGTTGCTCAAGTAATTATTCAAGCAATTACACGCAGATCTATTTCGTATTAAACACACTTGCAATATTAGTCATGTTGGATGGATTTGCACGTCTTATTATTGAATAGTAGAACGACAACAGTCCTTACGTTTTGTGTCAATTTCAAAAACAGTGGCTCCATCTCTGAGCAAATTTTAGAAGAACAACAAGAAGAAGAAGCTAAAAGTGGGTTGTGTGACAAAGAGAAGACAGTCCGATTCAACTGATGAGCTACGAGGAGCAGTTCAAAAGGTTTTAGAAGAAAAGTGGCCCCTACAGAAAGCTGCCAAACATTTCTCCGTTCCATAGTGTAGAGTGGGCGATCGGAACAGTCTTCTAGTTCAAGAAGCCACACACCATCTTTCGATAGTCTTGTCCCAGGCTTAATGATGCCCGAGAAAATAATACCATGGTCTAGCAGTAAACAGAAAATGGTGCATGTTCCCCATCATGCGACAACTTCTATTACACATAAAATTACACATGGTGCTGATGAGCAAAACCACATTGCAATCACTGTCTATGGGAAAACAGAAGTCAAATACCAAAATATGTGATGACATCTGAGTCACTTGCAAGGAGAGTTATAGCTGTGTAAGGAACACAAGTCCTTGGATTCAGTGTTCCTTTTGCCTGCGATGGTTCCATGAAATCTACCAGCCCATCTATTCGCCTGATTCTTCGGTAATTATCTGTGATATTTGTGCAAATGTCAGTGACAGTGACACTAGGACGAAAATCAATAAAAAGTGTGTTGAGTGAACTTAAACAAAAACAAAGACAATTATCATAGAATTAAGAACATGATTACAAAATTAAGTATATAATGTCCCGGAATTAGGTAGCATCAGCTATCACAATGTTAGGTATATGGCGGGTATAATAAAAATAAAAGATGATTTTGGTAAGGTTGGATTTAAAATGATATTAGTATTGTGAACTCTAGCTGTTGGATCTCCCTACTTTTACCATAAATTGCTTAAAATCAAATGTTCAAATGATTGTATAGCTTATCGGACTTAACTACGGGGTCACCAGTCCCTAAACTTACAAACTACTTATGAACTAGTTAATACTAAGGACGGCACAAATATCCATGCCCGAGGGGGGATTCGAACCCCTAACCGCAGTGGCCGTGCAGAATGTGACTGGCGCGCCGCAGAACGCTCGGCCACCGCGGCCGGCATTATAATTTCTTATAATTAAACTTTCTCCATATTACTATGGACATCGTGAAACCGTTGCTGCTACCGTTCTGAGTAACACGCATCAGTTCTAAGGATATTTCACCAACCGGTCGTATTCTTCCGCGATTGTCCCAGCGCAGAAAACAGCACGCAGGTCGTTGGTTCTTGCTCTTGAGGCTGCAATTGGATAGGAACTGTATTGTGTAGTTTTCTGTTAAATGATGAGCTAAATATGATGGGATGTCAGCTAATTTTTAAGTCATAAACGCAGAAAATTAGCAAACCGCACATAATTAACTTTATTGTTCCTTGTCTCTTGATTAAGTTCATAACTATTAAATAAAAATGAATTTATTGTGACCGTATACTATCACCGAACTCTAAATGCTACATGTTCACAGTCTGAACACCCGATCTCAACTGTACACTTGACAGCAAAAACGTGGATCACCCCTGAATTCCAAAGTGGAGGCTGCACCTGACGCTATGCAACCAACATGGCGTAGCTGTGTCGCAGGTCGTCAAATCATTCCACAGTACAGTTATTACCTCCTCACAATAGGTACTAAGTAAGTCTCCTATTTCTCCTTGTGGCATACAGGCAAGGTGCAAACCAATACTGTCGTACAACAAATATTAGAATACACGTCATTAGAGATGAGACAGTAACACTTGTAAATTAAATGTCGTTGCAATAAGCGAAAAGTCAGATACGTTATCACACATGTTTAATGACATGATATGTTTTTATTTGCGATCTGAATCTGAACGCAATTTTAAATAAACAACAGTTGTGTGCCTGATCGAGATGCGTTTTCAGGTCACGCACTTTTTCGTGGCCCCTCTCTGATCGGCAGAAGTCAGCTGAGTTCGTGTGTCTACAGAATGTTTATGCTCTCTACCAACCTTACCTCGTAACAGCATTGTACACAGCATACCTCGTCAAATGTTTGTAAATCTATCGGACCAAACTGCGTGGTCATCAGTCCGTAGCTTACAAACTTCTTAAACCTAGGTAAACTAACCTAAGGACAAACACACACACACCCATGCCCCAGGGAGGACTCGAACCTCCACGGCGAGCAACCGCGCGCTCCGCAGCGAGACGCTTTAGACCGCTCGGCTACTCGACCGCGGCTCATACCTCGTCAATGTATTGTTGATTTGTGCTTGGTTTCGATTATTGTCTTCCACTTTGTTATTTGCTAAAATAAGTCCACATAGCTTGACGACTTCTTTTAGAAAAAAGTTGTATGAAAATGTTAATTCTGATTGTTATTCACTTACAACAATAAAAAGAGGCAGAAAGCGTTGCTACACCCGTTTAATAAGCCCCTTTAAAACATTAATATTTCGTAGATATACGTTCCAGTTTTCTATTACTCACACATTAAAGTGATACTTAATTTCGTGTTCCATTTCTGACGCCTTAACCCATTGCATGTTGTTTCTTTTAAAACCTGTAATCTATACGCCGTAAGCTGGTGGCACTGGGAGAAAGAGGAGGGACTTGTTCTAACTGCCAATGCACTACAAGCTGAATGCAAGCTTCAGCTGCCAGAGAATGGGTTACAAATTAACAACGAATAAATGCAAGAAAAATCGTTTGCATATTTTGTGAAGGACGGAGGGTGTATTAAGGGATGGAGGGAGGAGAGAGACGTATTTGAAATAACAAAAATTACTTTAACAGCGTCCATCTAAACTGATTACCCTGGATACATGGAGGCTGGGTATAAATGAAATAAAAATAGGATATTGAGTGAAAAGAGAAGCATTGAATTAAAACCTGAGCCACGGGCGGGAATCGAACTCAAACTTCCATACTTACGTTAATTCAATACTGTTCCTTTCACTCAATGTCTTTCACATATTGACACAGAAAACTGTCTCTAGGTACATGAATTTATAATAAAAATAGGATAATAAGGTAACTGTATATGGCGCCTTAGACCACACGGCTACTCTGCGCGGTTTTCTTATAACTGTAACACCATACTTGATACAGTAATGAGCACAAAAGCTATTTGTGTTCGTAGGAGAAGGTTGGTGACTGAAATCTCAAGCAAGAAGTGTCTTACACTGAACACGCTTTTGTTTTAATATTGTGTCCCTACCTTATCCCCTTGCCCTCACCCCTATCCAAACTAAATAAAAAAAAAGAAAAACATCCGCTAATTCACTATACCGCACAATCTGATATCTTTTTACAACTTTTTTTAATGTCCTCCCTCTATCCCGTCAGGTAGTAATCACACACTGCTCAACAATACTGTGGAAAAGGTACAGCAATTGTAGGGTTGGCAGTCTGCTTGGGAGAGGTTTTAATCTTCTAACGGTTGTGTCAATAACAACCCACTTGTTTCATCTTCGCCAAAACATGTATTTTTCCCGGTTAACGTTGTTTTCAATTGTACCCACGAGAAATTTCGTTAGATGTATAATCCTTAAATTTGTTTTGTTTATCGATTTCTCAAGGCCTGATGAAAATTTTGTGGTAATCATGTGGTGAGCTATACACATATTTATGTCTAGGGTCAATTGTCGCAATTTGCACCGTGAAGATACAACTTCAATATCATTTTAAGATTGGCTTTGCTTTTCTGAGGTGTTTTCTAGACAGCAGCATAATCTGTAACGAGGACCTATACAAAGGAAATAAACTTGAAGGCAGTATTCTAGAAATGGAAGACGAAGTGGAGGAAGATGAGATAGGAGTTATAATACTGCGAGTAGAATTAGCACTGAAGGATTTGAGTCGAAACATGGGCCCTGGAGTAGATGATATTCCCGTCTGAACTGCTGATGTCGTTAGGAGAACCATTCATGAAAAAATTGTTCTACCTTGCATGTAAGATATATGAGACAGGGGAAATACCCTCCGACTTCAAGAAGAATATAGTAATTCCAATTCCAAAGAAAGCAAATGCAGACAAATGTGAAAATTACAGAACTATCAGTTTAATAAGTCATGGGTGCAAAATACTAACACGAATTATTTACAGACAAATGGAAAAAACTTGTGGAATCCGACCTCGGGGAAGATCAGTTTGAATTTAGGAGAAGTGTTGGAACACGGGAGGCAATACTCACATTACGACTTACCTTAGAAGATAAAGAAAAGGAAAACCTACATTTTTAGCATTTGTAGATTTGGAGAAATCTTTCGACAATGTCTTTCAAATTCTGAAGGTAGCAGGGGTAAAATATAGTGTGCAAAGAGTTATATTCAACTTGTACAATAACCAGACAGCGGTTATTAGAGTCGAAGGGCATGAAAGGGAAGCAGAGGTTGGGAAGGGAGTAAGACAAGGTTGTAGCCTTTCCCCAGTGTTGTTCAATCTGTACATGGAGCAAGCAGTGAGGGAATGGAAGGAGAAATTTGGAGAGGGAATTAAAGTTCTGGGAGAAGAAATAAAAACTTTGCGGTTAGCCGATGACATAGTAATTTTGTCAGAGACTGCAAAGGATCTGGAAGAGCAATTGAATGGAATGGAAAAGAGGATTTAAGATGAACATTAACAAAAGTAAAACAAGGATATTGAAATGTAGCGTCAGAAAGTCAGGCGATGCCGAAGGATTTAGATTAGGGAATGAGACAATAAAAGTCGTAGATGAGTTTTGTTATTTGGGTAGCAGAATAACTTCTGATGGCCGAAGTAGATAAGATATAAAATGCAGAATGGCTATGGAAAGGAAAGCAGTTCTAAAGAAGTGAAACTTGTTATCCCATATTAATTTAAATGTTAGGAAGTCCTTTCTGAAGGCGTTTGTCTAGAGTGTGGCATTGTATGGCAGTGAAACGTGGACGATAAGGAGTTCAGACGAAAAGATGATTTAAGCCGTCGAATTGTGATGACACAGACGAATGATGAAAATTCGATGGGTAGATCACGTAACTAAAGAGGAGGTGCTTAACCGAGTTGGGGAGAAAAGGAGTTTCTGGCATATACTGACTAAGAGAATGAATAGATTAGTGGGACACATTCTGAGACATCAAGGAATTGTCAACTTAGCATTAGAAGGAAGTGTGTGGGTAAAAATCGTAGAGGGAGACCGAGGGACGAATACAGTAAGCAGATTGAAAAGGATGTAGGTTGTCGAACATATTCTCAGATGAAGAGACTTGCACTAGGACCGGGTAGCATGGGGAGCTGCATCAAACCAGTCTGCGGACTTAATGCAAAAACAACATTTCTTACCACTGTCGATAGTAATACCCAATACATCCAGTGACCTGTAAAGTGCTTTCAGATCTTTATCTATATTTGGTTTGTACAAATGAAGTCACTGAAAGGTAGAGCTTGTTTTGCAAAGGACATTCGCTATGAGATACCAGACAAAACAAAAGCTACAAAGAAATGTTCTTTATTGCCCTTCAAGATAGTAGCCATATGCAACCACTCACTTTTGACAACGTTCATACAGTTTCTGGAAATTATGAGGAAAGGTCTCCTGTGTAATCGATCGCAGAACTGTGCCACACGGTCTTTGATGGCATTCACCTCCGCAAAACGTTCACTTTTCATGGCCGCCTTCAAGTGAAGAAACAGAAAAATTTCTGCAGAAGCCAGATCAAGGGAGTACGAAGGGTGTTGAATAAGAGTTACCATTTTCTGCGCGAGGAATTGGCGTACACGAATCACGGAGTGTGCAGGGGAATTGCCATGAAGCAGCACCCATTTTCCATTGACAACTGTGGCTGTACCCACCGGATACGCTATAACAATCGTTTCAAAACGTACTGTTGCGCAGTAATGGTTTGACCTACAGGAACAAATTCCTTGTGGATGCTGCTGCTGTTACTCCGATTGTCGATTTGATTCCGGATCGAACTGGTAGCCCCCGGTTCAGAATCAATGGCTCGTGGTCACAGGTGGAAATAAAATTACCACAAGTTTCCCCATTCGTTTTGCTTTCTGCTCGTCTGCGAGTTTGTGCGGCACAAATTGGGCCGCGGCGGAGCGGCCGAGCGCACTGAGGCGCTATGCTACGATGTGCGAGGCCGTTCCCCGTCGGGGGTTCGAATCCCCCCTCGGGCATGAATGTTTCTGCCGTCTTTAATATAAGCTAGTTCATAAGTAGTTTGTAAGTTTAGGGACTGATGACGTCGCATTTAAGTCTAGGGCACCTGAATATAGGTGGGCATGCACATCCGCCATTTTTGTTCCTTCGGTTCGAAGCGCGATTGTAGAACATGGCAGTCAGTACGCTTTCAGCGTGTTGGGCTGTGCAGCTACGAATTGTTCTAATCGTTCTGAAATTTATTTATTTATTTTTTCGTTTGCAATGTATCCTAAAAGTCGTAAAATATGGTTAATAAACTGTCGTCGTGACAAGGTCTTAAAACTATGCGAGATGGGTTAATTCATTTGTAGTTATGAACAATTTCAACGCGTTGTAAACGACAGCTTTCGATGCTTTCGATACGTGTCCTTTTTAGCGAAGATTCCGGAGCTACGAACGACTGATGCAAATTTTTGTTTATATATACATTGGCGATAACAAACAGTATAAACATTTAGAAAATAACAATACTAATTACTTTTAAGTGATGCACACTGTTTTTTACTAGTTATAATGGCTCATATGGATCGTAACGATGTTTGAAGCTACTTCGATATTAATTTTAGTTACAGTTATTGCGATGATAATTTTAGTTACTGTATCGGCAGCGTAGCTTCCTAATGTTTGCAACAAAATGTTCGCTTTACAAGGATAATTAATTTACTGACCGGACAAGGGTACATACAAGAAAAGTTGATAAACATGAAAAACTATTTTCTTCATTCTAGCTGTTCGAGTTTTCAAAGAGCATTCAGAGGTCATTGCTACCATCAGCTCTCACAACGCCGAAGTCGTGAGTAAACTTGACAATTTTATCACAAACCGTATTTTATTAAAGCCCTGATAGCTGTTAATATTCCATTAGCTGAAAAGTGTTTTGAAACTATAACTTGTGAAAATGCTTCACCTTCGTCTTGGATGACAATCGATACATTTGCTTGATTTTTGCGCACAGAATGTATTAAACTAAACTAAAGCGCAGATTTGGAAGTGCATCTGGTATCCCGTAAAAATGAGCTGTCGAATGGGTAAAAGTTGCTCACAATATACACCCAGGTGGGAAAATACCAGAAAACATATTTAACGATTTGTCAAACCATATTACAATAATTTATTACGCAGAGATAAATTTTTAATCCAAATATATATTTTCTTTTTGGTATTTGTATTAGAAATGGGCCAAGCGATATTTCAAAGCAATAACAGCGGAAAAACTCCGCCTTTGAGAAGCTCACGCTATCACCGCTTGGAACAAAAATGTCGGCGGTAGCTGCTGCTACGGCAGAAGTTGATGCGCATGCCCGTCTATATCCAGTTGCCCTAGTTAACTCCCATAAGCTTTACAAACATTTGAACTTTTTTTTCCACAAATTGGGAGCACATCTTCCTCCTACCCAAATCATCGCGGAGGATTGCGTGCATCGTGTCCTTTCTAACGCCCAGTTCCTCCACAGTCAATATAAGAGTACGTCACCGATATTGTGCCAGCATTTATCGAACTTTTTCAATAATTTCTGGGCTTCTGCTCGTCGATGGCCACCTCAATGTGGCTCATCCTCAATTGTTCCCATCCCTTTATGGAAGCGTTTACATCATTCGTAAACACATTTTCTGCTCACGGCTTCCTTCCCGGACATCTTCATTAACATTTTATGTGTCTCCACTGCAGTCTTCCCCAATTTGTTGCAGAACTTGGTGTTTACACATTGTTACATTGCGCTGTTCAAATGGTCGCAGTCTGTTTACACTGCCAGTCACATGCGGTACTTGATGAGCATCTATTCTTCTCAAGTCTCTGAAAACCAATGCGCATGCACATAGACATGTGCCAAATTGCCGTTCAGATATGAAACTATTCACCGAACTTCTTAGATACACTACGTATATGAGTCCTAAACGTATGAAGTAGATCGTTCAAAGCAGCTGGGGCAATTATGTGGCTATAGTGTTACTTGTTTCATTTTCAATTTGAACACGTTAAAAAATGTCTAAAAGTTTGTTGGAGACGCACTACAATGACTCTTACACATGAAGGCCCTTAGGCACCATGGCGTAAGCTACTTATACAGGCAGTGTAACTGAATATTCATTTTAGTTATGAACGTACTTCCTTCATGCATTATTAAGACCGTTACCTGGAAACCACCGCCAGCAGCGACAAGAAACGCTCAATGACGGTCGTGATCGTAGGTCACGCCTTATCGGACATTACCACGCTAAAACACGCAATACTGCTGCCCCCGCTATGAAAACAGGTGCTCTTACTTCTTTTCTAAGTGAAAAAACAAACTAGATTCTATCATGTGCTTGTCTTTCAATAAATAACGTAATAACACCAGCGCTTACCTCATTTTAGACATTATTGTAAAAAGTATGTTCTAACATAAAATTTTTTATGACTTTTGTTTTTTATTTTAGCCATCACAGCTGCAAATTTAATAATCAGTTTTTTTAGAGTGTTCGAACATACGAACTTGCTGCAATATTTTTAGATATTAACATTCCATTAACATATAGGGACTAAAAACGCAATAGTGAACATTCAAACTAAAATACGTAATATTCAAATAAATAAGTTTTCAGTTGCCTATCCCGTTCGTCATTACAAATAATTTTCATAAATAAAAATTGTTATTAACATCAAATTTTTTAAATAATTGCAAGGAACACTATAAAGTATTCATTATTATGGCAGGCCAAGTATGCTGTATTGACTGCTCCACTACATATTTAAGTAACAATGAAACATAACGTTGTATACAAAATACAATACTCAGTGTTTCTGCATACATTCTATCAATGTTCTGAATTCATCGACTCTAGAAATTCTCTCATTAGTTTCGGAGCCATTCGAGAACCACAGTGCGCAGGTCCTCGTCGTTGGAAAATCTCTTTCCAAACACATAGCTTCATTCTCCTTACAAGTTGCACACGTTGACAGGCGCGATTTGTTATTCATAGTATTAGTAATATTTTTCAGTCTAGAAGGAGTGTTGCTTTCTTTTTTATTTCATTTTCATATGAGAGCTTTTGACAGAATCTAGCAGCCTTCTTTAGTTCTCACAGAAATAATTTTAGCTTAGACGCAGCTCGCATCCATAATGAAAGCACATTTCATTACTGAAACGAAAGCGCCGCGTGTGCTTGTTAGTTAAATAAAACAGTGTACATTAAAGGTCCATAGAACTCACTGAGTCAAAAGGTGGAAGCGAGAAAGCACACACCTTATCATGACCATATCGCTTCAGATATTCGAGGAAGATGTTATTCATTTCAAGGTTTACTTCACAGACAGGTTTCATACCTAGTGTCAACATAGAATTAGTTGTCAATCTAATATTGGGTAAGTCTTGGTAGAGCACTTAACTGTGCTTCGTTATGAGTGCATATCACAACCAATTTCAGCACTGCAGAGAATCACCTTCTGCTGTCTGTTATTAAAGTAAGAGGTGAACCAATTGTGAGCTACTCCCATTACCCCATAATGCTGCAGTAACCCCTTGTGATGAACACAAACTACGGAATACGCCTGGCGTTTGCAGATTTTTTATTTAATTAATCAAGTGCCTCAGAGAGAATAAAGACTATAGCACTTTCGGTTGTTAAACTATTTCTAATACCAAACTGTGCATTTGACAGCAAATTACGGAAACTGAAATGATCAATTAACATTGCATAAACAGCAGTTTTAATAACTTTAGAAAAAACTGATATCATAGAAATGTGTCTAAAATTGTCTTCATAATCCCTTTCTCGTGTTTTATAAAGTGGTTTCACTACTGAATATTTCAGTGAAAGGAAACAGCCCATTATGAAAGGAAAAATTACAAATATGCCTAAGTGCTGGGCTAACAGAGGCGGAATAATACGTCAGTATTCTGCTAGATGCCACACCATATCCATAAGAGACCTTACTTCTTCAGTCATTTAAGTTTCGCTGAATCTCTCCCCAGTCAGTATCACCGAGGATTACTGCTGGTAACAGTCTCTGAATGCTGTTTTCTAAGAGGATTACCTATAGGAGCTAAGGTTCTGTTTAATTCACCTGCTATATTCAGAAAATGATTATTAGATATTGTATGTGTATCTGACATATCAGTAACAGAAAATTTTTCATTAGACACTGACTGTAAAACCTCAGCTCTATGCTGCTGACCAGATACTTCCTTCACTACTGGCCATGCAGTTTTAATTTTATTCGTAGAATCGATTCATTTTGCACGCCACATATTTTTTGCCTTCTTAATGACATTTTTTCAGAACCTTACAATACAGGTTATTTTATAAAACAATTGATAATTTTTTAAAACAATTGAGAAATTCAAAGAAGAAAAGCTTACAATACAGTTCATAATGTGCTACTGCAGCTTGATACTGACTGCGTCTAACATTCTGAGATAATTCTCGCATTGACCTACAGGATATTCTTATTACTCTTGTCAGCAGGCAGGATGCCTATTAGTGGTAGTACCTTGTTTTCAGCATTCTAACGGAAAGCAGCTCATCATTAGAAATGTGTTAAGGAAAGCAATATAATTAACGTCTATATTATCAACACAATTAAAATCCTGGACTCTTGTACCTTAATTTAATTTGAAAAGCCCTCTGTTACAACTGGATTTGCGTTTCTATATAGTTTATAATTATATTTAACAGATGTTTAAGTACAAAACCCTTTTAAAGTTAAAATTAGTGCATCATGGTCTGAAAAGCCATTTACTATTTTGCCAACAGACTGTCCTTAAAATAATAAAGATTGAAGAAAAATGTCTACGGTTGTGCTGTTGTTCCCCTGCAAGTACTATAGCAAAGCGGATTAGAGCACAGCGAGAATCGCCCGTCGACGATAGTGTCAGTAAGCACTTGTATGAGCACAGCCCCTACAACCATCCTCACCCCTGCCACCGCTCCCACCTTCAACCCACTGACAACCCTAAAGATTGCTGGCCCATGTGACCTGGTCTGGGACTCAAACCCGTGCCCCTGAAATAAAAATTATATTTTTTAGAAAAGTTATTACTTATCAACGTACACCAACAATGGAAAAAAGGAACGAATTATTCCATACTTCAGACAGTAAAATTGCCTGGAATAATATCGAACATGTCTGCCTCCATAAGTGGACACTTGTGGGAGTCCTGCCACCACCTCATCCCCAGGCCATCCACCACTACACTCTATAATTTTTTGCATATTAATATAATTCATGCATTAACAGTGAGAACATTCCATATTAAATTTGCATATCAATTTAAGAGCAACTTAAGGGCAGTTATTACTTATAGATGTATATCAACATTGGAAAAAAAGGAGCCAATTATTTTGATGCTAAATGTTTAAACAAAATATTACAATGTTTTATTATTTTAAGCACTCTCGCTCCAAGCTCACTATTTTTAACACGTTCATCATCTGTTGCAGACATAGTCTAAACGAAGAGATACATTTATTTTGCTTATATATCTAAGGTTTCGGTCTAGTTCCAAAACGGGCCATTTCTTTTCTTATGGGTAGTCCCAAATGTTTGACTCTGGTTGAAATTGTTTTTAAATTATCTCGACATTGAAAGAGAATTTGTTAAGATGGAGACGTAAGTTTGTGCCATTCGTTACCGTTTCATCCTGTTTATTACCTCACCTACGTTATGATTAAACATGTCTGTCAGCTGTTGTATATGTAGTCTATGCGAGGAGCTTGGAGAGAGAATGCTTACAATAATAAAACGTTATGATATTTTGTTTAAACATTTAGCATCAGAATAATTGGCATCTTTTTTTCAGTGTTGGTGTATGTCTATAAGTAATAACTTTTATTAAAAAAATTCTAGGGGCATGGGTTCGAGTCCTGGACCGAGTCGGCCAGGGGTGACAATCTTTATGGGTGTCGGTGGGGCAGCGGCAGGGGCGATGGAAGGGCAAGTGGTGGTGGATGCCCTTAAGTTGCTGTTAAATTGATATGAAAATTTAATACAGAATGTTCTAATTGTTAATGCATAAATTAAATTGATATGAAAAAAATAATAGGGAGTGGTGCTGGATGATCTGGGACAGAGGTGAGGGCGACACTCGCACAAGTGTCCATTTGTAGAGGCAGACATGTTTGATGATATTCCAAGTAATTGTACTGTCCAAAGTACGGAACAATGGGTTCCTTTTTTCATTGTTGGTGTACGTCAATAAGTAATACCTTTTGTAAAAATATAATTTTTATTGTAGGGGTGCGGGTTCGAGTCCAGGACCGGGTGGCACTGGGGCAGTAATCTTTAGGGCTGACGGTGGGACGGAGGTGGTGGTGGTGGTGGCATGGGTGGGGGCAGGGGGTGGAGGTCGTGCTCACACTAGTGCTTACTTGTGTTGGTAGTTCACCTTGTTACTGTTAGAAACATAGGTTGTTGCAATTCAATTGATATACAAAGGTAATAAAATTAATTGGGGGCGATGGTGAATGGCATGGGGGTGGGGGCTACACTCGCAGAAGTGCGCGATAGTCGGAGGCGGTCATGACGATGATCGTTAAGTGCGGTATTGTTTGTTCTGTCCTTCCGGGAAGGGCAGGTGACAGCGTCCTTTGATTGGCGGGCAGGCAAGTAACCAAGGGAGGAGGTGGCATCAGTCTGGCGGCGGCGGCGTCGGGAGTGGGGGCGGTATACACGTAGGATTGTACATGTCCTGCAAGTGCACCAGTGTTAAGTACATGTAAGCTGTCAATCATATTTCGTTTGTTCTGTCCTTCTGGAAAGGACTGGTGGCGGCATCCTTTGATCAAAGGTTGGGCAATTGGCCGAGCTTTGAGGGAGGTACCTGGCGTCGATGACACTATCGTCGTCGGGCGATTCTCACTGTGCCCGACTCGGCTTTGCTATACTACTCCTGCATCCTTGTTTGAAAGAATACTGTTTGTAACAGGTGATAAAGAGATCTAAAAGCATCCTATTTCTGTCACAATCACACATTAATGTTGAAATCACAACAAATTTTAGTACTTTTTACGTATTGAGCTTAGAACGCTCTCTAACTTAGGCAAAAATGTTTTAAAATCAGTCAGGGGACGTATAAACAACAACAATTAGAATTTTTGGCTCGACTGCAATGGACCACTGCTTCACAACACTAAAATATATTTCCAGTGCAGCGTTTAGGAGCATGAATGGACTCAAATGTAATACCGGTTTTCAGTTACATGCCCACTCCATCATGCTGCAAAGTACTCCTGGAGAAACAGACATCTAATTTGTACCCTAGTAAAGAAAGCCTCTGAATTGTGACGTCATTTAAGAAAGTCTGGAATAGTAATAACATCAGATTCAACATCCAAAAGCAGTTCACTAACTTTACCTCTAATACCTTGTTTTAATCACATGGTATGGATACTGGCAACCTCTCTTAGGTTTGTAAACTGAATAATCCAGCCAACAGTTCTTTAATATACATTGTTTAACTGCATACACAAAAGGCTCTGAAAGAATTCCATCACCTGGTGTAGAATACGCTGCAGGAGCAGTTCCCCACACAGGACAGTGTGACTCCATGATGCACTGTTCCTGAAATCCAAGTGTTAAAAATCTTCTATAAATACGATGATTCCTATATCTTCTTTGTCTAATAAATCTGCTAGCTAGTCCGCAGTGATAACGATGTCGCTAGAAATTGCAGTCCTCTCCCTTACCTCGATACCCAGCACAGTTCTTTCACTATGTCACAGTTTGCTTCCAGCTGTCTTTGTTCTAGTATCCTTCATCCACAACGACCATGCTGATAAAATTCAACTTCTTTCTTTCTGCCTTTCATTATCTTCATAGTACGACAGTAGTAATGATTCGCTGAATATCATCGCGCATAATTCTTCTCGAGGTCAGTGTCCAGACTTTTCCGTCTGCGCAAAGCAAAATGTTTACATGCCTTTTAACCAACCTTTAAGTTTCTTCTTCCGGTACAGCAAAGATTTTTCTATTCGCTCTCTTTATGTTACATCCTTCATTCGTGCACTCTTCGCAGTGCACCATTTCCTCTATCCTTGTCTCGAAATGCAGCCATACTATGAACTTGATGATGAGGTGCACTCTAACTTTTTTTATTTCATTAGAACGTATCTCCATTTATATGGCAGCAGGGGTAATGGTTTAAATAATACAACATCCAGTTTCGCATGCCATTGTTGCCTAACGGATAAAAAATGTTTGTAATTCTATCGGACCAAATTGCGTGGTCATCAGTCCGTAGCTTACCTTACCTAGGTAAACTAACCTAAGGGCAACACACACACACCCATGCCCCAGGGAGGACTCGAACCTCCACGGCGAGCAACCGCGCGCTCCGCAGCGAGACGCTTTAGACCGCTCGGCTACTCCACCGCGGCTGCCTAACGGAGGTAACGTTTCACCTCAAATTATCTCTGAGTTGGCAAGACACTAAACTCTAATGTTGCCCCATTCTTCTATTACCACATGCATCAATGTGTCCTTACCCCCTATCCCTACCGTTCTTTCATGTAAAACTCTTCTTGTAGCGGTAGACGGGTCCAGACCAGCGCCGGATCTAAGGGAGGTAAGACCGGGATGTCTGCCCTGGTTGGCACTCGCAGAGGGGTGCCAAATGGTCTACAAGACGAGATGACGAGCCCGACGAGCGCAGGGGTGTCGAAAAGAGGGCGGTTGAGTGGGAATGGAGCGCCACAACGCCATAAGGAGATACGTCTATCGCCGGGAGGGGTAGCAAAAGGATGAACATCACCTGGGGAGACGCCAAAAGATGGACGCTGTGACCTGGGAGGGGGGAGGATGTGGAGGGGGCAGGGGGCGCCAAAAGGAACGACGTCACCTGGCGGACACGCCAAAAATAGAGACGCCAAAAGAGAGACGCCTCGATTGGGGTAGGGGAGGGGGCACTTTAATGTTTTTGTCACGGTGGGTAAATGTCCTGGGTCTGGCACAGGGTACGACTATAAGACCATGTTTCCTTTCCAGCGAGGCTACGACAGATTCCATTGCTATCCTCACCTTTAAAAATTAAGGCGTTCACTGTTAACATTACATTGAATAATGTAATATATTAATAACTAGCAACGAAAATACTTTTTCTCTTACACTTCGAGAGTTTGTTATTTGCAGAGAACTGGAAAGCAGGCTTCTCGCATACAATAGAGCAGTCAATCGTAATGGCATCTCTTGCAGTTGTTTGCCTATATTAATTCATGACTTTCACACCAGGTGCACCACTGGATAGTCATGAAACTTGCTATCCGACATTACTAGACCTGTTCGGCAATCCCATCCCTTACTCTATAATCTCTACTCGTCTCTCTTTTTCATTTCCTCTGCCTCGTCTCTCTTTCTTCTCCCAGTGCCACTATCTCTTTCTCTCTGGCACTGTCTGTTCTCTCTCTCTCTCTCCCACTGCGACGTCTCTCTTCTACCACCAGACTCTGCTATTCTTTAAGCGCTAATATGTTCTCGTATCATAATTTCTGCTGGAAAGGCGGAATGAGGCGTTATATCCCCACTTCTCTATCAGTCTTTTACAGAAAAACATTTTGTACTACGACATAGCCATTTTTCAGCTGGTTCCCTTCTTTTCCGTGTTACAGCAGAACAGCAGTATTTACCACTTATTTAGGACAAATTCCTTACACCAGTAAAGATTTGACAATTTATTTATATTCTTCTACACATTTACATACGGGGTAGGAGGAATAATAAAAGCCGGCCGCGGTGGCCGAGGTGACTGAGGCGCTCCAGTCACGGTCAGCACGGCCACTACGGTCGGGGGTTCGAATCCCCCCTCGGGCATGGATATTTGTGCCGTCCTAGTTCGTAAGTAGTTCATAAGTAGTTTGTAAGTTTAGGGACTGATGACCCCGTAGTTAAGTCCCATAAGCTTAACAAACATTTGAACATTTGAATTTGAATAATAAAAAGAAAGCTATTTTAAGAGAGAAGATATCAGACTGTAACAGTTTTCTTAAAATGGAACAGCAAGCATTTTCTAAGAGCCCAAAACTCTTCTTCAACACAAGTGAGCACACCGTGCGGTTTCGTCCGCTAGATATATAACCATTATCTCGAGTAGGCAACGCGATACTGTTGTGCTCTGAATTCTCAATAACATTTCGGTATCCACTCTGAATTACATACGCTGCTGTGTATCAGCTACATCATTCACGCACAACGTCTGCGCAGTGTGTTTTCCCCTCTAAAAACTCTTTAAATAAAATCAATCCCTCATCAGTCGAAGATATCAAACTTTAAGATGTGCAAAAATAAAATTTGTTCATCGCGTAGTTTTCTTAATCCTTTAATGCATAGTGTAGCCGATCAGCTACATATACTAGTCTTGCATGTTTCGCAGGAGAGCTTCTGTGAAGTTTGGAAAGTAGGAGGCGAGGTATTGGCGGAAGTAAAGTTGTGAGGCGGCATCGTGAGTCGTGTCGGGATAGCACAGTCGTTAGTGCGCTTGCCCGCGAAAGGCAAAGGTCCCAGGTTCGAGTCCCGGTTACGGCAGACAATTGTAATCTGCCAGGAAGTTTCATATCAGCGCACACTCCCCTGCAGAGTGAAAGTTTCACTCTGGAAACATCCCTTAGGCTGTGGCTAAGCCATGTCTCCACCATATCCTTTCTTCCAGGAGTGCTAGTCTTGCATGGTTCGCAGGAGAGCTTCAGTGAAGTATGGAAAGTAGGAGGCGAGGTACTGGCGGAAGTAAAGTTGTGAGGCGACATCGTGAGTCGTGTCGCGATAGCACAGTCGGTAGTGTGCTTGCACGCGAAAGGTAAAGGTCCCAGGTTCGAGTCCTGGTTCCGGCACACAATTTTCTGCCAGGAAGTTTCTAGCTACATCTATTTTATTTGGGATAGGCTTTAGTTTACACATTCCGAAATAATTTCTTAGAAGAGTTAGTTCCGATGTTATGGTAGTTTTCGTTACATGGATGTCTCTCTGTTGTGACGCAATGGAAAGATCATCTACAGCTACATCTACATTGATACTCTGCAAATCACATTCAAGTGCCTGGCAGAGGGTTCATTAATAACTTTCATAAGTTTTCTCTACCGTTCCATTCTCTAATAGCGCGCGGAAAGAAAGAACACCTAAATCGTTCCGTTTTCGATCTGATTTCTCTTATTTTATTGGGATGGTCATGTTTCCCTAAGTAGGTGGGTGCTAGCAAAATATTTTCACATTCGGAACTAAAAGTCGATGATTGAAACTTCGCAAACAGATCACGACGCAATGAATAACGTCTTTCTTTTAATGATTTCCACCCCAATTCGTGCAACATTTCCGTGACGCTTTCCCCCCCGTAACGTGATAAAACAAAACGAGCTGCCCTTCTCTGAACCCTCTCAATATCCTCCGTCAGTCCCACCTGGTGAGGGTCCCACAAGGGGCAACAGTACTGCAGGAGAAGACGCACAAATGTGATGTGGGCAGTCTCTTTGGTGGATCTGGTGCATCTTCGAAGCGTTCTGCCGATGAAACGTAACCTTTGGTTCGCCTTCCCCACAATATTTTCTATGTGTTCTCTCCAGTCAAAGTTGTTCGTAATATTAACTCCTAGGTATTTGGTAGAATCTACGACCTTAAGGTTTGACTGATTTATTGCGTAATTAAAGTTCAGTGGATTTCTTTTAGTGGTCATGTGTATTAATTCACACTTTTCTTTATTTAGTGTCAATTGCCAATTTTCGCACCATGCCGATATTTTGTCTAAATCACTTTGCAGTTGCTTTTGATCCTCTGTTGACCTCACTAACCGATAAATAACGCGTTTAGTTGTCAGTTCAGTTGTTATTTTGATTTATTAGCTCGCGTATATATTTTTCAGATTCCCCGGTAATAAACAGTTTAGTGTTAGCTTCATATTTTTCGAAGCTCACTGTTTATCAAACTTCCAGAATTTTGGAACATATACTTTGTTCGAATATTATGAAGTACCTCGAAGAGAACGACCTATTAACCAGTAGTCAACACGGATTAAGAAAGTATCACTCTTGCGAAACACAGCTTGCCCTTTATTCACATGAAGTATTAAGTGCCATCGACAAGGGATCTCAAATCGATTCCATATTTCTGGATTTCAGGAAGGCTTTGACACTGTACCCCACAAGCGGCTTCTTATGAAATTGCGTGCTTATGGAATATCTCCGCAATTGTACGATTGGATTCACGATTTCCTATCAGAAAGAACACAGTTCGTTGTAATTGAAGGTAAGTCATCGAGTAAAACAGAACTGATATCTGGGTCTCGGAAAGAATGTTATTAGGAGAATAATCCGAATCCCGACTGATATTAGCGCTGGCCTATGGGGAAGTGCATCAAGTATACCTTTCTCTTCATTGATAAAGGTCTTAATGTCAGATCACAGGAACAAAAGCATAGATGAGTTGATAATTCACGCAGCCAACGGACTGAACAAAATATATTTTGCGTCAAAAACCATAGAAAGGTTATTATTTTCATCCTATTCAGCTAAGAATATACCCCCCTTTTTTTCTTTCCCTAAAAAAAATTAAACTAAATTAAATTAAATAAATAAAAATAAAAAAAAATAAAAAAGGAAGAGTCAAAATGGCTTTCGAGTCCATAAAATAAAAACAAAAAAAAATCGTAAATTCGTGGCCCCCTACCACTAATAATAGGAATGTTCTTCTCTGAACAGGAGAGTCACATGACCAGTAACCATTTCGAGAGTTCGTATTGACATATTTTATGTCGATACGACTCCTTCAGCAACCAAGCAGAAGGACACAGACCCGAAAAAACTCTCACGATACGGTTCAGAAGATAAAAGAATAACAATTATTTGACTGCAGAGTAAAAAAAAAATTAATTATTGTATTTCTTTTTTAAAGAGGTCCTTTTAGTGTAAAAGTACGACGACACACACAGAACACAGTTTCCCACAACAGTCACGAATAGACTTTTAACGATGTAATGCTTTCTGATGGCCGTGAGAAGAGCAGCAGAAAGAAAGTGACCAAACAGTTCGCCATACTTTCGGAGGGAGTGGACCTGCTGGCGAGCAGTCGAAAGATATGCCATGTAATCACCGTGTTGTCGGACGAGTATCCCCAATTCCTACTGCCGAAATCGCCGTCATATAGTGAAAGAACCGTATTTTACCAATGGATGTTAGGAAGCTTGTAAACAATAAATATTGCGTTCCAGACATCTTCGCTGTCAACACGAGAATGGCATTGTCGTAGGTTTCAAGAATTCTAAATACACCATCCAGTTACTGTGTAGCGTACTCGTACCTCGTAGCCAAGCCGTAGGCTCCGTGGACTATTTGTCCCAAAAGTCTGTAGCCATTAATGTTGCCTCTTGTATAATTTTAACATCTTCTGTGTAGTTTTCTTGTACATAAAATATGTCAATATTGTTACTCAGACTTTTTTTTCTGAGAATGTCACCTTCTTACCTACTTATCCCTCCAAAATTCAAATGGTAAAAATTGAGAACTAGACCCATTGCTTGGTTTAGATGGTTTTTTTTTATTTATTTTTTTTATTTTTTTGTTTCCGTTTGCTTGTGTCATACGTGTCATATTTTTCGTTTCGATTTTCGTGTTTTTGAGACTGTCGACGGTACAGAACTAACAGTAACAGTCTCAAAAACACGAAAATCGAAACGAAAAATATGACACGTATGACACAAGCATTCGGAAATATTTTCCTTCATCAGGTACGAGAGGAGGGAAGATGAAGAGAATAGAAGGGAAAGGTTATTTACGACCTAGGTCATAAGCAGATCATCCACATGGTCTAGATCGTGAATAACTTTTACGTTCTGTTCCCTTCCTCTTCCCACCTCTCGTACTTGAGGAAGAAAAATATTTCGGAAAGCTTGTGTCATACGTGTCATATTTTTCGTTTCGATTTTCGTTTTTTTTTTTTTTTTTTTTTTTTTTTTTTTTTTTTGTATGACTTTCGAAGGTACAGAACTAAGGTAAGTACTGGCCAGCCAATCTTTTTCTTTCAGCGTCTCAGTCAGCGTCAATAATCAATTACACGTGGTGTTACATGGTATTAAATACACTCCTGGAAAATGGAAAAAGAACACCATGAATTCCTCGACTCAACAGAAGAAAGTTTTATTGACGCATTGTTGAGGACGTATATAATACACGACCCTACAGACCGAGCATACGCATATGAGTATGGTCACCATAGCGTGCGCAATATTGAAGTTAGTACCGTTGTAAGCTACAATTATGCCATTGAGACGATCGTGGAGGGGCCGAATGTAGTCTCGCGGAATGGTCTGCCACGCAGTTTCCACCTGGTGCCTCAGTTTGATCATATTGCGTGCCAGTCGTGCAGACCGAGCAAAACGAGGCTTCATCAGGTCCCAGACATGCTCACTGGGGGCAGATCTGGGAATTGTTCTAACCAGGCTAGTTGACGTACACATTGAACAGCACGTGGGTGGCACAGGTTACATGTGGACGTGCATTGTCCTGTTGGAAAAGCATATCACCTTGTTCGTGCATGAACGGTAGCAACACGAGTTCAGTGTTTCCTCAACGATAAGCAGGGAAGAACAGCCAGTACAAGATATGGCTTCCCGTAACGTGACGCCAGGTGTCGGCCCTGTGTGCCTCTGTCATATACACTCCAGATTTTCAAGATCCCCTGCTCTTCGCCACACACGCGTACGGCCAACATTGGTACCGAAGCAGAAGCGACTGTCATCACTGGACACGACACGTCTCCATTAATCGTTCCATAAGCGCCTGTCGCGACACCAGTGAAGGCGGCTGAACGATGTTGAGCGTGAGCGGAAGACGTCCTAGCGGCAAGCATGCTCGTGCATCTTGGTGAAGGGAACCATATCCTACACTGGCCGTTCTGCTCCGGAAATCGTCAGAAGAACGTTGAGAAGCGCACGGTATGTAGAAACCATCATCAAATCCGTCTTGCTACCCTTCATGCACTAACATGGTGATACGCTTTTCCAAACGGACAATGCGCCTCCGTATGTATCCCGTACCACCCAACATGCCATTCAAAGTGTAAACTACCCTGGCCAGCACGATCTTCAGACCGGTCCCCCTTGAGCATGTTTGGGACCTGATGAAACGTCATCTTGCGCCGTCAGCACGATCGGCACGAAATCTGGTCCAACTGAGGCACCAGGCGGAAAGTGCATGATAGGCTATTCTGCAAAACTACCAAGTGATCAAAAAGTCAGTATAAATTTGAAAACTTAATAAATCATGGAATAATGTAGATAGAGAGGTAAAAATTGACACACATGCTTGGAATGACGTGGGGTTTTATTAGGAAAAAAAAAGTTTTAAAAATGTTCTACACAAGGCGTTTCATCTGATCAGAAAAGCAATAATTATCATAACAAATTAAGACAAAGCAAATATGATGTTCTTTACAGGAAATGCTCAATATGTTCAGCATCATTCCTCAACAATAGCTGTAGTCGAGAAATAATGTTGTGAACAGCACTGTAAAGCTTGTCCGGTGTTATGGTGAGGCACTGGTGTCAGATGTTGTCTTTCAGTATCCCTAGAGATGTCGGTCGATCACGATACACTTGCGACTTCAGGTAACCCCAAAGCCAATAATCGCACGGACTGAGGTCTGGGTTTTGGGAGGCCAAGCGTGACGAAAGTGGCGGCTGAGCACACGATCATGACCAAAGGACGCGCGCAAGAGATCTTTCACACATCTAGCAATACTTTCTTTTTTTTAATACAGCCCCATGTCGTTCCAAGCATAGGTAAAAGTGCAGTTTATGCGGCAGCGGCTATCTGTCGGGCTCGCTAGGTTAGCAGCGGCAGAGCAGCCAATCAGGAGTCGCGCTGCCGTGGCCAATAAGAAAGAGCGTTACAATAGTACTAAGTAAAATATCGAAGAGGTGTATGCAACAGTTTTTGACGATCTGCAAGTTACAGTTGCTATCAGTAAGGATTTCACTTGATCACTGTTTCGAACATATCATAAAATAAATTAGAACATGATATATCTGCTCTATAGTTGACAGGTTCTTGTATGTACTCTTGTCCGGACAGTAATTGTGATAATTTCCAAAAATGCTTGCATTCGATGTAGCTCGGATATATATATATATATATATATATATATATATATATATATATATATATAGAGAGAGAGAGAGAGAGAGAGAGAGAGAGAGAGAGAGAGAGAGAGAGAGAGAGAGCGTACAACTGTAAATCGATTGCTTCTGGACCGGAGATTCGGGCGATTAGCGACCTCACATACTAAAAAAATACTTCTCGTTTAACTTATACCTAACTTAACTTTCACTTAAAATGATCACTGTTTCGTAGTGGCCATAAAATAAATGAAACATGCTATACGTGCTCTATGGTAGATTGCTGTGGTGTATTAATAATAGGTCACTTATGTCCGTAATATGAATTATCTAAAAATCTCTTATACATGGAAAATCGATTACAATCACACAAACGCCGCACCGATATCCTCGAATAAACTTCGAAATTGACGCCATGAAACACGCAATCTTATTGGCCGGCATAACTCGACTCCTGATTGGCTGCTCTTCCGTCCATAACCTAGCGAGCGCGACGGATAGCCGCTGCCGCAGAAACTGCACTTTAACCCCAAGCATGTGTGCCAATTTTTACCTCTCTATCTACATTATTCCGTGATTTATTAAGTTTTCAAATTTATACTGACTTTTCGATCACCCGGTACATTCGACACCTCTACGATCGTCTGTATGGGAGAACTGTAGCTTGTATTACTACAAACGGTAAAGCACGGTCCTAGCGTCGTCATTGTGGAGGCTCTGGTGACTGTACACAGGCTGTCATCTTGTTCGTGGCTGGAGTGTGAAGGAGCTGGAAAAGGTTATTTAAACCAGATGGGTCGGTTATAAAACGATATAAAGAGGTTGGGAGAGAATAAAATTAAAATAATTCAGTGAATGTCAGCTTTTAAATAATGAATTATTCTTGAGTAGAAAACGTGGATTTTAGCGGAGACAGCCAAAATACGCCAATTTTCAATTAGCGCTTGAGCCGGAACGCCTCGTCTGACAGCAAAACATAAGTAGTGAAATCTGTAGGATATTCTATGGACTTGAATTTTATACTGGGAATCAATTTGTGAAAAGTTGATAGTTTCCGAGTTATAAGCAGAAAACCGCCGAAAAATGCTATTTTTTTCGAATTTGTGCTTTTTTTCAATGTTGCGTCACGAAATTTTGTTGGGAAATGGCAGATTTGGATTCAGCACACCAAAAAACATGTGGAATCGAAGAAATCAAAACTACCCCAAAACTTTCCTGGTAAAATTACATATTGACTGGACTATTGCGCCGTCACCACGATCGGCACGAAATCTGTCCTAACGGAGGCACCAGGCGGAAAGTGCAAGACAGGCTATTCCGAAAGACTACATTCGACACCTCTAAGATCGTCTCTGTGGGAGAATTGTAGCTGTTATTACTACAAAAGGAGGTTATGCACGGTAGTAGCGAAGTCATTGTGCAAGTTCTGGAGACTGTAAACAGGTATGGCCCAGTGAATATGATCGTGTGTTCTATACATCCTCACGAATGTGTCAATAAAATTTTTCTCTGATGGGTCGACGAATTCATTTTCCAGAAGTGCATATAATCAAGATTACAGGCGTTGTTACGTGGTAGTAACGTGGCCACTCCTTGGCTGGTGCGCTGGGCTTTTACAGTTCCCTACGCCTTCCTGGTTACGCCATCCGTTTCGCTTCCTTCGGCAACAGCTGACATCCCACACCCTATCCGATATCCCCAAGCACGATCCCCTAATGAGCACGATCGCGCCGCCCGTGAAATCCCAGCCCTCATCCGGGGCACCGCTCCCGGCGCGGCGCGACGGCAGGGAAGGCGCAATAAAAAGCTGCCCTCTTCATTTGTAAACGAGCCGCGACGGTTAATTAGGGCTGGGCGCTGGGCGGGCGTGATCCCCAGATTTAGGGAGCCGCCGCAGGTGGCTTGCTTCGGTGCGGCGAGGCGCCCGCCACAAAAGCCCTGCCTCTCTCCAGCCTCGCCTGGGAACACAGTTGGCGCAGCCAGGCCTCCCATAAATCGCTCACGCAGCCACCAGGGGAGCCGATCTGTTTGTACGTCCGCGCAGACAACACTCGGACGGCCGCCGTCACAATTTATGGCCTTTTTATGCCGGATGAAATATTCCGTCTTAGCGGCAGCGCCGGCGATCGGAATCACTTTGTAAAAACAGTTCGGCCCGCCTCGGATTCGTTACGTGGGCATAAATCACGCTCTTAAAAATGCATAGGTGCTCGCGCCGGCGCTGGCTACAGTTTCGCCGCTGCCCCACTGCCGGCCGTGTTGGTTTCTTTTGGCCGGCTGCGGTTGTGGGGTGTCGCCGGCGTTTGGAGTGGTGGGCGCCGCCGCCGCCGCCGCCTCAGCCACGAGCGGTGTGGGCCGGCCGGCCGCCGCGCCGCCTGTGGTCGGCTTTGTGATCCCGGTGGCGAAGAATGACCTCATTAATCGCTCGATGGGTATCGCGGCCGGCGGGAGAAGAGGTCGGCATTAACCTCTGAGGCCGCGGCGCGGTGCATTCCTGCGCGTCCGGTCGGCCGGCGCAAGGCCCGGCCTCGCCGCCGCGACCCGACCGCCGAGCGAGGTCAGCGCGCGAGTGGCCGTGCTCCGTTCTCTACGCCAAATCCAAAAGTCCGTAAGAGTTCCTTTGCTCAAAATTCAAATGTTCAAATGTTTGTATAGTCTATGGGACTTAACTACGGGGTCATCAGTCCCTAAACTTACAAACTACTTATGAACTACTTACGAACTACGACGGCACAAATATCCATGCCCGAGGGGGGATTCGAACCCCCGACCGTAGTGGCCGTGCAGACCGTGACTGGAGCGCCTCAGTCCCCTCGGCCACCGCGGCCGGCTGTTCCTTTGCCTCGTCACTGTAGTTCGTTGGGATACCGCAATGCTTCGACCGTGTTGTTGTTTGTTAAGGTCTTCAGTCCTGAGACTGGTTTGATGCAGCTCTCCACCCTACTCTATCCTGAGCAAGCCTTTTCATCTCCTCATAAGAACGACAACCCACATCCATTTGAATCTGCTTACCATATGCGTCTCTTGGTCTCCCTCTAAGTCTTTTACCCCACACACTTCAAAATGTTCAAATGTTTGTACAGCTTATGGGACTTAACTACGGGGTCATCAGTCCCTAAACTTACAAACTACTTATGAACTACTTACGAACTAGAACGCCACAAATATCCATGCCCGAGGAGGGATTCGAACCCCCGACCTTAGTGGCCGTGCAGACCTTGACTGAAGCGCCTCAGTCCCCTCGGCCACCGCGGCCGGCCACACAGTTCCCTCCAATGCTAAATTTACGATTCCCCGATGTCTAAGAATGTGTCCTACCATGCGATCCCTTCTTTTAGTCAAGGTATGCCAAAAATTCCTTTTCTCACCAATTCTGTTCAGTACCTCTTCATTAGTTATGTGATCTACCCACTTAATCTTCAGCATTCTTCTGTAACACCACATTTCAAAAGCCTCTATTCTCTTCCTGTCCGCACTGCTTATCGTCCATGTTTCACTCCCGTACAAGGCAACACTCCACACAAATGCCTTCAGAAAAGACTTCCTTACACTTAAATTAATATTCGATGTTAGCAAATTTCTCTTTTTCAAAAATGCTTTTTTTTCCCACTGCCATTCTGCATTTTATATCCTCTGTACTGCGACCATCGCATGTTATTTTACTACTCAAGTAACAAAACTCATCTACCACCTTCATTGTTTCGTTACCTAATCTAATTCCTTCAGCATCGCCTGATTTTCTAAGACCGCATTCCATTATTTTTGTTTTTCTCTTGTTAATGTTCATTTTATACGCTCTCTTCAACACACTGTCCATTCCATTCAGCTGCTCTTCCAGGTCCTTTGATGTCTCTGACAGAATTACAATGTCATCAGCAAAACGCTATGTTTTCATTTCTGCCCCCTGAACTTTAATCCCTATTCCAAATTTTTCCTTGCTTTACTTCGCTGCCTGCTCGATGTACAAATTGAATAACATCGGAGAAAGGCTACAACCCTGTCTTGCTCCCTTCCCAATTGATGCTTTCCTTTCATGCCCTTCGAGTCTAATAACTGATGTCTGGCTTTTGTATAAGTTTTAAATAACTCTTCTTTCCCTATATTTTACCCCTGCTGACTTCAGAATTTGAAAGAGTGTATTCCAGTCAACATTGTCAAATGCTTTCTCCAAATCTACAAAAGCTAAAAATGTAGGTTTGCCTTTCCTTAATCTATCTTCTAAGATAAGATGTAAAGTGAGTACTGCCTCCCGGGTTCCTATGTCCCTCCTGAATCCAAACTGATCTTCCCCGAGGTCAGCTTCTACCAGCTTTTCCATTCTCCTGTAGATAATTCGTGTTAAAATTTTGCAACCATGACTTATCAAACTGATGGTTCTGTAATTTTCGCACCTGTCTGCGCCTTATTTCTTTCGAATGGGGATTATTACATTTTTCTTAAAATCTGACGGTATTTCGCCTGTCTCAAATAGTCTTGTCATGGCTGGCTCTCCCAGAGACTTTAGTAGCTCTGAGGATATGTCATCTACTCCTGGGGCCTTGTTCCGACCTAGGTCTTTCAAGGCTCTGTCAAATTCATCTCTCAGTATAGTATCTCCTATTTCATCTTGATCTACTTCCTCTTCCCTACCTACAACATCGTCTCTAAGTTCATTTCCTTTGTAGAGCTGCTCTATGTACTCTTTCCACCTTTCAGCTTTTCCTTCTTTGCTGAGAACTGGTTTCCCATTTGAGTTCTTGATATTCGTAGAGTTGCTTTTCTTGTCCCCAAATGTCTCTTTTATTTTCCTGTAGGCGGTATCTACTTTTCCCCTTCTTATACATTCTTCTACAGATTTACATTTGGCTTCTAGCCACTCCTGCTTAGCCACTTTGCACTTCCTGTCAATCTCATTTTTTATTCGCTTGTACTCCATTTTGCCAGTTTCATTTACTGCATTTTTATATTATCTCCTTTTATCAATTAAATTTAGTATTTCCTGTGATATCCAAGGATTTTTTGTAGGTTTTGCCTTTCTACCTATTTTGTCCTCTGCTGCTTCACTATTTCATTTCTCAATGCTACCCATTCCTCTTCTACTGTTTTATTTCCCCTGTTTCTGTCAATTGTTGCCTAAAACTCTATCTGAAATTCTCCAGAACTTCACTTTCCTTCAATTTATCTAAGTCCCATCTCCTTATTTTCCTACTTTTCTGCAGTTTTTTTCTGTTTCAGCCTACAGTTCATGACTAACAAGATATGGTCAGAGTCTATTCGACCAAGACCGGCAAATCCATAGATCAGCGGTTATCAGCCTATGGTCCCAACACTTCTACATCTACATAGGATACTCTGCAAATCACATTTAAGTGCCTGGCAGAGGGTTCATCGAACCACCCTTATACTATTTACCTCCCATTCCATTCTCGAATAGCGCGCGGGAAGAAAGAACACCTGAATCTCTCCGTTCGTGCTCTGATTTCTCATATTTTATTCTGATGATCATTTCTACCTATGTAATGGGGAGTCAACAATATATTTTTAGCATTTGGAGGAGAATGTTGGTAATTTGAGTTTCGCAAGTAGCCCACGCCGCAGCGATAAGCGCCGTTGTTGTAATGATTCCCATCCCAGATCCTGTATAATTTCTGTAATGCTATCTCCCCTGTATCGTGACAATACGAAACGAGCTGCCATTCTTTGGACTCTTTCGATGTCCTCCGTCAAACCCACCTGATACGGATCCCACACTGGGCTGCAATACTCCAAAAATGGACGGGCAAACGTAGTGTATGCAGTTTCTTTAGTAGTTCTGTTGCATCTTTTAAGGGTTCTGCCAATAAAACGCAGTCTCTGGTTCGCCTTTCCCACGATATTATCTGCGTGTTCTTTCCAGTTTAAATCTGAAGTAATAGTAATTCCTAGGTATTTTGTGGAGTTTACGGCCTTCACATTTGATTGATTTATCTTGTAAACAAAGTTTAACGGATTTCTTTTCGTACTGACGTGGACGACTTCACACTTCTCATTATTTAGAGTCAATTGACAATTTTTACACCATACTGATACCTTATTCAGATCATTCTGCAGTTGGTTTTGATCTTCAGATGATTATACTAGACGGTAAATGACGGCGTCATCTGCAAACGACCTGCGAGAGCTACTTAGATTTTTTCCTAAATCGTTTATGCAAATAAGTAACAGCAGAGGACCAATAACACTACCCTGTGGAACGCCCGATATCACTTCTGTTTTAGTCGATGCCTTACCAATGATTACTACGAACTGTATCCTCTCTGACAGGAAATCCCCTATCCAATCAAAAATTTGGGGCGATATTCCATAACCACGCAATTTGATTAAAAGCCGTTTGTGCGGTACGCTGTCAAAAGCCTTCTGGAAATCAAGAAAAGCGGAATCCATTTTCGAACCCTTGTCGATAGCTCCCATCATTTCGTGTGAATAAAGAGCTAGTTGTGTTTCGCATGAACGATATTTTCTATAGACTTGTTACCTTGGGTCAATAGATCGTTCTGTTCGAGATCATTCATAATATTTGAATACAGGATATGTTCCAAAACCCTGCTACAAATTTACGTCAATGAAACAGGCCAGTAGTTTAGTGGGTTACTCCTACTGCCTTTCTTGAATATAGTTGTGACCTGCGCAACTTTCCAATATTTTGGTACAGATCCTTCTATGAGAGAGTGGTTGTATATGGCTGTTAAGTACGGAGCTATCGCGTCAGCATAATCAGATAGAAATCTAATGGGTATATAATCCGAACCAGAAGACTTGTTCTTGTTAAGTGATTTTAGTTGCTGCACTACTCCGATGATATCTACTTCTACGTTATTCATTACGGCCTCTTTTCGTAATTCGAAATCTGGAATATTGGTTTCGTCTTCTTTGGTGAATGAGTTTCTAAAAGCTACGTTTAGTAATTCTGCTTTACTAGCGCTGTCATCGGCAGGATCGCCATTACTATCACGTAGTGAGGGTATTGTTTGTGTTTTGTCGTTAGTATATTTAACATCTGACCAAAATCTTTCTGGGTTTTCAGTCAAATTTCGAGAAAGAGTTTCGTAGTGATTAGTATTGTAGGCATCTCGCATTGAAATCCTCGCTAAATTTCGAGCTTCTGTGTAGGATCTCCAATTCTGGGGATTTTGTGTTCGTTTAAATTTAGTATGCTTTTTCCTTTGCTTTTGCATTAGTGTCCTGACCTGTTTTGTGTACCAATGGGGATCGCCTCCTTCTTTTATTAATTTATTTGGTATAAAACTGTCAATTGCTGATATGAGATTGCAGAAATGAGATTTCAAACTTGTATGCATTTGAATTTATTAAATCCTTCTTATGCGATCCGTCAATTGCACTGTATGTCTCCACGATAATTTGAAAACTGTAGTGTCATGGTATATGGGCGTAATTGGCTTTAAAACCTTTCTCGTCGCAGTGTTAAAACAATTTCTCCACATTAAAAAAAAAAAAGTTCCAATGTTTGTAAATCTAATGGACTTAATAACTGCGTTGGTCATCAGTCCGTAGCTTTACAAACAACTTACACTAACTTAAAGTAACTTATCCTAAGGACAACACAAACACCAATGCCCGAGGGAGGTCTCGAACACACGGTAGCAGGGCGCCTCAGTGCGCACGGCTACATTTAAATTACCCGCCATGAACATTGCAGCTCAATATTTTTCGTGTAGGCTAAGCACTCATCTTAAGAATGCAGTGGATGACAGGCAGTTGTCACCTTGTTTTCCCTTGCGTGTTGCTTTGTATACTGAGAGAAGTGAGCGGTAATGAAATGGAAAATTACTTTACAGACAAAAAGAGGAGAAGAAACAATAGCGTAAGTTGTAGGGGAAAAAACGAAAGAAAGGATAGGTCCTTAAACAATTTAGGAATAAACCAGAGACATTTCAAGTCATTGACAGAAGTGAGCTTATTAACCGGAAGAAAAGTTTAATGGACTACTTCTCATCAAAGCCAAAGAGGAATTTTCCAATTGCAGTCATTTGGGATGATGCACTTACCCAGTGCAGGCACAATCGGTGCTTCAAAATCAAATTGTAGTGTCCTTACTCCCTTCATGTTCATTAAGAAATTCCTGAAGATATTAAATTTTCCTCATTAATAGAGAACCAGGTGTAGCAGCAGCAAAGTTAAGTGAACGTGAAGACCAGTTCCACTTCTTTTCTGATACAGAAAAAGTTACTCTGCAAGTAACACTGAAGTACAGGTAGAGGGTTCGTGAACCACTTTTATAATATTTCTCTATAGTTCCATTTTCTCTAATAGCTCGCAGGAAAAAGGAACTCAAAAATCTTTCTGTTTTCGATTTGATTTTCTTATTTTATTATGATGATCATGTTCGCATGCGGAAGAGAAAGTTGGTGAAAGAAATTTCGCAAATATATCTCACCGGAACAAATAAAGCCTTTCTTTTTATGATTTCCACCCCAATTCCTGCATCATTTCCTTACACACTCTCCCCTATATCGCGATAATACAAAACGAGCTGCTCTTCTCTGCACTTTCTCTAAATCGTCCATCAGTTCCACCTGGTGTAGATCCCACAATGCGCAGCAATGTTACAAAATAGGACGCACAAGTTTAGTGTAGGTACTTTATTTTAGTGGAACTGTTGCATCTTCTGTGTTCTGCCAACGAAACGTAGACTTTGGTTCGCTTTTCCTACAATATTTTCTATATGTTCTTACCAATTTAAGTTGCTCGTAATTGTTATTCATTGGTACTTTACTGTTTTATGGAGTGAATGAAGTTTAACGGATTTTTAATGGTCATATGGAAGGCTTCATACCCATCATTATAAAGGGTCAACTGCCAATTTTTGCACCATCCAGATATCTTATCTAAAACATTTTGTAGTTGCTTTTGATCTTCTGGTGACTTTAAATGACAGCATCATCCACGAAGTCTAAGGGAGCTCGTCAGATTTTCTCCTAAATCGTTTATAAGATAAGGAACCAGTAGGGGCCCCAGAACACATCTCTGAGTAACGGCAGATATCACTTCTACTCGATGACTTACAGTCAGTTACTGTGTCCTTTCTGATAGGAACTCCAGGGTCAAATCGTACTATGGCGATATACCATAAGCACGCAATTTGATTAGAAGACGCTTTTTGAGGTACAATGTCGAAAACCTTCGGGAAATCTATAAACAGGGAGTCTGACATCCCTTATCGATAGCACTTATCACATCACGTGAGTATAGAGCTAGCTGTGTTTCACAAGAACGATACTTTCTGAATATATGTTGACTATGGATCAATAGGCTGTCCTCTTCGGGATAGCTCATAATATTTGAGGAAAATGCATGTTCTAAATTACTGCTGCAAACCGACGTCAATGTTATAGGCCTGTAATTTTGCGGATCACTCCTATTGCCTTTCTTGAATGTTGGAGTGACCTGTCGAACTTTCCAGTCTTTGGGTACAGAACGTTCGCTGAGCGGGCGGTTGTATATGATAGCTAGGTTACGGGGCTATTGCATCAGCATACTGTGAATGGAACCTAATACAATCAGAACCGGCAGACTTACTTTTGTTGATTTAAGTTGCTTTAATGCTCTAGGGGTATCTACTTCTAAATTACTCTTGCCGGCAGCTGTTCTTGAGAGGAATTCTGGAGTATTTGTTTCATCTCCTTTAGTGAGGAATTTCGTAAATCTGTATTAAGCAACTCTGTTTTAGCAGATATATATATATATATATATATATATATATATATATATATATATATATATATATATATAATTATTGTTTGATAAAAAAACGGCGTGTACCACTCATTTTAGTTAATTTATCACAAATAGATGAAATATCTTCAGTTATAAGTTAAGGAATGATTCTGTACGTCAAAAGTATGGTCTAAGAAAGAATTATTACATAGTTAAAATATTGTTTTTCATTACGATACAAACACGCAAATCCTTAACTCACAAAGTATTTGTCGGTCTTGCTGCCTTAGTCCATCGAACTCCTCAATATCACTGGTGGGCGTAACATAATGAAAACATGTCCGAGGTTTGATTTTATTAGTGACTCTTCCTCTAAATCAAATTTTGAAATATTTGTAACCCTGGTCATCCGCCGCTAGAATTATGAACTAATTAAAGTAACTTAAACTAACTTATACTATGGACAACACACACACGCATGCCCGAGGGAGCACTCGAACCTCCGACGCAAGCGACAGTGGGACCCGTAAAGTGACGTTCCAGACCGCACGGCGATTCCCGCGCGGTATTCTTCTTCTACACAGTGGCAATATTCATTATAGTCTCCATTACAGGCGATATATTTCCGTCCTCGTTAAATCCAACACTCGAATCCTCTTTGGAAAAATTCAGATTTGCATTGTTCGACCCACTTCTTGTGTTGTGCTTACTGAATCCCAAAATTATAGAAACTGTATGAACGAATTCCAGTTCATCATCATGGGCACTATACTTGTAAAAAGCAAAAATCATCCAGATCACATAAAACTAAATCTGAGTGACCGGCGGTGGATTTGAACAATCGTCCTCCCGAATGACAGTCCAGTATGTTACCAGTACGCCACCTTGATCGGTGATGGAATTCGAAGGATGAGATGTCGATCTCCTCGAGTGGGTGGGTGTGGGTTGGAGGGCGGCCTCTGGGTTGTTCGAACTGACAAAACTCGCCGTGTTCTACGCCATTCCGTTAACCATTTTGCACACACACGCTGCACTGCCGAAACAATTCGACCCAGACGAGCAGCGATATCCCAGATGGGTGCATCGCATTCTCTCGTGTCACTAATAAATGTCTGTAAATCTATAGGACGTCACTGTTGCGGTTATCAGTCCCTAGGTGTAAAACTACTTAAACTAGCATCAACTAACATAACGACAACGCAAACACACACATACACACACACGCACACACACACACACACACACACACACACACACACACACACACATACACATACACATACACACACACACACACACACACGCACACGCACGCACGCACACGCACATGCCAGAGGGTGGAATCGGATCTCCGACGGGGAACAACCACGCGCTCCGCAGCAAGACGCCATTCCACCGCGTCATGTTAGTAATATGCCCTCGTTCAAACTCAGCGATTTGCCGGCACGGTTCCCGCATACGTCTGCAAGGCATCCTCTGCGTCGGGTCAAGTCACACTGACTAATTACCCTTGGTTTACATTTACGACAAGAGCGTAGGCTACTTTACCGCCACGTGCTGTTGCGTCGCGATGTCAATGTTTACCTCTAACCCGCAGGCCGACTCGGTTCAAACGCTAATAATTTCAGCAGGAGATACTAATTTACATGTCATTTGAGTATTTAATTAGAATGTCTAGCCTTTCGAGATGGTAGTTTTTATTATTATTTTTTTTTTACTGGTGTTACAGAATAACGGGATTGTTTGAAATGAGTAGTGGCAGCCTTGGACAGGTGGCAGCAATGCGAGTTCGTGACAGCGAGTAAAAGATCCGCCATTTCAGTTATCATGGATCAGTGTAACGGACAACAGCGTGCGTTAGCCGTAAAAAGTTGTATAAAAACAATGACAGTTTGGTAACGGGGCAAAGGGAGTTTCGACGGTTTTGTAATTTAGGACGTCATAATGTCGTTCAGTCGAAATACACGATAAAAATGTTGGTACGGAGCACATGGCATTCAAATCGGAAATAAGCAACAGTAGTTGAAATGTCCTGGAGAGTGTTCGCATAATTCTTCGTGATCATTTAAAATTTCAGCCGTTCGAACTGCAGATGGACAACGAATACCCTTTACGGTGGGGATTCTTTCAACAAATGATAACAAAAATAAACAATGACAATGAATTTCTAAACAGTCAGTCTTCCCCTTGACTACGATGATGGTGAATATCATCGATAGCTTGACGCAGCAAAGTGAACCGAGAACTTTTTATGCGATTTCTAAACAAGTTGAATATGTCAGAAGAGGCACACTTTCATCTCACAGGTTGTGTGAATAAACAGAACTACCCTTAGGGTAAAAAGACAAATACTAATGACGTCCATGAGCGCCCTTTACACGCTAGTAAAGTGACAGTATGGTGCGGTGTTTCATCACTAAGGGTTATAGAACAGTATTTTTCCGCCAATGGACAGGGAAACAGAACAACTGTCAATGCCGATCGTTACGTAGAGATGTTACGAACTTGGGTTATACCTGCAATGAACAACTTTCCAAACGTTAAGGAACCTTGGTTCCAAAAGGACGGAGCGACGTCACACTCTACACGGCATGGACCAAAGACTGCGCATATCCCTATCTCTGCCGTGTTACGGTTACAAATCACATCCAAAATTTACCCGAGTCACGTGACTTAATTTTCGTCATTATGAGCAACACTGTTTCTCATATACGAGTGAAATCATGCGTTGATTTTAACAATAAAACGACTTCTCGTATTCAAATTGCACATTTAGTAGGCAAGGGACCGTAATTACTCCACATTATTCACATTAATTCAGTGATTATCGTTTTTACACGTGACCGTATGACAAGTGTTAACAGTTATTTTTACAAGCAACAGAATTACTGATTCTCAGTGTTTGTGTCGCACTGTGACTCTTTTAGTTTTTACAACTTATGAATGTGGTTATCGAAGGGAACACTACTCAAGCTGCTGTTGACTGTGTGTTTGTGTCAGCAAGTAAGTCATTTCTCGTGCATGCTTTCAACAACATTATACAAAGCTAAAAATACATACATACTATTCGTTGCACACTACTAGCCTTTAAAATTGCTGCGCCAGGAAGAAATGTAGATGATAAACGGGTATTCATTGGACAAATATACTAGAACTGACATGTGATTACATTTTCACGCAATTTGGGTGCATAGATCCTGAGAAATCAGTACCCAGAACAACCACCTCTGGCCGTAATAACGGCTTTGATACGCCTGGGCATTGAGTCAAACAGAGATTGGATGGCGTGTACAGCTACATATGCCCATACAGCTTCAACACGGTACCACAGTTCATCAAGAGTAGTGACAGGCGTATTGTGACGAGCCAGTTGCTCGGCCATCATTGACCAGACGATTTCAGTTGGTGAGAGAACTGGAGAATGTGCTGGCCAGGGCAGCAGTCGAACATATTCCGTATCCAGAAAGGCCCTTACAGGACTTAGAACATGCGGTCGTGCGTTATCCTGCTGAAATGTAGGGTTTCGCAAGAAACGAATGAACGGTAGAGCCACGGGTCGTAACACATCTGAAATGTAACGGCCACTGTTCAAAGTACCGTCGATGCGAACAAGAGGTGACGTGCACCCAGGTTCGTCGTTGCGTACACCATCGCAGGCTCTCCTGTCTGTGATGCAGCGTCAAGGGTAACCGCAGCCATGGTCTCCGAGCTGATACTCCATGCTGCTGCAAATGTCGTAGAACTGTTCGTGCAGATGCTTGTTGTCTTGCAAACGTCTCCATCTGTTTACTCAGGGATCGGGACGTGGCTGCACAATCTGCTACAGCCATGCGGATAAGATGCCTGTCGTGTCGACTGCTCGTGATACGAGGCCGTTGGGATCCATCACGGCGTTCCGTATTGCCCTCCTGAACCCACCGATTCCATATTCTCCTAACAGTCATTGGATCGCGATACGATAAACCGCAATCGCGATAGGCTACAATGCGACCTTTATCGAAGTCGGAAACGTGATGGTACGCACTTCTCCTCCTTACACGAGGCATCACAACAACGTTTCACCAGGCAACGCCAGTCAACTGCTGTTTGTGTATGAGAAATCGGCTGGAAACTTTCCACATGTCAGTACGGTGTAGGTGTCGCCACCGGCGCAAGCCTTGTGTGAATACTCTGAAAAGCTAATCATTTGCATATCACAGCATCTTCTTCCTGTCGGTTAAATTTCTGGTCTTCTTCGTGGTGTAGCAATTTTAAAGGCCAAGAGTGTGTATAAAATCACCTTTTGTCGAGGGGATGAATGATGCTTCCTCATCACAATATTATTTAATTTATCAGATAATTTTTTGCTTGTATTACGTTTGGCATCACCGTCTGTGGCAAAAGCCTTAAAATATAAACGGTTGCACTGTGTTACAATCGGACATTACGGATGAAAACCGAGTTCAGTTCTAATATAAGCACAACAAAACATTTCAAACGTATTGTTGAGGAATCGTAAGAAAGTGATGCTGCCAGTCAAACTGATATTTGGTATTCTACTCCTGTGTAAACTAGAAAGTAGAAGCGTCACAGTGCAACGAAAACAATCTTTCGCTTAAACTTTGCAGTTCTTCCTTGTAGAAAGAACTGTCAATACGTTTCATCGAGGTACACGTAAAAACTTTAACCATCGCATTAATATTTTCAAGTCCGGAGAACTAACGCCAACTGTACTACTAAAGATGTAATAAGAATACGATAAGACGTTTAATTGTTAAAATTTACTCTTAATTTCCAAAACAAAATAGTAGAACAGCAACCCTCGGTTGCATTTCACAATGTTCGTAATGATGAAAACGGTTTCCTGCCCCGAGTGACGTTATTTAATGTTGGTTTCAGTATAACGACGCATGCGCAGTCTATGCTATATATGGTCTGTGCTACACGGCAGTCAATGCTATGATTGTGACAATTGTTCGGTAACATCCCCTGGCCCATAACATCGCCAGATTACCGCTTTGTGATTTTTTTTCTTGTGGGGCTACCTCAAGACCAAAGTCTACACGACTCGATCAAGAACCCTGGATTGAGTTTTTTGTAAGCTGTCATGTTTTATCTTGTGTATTTTTTATATATTGATTAAGTACAATGTTGCACTTGTTATTTTATACCCAATTTTTTAACAAGATGACCAGATTGTAATATGTATGTGACCAGATTATGGTGAGACAGTTCACCGACACCGGTAGTCAGTGAATAAATTATTAATGTGAGATCTTGGCATTTCATTTTGAAAACTATAAAACGATTAGATCGCCTCCAAACCCGTCTATGTCAGGCAATCTTAACACTGGATGAGTTAAAACAGAGAATTCGGGATGAAATTGACGGTATACCAGCTGAGATGCTGCGGTCAATGAGGAATCTCCAAAACAAATTTCACTAATGTATTAGGACAGGAGGACACCATCTGAAGGACGTAATTTTAAATATAATAAATTTCGTAAATGACAAAGTAGTAAGATTTTAATTACTATGAATTAAATATCTCTCCTTCATCACTTCTAGTTTTATTGGAGTTTGGAAGTGATCCAATTCTACTGTGTCACCCTGTTTTTGAATCCATGAATGTATGTTGGTTCATCGCGGTACAACGATAGAGTAAGCTACACGTATGAAAGATGTTGCCTGTGTGCGGAGAACAGTGATGGAGGAGACACAATAAAGATAAAAACTAACGGGAGAGCACACAGGAAGAAGACTGTCTATGACGCGTAGCGAATGCTCGTGAAAGTAGTCGTGTTGGCCTTTATGCGTGAAACGAACGAGATACGAACAAAGAACGCGCTTCAAGGAACAAAGGTAAACCTCGGCGGTAAACTTTCTCCCTCCGTCCTCGAAGAAAATCATGTGAGAGATACCGTTCACCATACGATAGACAGTTCTTAGAACATGCCTTGGGCGCAGTGTAGCCGGAAAGTTGCAAAACAGACATTGCCGAACGGTTTAGTCTGGTTGCGTTAGTTGCGTAACAGTTTTAAATTGCAACGGAGTATTGTTTCCTAGTTAGACGGAGTGGATCAAGGGCAGAAATTGGAGCTGTACGCGAAGCTTTGGAGCGGCAGACGGAGTCTGTAAATTTCCTGTCATACACAACGCATACAGCCGAAACATTCCACCTACTTCTAAAATGTTCAGCAAACTGAGCGATATCTGAATGGCAGAGTATACTAAAATTTCGTGTGTAAGTGTGCAGTTGAAGAGGTATGTCGAGAAGTGGCAGCTAACCCTATAGCAGCCAGTTGAGTATGATGAAAGTAAAGATTGGTTTTGTAGCGCAGTGTATGACTAATTTGGTCACAGAAAAAAAAATATGGAAAGCTTACCGCTAAACAGTAGTCGTGTGCAGGTTCAAATGCACCTGGGTCGAGAAAAGACTGTTGCTGATGTACCACGTTCAGGTCAACTGACAATGAGCAAAAAGACATAAGAAGTGCAAGTGTGAAGACTAGGGGCAAGAACTGCCGACTGTCTTTGAAGATGAGGGTGACTAAATTGAGCGCCGGCCGCGGTGGCCGAGGGGACTAAGCCGCTCCAGTCACGGTCTGCACGGCCACTACGGTCGGGGTTTCGAATCCCCCCTCGGGCATGGATATTTGTGCCGTCCTAGTTCGTAAGTAGTTCATAAGTAGTTTGTAAGTTTAGGGACTGATGACCCCGTAGTTAAGTCCCATAGACTATACAAACATTTGAACATTTGAACTAAATTGAGCGTCAGAAAAGTTTTGACTTCTTTATTCACAAATATCTGTGTTTACTAATAAACCAAAATCGACATGGAAGGAGATTGCTATCGATTTCATTGATTCATATGACCCAGTCCCATCTTTTCTGCATAACTTTATGGCAAAAGAAAGACTAACACTATTGGGTTTCCTTGGCTTCCCAACGACTCACATCTGACACATTTAACACGGAACGTTTGGAAGCACACGGATCATGCTTGGAATAAAGTTCGATCATAAAAAAAACAATGATCTGTGTTTTTTCCATGTGAAAGGTATTTTGCCACAAGTCACATTTTAATAAAGTATTAAGATACAACATAGGAGGGTAATTATACAAGATTATCCAAACTCCTGATAATAGAAAACCAAGCCATAATTGTAACTCAATCTTTACAACTCTTGTAACCACTTTCTGAGTCATCTACATTGAAAGCCAGCCTACTACTGAGTAGCATTCGATGATAAGGAAAAAAAGAAAACAGTTTTGTCGGCAATATAAATCTCGTGTGGGATTAAGTATTGTAAGGAAATAATTTTTCAAAATTTTTACTGAAGTTTTCAGCAGCCACTGTATGACCCTAAAATGTTTCAGCCGTCACTGATAGTTGACCTATTCCGTGAGGAAATATTCCCAGCCAACCTTGGCTGGCAGTGAAGTTATAAACACCATCGGGTAGTTTGCTATTTCACTTTAGCGAGATTTCCTGCACAATTGGACCAGATATTGGAACTCCACGCTCTTTTTTCTCATTAAACCAAACAACTAATGTTTCATCCAGTGTTTCATTTCTTGATTTCATTATTCTACCACGATTCTACAAACTATCTTTAGTCATAATTTTAAAGCAGTTATCTTCAATTTCCTTTCGGATCTTCTTCCAGACTGATACAGTTAATGTCCCTAAACCACATTGTGCGGCTATGTTTTCAGCAGTTCTCCACTGTCTGTTCTGTTTACTGGTTACAACTTTTTGTCCATCGAAACAATCACTTGCTTTCGCTTCGGAGCCATTTCTCTCACTAAGCTAAAGCACAATACTGCTAGAGAACATATCAATAATGACCACAGTAAATGTAACTGAAAGCGTGGGACCGGCGTTCTCTCACTCCCCTGAGGTGCTAATATAACACACATAAAGTGCACCGTACTTCATTAATAAGTCCATACCACACATTAACGCAAAAAAGAAAAAACCACCCGGATGAACCGGAAATCCGACTAATCCCAAAACCATTCCGCTACAACTAATTATAACAGTGCAGACTATACTCATCTTACACACCTGATACTGCTTATGTTAAGTCCTCAGAGTAAAATTACAGTACTTGGATAAATTAAGTAGAAGAGAAAATGTACACATCTCACTAGAGCCACGATTTTACATTCAAAATTAATTTCACATTCAAGTAGTCCAATATCAAAAGTCACACTATTTACATTTTTCAAATGCTGATACGTCTTGGCTATAATCTCCCTTTCGAAAGCATATTGCAAGGCCCGTTTATACTTTGGTGCAGAAACTTCATTGTAGATCACAGAGTCATGTTTAAACGATAAAATAGCTATCTCGTATATCTTCCACTTCGTGTTAACCAACTTACTGAAATCCACCATCTGCCGTTTGAGGATAAATTTAACCACTTAAGATGTTGAAACATTTCTCCCAAATTGTTAATATATTACCAGGTGGGACTGACGGATGATATTGAGAAGGTTCAGAGAAGGGCAGCTCGTTTTGTTTTATCACGTTACGGGGGGAAAAGCGTCACGAAAATGTTGCACGAATTGGGGTGGAAATCATTAAAAGAAAGACGTTATTCATTGCGGCGTGATCTGTTTGCGAAGTATCAATCACCGACTTTTACTTATGAATGTGAAAATATTTTGCTAGCACCCACCTACTTAGGGAGACAGGACCATCCAAATAAAATAAGAGAAATCAGATCGAAAACGGAACGATTTAGGTGTTCTTTCTTCCCGCGCGCTATTAGAGAATGGAACGGTAGAGAAAAGTTATGAAAGTGGTAAATGAACCCTCTGCCAGTCACTTAAATGTGATTTGCAGAGTATCGATGTAGATGTAGATGTAGATATTGTTTTATTTAAATAATATCTGTATACAAATATCTTTGAAATTGAATAGCTCCTTCAACTTCAAAGTACACTATTCCGTGATTTTAACAAAGAAAAAAATGAAAGAAATATTCATCTGAATGATATCAGTGCAAAACTCAGATTATATTTTATGAAAGCTATCACTGACAGCGCTATAAAGATAGAACGTGGCATTTACGTGAGTCATGAAAAGGCGCCTCTGTTTTTAAAATAATGGTAAAATGCAGCACTGTTAAAGAAAAAGCAAGCTACGCACGAAGAAAGTAAGTAAAAACCTGTGGTTGACGGAAAACCGCCGTGAACCTGTTGGAGACATCATTTATTATCACAATCATTTACTAACAAAGTCCACGGCTAGCTCAAATAGTTAAAACTGAAATTTAATAAGTCGTCTCAAAATCTCAAGATCGTATTCAGAACAAATATTTAGTAAAAGAATAGAATGAAAACGATTCTTATTCTGATCACATTTCCAACAATTAGTTTGGTAATTAGATCTAATGGCGGAATCAGTTGTGCTGAAAAATAAATTGCATCATAGTTAATAAAATGTGAGAAGGAAAAATAAAGGAATCAGATTTCTACTAAATGAGAACACTTTCGAAGTTCGGCTGAACTGCAGAGCTTATAATTGGATTTACAAAAGCAGCATATCTACATAAAACTTAAATCACTTACATAGTTCGAAAAATTCGTAATAATTATAGAGCCCAACTCATTTATGACTTTCATGTCTCAATGTTCGAACAAGAAGAAGAAATGGATACGTATAACCTGTCTTTATAGATTGGAAAAATTGAACTTTTTCATCGTCTTTGTATTCTTTGCACAAAGGTTTACATATATTAATCAATTTTCTAAGAATAGTAAGTCCATATGACTGTGAGCAACTTAATATATTAATATTTACGAAAAATTTCAAGAAAATATGCAAATATGAAAATAAATTAATTTTAAATATCGGAAAATATGAAACTTCTGGTACGTGTAGGCACACGTAACATTAAAATGTGTAGGATGTGTGTGTTCAAGGTGTTCAAATGTATGTTAAGCCTAAGGGACTTACCTGCGGGGCCATCAGTCCCTAAACTTACAAACTACTTAGGCACTACCTTATACTAAAGACGACACAAACATCCATGCCCGAGGGGGCATTCGAACCCAAGATCTTAGATGTGTGTGTCTTATGTGTGTGTGTGTGTGTGTGTGTGTGTGTGTGTGTGTGTGTGTGTGTTGTGGTATGATACCTAGATCAAGCAGAGTTTTCTTGACACTGTGAATTTAAAATATATTGATACAATGACGCCATATAGTTATGTATAGCCACGGTAGAGTATCCGAGCGATCTAAGGCGCGTTACTGTGGAGCGCGCGGTTGCTCGCCGTCGGAGGTTCGAGTCCTCCTTGGGGCATGGGTGTGTGTGTTTGTCCTTAGATTAGTTTTAAAAAAATTATGATGATATGATGATTGGCGTTTTAGGGCGCTCAACAGCGAGGTCATCAGCGCCCGAGGTTAGTTTAACTTAGCTTAAGTAGTTGTAAGCTACGGACTGGTGACCACGCAGTTTGGTCCGATAGATTTACAAACATTTTAGTTATGTATAATTTCCCTTCTGTAGTATTAATATTAGTTATTTTCTCTCTTATAAAATATTCGCCACGGTAGCTCGGTGTACGGGGCGGTAGCTCAGTACACTCGCTCAGAGCATTAAGTGCAGCCTATAATTAAAAATAATAATATTAAAAAGAGCGCCGTTTTCATCGATTAACAACGAACAAATACAATCGCAAAGAATAGATGTACCCATACGGGGGAAAGCGTCACTAACATCCAGAGGGGCCGGATTCGATTCTCAGCAGGGTATTTGGTGTTCTGTGCTGTCCCCATTATCATTTTCATCATAACCGACAAGCACGTCAACCCTGATACGGCAAATAAAAAGGACTTGACGGCCTAACGATTCAGATGGTATCTCCCGGCCAAAATGCCATACTTCTTTTTTTTAATATACTAAATGTAACTTTTTGTAAAATGCAACGTTTTGCATTGGACTTAGACGGGCCACAAAATTTTTAATGACCGATTGTTATTCCAAACATGGTGTCGTGCTGTTCCCCAGCGTTCGGGGTCAACGGTGACCTTTGTCAGAGGTACAAACCATCCAAAGTTCAGCACCGAGAAGTTACTAACAGTATTTCTCTAAATTTATTGCATCATTTCCTGACATTCATACCTAAAGGTCAAACCGCTAACGTCGTATTTTACGATGCTGTCTTGAAAATGTTGCTGCTACGCATTGGGAGTGGCTCTGCTACTTGGCTAGGCGTCGCCTCTTCCTCCGTACTCCCCAACACAGTTCTTTTTTCCAGTATTTGAAAGTTATTCTCAGAAGTATATACACCTATCAAAACAATTAGAAGATCAGTTGAGATCTCTAGGTTCTGAAGTATTATCATCGGCAGAATGAACTAAAATTGTTAGACGTCTTTCTATCGGTTCTACGAAGTGGAGGCAAGAACATCGCAGTAACCGAGATAGTGTTAATGACAAAAAGTTGCTGCAGAGGGGGTAGGTGTTGTGTTTACCAAACGAATTACACAAGCAGTTCGGTTCACATAGTGTAGTGAGCTTACCCGAAGCTATGGCATGGAGACCCATAGGAAGGTTAGAAGCGGAACAAAGAGATCTGCAGCTATTGGAGTGTAATTTGCAGGGTCTGGACGCGATTTCAGACATTAGAAGCCGTTAAAAGAAGGAAAGGTCTAGGTCGTCCAGTGGTAACATCAACAAGAGATGATTGCTATCTCCAGTTTAACAGACTGTCGACACAAGAGGATATATGCAGCTCAGCTGCAATGCACCCTCCAGGCAGCAACAGGACGCGCAATATCAACACGGCCAAAATTCGCCTTTGACAATGTGACTCTACACACGGAAGCCCTATGATGTGTGTGTCATTAAAACCGCGACCCCGTTTAGCCCGCAGAAACTGGGCGGAGGAACATGGATTGGAGTCGTAACGAAGGGCGCCGGGTTCTGTTCAGAGATGAGTCAAGATTTTGTGTTCTGTCGGACAGTCGTCGTTTTCTCATCTGAAGAGAACGCGGAACTCGGTACAATCATCCTTATAATAAGGGAAGCATCAACATATCATGTACTGGACGAATGGTGTGGGCAGGAGTCAGTATTGCCGGACGTACGGACTTCTATGTCGTTCAGAATAGCGTTTTGACTGCTTCGAGGTATAGAGACGAGTTTCTTCGACCTTTTGTTGTGTCCTACACTGGTGCCATAGGAGATGGGTTCCTTCTGGTGGACGATAACCCTCGTTCCCACAGAGCTGCTCTGGTGGACATCATGCTTGAAGCTGAGGGAAGTGAACAAATGGTGTGGTTACCTTGTTCACCGAACTTAAACCCGATTGAGCAGGTCTGGAATGCACTTTGCAAACGCATTGCATCCCGACCAGCGTCATCCACAACGGCTGCAGAGCTGGATATTGAAGTCATGGAAGAATGGCCAAATATCCCTCAAGAGCTGCTTGATAACCTCATACTGTCCGTGGCACGCAGGTGTGCAACTGTACTGGCCGTCCGAGGTGATTATACATCGTATTAGAGGGCAATGAGAATGATTTTTCACCAATTGTTAACGTCGGATTCAGTGCAAAATTGTATTTGGCACTCCTCAAATATCCAAGGTTTCTGACAAACTTACCAAATTACATAACGAAAGTATTCTGTTAGAATTGTGTTGTTGTTGCTGTCTTCAGTCCGCAGACTGGTTTGGTGCAGCTCTCCATGCTGCCCTGTCCTGTGCAAGTCTCTTCATCTGAGAATACCTTAGGCAACCTGCATCCTATTGAATCTGCTTACTATATTCGTCCCTCGGTCTCCCTCTACGATTTTTACCCCACACACTTCCTTCTAATGCTAAGTTGACAATTCCTTGATGTCTCAGAATGTGTCCAACCAATCTATCCCTTCTCTTAGGACATGCCAGAAACTCTTTTTCGCCCCGATTCGGTTCATCTACATCTACATCGATACTCTGCAAATCACATTTAAGTGCCTGGCAGAGGGTTCATTAACCACCTTCATAACTTTTCTCTACCGTTCCATTCTCTAATAGCGCGCGGGAAGAAAGTACACCTAAATCGTTCCGTTTTCGATCTGATTTCTCTTATTTTATTGGGATGGTCATGTCTCCCTAAGTAGGTGGGTGCTAGCAAAATATTTTCACATTCAGAACTAAAAGTCGGTGATTGAAACTTCGCAAACAGATCACGCCGCAATGAATAACGTCTTTCTTTTAATGATTTCCACCCCAATTCGTGCAACATTTCCGTGACGCTTTCCCCCCCGTAACGTGATAAAACAAAACGAGCTGCCCTTCTCTGAACCTTCTCAATATCTTCCGTCAGTCCCACCTGGTGAGGGTCCCACAAGGGGCAACAGTACTCCAAGAGAGGACGCACAAGTGTGATGTAGGCAGTCTCTTTGGTGGAGCTGGTGCATCGTCTAAGCGTTCTGCCAATGAAACGTAACCTTTGGTTCGCCTTCCCCACAATATTTTCTATGTGTTCTCTCCAGTCAAAGTTGTTCGTAATTGTAACTCCTAGGTATTTGGTAGAATTTACGACCTTAAGGTTTGACTGATTTATCGCGTAATTGAAGTTCAGCGGATTTCTTTTAGTGGTCATGTGTATTACTTCACACTTTTCTTTATTTAGTGTCAATTGCCAATTTTCGCACCAAGTAGAAATTTTGTCTAAATCGCTTTGCAGTTGCTTTTGATCCTCTGTTGACTTCACTAACCGATAAACGACAGCATCATCCGCGAACAGTCTAAGGGAGCTATTCAGATTATCTCCTAAATCGTTTATAAACACGAGGAAGAGTAGGGGACCAATAACGCTTCCCTGTGGAACGCCAGATATCACTTCTGTTTTACTCGATGACTTACCGTCAATTACAACGAACTGTGTCCTTTCTGATAGGAAATCGTGAATCCAATCGCACAATTGGGGAGATATTCCATAAGCACGCAATTTCATTAGAAGCCGCTTGTGGGGTACAGTATCAAAAGCCTTCCGGAAATCCAGAAATATGGAATCGATTTGAGATCCCTTGTCGATGGCACTTAACACTTCATGTGAATAAAGGGCAAGCTGTGTTTCGCAAGAGCGATACTTTCTGAATCCGTGCTGACTATTGGTTAATAGGTCGTTCTCTTCGAGGTAGTACATAATATTCGAACAAAGTATATGTTCCAAAATCCTACTGTAAATCGACGTCAATGAGATAGGCCTGTAATTTTGGGGATCACTCCTATTGCCTCTCTTGAACATTGGAGTAATTTGGGCAACTTTCCAGTCTTTGGGTACGGATCTTTCGCTGAGTGATCGGTTGTAAATTATAGCTAAGTACGGAGCTATTTCATCAGCATACTCTGAGAGGAATCTAGTTGGTATACAATCTGGCCCGGGAGATTTATTTTTGTTTAGTGACTTAAGTTGTTTTACTACTCCAGGAACATCTACTTCTAAGTTTCGCATGCTGGCAGCTGTTCTTGGATTGAATACTGGAGTGTTCACTTCGTCTTCTTTGGTGAAAGAATTTCGGAAAGCCGTGTTTAGTAATTCTGCCTTAGCATTACTGTCGTCGGTAGTATTACAATTGCTATCGCGTAGTGAAGGTATTGTTTGTGTTTTGCCGCTAGTGTACTTCACATATGACCAGAATTTCTTTGGATTTTCTGCAAGATTACGAGACAGGATTTCGTTGTGGAAACAACTATAAGATTCTCGCATTGAAGTCCGCGCTAGGTTGCGAGTTTCAGTAAAAGATTGCCAGTCTTGTGGATTCTGTGTCTTTTTTAATTTTGCATGCGTTTTCCTTTGTTTCTGCAACAGTGATCTGACCTGTTTTGTGTACCACGGGGGTCAGCCCCCTCTTTTATTAATTTATTTGGTATAAATCTCTCGATTGCTACTGATATTATGTCTTTGAATGTAAGCCACAACTGATCTACACTCGCATTTTTAGTTTTGAAGGACTGGAGACTATCACTCAGGAAAGCGTGAAGCGAATTTTTATCTGCTTTATTGAATAGATATATTTTTCGTTTATTTTTGGTGCATTTGGGAATTTCGATATTCAGTTTCGCTACTACAACTCGATGTTCGCTAATCCCTGTATCTGTTTTGATGCTCTTTACTATCTCGGGATTATTTGTTGCTAGGAGATCAAGATTATTTTCGCAACCACGTACTATTCTAGTGGGTTCATGAACTAACTGTTCGAAGTAGTTCTCAGAAAAAGCATTCAGAACTAGTTCGGACGATGTTTTATATTTGCCCCCGGTTTTGAATACGTAATTATGCCAACATATCGAGGGTAAATTAAAGTCGCCACCGATAATAACAGTATGCTTCGGATACCTATTTGAAATATGATTCAAGCTTTCTTTGAACATTTCTGCAACCGCATCGTCTGAGTCAGGGGGCCGATAAAAAGATCCAATTATTAATTTATTTCGGTGGTCAGGTATAACCTCTACCCAGACCAATTCACAGGAAGTATCTGCCTCAATTTCGTTGCAGGATAAACCGTTTGTAACAGCAATAAACACGCCACCCCCTGTTTTATTTAGTCTATCCTTTCTGAAGACCATTTGGCCCTTTGAAAAAATTTCGGCCGAATTTATCTCAGGCGTCAGCCAGCTTTCAGAACCTATAACGATTTGTGCCTCAGTACTTTCTATCAGCGCTTGGAGCTCTGGGATTTTCCCAACACAGCTACGACAATTTACAACTGTTACACCAATGGTTTTTATGTCTACTTTCTTCCCGTGTCTGACCTGCGCCCTTTGAGACTGAAACCCATTTTGTGTATTCCCGAGGCCATCTAACCTAAAAAACCGCCCAGTCCACGCCACACAGCCCCCGCTACCCGTGTAGCCGCTTCCTGAGTGTAGTGGACTCCTCATTAGTTACGTGATATACCCATCTAATTTTCATCATTCGTCTGTAGCACCACATTTCAAAAGCTTCTATCATCTTTCTATCTGAACTCCTTATCGTCTACGTTTCACTCCCATACAATGCTACATTCCAGACAAATGCTTTCACAAAGGACTTCCTAACATTTAAATTAATATTGGATGTTAACAAGTTTCGCTTCTTTAGAAACGCTTTTCTTCCCAAAGCCATTCTGCATTTTATATCTTCTTTACTTCAGCCATCAGAAGTTATCTTGCTACCCAAATAACAAAATTCATATACTACTTTTATTATCTCATTACCTAATATAATTCCTTCAGCATCGCAGGATTTTCTGACATTCCATTCCATTACCTTCGTTTTACTCTTGTTAATGTTCATCTTACATCTTCCTTTCAAGACCCTGTCCATTCCACTCAATTGATCTTCCAGATCCTTTGAGGTTTCTGACAGAATTACTATGTCATCGGCAAACCGCAATGTTTTTATTTCTTCTCCCTGCACTTTAATGCCATCTCCAAAAGCCTGTTCTTGCCCATCCTGCTGATATGTCCATAAGATTTCTACATTCTTTTTCTAAAGATGTTACTGTGTCTATATGTTTGTAAATCTTTCTTGTCGTTCTCTTTATCCAATTTTCTTCACGAAAAACGGGTCCGAGTATTTTCCTTAGAAAGTTATTTAACTACTTTTCAATTTCTGTTAGTTTCTAATGACCACGAATCAATGTAGTTTCTGCGGCGTAGAGTGTTTCGGGTAGACCTACCATTTTGTAATTACTGCCGCGAGAAACGGAAGCGTGGTCTAAGGCGTCATGCTACGGACTAGGTGGCCGCTCCCGCTGGAGTTCCTTCCTTGGGGATATGTGTGTGTGTGTGTGTGTGTGTGTGTGTAAGTTAGTTTAAGGAGGTTCGAGTCCTCCCTAGGGCATGGGTGTGTGTGTTGTCCGTAGGTTAGTTTACCTTAGTTTAAGTAGTTTGTAAGATACGGACTGATGACCACGCAGTTTGGTCCGATAGATTTACAAACATATGAAGAAGCTCATAAACAATGTGACTGAAGCAACGATAATCACAGGAAAGTTCAAAGGTAAGGATGTTCTTATTCCAAGAATACCACTGATTCGAACCATTTAGACTTTTATTTCAATCAGGCTCGCGACTGTTCAGAAAATGTTCAAATGTTAGTAAATCTATCGGACCAAACTACGTGGTCATCAGTCCGTAGCTTACAAAGTATTTAAATTAAGGTAAACTAACCTAAGGACAAACACACACACCCATGTCCCAGGGACGACTCGAACCTCCGACGGCGAGCAACCGCGCGGTCCGCAGCGAGGCGCCTTAGACCGCTCGGCTACTCCACCGCGGCGGTCGGGACTGCAATAACAATAAATAAGATCAGAGACAGGAGGAGGCATAGAGAATGAAATTGATTTAAAAAAGGGGATGGGGGGGGGGCGCATGATATAGACGCAGAGTGGTGTGAAGGTGTTGGAAAAAGATAGGGGAGGAGAAGATGGACAAAGGAAGGGTGGGAATAGTGGAGGAATAAAGGTACAGACATAGGGAGAAGAAGAGATTAGTGAATATATCCCATACACATTAGGTACTGCGGAGCGTTGCCTGGTTTACTGGTCTAAAATAAATATTAGTTAGGATAATATTGTAGAAAGTGTTCAGAGAAAGGAGATTGAAGAACAAAATATCGTTTCGCGTCATTGAGCTGCAAGTGTTATTTATAGGTTACTCGTGTTCCCGCCCTGCGGCCCCCTGCTATTGTCTCTGCGAGGCGACAGGTATGCGCTGGGCCGGACAGCCCTCGCCGTGGGGGCAGCGACCCGGCCGGGCTATAGGTTAGCGGCGTTATCATTTCTCACGCAAGTGATAATTGAAAGCTGAAAAGCGGCCATTATAAGGTAGCGACAGCGATTTATGTGCCGGCGCGGCCACACGCAGCTCGCCCTAATGGCGGCTAATAGCGCGCCCCGCTGATGGATGGCCGGCCACCCCCGACTAATTGACGCGAATTAATGCGCCGCCTCCAATCGCGGCCATTTCACGCGCCGCTCCCAGCGCCAATCGCTTAATTGAAAAGATAACACGCCGGCTAACTCCCGAACCGAACTGTTCAAACGGAAGTGTTTCAGTTCCGGACGCCGAGTGCGTAAACGGACGCGAACGCAACTCGGGCCTATAGCCGGTGGTCTCGATTGAGTGCCTCGTGAGGTCAGTGACGCTGTAATTGTATCTAGTCTCTCTCTCCTTCTCTCCGTGTGTGTGTGTGTGCGTATCTCTCTTTATCCTCCCGAATAACCGTGTGTGTTAAAGCATCCGCCTTCGGAACAGGCTGGTTAAAATCTCCCATTGGATGGACCTCGACGGCCGGTCAACATGGATATCGTTATTAGGCGATTTTCCACATCTTGTGCGGCTCGCTAGCACTGTGGTGCCGGCCGCGGTGGCCGAGGGGACTCAGGCGCCCCAGTCACGGTCTGCACGGCCACTACGGTCGGGGGTTCGAATGGATATTTGTGCAGTCCTTAGTGTTAGCTAGTTCATACGTAGTTAAAAAACGCCGGGCGCCGTGGCTCAGCGCGCCCGGTCAGAGGGCACAACGCCCTCTGTACTAAAAAAGCTGAGCCAACAACACACCGAACAAGAACAAACAAAAACGATCAGCGTCCGCAACAAAGAGAAATACCCACTGAACAAAAAAAAAAAAAAAAAAAAAAGTAAGTGGTAGAGTGCCAGACTACAAATCCAAAGGTTGCGGGTTCGATCCCCGGCAGGTCCTGAGATTTTTATCTGTCGCTTTCCACTTTTTTCACCTCTGGCAGTGTTGCTGATGTGAAAAATATCGAGTAGCACCGTGGTTCGGAACCCACGTTAAACTGTAGGTCCCCCTATAACTGGCTGAGTAAGTCAGTTAGAAGGTCGGTGGAAGGAAACGGCATACCACCTCCAAAACAGGACCATGCCTAGTAAAGCACTGTTGTGTTCAAACAAACCAATCTTCGGATTGTTGACTGTTTTACCTTTTTTTTTTTTTTTTTTTTTTTAGTGGGTGAGTATCACGCTGCTGTCGGTCTCACGTCAGTAACACAATTCGTAAACATCTATACACAAATTGTTTGTAAGTTTTTATTTAATAAAAATTAAATAAAATTTAAAAAAGGTTCTATATATATATATATATATATATATATATATATATATATATATATATAAATATTGGACCAAACTGCTACACTCATCAGTCCCTAGACTAACAAACGACCTGATATAACAGACAACACACACCTATGCCAGAGGGACGGCTCGAACCTCCAGCGGGAATGGCCAACCAGCCCGTATCATGACACCTTAGACCACGCGGCCACACCGCGCAGCTCGATGCTCGACGCTCTTGGAGACTGCGTATGGCGCACAAAGAGGACTCAGCAAAATGAATCTTAAAAAGTATGGCGGTTGTTGCCATTTTGCTGTTCAAGACGTGTAGAACGATCTTCCTGTCGCCTACTTACATTTCGCGTAATGATCATATAGACAAGGAAAGACAAATTAGATCTCGTCCGGAGGAATAAAGGCATTCTTTTTTTCCTCGTTCTCTTTGGACAAGCGTCCCGTCCGCCACAAATTCCCATAATTCGCCAGCTATGGTAGTAGCGCCCCGATCGTTCATAGTTAACTGCTCAAAACCATTAGTTGAAAATGATCAAATGTTTGTAAATCTATGGGACGTCACTACTGTGCTCATCAGCCTCTAGGCTGACAAACAAACTAATTTATGCTAAGGACAACCATGCCCGAGTGAGTAATCGAACCTCCGACAGCGAGCAACGGCGTGCTCCGCAGCTAGGCGCCTTAGAACGCTCTGCCCCTCCACCGTACGACATTTTACAGCCTCAACTCTTTTCTTGGGGTTTAGATGGCGTTCACTTACACCCAAACCTCCAGATTCAGATCGGCACCAAACGTTGTGTATATAGATAGTCAACCAAAACTTCCGATATAATTTGTGCTATCTGCTGTCGACCAGGAGAATGTGAATAAACTACAATAATATGTAACACCTAACCTTCGGAGTAGGGGAAAAGCATAAAAGTTTAACCATATTGCCCCCCATGGAGCTCACGGTTCTTTCGTGAGTTCATGCTTGGCGAGCACGCTAATGCAGTCTTCCTTCCTTCTTCGATCCCTGGACTGCTTTTCCTTTCCCTTACCCTCTTTTCCTATCCTGACTCCATCCCATCGCCATCAGGGGACAGTTTGATCCCCCTGTCGCAACGGGCTAACCAACCAAAGCACATCTCGGATGCGTCTTGTAAGCAAGTTGGTAAAGCATTAGATTGTTATACCAAGGTTCCTGAGCTCAAGCCCTACTCCTGACAATATATTTTTATTTATGTTATTTATTTATTTTTATCAGTGTCAGAACTATTTATACTACCACAAGTGTGTTCCGAATCTTGTACAGGTTAGCTACTTTCAAATAAACAAAGCAAAAGAAATTTCTATAAAATCCGAACAGAAAAAAGTAACATGAATATGGCTTGAACACAAGACCCGCGGTGTAACAAGTTAACGGTCTACCGACTTGCCCACAGTAGCTCGAGATGATATGTTCTCACAGTTATCCTTTCCCGGTACTCCGTAGGTCAGGTGTTACTTATAATTTATTCACGTTCTCCTGGACGACTACACATAGCACGAATTATATAGGAGTATTAGTTGATATTCTGTCGATAAACAACGTTTGGTACCAATCTGAGTGTCTGACATGTGAAGGTTTGGGTGTTAGAGCGAGGCACCCTGGGCACCATAATACTGAAAAATTCATTGTCATTGTCTTCTAATATGGTGTGTGAACACATCGGTCGGCCCTTACAGCTGAACATCTGCGTGGTATGGACAGTATGATGTTACAAATCAGCTCTTGAAGTATATTTGCCCATTCTTCCATGAGTGCGATATCCAGTTCTGCAACCGTTGCGGAAGATGCTGGTCTGGCTTCAGTGCATCCGCCAAGTGCATCCCAGACATGCTAAATAGGGTTAAAGTCCGGTGAACAAGCTGGCCACGCCATTCGTTTAATTCCCTCAACTTCAAGCATGTTGTCCACCAGTGCAGGTCTGTGGAGACGAGCGTTATCATCCACCAGAAGGAACCCGTCTCCTACGGCACCAACGTAGGGCTCAACAGAAGGTCGAAGGATCTCGTCTCCATACCTTTGAATAATGAAGCCGCTATTCTGAACCACAGAGAGGTCCGCACGTCCGCCGATTTCTCCTCACACCATTTGTTCGCTACCATGATATGATGTTGTTTCCTGCACATAAGGATGATTTTTTCCTAGTACCACGTTCTCTCCCGATGAGGAAACGACGATTGGGTTGCTGAACACAACCCAGCGCCATTCGTCACGACTCAAATGCTGATATTCCTCTACGTATTTTCTATGCCTAACGGTGTCGTTGTTTTAATGGCACAAACACCATAGGCCTCGGTGGGTAGCGGTCACATTTCCGAAGGAGACTGAGGGTCCTTGCGTGCGCGTCCTGTTCTTGCTTGGAGGGCGCGTTGCACCTGTTGCATTCAGCCTCCTGTCTCGACGGGCTGTTATCCGGAGATAAGGGTCATCTCTTGCTGATATTACCCGTGGACGACCTTGGCCGTGTCTTCTTATAACGGTTCCTGTTGTCTGAAATCGCATCCAACTCCAAATTCCACTTTGGGATATTCCAAAAGTTGCAGCAACTTCCCGCTGTGTCTGTCCCGCTTCCTACCTCCTTATGGCTCTCCATGCAATAGCTACGGGTAAGTCACGTTGTTGCTGCACTGGACTACCTGCTCACTGCACTATCTGAACCCAGCTACTAGTGTAAATCGTTTGGTAAACACAAGTTAACAGCAAACTCCCTCTGCAGCAACTTTCTCAATTCACGTCTTGTTTTTGTCTCCACTCCGTTGAACTGCAGAAAAACGTCGAACTATTTTAGTTCATTCTGTCGATGACAATACTTCACAACGGAGATATCTCAACTGATTTGAGCAGTGTTTTATGCTCGCCATACCGGATGCACAGACTTAAATGTGGATAGAATATGAAATAGTGTACTGAAAGCTCGTTTTTCTAATAAATTGAAAATATTATATTACGGTAGTATTTTACGTATTTTTTGAATAAATCATTTTAAGATTTAAGCGGTATATCATGTCGCTTTAATATTCAACCGGTTTCGCTTGTATCAAGCATCATCAGGAGATAAAAGCACTCAAAATAATACTAAACCAAACATTAAACCGCGCCACAAATATAAAAATAAACAGTTAAGCAGAGGCTTGTCACGTACTCCACTTCATCTACTATCATAAAATAAAACGATATTTTCAAAATATTGTATACAGTCACAGCATGAAGTACTTATTATTAATATAAGGTCCACCCAATTACTATTTCATGTTTTTATCTGGTAATAATGGTTTAACATGACACGCACTGTACTGAAAATGTTTAAAAAGGCCAAGTGCAGAATCGTGATATTGTGCGCATTTGTGCTCACTGCTTATTTGAGCCAGAAGCATGGGACGAAAAATTCTGGTTTATCTCTTACCACCAGCCATTGTTATTGCTATTAGAGCAGCTATGTTCCACTGTTCTGTCAATGAACCGGACGGAGCTAGTCCTCAAGCAAACTATGTGAACCGATTAATTCGTATCATAAAACATGTGGCTAAAATTAATGCTCAGCTATGACATCTTTTTTATGGGCTCCGTTCTAATCTCATTTCGATTTTACGCCCGAAAAACATTTCATGGAAACTTTTGATTCACATCACTTCTACCCTTTAAACTTGTACGAATCAATCTAAACTCTGCGCGAAAGTCATAAATTGATTTTTTTATTGAATAATCATTATCCATTGCCGAGATATCGTGGGTTAAAGTAGAACTAAAGTCACATTGAGACAACAGTGGACTTAGTTCACAGTATTCTGTCAGCTTGCCACACAAACCAACAAGGGGTGCAACCCCCTACATGAGAAACACGACCACAACATAACACCACCACTCCGTATTTTACTTTTGACACTACACACAGTGGCAGATGACGTTCATCGGGTATTTGCCATACCCACGCCCTGCCATCGGGTAGCCACATCGTGTACCGTGATTCGTCACTCCACACAACGTTTTTCTACCTGTTCAATCGACCAATGTTTGCGCTCTGCATTTTGTAGCTTATGGGCAGCCGCTCGACCATGAAACTCAAGTTTTCTCATCTCCCACGTAACTCTCATAGTACTTGTAGTGGATCTTGATGCAGTCTGGAATTCCGTTTTGGTGGTCTGGACAGATGCCCGCCTATTACACTGTACGCCCCTCTTCTACTGTCGGCGGTCTCTGTCAGTCAACAGACAAGGTCGGCCTATATGCTTTCTTGCTATACGCGTCCCTTCACGTTTCCACTGCAGAAGAAGTGGCCATAGGGATTTGGAAATCTCGCGTGCTGACTTCTGACACAAGTGACACCCAACCACCTGACCACGTTTTAAGTCCAAAGGTTCTCCTGTCTCACGATGCCTAAAGACTACCGAGGTCGCTAATACTGAGTAGCTACAGTAGGTGGCAGCACACTGCACCTAATATGAAAACGGTGTGTTTTTGGGGGAGTCAGGATACTTTTGATCACACAGTATTGCTATATGAGAACAGATTTACTAAAATAATTAGACTTTTATAACCTGATTAGACTCAGTCGGCCGAAACTTGTTTAATGAGTGTATGTTACACAGTAACATGACTGGTTAAATCTGAAAATCATAATAATAAATGTCTTGCTTAGGTTCACGTCTGCAGTCTAACAAGGAGACCAAATGGGTATCTGATTTTAAAATTTCTTTATATTTGTGGTAGGTGAAGTTCGGCCGCGGTGGAGTAGCCGAGCGGTCTTCGGTGCCTCGCTGCGGAGCGCGCGGTTGCTCGTCGTCGGAGGTTCGAGTCCTCCCTGGGGCATGTGTGTGTGTGTGTGTGTGTGTGTGTGTGTGTGTGTGTGTGTGTGTATTGTCCTTAGGTTCGTTTAACTTAGCTTAAGTAGTTTGTAAGCTGATGACCACGCAGTTTGGTCCGATATATTTAAAAACATATGAACATTTTGACGTGAAGTTCAGAACTTAAGAATCAGCCAAAGCCATTCGATGCAACTCTCAAAAATTCTCGAGAAAGTCGACTTTGAAGTTCTGTAAGTACACATAAATACAAATTATAGAAACAATTGCATCATGTGTCAGCGTAGCTGAGGTGGTAGCGTTCCGACCTTACAAACAGAGAGGTTTTTTTTTTCGAATTTTGTTATTAAAACATTTTGGGATCTCTAATTCCACGTGTTATGTTCAAATGTTCGTAAATCTAACGGACTCAATTGCGTTATCATTAGTCCGTAGCCTACGAACTACTTAAAGTTAGGCAAACTAACTTTAGGACAACACAAACACCCATGCCGAGGGGGGACTCGAACCACCAACGGCGATCGGCCGCGCATACCGCAGCACGGCGCCCCAGTACGCACGGCTAATCCGCCACGGTACGTGTTATGTCCGTTTTTGTTTATGTGTATGAAATCCTTATCACCTAAAACGATGGTTGAGTAGGAGCTACGGAGGTATATGACTTTCTAAAAACAGTGTCTTCGCTCTTCACAAACTGAACAATCAAAGACTGCTGTCGTCAACCAATAATGAAGCCAATACTCTAAAAAAAAAAAAAAAAAAAGTAATTTATGTTTATGATTGAAACCATCGTTATTTACAACCTTTTATAAAATTAGGAATAAATAAAATACGTGCATGTTTCGTAAAAATTACCGTTAGATATTAAAATTGTGTAAGTATTCGAAAACAACGGAAAACAAATATGTGTCACTGGAGGATTCGAACCATCCATGATTGTAACGCCAGAACGCTACCATTTTTTTCCTTTTTTTACGGTAAGAAATTGTTCATTTATTAACAAACAAATGAAAAACTATGTTTTATGTAATCAACCTTGGGGATATTAAATTTATTGCTTCGGCGCCATCGCGTTTCAACGAGAAATTCTAAAATAACCAAATTCTACAAGGTTCACACACGATTCGAATTTCGTTTTTAGAAATAACTGTAAATTTCACTACACATTCAATCCGTCAGTGCCACAAGTGCTTCCACAACATTGACATGGTGTTCTCGTAAAGTTCGCTCCACTGTTGTCCTCGATATTTCTATTTCTCATGCTATTAAACCTACGTTTTCTATCATTACGGAAACTTTCGATAATTCGCACTCCTTTGCCTCTTTCTGTGCTTTTTCTATATTTCTTTTGTCTACTATAATAGCCATCGCCCCGGAAAAACCCGCAGAGGATAATTCCTATTCTTCGGCATAATCGGTTTCTTTCTCTAGGTCTGTAGTACCACTATCATATTTTGCCACTTTCTTCTTTTCTTTATCTTGCTGCACTTCATCGGAATCTGCGAACACCTGAGCTGCATCGACAGGTGCAGCAACGGTTTTAATTACTGCCACTTTCGTGTACTTGCAAAACTTCAAAGCCGGCAGGGGTGGCCGAGGGGACTGCGGCGCGCCAGTCACGGTCTGCACGGTCACTACAGTCGGGGTTCCGAATCCCCCATCGGGCATGGATATATCTGCTGTCCTTAGTGTTAGCTAGTTCATAAGTAGTTTGTAAGTTTAGGGACTGATGACCCCGTAGTTAAGTCCCATAAGCTATACAAACATTTGAACATTTTTGAAGAAGAAACAAAAATATAGGTATCTTAATTAAAGAAGCAAAACTAAGAAACAGAATAAAAAGAAAGTCCACTTTTCTCTTCAAAGTCGATTTTCTCGACAATTTTTGAGAGTTGCCTCGAATGGCTTTGGCTGATTGTTATTTGTAGTCTGAATTTCACGTACCATAAAAATAAAAAAATTCTGAAAATCCCATACCCATGTGCTCTGCTTGTAAGTAAAAGTGGAAATGGGATGCACCATTTAATTTAAAAAAGGTAAGGTAAAGCAGTCAACAATCCGAAGACTGGTTTGAACACCACAGTGCTTTACTAGGCATAGTCCTGTTTGGAGATGGTACGCCGTTGCCTTCCTCCGACCTTCGAACTGACTTACCCAGCCAGTTATAGGTGGACCTACAGTTTAACGTGGGTTCCGAACCACGGTGCTACTCGGTATTTTTCACCTGAGCAATACTGCCAGAGGTGACAGAAGTGGAAAGTGACAGATAAAAATCCTACGACCTGGCGGGGATGGAACCCGCCACCTTTTGATTTGTAGTGTGGCACTCTACCACTGTGCAACCGAGGCGCACTGCATTTAATTTGGAAAATGTTATTTGAAATGTTCAAAAGTTTGTTAAGCTTAAGGGACTTAACTGCGGGGTCATCAGTCCCTAAACTTACAATCTACGTATGAACTACCTTATACTAAAGACGACATAAACATCCAAGCCCGAGGGAGATTCGAACGCCCGACCGTAGCGGCCGTGCAGACTGTGACTGGCGCGCCGCAGACCGCTTGGCCACTGCGACCGGCAAATGTTATTTCTTATGAGGTGACTACTGTTTGTCGTATGCGACAAAAGCTCGTGAGCGTGAAGGGTCTTTCCACCGACGTCGTGTCACGTACCTCTAGCGAAACGAAACATCAGAAGCTTCTGCACTACGCCTTGGAGCCTGTTAGGGACGGCGAAAAAAAGAAAAAAAAAATCGGCTTGAAGAGTGCGAAGGCGGACGTTGCGTGCCCCGTCGCGCATTGATATTCAGCACAGGCAGGGCACGGCGAGGCGAGGCACAGCAGACGTGGTGACATACGCACGGCCCACGCCAAGGGGCGTGCGGCGCCCAATGAATGAACTCAGCCGCGCGAATAATGGGAGTTACAGCAATTAGTCGGCCATGAATATACATGAGCGCTAAAAAGGTTGGTTTTCGTGGAATCGCGCGTGATAGGCTTGCAGCGGCGGCGCGACCACAAAGGCTCGCCGCCGACTCCCCCTCCCCCCTAGGGGGCACTGGCGGCGTGACCCTGGGAGCGGCCGGCCCCGTGTTTACAAGTTAATGACCTATTTATTGAAAAAGGCCCGGCCCGACACCCGACACCCCCGGCGCCGATCAATGGCCGAAACTGCGAGCGATTACGGCGTAAATAGCGCCTGAGCTGTGCAGTGCCGGTCGCCTCTTAACCGGCCGCGGCCGCCAGTTGGCAGGTTGTCGGGGTCGCACTCCGCCGTAAATAGCGGGTGTCTGCCAATGAAGCGTACAGCGAGTCCGTGTGTTCTCTGCCCTCCGGGGGAACCGAAATTTGCACGTGCGCGTGGGCGAGAATGTGCCGCGGAGCTTATTCCGGTTCCACAGCTGACTCACTAGTGTGCATCAAGCTAAGCCACAGCGGATGAATGGTTTCACCATAAGTCGCTTGTAAAGTGTCTTTGCGGTGAACTACCTGTCCATTTCAAAGATACTAAACCAGTAACCACTGTCTTTTGTCTAAAGACAATCCGCGGTGGAGTAGCAGTAGCCGAGCGGTCTGAGGAGTCTCGCTGCGGAGCGCGCGGTTGCTCGCCGTGCAGGTTCGAGTCCTCCCTGCGGCATGGGTGTGTGTGTTTCTCCTTAGGTTAGTTTACCTAGGTTTAAGTAGCTTGTAAGCTACGGACTGATGACCACTCAGTTTGGTCCGATAGATTTACAAACATTTGAATTCGAATCTAAAGACAAAGCTGATGATACATGCACTGACAAGGACCGTAGAGGTCGACTACAACACACGTGAAACTCAAGACGACTGAGACGCTGACTTCAAAATATTATTGGGAGGAGCGGGGGGCAAAAGTCATTGTATCATTATACACCGTATTACATTTGACAACTTTCCGATTCTGTACTTGCGCTCGAAGTTTTACAGATTTTCCGAATGCTCTCAATCAGCCAGCTTCAAGGAAAAAATATCTACACCTACATGGATACTCTGCAAGTCACATTGAAGTGCATGGCAGAGGGTTCATTTGACTACTTTCATGATAGCTCCCAGGAAAAAGGAACACCTAAATCTTTCTGTTTCGATCTGATTTCTCTTATTTTATTATTTTTAACAATTTTATATCTCAGCCAACCGGTTGCGTAGTTTTAAGGTACTTGACCTAGGTTTCGTTGTCGCTAGGGACTACTTCATGAGAAGAATAAAAAACATTTTACATGAAACACATGACGTCAAAAATATTACGAGAAGAATTGCTCAAGTCGATTATAATTAAAGAAAAAACTAGCATTCTTGCCATGCAAATAAAATCAGTGTGGTGTGAAGGGCATGAAGGCCTTCTTATCACACAATACTCCACTCAATTTCCTCCAGTTCACCCATCCACTAACTATCCTGTGCTGTATTTCAGCCTCCAATGCTTCATCACTTTGCATGTAAGAAACCAGATATTTGATCATCTTGGCCGGTGTTAGTTCTCCTTTCAGGTTAATACGTAGGTCTTCTTCATCCTTTATGCAGATATATTCCGTTTCCACCGTACTAATCCTCTTCTTCTACGGTTTTCCAACTCTCTTCAAGATTGTGTGTCCAGACATTACAACATCATCGTCAAACGTAGTGTCTCTTCCCTAACATCTTGACTAGCACAAGCATCACCGGGTCAAAGAGATATGGACTGAGAGTTTATTCCCGGTGTAGTCCTAAAGTAACTGGAAATGCCTTCGTTATACCTGCACTATTTCTGATGTCATCGCACCTTCATACATGTCTTTAACCACTCTCGGATATCTTTGCATCTTCATTTCATTACTGACTAGCTGTAAACCCGGCGTCTGCCGGATACATATTTATTGCAGTCTTAAGTTAGTGCATCTCTCCTTCCCCTTCGTACGCCTTCTCTTTCCTTCTCCCTCCGCCCAGCTGCTCCTCTCCCTTCTTCTCTCCCTGTTCATCCCCTCCCCTCTCCTCTCTCTGTTCATATCGTGCTACCCCCTCTCTGCCCTTCTCCACATTTCTCTGCCATTAGTCTACCTCCTCTTCTCCTCAGTCCATTGCCTCCTCCGTCTGTTATATCCCTCTGTTAACTTTCACGGTGATCAGTGAAGTGGCTCCTACGAACATTGCACGGTATCCACCGCCATGTACCGTATGAAATCTTATGTAGATGTTTACGTTACTCTATTTTGATGGTTAAGAGTACAACATTTCGTCAATATCTGAACAAAAACCGTAGATATTTTCGCAATACATAGGTAAAGTACCTTCTGCTACGGACAATGCAAAATTTTACATAGATAGTGTGTTTCCTCTTGTTTTGACGATTAAGTGTGCAAAATTTAATCGCAGTCAGATTAACGGTACGGCAGCGCATAAAATACTAACAAACATGATGCGGCAGTTTCCCACGCATCTCAGTGTTTCTGACGCCATATCTCATAAACTATAATTAGTACAATGAAATAATATTGTAGTTGCATTTAACGGCACAAAAGGATACAATTTTCAAAATATGTTTCGAATGCATTAATTAACAAAGAAGTAGTAAATTGAAACGTCATTCATAAAGGGGAAGTCTTTCACGCATCTCATTGTTCATGACGTCATATCTTCAAATGTTCAAATGTTTGTATAGCTTATGGGACTTAACTACGGGGTCATCAGTCCCTAAACTTACAAACTACTTATGAACTAGCTAATCCTAAGGACGGCACAAATATCCATGCCCGAGGGGGGATTGGAACCCCCGACCGTAGTGGCCGTGCAGACCGTGACTGGAGCGCCTCAGTCCCCTCGGCCACCGCGGCCGGCACGTCATATCTCCTGAACTATATGTCGTACAGTGAAATGATTATGCCTATAACCTTCACGAATGTGCAAGCAATATCTTGACAAAGTTTTACCAGAATCGGATGTACGGTATGGCCATACATAAAATACAAACAAAAAGACAAACAAACAAACATTAATTTTTATATATTTGATTCGCAGGTCATTTCGCATAGAAAATATTCACACTAAAAGAAATGTATATTTTTGTATGCCCCCTGATGATTTAAGCACATTACCGAAACGCGTCGTGACAATTAAATTTTAATAAAAAGCGACTGACGACAGAAATGTATGAAAACCTTCAGTTATTTGTAATGTACGTCCTTTGAATTTTCATATATTGACTTCTAAAGTGAAAAAAAAAGTTCTGTGGTGGTAATAATTTTTTACTGCAACATCAAAATTACACTCGCATATGTATGATACTACAGGAACGTCCTTATTCCGCCGGTGTCCGAGAAGTGTCAGATGTTCAGAACGACGTACAAACTCGTCTGCCTGGCCAGGTCCAAGGAGGTTAGAATAAAGAAAGATGGCATTATCTATGCCGAACACACACGTCAGTTGAAGCCTGTCCGCCATCTTGGTCAGTTTTGGAGTACTATTTCTCCGTTAAAACTATGCTCTAAGTCGACACTTTTATTGTTAATGAACTAAACAGACAGTCACTGCAACGTATGTACTTTCAAACAATACACTTTCTCAAATAAATAATATTAAATACTCATCATAATACATTTGAACACTTAATATTTAACGGCTAATTTCCACTCTTTTAACACGTTTTGCATCACAGCACACCCGCAGGACGTTTTACTTCTGTTTTAAGTGACATAAGCGTTAGCTCTGCAATACAAATACTTCTCCAAAACTTACCAATATGGCGGAGCAGGCTTCACTTTTGCAGCCTAAGGGCGTCTACCTGTATTCTAACCTCCTTGGCCAGGTCTGAGGCGGCCAACTGCCTGCTGCAGGCGTCACTGCATTCCGGCGCGGCGCGCTGCTCTGAGGGCATTTCTAATTTAATAAAGCGCACACCACATCCATCTCGGGGCCACCGCAATCCCACAAGACAGCCGGCCGGCCAGCATTGTTATTCCGAGGGGGCATTAATCGGCCTGACGCCTCCCGCCTCGGCCTACGTGAGGTAAGGAAAATGACGTTACTATTCAATAAGAAGCGACACTACTGGCGTAGTCTCATCAAGGCGCTGAATAACACCAAATAAACCATAGCCGGAGAAGCGTGCAGTATCGTCGACGTGTGGTAGGGGTGCCGCGGAGGGGTCGTGTTATGAAATGGAATGGCACCTCGGAATGTCACTGCTGGTTTTCGAGCCATACGGCGGAGCGACAGTCAGGTTGGTATCCCACCACTAACAGGTGTCTCCAGAGACCTATTCACTGGTCATCGGACCTCAGCTCAAAATGAGACTCACAAGGAAAGTACTTGGGCTCGAACTAACATATCTGTATGAACGTTTGGTTACAGGATCTCTACGTACACCTCAATGTGCTGGTGGGTGTCGTTTTTCTGCAAAGCTCTGCAACCATGCTCTAGGTAGCACTGTAGATGTAATTGTAGACGCCATACGTAATGCAGCTATCTTAACTATAACTTATGTAATAATCGTCGTACATGTTCTCTAGCGTATTGTCATCAAAAGCCGTGATCATAGTTGCAACTTTAACCTTCTTCTCGGAAGACTGTTGGTATTCACTGCCATTGCTTCCATCGCCTCTTCCCGCACTTACCGCAGCAATACCGCTAGCAATGAGTTCTTCGTCAGTATCATCCCTATTATCATCATTATGTGTTAGTGTTAGAACAGTATCTAACTTATGCTCATATTTCTGTACCATAACAAATACGAGAAAGCATGCGAATGATTCATCTTCTACACTAATACCATCTTCACGAAGAATGGTCCTTTATAACTTCATCTCAACCAATCACAATACTTTATCAAGATTGATTACCAATCGCCACCCCATCTGACGCTTCATCACACAAATAACGTCACAAAACGCAACGTCGGAGGCATAGTGCACCGGCCCTACTAGCTAACCGACAGGTCAAAGTGCAATGTGGCAAGGCACACGCAGAGGTCTGTAACGGACGACTGCAGAGGTTTGCAGATTCGAGAGTGTCACTAGTGCAATAAGGGATCTTTGCATTATCTCTCGTACGATTTTGATGTATATGTGTTTGTTCGAGCCCAAGTACTTTCCTTGTCAGTAGTGAAGACAATTCTACTGCAGACAATGAGCTTCCAGGCCAAATGAGCCCGACACCCCTGAAGACGGTCTTTATTGTTTGTATACAGAAGTCAGTGGTAGTCCGCCAAGGGTGGGCCCTTTCTGTCAGCCGCCTACAGTAGTCGTTTTGGTCACTGAAGCAGCCGCTGCTCGTCGGATTTGCTGGCAGTGATTAATCCGGAGCTCTGAGTGCCCCTCTGATGATTGTTGGGTTGTCATTCTGTCGTCTCTTTACGTCGACTGCATCCTTCTTGACGCCGTGTTCAGTCATTGCTCGTCCAATTCTATCATCATTGTCGCCGAGCAATTCGCCGAGCAATTCGCGTAATTTCTCCACCCGTTTTTATTTTATTTCTTAAACCAAAGTACACGTCCTCTCTTAAAAGTTGCTATACGCGTATATTGTTCACGTTACTCTCTTTGAGGCATAGTTACTGTCCAACTAGTTACATCATCATCATCATCTGTTTTCTGCCTTTGCACCTCCACTTCTTCTGAATTCCATTGCTTACCTCTTACTTTTGCTGCAGGTACTGCTGTCCATTACATCGTCAAGGATCTGAAATCTCTTCCTCCATCGTGCTCTCTTTCCCTTTCACATAGTCCTCTAACACTGATTTCACAAGCCGCTCCATTTTCCTTAATATATGTCCAACCCAGTTTCGTTTCCTACTTTGTATTACATAATAATTGTCTGTTTTCTTACTCTTCTTAGCACGTCCTTATTTTCCACTCCGTCCATCCAGCTTATTCTCTTCATCCTTCGCCATGTTCACAGCTAACAAAAAGAAAAAAAAATGAAAAACAAATAGTTTAGCTACTGCAATACGAGTAAATCATTTCTGCCTTAACAACATCAGCACCTATGTATCATACTGCTTAGCAGTCTCGCTAAGAATATTCATAATTATATTTGTGAAAAGAGTCACGTCGGCCGGCCGCGGTGGCCGAGGAGACTGAGGCGCTCCAGTCACGGTCTGCGCGGCCACTACGGTCGGGGGTTCGAATCCCCCCTCGGGCATGGATATTTGTGCCGTCCTAGTTCGTAAGTAGTTTATAAGTAGTTTGTAAGTTTAGGGACTGATAACCCCGTAGTTAAGTCCCATAGACTATACAAACATTTGAACATTTTTTTTTTTTAGTCACGTCGGACAGCTTGCCACCGTTCATGATGAGAACTTATCTAGGTCCACCAGTGAAAGTTTTCTTTCTATATTGGTGGTCAACGTATAGTCTTCCACGCTGTGCCTCAATTACGTGAGATTTTTCACCAAATTGCAGCCGAGGAAGAAATCGTTTCAGTATCTCAGAAAGAAGAGCTCTTAACATTTTGTCGGTAGCTCAATTTAACTGTGTGTAAACGAACCCTGCCACCCGTAGTGGGCAAGTCAGAATATCTAATGCAGAGCTACTTGTACAGGCAGCATTTTAGTAAAACTACTCATTTCAGTTTTTCGTACTTATGAACAAGCTTACTCGCCTAATCAGTTGTGGTCTTTAGCTGAAAGGCCTGATCACTGCTTTCATACATCTCTCTAGTTAAATCTTTACTGTGTGAAGTTTCCTTCCTGTCTCAGGATTATTTCCCTTTTTCTTGTCTCAGTTGTTTCCACAATTCAGAATTTTACATGACCACACTAGAGACAGAATGGAAGCAAGATTAGATTGCATGATAATGTTGACAACGAGTACAAGCTTGGATTGAAAATTGATGAATGAAATCGGTCATGCCCTTTAGTAAGGAGTCGGCCTGGCATTCGCCATCAGCGAGTTAAGGAAATCACGGGAAATCTAAATATAGATGGCTCTGAGATCTAAACCAAGGCCCTCCATAATAAGACTCCAGCATGATAATCACTGTACCACTCCACGCTTCATAGCTTTAAAAAACGATTTTCGATTTTAACAACTTTCTCTTTTTTACTATTTTTCGTGCTAATATCCGTCATCACTAAATATCCTCTCTGCTTCGGCAATGAACAGTTAATTTTCTGCCCCAGTAAAAATGCTCTACAACAATTAATGTCTCCTTTCTGAATCTAATTTCCCCTACCGTCACCTCATTTAATTCGACTACATTTCATTACATTTGTTACGCTTACATTTATGTTTACCTTGTAATATATTGTCAAGACACTGTTCACTCTCTTCAGCTTCCCTTCCAAGTCTCTTCCCGTTTCTGACAGATTTACAGTTTCATCGACGACCAACAAATTTGTATTCCGATTTCCTTAATCTTATCTTCTTTTGAAAAATTTCTCATTGGTTCCCTGATACCTTGCTGTACGTCCATATTAAATTTTAGAGATACGCTAAAAACCCTGTCCCACTCCTTTCTCCACCATTGCTTCTCTTTAATTTCCTTCGACTATTTTATCGAGCTAGATGGTGCGGACTGCAATGGGTTGCACAGTGAACTCGTTTTCTGGAGGATGACAGTTCGAATCCGCGCCTAGCAATTCAGCTCTGGGTTTCCATCATTTACCTAAATCGCTCCAGGTAACAGCCGGGATGGTTGCTTTGAAAAGACACGGCCGTTTCCTTAACCTTCCTTTAAAAAAATCGGAGCTTGTGCTTCCTTTTTAAGGACTACGTTGTCACCAATATGTTAAACCTTAACCTCACTTTTTTTTCATCAACAATTTTAACTTCATTGTGGTCCAAGTATAATTGTAAATAACCCTTCGCTCCGTATTTGCCAATCTTTTCCTATAAATGAACAAATGCTATTAATCATGAGAGTGTAATATTGCGTTTTCTTTCTTCCGATCAGGTGTTGGAGTAGTAGTTACTGTTCGTAGCCGCTATTAAAGTTCACTAACGGTACAATAATACAAGAAAATAATTTGGTGGATCTGACACATTTAGGTGACTTTATAATTAGAAGACTCAAGAAAGGAAGCGGAACCTGACTTTAAAGTTTAGCGGCAGTAGTAATTTCGAATGAAAGCAACACCTGAGCACAATATTACACAAAAAAAACTAGCAGATTCCGCGATGACCTTTCTTACCGTGATGATTATGTTAAGTTGACTGAAGCTGTAAAAACTCTTGTAAAATGATGCTTGCTTGGCTTGGAGCAGATTGTACTAACTGAATGACCGTTAAAAAAAATGTTGAGTTAACTTTTATGACAAAAGGCTCTTTAAATCGATCGGATTTCGTTTAATTCCGAAGATTTCTTTGCAGGCATTACTAGAAAGTCACATTCACGAAAATTACAAATAATGAGATCTCGAAGTAAATATAGTAAATTATAGATACAAGTACAACAATGGCTCCAAGCATCATTATACATAATCAAGATTACTGCTGGAAAAATAGAAACACTTCATGATTCATTAAAAGGTGGGTCATTTTAAATAAGTAAAAGATTTTAATTGTACCAACTATATTTTCATATTTATGGAGAAAAAGGAACTCACACACTTACATTTGGTAATAAGGAAATCCCTCTCGTACGTCTAATCTTAGCGAAGGAGAAAACATAAAAGACGAAGTGCACAAATGCGTTCTGGGCAGCTCGTAAAAGACAGATGAAAAAAAGAAATACATGAATAACGTAATTGGCTGCCAGAGAAAGCTGTAGTCAGCGATAAGCATCGTAGACAAATTATTTATCGCATGAAAATTTTTAATGTAATACTATAGGACAGGCAGCGCCGGTGTGACGTCAACCCAGGTCGCACTGCCAACATTGTCTAGATACAAGGCCTCACAACAAGCTCGTGTCACGTCACACCGATAGGCTGCCCTCGCAAGATCACTAGATGAAGCTACGAGGCAGTGGGCTGTGCCCCAGTGGCCAGCCAGTGTTACGTGATCCAGACGGTGTTGGCACTGCCTACTCACAAGGAAGGAGGGTTGACCGTGTGACGTCACGTGCTTTATAGGCCTACTGGTGCCGCGTTGAAATAAAAAGCAGCGTGAGGTGTGCAGCATTTTATGAAAGACAGTGAGCAGATCTGGTATGAGGATACAGTGAGGTCTACGATAACCTAATTTTAGAACATAGTGTTTTAATTAAATAATAGAAACAGATTACAGAATGGAACTAGCTAATTGTGTTGTATCCGTTATGTCAGTACTCTCATCGACAGCTAAAGAATAATGCATAAAATTACGTGTCGTAAAACCCAGTTCTTCTAGTACATCTGTAGCCATGTCCCGAATATGTCGTATAATAATTTTCGCAGAGAAACTCACTTTTTCAAAGCCTTCTACCAAATGTGAACACATTTCTTTAGGGACCATCACAATCACTTCTTCCTCAAGGTCACCCTCAGTAAACGGTCTGCCGCGGTGGAGTAGCCGAGCGGTCTAAAGCGTCTCGCTGCGCAGCGCGAGGTTGCTCGCCTTGGAGGTTCGAGTCCTCTTGGGGCATAGGTGTGTGTGTTTGTCCTTAGGTTAGTTTACCTAGATTCAAGTAGTTTGTAAGCTACGGGCTGATGACCACGCAGTTTGGTCCGATAGATTTGATTTTGAAGTAAACTGTCTACTTGGCTATATGTAGAGCTATTCTGTAGCGCAGGACAGACGTTTCGCTACTCTGGCAGTCCTCCACATTAGCACGTTCCTTTAATTAAGATATTAAGGAATCTCGTTCTTCTCCTTCATATTTCCCATACTCATTTGCATGGCAGAGGGAATGATGACGCTGTAAATTACTTCCTTTATGTATTTCGTACTTCTCTGTTACACACCAAACAGTTTGCAGCTTCAGCGCATTGCACAAGTAGAAACAGATTTTCCCACACAGAAAGAAAAATCAATTGATCTGTTTTGCACTCACAGCCCCGTTCATCTAGGCAACGTTCCGAACACAGCTCTCGTCTGACGTCACACGAAATGACAGGCTTGCTCTTCCTACTCACACGTCACACCGCCTGAAGTTGTCTTCGTGTGTGTGTTTGTAGAGCTTATGGGACTTAACTACGGGGTCATCAGTCCCTAAACTTACAAACTACTTATCAACTACCTTATACTAAGGACGGCACAAATATCCATGCCCGAAGGGGGATTCGAACCGCCGACCGTAGTGGCCGTGCAGACCGTGACTGGAGCGCCTCAGTCCCCTCGCCCACCGCGGCCGGCGAAGTTTTCTTCCTCTGCTATAAACCGACTTGTTGTAGCGTCTGTACTGCCTGGAGTTCTTCCCAAAGTACATTATTTAAAAGTTCTGCGTAGCTTAGCCTGTAAATTTGTATAAGTTTTTAGTACCAAACTTCATGATCATGAACCACGTATTTTCACGAATTCAAGTCTCAAATCGCACAGTAAAATTAAAGATTTACTTTTCGTTTTGAAAATAAAGTAGTGAATATTCGGTGAGAGTATTCACAGTTTCTACGACGAATTTTTCCTACATCATCTTCATGACAGTTACCGCGAACTTAAATCCGTTCACTTCCTCGCTAGGCACCACTGGAGCATATCAGACGCTGTTCATGTATTACCCATAGAAACGACTGGATGACGTCATTCAAATGTTACAAATGTTTGTATAGCTTATGGGACTTAACTACGGGGTCATCAGTCCCTAAACTTACAAACTACTTATGAACTAGCTAACACTAAGGACAAAACCCCGACCGTAGTGGCCGTGCAGACCGTGACTGGAGCGCCTCAGTCAAATGTTCAAATGTTTGTATAGTCTATGGGACTTAACTACGGGGTTATCAGTCCCTAAACTTACAAACTACCTATGAACTACTTACAAACTAGGACAGCACAAATATCCATGCCCGAGGGGGGATTCGAACCCCCGACCGTAGTGGCCGTGCAGACCATGACTGTAGCGCCTCAGTCCCCTCGGTCACCGCGGCCGGCGATGACGTCATTGGACATGCTACAGGTTTCAGTTTCCCTAGCCCCACAGCTCTGTGTATCTTTCCGACGTAAACAGACAGAGAGGAGGGAGGGAAGGAAACAAGCCATTACTTGACTCAAGTCTGTAAACAGAAACAGATCTCAGAGTATTGTCCGACTAAACAAATCGTGTGAGAGAAGCCCAGTGACATCAGACCACCGTAAAAAACGAATAAGCCGAACCTGAATTATTAGGAGGTTAAAAAATTTAAAAAAAGTATTCAAGTAGTCAACGTGGTTTCCTGCTTCTAGGTTACAAAGTGATAGTATCCTCAGTAACTTTCTATTCGATGAAAATATAAGGCATACCTTGAGTCATTTCATTCCTTCCAAATCTAGAATGTCATTCAGGGTGACCTCGTAGACAGTGAAAATCTCAATATGCTCAAACTCACGAAATAATGTAGGTAGAGAGAGGCAAACTGACATACGTGCTTGAAATGACGTGGTGTTTTATTGAAGACAATAACGATTGCACAGGCAGGTCAACAGACAGCACTAGACAGCAACACGTTTGACCGCTTGAAAATCGTGTATAATATGAACTATAGTGAGAGTGAGTCATGTGCCTGACGACGAACATGTGTAGGCCGAAGCCAGTTAATCTTTTGAACTTTGTTAACCTTCTGCACGGAAATGTACGTCGAACGAACATACTGGACAATGAGGAGCTCATTTTTTGTAGAAGATATTCCAGAACAGTATTGAAGGTTTTTAATTTGAATCTTGTTGTGAAAGTTGTTACTGATGTGTCCCCAGTGATGCAGGATTTTGCAGCTTCCCAGCATGCGGATGACCCGGGTTCGTATCCGTTCTGTATACACATTTCCAACTTTACCCGTTCGTAGTTAATTCCATGAATTGTTACTGAAAGTGGTGTGATTTAGTGAAATTGTATACCATACACGTGTGTGAGTTAAATAAGAGCAAATTAAGTAAAATTAATTGTGCTAATACACACAAACAACTTCTATTGTACTTCAGTTACACACGATAGAAATTAAAAATTCTGGCTTTAAATCAAAGAAAATAACAAATGATAAATTACTGCTGCAAGGATCACTCATGTAAATAATTACGTTTTCTTCAGCCGTAAAACTGAATTAAACGCATCTCACTAGTGTGGAGATATATTACAACTTTGCTACAATACCCTAATGCTTAATCAGTTCGTTTAAACGTCGTCTAAATTAAAAAGCACTGATTAATTATTATCTATATTTAATTGCATTGTCTTTTGAAAAAAATATAGAATAATCTGATATGACTGCGTAATGCACTTAAGCAAGAAGGCTACCTAACAATCCTTGTTCATGGCACCTGTATACAATGGAAACATACTAGGTTTGGAAATGTTTCAATTTCAGGAAGTAATAATAATTATTACCATTTGCAGTTGCTATGTGCAATGCAAATGCAATGGATATGAGTCATTGAGCAAAGCTCCAAATACATAACAAGGCATGCGTTCTGTAGTTCATGCTTATGGCCACAAAAGACAAAAACCAATAAATGCTTTTCTAAAAAAACCATCTGTCATTCTAAATACAATGATAAAACGAACGTTTTGAATTTGCTAAAAGTTATTATTAAACCAAAGATATTTTTATACAATAGTTGCGCTAAGCCCAGAGACTCATCAAAAACTTTTAGCCAAGAAAACATTAAGTGACATCTAATGTCATTCCAGATCGGAACATGTTCGGATTCTTTCTCATTTCCACAAGAAAACGTGCAGAGAGAAATAAAGTCCAGGAAGAGGAAATAGAAGCTTGTGGTTTGATGATGATATTGTAATTGTGTCAGACAGCAAAGGACCTGAAAGAGCAATCAAATGGAATGGACATTGTTTTGAAAAGAAGATATAAGATGAACATTAACAAGAGAAAAACGAGGCTAATGGAAGGTGGAAGGTAGTGTCAGGAAATGCCGAAGGAATTAGATTAGGTAATGAGACGATAAAAGTAGATGCGTTTTGTTATCTGGGTAGCAGAATAACTTCTGATGTCCGAAGTAAAGTAGATATAAAATGCAGAATGGCTATGGGAAGGCCGACCGCGGTGGCCGAGGAGACTGAGGCGCTCCAGTCACGGTCTGCACGGCCACTACGGTCGGGGGTTAGAATCCTCCCTCGGGCATGGATATTTGTGCCGTCTTTAGGATGAGCTAGTTCATAAGTAGTTTGTAAGTTTAGGGACTGATGACCCCGTAGTTAAGTCCCATAGACTCTACAAACATTTGAACATTTTTGAATTTTGGCTATGGGGAGAAAGGCGTTTCTGAAGAAGCGAAATTTCTTGGCCTCAAATATTAGTATAAATGTTAGGAAGTCGTCTCTGAAAGCATTTGTCTTGAGTGTAGCATTTTATGGGAGTGAAACGGGGGCGATAAGGAGTTCGAAATGTGGTGTTATAGACGAATGATGAAGGTTAGACGGGTAGATCACGTAACTAATGAGGAGGTTTTCAACATAATTGGGGAGAAGAGGTGTTTCTGGTATATCCTGACTAAGAAGGGATACTTTGGTGGTACACATTCTGAGACATCAAGGAATTGTCTTCTTAGCATTAGAAAGAAGTTTATGGGATAAAAATCGTAGAGGGACACCGAGAGACGAATACAGTAAGCGGAATCAAAAGGATGTAGGTTGCCGTTCGTATTCTCAGATGAAGAGGCTTGCAAAGGAAAGGGTAGCGTGGAGAGCTGCATCAAACCAGTCTGCGGACTGAAGACCACAACAACAACGTGTAAATATTTCTTTTAAATGGAAAAAATCTCAATACAAAAGCTTACTCTAACAATGGCCTCAAACAGTACCATTAATTAATTACACTGTGAGTATCTTATCTTAGACTAGCCTCCAAACATTACAGAACTACCACAAATATCGATCCAGCAAATTCACTACCTCAATTTACCTGATAATTTCGCTTGAACACACCAAAGCTGGTGCACGCTTTCTCTCACACATGCTAAATACAGAGGACGTACTTTGGCCTTTCTGGCAAACGATATCTTTGGCAATTAAAGATGCTCTACACAACAGAGCTGTTATATCATAAAAAGACTAAAAATCCATAGACTCGTTTCTTCTGTGCCGTTTCTTCTTAGCCGTCAGACTCACTTCCTATCCAGTATGTCAGCATAAACATGTACTGAACCCGCGTAGTATGCATTATGACTGTCACATAACATGCATGAAACCGACTCATCCCCTAGTTCCACTACATCCTCTTTATCCTGCGTGTACATTCGAACATCAGCGATGTTCACAGGATTGATTGGTTTCATACTACTCATGTCTGAAGTCGGTACGTGCACTTCACTACCTATCGCTGGATCGGTCACGCTCTTCCAGTTGAGCAGCTTCGTCGCAGTGGGGGTGTTACAACTTCAGACTGCTGGAGGGCCGTGTACATTGTTGTAAAAGTATTTCTTAGTGTTATAATAAGACACTCTTCATAGCAATGTCTGTGAACGTGAAGGGAATGACCTGCTTTGACATGCGCGCGCATTCGATCACAGCGGCTGTGTTGCTGGCCGTAGCATTGTCTTTATGCTGAGGCAGTAGCAGTAAAAGCAGTTAAGTGGTAGCAACTGTGTAGTTAAGTAGCCATTAAACAGTGGCTGTACGGAGAGCGGAGAGTAAAGTAGTTCGCACAGATGAATTATTTAATGTAAATTGTCGAATAAGGGTGAAATGGAAAACGAAAGGAATGGAGTTATTTTCACTGAGATTTAATAGAATGTATATTTGCAGAAGAGGATGAACAAGGTAACATTTTGCAATTCATTTTTAGCTATGGCGCATAGTTTTGTTTTAACTTAGTTGATATGGACATTCACTTATCGTGATTTGTAATAATACTTCTTTTGCACAACGTATCTGTCTCCTATGCGGATGACATGGCGATAGTAGCAAGAACTTTGACGGCACTGGAAGAGACGTTTACTGCACTTGAACAGGCTGGAGGAATATAGGACTAACTATTAAGGATCGAAAACGAAATACCCATCTTCTGGGAAAGCGCACAGGGAGAACAGGCCAGTCGAAACAACAATGGACAGTTACACCTTTAAAAGATTCGATCTTTCCAATACCTGGGCTCGATTGTCGCTAATCAACGTGATACCTCCTACGAAATAAGACAGAGCTAATTACAGCCAACAGAGCTTATTTCACCTTAATCACTATTCTATCTTCAAGGCTGCTGACTAGAAACACAAAAGTAACGAACTACAAAACACCTATCATTCCAGTGGTTACGTATGCCTCTGAAACTTTGGCTCTGATTGCAAAAGATGCTGAATCGCCGGATGCATTCGAAAGGTTACTTCTTTATCAGTCTAATTTGGGAAAGATACAGCTGGAGGAGGAGATAAAACCACGAGTTTTATGCCATTTACAAAGATCAACCTGTTAGAAGTGGAGTCATCCAGTCTGAAGTGGACCGAACACGTAGCACAGTAGCATACATGAATGATAAAAAAATAATAATTAGAAGGAAACCCAGGTGCACAGAGAGGACGTGGCCGACCGAAAACTAGATGAGAACGGAGTCCTTGAAGATCATCGGAAGATGGGCTATAGGAACTGAAAAATGTTAGCAGGGGACCAGGGTGCATGGAAGAGGACAACTGAAGAGAACAAAACTCATCATGAGCTGTAGAACCGAAGAAGAATAAGACTTGTATGAACATTTAAAGGTTAAAATAATGAAGTAATTTTACTTGCACTGTCTTTGAATTTACCGATGAATATTATTGTATCCAACTAAATTTTGTCAGCTGGAAGAGAAGTTTAATGGTTTTCACAGAAAGAATCAGTATTACTGTATTACGAAATAAGTGAAATGTTTGAAACGTTTGAAAATATAGATTCTCATTTGATTTGAAACCAAACATTCCCTGTTCGCATTTCAATTATTCATCATCTAAGTCACATTATTCGTACAATAATACACAGTGAGATTTTGTTAGTGATTTACCATGACCAACCAGGATGGAATATTTTTGTCTACCTGGTTCATTTAACCACAACTGTTCTATTTTAATCCATTCTTCAATGGCAATCCTGTTTAATTCTCGTAGACTTCCTGGTTGGTCAGTAGTGTTTGTACAACACTCTTTTTAATTTATCCCGAGCACGTTCAATTGGACTTATATAAGGGGAAATATTCAGGGCAATCCAATCGTGGAATACCGGCACGATAGACGAAATCGTTGACGATGCCTTCATGATCGAGAGTTGTTATTCATAAACTATATTTCTTCCCCGAGATGCTGATGAAACGGCTCAGCGATGGGTTGGAGGATGTTATCCCTGTCTGTGGAACCTTGAGCTTGCCCTTGTTGGACAAGAATGGCGTACGAAATCTACGTCATATCCACCCAAAATATCACTGATCCCTCACATTATAGTGCCTGATTCACGGTATGGCCCTGGAGAGCAGCATCTGTGGTCATTTTTTTACAGCCTGCTCGGAAGAAAAAGCGATGTGTTGTTACATATTAATTATCAAAAATGTCAAAGATTGCATCAATCATTTGTTTAAATGATGACCGACGTATGTCTGTTTTGTGGCCATCTTGTGTTCCGTGTTTCTCTAGCTGGACTCCACAGGGTAGACGTGGATAACTGGCCGAAACCGGTCATCATCTACGTAAAGTAACAGTGCGAAAATTGAATGTTGTAGTCGACGGTCACCTGGAATCAGATATCTCCAGCATTCATCTGTGAATTTGATTTTGCACCAGTTTTCCATTCGTGTTGATTTTTGGCCATCTGTACCGTTAAGCGTAGTGAATAGGGCCAAATCTCTCCATGGCTGTCGGGAATACTAAGTACTAGTGGAGTCTGTTTCATAGGCTCTGTTCCGACACTTGCCTTTCAGTGGTTCTGAAAGAGTCATTGTTTATCATGGTGGTCGCCTGGTCAGGGTTCCTCCGGACGAGAAGTCGCAGATACTGGTCAACTGCCACAGTTGTTGCCCCAGAGCGTACAAGGGACAATTGACATAAAGGTTTTCTGGGTGTAGCATCATGTAAGATGCCAATTAGTTACAAGTAACGTTTGGACCAACGTTACAGTGATCCATCCACACACGGAAATAAATAAAAGAAATCACAAAAGCAACAAATCCACAAAGATCGGCCAGCAGCGCGCTTACCGTAAGAAAAAAAGGCCACATAATGGATTGGTAAATATCTTCGCCGGGTTGATGTCCAGCTTGTCTTCTATAACAGTCGCTAGATCAAAGATGCGCTAGACTCCGCAAAGGACAAGTTGGAGGCACTACACGTTGCTGGAGTATACAAGGTGAAATGCGAGTGTGGGAAGTATAAATACGCGAGACAGGAAGGCCAGTGGCAATGCGCAAATGCGAACACGAACGCTACATTCTATTAAGCCAACCAACATAATATATTTGCAGTAGACGAACGCCGGCAAGACTGCGGCAAAAATATAACGAAGGCCAGAAATGGTTAAACGCAAGATACGAGACACCGCTGAAAGTTTCAAACATCCTATCAACGTGGAGAAGATGGACTCAGGCTTGCCCCTTCCTGGCTGCCAGCCATCACAGAGAAATAAGCCGCACTGACAACGTAACACGCCACGCGAGAATGGACGTGTGGAGCGCCATGTTACGGATCGTGTGGCCTCTCGCGACAGAGGTTCGAGTCCTCTCCTAGGCCATAGGTGTGTGTGTGTGTGAGAGAGAGAGAGAGAGAGAGAAAGAGAGTGAGTGAGAGAGAGAGAGAGAGAGAGTATGTGTGCTTGCGTGTTCTCCATAGGTTAACTTAGTTTAAGCGGTTTGTAAATCTAGGGACTGATGTTCAAAAATGTTCAAATGTTTGTAAAGTCTATGGGACTTAACTACGGGGTCATCAGTCCCTAAACTTACAAACTACTTATGAATTACTTACAACTAAGGACGGCACAAACATCCATGCCCGAGGGGGGGATTCGAACCCCCGACCGTAGCGGCCGTGCGGACCGTGACTGGAGCGCCTCAATCCCCTCGGCCACCGCGGCCGGCTAGGGACTAATGACCGAAGTAGTTTGGCCCCACAGAATTACAAACATTTGAACAACGTGACACGCCAGCGTCACCAGCATGCAACTGCCGCCGCAGGACCCACTACCACTAGGAGAGAAACGGAAGTCCTCATTCACCGATGATCACTAAACATAGCTCGCTAGCAAGGAGCAACAGACAACGACCGATCCCCACTCCTTCTACCTCAGTATCCAACTGCAATAAAGTTTGCACCCCTCGGCCAAAACTCACCAATAACATCGATAATTTTTAAAATTATGACATAATCTCACACTTCGTTGATAGTTATATAGTGACTCCTAACAACTATCTCACATCAGTATTCCCATAAGAAAGCCACTGTAACGTAGGTCGAAATGTTGGTTGTGAAAGCAACAAAATGTTCAAATGTTTGTAGAGCTTATGGGACTTAACTACGGGGCCATCAGTCCCTAAACTTACAAACTACTTATGAACTAGCTAATACTAAGAACAGCACAAATATCCATGCCCGAGGGGGTATTAGAACCCCCGACCGCAGTGGCCGTGCAGACTGTAACTGACGCGCCGCAGAACGCCCGGCCACCGCGGCCGGCTGAAAGCAACAGCCATCTTACATTATGACGCGGTACTACACCCAGAAAACTTTTATGTCAACAGAATCTGGTCATGGAAGCTTATGGAATTTCAATATGAGGCAAGTTATAGACACTACCTGTAGTTTGAAAACGATTCCAAGTTCTTGCAACTCTCTCATGATGGAAGGGCTCGTAGAGATAATGTAACAATATGTGTGTGATCAAACATTATTCTTCTTACCATTAGACAACGTTCATGCAATTTAACACCCTGTATTAATCGTACACCGTCTATTGAATAGAAGTATCCTGAGGTCAAGGCATAAACTTTACGCAACTGGCAGATATACATTGTTTTTTCCTCGTCGGCCTATCTTTCGGGAAAGGATCTACACGCGTGGGATGCGAGGACAGCTAAAACACCTATACAGATTAGTAATACAAGTTTCATTTACTATGGTACACAAAATACTTTGCCTGTCTGTTCTCGCGGGGTCGTCTTCTTGCACGATACTCTATGTTACTCTGTGACGATACTGCGCTGACTCATATTAATGGCCTAGTTCGGAGTCGAGTTCGGAGTGCCCGTCCAGACGCATGTCGGCTCAGATAAAGCTGCTTGTAGAGGGCGCGCTTCTCTGTTTCTCCCTCCAGCAGGCGCGGCGCCGGCGTCTGATTGGCTGCCGGTCATCCGCTGCCTTCTTCACGATCGTCTTCGTGCGTCTGGCGTGTTGCGCTAACTTTACGCCACAACATACATATTTAAATATAAAAACAGAAAGAAAAGAGAGAGAAGAAGTACAAATGTTACTGAGTCGGCTACATTCAACGAACGAAATGGTTGTGCTTTCAATAGATGGGGATGCAGAAAAATTTGTTTACATTTTATGACAGTTCAAAGTATCAACTTTCTCGAATCATGCCAGTGTAGGTCTAGAAGAGATGTATTTATGATACATACATCTGCGTGCGCCTTGGTGCCGGGCGCCGTGGCTCAGCGCGCCCGGTCAGAGGGCTGAACGTCCTCTGTAATAAAAAAGCTGAGCCACCTGATCAACGAACGACCAAGAACGACCAATGAAAAACGACCGCACGTAATAGATCTACCTGAAGAACAAAAAAAAAAAAAAAAAAAAAAAAAAAAAAAAAAAAAAAAAAAAAAAAAAAAAAAAGGGTTGCACAGTGGTAGAGTGCCAGACTACAAATCCAAAGGTCGCGGGTTCGATCCCCGCCAGGTCCTAGGATTTTTATCTGTCACTTTCCACTTCTTTCACCTCTGGCAGTATTGCTCATGTGAAAAATCCCGAGGAGCACCGTGGTTCGGAACCCACGTTAAACTGTAGGTCCCCCTATAACTGGCTGGGTAAGTCAGTTCGAAGGTCGGAGGAAGGCAACGGCAACGGCACCTCCAAATAGGACCATGCCTAGTAAAGCACTGTGGTGTTCAAACCAATCTTCGGATTGTTGACTGCTTTCTTTCTTTTTTTTTTTTTTTTTTTTTACAGGTGATGTTAAACTGTTTTCGATGTGCATTTAATGAGCTGGGATACATCCGTTGTCAGTACTGAATTGAAGGAGATGCATTGATTTAAATTTTGTGCCGCGGCCGGGTTTCGAACCCGCAACTTCCTGCTTACGAGGCAAGTGCTATAACCAGTAAGCCACGACGTCATAATGGATACTGTGATTGAACGAACTGCCTTATAGCACATCTCCCCTCACAATATAAACTTCAGTTCTTGGAGACAGTCTGTACAATCGCTGGATCCTTGACTTAGTGGTTATAGTGCTTGCCTAGTAAGTAGCAGGTCCCTGGTTCAAATACCGGCCGCGGCACAAATTTTAATTCAATAGCTCTCCTCCAATTCAATGCCTTTGCTATACACTCCTGGAAAATGAAAAAAGAACACCTTGGATTCGTTAACCCAGCAGAGGGAAATTTTATTGGCACATTCTTGAGGAGGTATACAACACACGATCACACAGACAGCGATATAAGCTCGTGCGTACAGTCACCAGAGCGTGAGCAATGTTGACGCTAGTACCGTGTATACTCCCCTTTTGCAGTAATACAAGCTGTAATTCTTCTATGAAGATGATCGCAGAGATGGCGAATGTAATCCTGCGGAATGGCTGCCATGCAGTTTCCACCTGGTGCCTCAGTTGGGCCAGATTTCGTGCCACTTACGCAGACCGCGCAACTTGACGTTTCATGCGGTGCTAAACATGCCCAATGGGGGACAGATCTGGGAATAAAGATGGGCAGGATAGGTGAGGTACACCTAGAAGAACACGTTGAGTTCTACGGCATACGTGTGGGCCTGAAGTGTTTAAATGTTTGTAAATCTATCGTACCAAACTGCGTGGTCATCAGTCCGTAGCTTACAAACTACTTAAACTAAGGTAAACTAACCTAAGGACAACACACACACCCATGCCCCAGGGAGGACTCGAACCTCCGACGGCGAGCAACCGCGCGCTCCGCAGAGAGGCGCCTTAGACCGCTCCGCTACTCCACCGCGGTGCGTGCAGTGTCCTGTTGAAAAAGAATATCGTCTTGTTGGTACATGAACGGTTGAATGATTATTTTAGTGTACTGTGTACTGTTCCATGTTATCTCTCAGAGGAGAACGGTAAGTGTAGGATATGGCTCCCCTGACGATGATGCCAGGTGTCGGCCCCGTTTGGCTCTGTCGCGTACACTCTAGATTTTCGTGCTCCCTCGCTCGACACCACACGACCATCACTGACACCAAGGCACTACTAAAACCAATGGAGGCACGCTAAGCGGTGTTGGGGCGTAAGAGGAAGAAACCATGATCATGCCTCATTGTGTGGGAAGCCATATCCTACGTTGGCCGTTCTCCTCTAGTGTTAGTCTAGAGAACACTGAACAGTGCACTGTACATTGTAACCATCATTCAACCCGTCTTGCTATCACTCATGAACCAACAAGGCGGTATGCTTTTCCAGCTGGTCAATGTACGTCTACATGTATCCCGTACCACCAAACACGCTCTTCAAGGTACATTTCAGGTACCTGGGCTAGCACTATCCCCAGATCTATCACCCATTGATAGTTTGGGACCAGATGAAACATGTTGGGCGGTCTACATCAGCGGCACGAAATGTGGCCTAACTGAGGCACCAGGTTGAAATTGCATGGCAGGCCCTTCTACAAGACTACATTCGACAGCTATACGATCGTCTCCACGTAAGAATTGCTGTAAAATTATGGTATACACGGTACTGACGCCGACACTGCGCTCGCTCTGGTGGCTGTACTCACGTGCTTATGGCTCTGTATGTGTGATTCTGTGTTGTATACATCGTCAAGAATGTGTCAATAAAATTTCCCTTTTCTGGGTCGACGAGTTCATGGTGTTCTTTTTTCATTTTCCCGGAGTGTATATTGACATAAAAAAATGTCTCCGGACATACTTGTCAGTATTGTTTATGTTATCAAGTCCAGTTTCCTTGACACTTTCCTACCTCACTCACGTTACCGCGAGCAGCGTGCTAACTCATCTAGTTGTAATAAACCGAACGTTGCACGTGAGGCCCGTAGGAGGTTGTCACATAATATGTGACTAACCTGGTGTCTTCTCTCTCGTAGATGTCCCCGCCGCAGAAACTGCACATAGGTCGCAGTCTCGAAGTTTTCTGAGGTGATGCTGAAATTGAAAGTAGTGGATCTTGTGGCTGTCTAACTACCATTAACGAAGTCGATGAATTCCTTTAGAGATGCCAGTGGCTCTTTTATTTGTACTAATCACACGAACACAGAAGCCACAAATTCCATGTTGACGTCAATATTACAAAATTCACAAAACTAATGTTGTTACAGTCATAACACACTTTGACCTACATTGCAAGCACTTTATAAATAGTTTTAGCCCCATTATCGACCGATTAATACCAGACTGGTTATCACAACTGTCTCTAGATGTTTACCGTGTCGGGGCTCGCAGTGAACTGACTAGCAGTGGAGCTGGGCTGCACGCTGGCGCCTAGAGTTTTGGCGCCAACCGACACTTCTAGAACGCCATAATCACTCTTTACCTAAAATACTTAATCTAATAAATCTACAAAACAATAGTGTTATCACAAACAATTAATTAACAGACATTATGGCAATATAATTGATAACTGAATTTTTATTTATTAAATAATTAATAAAATAGCTGGGGGGGTTGTGGCGCGTAAAAATGTAGCAACAGCCAATCAGATCACTCTTAGAGAAAGGGGCGGAGTTTTCCCATGGGACCGTACTTACAGGACCATCTGGCTCCTATCTTGCTCACGCCAATTTCTACTATTCCATACAAGTAAATGAAATTATGAAATAAAATAAAGAAATGGCTACTGGCTTACTTCTACATCTAAATCTACATACATACTCCGCAATTCGCCGTAAGGTGCGTGGCGGAGGGTACACTGTACCACTACTAGGCATTTCTCTTCCTATTCCACTCCCAAATAGAACGAGGAAAAAAAGAATACTTATATGCCTCCGTACGAGCCCTAATTTCTCTTGTGTTTGTGGTCACCACGCGAAATGCAAGTAGGCGGCAGCAGATCGTACTACACTCAGCTTCAAATTCCGGCACTCTAAATTTCCTCAACAGAAATTCACGAAAATAACGTCGTCTTTTCTCCAGCGAGCCCCAATTGCGTTGCCGGAGCATTTTATAAGCGGTCTCCTTTACAGATGAAGTACATCTTCCCAAAATTCTCCCAATAAACCGAAGTCTGCTGTCCGCCTTACTCACAACTGTCCTTACATGTTCGTTCCATTTCATTTCGCCTTGCAATGTTACGCCTAGATATTTGAACGACGGGACAGCATCAAGAAGCTCACTACTAATGCTGTATTCGAACATTATGGGATTGTTTTCGTATCACCTTACATTTTCTACCTTGAGAGCTAGCTGCCATTCTTCGCACCAACTAGAAATTTTGTCTAAGTCAAACGGTAGTACCGCCACATTTGTCTTCTCCGACATCGTGCACATGGTGTTCTAATGGGCAGCTGTGGAAGCCGGGCTGACTCACACGGAGAATGCCTTTCGGCGGACCGCGCTCTTACCGGTAATCGCCGCATTCCTCTCTCTACGGACGACTTACTCAGAGCACTTGACGCGACCGGGAGTCAAAGAGCACGCCGGGGCGGCGGCAATCATTTCGGCATCGATATAAGGCTGCCCGTAAACAACGAAGGCCGCTTAAAGGCGGCGGGCGCGAGAGCGGGCCCGGGTTTCGACGATCGACGCTCGGCCCGTTTCGCGAAAATACGAGCCGTCCGCGGCGACAAAAACGGGGGCGGCGGCCGCGGGCGGTATAAGTCGCCGTATAAGTCGCCGGCAGGTGCTTTAGGGCCGATACGATGCGCCGGCCACGCCATAACTCGGCCGTTTTATCGGCCGCAACGAGTGCTTTACGCGGCGCCCGTTTCTTGCGCGGCGCTGCCGCCCGCGGGAACAAAGAGGGCACGCGCGCGCCCCAAACAGCTGACGGCCGCTTCGCACCCGTCTTTACGAGCACGGGCGCCGATATTTTGGCCCGGGAACTATGTAGTCTTTCGAGGGCAGGTGGTCGCCGTCCTGGGAAGCAACAGTGTTTTCTGGAAACGTAGCGCCGCAGCTCGCCTTTCTGCACCAGAATTCGTTGTTGGGGGTCTTCAAGAGCAGTTTAGCGGCACTTGTTTATTACTCCTGCATCGGGAACACTACAGATACTGAAGTCGTGGTAGATACTACCGAATATGCAACACCCAGAAAGAAGCATCTATATCAAATGAATCTTGCAGCACGCATTTGAGGTAACGATATTGGCGCATCGTTAATACTTCACCACAGGCACGTAGCGGCTGGTGCTTCAGATGACTGGAGGTTCACCGCAGGCGCCAGTAGCAGCTGGTGCTTCAGATGACTGGGGGTTCACCACAGACGCCAGTAGCAGCTGGTGCTTCAGATGACTGGGGGTTCACCGCAAGCGCCAGTAGGAGCTGGTGCTTCAGATGACTGGGGGTTCACCACAGGCGCCAGTAGCGGCTGGTGCTTCAGATGACTGGGTTCACCGCAGACGCCAGTAGCAGCTGGTGCTTCAGATGACTGGGGGTTCACCACAGGCGCCAGTAGCGGCTGGTGCTTCAGATGACTGGGGGTTCACCACAGGCGCCAGTAGCGGCTGGTGCTGCAGATGACTGGGGGTTCACTACAGGCGCCAGTAGCGGCTGGTGCTTCAGATGACTGGGTGTTCACCGCAGGCACTAGTAGCAGCTGGTGCTTCAGATGACTGGGGGTTCACCACAGGCGCCAGTAGCGGCTGGTGCTTCAGATGACTGGGGGTTCCCCGCAGGCGCCAGTAGCAGCCGGTGCTTCAGATGACTGGGGGTTCATCACAGGCGCCAGTAGCGCCTGATGCTTCAGATGACTGGGGGTTCACCGCAGGCACTTGTAGCGGCTGTAGCGGCTGGTGCTTCTGATGACTGGTGGTTCACTAATTTGAGAGTTTTGTCTTGATTGTCGGCATATCGATGTTTCGGAGCGTCTTCCCACACCCCCCTCCCCCGTTTTCCGTCAAAGCCATCAGCGTACCAAGCTTCAATTGTTCGAAGTTTACAGCTCAGTAATTTGTTTCTAAAAGATATTGAACGTTGTTCATTTTTCTTTGATAATAAACACCAAGAACTTATTAATAAGCTCATGCCACTAAAACATAGCAATTAACTTATTACACTGTTAAGTGACTGCAACAATGAATCTGTTATGATGAAGAGACAAGCCACCTTCGAATTACGTGACACTGTAAGCACCCACCCCCTCCTTACCAAGCACATGTGATTCAAACCCTTAAACATTTGTAACAACGAAGAGTAAAATGACATTTACCCTCAAAATCGCGACGCATTTGCTAAAACGTCCAAAGAGATGTGGCAAGTAACAATACAAAAGTCATTGTTGTCCCCGAATCTGTTGAAAAGGAATTGGGTTTAAAAAAAATGTTTACATCCGTTCTCGTTCTCACTACCTTCGACGGTGCAGCGCGATACTGCCAACCACATGGCTATCCTTGCTAGGTGGGAAATACTTTCATTATTTTTCATGTTCGGATCTTCTGAAGGCTTATTCAGTTGATGCGTCTTTAATTGATAGTTATAAGATATTTTACCAAATATGACGAGTTTTTGATGAATCTTGAAAGTACCAAAAGCAAGTATGAAGGGCGTATGTTGCCTTTATGGAGGATTTGCACATCTGGAAGATGACGTGCGCAGTAGCTCCGTTGTCTTTGCTACGGGAGCATTCGTGCGTAACCGCGAGAGCTCGAGTAGCCAGGAGCTGGTGTGTCTGCCAACTCCAACGCCAATGTTAAAAGCGGCGTTTCTCCTCGCCCCTACCTGCCGCGGAAGCGCCCATATGCTGCCTCCAGGGGGTTCAGAAGAGAATTTGAACCTCAGCCGCGCATGCCTATTGCAACGCTGCGGCGAGTACCGCCTATATTAGGCTGCCGCGCTACGACTCGGTATAAATTGTTGTCACCGCGACGTAAAACGTTTCTCGTGCGATAAAAATACTTGAATATGCATATGAAATCATCTGATAGAAGAAAGAAACGTAAAATCACAGTTTAACAATACTTTTTATTTTATTTATTTATTCACTTTTTTCACGACGAGCTTTTTTCTGGGAATTCAGTGAACCAGAGAACACATATGAGCCGTGCGGGAGTAGCCGAGCGGTCTGGGGCGCCATGTTGCGGATCACCCGGCCTTCCGCGTCGGAGGTTCGAATCCTCCCTCGGGCATGGATGTGTTATCCATAGGTCAGTTTAACTTAGTTTAAGTAGTTTGTAAGTCTAGGGACTAATGACCAACGTAGTTTGGTCCCATAGAATTACAAACACTTCAATTTGATTTGAGCACGTAGGACGCGCCGCCACTGACAGGCGCCCATCTCAAACGCCAGTAGCGCCACGTGCAAACGCTACTTAAGGCCGAACAGACTGTCGTGTGGACGCTCTGGAATTATTCTTTCGTTTTGGTTGTTTTCCATAATCAGTTACGTAGAATACATGGAGTGTCTTTCGATCACGTTCCACAGTTCAGCCGACGAAGATTAGTTGCGTAAGATGAATTGCGGATATCCATCAGAGAGACGCGTGATCGTGTCGGACCTAAACGAGCGCGGATCTGCAATTGCCCAATGCAGGAGGGTACGACGGACTGACTGGGAAAATTGCACCCACCTCGTTTCTCCATTACGCACTGTACACATGGCACTGATGGCTCGCTCTCTCACATCACGAACCATAACACAGCAATTTCGGTCTGTGACTGAACTGTCAGGAATGTGTCCGTTGCTACGTTCCCCAGTGAGTCAATACCATAGGCGTTTGCGCCGATAGTGGAGCGATGACCCTGAACAATTGTCTGCGAATTTTTTTTTTTATCGAATACCGCTGTGAAAGACGTTGAAATATCGCCTGAACCAGGGGCGTCGACTTTTGAAATTCAGTGTGGGTGTTTTAAATCGTAGGTCACACATGTTGAAAACTAATCACCAGAAAATCAAAATCATTTATTTTTGAGCGAGCGACTCTTGATTAAGATAAACAAAACACTATTTTCTTCGTTGTTTTCGTAATACAAGAAGTTCAAATGTTTATAGAGCTTATGGGACTTAACTACGGGGTCATCAGTCCCTAAACTTACAAACTACTTATGAACTAGCTAATACTAAGGACGCCGGCCGCGGTGGCCGAGGAGACTGAGGCGCTCCAGTCACGGTCTGCACAGCCACTACGGTCGGGGGTTCGAATCCCCCCTCGGGCATGGATATCTGTGCCGTCCTAGTTCGTAAGTAGTTCATAAGTAGTTTGTAAGTTTAGGGACTGATGACCCCGTAGTTAAGTCCCATAAGCTTAACAAACATTTGAACATTTTGAATACTAAGGACGGCACAAATATCCATGCCCGAGGGAGGATTCGAACCCCTGACCGTAGTGGCCGTGCAGACCGTGACTGGCGCGCCACAGACGGCTTGGCCACCGCGGCCGGCACACAAAAAGTAATCTACGCTCTACGTAGAAATGATTTGCTACTCAAATATTCGTGTAAATTATAGACTCTTACAGAAATCCGCGAAATGCCGCGAATATCGAGTGCAACTGGACAGGGCCACTACTTTATTAGTGTGTGGATGAGTTGAGAACTTGCGTCTTGCGGGAGGCGTGCTCGGATAGTCCGTTCATTCGTGGCGATCGCTGTGTCCCATTGGCTGGTCAGCGCAACTGCCTAGTAAGCAGACGATTCCATTAGAATCTCTGCTGGCCATAAATTTTCAAGTTTCAGCGCTGATTTAATTCAATGCCCACTAACAGCTAACGTCGTGTTTCAGAAGCTGTGTACCTTGGCCTTTTAAGCATAATGTCCAAATACGCACAAACGACTTATTGCAATTTTTACCCATATTTAAAATTTATTTCAACTTCCTTCCCGATTTTGTGTGGTTGCTGAACAGACTCAACAATTTCCACGGCCATCGGAGCATCCATGGATTCGGCGCCCCTGGCCTGAACCGCCCTTCTTAGTACGAATTGCTGGTACATTAACCAGCAACCGTTATATCTCTAAAGTGTTGGAGGACGTAGAGCGCTATAACCTCTCATACCCACTGTTTAGCCTATCGTCAGCAGCATCACGCTTGAAATCCAGAAATAGTTTCGTAAGAGTCTATGTCAGCAACAACAACAACACAAACCAAGCGATGGACATGTGGAAAAAAGAGAGTACAAATTGTTCCTCTAGGCTGGAGAAAACCTAAAGAAGAGCTATCTCCCGGTCATAATGAGAGCTGGTGTACCTGGAAGTCCCTCAAAAGGTTACGAATTGGTGTTGGGCGGTGTAAAGTAAGCCTTGAAACATGGGGATCACTAGTGCAGGGCCTCCCAAAGTGTGGCCCCTTAGTGGTCCGCCGAAACTTTCAACGGGGTTCGAGGTCACCTTTCACCAAAACTTGTAAAACAATGAGTAATACTCATTACTATATAAATATTTTTTTTCATTTGAAAAATATTTTTATGGTAACATCATATCGTGTTCTCAAGCAGTGTTTGCGCTTCCCACGTGAAGGCATGTACGTAGTGTATATAGTCCCCCTGGATGCGGCCCCTCTGCTCCGCTGTTCTGTAACAATGCGGGGTTCACTTGCGCTCCTGCTCACGGGGCTCAATGCGCAGTAACCTACTGCGCATGATATTCCGAAATGGTCAAAATGGTGGGACCTTGTTCGCCCATCAGAGTGCTCGCTGCCACATATCAATCATTGTTAAACTGCCTTCATCAGTGCACTACCTCTTCCATCATTCGCTTTTTCACCAGTAAATTACTTCCAGCATGGATCGATGACTGAAGTCGGGATCACTGAAGAAGCGAGCAGTTCGCCCATCGCCTTCACAACAAGGTTAGCTCCTGGTGAAAATAAATGAGGAGAAGCCCCACAACAATAATAATTATTATGTGAAGACTCTGAAAGTGCTCCATTAGTCGCAGTTAATTTGTGAAAGTGGAATAACAAGAAAGTGTAATGGAGGAGGCCCTTCCAGCGGCGATAGAAAGCACTGAAAATTGTTGCTCATGTCGGCTGGGTTCAGAGGTCATCCTCGATTCATACAGGCGGTTGACGGAGTTGTTGAAGGTTGAAAGCCTCGCTCTCGGGGTGGCATCTGAGCTGTTTGTAGTCACGTTCCCAGAACAGATCGCGGTCCTCTGGATTGGAGCAGAGTGGAAGGCTTAAACCAGAGGCTCAGACAATACTGCGGAAATCTGGGATGTAAATTTCTCGTCCTCCGCTATCGGGCGGTGAAATGTAGGGTCGCCCTGAATAGGACAGGCGTGAACTACACGCAGGAAGCGGCTACAAGGGTAGCGGAGTACGTGTGGAGTGCACATGTGGTTTTTTTAGGTTAGAGAATTCCCTCCCTAGGCCCGACAATGAGCCTCCTGCGCCGCGACAAGGTAGAGGTAGGCAGAACGCAACAGGGAATGATAAGATCAATTTAGTATTAGTTACTGTAGGAGCGTCTATGTAAAGGTTCCAGAACTGCTCTCAATAATAAACGGTCACGATTCCCACATAGTACTAGGGACGGAAAGTTGGCTGAGACCATATGTAAACAGTAATGAGATTCTAAAATCAGGCTGGAATGTATACCGCAGAGATAGGCTGCACAATAAAGGGGGGGCGTGTTTATAGCGATAAAAAGTGCACTAGTTTCGAAGGAAATAGACGGAGATCCGAAGTGTGAAATAATTTGGCTGAAGGTCACGGTTAAAGCAGGCTCGAACATGATAATTGTATGTTTCTATAGGCCTCCTGGCTCAGCACCTGTTGTGACAGAACGCCTGAAAGAAAATTTGGAAAATATTTCGAGTAGATTTCCCGATCATGTTATAGTTTTGGGAGGTGATTTTTATTTACCATATATAGACTGCGAGACTCAAATATTTATAACGGGTGGCAGGGGCAAAGAAACAAGTGAAATTGTTTTAAGTGCATTATCTGAAAACTACCTTGAGCAGTTAAACAGAGAACCGACTAGAGACGATAACATGTTAGACATTTTGGTGTCAAACAGACCCGAACTATTCCAAACAGTAAACGCAGAACAGGGAATCAGTGATCATAAAGCGGTTACAGCATAAATGATTTCAGCCGTAAATAGAAATATTAAAAAATGTAGGAAGATTTCTCTGTTGGGAAAAAGTGACAAAAAGTAGATTTCAGAGCACCTGATGGCTCAACACAGAAGTTTTTCTCAAGTACAGTGTTGAGCAATAGTGGACGAAGTTGAAAGCCATCGTACAATATGCATTAGATGAAGAAAAAAAATACACAAAGAGAAATGTAGTGTGAGGAGGGCTATGCGAAAGGCGTTCAACGAATTCGAAAGTAAAGTTCTATGTACTGACTTGGTTGAAAATCCTAAGAAATTTCGGTCTTACGTCAAAGCGGTAGGTAGATCAAAACAAAAGTCCAGACTGTGACAAAAATGGTACTGAAACAGAGGATGACACTATGAAGGCTGAAATAAAAAATGTCTTTTTCCGAAGCTGTTTCATAGAGGATGACTACACTGTAGTTCCTTCTCTAGATTGTCGCATAGATGAAAATTTGGCAGATATTGAAATAAATGACAGAGGGATAGAAAAACAATTACAATCGCTCAAAAGAGGATATGCCGCAGTACCTGATGGGATACCAGTTCGATTTTACACAGAGTATGCGAAGGACTTGCTCCTTCTTGCAGTGGTGTACCGTAGGTCTCTAGAAGAGCGTAGCGTTCCAAAAGATTGGAAAATGGCGCAGGTCATCGCCGTTTTCAAGAAGGGACGTCGAACAGATGTACCTATATCTTTAACGTCGGACAGTTGTATAATTTTGGAACACTTATTATGTTCGAGTATAATGACTTTTCTGGAGACTAGAAATCTGCTCTGTAGGAATCAGCACGAGTTTAGAAAAAGGCGATCGTGTGAAACCCAGCTCGCGCTATTTGTCCACGAGACTCCAGATGGCCATAGACACGGGTTCGCATGAAGATACCGTGTTTCTTGACTTCCGCAAGGCGTTTAATACAGTTCCCAAAGTAATGAACAAAGTGAGAACATATGGTCTATCAGACCAATTGTGTGATTGGATTGAGGAGTTCCTAGATAACAGAACGCAGCATGTCATTCTCAATGGAGAGAAGTCTTCCGAAGTAAGAGTGATGTCAGGTGTACCAGAGGGGAGTGTCGTGGGTCCGTTGCTGTTCACAGTATATATATATGACCTTGTGGATAACATCGGAAGTTCACTGAGGCTTTTTGCAGATGATGCTGTAGAATGTAGAGAGATTGTAATAATGGAAAATTGTATTGAAATGCAGGAGGATCTGCAACGAATTGATGCATGGTGCAGGGAATGGCAACTGAATCTCAATGTAGACAAGTGTAATGTGCTACGAATACATAGAAAGAAAGATCCTTTATCATTTATCTAGACTATAGCAGGTCAGCAACCGGAAGCAATTAATTTCATAAATTATCTGGAAGTAAGCATTAGGAGTGATTTAGAATGGAACGACCATATAAAATCCATCGTCGGTAAAGCAAATGTCAGACAGTCATTGGAACAATCCTAAGGAAATGCAATCAGAAAACAAAGGAAGTAGGTTACAGTACACTTGTTCGCCCACAGCTTGAATACTGCTCACCGGTGTGGGATCCGTACCAGGTGGGAGAGCAGCGCTTCGTTACAGGATCATTTGGTAATCGTGAAAGCGTTACGGAGATTATTGCTAAACTCCATTGGAAGACTCTGCAGGAGAGACGCTCTGTCGCTCGGTACGGGCTTTTGTCGAAGTTTCGAGTACATAACTTTACCGAGGAGTCTAGCAGTATATTGATATCTCCTACGTACATCTCGCGAAGAGATCATGAGGATAAAATCAGAGAGATTAGAGCCCACACAGAGGCATACCGACAATTTTTCTTTCCGCGAACAATACGTGAGTGGTTTAGGAGGCAGAAACGATAGTGGTACTCAAGGTATCATCCGCCACATATCGTCATATGGCTTGCGGAGTTTGGATGTAGATGTAGAAGGTTCCAGTTAAATTGCCCCGTCATTTAGAGGGTTATCATCCGGACTTTCAGGCTAAAGAGATTGATTTCTCAAGAGGAAGTTTACGGACTTCGCGCTGCTTCTCAAAACTGCATGAAAACGCATGCAAAAACAATTAATGGAAACTTCTTAAAAGCTTCCTTCTTGGTGAGGTATCATGTGGGAAAGACAGACAAAGCTCATATCATTGCACAAACTCTCATAAAACCGTGTGTTAACGATATTGTTTCTCGTATGCTAGACGAAACCGCAGTAAAAGTTTTATCTTCTGTGGCGTTATGAAACACTATCGTCAATAGATGCATTGTTGACATGTCAAGTGACGTGAAAGGGTCTATAGTTTCTCACATCCAACACAATTTTTTTCTCTTTAAATAAATGAATCTACTGACTTTGCGGTGTCAGCGATTTTATTGGCTTTTGTCCGTTATGGACACTTCAGTATGTTCCGCAGAGGACCTCCAACGGTGCTAGACATTACCTGCCAATACACCAGTTGCTAAAATAATACGTTTATCGGACAACTTTTTAAAGACCAACGAAATATCACGGTTTAATTATATTGATTTGTGCGCAGATGGTGCAAAGCTGTGAAGGGTTCAACGATTGGAGAGATCATGAAAATATAAGAAAACTCGAAGAACTGCAGCAGTAGTCATTCCGAGCTTTTATTGTCTTCTGATACATCAGGTATTCTGCCATGCTATGAGCATTCTCAGTGTCAAAAAAATCTTGTAAGCAATTAATTTTTTATTGCTTGATTAAAACTCTTTGTTCCTAAAGTGATTTAGCCTATTAAATCCTTTAAAGTTTTAACGCTGTCTTTTTCAGAATGTTTTTCTACTACATCATTATGTATAGCAGTAGTCAGGTAAAAGGCAGCGTCACGCTTGAGGGGTTAAAAATCACCCAGAATATGATCCAATAGCCGTGACAAAACTGTAGCCCCCGTAGTTAAACCAGATTGAACTCGTCACTTATTTAGATTCTTCGGTAAGGGGAATTTGATGATAAGCTTGGTTAAAACCATAGGGATCTCTTTCCCACCAGCACACACACACACACACACACACACACACACACATACATACTGCGCCCTTCAACTACATCCAAAACAGCCCCGCGGCGGAGTAGTCGAGCGGTCTAAAGCGTCTCGCTGCGGAGCGCGCGGTTGCTCGCCGTGGAGCTTCGAGTCCTCCCTGTGGCATGGGTGTGTGTGTTGTCGTTAGGTTAGTTTACCTAGGCTAAAGTAGTTTGTAAGCTACGGACTGATGACCACGCAGTTTGGTCCGATAAATTTACAAACATTTGATTTTTCAAAACAGCCACACCTTGTCACTGCAGCCTAATCTCCCCGCCTCCTCCCTCCCTAATAGGGCTAATAGGGGTTACAATAATGTTGGTGACAACAGAATGAATTACAAGAAACCATAATACCCCTAGGCAACTAAGTCAAAACTACTGCGCCGACACTTCAACAGTATATAGAATAAGGATTAACGTACTTCGCATCCCAAAAATACAAAATAACCTCTTATATACACCATGCAACAAATTTACAGATGTAAATATATACACATCGCCAAAGCCGGTCTCAAGCCCGATTGAGAAAGGACGGGGGGGGGGGGGGGAGTACCACCCCGTAAAAAAACTTGGCCCAGCTGGCCTGGCTGGTAGTACTTTTAGGGGTAGAGCTGAAGAGGATCAGTGGCTTTGATGGCAGATGAAGATGGAGATCTCACCGGAAGAGAGGCGGAAGAATTCTCTTCCTAAAATCCAAGCGGCGTCTTTTGTGGAAACCACCGGCAACTTGGTCAGCGATTTTGCATCCAGAGGGTGCGACTGTAGCAACAGCTCCTGGAACTAACAATCACTGGTTCTTCACAACCAGCTGGACAAAATTTAATTACAAGCTTTTATGGTTAGTGAGAGCAACAACAACGTTATCCCAGGTGGTAACCAATCCACCCGTCGGCAGGCGGCAGCCTGGCATTCGCATTCTGGAGGACCCGAGCAACGACGAACTTAGAGAAAGTCGGAGTTCTCTGGCAAAGTACCCACTAAAATACCAGGCGCGTCCAGAAAGTAAGTTCCGTTTCAATTTATCTCCGCAGCAGCGCTGCGATTGCAGTTCCGCACATGCGCTGTAGACGATGTATATCAAGGAGAAGAACGTGCGCCATTTGGAGTTCGCTGTCAGTTACGTACGCTTTGTTGTGCTTGTTTGAAATGTCGGCGTCGATTGAAAATCCTGCCGCCTGTGAAAGCAGGTCGGTGATTCGGTTTCTGAATGCGAGGAAAGTGAAACCAAGTGAAATTTATCGGCAAATTTGCGATTTTTACGGACCAAATGAGATGAGTGATTCGATGGTGAGAAGATGGGTCCGACAGTTCAATGGCGGGCATAGTGATGTGCACGATGAGGAACGAAGTGGGCGTCCACCTTTGGTTACAGAAGAACTGGTTCACGCGATTGATGACAAGATCTAGGAAAACCGTAGGTTTACAATCAGTGCTCTCGCTATGGACTTCCCCCAAATTTCACGATCACTGATGCATGAAATTGTTACCAAACAACTGAAATTCCGTAAACTTTGCTCACGTTGTGTACCAAAGATTCTCACTGAGCAACACAAAACATGAGTTTTCGACCCGTTATGCTGAAAGCGGCGAAGAATTTCTGTGACGGATAGTCACAGGAGGTGAAACATGGGTTTCTGACGACATCCCTGAGAGTAAGCGGCAATCAATGGAATGGAGGCACACTTCATCCCCACCAAAGGTAAAGCCGAAGTCAATCATGACACCTCGGAAAATGATGTGCACAGTGTTTTGGGACTGGAAAGGCATCCTACTCATTGACTTCTTACCGCGTGGTCAAACAATTAAAGCAAATGTGACGAAAAACCTCCTACAGGGATTTGGCTGGGACGTGTTTTACCATCCTCCGTACAGCCCTGACCTCGCTTCTAGCGACTTTCATCTGTTCTTACATCTCAAGTCTTTCCTTGGCGGTCATCATTTCACCAATGACGACGAGCTGAAAGAAACTGTTTCCAACTGGTTGAAGACACAGGCAGCAGATTTCTATGAAGAAGGTACACAAAACCTGGTGCCACGCAATGACAACTGCCTGCAAAATTTCGGCAGTTATGTGGAAAAGTAGTTTAAGAGTTGTAGAATTTTGTGCAATAAAAATTTCTTCTGTATCTACATACAATTTCACTTTATTACCACACGGAACTTACTTTCTGGACGCGCCCCGTACCACCATTCACTGGCACACTAAATATCAATACACTGATACAACCTGGAAAATTACTCAATCTTACTATAGACTCGACAGACAAAAAATCCTATTACTAGCACTTCAGTAAACACCATATACTAACGATGATACAACAGATTATGGTAACTACCGCGTATTCATGAGTGAAACCGATATACGAATTGCCAAAGATGCCCCTTGTGTGCATGGCGATACTTCCACACAATTCCATCAAGGAAGTCACTCCCGTCAGCAACAGCACGTATACAGTGCGCCAACAGAAATTATATACTGGTCAACGCTCACGCCCCAACAGACAACAAGAAAAACCCTAAAGAAACGGAAAATTTCTTGGACCAACTGCCAATAATTATTCCATCTTACTCCTTGGTGATTTTAATGAACAACTGGGCAGAGAAAAAGAACACAGAAAAACTATAGGCAGATATCCTGAGTAAAAATTTACCAATGGAAATCTCCCCAAAACAAACATAAAGGAAGATTGGGAGAAAGAAGAAGCAAACACATGAGACGAATTTAAAAACAAGATTATACTTAGAGCACAAAAACTAATACCGCTGAGAAAAAAGAAAAAACATTCATGGTGGAACGACACCTGTGAAAACGCCCCTAAAGCACGCAAATTAGCCTTTCAGAAATACAGCAGCAAGAAAACGCAGAAACATAAGAGAATTCCTTCAAAGTACGAAAAGAAACAGCCAGAACTATAAGACAAACCAAGAGAAGATACCTAAATAGACAACTGGATAAACTGGAGAGTGATTTTCGGAACTACAATACGAGAGATTTCAACAGGACATTTGCAAATAATTTACGAGGATACACACTGAAATATCTCTGCTTTAAAAAACAAATTGAAAATTAGCACTTACTAATGAAGCAAACTGCAAAGAACTCGCAGTTTACTTCGGCAGTTTACTAAATTGCCCAGAACCCACTCGAAGGTTCCCACTTATTGAACCCACACACACCAACCAAGACTCTATACCATCCTCAAAAGAAGAAACCCTCAAGCACATCCACCATTTCAAAAACAACAAGGAGGCCGGTCATGACAACATAGTAGCAGCACTACTGAAAAATTTAGGCCCTAGATCACTTCAGGAGCTCTCGGTAATTATCAAAGAAATTTTGACAACAGAAAAATTAGTCGTCAATCAGAAGTGTGCACTTATCCACCCCCTCCACAAAAAGACGATAGAAGTCAACAATTACCGAGGCATTTCACTACTACAAGTCACGCACAAGATCTTCTCTTCATGTCTGTCGCGGAGAACACAGGAACAAATTGAACACAAGATTGGGGAGTGTCAAGCAGGTTTTAGGCCAGGACGATCTTGCCCTGAAGAAATTTTTAATCTAAAAACAACCTTGAAACATAAGCCCACCATATGGTACATTCATCGACTTCAAGATGACGTATGACTCAGTCGACCGTAAATCCCTTGTCAACACCCTAATAGAACTTGGACTTGACCAGAAAACACGTAAGCTCATTGAACAGACACTCTCCAACAAAACCTCTAAAGTAAAATTCATGGGGGAATGTTTTGAGATCAGAACTGGAGTAAGACGAGGAGACGGACTATCTCCAGTTCAGTTCAATATTATTTTGGATAAGGTCATAAGTGAACGGGAGAGTGAGCTTAGAAAACGTAGCCTATGGAAACCAGTGAAGACTGGAAGGGAAGCTGAAGTCACCTACCTATCCTTTGCCGATGACCTCAAAATCGAGAGACAATCAACAAAATGCAATACATCAAACGGAAATACTCAAGAAATGAGCCGAGAAGGTTGGCTTATGTGTACACTCTTAAACATAGAGAATCTCACCACAAAATATGGACGAATAAACAGTTTCACGTTTTAGATACTTAGAGGAGATTTTGGAACAACTGGACTAAAAAATAAATCTCAATCAACTCGAGCACAGTAACTGAAAAAGAGCCTACGGTCGAACACACCAACTTTACAACAACAATTGCATGTTTATTCATGCAAAAATCAGGCATTATGGCACTGTCATTGAAACCGAGGTGCTATACACAGACGAAATCTTGTCACTCCATAACAAGATGTTATTACAAAATCTACAAAAAGAAGAACGAAATTTTTTTTTAGGAAAAGCCTAGGATCACGAAAAATTAAAGCTAGACGTAGACTGCAAACCAACAAAACTACAGATAAATGTTCAAATATTGCTGCTGACAGTAGAAAAAGATGCCTAAAATTCTATGGACACACACACACACACACACACACACACACACACACACACACACATACACTCACACACACACACACATAGACTCCCTGAGTATAGACTCACACGGCAGATACTCACAGCTATTGACAGTACACGTAATGTCGTGGGAAAGGCGAATCGGAGACTGCGTTTTATTGGCAGAACCCTTAAAAGATGCAACAGAACTACTAAAGACACTGCATACACTACGATTGACCGTAATTTTTGGAGTATTGCTGCCCAGTGTGGGATCCTTATCGGGTGAGTTTGACGAAGGACATCGAAAGAATCCAAAGAAGGGCAGCTCGTTTCGTATACAGGGGAGACAGCGTTACAGAAATGATACAGGAACTGGGATGGGAATCATTACAACAACGGCGCTTATCGCTGCGGCGTGGGCTACTTACGAAACTCCAATCACCAACATTCTCCTCTGAATGCGAAAATATATTGTTGACTTCCACTTACATAGGTAGAAATGATCATCAGAATAAAGTACGAGAAATCAGAGCTCGAACGGAGAGTGTCAGGTGTTGTTTCTTCCCGCGCGCTATTCGAGAATGGAATGAGAGATAAATAGTATAACGGTGGTTCGATGAACCCTCTGCCAGGCACTGAAATGTGATTTGCAGAGAATCCCATGTATATGTAGAAAACCTTAATGTTATGATACGGGCCGAATAAATACGAAGAGACCTTACTGTTGTTCGACTCACCATTCATGACACTGCAGACCGTAACATCTACGCAAGCAAAATAGACAATTTGGAAGTCCAGCCGGAGACTGGAGCAATAAAAAAGTTACAGGAAGTGGACGGATGAAAGAAAGCCATGAGCGAGAAAATGAATGTCTCATCGGCAAATCGCAGAAAGAACTGTAGAGGCTTCACATGATCCACAAAGGGTGTACTACGTGTATGGTGATAATAATAATATACACATATTGTAAGTTGTGTCTCTAGCATTAATTACCCCTCAAATTGTGAGAACCAAGAAATGCTAAATTATGATCATTTAACTTGTTGAAATTTAAATTATTAAAAAGTATGTAAAAATATGAAATTATGAATTTTGACCGAATGAAGAAAGAGCACTAAAGCAAGCCTTTAATATAATGTAATAAAGAAAATGACAAAAAAAAAAATACGTTTCCTGTCTAGAAAGTGCGATGCAGGCACTAAAACAGCTCGCCCACCCCCTTCAGGGGTGGGAATGAAAAGTACTAAAAAAAATTAGGGGAAGTTTTACTATTCGACCACAGCCTGTCAGCCCGGAAATTTTAAGTGAAAATCTAGAGTAAATTTGAAAACCGAGAGGATGTTCAAAATCAAATGTTTGTAAAGTTATGGAGCCTAGCTGCAGTGGTCATGGGCCATAACTTATCCTAAGAAACACACAAACACCCGTTCCCGAGGAGGACTGGAACCTCCGACGTGGAACGGCTGTGTGTACCGTTGCATGGCGCCTCAGTCGGCGCGGCTATTTCGCCGCGACCGAAAGGGTGTACCAAGTTTTACTTTCGGCGGTGTATTTCGAAAAGCGTCCGCGAACACATCTGACCGCTTCAAGCGCACCTAAAACGTTGGCTACGCGCAGTCGGTGTCATGCGTTTCGCCCTGCGCCGCGGTGCCGGTGCTGGGGACGGCGTCGCTCTGGTTCCTTCACTCCTCTACGGGCTCTTCCTTTCTTTTTTTTCGTCCTCCCACATGGCCGCGGCGTCGTCCAGAGTGGACCGGAGGCTGACGGCGAGCACCTGGTCGCCGTTAAACGCCAGATATACGATACGGGAGCGCCGAATTGAAAGGTGTGAGGAGGGCCATTACGGCCGGCTGTCCCAGAAGAAGGGCAGAGCTGCGGCCGCCGCGGCTATGGCTGGGGGAGGGGGCCAGGCCAGGCGCGCCGGCTCGTGCGGTCGCCTATCCGTCGGCCGTTATTTTTTTGTGGGGGCAGCGGACCGCTCATTACTGGCAAATTTCACACTTGAGGGCGCGACGAGCAGCGAGCGCCGCGGCCGCCGTAATAACAGTGTGTCACCTCGCCCGCAGGGCCCGAGCCACGGGACACGCCGCGCCGCCGCGGAAAGCGGACGGGCACTGGGCGCTGGGCCGGTAACGGCTTCCTTCCGACGGCCAACGTCGCAGCCCGTGTCGCCAGGATTGGCAGCAACAAAGGGGAGAGGGAATCAAGAATGGGTTCCAAGTGGTGACCAAGTTCTACCGTGACTTCCGTATTTTAAATTTTGTGGATCACGGGATATAGGAACAGCAATGAGGTCCTTACGAAAGGGTCCGATCACCCGTTAATACTGCCGCATCTGGAGATACAAGTGTACTGCTCTTACTGTAAATGAAATGGATGACTACCACCTATGGAGGGAATTCCATGATGGCAGGGCTCGATGTTCATTCCGAGGCCTTCCACCTTGGTAGACTCTCCCCGCCGGCCGCGGTGGCCGCGGGGACTTGTTCAAATGTTTGTATAGTTTATGGGACTTAACTACGGGGTCATCAGTCCCTAAACTTACAAACTAGCTAATACTAAGGACGGCACAAATATCCATGACCGAGGGGGGATTCGAACCCCCGACAGTAGTGGCTGTGCAGACCGTGTCTGGAGCGCCTCAGTCCCCTCGGCCACCGCGGCCGGCCCGCGGGGACTGAGGCGCTTCAGTCACAGTCTGCACGGCCACTACGGTCGGGGGTTCGAATCCCCCCTCGGGCATGGATATTTGTGCCGTCCTTAGGATAAGCTATTTGATAAGTAGTTTGTAAGTTTAGGGACTGATGACCCCGGGTTAAGTCCCATAAGCTCTACAAACATTTGAAAATTTTCAAGATAGATACGAAGCCAACACCGACCACAGTAATATAAGTTTATATCCCAACTAGTTATGCTGGTGATGCTGAGATCGAACAAATGTATTAGGAGGTAAAGGAAATTATTCACACAGTTAAGGTAAAAGAAAACTTGATTGGCGCGGGGGAGGCAGGAGTACCCGAGCGGTCTGGAGCGCCACGTTACGGATCGTGCGGCCTCCCGCGTGGAGTTTCGAATCCTCCATCGGGCATGGGTGTGTGTGTGTGTTGTCTTTAGGCTAGTTTAAGTAGTTTGTAGGTCTAGGGACTTATGACCAAAGTAGTTTGGTCCCACAGAATTGCAAACAGGTGAAACAGGTAGTTAAGTCCCATAGACTATACAAACATTTCTTTAGACCCTCCCCAACAACTTTTACTTTACCTACCCTTTCCTATCTTCTTTTATTTATCCTTCTTAATAATAATGATTTTTGAGTTGCCCTGCCTTTTGCTTATAATTTGTTATTTCCATTATTCATAGATAGTAATCGAATTAAATTTAAAATTGTATAAATAACTAAATATTTAACACCATGAATTTCACCATTAACTTATCTGTTACTATCATTATTTATTTAAACTTAACGCTATTAAAATATAAAAGACAACACAAACCATACTTGGTCTAATTACGACCAGCTATATACCAAAAGGAAGCTGGTCTGTATCAAGGACATTTATGGACACTAATGTGTTTTGGCCCATATAAATTTTAAATGTGTATGATAAATGTATTCAGAAGAAACGTACCAATATATATATATACTGCTGGAACCGAGCGGTGCTTTATGTCAGGATGAGGCGTGAAACCTGGTGGAGCGCTAGAGGACGCTAGTAAAACAGTATTAGACTTTACAAGTTCATTCAACTGAATACAAGATTCCGTGGTGTAGGCGCTAACTCGGCAGGAGCTAGATCAGCAGGTGACGTCTCCTTCGGCCGCGTTAGCACGTCGTTCCGCCACGTCTCCTATGGGCCGGCCGTTGGACCATTCGGACGGAGGTGCCTGCACCGCGACGTCAAGCAAAGACTGCCAGCCGGAGTCCTCGGTCCCTCCTCCGGTCTATGTAGCTGCTTGTGAATTTCGGCTTGGAGCCCCTGGAGTCGGACGCCGTGGTTACAGATGACCTCTTGATACTGCTGGCAGGGTTAGCACCAGAGTGCTGGCGCTTCGGCAGGATCATTGGCCCTTAGGAACCCAACCAATGCAGACTGAGCTGGCCTCAGGCAGCAAACATATTAAGCATTATGAAGACAGTAGACAACGCATCACCACCTCACCGGCTGATGGTCATTCGAAGTGTAGTAGTTGCCTCCAGACTCCATCTCCTAGTTGTGACTACTCGCTACTAGTCCGTACTGCTTTATCTGAGACATAAGCTGAACACATAGATTAGATCAGTGGATCGACGACTACTCTCCTGAGCATCTTTGATTCCAGAGACCAAATAATTACACTTCTAAAAGCGGGAATTTATATACAGAATCGCCTAAAGCTATGCCGTATGTGTCCTACTTGTGATTGCAGCGTTAACTCAACGGAGAAAATATTTCAAAAAAATGATTCTAAGTTCACGAATGTAAGTTAAACGTGCTAGTCAATGAAATGCTACCATGTCGCGGATACCAGAGAAGAACTCACCTTACGTCGCCCAGCATAAAATGAAGATCCAGCGGTCATGAGGCGGGTAACTGCTACCGGACGCGGGAAGCCACCGGAAACTGGAAAATCCACGAATATAGCGTCGTGGGGGACGGACAGCGATACTCGCGCTGGAGAGAAAGGTTCGCTAACTAGCCCGCAACCAAAGGGTGTGAAAACGTCTGTGGTACCATGAGCAGCTATCGATAGTGAGCCAGAGAGAACGATGCAAAGCGAGCTATCAGTCCCCACATTCAAACAGCCATAGATTCTCGCACACACTTAAAAGTACAACAACTGCACAATCTCACAGGAACAGTGGCGTAGCAGACAAGACGTACTTATTCCACGTTAATTCAAAATCAAATGTTCAAATGTTTGTTAAGCTTAAGGGACTTAACTACGGGGTCATCAGTCCCTAAACTTACAAACTACTTATGAACTACCTACAACTAAGGACGGCACAAATATCCATGCCCGAGGGGGGATTCGAACCCCCGACCGTAGTGGCCGTGCAGACGTTAATTGATATAATAATAAATTATTATTAACATAACAAAAAAATATTAACCTAGCAATATTAACTAGTACTTTAACACATGAAATAAGTGCTGACGTTATTCACTTTTGTGACAGTCATCTGTAGTTATGAAATGTCCGCGGCGGAGTGGCCGATGGCATTGAGGCGCTATGCTGTGATGCACGAAGTCGTCCCCGTCAGGGTTCGAATCCTCCCTCCGGCATTGATGTTTCTGTTGTCTTTAGTTTAAGTTAGTTCATAAGTAGTTTGAAAGTTTAGGGACTGATGACCCCGCAGTTAAGTCCCATAAGCTTAACAAATATTTGAACTTTTTTTTATAGTTATGAAATGTTTACAAGCTGACGAATATATCTTCTCTCTCGGCTGGTCGTCTGTCGCAGTCAACAGACTGCTGACTGTTAGCTTTCCATGTAATAACAAAGAAGTTGAAAAAGCTGATTGGTTGCTGCCAATAAAACCATGCAGGTAACGATAAAATCTTTATTCCTTTTGTACTGATGCGTTTAGAGCGTAGCCCATGTTCAGAGTACCTGATAAGCGTAAAAACTAAGATAATACGTGATACGAAAAGAGAAATGGCACAAGAAAGAATTTATACATACCATAACACTACCCATTTAAGTATAGACAAAACGCAATGGCCAGTGATGCTGTCCACTCATCAAACACTGATAACAATATGTGTGTACAAAACTTGGTACATTCGTCGAAAGCTAAAAGTAAACTGGATTTTTTTTTTCAGTGCCGTTAGGGCGAATACAAACCACGTGAGGGCAGCTCCTCAACTAAGACGTCATAAAGATATATGAATATAACAGTTCATATATACAAACAAAGTAAAATATTTAGTCTTATACAGACATTTGCAGAATATTAACATGGATAAAATTAATAATTTCCTCGAATCAGGTCTTAACATAAATGTGACAGGCGCAGCGTATGAGAGCCGTTCGCCAGAGGGCAGCTGCTGCTGAGTGGCGGAAAGAAATTAAGGGCGGTAGCGGTTTGCTTGGTATCTGCGAAGGTCATGGAAGGTTGAGGTATTCTTTGTCGCGGTTATCTTAGAACACATGGGCAGTCACATGTAGAGATCCGCACGGAAATGGCCTCTTGGTCAAAGGCGCATTGCCACAGATTGCGCAGCCGCTCCCAGTCGGAGGCTGCAGTCCTTCCTTGGACGTGGCGTGTGCGGTGTTCTTAGCGTAAAGTAGTTTGTAAGTATATGAACCGATGATATCAGCAATTTGGACTCTTAAACATTTTTTTCACATGCAGAAGAGAAATTTTTTCATATGACGACATGAGGTGAATCAGTATGACAGGGTAGTCAAATGTCGAGCGAAGTCCCCTCCCAATGATGAAGGACAGGAACCGAAGTGTGTGGTGTGCAAGTAGAATCAATGGAAACTGGAATGAAAGGGCGACTTTAGCCAGCAAGGAGGGAGTACGATATTGTGTTCAGATCCAAGCACCAGGCGGGCAGCAAAGCGCAGCAGCGGCGGATGTCGCGACAGCAGCTCCAACTGCCAGAAGATGGTGACAGAGAGGTTGACACAAGGCGCCGGAAACTATGTGGTGAGTAAATTGTTTATGGTAACAGCATTCAACAGAGCGCTTCTGTCTCGAGGAATTAGAAAGAGGAAGTTTAGTGAAACGCAAGAACAAATCAATGTATGACACTTGTATCTTGAAAAGTAATATTGCAGAACCTAGCGATTAGTAATATTCGTCGCTAAAGGGATGTAGAATGATTTGAATGCCGGTAATAAGTACAGCAAGTGTAAACTCATTGCCTCTAGTTTTAAAGTCTTTGGAGTGTGTCTTAAGACGATTGACATTATTCTAAGGGGTGTGACGTACGACTCCTCATCTCTGCTAAATATAGTACTAGAAGAAAAAAATCTCTATGAACCACAGACATTGCTGAGGTGGGGTGGATTTTGTGCCTCAACGATACGGATAGCCGTATGGTAGGTGCAACCACAGCGGAGGGGTGTCTGTAGAGACGCCAAATAAATGTGTGATTCCTGAAGAGGGGCAGCAGCCTTTTCAGTAGTTGCAGAGGCAAAAGTCTGCACGATTGACTGAGCTGGCTTTGTAACATCAGCTAATGTGGCTTTGCCATGCAGTTATTGCGAACGGCTGAAAGCAATTGGAAACTACAGTCGACGCATTTCCCTAGGACATGAAGCTCTGCTGTATGAATATATCACGATGACGTCCTCTCGGGTAAAATAGTCTCCCAGACAACACTGGCACTCTAAATGTTCAAATGTTTGTAGAGCTTATGGGACTTAACTGCAGGGTCAAGTCCCTAAAGTTACGAACTAACTTATACTAAAGACAAACACCCATGCCCGACGGCCGACGGAGAATTCGAACCTCCGACACGAGAGACCGCGCCATCCGCAACATGGCGCTCCAGACCCCTCGGCTACTCCCGCGCGGTCACTGGCATTCTACGGATCGGAGCGTGGTAGGGAGGTTAGAAAATTTAAAAAGAGAAAAGTATATATAAAGTTAGATATAATGGGATTAGTGAAGATCGGTGGAAAGAAGAACAGCATTTCTGATCAGGCGACTAAACGGTTACAAATACAAAATCAGTTAGGGGTACTACAGGAGTAGGTCTAAAATGAATAAGAAAACAGAAATGCGGTTAAACTACTACGAGCAGCGCAGTGATCGCATTATCGTAGTCAAGATAGATACGAAACCAACGCCGACCACAGTAGTACAAATTTATATGCCTACTAGCTCTGCCGGTGATGCTGAGATCGAAGAAATGTATTAAGAGGTAAAGTAAATTATTCACACAGCTAAGGTAGAAGAAAACTTGATTGGCCGCTTGGCACGCAGGAGTACCCGAGCGGTCTGGAGCGCCACGTTTCGGATCGCGCGGCCTCCCGCGTGGAGGTTCGAATCATCCCTCGGGCATGAATGTGTGTGTTGTCCTTAGGCTAATTTAAGTAGTTTGTAAGATTAGGGACTGATGACCAAAGTAGATGGGGTTCACAGAATTACAATTAGGTAAAACAGGTGTAAACTTGAATGAAACTTCACTCTGCAGCGGAGTGTGCGCTGATATGAAACTTCCTGACAGATTAAAATTGTGTGTCGGAACCGGGACTCGAACCTGGGACCTTTGCCTTTCGCGGGCAAGCGCACTACCGACTGTGCTATCCCGACACGACTCACGATGCCGCCTCAAAACTTTACTTCCGCCAGTACCTCGTCTCCTACTTTCCAAACTTCACAGAAGCTCTCCTGCAAACACGCAAGACTAGCACTCCTGGAAGAAAGGATATGGTGGAGACATGGCTTAGCCACAGCCTAAGGGATGTTTCCAGAATGAAACTTCACTCTGCAGAGGAGTGTGCGCTGATAGGAAACTTCCTGGCAAATTAAAATTGTGTGCTGGAACCGGGACTCGAACCTGGGACCTTTGCCTTTCGCGGGCAAGCGCACTACCACTTTCATTCTGGAAACATCCCTTAGGCTGTGACTAAGCCATGTCTCCACCATATCCTTTCTTCCAGGAGTGCTAGTCTTGCGTGTTTGCAGGAGAGCTTCTGTGAAGTTTGGAAAGTAGGAGACGAGGTACTGGCGGAAGTAAAGTTGTGAGGCGGCATCGTGAGTCGTGTCGGGATAGCACAGTCGGTAGTGCGCTTGCCCGCGAAAGGCAAAGGTCCCAGGTTCGAGTCCCGGGTCCGGCACACAATTTTAATCTGCCAGGAAGTTTCAGGTGTAAACTTGATTGCGATGGGGGGCTGGAATTTGGAAGAAGGAAATGGAACGGAAGGAAAAATAGTACATGAATGGACTGGAGAAAAGAAATGAAGGAGGAAACCTCCTCGAATAATTTTCCACGGAATTTAATTTTATCATAACACTTGGTTAAAGAATCATGAAAGAAATTGTATATGTGTGCGACCTTCCTATCGGTTCTCACAAATAATACTTCCTCAGGGTAGTAACAGTTTATGGCTCGTTGCCTCTGTTCATAGGGGTGAGTTATGTATGTCAGCTTCTATGCCCTAAACAGCTACCCAGTCTGTTTAAACAAGATCACTACTTAATTTGTAGTTTAGCCAGTCTATCAATCTGCATATGATGACATAAAAATATATTTAACAAACGTAAATTAAACCTCTGAATGACCAACAAAATGGATTCTGAGATAAAGAAGTGATTAACTCACGAAGTAATTCTTTGTAAATGGAGTTTATTACTCTTATAGGACATGAAATGTGAAGGTGGTCCCACTTTATACATCGGTAAATAACTGAATATTTCCCCAAATATTGTTCACGAGAGGCACAATAAGTATCACACGCACTCGAGAGTAAACGTTCCAAATTATCACTCGCAAATTAGTAAAGCCCATCGAACATTGTAGTTCCCAATTAATCCGCGATTACAGTATCTGTTATAAAACACAGCTTGTCATCACACGTGTACACAATTGCTGATTTATCACAGTTCCACAGTCCTACTACCGTTTAGGGGTTGGAACACTTGGGCGGAGTGACACTTGCGCGGAGTGACACTTGCGCGGAACCCGGGACCCTTGGGGCGGCTAATGGCTTTTCCTGGGTACAGGCTCACCAAGAAGTTTAGCACTGCTGTTGTCAAGTTTCCACACTGTCAACATAACACGAAACTCAGTGAAACTGCACAACGCTTTCAAAGCTGAAGAGCAATATAGTAACTTGTTCTAACTACATATGAATTCGTTGAGTATTCCTCCTGAAAACAAAAAGGTATTTTAATAGTGATAATGTTTGGAGAGTTATTAAGACATTCTTTGCTACTACAAGACGTTGACTTTCCACAGTCATACCTCCTAAAAGCATATTATTCAGAACACTAAGCATATCAAGACACCTGCGCAAGCAATAAATATATTAGGCATCCTGCACAGATACGTTGATGTAATTGACCGCTATGTAGTTAACCCACTATCACCAACTTCCATCTCTTTAAAAATAGCTACTATGCTTTTTAATAGGAGACGCAACCTTAAACCTTCAATTAAAAAAAACGTTAATAATCAGTCAATGAGTATTTTACATACTTGAAGCGTTTATTCGTAGACCCCAAAACGATTCTAATCACAAATATATCTAAGAAATGTATGAAATACGGAATATGTAAGGAAATGTCACACACCGAAAAATGCTAAAGATAAATTCTATTTTCCATCACCGCAATATAGAACCATTTTTACTCCGAACTAGGCATAAACCAACAGGGAGAAACAAGTTGCAAGACTTCCAGGAAAAATGAAGCGAAATTTACAGCCAATAGTTGGTTATAAATTACATTGCCTGTTAACTGTATAAAGATAAATTACGGAATACGCGGAACTACTGTTCAGTACAGCCGAAAAGGTCTAAGGTAATAGGCAGTGGTTTACAACCAGATATCCGTATCACTCTCCTCCTCAAGAAGTCTGTATGAAGATTTATATTCAGAACATTCAAGAAAAAGGTGTTGAAACTACAAGAAGCAGCTCATTTACTCAGGAAGGGAATACGTTATGGTGCCCGTAAATTTGAATGACTGTATCTCTTGTAGTAACATTCATTTTTTGATAAAATGTTAAAATCCAATATACCAGAATTTTGTTTTTCTAAACTCAGTGCCAACTTTTTTTGTCCAAATTTTTTCAGGAGTAGCCTTGACGTGATTTCATACTTCTATGTATTAATATTATCAAACATGTAATTTGTGTCACAAATTGCGCAGCCGGTCCGGTCGGATGTTAGAGTCCTTCCTCGGACATGGGTATGTTTGTTTGTACTTTGCCTACGTTATTTTAAGTAAGATTAAGTAGTGTAAGTCTAGCGACCGATGACCTAAGTAGTTTGGCAGCATAAGACTACACATATACACGTAATTTATTTATTTCATCACCACATTTAAGTACTAATAATTAAAGAAACTTAAATGTAGAAATTTGAAATAAACACTGAAAACAAATGATTCGTATTTCTCATAAAATGAATGCACAGAAACGTTGAATTATGTCTTGTGAATGTACCTACAAAATCTGCCATGTGAAAATTGTAGTGTGAGTCCCAAATTTGTTTTTTATGTAATAACATTAAAAACATGTTAAAAATTGAGAACTCGAAAACCAGTGAAGTTATGGACTTGAAGCGTTTTGTGTTGCTAAATCTTTACATAGTAGACACGATTTTAAAATTTGGTTGCTATCGCCAAAGTAGACAAAACGTTAAATTTTTTGGTGTAATCTTCGCCGTGTAGACTGTATGTTGTAGGAGTTTACGTCGAACCTAATTAGAATCATACCTCTGAGGAGAGAACGTTGTTTGCACTTCTCCTGCGTTTCCAGTCGCCGTGCTGTGCTACGTAACGACATCGTACCGTTCCACTTTACCGAGAGTTATATATGTATTGGTGTGATGTCTGTTCTTTCGAGCCGGCCGCGGTGGCCGAGGAGACTGAGGCGCTCCAGTCACGGTCTGCACAGTCACTCCGGTCGGGGGTTCGAATCCCCGCTCGGGCATGGATATTTGTGCCGTCCTAGTTCGCAAGTAGTTCATAAGTAGTTTGTAAGTTTAGGGACTGATGACCCCGTAGTTAAGTCCCATAGACTTTACAAACATTTGAACATTTTGTTCTTTCGAAATAATACATCACACCAATATATGTATTATTTAGACGCAAAGATTCTGGGTTCTGTTTTCATCGCTAACGCGACTAACAACGTTAGACCTCGTGTGTAAACAGTTAAAGGTTATGAGTGCCACTGGAAAAATGCATAAGTAACACCTGTTGTTTGAGACTTGAAGATGACCTGAAATTAGCCGAAATCGATATCTCATAATAAACATAAGGTGTAGCTGTCTATATTTCATAATGCTATTCCTAACATATTTAAAAGCTGCTCAAAACCACCTACAAAAAACCTTTATAATGAGATTGTATATAATGCCACGATCAAATTGTGTTTTAGTTATTTGTAGTAATACACCCAAAGATCTGCCCTTGCTTTTAGTGCCTTGATCAGCTGTTAATTTTTAGAGGTATTACTAGGGACAGGAAAAATTCGCATTTGCGATAAATGCGAATATAGATGCAAATTCTGACTCAAAATGCAGTAAATCCGAAATTGTAGTTAGCAACTGTTGCGCTCAATTCCGATTTCATCACATTCCTCTTCACATGGTGTTGTATTGTAATTCGAGTGATATTTGTATGACGTGTTATCTCCCTGTTGAATGAGGCTGTGATATCTCCGGGCCGTTACTACTGCTCCACCTCGCTCGGTGGGCCTTTCCCTGAATACGGCACAGGTAGCGGCTGGAGGGCGAGGAGTAGGAGTGGTGTATCCCTACTTCTGGAACACCCTGTTCACTACCTGTATAGTTTATGGGACTTAACTACGGGGTCATCAGTCCCTAAACTTACAAACTACTTATGAACTACTTACGAACTAGGACGGCACAAATATCCATGCCCGAGGGGGGATTCGAACCCCCGACCACAGTGGCCGTGCAGACCGTGACTGGAGCGCCTTAGCCTCCTCGACCACCGCGGCCGGCTGTTCACTACCTGCAGCGTCCGGGTCTCCGCGCAAGTGTCTACAAATTCCCTTTCCGCGCAAGTGTCACTCCCCGCGTCACAAACTCTACCGTTTATCACTTTTCAAGCAGAGACTAAGTTCTGCAGTCACAGTCCCGTAAATTTTGTAAGTCCACACATGCCGATCTCTTCAAATCACAAGTTCTTCACAGCGTCACAGCCTTTCAGCACCATGTCCAACTAACGAGTCCCCTCCTAAGCGTTCGAAAAGCATGCTCCCTCTGCTCCCAAAATTGTATTCTTCCGCGCATCCTAACGCCACATGTTCCAAAATATTATACATTTGAATATCAAGAAATTAAATGCTTTGACCACCTCCCTACAAAAAAATACAAAAAACGGTTGAGACTGAAGCTCTTTGCTCATATAGCCATTAAGCATGGCATCTCACTGTTCAAATATACTGCCACCGACGAAAAATATTTACACAATTTTATACAAAAACATTCAGTTATTATCCACAAACACTTATAATTGTTTATATATGAATTATCTGCTACATATCTACTATTTTTAGTCGGCCATGAAATATTTAAGTGGCAGTCTGTAGACATAAAACGAACGCCACTAAGAATAATATTAACTATAATAAAATACGTATATAAATGTAAAGCGCTTCGCTGGGTTTATGTTTTGTGTTACTGTGGTGGAATCTATGTTCTGACACAAGAATATTACTACCTCAACGAAAAGCAGAACAATAGAGTAAAACAAAGTTTATTGAAAGAATATGGAAATAACGTAGCACGTCTTTTAAGATAGGTAGCGTGGTGCAATGCTATCCATTTGCTTCTTAAACTGTTACTGATAAACACTAAGTATCAATAATTGTAAATATAAGTCTGATAACGTTATTATTATAGTACTGAAATTTATCGACTTTTTATCTGTAAGGCATATTCAAATAGTAATTACGGCGTTTGATTCTCCCAAGTCTCCTAAATCCATTCATCTACTTATATTTTCCCTATGATCATTTCCTGATTTTATATGGATTTTTAGAATAATGTGTGTGGCTATATTGTATTTCAGTTGCATTCTGGGTTAGCCGCCCTCGCTCAGCCAAGCGTTGCTTCCAGTTTCCAAGCTGATTAGGAAAATCCTTACTATCTGCTCTATCCCATTCACTAGAGACAAACTGGTAGCTAACCGGCTGAGGAACCCAACACCCTGGCAAAACCCGCCTTTAACATGGAAACAATCAGCTGCCCCCTATATCTGTAATATCACACGCTTAAGATACCAGCAGACACCGGAAAGTACCAGATAGATTTTATAACGGTAAGACATAGATTTCGGAATCAGGTTTTAAACTGTAAGACATATCCAGTGGCGGATATACACTCTGACCATATTTCATTGTTTATGAACTGTAAATTGAAACTGAATAACTTCAGAAAGGCGAAAAATAACGAGGTGGGACCTGGATAAATTGAAAGAACCTGCACTTTTAGAGACTTTCATAGGGAGATTTTGCAACAATTTACAGAGACTGGAGAAAATAACACAGTAGAAGATGAATGGATGGCTTTGAGAGAAGAAATAGTGAACACAGCAGAGGACCAAAGAAGTAGAAAGCCCTACCAAAAATTCTTGTATATCACAGAACATACTGAATTTAATTGGTGAAAGGAGAAGATATAAAAATGCAGTAAATGAAGCAGGTCAAATGTGTACAGACGACTAAGACAAGAGATTGACAGGAAGTGCAAAATGGCTAAGCAGAAATGGCTGGAGATCAAAGGCAAGTATGTAGAAGAATGGATAACTATGGGAAAAATAGAGACCGCATAAAGGAAAAATATAAGGGACATTTGGAGAAAAAAAGCAGGTGTGTGAATATCAAGAACTCAGACGGAATATCACTTCTGAGCAAGAAGGGAAAGCTGAAAGGTGGAAGGAATATCCAGAGGGGCTTTAGAAACGAAATGTTGAGAGAGTATTGTATGAAGGGAAGAGGAAGGGAAGATCTAAGTCGGAACAAGGCGCCTGGAGTACACAACATTCCCTTGGTGCTACTGAACTCTCTGGGAGAGCCAGTCATGACAAAATTATTTCACCTGGTGCGTAATATGTATCAAACATGTGAAATACCCTCAGGCTTTAAGAAAATTTAATAATGCCCATTCCAAAGAAAGCAGGCGCAGATAGGTGTGAAATTTACAGAAACATTAGTTTAATAAGTCATGGTTGGAATAATTTTACACGAATTATTTACAGATGAAAAACTGGTAGGAGCCGACGTCAGAGAAGATTAAATTGGATGTAAGAGAAATTTAGGAACACGTGAGGTGATACACAACGACTCATCTTAGAAGATATATTAAGAAAAAGCAAATCCGACATTTCTAGCTTTTCTAGATACGGAGAAAGCTTTTGACAATGCTGACTGGAGAAAACCCATTCAAATTCCAAAGTCATAAGGTGTGAAATAAAGCGAAAGTGAAAGTTATTTAAAACTACGGAGAAATAGGATTGATCCCCAAAATTACACGTCGATTTGCAGTAGGATTTTGGAACATATACTTTGTTGGAATATTATGAAGTACCTCGAAGAGAACAACCTATTAACCAGTAGTCAACACGGATTCAGAAAGTATCACTCTTGCGAAACACAGCTTGCCCCTAGTCACATGAAATGTTGTCATAGACAAGGGATCTCAGATCGATTCGATATTTCTGGATTTCCGGAAGACTTTTGACACGGTACCCCACACGCGGCTTCTTATGAAATTGCGTGCTTATGGAATATCTCCCCAACTGTGCGACTGGATTCACGATTTCCTATCAGAAAGGACACAGTTCGTTGTAATTGACGGTAAGTCATCGAGTAAAACAGAAGTGATATCTGGCGTTCCACAGGGAAGCGTTATAGGTCCCCTACTCTTCCTCGTGTTTATAAACGATTTAGGAGACAATCTGAACAGCTCCCTTAGATTGTTCGCGGATGATGCTGTCGTTTATCGGTTAGTGAAGTCAACAGAGGATCAAAAGCAACTGCAAAGCGATTTAGACAAAATTTCTGCATGGTGCGAAAATTGGCAATTGACACTAAATAAAGAAAAGTGTGATGTAATACACATGACCACTAAAAGAAATCCGCTGAACTTCAATTACGCGATAAATCAGTCAAACTTGAAGGTCGTAGATTCTGGCAAATACCTAGGAGTTACAATTACGAACAACTTTGACTAGAGAGAACACAAAGAAAATATTGTGGGGAAGGCGAACCAAAGGTTACGTTTCATTGGCAGAATACTTCGGAAAAGGGAATTTCTGGTATACGTCGTCTAAAAGAAGGGATCGTGAATTTCATTGGAACGAAGTGCGTGGGGTAAAAATCGCAGAGGGAGATCAAGAGACGAATGCAGTAAGCAGTTTGATATAGATGTGGGTTACTGTACTTCGAAGAGATGAAGAAGCTTGATCAGAATAGAGTAGGGTGGAAAGGTGCATCAAACCAGTCTCTGGACCGAAGACCACAACAATAGCAAGAGTAAGACTACCTTACATATGAATTCTACCAATATAATGTTTTTCAACCGTTTCGGATATGCGACCCCCTTACAAGTAGGAACAGTCTGGCGTCCCCCTTCAAAGTAAAATTATTCTGGCGACCGCCCCCCCCCCTCCTCACAAACCGTAACAAAATTATGTTACCGCAAATGGAACAAACCAATTTTTTTCTTTTGTTTTAGCTTTGTTTTAAATTCTTGGATAAAGTTTTTTGTGGATTTTTTCGGAATGGAACAGGTTGTCCTATTTTTACATGGTTTCCCACAGAAAATTATGTTTTGCTTAACGAGTGTTTAGCATTTAAGGAAGACTCAGAAGGGAATTGCGCTCTTTAAGAAATGTTCCGTTGTATAAGAAATTCGTAATGATGAATTTCCTTTTTTTTCGAATTATTCAGAATAACTTATTGAATCATGTTCTTTTACCTGAAAACAGTTTTCTGACTTTGCGCTTTTTCACTATTAACACACTGTATTATGAAACAATCTATGATCTATTGAAAGACGATCGTCTGTCGTCTTCCATATATTTTTTGTATATTTCTGTAAAGTTATAATTTATTTAATGTCGCTAGATTATCATGTTGTTAAAACTCGAACTCCGCTTTTTTCAAGGCTTGAGGAGTAGCATTTTTATTTCATGTGATAAAATATTAGTTAATATTGCTAGGATTTTCTTATTTTGTTATGTTAATAATTTATTATTATATTAATTAATGTGGCATAAGTACGGCTTCTCCGCTACGCCACTGTCCCTGTGTGAACTGTGTGAATGTGTTCTTGTCTTACTATTAAGTGGATGTGCGAGAATCTATGGCTGTCTGAATGTGGGGATTAATAGCTCGCTTTGCGTCGTTCTCTCTGGTTCAGTATCGATAGCTGCTGATGCTACCAAAGAGGTTTATACACCCTTTGATGACATGCTAGTCGGCGAGCCCTCTCCAGCGCGAGTCTCGCTGTCCGTCCCCACCATCGCTGTTTCTTGGGGTTTCCAACTTCCGGTAGCAGTTTCCCGCCTCATGACCGCTGGGTCTCTATTCTGTGCTGGTTCTCTGGTGAGGTAAGGTTGGTTCTGCTCTTGTGTTTGGAGATGGTAGCGTTTCATTGTCTAGCACGTTAGATTCGTGAACTTAGAATCATTTTTTGGAATATTTCCTACGATCGTGGGCGGAAATGTGTTCTCGTTTCTCAGTTCAGTGATTTCCGATAAATAAACGTGGTGTGTTTGATTCTAGTTGCAGTTTGATAACGGCCTGGTATGTTAAAACCTTTTGTGATCACGTGGCGGTGTAGGAACTCTCTGAAAATACTTTCTAGCTTTGTGCTGCTTGATTTCTAATAGGTGATATGTTCATTTTTGTTCTATATCTACATCTACATAGATACTCTGCAAATCACATTTAAGTGCCTGGCAGAGGGTTCATTAACCACTTTCATAACTTTTCTCTACCGTTCCATTCTCTAATAACGCGCGGGAAGTACATGTAAAAATCTTCTCATCGTTTCCTTCCGTGAGTGATTTCCGACTTTGTAATGATTTCATTCTTGCGATTTTTCTGAGACCGGACCCCATCCATCTCTGTAATCGCCCCCTGTCGCGTGTAGCTGTATTTCAATCGTTTCCTTATATAATTCTAAGCATTTCTATGGGTTGCATGCTGTAGTTAATTTTCTTTATTTTTCGGAAACTGAATTCATTCAATTTTATCGGTTTGCGGAACCACGTGGGTCCGAGTTCCGACATTGAAGGTTTGCTGCTAGTCGCCTGAATTCACGCCACTTCTCATATAAAACCAGTATCTAGATCGATTTCTAAGAGACTGCAATTTAAGAATCCACCGTGACTTTGTATAATGAATCCGATTTTCAACCACCAGTGCGTTCATGTAACGTAGCCGTGGGTCGCCGTTAGCGTGTTTGCTCGCGGTCCAATTCAGATGTAATTTAACTTTGATATACGCACGCACCATCTCAAAACAGGCATGACAGACCACAGCCAGCTTCAAAGTGTTTTTGTATATTGTGTTTTGTCTACCTCCGCTGAATTTCGCCTACGATAGCGGTGCCTGCTTCCGCCTCGTCTCAGCACGCTGATTTTGGTGAGTTTCGCTGTGGCATTGCGTGTGTGTGAGCGAATGAGTGTTGTTTGTAAATCCTTCCTCCCAGTAGCGTTAAATCATGTATAATTTAGGCGGGGAACCGTCCTCGTTAATCAATGTCAGAGAGGCATTTTTATTGTATTAACGAAATTGGTTCCCCATTTTGCTTGTTTTCTATCTGAATAAATAAGTTTAAGTTCAGCATAATCCGTAAGTTGCCTATAAATTATAGTTTTAGTGCAACTACCCTCTTTTATTTAATATTGTTCTTCACAAGTGCCGAGAACTAACTCAGGTGCAATTTTTCGTAAGTCTAAATTCCGTTGCGCCATAAATGTTTTCTTAGTCACCTTTCTAAGATAACTTTAATTGTGGTGGTTTGCTTATTAATGTCTGTGAGTAATAACGTGTGAGCTGCTATGTATATTGACCACTGTTGTATTAATGTCCTGTTATTGAAATAATTTGAAACGAGTCAGTTCTCAGCTTGGGCCAGGGAACAAGGCTTTGCAGCAGGGAGTAACCGGTAGTTCACACGGACCTCATATGCTAACATTAGTGATAAAACGAAGCTCTTGTTTCGTACAGTGGTCGATTTGTACTATTAAATTCATAATAAATTTTACACACAGAACTCAGTAATTTTACATTAAATAAATTTTACTTACGCACACATTTTTGTGTTACTGAACCCCTGGTTATTTTATGGTGCAAGTACTTCCTCTTGTGCGACCCTCTGAGCAAGAGACTGCACCCCCCCCTCCACCCCCCTGGGAGTCGCGATCCACAGTTTGAAAAACACTGCTCTCGAATATAATTCCAGTACATTTTAACTTATCATCAAGGAGGTTTCCTCTCTCTCATCTCCGCTATAAATGTTGTACAGGAAGCAAAGAAACCCAGTTGTCAGCGATCTTGTTGCGCCACGCGGGTTCATCTACATCTACATAGATACTCTGCAAATCACATTTAAGTGCCTGGCAGAGGGTTCATTAACCACCTTCATAACTTTTCTCTACCGTTCCATTCTCTAATAGCGCGCGGGAAGAAAGAACACCTAAATCGTTCCGTTTTCGATCTGATTTCTCTTGTCATGTCTCCCTAAGTAGGTGGGTGCTAGCAAAATATTTTCACATTCAGAACTAAAAGTCGGTGATTGAAACTTCGCAAACAGATCACGCCGCAATGAATAACGTCTTTCTTTTAATGATTTCCACCCCAATTCGTGCAACATTTCCGTGACGCTTTCCTCCCCGTAACGTGATAAAACAAAACGAGCTGCCCTTCTCTGAACCTTCTCAATGTCTTTCGTCAGTCCCGCCTGGTGGGGGTCCCACAAGGGGCAACGGTACTCCAGGAGAGGAGTGTGATGTAGGCAGTCTCTTTGGTGGAGCTGGTGCATCTTCGAAGCGTTCTGCCAATGAAACGTAACCTTTGGTTCGCCTTCCCCACAATATTTTCTATGTGTTCTCTCCAGTCATAGTTGTTCGTAATTGTAACTCCTAGGTATTTGGTAGAATTTACGACCTTAAGGTTTGACTGATTTATCGCGTAATTGAAGTTCTGCGGATTTCTTTTAGTGGTCATGTGTATTACTTCACACTTCTCTTTATTTAGTGTCAATTGCCAATTTTCGCACCAAGTAGAAATTTTGTCTAAATCGCTTTGCAGTTGCTTTTGATCCTCTGTTGACTTCACTAACCGATAAACGACAGCATCATCCGCGAACAGTCTAAGGGAGCTATTCAGATTATCTCCTAAATCGTTTATAAACACGAGGAAGAGTAGGGGACCAATAACGCTTCCCTGTGCAACGCCAGATATCACTTCTGTTTTACTCGATGACTTACCGTCAATTACTACGAACTGTGTCCTTTCTGACAGGTTACACTTAGTAATGGCGTGTTAGGATGGGACATAGTGTTAGAGTCGAAGGATGTCATCGTTGTATGAGTAAGGTATCCTATGGCTCTATCCGTGAACTGCTGGGGCAGCTCGGCAGGCTGAAAGGCAGTACCAGGCAGAGGAGCGCTTTTGTGAAACGCGCGGGCGTCATTAATGCGGACGATCGCCCCGGGCTCTGCCGGACGTGCCGTTTCCAGCGTCCGCGCCGGGGAGGACACTGGGCGAAAAAGAAGAGGCGGCCACGGCGGCCAGGGAGTGGGCGGCGCGGCGAGCGGCACTTTGGTGACGTGGGGTCACCGCCCCCTTGTCACTATCTGCACTACACGTCTTTGCCGCAACTGGTAATGCTCCTACCATTCGTAAAGATGGGAGTTTAATGTTTTTATGGCGCAGTGCCAGACCCATATACACAGAAAAGCGAAAGAAACTGGTTAAAATGTTCAAATGTTTGTATAGCTTATGGGACTTAACTACGATGTCATCAGTCCCTAAACTTACAAACTACTTATGAACTAGTTAACACTAAGGACGGCACAAATATCCATGCCCGACGGGGGATTCGAACCCCCGACAGCAGTGGCGCGCCTCAGTCCCCTCGGCCAAAAGAAACTGGTACACCTGCCTAATGTCATGCAAGTCTCCCGCGAGCACACGGAAGTGGCACAACGTGACGTGGCATGGTCACGACCAGTGACGAATATAATGGGGGATAGGGCAAGACTAATGTACAGATAAGCATGACGCAAATCTCCTAATATATTTTAACATGTTGTTGTGGTCTTCAGTCCGCAGACTGATTTGATGCAGCTTTCCACGCTGCCCTATACTGTGCAAGTCTCTTCATCTGACAATACGTTCGGCAACCTACATTCTTTTGAATCTGCGTACTGTATTCGTTCCTCGGTTTCCCCCTACGATATTTACTCCACACACTTCCTTCTAACGCTAAGTTGACGATTCCTTGATGTCTCAGAATGTGTCGAACCAATCTATCCCTTCTCTTAGTCAAGATATGCCACAAATTCCCTTTCTTTCTAATTCTGTTTAGCACCTCAATAGCTTCGTGATTTACCTATCTAATCTTCATCATTCTTCTGTAGCACCACATTTCGAAAGCTTCTATCATCTTTTTTTCTGAACTTCTTATCGTTCACGTTTCACTCCCATAGAATATTAGTCCATAAATATGCTTTCAGGCTGGACTTCCTAACATTTAAATTAATATTGGATGTCAACAAATTTCTCTTCTTCAGAAAAGCTTTTCTTCCAATGGCCATTATGCATTTTTTATCTTCATTACTTTGGCTATCGGAAGTTAGCTTGTTAACCAAATAACAAATCTCATCTACTACTTTTATTACCTCATTACCTAATCTAATTCTTTCAGCATCACCTGATTTTCTATCACTACATTCCATTACCCTCGTTTTAGTCTTGTTAATGTTCATCTTGTATCTTCCTTTCAAGACACTGACCATTCCGTTTAATTGCTCTTACAGGTCTTTTGCTGTCTGTGACAAAATTACATTGTCGTCAGCAAACCGCAAGGTTTTTATTCCCTCTCCCTGGATTTAAATTCCCTCTCCAAATTTCTCCTTGCGTTCCTTTACAGCTTGCCCAATGTACAGGTTGAACAATGTTGGGAAAAGGCTACAACCCTGCTTTACTCCCTTCCCAATCACTGCGATTCTTTCCTGACCTTCGACTCTATTAATCGCTGCCTGGTTTTTGTATAGGTTGAATATAACTCTGCGCTCCCTATACGTTACGCCTGCTACCTTCACAATCTGAAAGAGTGTATTCCAATCAACATTGTCGAAAGCTTTCTCCAGATCCGCAAATGCTAAAAACGTGTGTTTCCCTTTCCTTAACCTATCTCCTAAGATAAGTCGTAAAATGAGTATTGCCTTGCGTGCTGCTACATTTCTTCCAAATCCAAATTGATCTTCCCCAACGTTGGATTCCACCAGTTTTTTCCGTTTGTATGTAGATAATTCGTGTTAGTATATTGCCACCATGACTTATTAAACTAATAGTTCTGTAAATTTCACATTTGCCTGCACTTGCTTTCTTAAGTATTGGAAACATTATATTCTTATTGAAGTCTGAGGGTATTTCCCCTATATCATACATCTTGCATACCAAGTGCAACAATTGCTTCATGACTGGCTCTCCTAACGATAATAGCAGTTCAGAGGAACATCATCTACTCCAGCGGACTTGTTTCTTCTCAAATCTTTTGGTGCTCCGTAAAATTCTTCTCGCAATATAGAATATCCTATCCTCTCCGGGGGATACCACCTTGACGAAGCACTGTCCGTGCGGGTGGAGAGGCTTGCGTATCCGCGTGAAGCTGAGGGCTATACCGAAGGTAGAGAACCTACTGCCGGAAAGGCCTCAGTTGATGTATCTGACTAAGCGTGTCCCACAACGTCCCGTCTTCCTTATCCTCTCCCAGTCCTTTCCCAATTCCTTTCCCAACACAAGGTGTGATGCGATCCGTGCCGAGGGGTGTGTGGCACATGGGTGGATGTGTCTCGAACGGAGCCTCAGGGATACCGGGCGACCTCCCTGAGTAAGTAGCCTTGCACCGCGCGGGGTTATCGAGGTGTGGACCATATAAATCCCCAGATCTCGTGGGACTAAGATGAACACGGAGAAAAAAATTATTTTAAAAGAATCCGAGGGGCAATCTGAGACCTCAGATACTCAGACATCGGGATCAGGACCGATGGCGTGCACTCCTACTTCTCAGTCAGGATCTAGACCTGATCAAGTAGTGGGAACTGTTACAAAGAAGTTGGACCAGATTAGGATTAAGGCCTTGTCTGGGGCTCAGAGGAGGAAACTTCTCAAGGAACAGAAGCAAAAGGAAGGAAAAGAATGGCTTCCTAAACACAAGTGGAGGGAATCAAAAGGGCTTGAGCCCAAGACCCCCAAAAAGAAACTGCCTCAGGTCTAAGGGGATACACAGACCCCCTCGACGTCAAAGACAGGTTTCAAGAGGGTTTGGGAGGAATTTAAGACTCCCTCCTCTCTGGACAAGCGTGATCCTAAAAGGCTGAGGCAGAAAATAGCAAAACAGACCTATAGTACTGCAGTCTCGCTCTTCAGAATGGCGGTTGTCCAAGAAGGATACCCACTGGTAAGCATCACCTCGCAGCAGGAGGAGCTCGTGCAGACGGCCCTCTTTGAAGAGATTGGGGGGGGGGGACGCTGGTCCAGGACCCAAATTCAGGAGGGTCTATCTAGATCGCGGTGCCCTCATTTTTGTCTGCAAGGGGGAGCACTCAGCAGAATGGCTTAAGGACAAGGTGCCCATGATATCCCTGTGGGAGGATGCGAAGCTGCTGGTCAAGACAGCAGCCGAACTCCTGAAGACCGCAAAGGTATCAATATGGGTACCAAAGATCCTCCAAAGACTCTGTTCGAGAAAATAAGGGTCCAGAACCCAAAAGTCTCGACAGAGGATTGGAGGGTAATTAACCAAAAGGTCGTTCCAGAAGGACGAACCCTGGTGGTGGAGGTCAGAGACTTCCCTGAAGGCAATGCGAGAGTAAGGCCTGGAACTGTTTTTAGGGTTCTCGCAGGTCACCGTCAGGGTAATCAAAGACCTTAAAGGCAATAATGGCAGCAAGATGGGGACTGGAAGTGCTGCAGATAAACCTGCAGCACAGTAAAGGGGCCACTGCTGCCCTGAGCCGTCGCCTGGGGAGACAGGAGGTGGACGTGGCCCTGATACAAGAACCCTATTTATACAAAGGGGGTGTATCAGGCCTCGGTGGTACTGGAGGTAAGCTGATTTATGCCAGAAATCTAAAAAACTCCAGAACATGCATTTATGTTAGAAATGGAATACCTTTCATACCAATGATGGATATTTGTTCCAGGCACTTGGTGACCATTAGGATGCAGCAACGTGAGTAAGGTATCACGAGGGAAATTGTTTTGGCCTCAGCATACCTTCCTTACGAAGACAGCTCTCCTCCTTCTTTGGAAGTGAGGAGACTGACGGAAGCCTGCCATCGGCAAGGTGACGAACTGGTGGTGGGACAGCAAGGACACCAACAGTAGAGGTGATCACCTTCTTGAATTTCTCCTATCTAACAACTTGGAGATCCTGAATAGGGGTGATGAACCTATATTCAGGAATAGTAGAAGGGAAGAAGTAATTGACATAACATCTGGTTCCATGATGATGGGAAGTTACGTCAGACAGTGGCATGTGGTCCTGGAGCCATCCTCATCAGATCACATGTATATTAAATTCAAGGTTTAAGTGGAAACCATACAGACCATGGCCTATAGGAACCCCAGGAAAACGGACTGGGAGACATATAGGCGAAACCTTGACTTCAGCCTGTCTGAAATTAAAACTTAGATAAGGAATCCAGCAGTGTTTGAGGAAGTAGCAGAGTCCGTAACCTCTGCTATAGTGACCTCATACCAGGACAACTGCTCAATCACCAAGAAGTGCACAAATAGGAAACAGGTACGAAGACTGTTTAACCTTGCGAGGCACAAACGACAATGGGCAAAGTTTCGTGAGGCCCTTGTCGATTACAACCTTGCCATCAGACGGGCAAAGGAGGCATCCTAGAAGGTATTCTGTGGAGGGCACGGCTGCTCAAGCGAGACTTCATAAAATACTCACTAGGCTACCAACTAATCCAGGAGGAACATTGAGGAAGGAGGATGGGGAGTAATCAAAGACAGCACATGAAACGCTGGAACTGCTCCTCAAGACTCACTTTCCTCAATACACTCTGGGGGATAACTCAGACCAGAATGCGATACCTGAGAGACAATGGTTCACAGGTATTCGCAAAGAGGACTGGGATTTGGCCAAGGAGTGTTTCGATCTCAGTAAGGTCCGATGGGCGGTGGGAACATTTCAACCGTTCAAGTCACTTGGCCCCGATGGAATCTTTCCAGCTCTCCTGCAACAAGTGGGAGAAAATCTTATTAGATTCCTATGCAGGTTATTCAGGTTTAGCCTAGCAGCTGGTTAATGTGCATGTTGGAGAAAGGAGGTTAAGTAGGGCTCCTATACATTCAAACCAACATCCATATCAGCCAGGTAAATCATGTAAGACAGCTCTCCACCAACTCGTTGAGAAGGTGGAGAAAGCACTACACTTTCAGGAAATAGCCCTCTGTATCTTCTTGGACATCGAGGGGGCTTTTAGCAACACGACCTTCGATTCCATGGTTAGAGCAGCAGAGGTGCATGACCTAGGGACCACTATATGTAGGTGGACTAGGGCCATGCTCAGTGGAAGAAATGTAGAAGCTACCATGATGAATGCAAAAATGGTAATCAACACCACTAGGTGTTGCCGGATGGAGGAGATCTTTCCCCTTTATTGTGGAATCTAGTGGTCAATGATCTCTTTGGAGAATTAAACTCTAGGCAGTATTTTTGCCAAGGATACGCAGATGATCTTGTCATAGCAATACTTGGCAAATTTGCTGACACAGTAAAGAATATGGCACAAGGTGCGTTGGACATTGTGCAGATAACAGGATCTGGGTGTTAATCCTAAGAAGACTGTTGTTGTACCATTCACAAAGAAGCATATGCAACATTCAAGTTGGAATCTAAAGCTTTTCAATGAAGCGCTACCTGTGAAGGGGACAGTGAAATATCTAGGGGTTACCCTAGATGAGAAACTGACATGGACCCCTCACATCAGGAATATTTGCTCCAAGGCAAAAGGTACTCTTGTGAGTACTAGGAGAGCTTGTGGCAAAAATTGGGATCTGAGCCCCAAGGGTATGCACTGGATACACACCACAGTGATTAGTCCCAGGATCACGTATGGGGCGGTCGTGTGGTGGAAGAAGGTGGAACAGCAGGTTGCTTTTAAGGGGCTTGGTAAGGTGCAGAGATTAGCCTGCTTAGCCATATCAGGCGGAATTAGCAGCACGCCAACTGCTGGGATGGAAACCATGCTGCATATGCCCCCATTACACCTTTGGGTCAAGATGAAGGCAGCGGCTGCTGCATACAGACTCAAATCTGGCAACAACTGGAACATTTTGGGATATCGAGAATCACACACTAAAATAGTGAGTGAGGTAAATATAGGAAAGGTTGGGGAAATGCCAGCCGACTGTATTATAACCCCATACTGCTTCAACAAGCCGTTCAATATAACAATTGGAAGTAGGCGGCAGTGGGAGAAAATAGTTCGACACCGTACGGGGGATATTTTCTGGATCACTGACGGGTCAAAGTCAAACCAAGGTGTTGGGGCCGGGGTATACGGGGTGCAGCCAAGACTGGAGGGCGCCATCTCTCTAGGAAAACTGGCCTCAGTATTCCAGGCCGAAATCACTGCCATCAGGGCGTGTGTGGAGGAGAATTTGCGTAGATGCTACAAAGATCGTAGCATCTATATCTATTCAGACAGCCAGGCAGCCCTGAGATCACTGGCAGCTCCTGCAACAAGGTCTAAAATTGTTACAGAATGTCACAGGGTTCTGGTGGAGCTAGTGGAAAGCAATAGAGTAAACCTATTGTGGGTCCCTGGCCACTCGGGGATCAGTGGCAACGAACATGCCGACAGATTAGCCAGGATGGGGGCAGAGATTCCATTTATTGGACCGGAACCTGACCTGACAATCATCAAGGCAATGATCAAATTGGAGCTACGTAACTGGCACAGAAGACAGCACGTAGAATATTGGACCAAAGTCCCTCAACAAAAACATGGCAAGGTAATGATGCCAAAGCCATGTATCAAAAGAAGCTCTGCAATCCTGGGTCTGAACAGGAGAGAGATTAGACCCATGGTGGGATTGCTGACAGGCCATGGGAATTTCAAAAAACACCTACGTACAATGGGAATAACAGAAGAGAACCCTAAATGTAGGATCTGTGATGACGGTGATGAAATTGCATCACATCTAATCTTCGAGTGCATTGCATTGTAGAGTAAAAGGCACAGAATATTTGGGAAAACCAGAACCGAAGAAATTGTGTCTAATAAAGAACTGGTAAAGGGACTCCTTGCACTGTTCAAGGGCATTGGTTGACATTACTAGATATACAGGGAGCGATACCGCACAATAAACTTAGTTTCTGTGCGGGCAGTGGCGGGTTGGCCCAAGACTGTTTTGGCTTCCCTGGAAAAATCTAGCCGGCCGCGGTGGCCGAGGAGACTGAGGCGCTTCAGTCACGGTGTGCACGGCCTCTACGGTCGGGGTTCGAAACCCCCCTCGGGCATGGATATTTGTGCCGTCTTTAGTATAAGGTAGTTTATAAGTAGTTTGTAAGTTTAGGGACTGATGACCCCGTAGTTAAGTCCGATAAGCTTAACAAACATTTGAACATTTGGAAAAATCAATCGATCAATATCCTATCACATCATCCTCTACTTCGTCTTCAATTTATAGAATACTCCCTTCAAGTTTATATCCTTTGTACAGGCCTTCTATATATTCCTTCCACCTTTCAGCTTTCCCTTCTTTGCTTGGTACAGGTTTTCCATCTGAGTTCTTTATATTCGTACTGTCACTTTTCTTGTCTTCGAATATTTACCTGAAGGCAGTAACTATATATAAATTTTTAAATCGGGTAAATGATCCTGTGCCTTTTCTGAAAACTGAAATTTAAAAGTGTTTGGTACATATTGGTATATGAAATATTTATGAACTTCTTTATTTCTTAACGGCAATTGGTACATTCATAAATCAAAAGATCAATCTGTCTAGACATATTTCCAAACGGTTTATGAAATGTATGAATCAGAAAAACATGACATGATTGTGTTTTGAACGTTTTGCCTTTCGAAATTGTTTTCAGTTGTTGAGTATACTCTTTCACTCGTCTGGCAAGTACATTAACTTCGCGACATATTTGTCTCTCCTGCCACGTGTAAAAGTTCATTTTTTGTCTTATATACAGGCTTTCCATTATAGATGACACAAAATGTACAACAACCCCAGAAAATTGGGATTATTTTCTGAAAAAATGACTATTCACCCAAAATCTAATCGCTGCAAAGTTTTGCATTATCAGTTTCGTAAAAGAATGATTCTGAATAACGCAGGATTTTTAGCAGCTGCTAACCATGGAAGAAAACCAGTTTTGAAATAAAAAACAATATCTTCAATTACAAAAGCCAACAACAGAAATAGTACCACGCTGTAGTTACCACAACGAAATCTCGTAATCTTACAGAAAATCCAAAGAAATTCTGGTCACATGTGAAGTACACTAGCGGCAAAACTCAAACAATACCTTCACTACGCGATAGCAATGGTAATACTACCGATGACAGTACTACTAAGGCAGAATTACTAAACACAGCTTTCCGAAATTCGTTCTCCAAAGAAGACGAAGTGAACACTCCAGTATTCAATCCAAGAACAGATGCCAGCATGCGAAACTTAGAAGTAGATGTTCCTGGAGTAGTAAAACATCTTAAGTCACTAAACAAAAATAAATCTTCCGGGCCAGATTGTATATCAACTAGATTCCTCTCAGAGTATGCTGATGCAATAGGTCCGTACTTAGCTATAATTTACAACCCATCACTCAGCGAAATATCCGTACCCAAAGACTGGAAAGTTGCCCAAGTTACTCCAATATTCAAGATCAAATGTTCAAATGTTTGTACAACTTATGGGACTTAACTACGGGATCATCAGTCCCTAAGCTTACAAACTACTTATGAACTAGCTAAGACTAAAGACGGCACAAATATCCATGCCCGTAGTGGCCGTGCTGACCGTGACTGGAGCGCCTTAGTCACCTCGGCCACCGCGGCCGGCAATATTCAAGAAAGGCAGTGGGAGTGATCCCCAAAATAACAGGCCAGTCTCATTGACGTCGATTTGCAGTAGGATTTTGGAACATATACTTTGTTCGAATATTATGAACTACCTCGAAGAGAACGACCTATTAACCAATAGTCAACACGGATTCAGAAAGTATCAGCTTGCCCTTTAGTCACATGAAGTTTTAAGTGCCATCGACAAGGGATCTCAAATCGATTCCATATTTCTGGATTTCCGGAAGGCTTTTGACACACCGCACAAGCAGCTTCTTATGAAATTGCGTGCTTATGGAATATCTCCCCAATTGTGCGATTGGATTTCCTATCAGAAAGGACACAGTTCGTTGTAATTGACGGTAAGTCATCGAGTAAAACAGAAGTGATATCTGGCGTTCCACAGGGAAGCGTTATAGGTCCCCTACTCTTCCTCGTGTTTATAAATAATTTAGTAGACAATCTGAACAGCTCCCTTAGACTGTTCGCGGATGATGCTGCCGTTTATGGGTTAGTGAAGTCAACAGAGGATCAAAAGCAACTGCAAAGCGATTTAGACAAAATTTCTGCATGGTGCGAAAATTGGCAATTGACACTGAATAAAGAAAAGTGTGAAGTAATACACATGACCACTAAAAGAAATCCGCTGAACTTCAATTACGCGATAAATCATTCAAACCTTAAGGTAGTAGATTCTACCAAATACCTAGGAGCTACAATTACGAACAACTTTGACTGGAGAGAACACATAGAAAATATTGTGGGGAAGGCGAACCAAAGGTTACGTTTCATTGGCAGAACGCTTCGAAGATGCACCAGCTCCACCAAAGAGACTGCCTACATCACACTCCTCTCCTGGAGTACCGTTGCCCCTTGTGGGACCCCCACCAGGCGGGACTGACGGAAGACATTGAGAAGGTTCAGAGAAGGGCAGCTCGTTTTGTTTTATCACGTTACGGGGAGGGGGAGATCGTTACGGAAATGTTTCACGAATTGGGGTGGAAATCATTAAAAGAAAGTCGTCATTCATTGCGGCGTGATCTGTTTGCGAAGTTTCAATCACCGACTTTTACTTCTGAATGTGAAAATATTTTGCTAGCACCCAACTACTTAGGGAGACATGACCATCCCAATAAAGTAAGAGAAATCAGATCGGAGACGGTATGATTTAGGTGTTCTTTCTTCCCGCGTACTATTAGAGAATGGAACGGTAGAGAAAAGTAATGAAAGTGGTTAATGAACGCTCTGCCAGGCACTTAAATGTGATTTGCAGAGTATCTATGTAGATATGCAGATATGCTATGTAGATATAAAACCTGATATCGGCCAGTTTTGGAGAAATCCTATTTTCAAAAACGGCCCTTATTTGAAATTGAATGTTGCTGTACCCTGAGTGTACTCACATACCTATGGCACCTCGTCTTAAGCCGTCTGTTCAATAAGCAGCGAGTTGTTGCATTGTATATGGAATGAAACGGAGTACAGTTTCGCGTTTCTCGAGCAACGTGTGGTGTTCTGTTGAGTGTATGGTATAGAGATTGTGTGAACATGAAGTTTCAAACTTCCTCTATCTAGTGACTTGAATAATGTGTGTCTTTCACAGTTACGCATAGACAATTGAAGACTGAGCGTTGTCATAGTTTTTAATTTATTCAGGTCTTCTATGGTATCTCCCCTCCTCTCCCTATCCATCTCCACCTCTCTCGTCTCGCTTTCCATCTTTCCCTCCTGTCTCCATTTCTGCATCTCCTCCTTCCCTTGTATCTGTATAAAGAGTAAAGACCTTCACCTCCTTTATTTACAGCCCAATGTCCAGAAGGCAATGTATATCACCTGCGTGCGTATATACTTTGATGGCTCGTATTGCTGCTCTATGGTATCATCATCATGTGTGGTGTTGTACCTGATTCTACGCATGTGGTTCATTCAATTTCGCAAAGCGATCGTAACCACAGGGGCTAATAACGGTTGCTTACGGTGAATGCTCCATTGCCAAAACTGGGATATTCTGGAACATCCTCCGCACTCACCAGACCTGAATCCCTGTGATTACGATCGCTTTGCGAAAGTGGAAGGACCGCTGCGAGAGATCCAGTACAGCAACAAATGTGATATTGTCCATGATATAGCGCGTCAATACGGGGCATCAACATAGTTAGTCAAGTAGGTGATATTCGACGTCTTCCGGACATTCGGTGAAAGGCCGTAAAAAACTAGTGATCGTGGATAATACTGAAAGTATATAAGTACATCTGTGAATGAAGCCATTCAAAGAAAAACAATAGCTGTGATCTTCAGTCCATTCACTGATTTGATGCAGGTGTCTGTACTACCCTGTTCCGTGTGTCTCCTCATAAGAACGGCAAACTATGTCCTTCTAAATCTGGTTACTGTATTCGTCCCTCGGTCGCTTTCTACGATTTTCATTCCACACACTTCCTTCTAATGCTAAGTTAACGATTCTTTGATATCTTAGAATGTGTCCCACCAAAATATCCCTTCTCTTAGTCAAGATATGTCACAAACTCCTCTTCCCCCCAATTCTGTTGAACACCTCATTAGTTTCGTGATCTACCTATCTCATCTTCATCATTCTTCTGTAGCACCACATTTCGAAAGCTTCAATCATCTTTTTGTCTGAACTCCTTATCGTTCACGTTTCACTCCCATACAATGCTACACTCCAGAAAAATGATTTCAGATAGGACTTCCTAACATTTAAACTAATATTGGATGTCAACAAATTTCGCTTCTTCAGAAAAGATTTTCCTCCCATAGCCATTCTGCATTTTATATCTTCTTTACTTCGGCCATCAGTGGTTATCTTCCTACCCAAATAACAAAACTGATCCACTACTTTTATCGTCTCATTGCCTAATCTAATTCCTTCGTCGTCGCCTATTTTTATGACACTGCATTCCATTACTCTCGTTTTACTCTTGTTAATGTTCATCTTATATCTTCCTTTCAAGATACTGTCCATTCCGTTTGATTGCTCTTATAGGTCGTTTGCTGTCTCTGACAAAATTACGTTGTCGTCAGCAAACCACAACGTTTTTATTCCCTCTCCCTGGATTTAAATTCCCTCCCCAAATTTCTCCTTGTATTGCCCAATGTACAGATTAAACAATATTGGGGAAAGGCTCCAAGCTTGTCTGACTCCCTCCCCAAACACTACGACGCTTTCATGCAATTCGACTCTAATAACTGCTGTCTGGTTTTTGTACAAGTTGAATAACTCTTCGCTCCCTTTATTCTGCCCCTACTTTCAGTTTGAAAGAGAGTAATCCGGTCAACGTTATCAAAAGTTTCTCCAGATCCACAAATGATAAAAACGTAGGTTTTCCTTTCCTTAACCTATCTTCTTAGATAAGTCGTAATGTTAGTATTGCTTCCGAAATCCAAACTGATCTTCCCCAAGGTGGTTTCCACCAGTTTTTCCATTCGTCTGTAAATAATTCGTGTTAGTATTTTGCAACCATGGCTTTTTAAACTGATAGTTCTGTAATTTTCACATTTGACTGCACTTGCTTTCTTCGGAATTGGAATCACTATATTCTTTTTGAAGTCTGAGTATCATGCATCTTGCAAACCAGGTGGAATAATTTCTTCGTGACTGGCTCTCCTATCGATAATAGCAGTTCAGGATTCCAGGGGCCATGTATCTTCTCAAATCTTATAGTGTTCTGTCTAATTCATCTCGCAGTATCGTACTTCCTATCTGATTTTTATTTACTTCGTCTTCCATTTCTCGAATACTGCCTTCATTTTCTTTGTACAGGTCCCCTATACAGGGTGGTACAAAAAGGTACGACCAAACATTCAGGAAACATTCCTCACACACAATGAGAGAAAATATGTTATGTGGACAGGTGTTAGGAAACACTTAATTTCCATGTTAGAGATCATTTTAGTATTTCAGTATTTAGTATTGAGGCTTCATTCCAACGTGATCAAATTGTAAATTTCACAATCAACATGTGTGGCCTGACGAGAATCCGCACGCAATTGTGCAATCACGTCATAAACACAGAATCTCTGTGTTCGTACGCCTCTCAACAACAGATTCGGTGACCGATGGATTGGTAGAGGCGGATCAATTCCATGGCCTCCACGCTCACCTGATTTCAACCATCTTGACTTTCATTTATGAGGGAATTTGAAAGCTCTTGTCTACGCAACCCCGGTACCAAATGTAGAGACTCTTCGTGCTCGTATTGTGGACGGCTGTGATACAATACGCCATTCTCCACGGCTGCATCAGCGCATCAGGGATTCTATGCGACGGAGGGTGGATGCATGTATCCTCGCTAACGGAGAACATTTTGAACGTTTCCTGTAACAAATTGTTTTAAGTTACGCTGGTACGTTCTGTTGCTGTGAGTGTCCATTTCATGATTAATGTGATTTGAAGAGAAGTAATAAAATGAGCTCTAACATGGAAATAAAGCGTTTCCGGACACATGTCCATATAACATATTTTCTTTCTTTGTGTGCGAGGAATGTTTCCTGAAAGTTTGGCCGATCCTTTTCGTAACACCCTGTATATTCCTTCCACCTTTCAGCTTTCCAAATTTTCAAATGCTGGTGTAGTTTATGGGACTTAACTACGGGGTCATCAGTCCCTAAACTTACAAACTGCTTATGAACTAGCTAATCCTACGGACGGCACGAATATCCATGCCCGAGGGGGGGATTCGAACCCCCGACCGTATTGGCCGTGCAGAGCGTGACCGGAGCGCCTCAGTCCCCTCGGCCACCGCGGCCGGCTTTCAGCTTTCCCTTCTTCGCTTAGTACTGGTTTTCCATCTGAGTTCTTGATATTCATACCGCTGCTCTTCTTGTCGCGAAATGTCTCTTTTAATTTTCTTGTAAGCGGTATATTTCCCCTAACTGGCGAAAATGAGCTAGCACAAGACGCGATCGAAGAGGAAGAGAGGCTTCAGCTGTTAACATGGAGCCAAAGAAGAAGAAGAAGAAAAAAAAAAGAAAGTTCAAATGTTTGTAAATCTATCGGACCAAACTGCGTGGTCATCAGTCCGTAGCTTACAAACTACTTAAACCTAGGTAAACTAACCTAAGGACAAACACAAACACCCATGCCCCAGAGAGGACTCGAACCTCCACGGCGAGCAACCGCGCGCTCCGCAGCTAGACGCTTTAGACCGCTCGGCTACTCCACCGCGGCAACAGGGAGCCGGCAGCGGTGGCCGAGGGGACTGAGGCGCTCCAGTCACGGTCTACACGGCCACTACGGTCGAGGGTTCGAATCCCCCCTCGGGCATGGATATTTGTGCCGTCCTTAGTATAAGGTAGTAGATAAGTTGTTTGTAAGTGTAGGGACTGATGACCCCGTAGTTAAGTACCATATGCTTAACAAACATTTGAACATTTGTTAACATGGAACGCGGGACGTCTCCATATACGCAGGTGTCGCGGCCCGAGGCAGCGACTGTACGCGATGTTTCCTCGCCCGGAGTGAGCACTGGGTCGCGCTGCTCACATCGTAATGGCTATCTCCGTAATGGGACGGCTGCCCCACGCGTCGGCCGGCGGACAGAGGACGCCGCGACACACGGCTCGCCAAATTGCGCCCCAGCCTGCCCTGCCGGCCGCCCACCTGTTGCTGTTGTTGTTGCTGTTGCTCTTGTTGTTCTCAGGGGCCCCGCGGCCAGGCGACAACGCCTGTGCCGCCCGCGGCCGCCGCCTGTGATCAGGGAACCGTAACGCCGAGCGCCTGCCCTATTTTGACACCTCGCGCCGTCCGTAAGCTGCCATCAGAGCGCGCTATTACGTCCCGGCCCGCAGTTACTCAATATACTCATCAGGGTAAGCGGAACTCGTGCTGCAAGATCACCATTTGCTGGACGGGTATTTGCGCCGAGACGAGATGTTCGCCCAGGAAGTGGATGATGAGCTATTGGACGTAGAACACTTCACTCTCACGTAGCCTTTTGTTCGCTGACCCTTTCATCTTTGAATAAATGAAAAAACAATCTTTATCGTGATAAGATATTTATTGGCAACTGTAACAGGTTTCAGTATAATCTGGCACCAATTTGAGAGCAATATTACACTGAAATATAAGTAACAAATAGATTTAGACGGAAATCTCATGAATAAAAATACCTAAAATACAAACAAAACCAAAAAATGCACCCTAAGGTAACAGATACGTTCGCTATGAGGAAAAGGTCTCATGCCATCACTCGATGTATTATGACATCATTTTCAAATACGAGTAATACATTATTAATGGATCAAAAATAAAATAAAATCTCATTATTTGGTAACAAGATGCCTTTCTGGTCAATCTGATAACCTCCTTGATGGCCGACCGCGGTGGCCGAGGGGACTGAGGCCCTTCAGTCACGGTCTGCACGGCCACTACGGTCGGGGGTTCGAATCCCCCCCTCGGGCATGGATATTTGTGCCGTCCTTAGTTGTAGGTAGTTCATAAGTAGTTTGTAAGTTTAGGGACTGATGACCCCGTAATTTAGTCCCTTAAGCTTAACAAACATTTGAACCTGCTTTATGCAGTAACCAATCTACTCTACCGATGTAGTTGTCTATACAGGGTGTTACAAAAAGGTAGGGCCAAACTTTCAGGAAACATTCCTCACACACAAAGAAGGAAAATAAATGTTACGAGGACATGTGTCCGGAAACGCGTAATTTCCATGTTAGAGCTCATTTTATTACTTCTCTTCAAATCACATCATGGAATGGAAACACACAGCACCAGAACGTACCAGCGTGACTTCAAACACTTTGCTACAGGATATGTTCAAAATGTCCTCCGTTAGGGAGGATACATGCATCCACCCTCCGTCGCATGGAATCCCTGATGCGCTGATGCAGCCCTGGAGAATGGTGTATTGTATCACAGCCGTCCACAATACGAGCACGAAGAGTCTCTACATCTGGTACCGGGGTGGCGTAGAAAAGAGCTTTCAAATGCCCCCATAAATGAAAGTCAAGAGGGTTGAGATCAGGAGAGCGTGGAGGCCATGGAATTGGTCTGCATCTACCAATCCATCGGTCACCGAATCTGTTGTTGAGAATCGTACAAACACGTCGACTGAAATGTGCAGGAGCTCCATCGTGCATGAACCACATGTGTCGTACTTGAAAAGGCACATGTTCTAGCAGCACAGGTAGAGTATCCCGTATGAAATCATGATAACGTGCTCCAGTGAGCGTAAGTGGAAGAACATGAGAAATACTAAAATGAGCTGTAACATGAAAATTAAGCGTTTCCGGACATATGTACACATAACATATTTTCTTTCTTTGTGTGGGAGGTATGTTTCCTGAAAGTTTTCCCGTACCAAATATTTGTATAGTCTATGGGACTTAACTACGGGGTCATCAGTCCCTAAACTTACAAACTACTTATGAACTACTTACGAACTAGGACGGCACAAATATCCATGCCCGAGGGGGGATTCGAACCCCCGACCATAGTGGCCGTGCAAACCGTGACTGGAGCGCCTCAGTCCCCTCGGCCACCGCGGCCGGCATTTTGTAACACCCTGTATAGACTTTACACATGTGAATTGTGAAATTCAGTTAGATTTTTCTTTTTCAACGACATATAAGAGAAAATAATGAAATTTTACACAGTAATTGTGTTACTTTGTTGATATTAGAAAACTCAAGCTAGACTATATAGATTATTACATAGATTCAGTTGATTGGTTACTGCATCAAGGTGGATATAACATTGAAGATTGAATAAAAAGACATCTTATTACCTAATAAGGATATTTTATTTTTGAGCTATTAATAATGTATTACTTACAATTGATAATGATGTCTTAGTACATCGAATTATGTCATACGAGAGAAAATAAATGCCGCGGTGAAATAGCCGTGCGCATTAAGGCGTCCCGCTGCGGTGCCCACGGCCTTTTGCCGTCGAGGGTTCGAGTCCTCCCTCGGGCTTGGGTGTTTGTGTTGCTCTTAGCATAAGTTCTTTTAAGTTAGTGTAACTGTGTTTGTAAGCCTATGAACTGGTAACCACCGTAGTTAAGTCCCTTAGATTTACAAACATTTGAACATTTTTTAGAAAATAAATTTTCTTCATAGCGACTATTACCTCAGGGCGACTTTTTTGATTTTCTTTATCATTTTCGATTTGCACTCGATGTCAGCAAACAAAAATAAAACATAAAAAATTATAATACTGGCGAAACAAGATGAAACATTCTAAAAGAACAAACAAAATCGAATGAAACAGGAAACAGACGGCCGTGTGGACTTCCTGGCATTGCTCTTTCAAGGGATTGTTTTCCTTAAGCAGATTCAGTATGCGTCTTAGAAGACAGCGACCGTCTTTTGCCCACGTATGGGAACCGAAACGCGATAGAACAGTTAGCTAAAGGAATTGCGGATTATCCCTCAGCCTAACTGGAAACCGTATCTCATGTGGCCAAGCAATTGATGAGGATATGAAATCACTGGATACATGAGGAAACGATAGTCTGACGTGACCGATTGCAGCCACCTGGTTACACCACTGCACGTCATGACAGGTACATTGCGTGCATGGCAATGATACATAGCTCTGCCATATCACAAAGCGTATCAAGACAAATTCATTCTGTTGCTCAAAAGCAGTGTCAGTGAGAACTGTTTGGTGTCGTTTTGCAGCAGAGTGGACTAAGTGCAAGGTGTCCATTGCTGAATCAACGCCAATGGTGTGATGAATGACTATTGTTGCTGTGGATATATTCTGTAAGGTGGGTGTAGTGTATACGAGATATGTAATAAGAGTTGAATAACGAAGACAGTGTTCTCTCTCTCCATTGTGTTTTTATCGGGTCCTCAGAGGGACGTTGTGTGGTCGTTAACGTCTGCATCGCCTTCTATCTGGAAAAAACGATGATTGATTCGATTCTGTGGTTAGTATAGTCCGTTCCTAACTAGAGGCGTTTATATTCTATTTTATCGGTTCTGTTTCTTTCTCTACACTCTGAGCTAAGATTCATAGGATCGCCTGGTAAGATACATCAAAGCTATTGCATGTTGTACTTATCTGTGTGGGTTCTAAATGTCTGATCTATCGATGCGATTTCCTCTTAAATATGAAGACGTGGTTAGTTGCAGAAGTCGTACAGCCACGCGATATATTTGGATTTAAATAGTTCTCCAGCTACAATATTACACAAATGCATAATTCGCCAAACATTCCGCAATCTTAATAGAAAAGCAGTCGAAGGTTGTGATGTGTATTTCTTTGATCTGTGGGCCTATTTAGCTAAAAAAAAGGGGTCTGTTGAGATTTTTTTTATAAGTTTTGTACATTTTTCGCGATGTAGGATGTGACATATAAACAAATCTAGGTGGCGCGCTAATCTAAATGTTCAAATGTTTGTTAAGCTTAAGGGACTTAACTACGGGGTCATCAGTCCCTAAACTTACAAACTACTTATGAACTACCTACAACTAAGGACGACACAAATATCCATGCCCGTGGGGGGATTCGAACCCCCGACCGTAGTGGCCGTGCAGACCGTGACTGAAGCGCCTCAGTCCCCTCGGCCACGCGGCCGGCCGCGCTAATCTAAACTTAACCTTTAAAGCATATAAATTATACGTCCAAATGTTACTTGTTTGCTGGAGAACATAAGATGAATGGCATTGTCTTTGTTGTGTAAGAAGATTGGTGAAACAATATGCATTTGCCAGTATTTTATTATTAGTGAGCTGAATTTTGGCATCTGCCTGTAAATGACCAAGCATTCACTGCTTGTGGTTGGGAGTTAGAGTCTGAAACTTATTATGTAGCATTATTCAGAGCTTTCAGGGCTATAGGGTAGTTAGGGTGTACGAAAATAAGTGGTCAGGGTCAGAGGAATAGAACAATAACGTTCTGTTTACTTTACCAAAATGTTTTCATTTAAAGGCTTTACTATGACTGGTGTTTGAAACTGATTTGTGCTGTAACTCTTTGGAAAATCATACAATAAACTATGTTCACAGCTCCGCAGAAAGTGTAACATTTCTTGTGTTGACCTACCGCATTAAAAATTTCCCATCACCTATTATTTTATAAGTTACAGAGGCAAACACACTTACTGAAACACCCTGTATATATATATATATATATATATATATATATATATATATATATATTAAAGCTTTTACTGAGTGAATGTCAATCTCTGTATAAAACGTTAAATCCTATATTAACCTCAAATTGTGTGTATGTATGTATATATATATTAATTTATAGTATGCATTGTATACTTGTCTTCAGTTTATCATCATTTAAAGCATATTGTTAGAGTCATCTTTAGCGCATCATGCCTTTAGTGTAAGTTCTTTGCTCCTCTTAGAATTAAACAAAAATGGTGGTTGTGATTTGTTACATGTAAGTGAGGTTATGACAATACAAGAGACCTGTGGCCAATGAGGGTATGATATTTTAATTGTTTACATTTAACTTCATTTGAACAGTTGTACAAAGTTCCATTCTGATGTGGTGTTTTGTATTTTCTCTTTTAGACAGTGCAACAGGTCAACTGAATCTATATGAACTCAGATTAGTCATTCCACCTGATGATGGGGGTTTAAACCCTCGAAACGCGTTATCGGTTCAATAAAACTAAGTAACTGGTAACAGTAATACCCTGTGTTTCAATCGAATAACGTTCTGGTTTTGATTTTAAATGGTTCTTCATATAGAATGATCATGTAAAAAGCATATTTTGAGTAACATTTGTGTCTTACTAGTTGTGGTTCGTTTCGTCCTAACAATGGTTAGATGTGGGTGCGCTGTGTAGTAAACCTATGGTTTTGATATGAAAAACACCGACATGTGGGTCGCTTTGTTCTAAAAAGGGTTAGAGTTGGATCTAATGTGTTGTAAGCTGTTGTAGCACAGTATCGTATTCGCGATGTGGGGATCGAGTTATACGCATTCTAGATTTCTTTCCTCTGTGGATAGAGCCTTTTACTCGTTTGCACCTTATGAGGTGTTTGCTATAGATCATAAGATCTGTTGGGTGTCAAGTGTACTGAAGACCACTCAAACGTCGACGTGATTACCTAAAATATGTGATAGTTTGCATCTGCAACAACTATTTGTTGTAAAGACGAATAGCTTTTCGAGTAGAACGTAGATCTAGGAGAAAATACTGGAAGACAGGTTAAGTGTAAGAAGGGCAATACTTCGATTGGTAGAGTATCTGTTAGTTGATCAGTTATCGAAGATGTACTTTTGTGTTGTTCTAGTCTACAGCTAAGCAAGCGTTAGTTTAAATGAATGTTGTGTGATATGTTGGTGTGTGGACTGAAGTTTGACTTCACATCAGAATTCAGCGCTCAGCCGCCTGTTTGTGTGTGTATGGGTTTGTGTATAAAATAGGTTATCACTAACAATATTTTCACCATGCAAGTTATAATGGCTGTTGTAGTCAACTCACACGGTAAATACCTCGTTTGTGTCAACTGCGACGTAATGATCCATAGAAGTGTTGCAGTATTTGCCGGTAGTATGATTGTGTGTGGACGTCTCATTATGACCTGCAGCGGTTAGTTAGAGGTTTAGAGGTGGTCTTTATTGTGTTGATGCCGTATTAAGAGCGATGGTATAGCTGTGACAAATGGTTAGTTTTTTTATTCTTATGGCTGTTGATAGAAGCAATGTAATAATCTATCTTCGTAAAATTAGCTCTCGTGTGTTCATAATCTGGTGTGGACGATGTATCCTGGCTTGTGGGAAATGCCGATTTCGATATGTTTAGTCATATGGTTCGTTGAAACCTAGTGGTGTTCTACATTTGTGGACTGCGTATTGTTATGTGTTAGGGCTGTGGTGTATTTATCTCGACTTTTAATGGTGTCTGCTTTACGAATGGACGTCTCTCGGTAGCGTAGCAGAGATGCTTGCGGTGGTAAATTATTATTCTTTGGCTGAGAAGCATCTATTTCAATTAACACTATGTTTTAGTGACTTAAAGCTGGTTAGTTACCTTCGTTGGAAGGCGCGTTTAATCATTTATTTAGTCTCTAAAGGATTGTTCTTGACATTCGATAAAATTTTTCAGGTGTTGTATTAGTTCGAAATGGTGTAGACTATTTTGCGTTGTTGGTTGTAAGGATTAGATATATATAGGAAAAGAGCTTGATGTTGATCTGGATCATTCCTTGTTAGTTGTTCTATGTGTGTCAGTCATTTTTATGAAGTAACTAGCTGAAAACCCGGCATTGCCCGTGTATTTATTTATTCAAGTTTTGATTTAGAACTTCTCATATCCATTCTCTCTCTGTCCATATCCTTTTTAATAGCATGTCATTTTTATATCGGAGTACTCAAGGAATAAGGCCGTCTTGCATAATGTACAAAATAATAACTTCAGTATCCAAACAAAGAAATGTAGAATGAAACTTTCACTCTGGAGCGGAGTGTGTGCTGAAATTTCCTGGCAGATTAAAATTGTGTGCCGGAACCGGGACTCGAACCTGCGACCTTTGCCTTTCTTGGGCAAGCACTGTACCACTGAGCTATCCCGACACGACTCACGGACCGTCATCACAACTTCAGTTCTGCCAGTACCTCGTCTCTTATGTAGGCATTAAGATGCAAACGATATGTAACCTTAATACATCCATTTAATTCAAAACTTGATTATAAACAATACTTCTGGTTACTTGTCCAAAATCTATTATGAATATTCTTCAGGGACCCACCCCTGAGCAAGAGACATGTAGTGGTCCGAAACATGGAGATGTCAAAACAACTATGCGGTGTTTAATAGGTTCCCTGTGATTTATTAATCGTAACAGAAAATGAAAGTCTCAGGGGAAACTACAGTCTCTTGAAGTTAAAAGTCAGATCTGTCGGAAATAATGGGTATTCGTTGGATGTACGCTGTTTCACTCTCTTCCTTTCCCTGTAGCTCCATAGAATTCTCTTGCTTTCACCTACAGCCGAGTACGATTCACACTTAATTCACAATTGTCAACGTCACTGTCAGCTTTCACGAATTTCTGTCAGCTGACTGGAATATAGGAGTGTCTAGTAGTTAATACGTAAATGTATTAAGACGCGGTGCATGACGTGAAAGGCTTTTACCCATTGCAGTATATACGATCTTATATTTAATTAAATTATATGATGTAAAATTGTATAATTTTGTAGGTAGGCCTATACATTCGTGTGCTGCATTTCGGTAAAATCTCTTACGAATACAGTTAGTAGTAGAGAAGTAAGTGATGGGGCGGTTTTCAATGAAGGTTACTGTTTATGTCCTCATATCTCATGACCTACTTGTCGGACTGTAATACAATTTCGAAGGCACATTCAGCTATATGTGTGTATACTATAGACATTATAAATTGTAACATCATATCGAATGCCGAAATTTAGGGCATGAACAACAGAAAAGTAGTAAACGAGAAACGGTTATCCTTTCATCGTTTTTCTGTGGTTGTCAGCGAGAAAAATTGTAATAAAGGTGTGAAATTAAGTTTAACCACTTAATGCCGGTTGTCGCAAATTCGCCTCATACAATTGTGACCCATATATGTGGAAGAATAAGTGTTTTCAGACCCCAGCGCCGGTTGTGTCAGATTCTACAGGGACCGGCGCAGTGCGTAAGACATGTGCTACCATCTACCGAGCATTGACTGTCTTTCTATGACAATATTTGTGTATTGTGTGCGTGTTGCTAACCAAGACCTGAGATTGTGTTCATTGTTCCGTGAAATACAGCTAAATACAGAGGTCAGTTTCATTTTGAAAATTATATTTTGTTTTTCTAATATCTTTTAAGTATTTTATATCATATTTAGATGTGATAAATCAGATAAAACTTTCAGTGAACACGTAAATACGGTTTGTGTAAAATATGCATCATCAGGCACTTGGGCACTTCTGTGGGCAAATGCAAGCGATAAAATAAAACGAAGAAAGGACGATGGTTTGACAACAGAGGTGTAATTGTTTCCAGTGCATTTGCATCTGCTCATCCGGTGATCACAATAAAAAGATGGGACCGAAAGAAAAAGCACGCACTCAAGTACCATGCCCTAGCATTGTTACAGTTTACAATACATTCATGGGAGGGGTGGATTTACTTGACGCTCTAATTTCCTGTTATAGGATTTTCGTAAAGTCAAGGAAATATTACCATAGATTGTATTTCCACCTAGTTGATCTTGTGATAGTGAATTCGTGGTTGCTGTATCGAAGGGATTGTGATGCCTTGGAAATTCCCCGTCGCAAACAAGACGATCTTCTGGAATTCAAATCCAGAATAGCAGATGCTCTATGTAAGCAAGGAAAAGACATGACACGAAAAAAGAGAGGTAGGCCCTTACTAAGTATGGAAACGGAAATTCAACGTAAGAAGCGTCGGGGTCCAATGAAACCAGTCCCTGATAAATCTACCCGTACCGATGAAGTAGGTCATTGGCCTTGTGTAACAGGAAGGCAAAGATGCAAAAGACCCAGCTGTAAAGGACAGACAGTCATTATGTGTGCGAAATGCAAACTTCACCTTTGCCTAAACAAAAATTCCAATTGTTTTGGGCAATTTCATGAGTAAAGAAATGTTGATCCTCTGCATTAGATTTATAAGTAACCATAATTGTAATTCAAACGCATGTTCATTTTTTTCATTAAATCTTATGAGAACAATAAAAAAAATTCCCTCAATGAAGAGTTGTAAGCGTTTTATTTCTCAAATGCCTGTTGTCGCAAATTTGACACATACCTAATTATACCAATTATGTATAACATTTCTTATATTTGATGTTATAAATGGTCTGAGACCCCAATATTGAGCGCAATATATGATTTTTGATTTTTTTCTTGCAGTAGAAATTAATTCAGGCATTAAGTGGTTAATGCGTATTGCAAGTCGCTAAGTGTATGAATAAAGTCTCATCACACGATACGGCAGTTTCCTGCGATTCCTATTGTTTATGACATCATACATCTTGAACCATGTGTCGTATGTGGTTCTTACCCCCAGAGCAGTTGTTGCCTCACGGTATGGAATATGTGTACCAAATTTGGTTGAAATCGCTGCAGTGGTTTAGGAAAACATGAGCAGCATTGTCGCTTAATACAGTAGTTTTTCACGCATCTCATTGTTTATGACGTCGTATCTCGTGAACTATGTATCCTACAGAAACATTATTTACCAGTTTCTCGAGTTTTAGCGAGACTAACGAACGGCAATTAATTTTTATCTTAGTTCATATAGGGTTCAGATCGTGTAATGCGAACTTCTCTGTTTCAAAGTATATTTCTGAACGTACCCAACACAAGAATCAAGTCATTGTTTTACATGTTTTGAATCTAAATTTTCCTCGCAATTTTTCCATATTTTATCACCATTTAAACCTTCCCTGAACTTTCACGAATGTGACATGAACATTATCCTGGACATGTGTGCGTGATTGCCCACTCTTTCTGCCCACTATTTAGCCGATACTTAGACTATCTGATGATGCCTTCATAAAGCTACTGGGTCTAAAATACATATGTTTTAAATTAATATGTTAAGAGGTAAGTGATACAAAATTCACCGGGTCACCTAGTCTACTTGGCAATGCTTCGCAATTGCTAATATGTATGTACTCTTGCTTTGAACGTCAAATTTACAAAATTTTATCGCAATGATATTGATATCCCAAAGAAAAGAGCTCTTTCAGTTTTCCACAAATTTTATTATTTCCTGGCCAACTATTACAAACTTTTACTTCACTCAAACCTTCCTCTCGTTTTGAACATCGAATGTACAAAATTTTATCGCAGTCAGGTGAATGGTATTGATATTTCATAGAAAAATCTCTTTCTACTTTTTTCTAAATTTCTTATTTTCCGAGAAACTTTTCCAGATTTTTTATTTCATAAGAACATTGCTCTGACTTTGAACGTCTAATATGCAAAATGTTATCGCAATCAGACGAATGATATTGATATCCCATTGAAGAAAGCTGTTTCAGTTTCTCGAGAATTTTCAAATTTTCCGGGTAACTTTCCCAAACTTTTAGTTCATAAGAACGTTTATCTTTCGTTGAACGTCAAATGATAAAAATTTTATCGCAGTCGGATGAACGGTTCTCAAGTTATAGTGTTGAGCACATTTAGAAACACACTGAAAAAAGAACTTGGTTCGAATTTTGCGTCTTTCCTTTAACTTTTTTTTTTTACTGAAAACTTTTCCTAGACCATAATGAGAGAAAACAATAAATAAATAAACTCTCCGTCGCGCGAATACTCAGTTATAGTGCTGAATTCAATCAAAAACACATTCAAAAACGTACTTTCAGTTTTTCGTAAATTTTCCAATTTTCCGGTAGATTTTCCAAATTATTTATTTCACACAAACCTTGTCCTGCCAAGCCGTACTCATGTGATGCTCTTACAACCATGTGGCATTTGATTTTTATTCATATAAAAATCGATTTCAGTTTTTCCTAAATTTTCTTACTTTCCTAAATTTTTATTTGATGCGAATATTCTTCTTGCTTTCAACATGAAATGTACAAAATTTAATCGCAGTTGGACTAACGGTATTGATAGCTCACTGGAAAAAGCTGTTTCAGTTTTTCCCGATTTTCCTCTTTTCCAGACAACTTTTCCATATTTTATCACCGTTTAAACCTTCCCTGGACTTACACGTATATTTCAAGACTAAAATTAGACAAATCGGTTCAGCCGTTCTCGAGTCTTAGCGAGACTAACGAACAGCATATATATATATATATATATATATATATATATATATATTGGGTGTGTTACGGATGTTTATTGAGAGTACTGATTTGTTAGAAGGGGGAATACGATGACTATATGTGCTCGAGTGAGTGTTAAACGTACGAGGTATGTGGTCTAGTGTCTAACAGAAACGTTTCAGAAATACTGCATGTTGAAGTATGTAATGCAAGAAGGGCATGATCAGTCGGTTAGATATTCGAGAGGGATCCACCAACAATGCAGAGATACCGAGATTGTCGCTTGCTATTTAGTTTAGAACTGTAGTAGAAAAGAGGTGGGATGGTTAGATCTTTTTTTATAGGTTAGTGTTGATTCCAGTTGTAGTTTGGTCGCTTAGTTGGAGATGGTTGTTGTTACAAGCGCTTACATAGAGTGTCGCAGGATACTTCGGATGGAATTTAAGTACAAAGTCTTTGAAAAATACTAAAATATGCAATGCAGTGTGTGTCCAGTTGGGGATGATTTTGTGTTGCGATAGAGCTCTAAAGAAGTCGATTCATGATTACGTTCTTGTCGTTGTGGAAAAATTTTGGGCTGTGTACGTTACGAAGTATTGCAAGTTAAATCATGTGTTAGTGGTGTTTGCTTTACGACAGGCGCTATTTATGTAGAGTAGAGGTTGGCGGTGGTAAATTATTGCTGGTCTTTCAACACACACATCCATAGTAAAATCGACGAGTTCGTCATTGCAAGCCATGGAGATAAGGCGAAGTTATCATTTCCCCTACCTGACAGCGGCCTTGTGAGAGCACTAGGAATAGAAAAACTCGACAAGAAAGCACTGGAGAACATTTCGAGGACATATTCAAATCCTGTGGCTGTACCTTATTAAGTGGAGATAGCCGATGTTAAACTAGATGTTGTAATGGTGGAGCTCCCATCTATACTAGAACAGCTTCGTGTATGTTACTTCTATTTCCTGGATTTGGCCGTCCCATAAGATTATGTTGGAATTTGTAACAAAATTGGCATTCGCTTGGAAGGAATCTGTGTATGAAACAGAAACGTGATTGTGGACATTGATAGGTCAGCTGGAATCGATTGGTTAATGTGGTTGCCGAGTAAACATTATGTAATACACTCATTTGTCAAATAATGAGTTATGGTGTTAATAAAATTACTGGTAATCACCTTATCGATTTTATAAAGTGTTCTGAGAGGCGTTTGCAGGATACTTTTACTTTTCGTTTGGTCGAGAACATGGCATTACCAGACTGAAGGCTAAAATATACACTTACGGACTTGATCGTGGTTTTGACTCTCTACAGTACTGTTTAAACGAGGATAGCAAATAGCAGGCCTGTACAATGTGCCAATTCCATCCAAGTGATCTCGGCTAACACATTCCTTAAATAACAGTTGTTTTGTTCAATCGTATTTTACAAATTGTTCACTGGCTTAATAAGAACACCGAAAATTGACTGGCGTGTCCATGAATCTAGCGATCTCCTCTGTCCAATACGATGTTTGTCGTCTATGTAATGTAGTTAAGGGGTAGTTCAAAATGTTCAAATGTTTGTAAATCTATCGGACGAAACTGCGTGGTCATTAGTCCGTAGCTTACAAACTATTTAATCTAAGGTAAACTAACCTAAGGACAACACACACAACCATGCCCCAGGGAGGACTCGAACCTCCGACGGCGAGCAACCGCGCGCTCCGCAGCGAGGTGCCTTAGACCGTTCGACTACTCCACCGCGGCAAGGGATAGTCGATTGGTACATTGCGCTTGCATGGTAATCAGAAAAAACGTGTAGAAATATTATGGTCGATGTTTGCGTATCTGTCGGAGGCCTCCCACGTTTTCCTGCATTGTGATGACCGAGTCTCTCGTTAGAACGCGATCCATTGCGCAGCAAAAAAAAAAATGTGCAGACACACAAATTTTTTTAACGATTAGGTGTTGTGGTGAGTAGGTTAGCATCCTAGTTTATAGATTGGACATCTTCGTTTGTGTTAGATATCTACTTGTAATTAACGATTAAAAAAATAATAAATCCGAGTGGTTTCTGTGGAATGCAAAAAAAGATCTTAGTTAACATAGGAAAGGAGATTTATTTGCAATTGGAGTAAGAAATTTTTGTCTCTCACTGTCTACATTTTGTGTAAAGGGGTGGTCAATCTTGCTATACATAACTGAAAATTTGTTGTAATTGTGTTGTGTCCAAGCTATCGGGCAGGTGAAGTGCTACCGTTATGTCCTCTCGGTTCCATGGTTGCTGTATTGGCGAGCCTCATTTCGCAGAAGGATTTTGTTACGTCAGTGCAGAGGTAAAAGTAAACTACCCGTATTAACTCATGTAGGAGAATTGTCGGAAGGTGCAGAACTGGATTTTAAAACCATAAAAGTTGTGGATTACAGGAAGACATGGGGCTCGAAAATTTACCTGTCGAAATACTGGATGAAAGAAGAAAATAGAAGACAGCGATACCTCCATCTAAGGAAATGTTGTAAAGACTTTGTACAATTCGAAAAGAATTGTGTGTATTGTAACAGGGCATGGTCGCTAAACAGAGAGCATTAAATTTCGGTAACTTTGTTTTAAGAACTACCACAAAGTGCGGCTGGTATGATTTCTTAGAGAGAGTGGGTTGACGTTAGTCTGTCTGTACAATGGGACAGGTATGTGAAAGAATGTTTGTGTTACTCAGCGGTCAGCTTTCGGGAGGGGGCTGACGTTGACTACTGTTGTCAGGCACTCAGCTGGGCTCAATTGCTTTGTAGCGTGTTTATTTAAACACTTCTTAACTGCAATGTGCACTATTCCCGTCAAAATTAAATCCACAGAGGTCTTGTGTATTTATCGAAAGATTTTGCGGCCTCTTAGATCATTTAGAGATATAACTTGGATATATATATATATATATATATATATATATATATATATATATATATATATATATATGTGTGTGTGTGTGTGTGTGTGAGGGACAGCTTAAAATTATAATAAAACGTTATGATAATTTGTTTAAACATTTAGCATATGTTTATAGATAGGACTGTAAGAATTGTTTTTGTAGCTCACCTAGAGAACACTGTGAATGTGTGTTTGGAATCGCAGTGGAGGTAATCAAGTTACCGTTAACACGCAAGTATGTTGCGATCGTTACTGTTACATTCTGTTATCTAACACACGCTATTTTTTTAACGCGTTTGTTGACTGTTGATCGTATCGTCTATATGAAGAGATACATTTATTTTGCCCAGACACCTTAGGAGGCGAACAGATGGAATAGTTTTAAATAATTGTCGATAAATGTACAACACCCACTCATAAGATGACTCCGTATTTTTTATGTCGTGTCTATATTTACCTGAAAATTTTCGAGTTGTACTTAAGGTTCGATGTATTACATTACTTAAACTGTAGGTACCGATTCCGAGAAAACGGAATATTCCAGTTGTTAACGCAAAAACATAGGATGTCGCAATTAGAATGCGAATTAGGAATAAAAAATAATAATTGGGGGCTGTGGTGGATGGCCTGGTGGCAGGTAGGGATGGCAATCTTTAGGATTTTTGGTAGGGTGGAGATGGGTGACGGCGGCGGCTGGCAGTGGCGGTTAAGTTGTTCGAAATTAATATGATATGCAAATTTAATAAAATTGGTTGGGGGTGTTGGGTATGAGGTGTGCAGCTGGCAGGGGCGGTCTGGGGTGGCGTCAAGTTGAGTGTATTTGCAGTAGTTCTGATTTTTAAGTTATTTTTGCCAAACTCTAATGAAGAACATGCTGGCATTTATCTAGAAAGGCTATAATATATCAAAATAAATTTAATCCGTAAGAGTTTGTGTGATGAGGAGTAGTGTTTTGTGTCAAAGTGATCTTCTAATACATCGAAGAGGGACAGTCGATTGATGGAATCATACGCTTTTTTTAAGTCAAGAAACATAAAAATGAGAGGACACCTTCGAGTTACCTCATATCTTTGTACTCAGATTAAAAATTTGCTCCGCGCGGGATCATTCTGGTCGGAACTCCGCTTGGTATTGCGAAATCTTTCATCAAATCTTACGTTAGAGCTGCCCTTCATTTCTCTGACGTGAGACAATGTGAGATGGTCTTATAAATAACAATGGAAATTCCGTTGTCGTTATTAAGATCAAAACTTTTTATGTACGTTTCCAGCCTTCAGATTGGTGTACCGTTTATAGCATTTCTTTTGTCACAAGATTTCTGTGAGATCGACAGCTGGGCCTAAGTTCTTCGAGAGTTACGCGAGTTACGCAATTATGCCGTCTTCTCCAGATGTTCCGTTGTTTTTTAGTCTGTGGATACGTGCGCGGATTTCATATTTGGTACGTGGTTGAGATCCATGATCTGTGTACGTAGGTATATCTACCTGAGTTTTTGATGGCAATACTCGTCATTTTAGTGTACGTAGGAATATCTTCATGTGATTTTAATGGTGATACTCAACATTTGAGTAGCTTCGAGAAATACGTAGCCATCACTATGGAGTGTTCTTGGTTAGACAGTGCTAGCCTTGCGTCTTGTTTTATGGAATGTACCTACGTGTCATTCCCGCAAACGTCTTGTAGAAATTTCATTTGCTGTAACCTATGAAGTATTTTTCGATGGAGTGCATTTACTTTTTGATATCTCTCCCTTAGTTTACCTGATTAATTTTGTTGCTTTTGTTATCTGTAAAGCACTCTTTCGTCCCTACATAGCTTTCTCACATGCAGAATTCTTTAATATTTCCCTTAATGAACTTGTTAACGACATTGGCGCAGGATATTCTAATCAAAATTATATTCTAAAAAAGAAAAATGAAGGGGCTCCAAAATTATATTTCTCAGCGGTCAATGACACTCATTAAATCTTTCCTGAATAGAGGTATGAAAGTGAGAAAGATATTTAAGTCGCTGTTCAGTCATACAAGAAGCACCTCCTACCACGTAAAAGAGTGAAAACACTAGCTCGGAGCCTCTTAACAAGGAATTTGTCATCAATCAACTTATAAGACAGTTGTTGACCGAGTTAGCTACTGGAAGGACATTTTCAGTTTGTGTCTGTTGTCAAAGGAGGCACATTGGTAAGCTAGCACATTCAGTAATTTGCGTCATTTCCTTAACTTAAATGGTTCTTTAGTTGAGAGTAAATTATTCAATAATTCATTTCAATTTCTCGTTACTAAAATGGCTTGAAGCAGTTCATCTACACTATAAACACTTCGAAGCCAGAAATCTTTTCTGTATCGAGATACAGTCGTTACTTAACATCGATTCTCAGATGCGTATCACATATGAGTTCGCCTTGCAACAGATTGTTTTCAAGTATAGAACTAGCTGGATACTCTAAATTATATTGACCAACATTTAGAATCACAATAGCGGACAGAATTCGTATTCATCCACTTATTATAACAAACCTGCTCAGCCCCTCTGACACTTCGAGTCACGTTTCCGCTATCTAGGTAACTTACATGGGGAAAGCACGACCTGGGTAATTCATTGAGGAGAAGCCTAGGTAAATTATCAACACTAGAAGAGTGTGCACTCATAGAAGTGATACAGCGCACGAACCAGCCAACTCCCAGGGGGAAAGACTGAAGAATCCAATGTGCAACTTTGTGTAATACAAATATTTTCATGTAGAGTAGCCAGCTTTGTGAGAGCGGAATCCGTTCTTAAGTTGTACCACAGAAACCAATAACAATAACCTAATAAACAGTAAATTTAGATACACTTAAGCAGGAGGCCAGCACGGGCTGACGAGATTAGTCATTTTGTCTCCGTTTCGGTTATTAATGACATAATTTTGATGCCTCATTTTCTCTTTTAATGCGGCCATCACCACTTGAGAGATATTTTGATGATCAGTTCATATGCATGTCACATCGTAAAAGAGCATTAGCGATATATATATATATATATATATATATATATATATATATATATATATATATATATATATATATATATCACACTAGGTAAATTGGCTTTCCGATTTGGTTCCCTCACCAAAAGTTAATCCTGCGTTAGGGCCTGCTAGGTTATTATCGTACAACTTGTCAATTTCTGTTTTCATGAGCAACAAAGAGAACTGAAATATAGTTTTCGCATATCCTTCATAGATTTTTATATAAAGGTTTATGAACTCCTAGAAGCATTGTGATACAACTCTTATTTGATGTGTGTGTTTTGTCTCAATGTGTGCATTTCAGATGTCCATTTACCAATCAGTCGATTTTAAGAGGTACGCCATTACACGTCGGTGTGCATTTTAAAACGTTACTAGGTTATTAAGTAATTAAAGTTCAGTCATTCTACCACTTCCAAATATATCAAAAATGATACTCATCTTTTCAACATTACAATGTATGGGGGTTCTGCTCGCTGCAAAATTATTCTCCTGGGGCGTCGTGGTAGAAATAAATACTCGTAGGTACAATTTTTCACTTATTATTTTTCCAATCAAACTGCTTCTTATTCCACCAAAACATTACAACTTCATAACGTACACAATGCAACAGAACTTAGCTGATAGTACTTCCATTTTAAAACACAGAATGACATAGTTTCCAGAGCACATAACGAACGCCAAAATTCCACCCCCCCCCCCCCCCACCCACGCAAATCGGCCGCGGTGGCCGAGGTGACTGAGGCGCTCCAGTCACGGTCAGCACGGCCACTAAGGTCGGGGGTTCGAATCCCCCCCTCGGGCATGGATATTTGGAGTTTGTGACACTTGCGGGGAGTGACACTTGCGCGGAAAGGGAATTTGTAGACACTTGCGCGGAGACCCGGACGCTGCAGGTAGTGAACAGGGTGTTCCAGAAGTAGGGATACACCACTCCTACTCCACGCCCTCCAGCCGCTACCTGTGCCGTATTCAGGGAAAGGCCCACCGAGCGAGGTGGAGCTGTAGTAACGGCCCGGAGATATCACAGCCTCATTCAACAGGGAGATAACACGTCATACAAATATCACTCGATTTACAATACAGCACCATGTGAAGAGGAATGTGATGAAATCGGAATTGAGCGCAACCATTGCTAACTACAATTTCGGATTTACTGCATTTTGAGTCAGAATTCGCATCTATATTCGCATTTATCGCAAATGCGAATTTTTCCTGTCCCTAGTAATACCTCTAAAATTAAACAGCTGATCAAGGCACTAAAAGCAAGGGCAGATCTAAAACACAATTTGATCGTGGAATTATATACAATCTCATTATAAAGGTTTTTTGTAGGTGGTTTTGAGCAGCTTTTAAATATGTTAGGAATAGCATTATGAAATATAGACAGCTACACCTTATGTTTATTATGAGATATCGATTTCGGCTAATTTCAGGTCATCTTCAAGTCTCAAACAACAGGTGTTACTTATGCATTTTTCCAGTGGCACTCATAACCTTTAACAGTTTACACACGAGGTCTAACGTTGTTAGTCGCATTAGCGATGAAAACAGAACCCAGAATCTTTGCGTCTAAATGATACATATATTGGTGTGATGTCTTATTTCGAAAGAACAAACATCCCACCAATACATATATAGCTCTCGGTAAAGTGGAACGGTACAATGTCGTTTCGTAGCACAGCACGGCGACTGGAAACGCAGGAGAAGTGCAAACAACGTTCTCTCCTCAGAGATATGATTCTAATTAGATTCGACGTAGACTTCTACAACATACAGTCTACACGGCGAAGATTACACCAAAAAATGTAACGTTTCGTCTACTTTGGCGATAGCAACCAAATTTTAAAATCGTGTCTACTATATAAAGATTTAGCAACACAAAACGCTTCAAGTTCATAACTTCACTGGTTTTCGAGTTCTCAATTTTTAATATGTTTTTAATGTTATTACATAAAAAACAAATTTGGGACTCGCACTACAATTTTCATATGGCAGATTTTGTAGGGACATTCACAAGACATAATTCAACGGTTCTGTGCATACATTTTATGAGAAATACCAATCATTTGTTTTCAGTGTTTATTTCAAATTTCTACATTTAAGTTTCTTTAATTATTAGTACTTAAATGTGTTGATGAAATAAATAAATTACGTGTATATGTGTAGTATTATGCGGCCAGACTACTTAGGTCATAGGTGGCTAGACAAAATAATGTAGGCAAAGTAAAAACAAATATACCCATGTCCGAGGAAGGACTCGAACATCCGACCGGACCGGCCGCGCAATTTGTGACACAAATTACATGTTTGATAATATTAATGCATAGAAGTATGAAATCACGTCAAGACTACTTCCTGCAAAAATTTCGACAAAAACAGTTGGCACTGAGTTTAGAAAAACAAAATTCTGGTTTATTGGATTTTAACATTTTATCAAAAAATGAATGTTACTACAAGAGATACAGCCATTCAAATTTACGAGCACCATAACGTATTCCCTTCCTGAGTAAATGAGCTGCTTCTTGTAGTTTCAACACCTTTTCCTTGAATGTTCTGAATATAAATCTTCACACAGACTTCTTGAGGAGGAGAGTGATACAGATATCTGATTGTAAACCACTGCCTATTACCTTAGACCTTTTTGACTGTACTGAACAGAAGTTCCGCGTATTCTGTAATTTATATTTATACAGTTAACAGGTAATGTAATTTATAACCAACTATTGCCTGCCAATTTCGCTTCATTTTTCCTGCAAGTCTTGCAATTTGTTTCTCCCTGTTGGTTTATGCCAACTTCGGAGTAAAAATGGTTCTAAATCACAGTGATGGAAAATATTTTATCTTCAGCATTTTTCGGTGTGTGATATTCCTTCCACATTCCGTATTTCATACATTTCTTAGATGTATTTCTAATTCGAATACAGCCAAATCGTTTTGGGGTCTACGAATAAACGCTTCAAGTATGTAAAATACTCATTGACTTATTATTAACATTTTTTAATTGAAGGTTTGAGGTTGCGTCTCCTATTAAAAAGCATAGTAGCTATTTTTAAAGAGATGGAAGTTGCGTGATAGTGGGGTTAACTACATAGCAGTCAATTACATCAACGTATCTGTGCAGGATGCCTAATATATTTATTGCTTGCGTAGGTGTCTTGATATGCTTAGTGTTCTGAATAATAGGCTTTTAGGAGGTATGACTGTGGAAAGTCATCGTCTTGTAGTAGCAAAGAATGTCTTAATAACTCTCCAAACATTATCACTATTAAAATACCTTTTTGTTTTCAGGAGGAACACTCAACGAATTCATATGTAGTTAGAACAAGTTACTATATTGCTCTTCAGCTTTGAAAGGTTTGTGAAATTTCACTGATTTTCGTGTTATGTTGACAGTGTGGAAACTTGACAACAGCAGTGCTAGACTTCTTGGTGTGCCTGTACCCAAGAAAAGCCATTAGCCGCCCCAAGGGCCCCGGGTTCCGTGCAAGTGTCACTCCGCGCAAGTGTTCCAACCCCGGATATTTGTGCCGTCCTAGTTCGTAAGTAATTCATAAGTAGTTTGTAAGTTTAGGGACTGATGACCCCGTAGTTAAGTCCCATAAGCTTAACAAACATTTGAACATTTTGAACCCCCACGTAAGACGGTGAGGCAAATATATAAAATTGATAATAATGACATTACATTATGCATTGTTCATAACAATTGAATAAACTAATTTACAATTACCAAGCACACAAGTAAAACATTTCATGTACACAAAAATAATCACAATATAAAATTAAAACTATACATAATTTTAAATGGTGCATATATTTTTAAGTCTTAATCTCGGACCTTTTTGTTTCGCAACAAAGTGCGATGTTAAATGTCAATTAATTAGTTAATGAGTACATCATACATGTTCCTAACATATATTGAACTATCAAATATCTTGGCAATTCTGAAAATAGGCTCAAAATTTCACGTCAGTCAATATATATAAAAAATCACAATCTTCAAATCTCGACTATTACGTAAATTAACACAATTAGCTGGTCTACACAACTTGTTTATGAGCCTAACATATATACAATGCTATTTATTTTCATGTCTTTTGGATTTTCATGTCTTCTCTGTCTAGTTCTTGAAATAATGAACAATGACAAAACTATTATTTATAGAACTGTCTGGAAAGCACCTAGACGAATCTCTTAATTAATGAAATCTATCACTTGTTAACTAATTACAGTATCACCGGGACACTGTCCTACACTGATTCCTAGGCTGGCTATTTCGTTTATAACTAACTTCACACGCAACATATATCACTATTAGACCACATGATTCCGGGTCCGACGCAGACGGTATCGTACGATAACATTGAGATGCGAGGGCCGGCAGTATCATTACAATTTACAGGATACATTTACAGCGGTAGATCAAATAGACCATAATCCAAAAGTACCTAAAGATGAAGCAGTAAGTGTTTCAAAATTATTTACAAATCAAAACGAAGACACAGCTAAGTGAGAGAAAAGTGGTAAGAGAGGTCGGAACAAAATATTTGGTAAGAATACCCTTAAACCAAATATTTTGTTACAACTTCTCTTACCACTTTTCTCTCACTTAGCTGTGTGATGGCAAAGGTCGACCAGCGTCTATACACAGAAAAGTCATATCAAGTTTCCACACAGTCAAAACAGACCTTTAATTCTTGACATTGGACTATCTGTTCCCCTAGTGAAATCTGTAGCACGGCCCAGATGGAACTTGCCAACTTTTTCAATACATTCGTCAATTTTATTCCACCGGAACCTAACAGCTGCAACCGATTCGTTGGAGCTGCAATTTTTTTCCCCGTGGCTACAGGAAGGAATAATATATCTGGGTGGAACGATTATTGTAAACAACTCTGTAATGAACACAGTGAAAGTGATGATAGTGACATCGCAGATGGCCTCCACAACGTCGATATGGCTACGATGTCACCCTGGTCTAAAACGATGCAGAGTATGAACTTTGAAAGGCTTGGAGCTGACTACGAAAACTTAGTGGAGCATCTAGCGAACATGTGAAAAACACTTGTACTTCATCCAGTCAAATTGCAAACCACATTGAAACGTCCAGGACTCCCGGTGATAAACTACATACTGCCAAGATAAAGAGAGCTCAAGTCACTGAAAGAACAATGCCCGAAAAATTCCAGTTTCTCCTCATCGTTTATAATCACCGAATTGGACAAGCCCTTGAAACAAACTTGGTAAGGCATCTGGATTGCACAAAATCCATATTGAATTCTTTACAAAAATCTAGGTTCCGCTGCAAAAACCTGACTGATACGTTTCTTCTCCAACATCTTGGACAAGGGGATATTTCCCAACGAGCTTCGGAAAACAAAAATAGTGGCCATCTTAAAACCGGGCAAAACATCTGATCTCCATCAAAATTTTAGACCAATCACCTTGACAAGCTCCTCTTATAAACTCTTAGAAGGGCTTATCTACAACAGAATTAGTGGCCACATCTTGGAAAAAATACCAGTGTAGCAGCAGGCTACAGACCTCACAGAAATTGCTGTGATCCTTTGCTCGCTCTAACCACTGCCATAGAAGCTGGATTTCAAAAGAGGCTTAAGACATCAGTACCACTTATAGATCTGTCTCCAGCATACGACACTGTGTAGAAGGATGGACTAATCTACAAACTAGTAAGGGTAATAAAGTGTCAGAAAATAGCAACCCTGCTCAATAACATAAGAAGTAGATATTTTCGCGTCTATCTGGGATTAAATGTAAGAAAAGAAAGAAAACTAAACAGTCTGAGATTGAATGTAAGCTAAACAACGCCCTATCTCAAGACTCATTCCTCGCCCCTTTACTATTTAGCTTATATATTTCTGATCTTACTAACATCACATCATTGCCGGCCGCAGTGGCCGAGAGGTCTGAGGCCTGCACGGCCGCTGCGGTCGGGGATTCGATTCCCCCCTCGGGCATGGATGTTTGTGCGATCTTTAGTATAAGCTAGTTCATAAGTAGTTTGTAAGTTTAGGGACTGATGCCTCCATAGTTAAGTTCCATAAGCTCTACAAACATTTGAACATTTTGAAAACCACATCAACGAAATTCTGTTACGCGGACGACATCGCTCTTGCGGCTAGTGCAGAGAATCTTAGCCAAGCAGAAACAATTATCACAGAAGATCTAGCCGTTCTAAGGTCGTAGCGAATGGACCCTCATGCCACTAAAACAGAAATATGTGCAATCTACCTAAACAACAAGCAAGCGCATCCTAAGTTCCAAGTTCTCTTTAATAGAACTGTACTAAACCATAATAATTTTCCAAAATATCTTGGAAACACCCTTAACAGTACTCTTTCATTCAAAAAACACATTGAAAATTCTGCTGCCAAGATTAGGAAACGGAATTATATCATTCAAAAATTCTTTGGATACCATGCGAATATCGTCAACAGTGCTGGTTTTTTCATCTGCTGTTTACTGTGCTCCAGTGTGTATGATAAATGTTCAGTTGAATAGTACTATGCGCCTTATATCTAGTACCATCAAATCGACACCTACATACTGGCTTCCGTTGTTGTGTAATATATTTCCACCTGATATCAGCAGAATTTCGGCACTGCTTCGAGAATTTCAGAAGATTGAGGAGAACATGAACCTGCTTATTCATGATGATATACCAGCTCTGCGTCGAAACAGACTTTGCTAAAGATGCCGGCCGCGGTGGCCGAGGGAACTGAGGCGCTCCAGTCACGGTATGCACGGCCACTACTGTCAGGGGTTCGAATCCACCCTTGGGCATGGATATTTTTGCCGTCCATAGTATTAGCTAGTTTGTAAGTAGTTTGTAAGTTTCGGGACTGATGACCACGTAGTTAAGTCCCATAAGCTATGCATACATTTGAAACATTTTTGAGGAAAGATGAACAGTTAGCATCTAATAACATAAATATATTTGTGGGAGCAGAAATGTCAAACCATTGAAAACCTCTATATACCTAAATGGTTTTACGACTACAATCACGACACTACCTGGGCGGAACTAGAAAGAAATCTCTTCGTGAAATTAAAGAGAATGCTTAAGGGACACGGTCGCTGTGCGGACTCACAGCATAAATGGGGTTATGTGGAGGTTTCAGGATGTGACTATGGAGTCTTGAAACAGACAATATGGCAAATTAGGGAAGAATGGCCTCTACAAGCCTTCCAAGGAGCCTGGAGAGATTTCATGAGGGCTGACGTTGCAGCCCTTACCTGGATTAGGAACTTAGATATTAAAATTTAGATAATAAGATGTACTTGTCGTGTATATATTATGACCTCTAATCTGTAAAAATATTATCTTTCTTTATGTTGCATGTACGCTATACGCAAAATTAAATAAATAAATCTTTAACTCCCGTTAGCTTTTCCGTTACATATCGATATTCACAGAAAGAAACGGTTACAAATCTAGCAGTGCACTGCTTCACGAATATATGGCAGGTATGGAAGAATTATTTCGATTGAACCAACTGTAGTTTTAGATAATGTCTGACTGATTAATTTCGGAATACCGTGTTCTGTATCTTGGATATACAATTATAATACTTATTGTATTGGTGTGGTGTCTGTTCTTTCGGACGACGCGACGACGGCCTTAGCTTCAGTTATTTCACCGCAGATGCGGTCATACGTCCGACCTCGCACGGAAATCTGTAATGGCGAGTGTAAGAGGACATGGACGATATGGGCGCTACAGACATAGCGTGCGACATGTGGGAATTTGAGACCGCTGGCCCGAAGCGGGAGAACTGGGTTCGATTCCCGTCACGGCTCACATTTTTAATTGTCGCCATAGCTTAATATAAATGCCCCAATGCGGCCACTGTCAATCCTTTCCTTCCTATCCTTCTTCCTTCCCTTCCTTTAACAACCTTTGCAAACAATTATAATAGTCTGCCAAAGTTACAGGAGAAAAAAGTAAATTCGTTATGTTCTGAGAATAACTCAAATGAGAACATTACGTAAGACAAGCAAGGAGAGTACATAAAGACAAAAGATAGCCGCAATTCTTTATAGAACTTTATTGTACTCATTAGTCGCTCAAAGGAACGTATGTTACGTACATCAGCCTTTACAGGAAAACATGTTTACGTAGTGTGTACCAAATATTTTTTTAGGGTTGGTCAGTGAAACAGGCCTGAATGTTCTTGCTGGAGTCTCGTTTCTCTCGCTACCACATTCAATAACGTTCTAGCACTGGCCTTTTCTTCTTAGCCTATTAAGCTCAAACGCAACAAGCGCATCTGACATGCTTTGCGGGGCCGAAGGCGGAACCTCAGGCCGTTTTTGTGCGCAGGGTTCACTTGCCCCCCACCCCAAGGTCCCTCCACCCTCCAGGGACGACTGCGAAACAGCCGGCGAGAGTTCCATTACGTGCATAGGCAATGAGGAGAGCTTTACTGCACTTCTTGCCGCGAGGGGGACCCTTTCATCGTACGCGCGTCTTGTTAAATAACGCGTTAGTTGCGTCTAATCCTCCGAATCACACGGACGCGAGCGGCATTATTGAAAGATAAACGGGGAATAATAAACACGATTACCGGCGGTCTCAGCCATTAGCGCAGCATTGTCGGCAGCGCGTCTCAGTCCGAGGGTCGCAGGCTCGGTGTTTACGCCGAGTCTCAGGTAATTGCGCGCCTGTGTGCTGCACAGATAGGCGGGAAGCGTGCGCCGCCTATCACACGTCCTGGTTCTGAAGGCTGGCGGTAGCATTTCTAAAGGAATAGGGATGCTCACTTTCACCTATTTTATTCAATGCATATATCCAGATAGGGCTGAATGAAGTTAGAGGAAAGCTGAAGAATTGATTTGATTTGATTTGATTTTCTCAGGGAAGCCAAAACAGTCTTGGTCCAAACCGCCACTGCCCGCACCGAAACTAAGTTTATTGTGCGGTATCGTTCCCTGTATATCTAGTAAAGCCAACCAATGCCCTTGAACAGTGCAAGGAGTCCCTTTACCAGTTCTTTATTAGACACAATTTCTTCGAGTCTGGTTGTCCCAAATGTTCTGTGCCTTTTACTCTCCAATGCAATGCACTCGAAGATTAGATGTTGTGATGGACTCTAAATCCACCGTCTTTCCCAGGAAGGAAACTCGTCTTCACATACACACACTTACTTTATTCCAGAGATATAACATCAAGGTACATCGTTACAGATAATCTAAGATAACATTTAAACTTATACTAAGAACGACGTCACTTCATTACTGCCGGCCGCGGATGCCGAGGTGACTGAGGCGCTCCAGTCACGGTCAGCACGGCCACTACGGTCGGGGGTTCGAATCCCCCCTCGGGCAAGGATATTTGTGCCGTCCTAGTTCGTAATTAATTCATAAGTAGTTTGTAAGTTTAGGGACTGATGACCCCGTAGTTAAGTCCCATAAGCTTAACAAACATTTTTTGAACTTCATTACGCTACATCCTCCCCACCCTGGTCTACCTCCAGAGGTACAGCCAGCTGAATCGGCCTGGTCACTTTATGTCCGTCAGGCAAGTCGAGTATCACCGTTCGTATCAGTCCGTCCCGTCCTTTTTTCAGTTCAGCAACTCCCGCCCTTCTCCAGCACTGGCGCTGACGAACATCTTCTTGTAACAGGACGAGGTCTCCCTCGCGCAGTCTTGTAGAACACTTTGGACGCCTCACTTCGTGGTAACTTCGGAGTTAAGTACTCCTGGCTCCAGCGTTTCCAGAAGTCCTCCACTAATTTCTGTCTGAGTTTATACATCTTTGCTAGATTTGTAGGTCTTCGTGGTGGTGTCCCAGAGGGTAAGGTAGTGAGGTGATCCCCCACTAGGAAGTGCGCTGGCGTCAAAGCGCTATCCTCGTGCTGTGTCAAAGGTCTAGAGTTGAGTGCGGCTTCTATGTTAGCCAACACTGTTTGCAGCGCTTCATCGTCCAAGCTTGATTGTCCTAAGACCTTTCGTAAACACCTCTTAGTAGTTCCGACCATCCTTTCCCACCACCCTCCCCACCAAGCCGCACGAGATGCAATGAATTTCCATATAATTGTGTGGTGGGCGAGATAGTGGTGTACCTTTGCTGCCGATATTACTGGCCAGAGGTCCATTAATTCCTTATTTGCAGCGTGGAATGCTGTGCATTGTCGCTATATATGGTATGTGGAATACCGCGCCTGGCCACAAATCTCTGTAATGCCAATAAGAATTTGTCCGTGGTCATGTCGCTAGCTAGTTCCAAGTGTATGGCTCTCGTAGTAGCACAGGTAAATAATACTATGTAGCATTTCTTAGTGCAATGGTATGTTTTTGAATATAACGGACCAGCAAAGTCTATGCCGGTGACATCGAAAGGTCTTCCAGGGATTACTCTATCCGCTGGTAGTGGAGCTTCTATTTCCTGAGCTGTGGTCATGTTAGCCATTTTACACGGTAAACATCGGTGGATAATCTTTTTAATGATTTGACGTGCACGCATTATCCAGAATTCGGTTCTTATTTGAGACAAAACAATTCTGACTCCTAAGTGATGGAGATGTACGTGCATATGTTGTACAAGTAGTTGTGTAAAATGGTGATCACCGTCAAGGATGATTGGATGTTGCTCTTCTCGTGTAAGTGCCGAGAAATGTAGTCGTCCTCCAACACGTAAGATTCCGTCGTCTAAGAAGGGGTTTAAAGCTCTGATTTTGGAACCGTCCAGCAACGGTGATGCAGTTTCATCGCCGTCATCACAGATCCTACATTTAGGGTCCTCTTCTGTTGTTCCCATTGTATGTAGGTGTGTTTTGAAATTCCCGTGGCCTGTCAGCAATCTAACCATGAGTCTAATCTCTCTCCTGTTCAGGCCCAGGATTGCAGAGCTTCTTTTAAAACATGGCTTTGGCATCATTACTTGCCATGTTTTTGTTGGTAGACAAGGTCCAATATTCTACGTGCTGTCTTCTGAGCCAGTTACGTAGCTCAAATTTGATGATTCCCTTGGTGATTGTCAGGACAGGTTCCGGTCCAATAAATGGAGTCTCTGCCCCCATCCTGGCTAATCTGTCGGCATGTTCGTTGCCACTGATCCCCGAGTGGTCAGGGACCCACAATAGGTTTACTCTATTGCTTTCCCCTAGCTCCACCAGAACGCTGTGACATTCTGCAACAATTTTACACCTTGTTGCAGGAAAAGATGAAGAATAGGAAAGGAGGTGTGGCGATAAAAGGAGAAAGAAATGACATGCTTCGATTTGCCGACGATATTGCACAGGTAGCGTACAATGAAGATGAGTTAAAGTATATGCTCAGTGAAATGTAATCTGCGCCTAGCAAGTATGGAATGAAGATCAACAGAAGCAAAACTAAAGTTTCGACTGTAAACAAATATGGAACCCAGGCGAGTATTATGTTCGATGGTGCACCCCTTGAGAAAGTCAATGAATTTACTTACCTGGGTAGCAAGATAACTTCAGATTGGGTTGGGTTGTTTGGTTGGGATAGGGGGACTGAACAACTGAGGTTATCAGTCCCCCGGTGGGGAGGGGAAGGAGTGAGCGTAGGAAAGGAGGGGAGGGGAAAGGAAATGCACTCCGGGAAGTAAAGAAGGAAGGAAGACTGCATTAGCTCGGGGCCCCGTGCTCGCCACGATAGAACAGTGAGCGGATAACTTCAGATGCTAAATCTAAACGAGACATTCAAAGTAGAACATGTTAAGCAAAAATTGCATTCAATAAGAAACGTAAACCTCTCACATCCAACAGTTGGATGAAGACTTGTAAGGAGTGCAATAGTGTACGGGAGTGAATCTTGGACCATTGGAAAACCGGAACATCGAAATATAGACACGTTCGAGATGTGGTGTTACGGTAGAATGTTGAAGATAAGCTGGATTGATAAAGTAACAAACGAACAGTTTTCGCAAAGAATTGATGAGGGATTGTCTCTGAGAAGTAGTTGTTGTCTTCAATACGGAGACAGGTTTGAGCCGCGGCGGAGTGGCCGAGCGCATTGAGGCGCTATTCATCGATGCACGAGGGCGTTCCCCGTCGGGGGTTCGAATCCCCCGTCGGGTGTGGATGTTTATGTCGTCTTTAGTATAAAGTAGTTCGTAAGTAGTTTGTAAGTTTAGGGATTGATGATCCCGCAGTTAAGTCCCTTAAGCTTAACAAACATTTGAACATTTTTGACTGGTTTGATGCAGCTCTCCACCCTACTGTATCCTAAGCAAGCCTCTTCATCTGCTCATAAGAACGGCACCCTACATCCACTTGAATCTGCTTACTGTATTCATTCTTGGTCTCCCTATGCAATTTTTAACCCACACTCTTCCCTCTAGTGTTAAAGACATGACTCCTTGATGTCTAAGAATGTGTCCTACCAATCGATCCCTTCTTTTAGTTAAGGTATGCCAGAGATTCCTTTTCTCCCTAATTCTATTCTCTACCTCCTCATTAGTTACGCGATCCACCCACCTAATCTTCAGCATTCTTCTGTAACACCACATTTCAAAAGATTCTTCCCTCTTCCTGTCAGCACTGTTTATCATCCATGTTTCACTCCCATACAAAGCAACACTCCACACAAATGCCTTCAGAAAGGACTTCCTTTAGCTTAAAATAACATTCGATGTTAACAAATTTCTCTTTTTCACAAACGCTTCCCTTCCCATTGCCATTCTGCATTCTATATCGTCAGTACTGCGAGTATCGTGTGTTATGTTACTGCCCAAGTAACAAAACTCATCTACCACCTTTATTGTTTCGTTTCGCCGGCCGCGGTGGCCGAGGGGTTTGAGGCGCTCCATTCACGGTCTGCACGGCCGCTACGGTCTGGGGTTCTAACCCCCCTCGGGTATGGATATTTGTGCCGTCCTTAATGTTAGGTAGTTAGTAAGTAGTTTGTACGTTTAGGGACTGATGACCCCGTAGTTAAGTCCCATAAGCTATAATAAATAAAAAAAAGGAAAAAAAAAAAGTAAGTTTCGTTTCCTTGAAACTTGCTAATTAAATCAAGCAAGTGAGACTGAATCTAAAGCTGGTGAAAGTTTCAAGTTTAAAGTTGCTATTTAAAAGCTGTAATTAAATCTGCCTGAATGAACCTAATGAGAGACTGTCATAAACTAAACTAATAGAAATCTAGCATAGAGCGGGAACAGCGTTATGTCTTTGCTTCCCGTCTGCCAACAAGTATTAAACACATATAGCCCTGTAAAATGTCTATAAAATCGCCAGTCTCTCTAAACATATATGCGCAACGTACTAAGTTAATTAGGTCCTGTAATAATATTTTATACAAATAAAAAATGAAACAATGGGAGCTGCGACTCTGCGTCAGTCCGCATGTAATTTTATACTATAAAATAAACTGTGCTTCTGAGAGCAGTATTTCTGAAAATTGGTTTCAGTGGCATGTAAGAACTGATTACTGGCATGTGAACGTTTACATCTAAAGAAACTCTCAAACTCAACACGTACCATGCAACAAAAATAGAAAAATGCCGCAATCAGGAAAATGAGAGACTAGGTTGAGCTGAAATAAGAAAATTAGTAATCATTAATTATTTATTTTCCTAGAGAAACATACCTTGGTTGAATGGTCATTAATAGCGATTACAACGGTTTGTACAATTCCGTTCCATACAAATATTCTCGTCCTCTTGATACAAAATTCCTCTCCCAATATAATACATCAAATGAAGTTTCATCGACCTCTGCCGGGATACATTCATAAGTACATAATCCAATTAACCAAACTCGGCACTTGAATGTTAGTCGTCCAACCCAACCGTACTACACGGCGGCTACCATACGACTATACTCTAGCCTAGCCTCTACTCGACTGCTTACCGTCCACCGCCCACCTAGGCGGTATTATGGTGTGCAGTGGTTAGTAACATTAAGTGAGATTATCGAAGCATATAATAGATGAATTTTACATACAAAATAAGGCCGTAAGGCAAATACACGTCCATATTCACAAAAATATCACAGAAATACCCATAAGTAATGATCTTCAGCCTATAGCTGCGTACTTTCAACCTAATCTACTCCCTTCAGCATCGCCTGATTTTCTGAGACAGCATTCCATTACCCTTGTTTTGCTCTTGTTAATGTTCATCTTGTATGCATCTTTCCACATACTGTCCATCCCGTTCAACTGCTCTTCCAGGTCCTTTGCTGCCCCTGACAAAATTATAATGTCATCGACAAAACGCAGTGTTTTTATTTCTTCACCCTGAACTTTAATTCCTTCTCCAAATTTCTCTTTGCTTTCCTTTATTGCTTGCTCAATGTACAAATTGAATAACATTGGAGAAAGGCTACAACCCTGTCTTACTCCCTTCCCAAACTCTGCATCTCCTTCATAACCTTTCAACTCTTGATAATTGCTGTCTGATTTTTGAACAAGTTGTAAATAACCTTCCGTTCCCTACATTTTACTCCTGCTGAATTCAGAACTTGAAACAGTCTATTCCAATCAACATAGTCAAAACTTTTTCCAACTCTACAAAAGCTAGAAATGTAGGTTGGCCTTTCCTTAATCTATCTTCTAAGATAAGCTGTAAAGTGAGGATTGCCTCCAGTGTCCCTACATTTCTTCTTGATCCAAACTGATCTAACCCGAGGCCGGCTTCTAAAAGCTTTTCCATTCGTCTGTAAATAATTCGTGTTGCAACCATGACTTATTGAACTGATGGTTCTGTAATTCTCACATGTATCTGCGCCTTCTATCTTTGGAATGGGGATGGTATTTCTCCGCCGCGGCGGAGCGGCCGAGCGCATTGAGCCTCTACGCTACGATGCGCGAGGCTGTTCCTCCTCGGGGGTTCGAATCCCCTCTCGGGCATGGATGTTTGTGCCGTCTTTAGTATAAGCTAGTTCATAAGTAGTTTGTAAGTTTAGGGACTGATGACCCCGTAGTTAAGTCCCATAAGCTCTACAAACAGTTGAACATTTTGGTATTTCCCCTGTCTTATACATCTTACGCACTACGTAAAATAGTTTTGTCATGGTGGGTTCTCCCAGGGACTTCAGTAGTTCTGAGGGAATGCAGTTGACTCCAGGGGCCTTGTATCGTCTTAGGTCTTTCAGTGCCCTGTCAATTCTTCTCTCAGTTAGTATCTCCTATTTCATCTTCGTTTCCTTCGTCTTCCCTTCCTATAATATTGCCTTTAAGTTCATTTCCTTTGTAGAGCCCCTCTATTTATTCTTTCCACCTTTCAGCTTTCCCTTCTTTGCTGAGAACTGTTTTCCCATCTGAGTTCTTTATATCCATACCGCTGCTTTTCTTGGCTTCAAGCGTCTCTTTTATTTTTCTGTAGGCGGTATCTACTTTTTCCCTATTTAAACATACTTCTACTGACTTGAATTTGCCTTCTAGCCACTCCTGCTTACCTACTTTGTACTTCCTGCCAATCTCATTTCTTAGTCGTCTGTAATCCTTTTTGCCGGTTTCATTTACTGCATTTTTATAATTTCTCCTTTCATCGATTAAATTTAGTATTTCCTGTGATATCCAAGGATTTTGTAGGTCTTGCCTTTCTACCTACTTTGTCCTCAGCTGCCTTCGCTCTTTCATCTCTCAATGCTACCCATTCCTCTTTTACTGTTTTATTTCCCACGTTTCTGTCAATTGTTGCCTGAAGCTGCCTCTGAAATTTTCAAGAACTTCAGGTTCCTTCAATTTATCCAGGTCCCATCTCTTAATCTGCCTACCTTTCTGCAGTTTTTTTTTTCTTTTCAGTTTCAGCCTATAGTTCATGACCAGAAAGATACGGTCAGAGTCCATATTTGCCCTGGGTTTGTCTTACAGTTTAAAACCTGGTTCCGAAATCTATGTCTTACCATTATAAAATCTATCTGGTACCTCCTGGTGTCTCCTGGTCTCTTCCACGTATACAATATTCTTTCTTGATTCTTAAACCAGGTGTTTGTTATAACTAAATTATGTTCCGTGCAAAACTCTAGCAGGCGGCTTCCTCTTTCATTCCTTTTGCCCATATCATATTCACCTTCTACTTTTCCTACCCTCCCTTTCCTGCTACTGAATTTCAGACTCCCATCACAATTAAGTTTTCTTCTCCCTTAATTGTCTGAATAATTTCCTTTACCTACTCATACATTTCTTCGACCTCCTCATCATCGGCAGACTAGTTGGCATATAAACCTGTACTATTGTGGTCGAAGTTGGCTTCGTATCTATATTGTCTACGATAATGCGATCACTGCGCTGCTCATAGTACTTTAACCCCGTTCCTATTTTCTTATTCATTATCAGACTAACTCCTGTAATACCCCCAAATGATGATGTATTTATAATCCTTTACTCACCTAACAAGAAATCCTGTTCCTCTTTCCACCGAACTTCACTAATCCCCACTATATCTAACTTCAACCTATCCATTCCTCTTTTTAAATTTTCTAACATCCCTATCCGATTAAGGGATCTAACATTCTACGCTCCGATCCGTAGAATGCCTGTTTTGTTTTTCCTGATGACGACATCCTTCATAGTAGTCCCCGCCCGGAGATCCGAATGGGGGACTATTTTGCCTCCGGAATTTTTGACCCAAGATGATGCCATCATCATATTTTCATACAGAAGAGCTGCATGTCCTCGGGAAAAGTAACGATTGTAGTTTCCCCTTGCTTTCAGCCGTTCGCAGTAACTGCTTGGCAAAGCCATGTTAGCTGATGTTACAAGGCCAGCTCAGTCAATCATCCAGACTGTTGCCCCTGTAAATACTGAAAAGGCTGCTGCCCCTCTTCAGGAACCACAAGTTTGTCTGGCCACTCCACAGATACCCCTCCGCTATAGTTACACCTCCGGTATGGCTATTTGTAACGTTGAGGCACGCAAGCCACCCCACCTCGTCAGTGTCTGTGGTTCATGAGAAGAACTCTGCGAAAAAGGCGCAGTATTTGGTCATGTCTTGAGGCATGAAGGATTGCTAAAAATCATCTTGGAGGGATTGATGGAGGGAGTGAAGTGCAGAGGAAGACCCAGGCTGGAGTATATGAGACAAGTGATAGACGATATGAACTGTAACAGCTACCCGTGTAGCAACAGGACACTATGAAGAAATGCTGCGAACCAACCTACGGTTTGATAACCAAACAAGATGGGGAATGTATGGATAAGATTATCTTTGATTGCGTTTGGGCCTTGAAATAATCCAACAGTGACTAGTGGACCGGGATTACAACCCGAAATTCCCACTTTGGGACGGCGGTCAGAATCACCATTTGGCTAGCTGAACACATATCTCGTGCGCCCCACATTTCTACAATTCCCGTGCGTCGAAAGTAGCACCCATACCGTTTACATTCCTCTACACTCGCCATACTGGATTCCCCTATGTGGTAAAGAAATGTACCCAGCACCATCACTGCGTAGACATCAACATCGATTTGGTGTGGAGTCTGTTCGTTTCGGTCATGTCGAAAACAACTCGCCCTGGCTTCGTATGATGGCAGAACACTTACGCCTACATTTTGGCCCACTTTATGTTAGTAAGTCTTTTGAGAATGCTTTCTGACAGTTCGATATTTCATTGCAAATAACACCTTAACCGTTGATCATTTGCAGAGAAAAAAATTCTCTAAAACTTTGCTCTCTCACGTTTCTTCCGTATTTCGAACCGATATTTGCAAAAATAACAGCTATTTGACTGTCTGTGTGTATGTGGATCTGTCTGTAACGTGTTCACTCTACAGGTTGCGCCTTTCGACCGATCTGCATCAAATTTTACCGATTTTTTTGTTGGTCGCCAGATATCAGAAAATCCCTCTAGCGGCATAAACGGAATCAGCTAGACGGCGAGACCATGTCCTATCTCGGCAGTTATGCGTCGGGCTGAAAAATGTTCAAGTAAACGTTTCTCAGAAATCAATGTCGTGTAACTTTTGTTTGGAATATTTTTATTTCGATATTATCACTCTGAAAGGTGGTACACTCGTACAAAGGTGTTATTCTTCATATGGCACTACCGTCTTATTCTTTTGCTGTAAATCTTTCAATTGCAAGATGGAATAATGGATTTAGGTTGTTATTTTCATCTAGGGATGAATACATCGCAGGAAAATAGCTTTTTATAATTAAATAAAAAATATAAAAATAAAACCACGAAAGGTTAAGGAACATTCGACTAGAAATATAACAATAAAAAAAGTTGAGAGGTGATAAATTAGTTATGGCAAATATCGCGAACATGTACTGAAATGAAGTATGAGACGTAAAAAATAAAAGAAAAAAAGTATTCTGCACAACTACGAAATTAAATACAAGAATAAAGGAGATACAATAAAACACGAACTTACTGCACTAAATGATAAGAATATTGTAACAATAACACAGCTGGGTGGATGTTTGTAATCTTTAAAATCAAGTAATTAGGTAGAAAATAACAATGCCAAAATAAAATCTTTCGTACAATACATTAAGTGAACTAGCTATAAGTAAAACTGTTGCCAAAGGTCAAAGAAAAATTTGATAAAAACTGAAATAGCACTGGCCCGTTTTACGGTCCACTTTTTCAAATATTTCGGATACAAAATAATGGATATATAATTAATAGAAATAATAAATGATATAAAATTAAATAAGCAAAATATTTTATAATACAAATTTTATATATATTAAATTTTATATTATTTTATTTAATGTTATATATTACAGTATTTTTTACAAATTTAATTTTATATTGATTATTTTTTATTATTTTCTGATCAAAATATTGTGGTGTTATTCTATGTGGTATTCTGTCTTTTTGACGGTTCTATTGGTGCATGTGTTTGTTTTTTAATTTTATTGTTCAGCTGTGTTACTAGGCTTTCTTTGTATCCACTGTTTGTGGTTATATGAACTACGGTATTTATCTATTTATGGTAGTTATCTGAGTCTAATGGGATGGTGTTTAATCTGTGGAGCATGTATCTAAGTGCTGCATGTTTCAGTGCAGTTAGGTGATTGTATGTCTGGTGTATAAATGTGTCTGTTGTTTTGGTTTTCTATATATATATATACATATATTGGTTGTTCTGAATATTTATGGTGACATGTAAGAAATTTAACTGCCTATTTTGTTCTTTTTCTCTTGTGAATTGGTTCTTGTCATGAACAGAATTTATATCAGTATACAACTGGTCTATTTTACAGCTTGGTTCATCTATAGGGCATAAGATGTCATCCATACATCTAACTCAGCATTGGATTTTGTATCTGTTTGGAACTATTTTGTTAAAAATTACCTCTACTGCATAGTTAACACCAAACATAGTCTATATAGCTTTTCGTAAGAGTATCTAGTCCTCTATTTCGCTGATATTTGTTGCCCATACTCACCCAATGACATGCAAATTAGTGAATTACACACCTAAACGTTTTCATGAATCGCACCGCCCATTGGTGAAATATCTATGAAAATTCGTCCAGTATTTTTTGAGTTAATCGGTGACAGACAGTCGCGACGGGAGGACATTTTTATAACATGTATAGATCTTTCTTTTACATTTCACACCTGCAATCAGAGTAGAATGAGCGTCTGAGAAAACTGTGCCTTCCTCCAGTGGCGTAGCTTAAGAGGAGCGCCTGCTACTTAGCTTTATGGCTTGACCGTCACCTAAAGCATCGATTCACAAACGTTCATACGCATAAATTATCCCCTCCCCATACACTTGTCCTTCCTCGGCTCTTCACACACTTGTACAAAAAGCTCACGATATCTATTTACAACTGTCTAATTATCATAACTATCAGATACAAAAGCAGAAAGGACTAAGAATAGGGAGAAACCTTGTTTTACCACTTATCTAGATAGGTGGAATATTTCATTCTTATTTCCTGCACTGTAAGCCCTTTCAGTTATTCAGTCACTCGCCAGATGAGTATCATCCATAGACTGAAAATTAATAACTGTACATAGTGTACAGAATAGCTTGATGAGGCGAAAGGCCAAATTTCGTCATGAAATATTTAAAAATTTAAAACTACACGGGAGAAGAGATGCATCTATTTTTTAAGCAAGCTATTCTGTATAACGGACTACTTACAAAAACAGATCTTCTGAAATTAGTCAAATATTCCGCCTTCCAGGATTTTGTGGAATATTTACGTGAATTTAGCTTTATCTTAGACACTGCTGAAATCTAGCTAATTCATAACTGTTATACAACTAAATGTTGGAGCAGGATCTAGAACTCACTGTTTGCTGATATTATATTGAGCAAGAATAACGTCTAACAACCTCTACTGTGATACATTCAGAAACGTTCGTCCACCACTGTCCACACTGGTCAAAACAATTAGGGGATCAGTTGAGAAATCTAGGTTCTGAAGTATTGTCATCGGTAGAATGAACTACAACGATTCGGCGTCATTCTGTCGGTTCTGGAGTGGAGACAATAGCATTACGGAAACCGAAATAATGATATTAACAAAAAGTTTCTGTAGAGGGGGTTACTGGTGATCTGTGTTTACTCTGTCAGACGAATTACACAAGCAGTTGGGTTCAGAGAGTGTGAGTTACCCGAAGCTATGGCTTGAAGAGTGGGTAGCGGGACACATAAAGACGTGGCTGCAGCTATTTGAGTGTCCGAAAGTGTAAAAATTGAAATGAGCGTATGGCTTCCTTGGTCGGGAGATCCCTTGCGGGATTGTTCGGCCGCCTTAGTGTAAGTCTTTTTTATTTGACGCAGCGTGGGTGACTTACGTGCCAATGATGATGAGATGATGATGATTAGGACAATACACAACACCCAGTCCCCTGCCGGGAATCGAAACCGGCCTCCTGCGTGGTATCAGCGACGCTACCGCTGAGCTACGGAGGCGGACTCCGAAAGTGTAATTTCCAGGACTTGGACGCTATTTCAGACAAAAGGAACCTTAAAAAGAAAGCAAGGTGAACGCTATACACGGGTAACATCAGCAAGAGATGACCATTACCTCCGGTTAAAAGCCCGTCGAGACAGCTGGCTAAATACAACTCAGTTGCAACGCACTCTCCAGACAGCAACAGGACGAGCAATATCAACACAAACAGTCCGAAATCGCCTTCTGGAAGGTGGCATCTACGCATGGATGCCGTTTACACTGCAAAATCTGGGCGAAGGAAAATCAGGATTGGAGTCGTAACGAATGGCGCCGGGTTCTGTTCACACATGAGTCAACATTTTATGTTCAGCTGGAACATCGTCGTTCTTTCGTCTGGAAAGAATGTGGGACTCGGAAAATGCTACTTGTGTGTACGAAACATCACCATATCATAGTGGTGAACGAATAGTGTGGGCAGGAGTAAGTATTGGCAGTCGTACGGACCTCTATGTCGTTTTGACCGTTCATAAGTACAGAGACGAGATCCTTAGACGTTTTCTTGTTACCTACACTCGTGCCATAGGAGATGGGTTCCTTCTGATGGACGATAACGCTCATTCTCACAGAGCCGCAGGGGTGGACAATAAGATTGGAATCTGAGGGAATTGAACCAATGGAGAGGCCAGTTTGGTTACCGGACTTAAACCCCATTGAGCATGTGTGGACTGTACTTGGTAGACGCATTGCAACGAGACTAGCGCCTTCCATGGCGGTTGCAGAACTGGAGTCTGCACTCATGGAATAATGGCCAAATATCTCTCAACAGCTGATTGATAACCGCCTCAAGCAGGTGTGAACTGTACTGGTCGCCCGAGTTGATCAGACAGCATATTATAAGGCAACGGAAATGACGTTTTCACTGTTACGTTAGCCCCTTGGTGCTTGGCTCTAAGTTAACGGCATGTAAACCTCAAGCAAAGAGTGGAGACAGCAAAATATCGTCCTGTATCGCACAAGAATTACGACCGTAACCATCATCTGAATAAAATACGTCACAATATTTATTTGTGTATGATATCTCACCTGATTCTCTAATTGTTTGGAGAATTTTATATTACTTCAGAAAAAGCAGTCTACATAATGACTAAAGAAGCATTATAGTTTTGATATTCAAGTCTCTAAAGTCAAATCCGATAGAAGGAACTCCAGATTATTTACATTACAATCATTGGCAATAACTAGGCATCCAGGTACCTCACTGATATTTTTTAACATATAGTATCTTTGAAGTCTGTCATAATCTTCTTTCACCGTTGATTTGAATGAGGCAATGGTGTGTTGAACCGAGCAAAATTTTGGTAAGAGAAAGGCATCATAGGTGTCTGAACAATCTACAAATGTACCTTGTGTGTGTGTGTGTGTGTGTGTGTGTGTGTGTGTGGAAAAACTGTAGTTGATCAGGATGTCTACTAGCTTTGCTGGTTTGCCATGAAGTCACGCTGTACTGGCCCATTTTATTGAAAAAAATATGTTTCAAGCTACATACGTAATTTGTTGTATTGGTTACCAGTTACAAAGCTCAGTACCATCCACCGGCCATAGCCTAACATGCAGTCATGTTGCTCGCTTCCCGAGTAAAAGTGTCTCAAGTTTTACTCCATCCGAAAGTACATCGAGAATATGTAACATTTCAGTTAACAGCTCAAGTCTTTGTAGTTAGTTGGGTGCTAACCATAATTCACCATCTCTCTTCCCGCTGATGGTTCACTTTTGTGGACACTTCATTATTATTAGGTACAATATTCAGTCGATCATATTTATAGCTTTATAATCAATACATTTGCAATTTTCTTGTCTTTTTAGAAGTTTGATATTAACCCTTAACTACTATCTGCGGTCTCTCAGACCGCTACGACTTTTTGAGTCGAGATATTTCATACACCCCTGCCAAGCTAAAAGGACTCTTCCGTGTACCGTGCCGACAAGGTTCACGTGCCAGCATTCTTGCAGAGTTGCTGCTCTTTGTTCCGTATTCATGAGCCTTGCGTCGCCTCACTTACCGACCACAGTGTTCGCGTGCCGCTGGCGCAGGCTCTGCCTCGTAGCGCCTGGCCAGTCGGCTTGGTGAGCGCGGCCTGCTAAGCGACAGCGCTGTGGCCTCTCTCTCGCGGTTGTTGTTCCGTGTCGTGTTTCTCCATGGCAGGAAAAGCTGATCGTTCTATGCAACGCATTTTACGTGAAGCAGATGTGGATGATCAAGAACGTTTCGGTGAATCCTCCGATGATTTTGACGACAGCGATAATGATCCTGATTTTGAGGTACTTAGTGAACATGACACTAATTCAGAGCAGGAACCTGAAAGTGAGAAAATGTGACACCTGATGATGACGAAGCAGCTTACTTCTTCGGTAAGAGCAGATGTTTTCGATGGCGAAAAAAGCAGCCAGCAACCAAAGTAAGAACAAGGCAACACAACACGTCTTATAGCATCCTGGACTGCGACAGACGGCTCAAAGTCCTTGAGAAAACCCTTCTGCTTTGGAGGTATGGAATCTGTTTTTTACTCAAGATACTCTAGACGAAATCGTTCTACGAACAAAACTGGAAATATCGCAGCTTAGAGCACAATATGCGAATGATCGCTTGTCCTATCTATAAGATGTTGGTGTGATTGAATTGAAGCCACTAATTGGCCTGTTAGTGTATTCAGCGGTTTTCAGATCGGGGCACGAATCGGCTTAAAGCCTTTTTGTAACCGATGGAACAGGCAAAGATATTTTCAGATGCACTGTTAGTAAGGAAAGATTTCTGTTTTTACTGTGTTCATTACGATTTGACAACTCAGATGATCGCGAGAAAAGAAAGGAAATAGACAAGGTAGCTGCAGTTACACAAATCTTTCTGCGTATAATCGAAAACAGTCAACTTTGCTATTCTGTAGGTACAACAGTATGTGTCGATGAAATGCTTGTACCTTGAGCCTCATATGAAGCGTAGACTTTCTATTGAACACTTGCCACGAGAGATGAATGGCATCATTAGAAGATTACTGAATATACATGATGAACCTCATACACCAAAACAGTTTGAAAATCGAAGAACGTGTGCCTTTTGTCGTCCTCATCTGAAGAGGAAAACATGATATCCGTGTCAACGTTGTGGTGTTCCAATTTGTTTGGGGTATTCGAGAAAGGTCTGCGTGAAGTGTATGCGGGGTCAAAGCGACTAAAAGAGTATTTAGTGGCACAAAGAAGGATACCTTTAGTTTGTACTTTTTGTTTTATAAGGAAAATGTGGCAACCTTTCTAGGAGAATCGTAAATGGAAAGGAGATTTTGCATCCAATTTACTATAATTCAAATTGGATATTTGTATCTAATCACGCTGTGAATTTGTAATATAATCTCTGTAATGATAATCTGTGGGTGTGTAAAGAAATAATTACTTACTGTTCTTTTCGTAGCACAAAAAATAAAAATGTACTGCAAATTGCGCTGTGTTTTACTTGTCGTCATGTTACTCATACTACATTGTTAAAAAAAATTCAAATTTCTACTAATGCCACTTCTAAGAAGTGTAATGAACGACAGGAACTCATGAAAATATATATTTAGCAAAACACTAGTTTAATATATGGAAAATAACAGATCGGTCTGAAAGACCCCTCCATAGTAGTTGAGTTCCTGTCAACGTCTATAGTAGTTAAGGGTTAACTGAGGTTATATAACAAACAAGTGTGGGACCATCAACGAAATTGAGCACGAACCGTCACAGCAACTGCCCGTACATCCCAACTGTTTGAGCAACCAATTTTACCAACTACATTCAGGCAGACCTAGGCCATAAAACAGCTGTTAAGCTAGAAGGGCCTTATTTAATTATACTGGTGATGCAAACAAACAGGAAGGAGAAACTGAAAAAGTATTCAAGCATATGCGACAGTTGTCTGCACTCATTTTCGTTAACAAATTTTCTATTATTTTGAAAATACAGAAAATTGTATTATACAAAAAATAAATGAATGTTAACATCAAAATTTAGAACATAGAAAATTAAAAGGTAATACTTCGTGGTACAGGCAGACAAGGCAAACGCAACTGTTGTATCGTATGCACTGGATTACAACAAACTAATATCATAGTGATTCCATCTACATGAAACTTACAGGGTGATACGCCAGCCAATGTAATAGGATATACGGGGTAAGAAGTTTCATTAAGATCATTTTGCTTTAAGGTCTATAGTGACTAGTATTAATTCAATTACGTACGAACTCGCAAAAAAACTGGCACAGAAGTTTCGATATCTGGAGAGCCTACAAATTCCTATGTCAAGGATTCGTCCCCATTATGTGATACTTTTAAAACAAAGGTGTACATCAGCTACGAATCTGATTCTTAGTTTCGAAGTGAGATATTTATTCACTAATACAGCAGTGTCTGAAACGATTAACATTCTTAGCACTTTCAGTCCCACATTATGAAATCAGTTTTGGAAAAATTAAAATTTAGTGTCTTTTGAATTACAAAAGTTCAATAAACATCAAAATATGTGTTTTAAAATTTTTGGTCGAACTATTGTTTTTTATATCATGTATTTCATGCACAAAGCAGACGTTTGTATCGAGGTATTTTATTTATTGGACGTTCCGCCTTCGTAGCTCAGCGCCAGCGTCGCTGACTACTATGCAGGGGCCCGGGTTCGATTCCCGGCAGGGGACTGGGTGTTGTGTGTTGTCCTAATCATCTCATTATCATTGGCACGTAAGTCGCCCCCACGGCGTCAACTAAAAAGAGTTACAATCCCATACGCTCTTTTCATTTTTTTTTTTTTTTTACTTGGGCGTTGTTTTGTTGACAGTTAACACTGCCAAGTCAACAATGCTATCATAATCTTCGCCACAGCACCAAAGACAGGAACACTGCGGAAATAAAAGGAACCACACTCACGCTCTCAGCCATGTACAGACGGCAACGCAACACAACCTCCAAGATGGACAGATTAATCTATCTACATCTACATAGATACTCTGCAAATCACATTTAAGTGCCTGTCAGAGGGTTCATTAACAACTTTCATAACTTTTCTCTACCGTTCCATTCTCTAATAGCGCGCGGGAAGAAAGAACACCTAAATCGTTCCGTTTTCGATCTGATTTCACTTATTTTATTGGGATGGTCATGTCTCCCTAAGTAGGTGGGTGCTAGCAAAATATTTTCACATTCATGAGTAAAAGTCGGTGATTGAAACTTCGCAAACAGATCACGCCGCAATGAATAACGTCTTTCTTTTAATGATTTCCACCCCAATTCGTGCAACATTTCAGTGACGCTTTCCCCCCCGTAACGTGATAAAACAAAACGAGCTGCCCTTCTCTGAAACTTCTCAATATCTTCCGTCAGTCCCACCTGGTGAGGGTCCCACAAGGGGCAACAGTACTCCAGGAGAGGACGCACAAGTGTGATGTAGGCAGTCTCTTTGGTGGAGCTGGTGCATCTTCGAAGCGTTCTGCCAATGAAACGTAACCTTTGATTCGCCTTCCCCACAATATTTTCTATGTGTTCTCTCCAGTCATAGTTGTTCGTAATTGTAACTCCTAGGTATTTGGTAGAATTTACGACCTTAATGTTTGACTGATTTATCGCGTAATTGAAGTTCAGTGGATTTCTTTTAGTGGTCATGTGTATTACTTCACACTTTTCTTTATTTAGTAATAAACGACAGCATCATCCGCGAACAGTCTAAGGGAGCTATTCAGATTGTCTCCTAAATCGTTTATAAACACGAGGAAAAGTAGGGGACCTATAACGCTTCCCTGTGGAACGCCAGATATCACTACTGTATTACTCGACGACTTACCGTCAATTACAACGAACTGTGTCCTTTCTGAAAGGAAATCGTGAATCCAATCGCACAATTTGGAAGATATTCCATAAGCACGCAATTTCATTAGAAGCCGCTTGTGGGGTACAGTATCAAAAGCCTTCCGGAAATCCAGAAATATGGAATCGATTTGAGATCCCTTGTCGATTGCACTTAACACTTCATGTGAATAAAGGGCAAGCTGTGTTTCGCAAGAGCGATACTTTCTGAATCCGTGTTGACTATTGGTTAATAGGTCGTTCTCTTCGAGGTAGTTCATAATATACGAACAAAGTATATGTTCCAAAATCCTACTGCAAATCGACGTCAATGAGATAGGTCTGTAATTTTGGGGATCACTCCTATTGCCTTTCTTGAATATTGGAGTAACTTGGGCAACTTTCCAGTCTTTGGGTACATATCTTTCGCTGAGTGATCGGTTGTAAATTATAGCTAAGTACGGAGCGATTGCATCAGCATACTCTGAGAGGAATCTAATTGGTATACAATCTGGCCCGGAAGATTTGTTTTCGTTTAATGACTTAAGTTGTTTTACTACTCCAGGAACATCTACTTCTAAGTTTCGCATGCTGGCATCTGTTCTTGGATTGAATACTGGAGTGTTCACTTCGTCTTCTTTGGAGAACGAATTTCGGAAAGCTGTGTTTAGTAATTCTGCCTTAGCAGTACTGTCGTCGGTACTATTACCATTGCTATCGCGTAGTGAAGGTATTGTTTGTGTTTTGTCATTAGTGTACTTCACATATGACCAGAATTTCTTTGGGTTTTCTGCAAGATTACGAGACAGGATTTCGTTGTGGTAACTACTATAGGCTTCTCGCATTGATGTCCGCGCTAGGTTGCGTGTTTCAGTAAAAGATTGCCAGTCTTGTGGATTCTGTGTCTTTTTAAATTTTGCATGCGTTTTTCTTTGTTTCTGCAACAGTGATCTGACCTGTTTTGTGTACCACGGGAGGTCGGCCCCCTCTTTTATTAATTTATTTGGTATAAATCTCTCGATTGCTACTGATATTATGTCTTTGAAAGTAAGCCACAACTGATCTACACTCGCATTTTTAGTTTTGAAAGACTGGAGATTATCACTCAGGAAAGCGTGAAGCGAATTTTTATCTGCTTTATTGAATAGATATATTTTTTTTTTTTTCGTTTATTTTTTGTGCATTTGGGAATTTCGACATTTAGTCTCGCTACTACAACTCGATGTTCGCTAATCCCTGTATTTGTTTTGATGCTCTTTACTATCTCCGGATTATTTGTTGCTAGGAGATAAAGGGTATTTTCGAAACCACTTACTATTCTAGTGGGTTCATGAAATAACTGTTCGAAGTAGTTTTCAGAAAAAGCATTCAGAACTAGTTCGGACGTTATTTAATATTTGCCGCCGGTTTTGGATACGTAATTATACCAACATATCGAGGGTGTGGTTACACGCCTGAGCAAGCGGCAAAATGTCGTACTAGAAGTATATTGTTCATAAACAAAACTGCAACTTTTAAGGATTGGTGCACGAAATACCGCATAAATAAACTTTTAATTACGTTGTTGTCCAGGAACAAGACTGGGAAACAAAAGGTTAAGGAGCACTTGGCAAACAACAACTGTGGACTTGTGCACTACTGCTTGGTGAATACATATTTCATGTGTGAAGGATAATTATACGTACAAAGAAAATGTAGTAGACGTGTTCGTGGAAGCAATTGAGACGCGCGCTCGGAAGTTAAAAAAAAAAAAAAAAGTGCAAATGTTTGTATAGCTTATGGGACTTAACTGCGGGGTCACCAGTCCCTAAACTTACAAACTACTTATGAACTACCTTATACTAAAGACGACACAAACATCCATGGCCGAGGGGGGATTCGAACCCCCGACCGTAACGGCCGTGCAGACTGTGACTGGCGCACCGCAGACCGCTCGGCCACTGCGGCCGGCTGTCGGAACTTCGAATCCTCTCTCGGGCATTATTGTGTGTGTGTGTGTGTGTGTGTGTGTGTGTGTGTGTGTGTGTGCGTGCGTGTGCGGGTGCGTGTGTGTTGTCCAAGTACAAGTTTCTAAGTCTAGGGACTGACGACAACTGCAGTTTCGTACCAAACATTTGAATTTTATTTTAAACAATCGAAGAAACAGCTATCCAGTCAGTAACATTACCCTCATAAGGCTGACTACGATACCTTCGTCATCTGGGCACATTGGGTAGATTCTACCTACATCTCAGTCAGCAGCATAGTAAAATACCGTTCACAATGGCGGTAGAAAAGAATGGGGTGCTGCCTTTCCTCGAAGTGGAAGCCTGAGAAGCCTGAGAAGCCTACTAGAGAGCCTGACAGTAAACTTGGCCACAGAGTGAACAAAAGAGGCGCCAGGACGCCCACGTACCTCTACACTTCTTACAACTACCACGACCTACGTGGCGCAGTGGTAAGACACTAGACTCGCATTAGGAAGGACGTTGTTTCAAATCCACCTCCCACCATATAAATTTAGATTTTCCGCGATTTACCTTTATCACTCCAGGCAAATGCCGGAATGGTTTCTTTGAAAGGGCACGGCCTATTTCTTTCTGTATCTTTACCCAAAAATCCGAGCTTGAGTTCCGTCTCTAATGTCCACGCTGTCGACGGGGCGTTAAACCTATAGCTTCCTTCTTTTTCTTCCCACCATCAACCTTTGCATGAAAAAACAGCTGTTTACATTTCAATTAGAAGGGCCCATAGGAGCACGAATGTCGAACATCAAAAAAATGTTCAAATGTTTATAAATATAGGGGACTCAACTACTTAGTTATTAGTCCGTAGCTTACAAACTACTTAAACTAAGGTAAATTGACCTAAGGACAACACAGACACCCGTGCCCGACGGTGTACTCGAACACCCAACGGCAAACGGCCACGCGCACCGCAGCATGGCGCCCCAGTGCGCACGGGTAATCCGCCGCGTTTTCAAATATCAGAAGGCGGAACCACGACATCTTTGATTCACCTTGCGAGCAGTAGTTATAGGATGAGTGAGATAGCTAAAACAATGTCAACAAAGAACGAAGGCAACACGGAGGAACAGAATACAAGGATTCTTTGGACGTGTAGACAAAAATTCTCCTTCGAGCAGGCATCAGGCCAGTCTTCCAGAACAACAAGATAAAGGTCGTCCTTGGCTCAACTAAGGATACAGGAGACAAACTGTACAATCGGTGTCTACGAAATCGGATGTTGATGTGGACTGGAATATGTAGGTGAGATCGGGTGACCAATCAGCACAACAATTTCCGAACATGCAAGATATATTCGGATTGGACAGCACAAAGTAGCGGTGGCAGGACACCAGGATGATGCGTAAAACAACCATCTACGATAAGGAGGAAGATGTGAAAGGCCATAGAAATAGTAAACCGACCCACCGATATTAATACAGAAGATGGGTACAGACTTACGGCGTCCTGGCTGCCAGCGGTGGCAACGTTACGACACGGCAGCGCCCGCACGGCAACTCAACCAGACGCGGCCACACATTCTCTACAGTACTCGAAGCGCTCGTTTGCCGCCGCCTGCAGCAGCCGACTATAAGCAACGGCACACCACAACTGCAGTCCATTTTCTCCATTCGTTTATTCCAACCAATGGCAAGCAATAATGCAAACACCAACTGATGACGTCTATTTTCGCCAATGAGGTGGCAATGCCGCGCGCTCTAAGGCGTTCAAATGGAGTTTGTGACAGTTACGGGGAGCGACACTTGCGGGGAAAGGGAATGTGTAGACGCTTCCGGGGAGACCCGGACGCTGCAGGTAGTGAACAGGGTGTTCCAGAAGTACAGATACACCACCCCTACTCCACGCCCTCCAGCCGCTACCTGTGCCGTATACAGGGAAAGGCCCATCGGACCGGCCGCGCAATTTGTGACACAAATTACATGTTTGATAATATCAATTTAATGCATAGAAGTATGAAATCACATTAAGACTACCTCCTGCAAACATTTCGACAAAAAAAGTTGGCACTGAGTTTAGAAAAACAAACATTTATCAAAAAATGAATATTACTATAAGAGATACAGCCATTCAAATTTACGGGCACCATAACGTTTTCCCTTCCTGAGTAAATGAGTTGCTTCTTGTAGTTTCAACACCACAGTAGCCTTTTTCTTGAATGTTCTGAATATAAATCTTCACACAGACTTCTTGAGGAGGAGAGGGATGGATATCTGATTGTAAACCACTGCCTATTACCTTAGACCTTTTTGACTGTACTGAACAGGAGTTCCGCGTATTCCGTAATTTATATTTATACAGTTAACAGGCAATGTAATTTATAACCAACTATTGGCTGTAAATTTCGCTTCATTTTTCCTGGAAGTCTTGCAACTTGTTTCTCCCTGTTGGTTTATGCCTAGTTCGGAGTAAAAATGGTTCTATATGACGGTGATAGAAAATAGAATTTGTCTTTAGCATTTTTCGGTGTGTGGCATTCCCTCACACATTTCGTATTTCATACATTTCATAGATGTATTTGTAATTCGAATACAGCCAAATCGTTTTAGGGTCTACGAGTAAACGCTTCAAGTATGTAAAATAGTCATTGACTTATTATTAACGTTTTTTAATTAAAGGTTTAAGGTAGCGTCTCCTATTAAAAAGCATAGTAGCTATTTTTAAAGAGATGGAAGTTACGTGATAGTGGGGTTAACTACATAGCGGTCAATTACATCAACGTATCTGTGCAGGATGCCTAATATATTTATTGCTTGCGCAGGTGTCTTGATATGCTTAGTGTTCTGAATAATATGCTTTTAGGAGGTATGACTGTGGAAAATCATTGTCTTGTAGTAGCAGAGAATGTCTTAATAACTCTCCAAACATTATCACTATTAAAATACCTCTTTGATTTCAGGAAGAACACTCAACGAATTAATATGTAGTTAGAACAAGTTACTATATTGCTCTTCAGCTTGCAGAGGGTTGTGCAACTTCACTGAGTTTCGTGTTATAACAGAAACTTGACAACAGCAGTGCTAGACTTCTTGGTGTGCCTCTACCCAGGAAAAGCCATTTGCCGACCCAACGGCCCTGGATTCCACGCAAGTGTCACTCCCCGCAAGTGTTCCAACCCCGTTCAAATGTTCGTTAACCTTAAGGGACTTAACTGCGGGGTCATCAGTCCTTAAACTTACCAACTACATATGAACTAAAACTTCCTGGCAGATTAAAATTATGTGCCGGAACAGGGACTAGAATCTGGAATCTTGCCTTTCGCTGACAAGAGCTCTACCGTCTGAGCTATCGCGACACGACTCACGATTCCGCCTCACAACTATACTTCCGCCAGTACGTCGCCTCCTAGTTTCCTACTTTGGAAAGTACCTTTGCGCATATTAACTCTTAACCTTACAATCTTTACGTGCCCCGCACCTTTTTAGAACATGGTCGACGCGCAACTTATAGGTATACCAAATAGCGTAATCGCGGAAACTCCTTGGCATCTACATACGTTTGTCAGGCGCCGCGCCGGTGTGGCCGAGCGCATTGACACGCTGTGCTCCGATGCGCGAGGCCATTCCCCATTGGGGATTTGAATCCCCCCTCGGGCATGGCTGATTGTGCTGTCTTTAATATCAGTTACTGCTGCATTACGCGACAATGTTGCACATTTTCTTCTAAACCAATGGACCGAGTTCAACAAAATTTGGTTCAAAATGGTTCAAATGTTTGTAAATCAATCGGACCAAACTGCGTGGTCATCAGTCCGTAGCTTACAAACTACTTAAACCTAGGTAAACTAACCTAAGGACAACACACACACACCCATGCCCCAGGGAGGACTCGAACCTCCACGGCGAGCAACCGCGCGCTCCGCAGCGAAACGCTTTAGACCGCTCGGCTACTCCACCGCGGCACAAAATTTGGTACACAGCTTCCTTACCGTGAGGTACCGATTCTTTAATGGTAAGAAACACATACGGCACATGGGTCAGGAGATATAAAGTTGCAAGACACTGCCACATAATGCGACGAGGCTTAATGAATAAGATGTATGAGGACGAGATTACTTAGCGACTTGCAACAAAATTCAAACATAATCTCTAACCTTTATTGAACTATTTCTCGTTGACAATAATAGCAAAATTATGAAAGGAAGAAAGTTTCTCGCTTACTACTTCTCCGCTGTTCATGGACTAAAACTGCGGCATTCGGTATGACGTTACAATTTTTAATTTCTACACTACAAATTGTAGGCGCAGGAAATTTTACAGACAGAATACACACATATAGTTAAATGTACCTTCTAAATTGTATGACAGTACGACATGTAGTTAATGAGATATGAGTATATAAACAGTAACGTTCATGGAAAACCGCCCCATCACGCACCGACTTCTTAATCTATTACTTCTTTATTAGTAATTGTATTCCCAAGAGATTTTACAGACATAGAGTACTTATACAAGTGAATATATACCTAAAAAAATTACACATTTGTACAACATACAATTCAATAAATATGAGATCGTACGAATTTTTTAAGTATTTGTATCTTTCTTTGTTTGGATAATGCACTTATAATTTTGTACATTATGCAAGACAGCGTTATTTCTTATATATTCTCGGATAATGATTTTAGAAAAACGTTGATGGACAGAGAGAGAATATATAGGAGAAGTACTAACATAAGGCAGGAATAAATAAAAAATACCCGGGCAACCCCGGTTTTTCAGCTGGTGCTTTATATTGATTATCAACCATAACTTCGATATAATTCGTGGTATGCGCTAGCGTCCAGAAGATCGTGCACAAAGTATAACAGTAAGTAAAGACGATAATTTCATGCAAATGCAGGTTGCATGCATGTTTGCACTTTTTGGCCATTTGGTGTATATTCGATGCCAAAGCATGTTTTAGACGTTTATACTGCGTGTTGAATAGTGATTATATTACAATAAATTGCCTGATATCACCTTTTATTGATGTTTAAACAAAAGTTGTAATTATGAGAATGTCAATAATTTGATATATTCAATTAAAATGGAATATGCAAAATTTATGGATGTATCAGTTTTAATGTTCTCAAACCTACAAAAATATTTCAGTCGAAGGGCCCGTTTCAGCATTTTTCCCTGGACGGCAACACATAGTAGGAACTTATCGGAATTTGGTTGATACTCTAGCGATATACAACGGTCGGTACAGGTCTGACCGACACCTGAGGGTTTCGGCATCAGTACATTAGTGTTGTATTCGTGCCAGATCGAGTTGATGGAGGAGATAGAGAAGGTTCAAAGGATAGCAGCACGCTTCGTTACTGGTCCATTTCATAAGTCACAGAGATGATCGGCAGTCTTCAGTGTCAGAAGCTGAGAAGTTTTCTGCATCAGAGTAAAGACTACTGTCAAAGTTCCGAACCGTATGTTCTTTCAAGAGTAAACCAATAAATTGTTTCCTCCGATGTATATCTGCAAAATGAACACGATAAAAGTAGGTAGATTAGAGCCCACAAAGAAGCATAATTACAAACCCTGTGATGCATGAATTATTAACAAAGGAGGCAGTGGCGAATATATATATATATATATATATATATATATATATATATATATATATATATATATATATATTATATTTTGAGGAGGGGGAGGCGGAAGACTAATGTAAATATAAGAAGTCGGTAAAGCAGTCAACAATCCGAAGATTGGTTTGAACACCAAAGTGCTTTACTAGGCATGGTCCTGTTTGGAGGTGGTATGCCGTTGCCTTCCTCCGACCTTCGAACTGACTTTCCTAGCCAGTTATAGCGGGACCTACAGTTTAACGTGGGTTCCGAACCACTGAATGTAAATATAAGTTACGTAATATTAAATAGACGCGATGATCTTCGACGAAGTGGCCGCACATTGAGGCGCTATGCTCCGATGCGCGAGACCGATCCGCGTTTGAGGTTCGAATCCTCCCTCGGGCAAGGATGTTTGTGTTGTTTTTAGTATAATTTAGTTTAGAAGTAGTTTGTAAGTTTAGAGACTTACGACCCCATAGTTAAGTCCCATTTGAACATCTGAAGACCCCATGATATTTTATACAGTTGTGCTGTTCATATTCAGACGATAATTTGTGATGAAGCCCGTTTTACTTTACTGAGCTTAAGCTCTTTTATTGTTGACATTAAATAATAAAAATATAGCCTTTTTTTTATTCATTATTTCGTGGGGAGGTGCATGCCCTTTCGCCTCCCCCCCCCCCCACCCCTTTTACATACGCCTTGAAAGGAGGAAAGAAACCTGAAACGGGACTCACAAAGAAGAATGTCTATTTTCACAAAATTAGAAAGATTGATTGAAAAGAAAAAAATAGTCATGCACATTGGTGTGGTCACTGTGGACCTGACACGTCAAAGAGTCGTTTCTGTATCCTTTTTTTTCCGAAGCAATTTGGACATAAAGGCTTTTCGCATTTAGTGCAAATATACTTTGTCTCTTTTTTGTGAAATTGATAGTATACTTTTCGAGAACGTTCGCTGTGCTACGCTTCTCAGTTCAGCTTGCGTCATCTACAGTGCAACATCTGTCGATAAGGTTCTCTGTAATGGATTCCATGCCGTTAAGACTTGCAAAACGATGCAGGACGCTTGGAAATGCTTGCAGGAATGCTATGCGCCACACTTTACTGTTCAAATGTTTGTGCCGCGCGGGAGTAGCCGAGCGGTCTGGAGCGCCCCGGAGGTTCGAATCAAATGATCGAAATGTTCAAATGTTTTTATAGCTTATGGGACTTAACTGCGGGGTCATCAGTCCCTGCCGGCCGCGATGGCCGAAGGGACTACGGTGCGCCAGTCACGGTCTGCACGGATGCCGGACACTTGCCACGCCGAACTTTTGCCACACCGGACATTTGCCACACCTGACCCTTCGCCAGGTAGTCGGATTAGCGACCCCTCAGGCAAGGGACGCCCTTCCCCGTACTGCTGCTGTTTGCTTCCAAACCTCCGTCTCCGCTCTTACACGATACAGCCAATACGAAAGAGATCTTTTTGTTCGACATCTCGCCGAAATTTACAACTTCTTTTCAATATACCGAAATCGAAATATTTAGAACTTTGGGGAAACGAAAGCTATACCGTCGGCTATGTCAGTGTGTAATTAGTTCTTCCAACCACAAATATGGATCCATTCTCCCTCCGTTTGTACGGTAGCTTTCTTCCACACATACTGATTGCAATGGAAACAGTGCATCGGCATGGAAGGAACATGAAAGGAACGATATAAAGGTAATTTGAACGTTCGCTTATTATTCAAGTTTCATCACTGCATTTGTACATATATTAATTGCTACAACTGTGTGACAAAAAAAGAACGATACACTTCATAAATTTACTCTTTTGTGGCGAAATATTAGTTAATAAAGTGAATTGGGACAATGTTCAAATCAATATCAGAAAATACATTTACAAAATATAAATAAGAGCGTCTATGTTTGACAGATCACCTAAAAACGACATACAGATTTGAAATAAAGAAATGAAGGAATATAGAATTCTATGCTTGTAAAGTACACTGTTGTTCCACATTGTTTAGCTGAGTCGCAGAGGAAATACCCTAGTTTTTAAATGGAAATGCCATAATTCCTATGATCTTCACTACAAAAGAAACAAAAAACATCCCCATCGAGGATTCGAATCCCCCATCGGGCATGGATGTTTGTGTCGTCTTTAGTATAAGGTAGCTCATAAGTAGTTTGTAAGTTTAAGGACTGATGACCCCGCAGTTAAGTTCCTTAAGCTTAACAAACACTTGAACATTTTAATGCAGTCGTTGAACACTTCATAGAAAACTTGAGTCTCAACACAAATAGGTCCACTACTCATACAATTATAGTTGACGGTGACTTAAATCTACCGTTCGTATGTTGACAAAAATACACCTGACCAGATACATCTTCCGAAATTGTTCTAAATTTTTAAAATTATTTTGAACAATTAGTTCACTAGCCCATTAAAACTGTAAATGGTTTCTGAAACACACTTAAGCTCTTAGTCACAAATACTCCTGAGCATCACGACGGATACAGAGATAAGTGAACCCAAAGTTGTAGCGAGCTCAAATATGTAACAAAGATTTTCACCAAAACTAAACGCTAAATACGTCTACCAAAAAAGATAAAAATTCAGTTGACATCTTCGTAGGAGACATTCTCCATTTTTTCTAAATTAACTATGTAAGTGAAGACCATATGTGGCTTACATTCAAAGGAATAGTATCAACAGCATTGGAGGCATTCCTAGCAAATAAATTAATAAGATACTGAACTGGTCCCCCGTGGTACATAAAACAGAACAGAAACAGAATACTTTTGCAGAAAATTTAGACGAATTCAAATACCCCAAGATTGCAGATGTTTTACTGAAGCTCGAAATTTAGCGCGACCTTCAATGCGACATTCGTTTAATATTTTTCACAACGAAAATCTTCGTAGAAATGTGGCGGAAAATCCAAAGAGATTCTGGTCCTATGTTATCTATAGCAGCGGAAAGACTAAGTGAATGCCTTTATTGCGCGATACCGACGGTATTGTTACTGAACACAGTGCCACTAAAGCGGAGTTATTAAATGCAGTTTTCAGAAATTCTTTCATCAAACAAGATGAAGCAAATACTCCATAATTCGAAATGAGAACTGCTGCAAACATAACATAAAAGTAAATACCCTTGGTGATCCAAAGCAAATCACCCTATCAAATAAGTGATGTTGCAGACGAAATGATCAAATATGTTTTCAAATAATTTCTAATGTATAAGAAAAATACTTCTAATACATTTGTTTATGATATTCTTTTGTAACAATTATTTTTAAACAGTAAGCTCCTTGCCTTGTTTCCATAGCTTTTACTGGCCCGATTAAAGATAATCAACAACATGTTGAGAAACTTTAATTTTTAAGGACTACAGCTAAATGTACTTCATGAGATCTACGTCTGCTATTGTTATTTCTTTTTGGGAGGTATGGGAATTATTTCAACACTACAGCTTCCAAACTTAAGAGCAGATCTGTTTTAGGTGCAATTCTAAAGTTCAGCTTCTTTTTAAAACCTAAACTGTACCTTATCAGTTATAAAAAATGATATTTTTAGGAGCTAACTGCGGCTCTAAAGTTACAGGAATAATTTTAGAACTCACAATCATTGACTGTATGGCCATAATATAATTCTCTTAACGTGTCAACTGTAGGAGATTTTACCTATAAAGGAAATTGCAAATTGAAAAGCGGTAGATTTAGCTATAAGTTCTGTTTGCAGGAGGATCATTTGAGTGATGCTTAATGTATTTGCTTCGTTGAGTCAAATTTCACCGCGTATTGATTAAACGCTAGTGAATCGAACTGTGACCAGCTAGCTTCACCATTAAGTTATTTAAGGATACTGACGTCTGATACACTCTTTTTATTTTTATATCATATAAAGGTCGCATCGTTAGGTGGTCCTCACAGGTGTTCTCTACGTTCAGTACGTCTCCGTTCTTCGAAAGCAGCTTTCCCTTGCAATGATCCTGTTTTCGGCGTAAGCACATCCACACCTTATTATCGCGTAACCATTGTAGTGGGAAAAGGCTTGCCGTTGGCCGTTGTAATAACTTCCATACTGACGGTCGTACTACGAAATGCGGAAGTGACCAGTGTCCATATGTCGGGACACTGTCCACCGAGTTCTCGGGTCGGGTGGCAGGGGGGAGGGGGAGGAGACATGGCACCTGACCCTTCGGAGCAGGTAAAAGTGTGGAAGTGTGGCAAATATCCGGCGTGGCAAATGTCCGACGTGGCAAGTGTCCGACGTGGCAAGTGTCCGACGTGGCAAGTGTCCGGACACCGTCTGCACGGCCACTTCGGTCGGGGGTTTGAATCCCCCGTCGGGCACGGATATTTGTGCCGTCTTTGGCATTAGCTATTTCATAAGTAGTTTGTAAGTTTAGGGACTGATGACCCCATAGTTAAGTCCCATAAGCTCTACAAACATTTGAACATTTGAATTCATCAGTCCCTAAACTTACTAACTACTTATGAACTAGCTAATGGTAAGGACGGCACAAATATCCATGCCCGAAGGGGGATTCGAACCCCCGATCGTAGTGGCCGTGCAGATCGTGACTGGCGCGCCGCAGTCCCCTCGGCCACCGCGGCCAGCGAGGTTCGGATCCTCCCTCAGCATGGATGTTTGTGTTGTCCTTAGGTTAGTTTAACTGAGTTTATTAAGTAGTTTGTAAGTCTAGGGACTGATGACCAACGTAGGTTCGGTCCCATAAGAATTACAAACATTTGAACCTTGAAATATTTGTAATTCTATGAGATCAAACTACGTTGGTCATCAGTCCCTAGACTTATAAACTACTTAATAAACTCAGTTAAACTAACGTAAGGACAACACACGCGTCCACGTCCGAGGGAGGATTTGAACCTCTGACAGTGAAGGCCGCCCGATTCGTAACGTGGCTACTCCCGCGTGGTCACTGATAATGGCGCGTACCATATGCGACTAGGACAGGAAATAAGGAAGTGAGAGTGGTACAGCCAGCACACACCGCCATAGTCCGTGCGATGTTTTGCGGAGATCAGGTGTTGGTGTGGGTGACGCTAAACAAGCGTGGACACTGCGCTCGGAAACGTCCTTGGCCCGGCAGCGGAAACGCGCGTGCTGTGGTAGCCTCTGTGCGCACGCAGCGGCTGCCTCACTCGTGAAGACGTACCGCGCGCCGCAGCTCGATTATCTCCGCCGTGAGTCACAGGGCGGTCGCGTGCCGCGGCGCGGCGCGTGCCCCGTGACGTCACGGTGGGCGGGGCGCGGTGCGGCCCCGCCCCCGCGCGCACCGCCGCCAATGCGGGCGCGGCCCGGCGCCCCTCCCCGGCGCGGCGGCGGCGCAGACCCCGTGCAGCGGCCGCACGCAGCGCAGCCACGCACGCCCGCCCGCCTCGCCGCGCGCCGCACGCCGCACGCACCATGGCCGGCACGCTCAACATACACCCGCTGTTCGCCGCGGGATACTCCTTCCAAGGTGGGTCTGGCCCGCGCGAGCCGTCACTGTCGCTTCCGTCAGGCACCGTTCCCGATGCCGATAACTGGACGTGACTTTCTTACCCCTGGACGCTAAATCACAGTCTAACGTACACAATCGCGACGCTCACTGCTGTGAAAGTTGTTCCCAACTGACAGTTGCAACGACACTAGCGCTCCCAGCGGTGGGCGAGGTGCCAAAGGAGCAATGTTTGTTTGTAATTGTTCTTGTTCGTAATTAACGAAATGATTTTACAATTTCTTATTTACGACTATTAGGAAAATATCAAGAGACATACATAATCGGAAAATTAATGTAAAAACAGCCGTACTTCACTGATTCAGTGGTATAAAGAACAACTTCGTCGTGACAAATACTTACGAATATATGTATATTTGCAGTGGCGGATCCAGGGAGGTGGATAAGGGGCTAAAGCCTCCCCCCCCCCCCCCAAAGTACCTTGCTTTTAGTGTTTCCCTTGGTAATTCCCATCCTCGACTGGATCTAGCCCCCTCCAAAAGTACCTTGCTTTTAACTCAACTGGGTCAAGCCCCTCCCAAATCAAAGTCCTGAATCCGCCACTGTATATTTCCAGCTTATTCCGCTGAAAGTAATTAGAATGTAAACATACGTAGAAGATAAATTTCTGTTATGGTATGAGAGGCAGTTATTTTTACGCTTATCAGTTCGCTATGATTCGCATATTTTTACACTTAACTCGTCTTTCTTCTACGTGCATATACTTTTGGGTGTAATTACTTTAGCTTAAAACACTTTTTTTTTCTCTCTTTAAGATTCTTGCCGTTTGCAGTTCAGCTGCAGCAACAATTGTACAATTGGTTTCTTGTTTGTTGAGAAACAGTGTGATTGCTTTTACCGTTTTATTGACACGTCTGTGACGTTTTTCCTTCTGTTACTGCTATGGTGGCTGATTTATTGCAATAAATACTGTAGTTATTTCATTCTATATACATGTTTCTACCATCCACGCTGACCGATTTTATTGGAATTTCACTGTAAAAAACCTTAACGTTCCAGAGTGGAAAAGCGACATCTTTCTGCCAAACACCTTCTGGTGTTTACTACCATTTTTTTATTTTTTATTTTAATACAAAATTAAGTTCTTCAATAAAAACCTTTAGGTTATAAGATAATTGTAACTAAACTGTCCTGAAATGTACCGTTTCTTCCGTTGTCAGAGATCTTAGAACACTTAAGAAACACAAATGTGGAGCTATTTTCAAGACAAATGTGAAGCTATTTTCAAGTTATTACCTATTTTATGGCATCACATACGTAAAAAGTATGTTCAAATCAATATAAACGATACTATTAGAAGTCATCCAATATCGTTTTCAGAAACGTAGCTTGCCGCGGCTTGGAGCGCTGCTATCGGAGTGTATAACAAAAATCTGTGAGAGTGTCGTGAGACGGAAAAATATTTTCTTTTGGTATTGTTACCCATAAACATCTGGTATTATCACCCATGGAGCGTGCTCGACGAACTGGGTTCGGTAGTTTAATACGAACCTTACGAAAAGTATTGTATAAAGTAACATCCAAGATAGCTAATTCTTTTTTTATTTAGATAACTAGTTTCGGCTGGTTGTACTGCCATCATCGTGTTTGTACAGGCCGTTTTACACGAGCGACATTCAGGGTGTCCAACTTAGCGATTTTGTCATCTGATCTAGTTTTTTTTAATTCAGTCTAGTGATAATATTTTTCATTTTTAGACATGTCTCTTTCACTACGGTTACATGCAACACGCCTTCCGGAAGACAAGAACCGAATTTCGTAAATCGTTTTTCGCTGTCGTGTTTACATGTTATAGCCTGAATCGGATTTCCTAGCCCACTTAATATGGCGACTAAAAAACAGCTGATTCAGTTTCAGATTTAAGTCAGTATAATCGCTGTTCTCCTTTACTTAAATACAAAGATTCATTGCTCACTCTAATATTTATACTTTTCTTTCCTGCATAAAATGTCACTTTGAGCATATGAGCCGAAAATTCTTAACAAGAAAACAAATTATGACAAGCCGAGAATGTTTCAAAAACGGTTGCATTTACATGGGCACAAAAATCGACTGTGGAACTGGAAAAGCGCTTTACAGAAGTGGATTTCCAGAATCGATTTTGGAGTGTTCACATAAGCAACCAAAAGCGGATTTGGAAAATCGGTTTCAGAAATCCGGTTTTGGGAGCCCATGTAAACAGGTGATTCCTAGCGATTTTAAAACCGTTTTAGCGACAATTCTGGACAACTTGAAGGCGGGTCACGTGATTTCAAAATATTCAAGATTTCAAGCGGCGTCGTTCACACGGTGAGCCAGTTTGCCTTCCAAGAATAGTTTGACGTTCACGGTGAAGGTCACGTGGCCAATCAACTGCTTACGACTGGCAAAACATTTCACACTGTATTGTTGTAGTAGAAACTTGTTATCCAAGACAAACTGTAACAGATACAGGGCCAAAACAAATCATCACTTTTTACTGTTCTCTTACATCACTATTTACAGTATATTAAACAATATAACTAGCTATTATTTTAAAAAGGTCCCAATTAGGGCCTTAAACCGCGGTGGAGTAGCCGAGCGGTCTAAGGCGCCTCGCTGCGGAGCGCGTGGTTGCTCGCTGTCGGAGGTTCGAGTCCTCCCCGGGGCATGGGTGTGTGTGTGTGTTGTCCTTAGGTTAGTTTAGGCTACCTAGGTTTAAGTAGTTTGTAAGCTACGGACTGATGACCACTCAGTTTGGTCCGATAGATTGACAAACAAGTGTGTGTGTGTGTGTGTGTGTGTGTGTGTGTGTGTAGGGCCTTACATCTGAGTAATCCCCATTGTTTACAGATCACTTTTTTATGGAGAAATTGCTTGGCTCATATTTGTGTGCTTTCTTGATCCTCCGGCTTATTAACTAAAAAATTTTGTGAAATTTAGACCTTGAATTCTCTAAACAATGTGTGAAATTCGCCTTCATACATTATTTTCTCTATACAATGTGTGAATTCGCCTTCATACATTATTTCTCGACCACTGTTCGTTTTGCTGCCTTACGCGATTTGCTGCCCTCTTTTCTTGTCATCTAAGACAACTGCAGTAATAATGCTTCAATGCTAAATTTAATATTTGTTGTTCTCTTTTGTTAACAAATACAACCGATATTGCGTGTTTCGAACTACTGCGCGCAAGTGGTGCTTCATTTTTGACGTCTCTTGACGTTTCGTCCTGTGGAAATACACCTCGATTTTGACAGTGTGTGAAGTCACTGACGTTGACGTGACTTTGCCCACAGTGTGAATCGAACCTAAGTACCCCCCTGCACCCCACGAAGTTCTTTGAATGTCCGAAATCTAGCGACTTTCTAAGGATTTTTCATGTTCAAACTAGCGTTAATATAAATTCTGAAGTTGGTCACCCTGGCGACTTTCTGCTGAAAATCGAGTACTCGAAATGCGTGCACCTTTCGCGCCTGCTTGAAAATCAGCCGCTAACCACATCGTGACTGAATCTATGACGTCAGTGATCAACAGACTGTGAGGCGTGTGGGCCGCGGTGGAGTGGCCGAGCGTTCTAAGGCGCGTTGCTGCATTCCCTCGAGCATGGGTCTGTTTGTTGTCCTTAAGTTAGTTTAAAGTAGTTTAAGTAGTTTGTAAGCCTAGGGACTAATAACCAAAGAAGTCCCATAGTTTTACAAACATCTGAACATTTGATTCTGACGAGTGTTGAGTTCCAAATTTCCGAGTGTGTTGCAGAAACAAGAAACTGTAGTGGTATCTGCAAAAATCAGAAGTTAACCTATTTTGGTCGAACTCATTCATGCTACAAAAACGCTTTCGCATCTAGACTACTTTATTCTGTCGTTTGCTTTGTGTTCTGATCACACTGAAAAAGTTGCAACAACCAAGTACTCTTTTCGCTTCTAGCGTTCTCCTACAAAAGAGAAGAAATGTCAACAAATTGAAGGAGGCGAGGTACTGGCGGAAGTAAAGTTGTGAGGCGGCATCGAGAATCGTGTCGGGATAGTACAGGCGGTAGTGCGCTTGTCCGTGAAAGGCAAAGGTCCCAGGTTCGAGTCACGGTTCCGGCACACAATTTTAATCTGCCAGGAAGTTTCAAATTGAAACATATTTGCGTTTTATAGGGAAGGAGCCTGCAGTATGCATAAATGAGAATGTAGATATGCAAACTTCTTTTAATGAAAATTATTTCAACAGTGAACGAATCAGTATTATTAGAACAGAAAATGATTTTCGACATAATTTGACCGTTAGTAAGAAAAGAAGCCATGAAAACCAAAGAAAACAGGCGCTTTTTACCGTATTTTCGATATTGTTTGATGAACTTGGAAGTGTAAATTTTCTTCAGAAAGTAAATGTAAAAGTTTTGAGAATATTTGGACGACACTTTTCCTATTTTCTCGGTCCTCAGCAGGGTAAAGAATGTACCACATGATATTTGACGCGAATATCACCTTTTCGTCATCAATAAACTCAATATCATGTCCTCCTAGCCAGTACGAAGTGCCTTCATACTCTCATTTCATCGTTCAGATGCGAATTAGCAAACAGCTCTACTGTTTTGGCATAGATGTCTAAACGAAAACAATCATTCGATATAGGTGAGACCCAGTACGGTAATAACACGCCACAGGCGCTGCAATAGACCCACGTAGTCAGTTTGGGCCAGAATGTCGACAGAGTAAAAGGGGCTTAAGCAGACAGGCAAATCGTATTCACATTGTTTTATTAATAAAGAGACAAATATATTTCGTTATTATATATAGCAGTCCTGTTAGACCCACATGTTAAACGTCACAATTCTAGGAAACTTAATAAAACGAAGTGTTTTGCCACCTGTATTATTGGCATGTCATTTGACGCCTACGTGATGTGGTGTATGTTAAAGACAGCTAGGTTTAAAATGATTATATTAACGATATGTTTTTTTCCTGGTTATTGTTATAGCAAGTTGAGTTGGTCTACAATTTTGCATGTCTGCTTACAGATCTAATACAAAAAAATGTTTAAATGTTTGTTTAGCTTATAGGACTCGACTACGGGGCCATCAGTCCCTTAACTTACAAACTACCTATGAACTACTTAATACTAAGGACATCACAAACATCCATGCCCGAGGGGGGATTCGAACCCCCGACCGTATTGGCCGTGCAGACCGTGACTGGAGCGCCTCAGTCCCCTCGGCCACCGCGGCCGTCTCTAATGACAGTAGTATAACCTGTCGAAATCGGTTACAAACAAAAACGTCGACAGCATGGACATTAAAGGCGAAGCTCATGATCGGGTTGTTTCAGTAAGGATGGAGAAGGAAATCGGCTGTGCCCTTTCAAAGGAACCATCCCGGCACTTGGCTAGACTGATTTTAGGAAATCACGAAAAACCTAAATCAGGACGGCCAGAGGTGGATTGGAACCACAGTTCTCCAGAATACGAGAGCAGTGTGTTACCTGCGCCACCACGATCGGTCCTAAATAACAGAAAGAATTAGCGATCTTGCCTGTTGTTGCATGAAATAATTTTATTGATCAGACCACTCTCAAAATTAAAATGACTAACTTCTACGAAAAAAGATGTTTGAATAGTTTGTACACCCAGATGTTGATATCGACCAACAACATAGCTCTTATTGAATCCATCATTGGTGGTGGAAACGGGACAGCGGATGGTCAAGAGTCTGAAGGAACTGAGATACCAACAGCCGTATGTATAATAAAATGTTTATTCTATCACAACCAGTTTCGGCATTCCACTATGACATCTTCAGGTCTCTCCACGAATCCAGTTTTAGTATCCCTACTTTTGGATATTATGCTCCGATGTAGGGGCATGAAAATGGCATAGTGGAATGCCGAGATTGGTTGTGATAGAATAAATATTTTATTATGCATACGGCTGTTGGTATCTCAGTTCACTCAAACAACATAGCTGTATGCTTTGTTGACAAAATCATTCCTACAGAACTTATTTCTGGAACGCGATTCTTCAAAGTTAGAAAAGTAGAGAAACACTTGAAACAGCGATTTTTCGGCAAATTATACAAATGCGTTCGCTTCTTCTGTAAAGTAATTCGTGAGGCTATCAAAATAAAGCAAGTCATAATTTTCACAGTGCACACCGCCGCTGCCAAAATCATCGTACTGCTGGTAACATACAATCAAAGAAAATCGTGCGGAAACGTCTGGGAATACAGCACGCAAAAAGGAATGCCGCGAGGCTCGGCAATAATATTTACACGGTCAAGGGGTTAAAGACATAACTCGCGGCACCTGTTGCATGTTAGCTTTCTAACGGGTCCAAATGTTCAAATGTTTGTATAGCTTATGAGACTTAACTACGGGGTCATCAGTCCCTAAACTTACAAACTACTTATGAACTAGCTAATCATAAGGACGGCACAAATATCCATGCCCGAGGGGGGATTCGAACCCCCGACCGTAGCGGCCGTGCAGACCGTGACTGGAGCGCCTTAGTCCCCTTGGCCACCGCGGCCGGCTAACGGGTCCATCAAGAACAAATATTTGATCTTGAATAATTCACGCAATTAATAACCATTTCAGAAAGAAATTATGCTCACATAATCTGCTCGTTAAGGGGTAATAATTCAGTGTTGTTAGCTCTTCGGAAATTTCGGAACATCTTCCGATTTTTCAATTTTTCGAGAAAAAACGAAATTCTGTGTAAATCTACCGAAATTTTACTATCTTCCTGAATTTTTGAGTGAATCCTCCGAATTTTTCCAATCCAAAATGCTGCTACATAACATATACCCCATCAAATCGATCACAAAGAAAGATTGAGTCAACAGTGACTAGAACAGAATTTTTTGTACGCAAGGACCAACAAAGCTTCGAAAGCTGTTGCACAACCGAGGGCTTCAGATTTTTTTGACTATTCAACAAACAAAAGAATACACGGGTAACAATGAGCGTGCAAGGCATTGTAGAGATGGGCAAAACTGAGAACTTTCAGGAATCGAGAACTCTGTCCACGAGTACCAAAAGGAATCGAATACCAATACCAAACCGAGAACAAAAAAAGATCGGAAAGAAACTGTAGATTTTGTGAAAGTCCGTTGGTAAAGTACGCTCCGCCATGCACCATTCAAAATTTTACGTAGAAGGGGCCTTCCAGTTGTTCTGATAGTCAACCATACAAAATTTTATGAAAATAAAAAAACCTGTAGATTTTGTCGATGTCTGTAACTAAAGTATCCCCCGCCATGTGCCTTAATTCGACTCTAACGTAAAATCCTTTTTCGGCTGATGTAGTCTACCTATAAACAATATATCTGCTTAATTTCAGCTTCACAGGTGAAGTAGTTTTCGTGATTCCGTGTTCAATGAGTGAGTGAGTGTGTAATCATTCGCTTTTACACATACAGAGATAAGAAACATTTGCGTGATTTAATAGATACTCAAATTAAACCTTTAGATTTGTTCGAAAAATGAGATGTTAGTGACAATGCCTGGATATAATAAAAGATAGCAGCCGCAAGACTGAGACATACAAACAAAACCGAAATGTTCGTTTCACTTTTCTCAAACAGAAACGAATACCATAACCGAGAACCCATAAACGAGAACCATGAAGCGAGAACTGAAAAGCGAGAACTCAAAAGCAAGACCCGAAAACCGAGACCTTAGAAGCGAGAACTGAGAAGCGAGAGCTGAAGCGAGACCCGAAAACCGAGACCTTAGAAGCGAGAACTGAGAAGCGAGAGCTGAAGCGAGACCCGAAAACCGAGACCTTAGAAGCGAGTGAAATGAGGAATATAAATAATGATTGCAACAAACACAAATATAAAATGATAAAACGGTATAAATTATTTTGAAGTTGCTGCAAACCAATAATTAAAATCTCATAGACGAATATTCCAGATAAATAAAGAACGATAAGAAGCATAAATGTAGCGAAGAATTAGAATTAAAAGTTACGTTAAACCAATCATTTCAATAAAACTAATGATTGATCACGTTTCAAAAAAGATTTTAAAGTAGTTCTGATAATAATTTAAAAATAAAAATCTTATTTGCATGGTCAGGATTCGAACCCTAACCCTACAGCATAGCATCATAATGATTTAACCCACTACACCACACGATCACAGGCACAGAGAACAACCTGTGTGGCTTATGCTACAAAACATAACTAAATGTTACATTACTTATAAATATGTCAACGGCAGGACAATCAATGTTAGTATCGACAATTTCCTAACACTAAAAAGCGAATAATGTAAACCGAGAACCGACAGGTTCTCGAGAAAAACAAGAACTCTTTGGAATCGAGAACTTTGTATTCTCAGTACTCGGTTTGCCCATCACTAAGGCATTGGGCATTTCGTGACTGCCACTAAGTGACATCACAAGCTTGTCGAAAGGTGGAGTGTTGTACTTGATTGGACATGAATTGGAAGTCGTATTTTGAATCAATAGTGAGAGCGCCCAAGTTATGGATCAAGTTCTGTAGTATGGGATACCTTCCGAAAGTTTTAAGCTTCATTTCCCGAAAATACTATTTCGGACCAGGCAACACTGAGGGGTATTATCTTACGTTACGCATAACACGATAAGACAAGTATTACAATTTGATACTGTGCGTGCTTGTCTTGAAGCTGACAGCACTAATAAATGCCACTTTTGTTCGTCAATTACTCGAAAATGATAACACTTAGCTACTTCTAACAACCTTGACATATAATTACAAAGCTATACAAAAAAAAAAAAAAAAAAAAAAAAAAAAAAAAAAAAAAAAAAAGTTCTTGCTGCCACCCGCCTCAAAAGGATGAAAACGAAAGTTTATCTTTTACTAAATTTTTGCTGTTGATGCGATCGAACTTTTTTTTAATTTACTATCTTTTAAATATTGACTCTGTTCGCTAAACACTCTGCAGAGTCTAAATTTACGCAGGCCTCTGAAACATCGTGACCTTAAGGTCAAGATGACACTTATGACTGATAAACAAACGAAAAACGCAACACGTTGCATCTTCAAAATTTGTTTAGTAGATGCAACACCTCGCATACCTCGTTTCTTTATCGCTCATGTTTCGTATTTAAGGAGTTAATCAAGTGACCTTGAAGTGACGTTTCAGAGGGCCGAGTTTAAAATTCTCACAATGCCCCTGCGAAATTTTTAGAAAAGACGTAACAGACACTTGGACACATCACAAACTACCTCATGCTTACACGTGTGGGTGTGACGTTTTAATTTAATACTTGTCTATATTTTGCACACTCTTCTACACATATAGGCCTATATCACTGAATTTACCTGCAAAATTATATTATGGTGCAGTACATAGTTCAGGAGAAACGACGCCATTAAATCTAAGTGCATAGAAAATTAGCTCTTGTCGAAAATTGTAAGCAAATTACCCTATATTCATCCAGTTTGATAGTGGCAGCACTTAGTGACTCCAAACAAGTTTCAATCGCACTTTCAAACAATTTGTAAACTTTTCTAGGTTTCATTTAAAGTCAAATATTTAGTACATTAACTCACTGACAAGGTAATCATGGGTTTGAATCGTTTCTATACATGGTAATTCGAGGGCGTCACTGGTAAAGTATAAAACCTGCAGACGCTTCACAGAATGTCTCAGTACTTAAACGGGATGGACAAATTAGTATGAACATTCAATATTGGCATATATCAGTAAGGAGTTGGCCTACCAATGCCTTTGAGAAAAACTCCACCCAGAGGGTTCACGGTTCTTTCGTGAGTACCTGCGTGGTGAGCTTGAGGAACCGAGCTAATGCAGACCTTCTTTCTTCTTTCCTCCCTGGAGTTCATTACCTTTGCCTTGCCCTCCTTTACTATCCTCGTGACTTTCCCTCCCACACCGGGGGACTGATAACCTTAGCAGATTGGCCCTCTTGATCCAAACAAACAAACAACCTTTGAGGAAAACTACAACTCTCCAAGGAACAGATTCTTGAAGTGACTTTATAGTTTTTAACAGAATGTTATCCATTCTTGTACTAAAACATCCGCCAATTGTTTCGACTATGCTAGAGGTGTGAATCTGGCCCTCATTCTCTGGTCTAAAACTCCCCACCACAGTTCAGTTATGTTTGAGAAATGGCGATATAGCTGTGCGGGGGAGATGTTTGATAATTTTGCGATGTTGTATAAAAAACGTCTGGACCTTTCCGGTTGTGTGTGTGTTTTATTTATTTTTAATTTTTATTATTTTTTATTTTCTTATTTTTATTTATTTATTTATTATTATTATCATTTTTTTTTTTTTAGTTAGTAACAGTAAGCAGTTTACTGTGGAGGACGGTAAGATATCATTCACAGTTATCCGACCAGTGAGGTTAATGATAGCAACAGTTGAATACAACGATAAAGATGCCCAAAACATGGCGGAACCTCCCCCATAGTTGACTGAAGGGAGGAGGCATGCCGAATCGAAAGCTTCTTTTGGGATTTTCTGTACATAAACAAGGTTATTTGTAGGAAGCAAAGTAAACAATGATTCATCGGAGCATACCACATACCTCCAGTCATCAAGAACTCAGGTTTTATTATCGTGGAACCACTTGCTTCGCAGGTTTCCCTTAGCTTCCACAATTAATGTTTTAGCAACTGCTACCCTTCCACGAATATAAAGTTCCAGCCTTACCGTTTTTATGGAAACAGTATTATTCACGTGAGTGTTCAGTTTTGCAGTCACTTTTGTTGTAACAGTTTCATGTTGTCTGGCTTTATTATTCTTAATGCTATTGTTAGTTAAGTTCGAGTTTCGCCCACTATTCCACGTTGCCAATAATCATTTAAATCGTTTTGTGTACACTGTCAATACAAAGGTTACTGTCGCCAGTGAAACGTTTAACAGAACAGGCGCTTTCATCACAGATACTCCCATTATTTGGGCACCTTCGATTTTGCCTCTTTGAAAGTCTGCCGGTCATTTGTGTCGAACAAACAAGAAAACGTATACTGCCATTGTGGACTACTGTCGCGCCTCACTCTTAAAACGTGCGCAAGAAGTAGTCCACTTCCTTGTACATTAATAGTCTATCTTTTCCACAATACGATTCATTCATTGTCTTGTTTTCGCGTATCACCCTTACTCGTACGACGAAACTGAATAAATAATTCTAGTTCGTTCAGAACACTTTAGTTGCTACAGTGCCAACATAAATGTTGATTACTGCTGAATTTCGAATGGAACGTTCCGCAATGGTGTTCCGGAATATTCTACGAATTTAATTTTGTTTTAATTTATTTATTTGTGTTGATATATAAACTCGACGGTGGAGATTCAAATTGTAACCATGTATTAAATAGCAACGTTTTTGTAATGCGCCGCTGAGATGGCAGCAATGAACGTTCTCAAAAAGTGAAAGAGGCGATTTTTATGACAGGGGTTGGCGGGTTGAAAAGCTGTGTTCCGGCACCTAAAATTTTAGAAATTAAGCACTAGTGTCACGGTGAATGGATAATTAGAATAACGATGTGACATTGCGTCCTGTTTTCTCTTAGTAGCTTTCCTTTAGACATGATTGGTGGTCTAAACTTAATAACCTTCACAAGACAGTCTTGTACAAATGAGAACAAGTAAATAATAGATTACGGCTTATCGTGACAAAAGCAAGGCGTCATTCAGCCAGCGATAACAACATACATTACTCAAGGGGGTTAGAATCTCTGGAGATGCCGTAACACTGCCGTGAAGCCAGCAAATTGGGTACTCCGGCATTTGCTTGTGCCCAAAACATTGGGTATAGTGAGTGTGTACAGGATATCTAGTCGTTGAAACGTACGTCATATATAAGTAAATACTCCTATATGACTGTCAGTTTATTGCTTTATGTGAAGAAGACAAAACTCACACAGGGTTTTAACAGAGAAATCTTTGTTTCGGGCACAAAATCATGGCTCCTCTGGCTTCGACCAATGCCTGTTCTCAGCGTAGGTAACGCCAACTCTCTTTATTGTAACCTCCTTGACATTACTAGACTGGCAAACTTGCCTCTCTGACTGAAGCCAGATGCTGCCATCTTGCTTTACTTCACGTCAAAAATTTTGAGTTTGGTAGTAGGCTACTATAATGATCTGTCACGAAATGACGTAAGCTTTACTAGTCGGTTAACACATGGGTTTGCATTTGTGCTAATACTTAACGTAGTACTTGAATTTGATACACTCATTGAAGAATCGTGTTAAGAGAAGAGCATGTTAATACAGTTACTGTAAAGCAGATTGTAGATTTCGTAAGAACACTCAAAAGAATATTCTTCATTTAAAGATGAGTGTTATTCACGACAAAAGGCACTTTCATAAAGACCATACTATTGAAAAGCACAATTTGAATAAAATGGTTAGAAGATTAATAAAAACTGCAAATTAATACAAAGCATTACTAGCATACATGTATCTTCCATTTGCTGTATGAAACATTACATACGAACTAATCATTATGTCGAAACTCTAAAGTCAGCGTAGTTGTTTAATTTCATCCATATTTTTATGACTGTTTTCTGTAATTATACACACGACCGCTCACACATTTACAGGATAGAAATATGGTCGTGGTTTTCAGTGACAACAATGACATTATATACGACATTGCCAGCCTAGTAGTGTACGTCTGTCGTAGCTACGTCGACCTTCAATGGTTATAGGTCAATTTTAATAAAATCAGTCCGGTATTCAACCATAGATGACAACAATATCTAGCTACGTCTTACAACAGTATATTAAAATCTCTGCAGTAAATGCATTATTGATGACAGTAACTCAGGGACTTGTACTTTGAGACCAGAGCAAAGCGAATTACGTAACAGATATGAAACAGTCTCTTTCCGCAAGCGTGATCCTACAGCTTAATGTTGCAAGTCATACCTTAATATGACGACATGGTTGCTCCTCCTTATTAAAGAAGCCGGGAGTGTTGCTCGCAACAAATCGTCGACGTATCGGCTGCGTCGATCCTTTTCTTCCAATTTTCGTACAAAAATTCGCTGTAGCTATATGTGAAATCAGTAGTAAGCCACTTACATCAACAACAGTACTTTACTAATGTCAAAGATAATACAAAAATAGTTTCATACAGAGATACTATAATAATTTCGCCGTTACATCCTCCATGTGTCAAAAAGAAAACAGAACACTTTTCATACAGTGATTATTACAGTCCATTCGCGGTAATTTCCAAGAATGCTAGTAATCGCAATAGCTCGGCCTGAAACGATACATATCGATCAGGTAACTCTAAATCGATTACACGCACATTGAAACACGGGATGACAAGATATGAATGTCTAAGTACGTTTGATTACGTACAGATAATTTTCAGGCGCGGTACTCTTAAATCTGCGCTGACATGAATATTTTCGCAATTTGGAAGATGAATAGTTAATATTTTTGTAGCAGAATCGCGACACATTCGTAGGAAATGCCTCGTTGTTTTTGATGAATTTCGGTGTAAATGTCATTCCTCCAACGGTCAGTGGCGTAAATTAAAGGTGAGGCAGTACCTACCTATCAACGTAACAACATGTTCGGAAATTGTAACATTTTCGTAGAAAATTGTTGAATGTTTATAATGTAATTTAGAATAAGCGTTAGGTATCTATACAGTATACATATATGAGAGCGAGGACCAAACACCAACAGCTTTCTTTGTAAAAGAAATAAAAATTATAGATACGACTTCATCGCATAAGTTGCTACAGAATATCTTCAGAAGAGAACATCGAGAACAAGTCACATAGGTGTGTCAGTTTTTCTATTTTAAGCCTTTTAAATCACTCCGTCACCTACGACAACAGAAACAAGTGAAATACGTTCCCGTGACTACGAACAAAACGCAATTCATAAGTCGCGCGTCGATAGTCGCGTTATTTAGCTGTTTTTCATGCTGAGCTACTTCGATTTCAATCATTCTTGGAAATTACCCCATTCGCCAACACAACTGGGTTTGATTTTTTTCCCGTACAATATTAACATATGGGTGTGTGGTTAAGAAGAACAGTGTAAGTGCCATTAAAGGAAAATGCAAAAGAGAGGGAGTGGTTCGGGGAGGATGCCGTGCATGTTTCCACATGTAAAAGCAGTTTTAATCACAATGTTGGCATTCACCGGGGGAGGGTGTAGCGAGCAAAAATCTGCGAAATTTAGCAATAAATACTCCAGGGAAAGTTATAGATTCTTTGACTTTCGAACTTTACCGTATATATGAATATGCTTTCATTGTTTCATAACACAGTGCTTGCGCGTTTCGCCATTCCGAGTGTAATGACAATAAACATATGGACGTCGTATAATACTGACATCAAATACATACATGAGTTTTTAATGTGTCAGCGCGTTGTCCTCAATCACCCGATATTGAACTGGAAAATTAAACTCACTGAAAAAGAGTTAATTCCGCTATTTCTTTCTTTCGCGTAGCTTGGAAGTTTAGGTAGATTACTGACGTGAGGGAAAGGTTTTCTGCGCTTCTCCAAAGCGCCGGGTTGTTGTCTCATAGCTTCGTTACAAATAATATAGCATGTGGTTAACAACAACCAAAAAATCAAATGTTTGTTGAACTGTGGGGCCTGACTACTGTAATCATCAGTCGCGATACTTACAAACTACATAAACTAACTTAAACTAAGAACAAAACACACACACACACACACACACACACACACACACACACACACACACACACACATGAGGGAAGACTCGACCCTCCGACGGGGGACGGCAGCGTCCTCCGCAGTAAGATGCCTTAGATCGCATTAACCGAGCTTAATTTCCCTTCTTTACCAAAAACAGTTCACTTCTGCGCTTCCAACATAACGTTAAGAGCCACTATGTTTTTACTGGCACAATTCATCAATAACGCCGCATTGACAAGACTTAAGAATCTAATCTGAATCATCTGCACTTAATTAATGTAACAACGCTGTGCTTCTGAATATGAGAGAGAGATGCTGTCAAAATGCAACGCGCTCTGAATGAATAGCAATATTTAATGCGTTTTATTTTTCAATTAATTTTTCCTGTCACACGCTTAAAGTTAATCCTAGTCTTTGTTGACAAAGATAGATCAGTACTTCAGTGAAATCGTTCTCATAGTCAGTCTTTCCGCCTCAAGGCACTGCAGTTGATAGTTTAGTCTTTTAAACCAACAAAAAACTATTCTTGATAGGCCTATTAATATGTGAAAAAGGAGGTTTCAAACGCAGTAAGCGTCTATGACGGGGAATGTTAAGGTGTAGGGCCTATAGACTGCTACAGATTTTGAAATGGTTCAAATGATTAAAATGAGTTTTTTCCGACCAGTGGCAGAACGTTATTCCTGACGCTTTTATCGGCTGCTATACTGAACACACTGTATTTTCGAAAATGAATCTTTGCGCTTGTATTCAGGGCATTTAGTATTTTGTGAAAGCAGAGGTATTGCGATGTAATACTTGTGAACATGAATAAATAGACTAGCTATTTAAAAATGTAGTTTAAGCGCTGTTGTAAGGTGTTTACATGTTTACCTCCGAAAAGACTCAGATACGAAACAACTTGAGCACAGCTTTGTTGATAATAGTATCTTTATAAGATGCTCTTTTCTGGATTCCGAGACCTAAGAAATCATCGAGACGAAGGTCTATTGCAGGTTCTTAGATACAAATGGAAAATCAACATGAATAGCTACAGTCCGTAAAAGTGTGTAAAAGTCTAGAAAGCATTCGAAGATGTAAATTTATGTTGCTAAGACTAGTAATCCAGTCGTGTGATAAAGAAATCTTGGCAAGATTTTAATATATCACATTTTCAGTTCCCTATATTTTATCAGTGGCTATTTTAAAGCCGGCCGCGGTGGCCGAGGGGACAGAGGCGCTCCAGTCACGGTCTGCACGGCCAATACGGTCGGGGGTTCGAATCCCCCCTCGGGCATGGATATTTGTGCCGTCTTTAGTATAAAGTAGTTGATAAGTAGTTTGTAAGTTTAGGGACTGATGACCCCGTAGTTAAGTCCCATAAGCTTAACAAACATTTGAACTTTTTTTTTTTTTTTTTTGCTATTTTAAATATTTGAATGAGTGAATTCCAGTCAACAGTGTCAAAATCTTTCTCAAAATCTACAAAAGCTGTAAAATTAGGTAGATTTTTCCTTGGCGTATCTTCTAAGGTAAGTCGTGGGGTCAGTATTGCCTATATTTCTCCTAAATTCACACTGAGCCTTCCCAACATTGGCTTTTACAGGTGTTTTCATTATTATGTAAATAACTCGTGTTATAATTTTTAAACGACTACTTATTACACTGTCGGTTCTGTAAGTTTCGCCGCGTTAGATTAGCCCTGCGCACTGGGGCGCCGTGCTGCTGTGCGCGCGGGTGATCGCCGTCGGGGGTTCGAGTCCCCGATCAGGCATGGGTGTTTGTGTTGTCCTTAGGTTACTTTACCTTAGTTTACGTAGTTTGTAAGCTACGGACTAATGACTTCGCAGTTGAGTCCGTTAGATTTACAAACATTTAAACATTTCTCTCCGAAACTTTCGCACGTGGCTGCGCTTGCTCTTCTGGGAATTAGGATTTTCTTCTTGACGTCTGATGGTATTTCGCCTCTCTCATACATCTTGCAAACTTGGAGGAATAGTCTGCCTCTCTCGATGACTTCGGCCTCTTCGAGAGAGTGTCATCTCTTCCAGGGGTTTTGTTACGACGTAAGCCGTTCAGAGCTCTGCCAAATTCTTCTCGCAGTATCATACCTGCTACCTCATCTTCATCTATTTCCTCTCCCCTTTCTAATACATGGCCTGTATTTTCATTTGCTTTGTACGTCCTCTCTACATATTTTCTACGCCATTCTCTTCTTTTCCATTTGGGCTCTCGACATTCATACAGCTGATTTTCGTTTCTCTATACAATCTCCTTAATTTCCCTTAGACAGTATCTATATTTGCCCTAATCACATATGCCTCAACAGATTTAACTTTTGCTCTCTTCCCAGTTCTGCTTAGTTATTTTGTGTCTCCAGTCAACCTCATTTTGACCCAATTCAGGTTACGGTAGTAACTCTAAAAGTGGGTCTCTGCGATAGTCGTTTGACAGATCGAAATTTAAATCAAAATAACGGCTTAACCGTTAGTGTGAAACGAAAATTGAATAAACGAATTTGAAGAGAAGAAATTTATCTACAATTTCGCTCTCTTATGATTCATTTTTTTTTTTTATTTTTATTTATTTTATTTTTTTATTCATATCTTGCATTGTTTCAGAGATATATGAAAAAATTGTGGCCATTTGAATCCGTCTGTCTCTTACGTGTTCCCACTTTTTAGGTCGCGCCGTGCAACCGATCGGCATCAGCGACCAGAAACTCCCTTTTTTCAAATATTTCGGACAAAAAAATAGGTTATCAACATTAAAAATAAGCCGTTTGTGATGGCCTTTTGGTAGCAGGAAATTTAATTGCAAATAACGCTTTAACCGTTTATCAGAGACGAAAATTCAATAAACCTATATGTAGAGGCGAAAATTCTCAACATCTTTGCTCCCTTATGTCATTTCCATAACTCGCACCGTTTCAGAGAGATTTGCAAAAATAACGGCGATTTGACACTGTCACTTGATTTTTATGTAAACCGGTACAGACAAGGAAAATAAACTCGAAAAAGAGGACATACTACTACGGCAAAACAGGAGATAATATTTTAACGGAAAAAGGTAATGAAAATATGGGAGAGATATTAAAAATAGTTGTTTAAAGAGGTAAAAATTAAACTTAAATATCACGTAATTTTGGCTGTTTGTTAAAATACGGTCAGAGAGAATATTATGTTTTATCAATATTTTTTCGCAATAGCGAATTTCTCTTAGCGTCATTGTATAAGGTATAGATGTTCTAGCAAATGGTGACATATGAAAATTTGTTCCGGGTTCGAGTCCCGGCCCGGCACAAATTTTCATATGTCACCATTTGGTAGAACATCTATACCTTATACAGTGACGCTAAGAGAAATTCGCTATTGCGAAAAAATATTGATAAAATTATCAACACTGTAATTCGTCACCATACAGTAATTTATAGAATATTATGTGTTGAGTGCGTAGAAATTATCACATTAGTAGACTCGTAATCTTATGTCTATATTTTTTTAATATTTATATTAATTTTATCCTAAATGTTTGCTAAAAAATCATAAAACTACAGGAAAACCACAAATGGACCGTAAAACACGCCAGTGCGTTTTTTTTTTTTTTTTTTTTTTTTTACTTGTCTTTGCTACCGTTACCAAAATACCCGGCATGTATGTCGTTCCATCAATGAGGGCTGCAGCGAGCTATAATTGGAGGGGAGACGGTGAAAAACTGTGAATCTTCATCCCCCCACCCTACTCTTTCACCCCTCCCCTCACAGCTCTGCACACGAATGGCCTAAACGACTCGTCCTCACCTACATCCAGCTGGCCTACTGAGCTCCCCCTGGTTTCATCCCTCCCTGGGGTGCGCCTACCTCCCGGCGCCCCCCGCCCCTCTGGCGGCGTGTTTTAGCCCGCCGCTCATCCGGGCCAATCCACGCGTGTCCGATTTAATCCGGACGGCTTCTGTGCCGCTCGTCGCCTGCAGATTCACGGAAAGCGGCAACGGTTGCCACGGCCGTCGTTCCCCATCATCTGGCTAATAATGTTAACAATACTAACCATCATGATTCTGATTTATTGCTTCCTTTGTTGGCTGTAGTTTTTTTGCTCCGTCGATGCGCGTTCACAGAATGAATTTCTATCAATTGGGTTCTTTTATCACAATTTCCTTCTGCACCAAGCAAAAGCCTCAGTTTCCAACCTACGTTTAATCGGATGAAATACTGTGTGGTCGTATACCATTACGCCTAGTGATACATGTATGTAGCGCATGCATAATCTGTTGTTTGGGTGTTAATGGTGAAGGGACATATGTACACTTTAACAGAAAGAGCCCACAACTTCAAAAACATTTGAAAATTTTTACAAACAAATGAATACTCGTCTTTGGGAGTTGGAGAAGTACAATCTCTCCAGACTGCTAATGTCCAAACATCTGAGTGAATACTTCAAAGTTCCCTTGACAGTCCGCCGTAATTTCTAAGTCTCAAGTCGTAAACAAGTCCTGAGGCACCGCGAAGTTTATAGTTACGATGGGACTATGGCTGACGTTGAGAACTCAGGAAGACACGAAGAACTCTGCTGGATCGATGCACACGGTCCATATGCGCCGGCCATTTTACTAGCCAATCAGGTTTGTCACACGTGTTATTGTACAGGGTAAATCCGGGATAGGTGGCCAAGATTTTTTTCAAAAGCCAATTTCAGAGATATAAACATTTCATAAATTGATATAAGCCGACATCGTTTACACATATATACTACATTTTATACTACACATTATTTTAAATGTACCATGTGTCATCTCAACCGAGTAACAGGGTTAGACACGTAAATGACGGGCCATCGGAGCAAATAAACACTTCAATATCAATAACAAAATTAATAAAAACAACTAACAGATTTAACACGTTTTATTAAATTTCGTGATGTAAAAATATGTTATTAGCTTATAAGAAGTTATATTATCGCTTAAATTGAACCTCATTTGTAAAAAGCACTGTACAATTCGTGATTGTTTATATATCTTTATTAATCGTTGATAGCGGTGGAGTGGCCGATCGTTCTAAGGCGCCTTGCTGTGTATCCCGCGGTTGCTCGCCGTCGGAGGTTCGAATCCTCCCTCGGGCATGGGTGTTTGTGTTGTCCTTAGCATAAGTTACTTTAATTAGTTTGTAAGCCTAGGGACTGATGAACAACGACGTTAAGTCCCGGTAAAAGAAAAATTTGTTTCAAATAAATAAATATTCGTATTTTTGCTACCATTTACTTTATTAGTGTTTAATCTAACGCAGTACAACACATCTCGAGCATGTTTTCCTCATCCTCAGGCGCTTTTTATACATACAGGAATGCTAATGTTACCTATAATTTACTTATTTAAATAGGAAAGAGACAGCGTGGCGAATGGAGATTAAGGTGTGGTGGGAGACGTGCAGGGAAGAGTCCTCTGCAGTGGGCTGAATCACTGTGTCCTCGGTGGCGGAGTGGTCAACGCGTATGTCTAGTAAGCAGAAGATCCCGGGTTCGAATCCCCGCAGGGCACAAATTTTCATTCGCCGCACTTTAGTATTCCATCTAAATCTAGTATAGTGAAGCCATAACTGATCGCAAATAGCGATTTCTTTCATTTAAAGTCTATATGTTATTATTAGCGGTTGGGCTTGTGGGGAGAGGGGGGCTTGGGCAGTGGATGGTCATAAAGTAAGAGATAGTGCTGTCGTCTGCTGGTCTTCCTGTACGGTGGGATTTGTTTCAAAACCTGTGTGGTGTCTTTGTACTAGACTTCATCTGACGAAACTGAACTGTCAGAAAAGACTTAACCTTGCAGAACAGAACATTTTACACTTGTTTATTTTCCAATGGGCCTAGATATTTTTCATTTTTCATAGCTTTTCAATTTTAACATTTTAATATTCTCTTTTGACGTCAAGTTTATAACTTTGATTTTATTTTTATTCGCTTTGTTTGAGTTACGGATGTAACTGGCAAACGTGAAATGTTGTTGTTGTTATGGTCTTCAGTCCGGAGACTGGTTTGATGCAGCTCTCCATCCTACTCTATCCTGAGCAAGCCTTTTCATCTCCTAATAAGAACGGCAACCCACATCCACTTGAATCTGCTTACTATACGCGTCTCTTGGTCTCCCTCTGCGATTTTTACCCCACACACTTCCCTCCAATACTAAATTTACAATTCCTGGATGTCTAAGAATGTGTCCCACCAAGCGGTCCCTTCTTTTAGTCAGGGTATGCCAAAAATTCCTTTTATCACCAATTCTGTTCAGTACCTCTTCATTACTTTTGCGATCTACACACCAAATCTTCAGCATTCTTCTGTAGCACCAAAAGCCTCTATTCTCTTTCTGTCCGCACTGCTTATCGTCCATGTTTCACTCCCGTACAAGGCAACACTCCACACAAATGCCTTCAGAAAAGACTTCCTTACACTTAAATCAATATTCGATGTTAGCAAATTTCTCTTTTTCATAAATGCTTTTCTTCCCATTGTCATTCTGCATTTTATATCCTCTGTACTGCGACCATCGCATATTATTTTACTACCCAAATAACAAAACTCATCTACCGTCTTCATTGTTTCGTTATCTAATCTAATTCCTTCAGCATTGCCTGATTTTCTAAGACGGCATTCCATTATTTTTGTTTTGCTCTTGTTAATGTTCATTTTATACGCTCTCTTCAACACACTGTCCATTACTCTTCCAGGTCCTTTGCTGTCTCTGACAGAATTACAATGTCATCAGCAAAACGCAATGTTTTTATTTCTTCCCCCTGAACTTTAATCCCTATTCCAAAGTTTTCCTTGCTTTCCTTCACCGCCTGCTCGATGTACAAATTGAATAACATCGGAGAAAGGCTACAACCGTGCCTTACTCCCTTCCCAACTGATGCTTCCCTTTCATGCCCTTCGAGCATAATAACTGCGGTCTGGCTTTTGTACAAGTTGTAAATTACTCTCCTTTCCCTATATTTAACCCTACTGACTTCAGAATTTGAAAAAGTGTATTCCAGTCAACACTGTGAAACGCTTTCTCCAAATCTACAAAAGCTAAAAATGTAGGTTTGCCTTTCCTTAACCTATCTTCTAAGATAATATGTAAAGTGAGTATTACCTCCCGGGTTCCTACGTTCCTCCTGAATCCAAACTGATCTTCCCCGAGGTCAGCTTCTACCAACTATTCCATAACGTGAAATATTGTTCAGAATTTTGGTAGTAGTTATTTGATTTGTTTCATTTCAAATCACAGGGCAAATATCGCCTGGTCTTGTAGAAGGACCTGGTAGAGGTGAAGTTGCTCGTCTTAAGGGGTTTTTGCTCACATTCGCCTGCTGGAGTCGATCGATCTATCTAGACGTGAACTGCAGGTTAGGTAACAAAGCTCTTTCCGGGTGGACATCTGTCCCATAGTGGTGCGGCCGTCTCTTCCCATCGGCCGAGAGAGATGGCCATAGCGCGTTATTACATGTGGTGGTTGCAAACTCAAACAATATCTACGTACCGGTAAGCAGTTAGACCCGAACAACTCTTACACGTCAAGTTCCGTCGTTACTCACAACGTAAGTTATGTTTAAATCGAAACGTTATGACATACCACATAATTTAAAGTTATACCGAAAACTAAAATCTTGAAAATTACTTAGTTGTAATTGATACAAAGAATGATGCGGAAGAGCAACAATCCCTGACGTTACATACATACTCTCAACGGACTGGCCGCGGTGGCCGAGCGTTCTACGGGGCGTCGGTCACAGTCTGCACGGCCACTACGGTCGGGGGTTCGAATCCCGCCTCGGGGATGGATATTTGTGCCGTCCTTAGTATTAGCTAGATCATAAGTAGTTTGTAAGTTTAGGGGCTGATGACCCAGTAGTTAAGTCCCATAAGCTCTACAAACATTTGAACTCTCAACGGACCGGCAGTGCTTTGTAGCGAATTTTGGAACAATTACAAGCGTTGACCATCTCTCCTGTATGGGCGTGTATCCTGGACTTACCATGTATAACTAGCGTCGCCCGTGATCGGGATCTAGGGACTGATAGTCCCAACTATCGGTGTTCCCGTGGTCGTGATTGTCCCTATTGATAGTGCTGAACCCAACCTCCCATAAAAGAAATGAATATACAGAAAAATATATTTTAGGATTTAATGTCAACACTAAAAAAGCTTTATCTCTGTAAAGTGAAACGGGCTTCATCGGAAATTATCCTCCGATTGTGAGCAGCAAAAAATGGTACAAAATATCAAGGGGTCACTACTTAAAAATACTAAAATTCTCTTCACATTAATCTTGCCCCCCACCCCACCACGAGCCCAAAAAATATATGCTATATTTGCTACTGCGGTAAAGAAATATAAAACGGTTCAATGAAGACGTTGCCAGGCACTTATATGTGATTTCCGGAGTAAACATGCAGATATAGATGTAGAAGCAGGCAGAAACTCACGCCGCCGTGGTGGAGTGGTCGCCTTCCTGCGGAGCGCGCGGTTGCTCGCCGTCGGGGATTCTAGTCCACCCTCGGGCATGGGAATAAATGAAACAAATAAAAATCATACGCTGTAGTCTTCTTTTTCTAAAATTCGAACCCAGAAAGGGCATCAGAAAGAGGTGTAGACGAACCGCTTTGCTGAAAGAGCGCCGGGGATGGCAACAATAAGGATCTTCCTGTGGGATGAATGGCATTCGAGAGCATCATTCCGGGCTCTTGGCCCGTAAGGTAGGCGACAGTCAGGTTTCTGTTCTGTTGTGCGGATCGTCTCCCGACACGTATTTACTAAATATGGGAGCTCAGTTTAAAGCGGAACTTATCACTGAAGAGTATTCTTCAGCGGTCATTGAGATACCAACCGAATGAACGCGACTTCACTGCATACGGTGTCGCAGGAAGAAGGAGGATGGAAGCTTAGGGTTTAACGTCCCGTCGACTGCGTGGTCATTACAGACGGTGTTTCCGCTTGGATTTTCAGGGAAGCATGTGGCAGGAAATCGGCCGTGCCCTTTGAAAGGAACCATCCCGGCATTTGCCTGAAGTGATTTAGGGAAATCAAGGAAAACCTAAATCTGGATGGCTGGAGGTGGATTTGAACGACCATCCTCCAGAATGGGAGTCCGGTGTCTTACCACTGCGCCACCTAGCCCGGTAAAACGGTATTGTTGGATACACCAGTTAACGGTAGTCAGTTCAAAGCGTTTCGTGAGCTCAGCCCACTGTGTGTAAGCCACTTGTTGGCGTCGTGGTGGTCAGTCAACCACCACTTGCTCGTCGGGATGGTGACAATGGTGAATCCGGGACTCTAGAAGAGTGCTCGGCCCTCATACCCGCTGAGTTTTATGGTCGACCGCTTGCTTCATGAGGTAACATTCGGCCATACTTCACCCACTCTTGACAGCAACATGTAATGGTAGAATCGCGCATATTCAAATGTCGAACGATTCGCCGATTACTGGAACCAACTTCTCTCAGTCCAACAACACGTCCTCTCTCAAATGTTGATATCTGAATATATTGTTCATGCGCCTTCCTAAATCAACTGCAGCATCCCACTTTCAACCATTGGCAGCAAAAGTTTACAAATTTCCCAGTTTACTTAACACTTATATGAATATTACTTCAATTTTCATAACGCCTTCGTGGAGCGAATTTTCTCCGTTGACGTTAGTCGATCCTGAATACCATAGACGTAGAAAGGTTTGTGAAAGTAGAACACTAAAGGTGGCCGCGGAGGAAAAACCGTGCGCCTTGCTGCGGGGCACGCGGCTATTCGCCGTCTGAGGTTCGAGTCCTCCCTCAGGCATAGGGCCGGCCGCGGTGGCCGAGGAGACTAAGGCGCTCCAGTCACGGTCTACACGGCCACTACGGTCGGGGGTTCGAATCCCCCCTCGGGCATGGATATTTGTGCCGTCCTAGTTCGTAAGTAGTTCATAAGTAGTTTGTAAGTTTAGGGACTGATGACCCCGTAGTTAAGTCCCATAGACTATACAAACATTTGAACATTTTTTTTTTTTTTTTCAGGCATAGGTACGTGCGTTCTTAGGGTACGTTACTTTAGGTAGTTTGTAAGTTTAGCACGCGTGCTTGAACAAACTTGCTTGAGCGTGTATATGATGAACTTGTTGAAGCACCAGGCTTGTACAGGCAGCTTGATACTTGATGCTCGATTACCCATGCTTGTGCTAGCGTTAAAGCATATGTATGCTTGAGCGCGTGTGCCATGAACAACGACCGCCGCAAGAGAAAGTTCAAATGGTTGTTAAGCTTATGGGACTTAACTGCGGGGTCATCAGTCCCAAAACTTACAAACTACTTTTAAACTAACTTAATCTAAAGACAACACAAACATCCATGTCCGAGGGAGGATTCGAACCCCCGACGGGGAACAGCCTCGCGAAACGGAGCATAGCGCCTTAGTGCGATCGGCCACTCCACCGCGGCAAACACTGCGTCAGTAACATACTTTTCCTCGTATAGCAGGACGTGTTCCTATAATTTATGTGATTGTCAATTATCAGTTATTTACAGAAGAATTTTGTAAAAGGGTCCCGCTTCTCTTGCTTTATTGTGTTTTGTAGTTTATACAGCAATTAGGAAATCTAACAGTATAACTCTTCAGAGGTTTGTACATTCCAACAAAAGACTCAAAGGCCAATATATATTTCAAAAAACCGGAATTGTATTTTTCTCTATCCACATACAAGTACCAGTACCTTCCCAGTACCTTCCTTGCGCAGGAAACAAAAAGATTTATTGGGTGCGATTTTTTTTTTCCAATTTATTCATTACTAGCTTAAACCCGCGGCTTCGCTCGCGTGTTGGTAGATCAAATCCCACATAAAAATTCACTCGTTTCGAAGAATCCAATCACGTAATTGAACAATAATGATTGCAATAATATCACAGATCGATCACTTGATGTAATGCGCGAAACGTCAAATCGACTTTTTTAAAGAGATGTATTAAAAGAAATTTCTTTTTTACTGCTTTATTTATTTATTCTTATATTTCCTTATTCGTATGCTTATCCATACAGAGAAAGAGCTGAAGACATTGTAGCACGCACAGACCAAAGATATGGTCTGTGGCATCACGTTTCGCTGTATGTAATCTCCTTGCTACAGAGTCGCAAACGTCATTGCTGGCCTTCAATCCGAATTTTTTTATACTTCGACGACATTCAACCACCATATCTTCCACCCCTTATAGCTATCGGCATGGAACTGCTATGGTGTACAACGGGAGACTTCGGACAACAATTACACACAGACCATTCGTTTGCGTTCTGTAGTTTTCGCTGCAGACCGAAATATTAACACACACACACGTAGAATTTTATATACACCGATAACTTTCCAGCCCATTATACTCCACCCTTTTATCATTATCAACCCTCAAGCAACAATGCAACCAACAAAACCATTTTCAAAGAGTAAATATAATTTTCAAAGAGTAATTATTGTTCCGCATTCCGCGCTATATTTTTCAAATTACTAAATATCAGATTGCTATAAAACCGTGCCTAAATCCTTCCTCAGGTATAAATTTGGAACTGTACACATATTTAAGTCTCTGCGTCTTGTCGTTCGGGCGTGATAAAGCGTACACCGAACAGACATTCTCATTAATATATATAGGTAAATAGCTATTCGATCGCCATAAAACCGTGCCTAAAGCCTTCCCCGGGTAGACATTAGTAACTGTACAAATTTTTAGCTCTTTATGTCTTGTGGTTCAGACGTGATAAAAGTACACCCAACAGATATTCACATTTATAGATAACCTCAAAAAGACGTGTACAGTGCAAGAGAGACAGAACAACACATTTGGAAACATCATGCAAAATACTGAAGTAAACATTTACAGGCCAGCCGCGGTGGCCGAGCGGTCTGCGGTCGGGGGTTCGAATCCCCGCCTCGGGCATGGATGTTTGTGCCGTCTTTAGTATAACCTAGTTCATAAGAAGTTTGTAAGTTTAGGGACTGATGACCCCGTAGTTAAGTACCATAAGCTTGAAAGGAGTACGCAACCATTTACACTTGACCCGTTATGCAAGAAGAAATACGTGATTGGTTCAGTGTTTCACAATTTAAATCATGAAAAACAGCACCGTGTGGAAATATTTTCGGTTCTTCAAACACTCTGTGCACCGTGATCAGGTTTCATATTCATTTTATTTGTTTATTTATTTATTTTAATTTTACGTAACACAAATACTTTGCTCGCTAACTCAAATCATCGACATTTGAGTTCATTTGCTGGTAAACAAATTGATGCTTGTACGAGCATCCATGATCATGTAGAGACGCGAGGAATTTGTGTATGCTTGCACAAGCACTGCTGTCAAGTTTGCATTAATGTGTGTGGCTGCCTTCAAGGAAGCTTCTCATCAACAGAGCGGACACCTCGCTAAAGACCGGCGCTCGAAAACTCTTTACAGATATAACTGGTCCTATAGCTCTTCGGTACCAAACTTGCTTATCATAGGATGAGTGCCGGATTCGGATTGTCTCTGATCAAAATAATATGCACAATGACCAACGCTTATTAATTATGTTTCAAGCCACATCAACATATGACAGCTAATTTATAAACAACATATAATGCAACATTAAAAATGCTGTTGCTTGTTTAATTGCAATAAAGAATATAATAACTGATGGTCCTATAAACCTATGTAACAGACTAACATGTATTTTTACCTTTTTCATAACAGAGATGTTGAAATGCATATCCGCCTTGTTGGATGCATTTATATGCGCGCCTATCGGAACTAGTACGTGTTAGCAATGCTGCAGATACTGAAAGGTTTAGTTCTTTTAACACATATGGATTTTACAGTTTATTATTGTTAGCAGCGGCAGAGTGGCCGAGCTCATTGAGGCGCTATGATCCGATGCACGAGGCCGATTCCCGACGGGGGTTCGAATTCTCCATCGGGCATGGATGTTTGTGTTGTCTTTAGTGTAAGTTAGTTTATAAGTAGTTTGTAAGTTTAGGGGCTGATGACTCCGCAGTAAAGTTCCATAAGCTTACCAAACTTTTGAACATTTTCATTATTATTAGAGGCATAAATAATGATGCTACCTAAATTACATAGCACGATAACACATTTGTTTATACTGATTTCTTTTAACCTATGCTTACCGTGCGTGGGATATGGTGCAAAATATTCAGAATCTTTCTGGACATCAGGAGCGTCGCGGGTCAGTTTGTACTCGCCACGTTGTACCTGGGATGCTCTTTAGGTTCTTGAAGGCGTCTCTGTACGTCTAAAAATATTCTTGAGAAGGTTTTGCATACGGCCTTCGGGTCTTAGCTGCTTTGTTGTGTGTTTCACTACAGATCAGTATCAGATCTGCGTAATTTTCAAAATGTTTCAAATGTTTGTATAGCTTATGGGACTTAACTACGGGGTCATCAGTCCCTAAACTTACAAAACTACAGCAATTACGAACTAACTTAAAGAACGGCACAAATATCCACGCCCCAGGGGCGGATTCGAACCTCCGACCGTAGTGGCCGTACAGACCCTGACTGGCGCGCCGCAGTACCCTCGGTCACCGCGGCTGGCGCGTAGTTTTCACTGGAAGACGTGTGACTAGAAGACCCAATGCGAATATAAACAGATGGACACGCTGTCTTAACAAAGCGAAACCAGGAGGAAATCGCACGCAGTTGGCAGCACTGCTCAGAGGACAGCAGTGGGGACTCAATCTTTCATGCACTTCAATAGGCAGGACTGTCAAAGAAGAAACAGTTCGTAGTAATCGATGGTAAGGCAACGACTAAAACAGTGGTGATATCGGGCGTTCCACAGGGTAGTGTTATTGGTCCTCTGCTGCTTCTTATTTACGTAAACGATTTGGGATAAAATCTAAGTAGCTCTCTTAGGTTGTTTGCAAATGACGCCGTCATCTACCGCCTAGTAAAATCATCGCAAGTTCAACTGCAGAATGATCTGAAATAGATATCACTAAGGTGTAAAAATTGGCAATTGACTCTAAATAATGAGAAGTGTTAAGTCGTCAACATGAGTACGAAAAGAAATCCGTTAAACCTGTTTGCAAGATAAATCAATCAAAAGTGAAGGCCGTAAACTCCACAAAATACCTAGGAAATACTATCTTCAGAATTAAACTGGAATGAACACATAGATAATATCGTGGGTAAGGCGAACCAAAGACTGCGTTTTATTTGTAGAACCCTTAAAAGATGCAACAGAACTACTAAAGAGGCTACATTCACTACGCTTGTCCATCCTTTGCTGCCCAGTGTGGGATCCTTATCAGGTAGGGGCTACTTACGAAACTCCAACCACCAACATTCTCATCCGAATGCGAAAATATTTTGTTTATTCCCACTTACATAGGTGGAAATGATCTTCAGAATAAAATACCAGAAATCAGAGCTCGAACGGAGAGATTCAGGTGTTCTTTCTTCCCGCGCGCTATTCGAGAATGGAATGGGAGATAATAGTATAAGGGTGGTTCGATGAACCCTCTGCCAGGCAATGTGATTTGCAGGGTATCCCATGTAGATGTAGACACATGAAAGTACTGAGCACGACGTCCGTGGGCCACCTGGTATATATTACAGTGTATTCTCCTTGCTGCGACACATTTCCGATACGCCACCAGAAGGTAATGGATCAGTGTAACTTGAACAGAAGTGCACGATGAGCAAATGTACAGTTAAATCAGTGAGTTTGAATTTTGGCATGGGAGAATGTGATGTGTGGGAAATTTCTGATCGTATGAGACGAAGGGTTTCGGCAGTGCAACTGGTGTGCTACGAACTATTGACGGAACGCTGTAGAAGACGACGAGGTGGGTGAAGTCGCACCACCAAAACCACCATACGACAAGATCGACACCTCATCAGAATGGCATTGCACGACAGATATGATTTCTCTTCGGCTGTGGCGCGACTGTGGCACAGTGTGACACACCGTACATTATCAGGGGTGACAGGCCGTTGGCATTTATTACAGCATGGGTTATGTGCGCGTCTTGCACTTTTCCACCTAGCTTTGACTGATGTGCAGAAACATGCTAGACGACAACGGTGTCTGGAAGTACGTCACTGCGGACAGGAACCACATCAGATAGTGTGTTCGGACGAATCCATATTCCGTTTGTCTGAAAATGATGGCCGCATTCTGATTCGCCCCCGACAGGGAGCCGTCATCAAATATTCACATGATTATAAACCTATTGGACCAAACTGCTGCGGTCATCAGTCCCTCGACTTACATACATACTCCGCAATCCACCGTAAGGTGCGTAGCGGAGGGTACACTGTACCACTACTGGGCATTCACTACGAGGGAAAAAAGAATGTCTATATGCCTCTGTGCGAGCCCTTAATTTCTCTTAACTTGTCTTTGTGATCTTTACGCGAAATAAAAGCAGGCGGCAGGAAGATCGTTCTGCAGTCAGTTTCAAATTCCGGCCCTCTAAATTTCCTCGACAGAATTTTTCGAAAAGAACGTCGTCTTTTCTCCAGTGAATCCCATTTGAGTTCCCGCAGAATTTCTGTGACACTCGCGCATTGGTCGAACCTACCAGTAACAAACATGGCTCCTCGCCTCTGAACTGCTTCTATGTCTTTCTTTAAACTCATCTGCTACGGGCCGCAAACACGAGCAATGCTCGAGACGTGGTCGTACAAGTGTTTTATATGGGCCTCCTTTACAGATCTTCCAAAATCTCCCAATAAACTGAAGTCTGCTGTCCGCCTTACTTACAACTGTCATTACATGTCCGTTCCATTTCATATCGCTCTGCAATGTTACGCCTAGATATTTGAACGACACGAGTGTATCAAGACGCTCACTACTATGGCTGTATTGAACATTATGGGATTGTTTTTCCTACTCATGTGCAGCACCTTACATCTTTCTACATTCAGAGTTGGATGCTATTCTTCACACCAACTAGAAATTTTGTCTAAGTCATCCCATATACCATTGAATCATCAGCAAACAGCCGCAAATTACAAGTTACTCTGTCCATCAGGTCATTTATCACACTCCCCTGGGGCACGTCTGACGATACACTCATCTCTGATGAACACTCGTACTGACACCCAAACCTTCAGATGTCAGACACTCAGATCGGTACCAAACGTTGTATATCGATAGAGTATCAGCCGAAACTTCGCCGGCCGCGGTGGCCGAGGTGACTGAGGCGCTCCAGTCACGGTCAGCACGGCCACTACGGTCGGGGGTTCGAATCCCCCCTCGGGCATGGATATTTGTGCCGTCCTAGTTCGTAAGTAGTTCATAAGTAGTTTGTAAGTTTAGGGATTGATGGCCCCGTAGTCGAGTCCCATAAGCTTAACAAACATTTGAACATTTTTCAGCCGAAACTTCTATATAATTCGTGCTATGTGCTGCCGTCCAGAAGAACGTGCATAAACGGGAAATAATATGTAACACCTGTCCTAAGGAGCCAAGCTGAACTCCCGTGGGATAGTTGATAGAGCGAACGTTTGTCGTTACGAGCGTCTTTGCTTAAAACCCTGGTGGGGCGATTTTTTTTCCCCCTTCTGTATGACGTTGCAAATTGTTCTACGTTGGCAAACGTAAATCAAGTGTTACATGGAACAACATGTTCCACAAATGTAAAAGGACTGTTCGGATTTCATAGCACTGTGTATTCAGCAGTTTGCTTCTGCTTCGTTTTATTTGAAAGTTGCAAACCTGTAGAGTATATTCGTAGAAGAAAGAAATAATTGCACCATATGTACGGAAGTGTTAAAGTAATAATAATAAGAATAAAAATAATAATAATAATAAATGACTGCTAGATAGGCAGCGGATGTGTGTGTTGTGGCTAGAGTGCCGTGTGTTTGCCCACAGCATCAAGTGGGGCTGACGTTGCTGTCCAGGCATCACGCTACTGCTACTGCTGCAGCTGACAGTGCTGTTTTGCGTAATGTACCCGTGGAACGTTATACACATTCTCTTTTAACAATATTCAACGTACTGCAGATATAAAAAAAAAAAAAGAAAATAAGACTCTTGGGGGGGGGGGGCTTGAACCCACGATCCTCTATTCGATGAACTTACGCTCTACCAAGTTGTCCACGGTAGCGCAACCTTATACGCTCTCACAGTTATGCTATTCCTCTACTCCGTAGGTTAGGTGTTACTTATTATTATAGTTTACGCACGTTCTTCTGGACGCCAGCGCACAGCACGAATTATATAGAAGTTTCGGCTGATACTCAATCGATGTATAACGTTTGGTAGCGATCTGAGTGTCTGACATCTGAAGGTTTGGGTGTGAGTCGGGAGAAAAAAATTTTTACAGATGGACCACGGCATCTTAGCCCGGCAGTTGTAATTAATGAAGACGCCGGCCGTGAAAGACTACATATTATGAAAATGCTAGTCGTAGCATTTTCCACTTTGCTCTTTTTGAAGATGTTAAAATACGGTTTTGACACAATCTATTCGAAGGAGTTTCAGATCGTAAGAAAACACCTGATTTCATATCAAAATCAGTTTTGTCCACTAGCGGGCATATTATTTTTTGAAAAGTTGCTCCTCATTTCGCATTAAACTTTCAACGTTTCGTCTACCGAAACCAACTACTCCGAGGAGGTGGTTACGTGGAGGACAGGACTGGAAAGTGAGAGAGCGCTTTCCTTAGCGGGGTGTCCAGACGGCGAGTGTGTGGGGCAGGTATCGCGCCTGTGATCTGCGACGCCCTGGGCGCCTCGCGAGGTGACAGCGGCAGCGGCTGTGACGCAACAGCTGACTGACTCTAGGTGACTGCAGCTGCTGGTGCTGGCGAGGAAGGCGCGTGGGCAGAGCACCAGAATACACGCGCCGCGCCGCTGCTCTAGCAAGGCGAGCCACGTGACTGCTTCCCAACACCGCTGCAGCAGTATACCACAGCAAACTCGCACTAATTGGAGGACACGCGTCATAGTGAAGTTCTGGCTCACAATCACTACGTTTACATGGAACACATCTTCCGGAAGACGAAAACCGATTTTCGTAAACCGTTTTTCGCTGTCGCGTTGACATGACATAGCCTGAATCGGATTTCCAAGCCCACTTAATATGGCGGCTGAAAAACAGCTGATTCAGTTCCTGATATAGTCAGCACAATCGCTATTTTTCTTTAATTAGCCGCGGTGCAGTAGCCGAGCGGTCTAAAGCGTCTCGCTGCGGAGCGCGCGGTTGATCGCCGTGGAGGTTCGACTCCTCCCTGGGGCATGGGTGTGTGTGTTTGTCCTTAGGTTAGTTTACCTAGGTTTAAGTAGTTTGTAAGCTACGGACTGATGACCACGCAGTTTGGTCCGATAGAATTACATACATTTGAAACATTTTCTTTAATTAAATACACAGATTTATGTTCACTCTTTAATTTCACATTCGAAAATATAATTCTTTTCATATATGCCGAAAATTGTTAACAAGAAAACACAATCTGACAAGCTAAGAACGCTTCAAAAACGGTTGCGTTTATATGGACACGAAAACCGATTGTGGAACTGGAAAACCGCTTTAGAGAAACGGATTTCCAGAATCGATTTTGGAGTGTTTACATGACCAACCAAAAGCGGAATTGGGAAATCGGTCCACGAAATCCGGTTTTGGGAGCCCATTTTCGACCAGCTACCGGTCTGGTTTCTCGGTTGTGAGCAGGAACCACAGGGTTCCGGGAAAGTAAACTTTGTCAACTGAAAAATTATCTGATCTTTATAAATTAATAAAATGGAGCAACCAGTTGTTTGTGATTATTTATTTTTGACGACCGGTTTCGGGCGTTTGAGTGCCCTTCTTCTGGTCTCTATTGGTACACAGTAAAGGCTATGAAACGTACGAAAGTCGGTTACAGAAATTTGAAGCATTTTTTTAACCAAATAGATTGTAATAAAAGATATGTTCATGTAATGGGATAAAATTAACCCTTACATTTTTAGTATTGTAAGTGTTAATTTTACCCCATTACATGAACATATCTTTCATTACAGTCTATTTGGTTCAAAACTGTTTCAGATTTCTATAACCGACTTTCGTACGTTTAACAGCCTTTACTGTATACTAATGCACTTGTTTGCCTGTATAGAGACCAGAAGAACGGCACTCAAGCGCCCGAAACCGGTCGTCAAAAATAATCACAAGCAACTGGTTGCTGCATTTTATTTATTTATAACCTGAACAGTTGCTGAAATGGATAAAAAACTTTACCTAAACTTTCTAATACGAGGGTCAATGAATAATTAAACAGACAAATTGGTCTGGGGAAAAACCGTTTCTTTTTACAAAACACTTTTTTTTAACGTAATTTATGCACTTGTTCCAACAGGCAACAATCTTTTTTCAGGCTGCAAAGAACTCTTTACAATGATGTTTGAACGGATTTCCAAAACATATTTTTACGTCCTCGTTCTCCCGGAATCTCTACTCACGCAATGATTGGATTAGATTAGTTCTTCCTTCCAAGGATCCACATTAAGGAGATCCTTGTGAATGTGGAACATATATATTATAAGCAGCTTCGGCGGCTCATATTTTTTAAGTTCTCAGTTGTCCAAAAGTTGCGCCCCTCCCATTCTGTAATCCCCTCTCACCCCATTGTAAGTAATATCCATACATAAAACTGTTCTGTTGGTTTGTTCATTGCCATTAATCTCTGATATTATTGACCGATAGCTTTGAAATTTTAACCCATCGTTGCGTTGTAATACAGGAATATTTCTAAGTACATATTTCTTGAGTATATTGTATTTGCCCATTATAAAATTTACATAAATTCATATATGACATATTATGAAAAATTAGGTATATAAGACATGTTCATATTCCAGTAAAACCTTGTGTTAAAATTATAAAGCATTCTGTTAAGATGTGATGTTTAAAGCTTTCCCGGCTTACAGATATTTCCATAAAATCTCGGGCGAACTGCCGGATGTCTGTAACTTCTTGCCACGATATTTCGGCGCAGAGTCTTCTGGCCATATTCAGGTGAGTATCGCCGAAGGGGCGCAGGATCCATTCCTCCCGCGGTCAGAAAAATAGGACTGAATCCTCCCGAGCCTGCAAGGGTGTGGAAAAGGACGGGACTGAATCCTCCCATAACCTGTTTAAGCAGGTAGTGGTGGCGGCCCGAGACCGGAGTGTGTGGCCAGACCTTTATGAATATTCCAGGCAAGCAAAGCTATCTAGCATACGTTCCAGTTTATATTCCTACATTGTACAGTAAAGTAAGAGTGAGAATTAAGCCCCAGTTAACATTAGAGTCAGAGTAAACGTACAGTAATATCACTTTGGTTGTTACAATCTAAAGATTACGTTTTACTCGTGATTGATAAATCTGTGCAACATTTTCAGCAGTTGGTATGTAAGTTTATTTGATACAGCGTCGAATTATAAACAGCGGACAAGGCAGGCTAACTTTTTTTTTTCCTAAGACAGAAGAAATTCTGCTATCAACGGGAGGGCGGGACATGAGTCTCATTGAACTGACTTGACTTAACGTGAATAGAAGCAAGTTATGAACATCTGTAGTTTCTAATAAAATTTGCCTTAATAGGAAATCGGAAAATAGGAAATACTCCTGAAAGACTTTCACAGATATTGTATGTATTATGAGCAATACTCTTAAATGTGGTGCTGGGGCATAGTAGGTAAGCCAACAGATTGCTATTTTTGCGACCAGGGTCCGATTCCCACTAGAAACTTAATTCCATTTATTAAATTACTTGCAGTATTAAACTTTTAATTATAAAAATACTATCTTCTAATTTGGAGGTAATGAGTAGGAAAAGGTAACACGAGAAAAAAAATCCATTAATCAACGCAGAAAAGTGGAAGAGATATAAGGAAGCATGAGGCTGTTATAAACAACGAAAACATTACAACAATGGAGAATGATAGTTGTATTGGCGTATTTTTCACAAAAATTTGTTTATTGCTAGTGGTGCCTGGGTAAAAAGCTTCAAACGTAAACATTTCCGTTGCGACGTTGGAAGAAACGGTAGGAGCAGTAGAGAACTTTAGCATGGAAACTTCGACGTTTGTTATGTAATCAACACTGACCATACCGAATGACAGTATGAATCAACGCTGAACACTGGTTGGTGTACAAGGATACTGAGACCTTTTGCCAATCTTGCTATTAGCACTGCTTATTGTTTGCACTATTAGAAAGATGGAAGATTAATTTTTAACGTCCCATCGGCGTCGTAGGACATCTTCGCTGTTAAGTGATCTGCCGTGGACTGAAGTGACAGTAAGGCCGGAAACGGCTTGGGGCAGGGGTGGGGGCTGCGGGCTGGTACGTGCAGGAGGCGCCATTGTGCTAGTTCGGAAGGATTCAGTCCTGTCCCCTGTTCGCCTACCTGCCGTTAGGAGGATTCCGTCCTGCGCCCTCGCCGAAGTACTGGCGAAGACGCTCTGAGCTGTGCTATTTATGACCAATTCAGTCGACAGTGCGCATGCGCGTACTTAGCGTGCGCGTTCACTACAACAACGTAGGCTGCTCCGAGCGCCCTCCGTAGTGGAGGCTTGCCGCTTTGATATCAGATCGATTATCATTATCATTCAGTTGAAGGGAACTACGTCGACTACGAAGATTTTCAATGACACGATTCCATGCAGCATTTATTTGGAAACCGCTATCTCGATTGATGAGAGTCTCACTGTCACGCAGTCTTATTTCCACAGCTTCATTAATAATTGAGCTTCAAAAGTTTGATGTGTGGCAGAATACTAAAAAAGTATAAAGTAAGAGTCATCTTTTGCCCTCCTCCTAAAATTTCATCGCTGTTGGGTTCTGTCAAAGACGATCTGGAGCTGCATAAAACAGGTGTTCACAGGATTCCGTGCGAGTGCAGCAAGTCATATATAGAAAAGACGACGCACATTGTGCAAGAGCACATTGTGGAACACCAGCGTCATACTTGGCTACTGCCCACCAAATCCGCAATTGCCGAAGTTTGTATTTCCACAGGTCATTCAATGAACAACAATGAAACGAAAACTGTGGCACACATCAAACTTTTGGAGCTCAATTATTAATGAAGCTATGGAAATAAGACTGTGTGACAGTGAGACTCTTATCAGTCGAGACAGCGGTTTCCAAATAAATGCTGCATGGAATCCTGTCATTGAAAAACTCCGTAGTCGGCGTAGTTCCCTGCAACTGAATGATAATGATAACCGATCTGATATCCAAGCGGCAAGCCTCCACCACGGAGGGCGCTCTCAGCAGCGTACGTAGTTGTAGTGAACGCGCACGCTAAGCACGCGCATGCGCAATGTCGGCTGAATTGGTCATAAGTAGCACAGCTCAGTGCGTCTTCGCCAGTACTTCGGCGGTACTCACCTGAAGATGGCCAGAAGACTTTGCGCCGAAATATAGTGGCAGACATCCGGCAGTTCGCCCAAGATTTTATGGAAAAATTCGGTTAAGAACTTTCGGAGATACAAGATTTGGAACATAACACTCAACGTGGCTCTATGAGGAGAGAGAAGGCGGACGAAATTGATGTAGAGAGAAGAGGGGGGGAGGGGACGAACAGGTAGAGAGTGATGATGAGTTGGATATTCGCACGCATTCACTCGTTAAACGACAGAGGTTCATTGCGACAACCGTTCCATAACCTTTTTTGTACTTTTTGTTCTATTTCACTTCCAGAAATGTATGGCCTAAAATGCATCGAACAGTAAGCTACCCGCTATCGAACCTGTTGATTACATTACGTACACATACCTTGACAAAGAGTGTCAGTTTAAACGACTATTACGAATTAAGCAAATGTTAATGTTCTATTTGAAAGCTATAGTACAACGTGTCAAAAAATCACACCTTTAAACCGTATGCTTTCTTCAAAATAGAGTGAGAAGCGCTATGAAACTGAAAACTCACTCAGAATGAAAATAAGGCATTTTACATCACAAGCAACGGGAAACATGCAAGAAAAAAAAGTGATAAAACTATGTGGGCTAGTCCTATATACGTCAACAGTTTTTACAGCGTCAAAATCGGAGAAGTGATTTTGCAGAACATCAGGAAGTTGTTCCTTTTTTATATTATTATCATGTTATATCAAGCACCGACCGAAAATCAATTAATTTTATAAAGTAAGTGCTATTACGTGCTTGTGTAGATCGTTTTTCTTCCTAGTATCTGTATGTATCAACTGTCAACTGAGCTATATATTATAAAGGGATACATTATTTACGAGAAATATCACTAAGAAATAAATATAGTGAGAAGGAATAGTTAATATACTCAGTTTCTTAAGAGGCTTCTACAGGATGTCCGTAAATTTACTCAAGAAATAATACATATTACACGCTTTAAGAGTTACCCCAAAATATTAAGCCATACGTTATGACATTATGGAATGAAAGCAAAGTATGTAAGCCTTATTATTTTTATGTCGCCTACATTTGCTAATACTCGAAGTACAAATACAGATTTGTTAAGGCATTTCTGAAATTCTATGGTATGCTCCTCCCAACTGAATTAATTATTAAGTTGTAATCCCAAAATTTAACTGTCAAACTCTTCTATCTGCTTTTCTTCATACTTTATGAACACGCTGGATGGAAACCCCTTACATGTTCTGAATTGCATGTAGTGAGTCTTTTAGAAGTTTAATGAGTCGGCTTTAAATTTATTAACGTTCATCAAAAAATCATTAGCATTTTTTTATAGAACTATGCTCGACATGCTATTTATTGTAACACTTTTATCATTTTCAAACATAACGAACTCTGCTTCAGGCAGTCTAACTGATGAGAGATCATTAATGTACACAAGAAAAAGCAGTGGTTCTAAGATGGCTCTTTGTCGGACACAACTAGAAAATTTTTTCTCCATCTGATGATGACTGATGGATTAATTCACTAGTCCCTTGCACTGACGCCCTCTGTTTTGCGACTTGAAGCATTTTGCAGCGTTGCCCACGACACCAGAGAATTCTAATATACTTAAAATGACTTGCTGCTTGTAATTTATCGTCTAATGATAGAAGTACATTCTCTTTGTAGTGTAAGCAGCCTTCTCGATGTCGGAACCTTTCAGAAATCCAAACTGTGTATTGGACAAAATGCCTCCTAGAGAGCACCAAACAAATGGAAATCACTAGGAGCTAAATCAGGATTGTAAGGAGGATGTTATGAACTGTATCAGTACTAACTTGAACCTTTTCGACTATCATTTCCATAGTCACACGGCGGTTGGCACGAGTAATGTCATCAATTCGAGTTTCATGTGAGAGAGCGGAAACTGCAACTGGTCGGCCAGAACGGTGTTCGTCAGTCACTGGATCGCGACCATTTTTGAGCTGTTCTACCCACTTGTAAAAATTTGCACGATTCATACAGCCTTCATCATAAACTTTAGACCTACAGTATAATAATTTATATTCCCTGGTTTCTCGCCTTCTGCAATTACAAAATGAATAACAAAACGTTGTTCAACTAATGTGTAACTTTCAATGGAACTCGACATCTTGAAATGTGTTTTTGAGGTTACAAACAAAACGATGTTCATACATCAGCAGATCAGGACTCATCTCAGTGATGCCAAGTTAAAGCCGTAGATGTGCCAAACTTACCCCACAAACAGTTTTTCCCCAGGTCAAATTCTTTCTTTAATTATCGAATGACCCTACTACAATCCTTAAACTCAGAAGTACGTTCCATTAACACATGTGTTCCAAATACACGGCGAGTCAATAGTAGCACAACACGTTTTTATTTCAAAAACTCTCCATGAACTGGAAAACCTTAACATCCCAGTAAGGTTTGGTTGAGGTGGTCTACCTTTTACGGTACGTACCGAACATGAGTGCCATCTTGAATCTAATTCAGTTCTTTGTAAATAATGCATGAAATAACATCAGTGTTTTCTTATAACCTTGTTCCTGTAAACAGATTTGACGTAGGAGCTATGGTTCAAAAGTTACAACAAGATCCCTCTTTCGCACACCCTACGTCGGTCAGTGATGAGGCAACTTCTCTTATGAGGCAAACTTTATTGGTCAGCCGACACAACCACAGATACTGGACTGACCAGGATCCATTCTGAATGAAATCTTCAGAGGTAGGTGAAGTAAACGTTACGTGTGATGTGGAATATCGAGTACCGGTGTAATTGGACCCCTTTTTATTAACCAGAACTTAGCTCAAAGCTACCTGGAAATGCTGAAAGAAGTGATGTTTGCCTCCAGATGTTCAAATGTTTGTAAAGCTTATGGAACTTAACTGCGGGATCATCAGTCGCTAAACTTACAAACCACTTATAAACTAGCTTATAGTAAAGACCGCACAAACATCCATGCCCTAGGGGGGATTCCAACCCACGACGGGAAACAGCCTCGCGCATCGGAGCATGGCGCCTCAATGCGCTCGGCCGCTCTGCCGCGGCGATGTTTGCCTTAGTTCTGAATTAAAACGGCAACTTTCCCTTTTACTTCAACACTAAGGAGCAGTTGTTCGTCAACGGTTAGATGATCAGTTTCCTGGTTACTGGATTGACCGACGTGGTTCTGTGGAATGGCCACCCTTGCCACCTGATCTCCCACCACTTGACTTTTATCTCTGGGGCCATTTAAAGCAAATCGAATATGTAGACAAAATAAGAAACTGACAGCATTCGAGAAACACATTGAAATAACGTGTGTCAGCTATTATGCGGAAATCGTTCTGCGAGCGCACGACGTTTGGATTAGGTGCCTTCAAATGTGCTTTGACCATGCAGGGCCCAATGTTGAACACATTACTTTTAGACACTTATATAAGAACAGTTGACTCAATACCTCAAAACAAAAATGTGTTGTTAACTATTGCGCTGCTACGTCGAATGTGTTTAGAGGTATGAAGGTGTCAAAAAAATACTGATATTATTTAATATATCACACAGTCCCGTTTCCAGGCAGTATAACTTGCGGAAACCGGTTACCGAAATAAAAATAAAAATATATAGCAATTTTGGCTATTGTTTTATATTATAAATCAATTTATCTGATCGTCCCCGAAAATAACAAACTTCTATGAATTCAAACTGATTCTAATCTCTTAACCCAATTATGGTTTGTTTAAGTGATAAAGTTAATTTCTGTTTTTAAAGAGTATCTCCGCCATTAGTTATTATGACTGTCATTTTTGCACCTTGACATTGTCTATTAAGATACATTGAAATTATTTTTAAAAGACAAAGAATCACATTTTCATGCTCGTGTTTATAAATTTGATTTTTGGAGGTTTTTCGCGAACAGAGAGAGGAGGTGTGCGTTTCTGGCAGAGAAAATGTAAATATTATCCGTAGCTAAAATATATTTTGTAGACTTGCGTGGAAACTCAGTGTATGTGTATCTCCAAACTTTCTTGATACGATTCTTGGAGGTCCTGTCTTCCATAGACCAGCCGTCTGCATTTGCATCTATTCTAGTTGACTTCGAAAAAAGAAACAAAAATATTCTTTGATTACACGACGTTGACTTTTTTTATTTATGTAAGGGACGCAGAGAATGTTTTTGAAAATAACACTCGTATTCTGTGAATCAGTTTTGTGTTACAGAGAGGTTTTACGTACTATTTATGTAACAAATTATCAGTTAAAAATGGTTGAAAACGCTACTGCATTTTCCATGTTAAAGAAAGGAAGAATTTATTTGCAGTTGGAAAATTTACACACGAACTTCATGTGTATATGTCCTAATTAACTGCCACGATTCAAATACACACACACACACACACACACACACACACACACACACACACTATTCCACAGAGTGTATCAAATACACTACAAACGATGACAATTAAAGATTTTTTATTACACACTTTCAACATTCGCGGTTTTATTACTGTACTTCAAGCGCCAGTTGTCAATAATAAAATATATTTTTGACAATGTACATACACAACTATTGTGTTTAACAGCTGTTGTGTTTAACGATGCTCCCTAGCAGCAGATAAGTTTTATGGTAGGTAGGAGGTTAGTTTTAATATAATGTTTGTATAGTCTATGGGACTTAACTACGGGGTCATCAGTCTCTAAACTTACAAACTACTTATGAACTAACTAAGACTAAGGACGGCACAAATATCCATGCCCGAGGGGGGGATTCGAACCCGCGACCGTAGTGGCCGTGCAGACCGTGACTGAAGCGCCTCAGTTCCAGCGGCCACCGCGGCCGGCGAGGTTAGTTTTATTGAAATACTTGTGGTATAGTCGTTTGTATATAGTGCCCTTATTATACTACGTTTCCTTGTTTTACAGACCTTGATAATGGGCTAATGTCGTCCCGAAACATGTCTTGTTGACATACATTTTTTTAATATTGACAACTGGTGCGTGAAGTAAAGTAAGAATTGTGAAACAGTTGTGGGACGGCGTCTAAACAGATGGTTCACGTTTTTCATAATATGTTCTATTACAATACAGAGTGAGCAACGCAATAGAAATAATTTTGGTACTGTCAATAATTTCTGAGACTTGACGCCTGGAACGACTATGTCTTGCATGCGCTGCCGCATTCCAGGTGGCTGATCGTCGTTTCAGTAGCAGACAGTAAAGGAAACTTCATGTTTCCTCTCCAGTTATTATCCGGTTGAGAAACGTCGGATCATCGTCCGCACAACTGAAGAGGTCAGCACAAATCGTCATGCTATCATCACGTTGGTCTTGTGACAGGATTCGTGGCACACTGTGCTCGGTAACACGACACAGGTTGAGGTCGTCCGTCAGAAAATTTGCGGCAATTACCGTGGCTGACCCCAACTGATGCCGCGAGATAGTCTACCGCTTTGGAGCGGTTAGCACGAGCATGCACTAGTGTCGCAGCTTCCTTGATCTCGCGTTCCGTTCGAACTGTTCGTGTCCCATCAGCACGCACACGTTCAAATGTTTGTAAATCTATCGGACCAAACTGCGTGGTCATCAGTCCGAAGCTTACAAACTACTTAAACCTAGGTAAACTAACCTAAGGACAAACACACACACCCATGCCCCAGGGAAGACTCGAACCTCCACGGCGAGCAACCGCGCGCTCCGCAGCGAGACGCTTTAGACCGCTCGGCTACTCCACCGCGGCAGCACGCACTCATCTCCAAAGTGTCCTTTCCTTGCACAGAACGTCGGTGTCACCAAAACACAACACTGCGGCTCTATGCATCCTCACCGTACACCTACTACATCATTGCAAACGTTTCGGCAGAGTTTTCGTTTAATTACTGGCTGAACTTGATGTTGACCGTTGTTCAAACTGTGACACATCAGGGTGCGACTGGCGCAATCAACAAACCGTCACAAAACGACCTTACGCCAGTTTCCAGTGCATGTGTTACAGCCAAAGTCCGAAATCGGCCAGAGCGGGAACTGGCCGGTATCTTGCAGGGACTAGCGACCAACTTCGAAAAAAGAAACAGAAATACTCTTTGATTACATGACACTGACTTTTTTATTTATGTAAGGAACGCAGAGAGTGTTTTTGAAAATAACACTCGTACTCTGTAAATCAGTATTCTGCGCCACCTAAACCCTTTCATAGGGCCCTCAAGCTGCCTGTCTCAGAACTCATCGACTGTACCCCGTAGTATTCATAACATGAAGACGTACTCCTGAAATTCCAAGAGTCTAAAACACGGTACTCATCGCTACAAACAAAATATTACGTCACTACCTCCGTGATGAAATCAGGGCGCATACTAAAGGTATATAGCACCTGCCCGGTGACTGGACTAGGAGATCGGCGGGTAATACGGATGCCTATCGCTGGCGGAGTACGCATGTGGGTGCCGTCGCAGATGTAGGTCTAGATGGGCCCCATTGCGCGGTGCCGCTCGCTAGAGACTGATCTCCTTGACTTTTACGTGTGAAGGGACGTTGCTGGTGTATGCGACGTAAGTTCCCAGAACGCACGTGCGTAGGCAGGGTGTCTCTGCTTGCACACGCTATTTGTGTAGGTACTGTAACGGGACTGCTTTTTGCATTCAGGGCCCCCACACATTCTTTTCGTAGGGTAAGGTGGTACAATTCCGATCATTTTGGACAAATGTTATTGGCACTGGAAATATGTTAAAAAAAGAGATAATTTTAACTATGGCACTTGTTCTTGGATGTTTAACGAATATGTAACACAAATACTAGACCATTAAAAATGTTGGTATAAACACACAAAAATGTTACACAAGTGTGAAAAATCGATCGAACATGTACCACACTAGGTACAATTATGATCACTTCCTCGTAAAATTTTGATCACTGGCTTCTTCCACATAAAAAGCACTTTTTCCCTTGGGCACCAACGCATACTTCATAAGGTAACAAACATTGCATAATATAGAATTTGCAATCGCGTGGAAACTAGATAATTTATAAGAGCGCGCTCGACGACGTTGCTCCACGTACCTCTTAACAGGAAAAAATTTATACCTCCGTAGCGCAAAGTGGTGTATTCTTGGAAAAGACAGGAGGAGCTGTAGAAACCTGCTACACTACAACGCCACAGAAAGGCATGTGCTACCAACACTACGAGACTGACAAATTATGTTGATCGGAATTGTACCTATATCGAATTTGTACCACATTACCCTATAACTACTGAAATTAACCGTGACAGGATGTAAGATACTTGCGGGTCGCCTCAGTTACCGGTTAATTCACAGTTTACGAATCTCTTTCTGTTCCAGCACTCATTCCGAAGTTTGTCACTCGGGTTAAAATTGATCCATTATACAGTGAAGTGACAAATGTCAGGATATAGTGATACGCACAGACGATCATGGCGGCAGAATCGTGTACAGAGGCTATACCAAATCGGTGGATTGACAGAGCTGTAATTTGTACTGTGATGATTCATCTGAAAAAGTTTTGGACGTGATTATGGCCGCGTTACGGAAATTGACAGACGTTGAACGCGGTATGGTAGTTGGAGCTAGACGCATGAGGCATTCCATTTCAGTATTTTAAAATGTCTGCGCATCAGCACTGTTATAAATACAGAAGTACTGTTATAAGTACAGTTGCAGGAACTGTGAAACTCAAGGAACACCTGGTAAAGACCCCGTGTTACGATGTCGAAATGTCGTGTTCGAAAGACGCGGTCCATCGCCACAACGTCCGACTACACGAGATGGCAACGAATCTCCGGGAATGTCTACAAACCAGTTGGAACCATGGTAAAAGTTAACTAAAACCAGAATTCGTGCAACTGGTTGGCTGATTTTATTCTTTTGCTGTGTTATTCAGTTTCGGAAATCTTTAGGGAATTCAATGTTCCCATTGAGTCAACAGTGTGCCGAGTTACCAATTTTCAGACTTTACTCGTAGCCACTAGTAAAGTGAAGTCGTATGTCATGAAAAGGTTTTCCCTATCCTTTGCGCCCACAGGCACCTTTCCTTCGCGAAGTGTAAGAACTGTGTGCTGTAGTGTCTATGGTAAGAGTAGGTGACTGTAATGGGTACGTGTGTAGTGTGGTGTTCGGGTTGGAGATGATGGGAGAAGGGAGAAACCCGGTGCCGGCACATAGCCTACTCCTCTCGAAAATCACCAAGGGGGCCGCCGAGCTTAACGTCCGCATCCGACGAACGGATCACCATCAAGTGTCCCATGTCCTCACTCCATGAGACACTGCGGAGAGGTTTGGAATTTAATCCAGGACATTGGTGCAAAGACTGGTGATCAAGGACTCTGAACCACCATCCCTCCTGTCCCCTCTGTCGAAAGTCAAAGGGGAAATTGTCAACAGCGCGTGACGTGCTCGAACGGTTAGCCATTCAAGCTCTGGCCACGCTCGACGGGGTTTAACTTACGTCAACTGGAGGAAAACGAGGTGTTCACGGCGACACGGCCGTTGATTGACATACCCACTAACAAAGCAGTAGCCGACGCCCTGCACTTAATGACCGAGACCAGCGCCAATTCCGCAAAGTTGGGTTAGGTTGTTTGGTTGGGATAGGGGGACTAAACTACTGAGGTTATCAGTCCCCCGTTGTGGAGGGGGAGGAATGGGAGATAGGAAAGGAGGGGAGGGGGGAGGAAATGCAGTCCGGGAAGTAAAGAAGGAAGGAAGACTACGTTAGCTCGGGGCCCAGTGCTCGCCACTCACATACTCACGAAAGAACCGTGAGACCCCTGGGGAGGGGGGGGGGGGGGTGGAGGTTCCGCAGAGTTTTGAGTGCTAATAGACAAGCAACACTGCGTGAAATCGATTTGTGACCTACGACGGAAAACTGCGGTGCAAACCGGCGTTAATGGTCTCTGGCAGCAGATGACCGACTGGAATGCTTGTGCTAACACCACGACATTGCCTGCAATGCCTCTCCTGAACTCTAGGCCATATCGGTTGGACTCTAGACGACGGGAAACTCGCTGGTTTGGTCGTATGAATTCCGGTTTCAATTTACAAGAGCTGTTTGTAAAGTTCGAGTGTTGTGCAGATCCCACAAAGCTATGGATGCAAAGCACTGTGCGACCTCTTGGTGGGTCCACAATGGTGTGGCTTTACACGTCCTGGACTGCCTCATCTCGGCCAGCTGAATCGATCATTAAATTGTTATGTTTGGTTTCTCGGGGAATATTTCCAGAGTTCACGTTACCAAACAACGATGGAATTTTTGGGTCTGTACCACGTACCGGGCCAAAAATGATCACTATTGTTTTGAATAATGTTCTGGACAGTTCCAACGAGCCGGCCGCAGTGGCCGAGCGGTCTGCGGCGCGTCAGTCACAGTCTGCACGACCGCTACGGTCGGGGGTTTGAATCCCCCCTCGGGCATGGATGTTTGTGTCGTCTTTAGTATAAGGTAGTTCGTAAGTAGTTTGTAAGTTTAGGGACTGATGACCCCGCAATTAAGTCCCTTAAGCCTAACAAACATTTGAAAATTTAGTTCCAACGAATAATTTTGTCACCAATATCACCCACACGAGTCCCAACAAACATTAATGGGATATCTAAAATGAAATTTCACTCTGCAGCGGAGTGTGCGCTCGTATGAAACATTCTGGCAGATTAAAATTGTTTGTCGGAACGGGATTCGAACCTGGGATCTTTGCCTTTCGCGGGCCAGCGCTCGACCGTCTGAGCTATCCCGGCACGCGTCACGGTTCGTCCTCATAACTTTACTTCCGTTAGTACCTCGCCTCTTACTATCTAAACTTCACAGAAGTTGTCCAGCGAAACTTGCAAGACTAGCACTCCTGGAAGAAAAGATATGGTGGAGACATGGCTTAGCCAGAGCCTAAGGGATGTTTCCAGAATGAAATTTCACTCTGCTGCGGAGAGTGCGCTTATATGATTAAACCTCTGTGAAGTTTAGAAAGTAGGAGGCGAGGTACTGGCAGAAGTCAAGTTGTGAGGACTGACCGAGAAGCGTGCCGAGATAGCTCAGACGGTAGAGCGCTTGTCCGCGAAAGGCAAAGGTCCCAGATTCGAATCCCGGTACTGGCACACAATATTAATCTGCCAGGAAGTTTCGTTGATGAGATATAATAGACACATCATTTCTCGTACAAAATGAAGCTCTGGAAACATTTATGGTCGGTTGTAGAGGTAAAATGGCTATCTTACCGCAGGTTACTTTCAGCAACTCGGTAAGTTCTTGGCTCGTCTAGGTATCCTACTTCACCGGAGGTCCGAAACGAAATTAATACGTTTTTCATGACTTTTCATGTAACCTATGTGTCAAATAAGTGCCGCGCGGGATTTGCCGAGCAGTTCTAGCGTCACGTCACGGATTGCGAGGTTGCTTCCTCTGGAGGTTCGGGTCCTCCCTTGGGCATGGGTGTGTGTTGTCCTTCGGTTAGTTTAAGTAGTTTCTAAGCTTATGGACTGATGACCACAGAAGTTAGATCCAGTACATTTAAAAACATTTTAATATTTTTTTCTCAACTCAGTTCGTTTCCTGGGGTAATGCGTCATTCTTCCTAGAACTTGTCTTATTGTACCTCTCCTCCAAAATAGCTGTTCTTTAAACTGTAATAAGGAGCAGTTTTACAGGTCTATTACTAAATAAGTCTATTCAGGTGATGGAGCATCTTCTGAGTAGGATAAAGGCTTATTGTAGCTTCGACCTCACAAAGATGCGGTAGATAACGAAAAGTCTATGCAGCTTCTTTAGCTTCATCGCTGGCTTAAAGAGCATAAGGTGCCATGTTTATCTTGCGTTCATCATACTTTACGACGCCTAGACAACTACATGCTACGTGTCTCGCAGCGTCCACTTATTAGTTTTCTAACTTCCGCATTCATCTCACTAAGCGAAAGTCAAAGAGAGTGAGAGAGAGAGAGAGAGGAAGAGAGAGAGAGAGAGAGAGAGAGAGAGAGAGAGAGAGAGAGAAAGATCGGTATTCAGAGGCTACTAAATTGTAATTGTTTTATAATTTTGTATTTGTATATCTCTTAAGTAACTCAGATTTTCACTTGTGGAAGGAAGTGAATTTCTATTCAGGAACCTCACCAAAGGCCTAAATTGCGACAGATAAAATGACCGAAATGCCACGTGCATCATAATTTCAAATCAAATGTTTGTAAACCTAAGGAACCTGTCATAAAAATCAAATGTTTGTTAAGCTTATGTGACTTAACTGCGGGTTCATCAGTACCTAAACTTACAAACTACTTATGAGTTACCTTATACTAAAGACAGCATAAACATCCATGCCCGAGGGAGGATTCGATCCCCGACGGGGAACGGCCTCGCACATCGGAGCATATCGCCTCCATGCGGACCTGCCATTGACAACAAATTTCTTTCTACATTGATCCTTATTGACATATAAACAGACATGCAACGGATCGCGTAGAAGTAGATGAAGCAAGAGACAATCAAATACCACTCCCCTATCGGAAAATAATTCAGATCATGGATTTATCTTATGATGAATTATCTAGTTATGAAGGCAACTAATGTATTTATACAGGACAAATGAATAAAAAACTAATTTATAATTTTGTTCCTGGTTTTGAAGAGTCGTGAGGTAAAAACTTCTCGTTCCTCATGACGAGTTTGCTGCTCTGTATTCATCTTCCGTATTAGTTTCTACTTCTTAATTTTTTGATTCACTTTATTCCCTTTCTTTTCCTCTTTCGTTGCTTCATTGGCAAGCATCTTCCCATCCTCAGTTGTACTGGACGTAAACAGATTGTTCATCAAGAACTGTGCATATTTCTTGGCGCTCTTTCTCCTGCAGCTGACGCTGACATAAAGGTCTCGCGCGTTCACTGTACGACATTCCGGCTCACACTAATGGGTTACACTCTCAGAGTAGCCTATTTATAAGAAGCATAATTTCATGGTTAAATATTTCCATTTTTCGTTCACATGATTAATGTCGTAGAGATGTTTTAAATAATTGGCGGTCTCACACAGAACAAGCGAAACCGGAAGAACTGTCATAGGCGTACTCAGAAAAAAATTACATTGCCCTAGGCGGAGCTTGTGAAGTACACGTGTTTGCCACTAGACTCTGACAGTGCCGCCTGTGTTGTCCATCTGTCTTGTTCTGCTGATCTGCAGTTATTGATAATGCTAGCGCTGTTTCGTTGTTTCATTTTTTATGACGGCAAGTTTAAGTGGACAACTTACAGCTGTCAATTTTTATTTTCTTCACGGTAAACATAGTTCTGAAACAGCTTACGAAGATAAGTGTGCGAGTGGTTTGCTCCATTTAAAAATGGCGACTTGTCGATTGATGACAAACCTTGTTCTCGACTGGCTGATTCGACTACAATATTGAACCTTATGTGCGCAGACCTCGACAGAAAATCGATCAACTGTCAGGGATTAGTGGATAATTTTGGAGTTCTCTTTAGCGAATTTTAAGGCAAGATTTGAGAATGAAAAGAGTTGCAGCAAAGTTTGTTCCTCGGGTTCTGACGGACTGACTGTGTCAGTTTAGTTAAAAATCAATGATTCGGCCGCCCCGTGTACCTTACCCGCCTGACCTGACTTATTTCTACGAATGAAAGGAGGCATAAAAAGACACGAGATTGACAACACGGACTAACGAGTAGTTTTCAGCCACCTCTGAAGATGACAACAAGAAATGTTTCAAAGAATGGAAGCACCGGTGGGCAAATGTATTAGTTATAATGGAGAAATTATGTGCTCACTGATCGATTGTATAACACATAAATAAAACAAACGTTAGTGTACAAAGAGTGTTATATCTCCGACTGAAGACCTTTGTAAATAACATTAGTTGTAATAGCGCATGTTGGATACCGGTGAAGTGGTGTTGAAACAATATATTATAGAGACCAACTGTAAAAATCGAGTGATGTAGTACCATCTTCTAAAGACAAAGCAACCTGTGAATAAGAAATTATTTATAAATACCGGTCATACAGTCACCGAGCGTACTGCGGCGCGCCAGTCACGGTCTGCACGGCCACTACGGTCGGGGGTTCGAATCCCCCCTCGGGAATGGATATTTGTGCCGTCCTTAGTATTAGCTAGTTTGTAAGTTTAGGGACTGATGACCCCGTAGTTAAGTCCCATAAGCTATACAAACATTTGAAGATTTTTGAACATACAGTCGCACTAAGTAACAGAAAAAATTCCAATAATTTTCAGACACAAATCGCGACTTAACGCATAAGTCGATTAAATCATGTTCCATCTTCCTACTACAGAACCAGCACCGTACATCACACATGAATTAAACTTTAAACACATACATCGTCGGGATGGACCTGAAAGGTTAATGAATAAAGCATTTCAAAATAAAGTGACTGGTTGCATTTTTCTTAAATTATATTTAACAAAATAACTCTTTCACTTTTTTTTTACTCCCCCCCCTCCTCGGTAATCAGGTCACGTGGTCAATGACGTCACGTTTTACGGTCGCTCAAGTTTTTCTAACTCCCAGATCATAGACATCTCAACCTTAATACAAAATTTGAGCAAGCAGCAGGTTTACCGACTGATAGACAGCCGTGGCCTGGTTCGCTAAGTTCCGGTGGACGCCTCGGCTGGGCAGTGAGTCTATTCTATTCCCAGGCCTCCGGGAAATCCATTGGCCACCGTCCTTCTCCGAAACGTCTCGCCACTGCGCCCAAGTGAGGATCAGCCCTGACGTGTTTGCTTTTCGCAACTAACGTAATTTGTCCCCAACAATAGCCTCCGTTACCCTTGAACCACGGGTATTTTCTCCGGCAATCTTCTGCGCCCCAGGATGAGGTAGTTTCGAGCAGAGAGCAACTGACACTTTATTTGTCTCCAAAATAGCTTTTCTCCCTCGTTTAGTGCTGTCATTTCCGAGCCATTTTCTTCTCCAACACTCAGCAATTAAGAAACCTATCTGGCGAAGTATTGAAATTTGCATTCATATCAACATTAAAGAAACATATCACCGTCCTCGTTACGACATCATTTGAAAAGCGTAGACAATTTTTTTGATTTACGACGATGTATTAAATTACTGCAATTATTTAGTTGCCACAGACTCCACAGCCGAGTGCTCTCGATTTAAAAATTTATAAATAAATAAATAAATAAACACAGGAAGTTTCTACACGACTATATTACTCATTCGTTACAATGACAAGTATCTTCGCTTATATGATTAAGCAGAACGTAGAACAGTAATATTAATCCTAAATTATAACAGTCATTTGTGTAAAGCATAGTGCTAAGTAAAAACGATCTGAAAGAAAACACAGTTAAACACGCTCCAATAACGAGTATGTAATTCGTACTAAATTTATTCATTTCTCATGGTGATAACGACTCGCTTTCTGTTGGTGGTTGTGAAGTTAATAACTATTTTCTAGCACACGATCTGAGGTGCCATGTGACGAATTTCGCAGCCGCTCCCGCCGTATATGCGAGTGCTCCTTCGAGGATGGGTGTATGTGTTGTCTTTGGTACAATTTAGTTGGACTTGGTGTAAGTAGTGTGTAAGTCTACGGAACAATGGCATTATTAGTTTGGTCCATTAGTTCTACAAAATTTAAACTTTTCGAACTATTTTTCTTCTACCGCAGTCTTTATCAAGTGCGAACGTACTAGCCGGCCGGCCGCGGTGGGCGAGGGGACTGCGACGCGCCAGTCACGGTCTGCACGGCCACTACGGTCGGGGGTTCGAATCCCCCCTCGGGCATGGATATTTGTGCCGTCCTTAGTATTAGCTAGTTCATAAGTAGTTGTAAGTTTAGGGACTGATAACCGCATAGTTAAGTCCCATAAGCTCTACAAACATTTGAACGTACTAGCCGTTAACATTAATATTTGCAAAGTACCCGTAACCTTCATGATTTCCGGAGGAGAACGTAAACTTTCTTGTAAATCAATCCTAGAATATTTCAAGCATTTCGATACATTGCACCTCCTGTCACTGAAGAAAAGCCAAACAAAAAACTGACACAAGAGTACGCTTAAATTAAGACTTTATGTAAGTGTGGTATTACAACAGTCCTTGCACTTTTAAATTTATTCACTTGCTCCTATGCTGATATTAAGATTATTGATGATGATGAAGCTGCTAAACAGCTGTCATCGGTGCCGCTGAGCTGAAAACATTCTCGCAGGTGGTATTTAATATCGTGAAACTTTTTCTTAAATCTCCCAACATCTCGCTAACTGAATCAGTTGTTTACTGGTAGGTTACCAACCATCTTTTTACCTGTGCTGATCTGGTAGGAAAATTATGTGTTCATTACTTCTTTTAATTTTTGTGTCGGAACTGCCTTTCAGCTCCGTCTTTTGAGCTATGAATGTGAAAAATAGGAAGTCATACTTTTAATGTGGACCCAAATAAAATTATAATTTATACAACATCTTTTTTTTAAAATAACAACTTCATTGGAATTAAGTTTTATTATATAATGTAACTGTTTGGGTGACAATAAGACAAAAACTGTTTTTATTACATACTATAATCCCAGATTTCACAAATTATATCACCACCACCGCCTTGCTGTCACATAATCATCAAACGATATGAATACGTAGTAACTCTTCAGTTATTAAATGTAGCAAGAGAAGTAGACACAGTGACGTGTCTTCTGCGGACCAGTCACTGTGGAACGTATTGTTATTGTAGAGTTTATGGCACTTAACTACGGGGTCATCAGTCCATAAACTTACAAACTACTTATGAACTAGCTAATACTAAGAACGGCACAAATATCCATGCCCGAAGAGGGATTCGAACCTCCGACCGTAGTGGCCGTGCAGACTGTGACTGACGCGACGCGGAACGCTCAGCCACCGCAGGCGGCGTAACGTATTCAAAACACCTCATGATCACTTACTATTAAGTCACTTGTGCGACTCGATTATGATCTATATGGCGTTAACTAATCATTTCGCATTTTGATACTCCAGTTTTTGAGGCAATATATATCAACTGTAAATTTTCTTTTGAGGTTCAAGTTGTGATGTGAGGTTTTGCTTGAAATTTCCGTACTTGAATTTTTCAAATATGATTCAACTACTGGTTGGCGTGATGCACGTATTCACAATTTCTGAGTATGCCTGAATGTACTTTATGTGGCGGTTCTTTAATACATTGCAGCAGTCGCTTGTAGACGATACGCAAAGATCACAGAACCATATTCAAGAGTGTTCACTCGCGCTTCCTGTTAACTGCGTGCGATAGGCCCAATACCTAGCATTCATATTTCATCTGAACGTGCCAAATAATGCAGTGCGAGTGAAGCAGAAGACGTAGTTCAGTTGGTAGAGTGTGGTTCTTCTACAAACACACGGCAAAACTTTTAGACGTGTCGGTGTTCTACACACAAGAAATTGGCGGATTTGAGCACTTATGACCTTTAATCTTGTACAGCGGATTCAACACCTTCAAGAAGGAAATGAAGATAGACGATTGGGATTTGGTCACAAACTATCTGAAAATCGTTGAATTATCACTTTTCTACTCTTTATTGATGAAGGCATATTCTCTTTTTACTGTATTAGTCAGCTCGTAATTCACATCGGTCATTTCACTGAAACAGACATGCCTTTCCAGAGACAGCATTTTCAAAATGTTTCGCTCTTAACATTTATTGCGCAACTGAGAACCAGACTGTTGGACATGCGTTACTGAATCGCCTTAAAGGGAACTGTTATCTAGATTTTCTTCAAAATTTTGCCTTCCAGTATTATTAGTTAGAAAGATGGTTATGTTTTCCAGAATGACGAGCCTCCTGTAAATTCCTTTGGTCAGGTGACACACGATCAAAATACAGCATTTCCCAGAAACAGATCACCAGGAATACTCTCGTTTGTTGGCTTACAAAGTCGCCCTACTTTATTCCTTTACATTTTAGTTTATGAAGAAGGTTGAAATGTGAAGTCTACGTAGAAAAATGAAACACAAGAATGGCATTGAGATTATGAATTTTGTTGTAACAAGATAATCTCGTAAAATTAACACGAACTACTGTAAATAAAATATGTATTTTTTGAGAATCACTTCTGAACTTTATCATTTACGTTAACGCCTTCTGTATACATTGGTTTGGGTTACATTCTAAAAGTTGTATCTATGCCATCAATAAAATTTGGACACATATTATATGGAATATTTATTTTCAATTAAACCATATTACCACCTCTGAAATATATTCAGTATTCTTCCGCATATAATTCATATACTAATGACTTTGTATATGTGTCGGTATGGTTTTAATTCTGTTGACATATTGGGTATTTTAGCTGGTAGATATAATTTTACCATGACAAGAGTCTTTAAAACAATGTCTTTGAAACTGTGGTTTGCGACCCCAGGTGGGTCGCAAATCCTTGCACGGGGAAAGTACTTGCACTTTCACCCACTTCCTTCTCACATCATCTCCAACACGAACACGACACTACACGACACGCACCCTATACAGTAACCTGCACCTAACACAAACATCTACATCTACATACTCCGCAATGCACCGTAAGGTGAGTGGCGGAGGGTACAATGTACCACTACTAGGAATTTCCTTTCCCATTCCACTCCCAAATAGAACGAGGAAGAAAAAGAGTGTCTATATGCCTCCTTACGAGCCCTAATTTCTCTTATCTTGTCTTTGTGATCTTTACGCGAAATGTAAGTAGGCGGCAGCAAGATCGTACTACACTCAGTTTCAAATTGCGGCCCTCTAAATTTCCTCAACAGACATTCACGAAAAGAACGTCGTCTTTCCTCCAGCGATCCACAATTGAGTTGCCGGAGCATTCCCGTGACACTCGCGCATTGGTCGAACCTACCAGTAACAAACCTAGTTGCTCGCCTCTGAACTGCTTCTATGTCTTCCTTTAAACTGATCTGCTGCGGGTCCCAAACACTTGAGCAACACTCAAGACGTGGTCGCACAAGCGTTTTATACGCGGTCTCCTTTACAGATTAAGTACATCTTCCCAAAATTCTCCCAATAAACCGAAGTCAGCTGTCCGCCTTACTCACAACTGCCCTTACATGTTCGTTCCATTTCATATCGCTCAACAATCTTACGCCTAGATATTGGAACGACGCGACTGCATCAATAAGCTCACTACTAATGCTGTATTCGAACATTTTGGTATTGTTTTTCCTACTCATGCGTATCACCTTACATTTTTCTACATTGAGAGCTAGCTGCCATTCTTCGCACCAACTAGAAATTTTGTCTAAGTTATCCTGTATGCTATTACAGTCAGTTAAAGACGACACCCTCCCATAGGGAGGGTATCAGAAAAGACTGGTATCACAAAGGACTGTTCACTCAGAATTTTGAGTGCTCGCCACTTTCTCCAACTTGTAGCCCGCGTAATGACTGATTACGACGCTACAATTACAGAGATTTTGGACACTCTTGAAAGTTACAGCTTTTCTTACTTTCCGTATACAGTTTGTAAATGGAACAAGTGGCGTGAAATTTGTCCTAGTGTACTACCTACCATCCGCCGCCATTTTACGGTCGGTCGCGTTGGAGTGGCCGAACGCTCTAAGGCGCCTTGCAGCTGAGCGGGCGATTGCTCGCCGTTGGAGGTTCGAGTCCTCCCTCGGGCGTGTGTGTGTGTGTGTGTGTGTGTGTGTGTGTGTGTGTGTGTGTGTGTGTGCGTGTGTGTGTGTTGCCCTTATCATAGGTTAGTTTAAGTAGTTTGTCAGCCTAGGGACTGATAACCGCAGCAGTTAAGTCCCTTACATTTACAAACATTTGAACATTTGAATTTTTTTATTTCACATTGTCTTGCTTAGTATTAATGAAGAAGTAGAATTCAAAACCATGTTGTACCTTGTTCAGTATGTAGCCGTCTTCAGACGACGGTAGAAGGGCATCGGAGTACAAAAACTGATGAAAACGATAAGCTTACAATGCCACGGAAGTTATCGTCTCTTTTATGAGATATTGTGCCGTTTAATTGGCTATAACTCCCGATATCCTTTCAGAACATTGCGAAATGCACCGGGATACACGTGCAGGAGCGATAAATCGAGAACTGAAAGCGACATTAAATCTCTCTTATCAGAGGAGAGCGTTAAATCTGCACTAAGAGGAATCAATATCTCCATTACGTTGCATCTTAAAGCAACGAGATTCGAATATGCCTCTATAAACTGACAGTTTCGGTTCGTGAAGTCGCTGTGAAATGTCAGCTATTTGGGGTTGATTACTCGATTAGAAGTTTCTGGGTTAACGACTGAGTCACAATTTCCCATTGCGCACAACTATTGTAGCTTCAGTAACCAACTATTACGGACGCAACATTAATATTGCTGTTCTCTTTCGATCGTTGTCGTATTGTAACAATGAAGATACTTTCCAATTAATACCTCATCCTTTTTTTTTAATACAAAATTTACATTAAGTCACAGAGAAATCATTTTACCAAGGGTGTAAATAGAATCGAAATAGCATTTACTTCCTGATAAGCTACAATAAAAAGTGACCTGTGAAAAAAATGTCCAAATGTTTATAAATCAACGGAACTTAGCTACTGTGGTTATCAGTCCCTGGCCTTACAAACTAATTAAACTAACCTGAGAACAACACAAACACACAAACGCACACACATGCACACACACATACATTCCCGAGAGAGGACTTGAACCTCCAACGAGGAGCAACCACGCACTCCGCAGCAAGGCGCCCTAGAACGCTCGGCCATTCAACAGCCGTAACAGTTATTCGTACGTAAATATGTCGTCGTTCCCCTACTTCAATCAAGGGCAGACGTAGTCTCTGCAAATAACTGGACTTGAAGTCCTTTCGCGCCATATGGCTAACACTGAATAAAATGTTAAGTCAAACAATAATTTCAAATGCAAATGTTTGTCAACTTATTGTACCAAATGCAATGGCCATCAGTCCCTATACTTACAGACTACTTAAAGTAACTTACAATAAGGACAACACACACACACATGCCAGAGGAAAGACTCGAACCTTCGGCGGAAATGGCTAGCGTAACAATAAAATAAACATTTGAATCAGACTCTCAAATATTTGTATAGAGAGATTTTAAAATTTCCTTTTAGAAACTAAATTCTGCAAGTTTCTGTATATTTTTTGTCCAGTTGATGCCCACAGCTAGAAGAAAATTGAAAAATTTCATATTATGTAACTGGCAATTGTTGCTAACGAAACACATCGTCATTGCCTTATTTTATCATCTAATCATTCTCAGCTATAATTCAATGATTTACAGCAACCTGTGTGGCAGCGTTGACACAGTGGCGTCACTGAGTCACTGCAGTATATAATAAATTTGAATACACAGTCAACAGTCAAAGATGCATCTACATAGTTCACCTTCGTACACTTTCATAGTGAAAGAAAGGGATATGATTATGGAAGTTTGCGAAGATTAATAAACTGCATAAAAACACTATTGATTGCATATTAAAATTTACGATTGACAGGATGACCCAAAACGACTGTGATATTATTACCACAGTAAGAACATTGCAATGCAAGTCACTGCAGATATTTTTATTACACCTGCTGGTGATCAGATGACAAACAGGGATTTAATAAGAATACTAGCTGTAAACCCGGCGTAGTGTGGGTACTTATTTATTCTAAACTCTCGTAGTCCACCTCCCTTCTCTCCCCTCTCTCTGAATCCACCTTTTCCTCTCCTCTCTCTCTGTTCGTTTCCACCTTTCCCTCTCTCGGCAAAGTTTTTCGCAAGGTACCCTCTGGCATAAACCACACAAACATTTATATACCCAGTGACCTTCCTCTTGGTTTAAAGGTCATGTGTGCAAAAATTAATCAAGATCGGAGCAAAACTATGCATTTTGTCAAAGTCCGTAAGTGAAGTATCCTCCACCATGCACCGAACGAAATTTTTCCAGACAGTGACGGTCCTCTTGTTTTTAAGTGTGCAAAATTTCATCAATATTGGAACAAAACTATAGATTTATATGCAATAGTAATACAAGGTCATTTTGAAAAACGCACTACGTTGTTCTCAAATTTTTCACTTTTATTTCATGCAACCCTTGGTCTAAGAATAACGAAAACAACAGAAAAAGGATCTGTGAAATCGGTCGAGCCGTTCTCGAGTTATGGCGCGGCCAGGTTATTTAGGGATCCATTTTTATGTCGCAAGCTAGCGTCCTTCAAGTACCGTATGAAACTTCAGGTAGACGGTAACCTTCCTCTTGTTTTGAACGTCAAGCGTACAAAATTTCATGAAGATTGGAATGAAACTGTACATTTCGTCAGTCTGTAGGAAAAGTACCCTCCGACATGCACCTTAATTCTGTCATATCGCAAAATGCTTTCTTATCTGACGTCTTCTACCTATAAACTACATACCGGCAAAAATACAGCTTCATAGGTGCAATAATTTCAGAGATTTCGTGTTTAGTCAGTGAGTGAGTGCGTGAGTGACCTTTCGCTTATATATAGAGAGAGATATCTCCTAAATTATGTGTCCCACAAAAACATTATTTATCAGGTTCGTAGAGTGGAATATTAAGAAACTGCCTGCGAAATGTGTTGTGAATGGAGTTGATAGTAAAGACGTAGTAAATTACGACCTCGTGCTTACTAGGGAGAATTTTCATGCATTTCATTGTCTTTGACGTGATAGCATCTGAACTATATGTCGTATTTCGAAGGTACATCCAGTGGTATATGTAAAATGTCTGCAAAATACGTCGCGAATAGAATTAGTCGAAAAGACGTAATACACCAAAACGTCATGCGTGATGAGGCGGTTTTTCATGAACCTAATTGTATATGGCTATATCTCATGAACTGTGAGTCGTACTATGATAAAATTTCGAACGTACGTTCAGTGGTATGTGTGTATGTTGTCTGCAACATTTCTCGCGAATACAATGAATAGTGTACTAGTAATAAATTGTAATGTCATGACAAATGCCGAAATTTTACTGCATGAACGCCGAAAAAGTAGTGTCAAACTTTTTTCCTTTCATCATAGTGCTGGGGTTGTCAGCGAGAAAAATTTTGCTAAAGGTTTGAAATTATGTTTAAAGTTTGTTTCAAGTCGCTAAGTGCTCTCCTACTCAAATAGTGGACTGATAAAGTCACACTATAACGTGCCGCAAGACGGGGAAGTTTTCATTGTTTATGACATCATATCTCCTGAACTATCGGCCCTACCGCTAAATCATTTCTTAGTTGACGTCTTCTACCTATGAACTACATTCTTGCCAAATTTCAGCTTCGTAGGTGAAGTAGTTTTCGAGATTCCGTGGTTAGTCAGTGCGTGAGTGAGTGAATGTATGTCCATTCGCTTTTATGTAGATAGGGATATCAGCAGACCGTGATGATTATGAAGTGTGATTTCTTTCCCCCATTTTCCTGCGCTTACATGATATGTTGAAAGAGCACAAAGGTTTAATGACTAAACATTAAATTGTTAACGGGGCTATCTCATCTCATGTAAAAAACAAAAACAAAACACAAAAAAACAAAAACGAATGCTTCGTGAACATTGGGGAGTGTATACTTAAAAATCAATGTACAAGAGGTCGTACGTTTGCTCAGATTGTCATTAAGAACTATGCAGATTGCTGAAACACTGAACAGAAATGAATAGTCAGATAAGAGATATTAAAGTGCTTCTCACTTCTAATTCTGTTCGAAATTCAGCTATTAAGGGGTGCCGTAGGTGGTTACAAGTAGTAAAATCAAATGTTCAAATGTTTGTAAATCTTAAGAGACTTAGTTACGGGGTCATCAGTCCCTAAGGCTTACAAACTAATTAAACTAAGTTATTTACAAAATTCGATCAGTTGTTAAGGCTTTTCACTTGTCCTGTTCGTGACGACACGTACGTGGCTAAATACAGTACGCAGCAATAGAAATCTTAATTCTACGCTGAAAACAAAACATGAAAACGGGACCGAAAGAACGAAGACGGCACCTAAAAGAAAAGAAAATGATCTTAGGATAATTGAACAAGAAATTGCTGAAATCATTTGTCTTGTCCTTCATTTTCATCATTTTATAGTGATTCACTATATACGCAGACCTGACTCTAATGCCTACACAAAAGAATTGAATAACACAGATGCTGAGAATTATGTTTCTATTAGGACCAGACATAAAATAAAAACGTGAGATCACGAATCTACTCTTAATTGCAGCTGGACGTTAGTCTCCATGTAAGTTACGCTCAGTGGCGATTGAAATACTTACTGTAATGACGGCCCATCTTTTTGATACAGCCTGCAACTCAGGTTATATGTTCATGGTGGGCTTACAAAAAATTCGATCTACCAATACTTTGTTATTGCTCATTTGTGTCGAATCCATACAACATAGAATTCTTTACGACCTTTTGTACTTTGCGTTGGGAGCTACCACTCCCCGATTTTCACGAAGCAATTAGGATTTTTCCATGAGGTAAATGTCTTAGTCATTTTAAGCTTTATGTTCTTTCAACATATGACGTTGCCTAGTGAAATTGAAGGCATGAGAATGATAAGTGAATAAAGACAAATTTAGTACTTCTGAGAAAATCAAGAGAAATTATTTTAATCATTTTGTTTCACAATTTAGTATTTTTCGTAGTCTCAGTAATGTGACCGATATCTTTCAACATTTTGTAACAATACAGTAAATATTATTTCAGCCTTAAGTGAGTTATTAACAGAAAATGTCGATGGACTTACCCATTTTTCATATTCAATGTAAGTTGTGAATTTTTTCCAGCACGAAATCATTGATATGTGAACTGAAACACCACTGAATTGAATTATTTAACTACATTTTGTTTTAATATGCATCAGATAATACTATGTAGTTTTATGGAAAAAATTAACAAATTAATTAGAAAATGTAACGCACATTAATTTACAAGGTAGCCTTTTCATTCATTCTTTTCATTATCCGCACCCAGTTTCTTAATACGTTCATACCACTGGTTATACAGTGGCACAAACTTTTCCAACTTCATAAAATCATCGACTTTCTTCTGGTTTACAAATCCAAATTAATTTCATTAGCATGCAGTCCTTTGTTCATAGCGACAAATTTCTGATTTTCAAACGTGCTGTGTGCTTCAGACACTGAAATACTATGTCCTGAATATACAAACATTCTATACTTGGATATTGTGAATGGTTGTTTATCATTTTTATAGACTTCTTAAACAATTCTGACTGATGAGCTCTGAAATCCTTAATGAGAGCTTGAAACATAAGTTCAAATTTTTTTGAGGCACTCCTTACTAGATAATACCAATCTTCTGGAATGAAGACATTTTCTTTCTCTTTAATTGAAAGTGGTTATCTATAGGTGGTAACTTTCAAAGCCCTCTAACGCCATCTGTGGGAGGTATTTTAGTACGATTCACTCACCAATAGATGGAGCATGCATTATAATTGTATTTTGTGCTAGTAACTCAAATTCACAAAAAATGGTCTTTATCCACTTGTCATTTCATGCCTTCAATTGGGAAAAAGAAATCACATTTTACAATCCTCAAAGACTTCTGGCAGGTATTCCTTACTAAACCGCGGTTTCAATCATCTTATATCTTCAGGTGTAGTAAAATCACATACAGGGACTTGGATGACAACGTTCTTACTAGAAGAGGTGGTGATGGAGAAGATCCAAAGGAGAGCAGCACGTTTCGTACAGGTACATTTAGTAAGCGTGAAAGCTGTACGGAGACAACTGGCAAACTACAGTGGCACAAGCTACAACAGAGACGTTCTGCATCGTGGTACAGGCTTATGCCAACGTTTGGAGAGTATACACTTCTTGAAGAGTCAGCCAGTACGTTGTTCTCTCGTACATATACCTCGCAGTAAGACCAAAAGAATAAAATTAGATATATTAGAGCTGCACAGAGTCTTACCGACAGTCATTTGGCCAATGACGTCACATATGACGTCAAACATAATCGAGAGATACTACTGTTTACCACAACATGGCGATATAAACACGTCTATGACTAATAGCAGTATATCAATCGAAATTAACGGGAGCAGCGCGTGAAATTGGGAGTTTTGGGCAGGGACATACTAAATTAAAAAGCCCAAAAAACTGCATTCACAATCCGAATATAGAACAAACCTGGTATCGATAACTAGATTAGTCCGATCTAATATTGTCGATACCACCCCTAAACTTCATTAAAAAATAACTTACCCATATCCCGAAACTAGATGTTACATACATAAATTGTCACATGGTATCGGCAGTTATATTTCACCTAAATAGGTCAACTCTACTTAACGATACCACCTCTTCAAAATACATTTAATGATTAGATAATGTTAAAGAAAGCTTACACTCGAAGTTGAAAGACCTGAAATGATCTATGTCGAACATACAATTGTAAATCGATTGAGTGTTTCTGAACCGAAGATTCGGGCGCTACGCGCCCTCACGTACAAAAATACTTCTTGTTCAACCCATACCTAACCTTCATAAGGTTACGCTACAGGTAACTTTTTTTGAAGTGAAAGTTAGGTTAGGTATATGTCAAAAAAGACCAAAACCTTGCAACCAAAAGGCTAATACAACGCCCCTTAGGTGTCGTCAAAAATAACACACACATGTAAACAGTGAGTATTGAAACGACGCGTGGAACGGAATGACGCAAAACATGACGTTATTGGTCAAAGCGGTATCGGAGACTATATTTGACCCAACCGGCGATACAACCCGTCGGCTTTGAGCAATGACGTCATATCTAACAAGATAGGCTACGTAGATATACCAACAAGCAAACCAAACACTATCAACGAATGTAAACATACGCGATAATATCTAATACTTATGTATTGTTGATAATAAATAATCTTATTATCCTCGTAATTTACAGTTTACAAAAGAATGTACCTCTGATCATAGGACTCAGTCCAAAAATCCAAAAATTTGCGCCATCGGCGCTCACTTGCGGGGGAAATAAATAAATAAATAAAAATAAAACCTTCCCTGTTAACCTATACTATCAGAGAGAAGCTACAGATCACTTTTCAAACTTTAAATCGTAATCTATAATCTGTTTGTAAACAACGTATCGTCTTTTACTCAGATTTGACATCATTGGTGATTTCTAGTGATTTCTATTCAACCTGCATGCTGAACCACAGATTTCTGAGCGTGTCAGCCAAAGATGTTCATATTCTGCTTCTTGACTAATTACAACATGACTCCTATGAAGTATTACAAGAAAACGAAAAGGAAATGTGTTTCGACACCATCCTCACGCGAGTCTATTACTTCGCATATTGAGCTAAATTTCAAATCCAGAAGTAATCTAACAATTTTTTGTCACGTACTAACTGATGGACATTTGTTTGACTAATTACAACATGGCGGACAATGAAAAGTAATGTGCAAAACATTTGAATGTGCAGGCACGCTACATTTCTATGCTCAGAAACCAGAGTTATACATCCAGGTTATATAGAGATCACTGGTCAAAGCCGACGGGTCGTATCGCGGAATTCAATTGACCAGAGTAACAAGTGGCGATGATACGCAGAATACAATACGGCAGACATTATGAGATCGCTTGCGGTGTATATTTGTTATAGTTTGTAAAGACAACGGTGAAGAAACTATCTTTTCACCTGCTGTCGCAAAGCGTCGTATAGGAGTAAAAGTAGCTGCGTTTCGCACATATCGTTCATGCGGCAACCTTTCTAAATCGTTAAGCGCAGCATGCGGCGACTGCGTACAAGCAGTAACTCCATTGCGAATCGGTAGTGATAAGCCGAGGTTACAACACAAGGCAGACGGCTCTGCTGTTTGAGACTCCAGTGACGAGCTCCTCGCCAGCTGCGAGCTGAATCGGTAGCAGCGGCCGCGGCCGGCTGAGCGCAGTTGCCTGGCAACCGGCCGATTCGGTCGGCATGTGGCTCACGCAGCGGCCGGCGGACAAACAGCTTTTGTGCGGCCACGGCGGCGCGTGCCGGCTGCGACGGTGACACCGCCGCGCCTGCTAACACACTGCCAGACTGGCTGGCTGGCAACGAGCACTTTCGGCTGCTATTGCTGCTGCCTCCGCAGGCCGAACGACGCCGCAAGCCACAGTGCTCGACCGCGAAATTGTTTCTCGGCGGCCATAACGAATCTATATAAAAGCGAAAGGACATTCATTCACACACTCACTCACTCACTCATTGACTAAACACGATATCTCAAAAACTACTTCACCTATAAAGCTGAAATTTGGCAGGAATGTAGTTTATACGTAAAAGACGTCAGCTAAGAAAGGATTTTGTGATAGGGCCGATAGTTCAGGAGATATGACGTCATAAACAATAAAAACTTCCCCATCTTGCAGCAAGTGACAGTGTGACTATTATCAGTCCACTATTTGAGAAATAGGGAGTTGTAACCAACTTTAAACATAATTTCAAACCTTTAGGAAAGTTTTTCTCGCTGACTACCCCAGCAAAATTATGAAAGGAAAAACGTTTGTCGTTTACTAATTTTACGGCGTTCATACTGTAAAATTACAGCATTTAGCATGACGTTACAATTTATTACTCGTACTCTATTCATTGTATTCGCGAGAAATGTTACAGACAGTATACAAACATACCACTGAATTGTATCATAATACGAGACTCAGTTCACGAGGTATGAAGTCATAAACAATGAAATGCGAGAAAAACTGCTGCATCACGCGACAATATTGCACATTTCCTCCTAAACCACTGCACCGATTTCAACCAAATTTAATACACATATTCCTTACCGTCAGATGACAGTTCCTGCAGGGTTAAGAATCACATACGACACATTGTTCAGGAGACATGACGTCATGAACAATAGGAATCGCAAAAAAACTGCCACATAATGCGATGAGACTGTATGAGAATGAGTGTACTTAGCGACTTGCAACCAACTTTAAACATAAATTCACACCTTTATTATATTGTTTTCACTGACCACCACAGTAAACTGATGAAAGGAAAAACGTTTCTCGGTTACTTCTTTCCCGTTGTTCATGCACTAAAACTACGGCATTCGGTACGACGCTACAATTTATAGTTTCTAAATTACAAACTGTAGCCGCAGGAAATGTTACAGACAGTATACACACATATAGGTGAATGTACCTTCGATATTGTACCACAGTACGACACGTAGTTCATGTGACATTATTACATAAACAGTAAGGTTAATGGAAAACCGCCCCCTCACGGACCACGTTTTAATCTATTACTCTTTTACTACTAACTGTATTCGCAACAGATTTTACAGACATATAGCAATTCCACAAATGAATATATACCTTAGAAATTGTACAACTCAAAAAATATGAGATGGTACGAATTTTATATATCATTTGTATTTTAATTACTGTCTTTCTTTGTTAAGGATACTGCACTTATAATTTTGTACGTTATACAAGACACCCTTATTTCTTAAATTTTTCCCATAAATGTAACATGCTTTTAGAAGAGAAATACATCCACAGAGAGATAGAGAAGGGATAGGAAAAGTACTAACTCCAGGCTGGAATAACTAATTAAATACTCGGGCAACGCCGGGTGTCCAGCTAATTGTAAACATATAGTAAAAAGGAGATTACAAACAATCAATGTCATTACATGCTGATAGACAAAAGTCTTTAAATTCTATATCAATAGCGTAAGTTTATTTGATCACGTTGTTTTCTATTTGACATGAAACCTAGGACGTTAGAGATGAACGAATCCAGAAAGTAGTGACTGTCGTATATATGGTCACTGTGGTACACAGAAATTTCTGTCGGTCCTGGAAACGTGGACGGATAGCCGAAAGTTACACGGCGACCGATCACTAAATGCAGCAAATCCTGGTCCGAGCCGCAGCTAGCCACAAATGTTCGTGTCGCCACTGGGTAGTACATCTATACCTTATACAGGAGTTGGAAATTCGTTATTGCGAGTAAACTTTCGATTTAAATTATTTCGACCACTGTAATTCGTCAACATCGTGGAATAGGAAGCACTGAAGTTGTGACGCCTCTTCCCATGTTTTCGGCACATCCGCGAGACCATCCGTTGTCCTCGTGCCTACAAGTGAGACGGTATACTTCGTTACGCAAAGTAATATTCGCTACATCACTATCGGTAAAGGAATCATTAAGTCAATTTGTATTGGTGGCTCTAGAAATACTTAAAGGTTATTTCGTCACAACTACTTTACCTCTTTGCCCTAGTTACAGACAAATCAGTTCTCTCAATGAAAAGCCTTCAAAACTGTTAGCTTAACAAACTGGTAAGCCTAAAAAATGGAGTGTGTCTATACGCATGCAGACTTGCCGCACCTCATATAATGGGCACTGAAGTCGTACTGACAAGAAATTAGTACACGTCTAATACATGTAAAAGTATTCACCCAACTTTAATTAGAATACCATAACGTATTGCTATGAAAGCTCTGCAGGCTCATAAATTCTATGTTACAAGTATTTACTTCTCAGTGCGAGACTACTTTTTAGAATTCCGAAAATACGCTGGGGGGGGGGGGGAGGCAGCAAAATGATGACCGGCACCGTGTGGCAGAAATCTACGCTACGCCACTGCTACCGAGAAACCCTAAAATGACATGAAGTGATGCTTAGTGTGAATTAACGAACAGTGTCGTCCCTAGATCACGTGAGAATTCCAGCTTAATGTTGAGAACATGCGCAGAATGCTGTCCTCACTCTAGAGATATTTCTACTCCATGGTTAACACAAGCAATATAGGACGGGTGGCGCGTTCGCGAAATACGTGCAGCATTGCCGTAATGAGTAACGTAGAAGTAGTTATCATCGGAGTAGCGCAGCAGCTAAAATCACTTAACAAGAACAAGTCTTCTGGTCCGGATTGTATACCCATTAGATTTCTATCTGATTATGCTGAAGCGATAGCTCCTTACTTAACAGTCATATACAACCGCTCTCTCATAGAAGGATCTGTACCAAAAGATTGGAAAGTTGCACAGGTCACAACTATATTGAAGAAAGGCAGTAGGAGTAACCCACTAAACTACAGGCCTATTTCATTGACGTCAATTTGCAGCAGGGTTTTGCAACATATCCTGTATTCAAATATTATGAATTATCTCGAACAGAACGATCTATTGACCCAAGGTCAACACGGATTTAGAAAATATCGTTCATGCGAAACACAACTAGCTCTTTATTCACACGAAGTGATGGGTGCTATCGACAAAGGTTCGCAAATCGATTCCGTATTTCTTGATTTCCAGAAAGCTTTTGACACCGTACCTCACAAAAGGCTTTTAATCAAATCGCGTGGTTATGGTATATCACCCCAAATTTGCGATTGGATAGGGGATTTCTTGTCAGAGACGACACAGTTCGTAGTAATCGATGGTAAGGCATCGACTAAAACAGAGGTGATATCGGGCGTTCCACAGGATAGTGTTATTGGTCCTCTGTTATTCCATATTTACATAAACGATTTAGGGGAAAATCTAAGTAGCTCTCTTAGGTTGTTTGCAGATGACGCCGTCATTTACCGTCTAGTAAAATCATCTGAAGATCAAAACCAACTGCAGAACGATCTGAATAAGATATCAGTATGGTGTAAAAATTGGCAATTGGCTCTAAATAATGAGAAGTGTGTAGTCGTCCACATGAGTACGAAAAGAAATCCGTTAAACTTTGTTTACAAGATAAATCAATCAAAAGTGAAGGCCGTAAACTCCACAAAATACCTAGGAATTACTACTACTTCAGACCTAAACTGGAAAGAACACGTAGATAATATCGTGGGAAAGGTGAACCAGAGACTTCGTTTTATTGGCAGAACCCTTAAAAGATAAAACAGAACTACTAAAGAAACTGCATACACTGCGCTTGTCCGTCCATTTTTGGAGTATTGCAGCCCAGTATGGGATCCTTATCAGGTGTGTTTGACGGATGACATCGAAAGAGTTCAAAGAAGGGCAGCTCGTTTCGTATTGTCACGATATAGGGGAGACATCGTTACGGAAATGATACAGGATCTGGGGTGGGAATCACTAAAACAACGGCGCTTATCGCTGCGGCATAGGCTACTTGCGAAACTCCAATCACCAACATTCTTCTCCGAATGCGAAAATATATTGTTGACTCCCACTTACATAGGTAGAAATGATCATCAGAATAAAATACGAGAAATCAGAGCTCGAACAGAGAGATTCAGGTGTTGTTTCTTCCCGCGCCCTATTCGAGAATGGAATGGGAGATAAATAGTATAATTGTGGTTCGATGAACCCTCTACCAGGCACTTAAATGTGATTTGCAGAGCATCCCACGTATATATAGATTGTCGCTTGATACACAAGTTGTTGTGATTTTACTGTAGCGGACGGTGTATGTTGAGATTTTATCTGCTTATTTTGCGAGTTTCTTTGCGGTGTTGCGAGTTAATGTTGAGAAGTTGAAGGCTGTCTGCGGATTAAGTGGTGTTCCGGGTTATACTTAAATGCATGTTAAAGAAGGAGTACAAAATATTCTTACCTGTCTAGTTATATCGTCTAGGTCTGGTTGCAGAGAAAATAAATCATTTTTAGATCTGTAATAGACTTAAGAGAGTTTCCAATATGAGCGAGAGTTAATTCCTAGCAAACACAGAGATCTGTTAATTTAGACAACATTGTTAAATGAGAGAAACAGCGATCTATTTGGTATGATTAATATTACAAAAAACAGTCTTGATCGCAAAAATTAAGTTTTTATTGGCCGGTTTCGACCTGATGTAAGTCATTTTCGGAACAAAATGTAGCCCCTGTGGCCAATGTTGGACTCGGCTGGGCGATCAAGACTGTTTTTCGTAATATTAAACAGAGATCTGTATCAAAATTGTTTTGTATGCGATTCACCTGTGGGTGAAGTACTTACTACGAAAGCAGACTTGTTTATCATTGGCGGTAAAGAAGTAGAAATTCCAAGAGAAAGATGGTCTTTAAAACCAGGAGCGGTTCCTACTTTATCTCCTAGTTTATCGAAATATCTACCGAAGGCGTTACACAAAAGAAAATTGCTTGTAAAACATTCGCGAAAGCGAAGCTGGGACTTGGAAGTTGCGATGTCAACCAGTGTTCCTTCCATCGCGGAAAATATATGCAACGAAAAGGTACTGGACGCAGAAGTAGTTTCGTTAAAGAGAAAATTAAAGCACAAAAAAGTTATACGAATACGGAATAAATTAAGAAGAGCTAATGCCGAAATCAGTATACTGCGAAAGCAGATCTCTGATGAATAGCGCAAGACGACTCACTCAGATTTCTTAGATCATTTAAACTCTGTAAGAAACTCATAGTTGATGTTATTTTAAAGAAATGCCATTTGAAAAAAATCAGGGAATGCGGTATGATAACGAGTTTCTTCTGGACAGCATATTCTTAAAGATTAAATCTCCTCGAGGATACAGACATTGTTTGAAACATATCTCCGAAATTTATTACAGCGTCGCAAATGCTCATATGGAGTTAATGCACGCTCTGTGGAAGTAATGAAAAATTATTTTCCGGATGAACAAGACGAAAACAAACGCATCGGTCTCCTGATGTTTGATGAAGAACTGTATTTGAACAACACTAAAATGAATGTTCATTTTCATCAGTTTAGGGGAATATAATCAAGTCGATAGTAAGGATAAACTTAGAAATCATGGTGTTGTATTTATGTTTGATCCTCTGCGGCATCTGTTAGAGGTTGTGGGTCTTGTACAGGAAATACACTACTCACCCAAAGAAAGGCGTCTGTAAGGTCCTTATGCAGATGGAAAACTCCGCATCCACAGATTAAGGGGTGACATATTTTTATGAGTGTGTAAATAACTCAGCTCACAGAAGTAATGAAATGATGGCCGTTAAATTCTGTGATGGACATCGTTCCTAAGCTAATTTTTCATTGCTGTGCATTAAATACTCTTTTTTCACAGGCATTAAACAGATACGGAAAAAGCTGAAGTGTTCTAAAACTGCCCAGAAACTATCGAAACTAGCAGACGACGTACTTTTCGTTTCATTGGGTCCATTTAATGGGTTTGTGAAATTTTGTGCTGCTTTTGACGTATAGAGGCATATTGCCATGGGTCACAAGCTTAGCCATTTTTGACATCTGGCGACGGAGCCGGTGAACTAGGAAAGTCTTCTGCTCGCTATGTTGTGACTATGAATGGTACACAGCGAATTACACCGAAGTCTCCGTAACAGAATATGACTGAATACGTGGTCCCCAGCATGGAAACCATGCATTTCCGGACATAAGTTCATTAGACCTTCTCTGTTCCTATCCTCTTCTCAATGAATCCCTAGAGTTTGTACACGATGGAAAAAAAGTCACCCTGTATAAGTTCAAACGTAAATATTCGTTTCTTAAAACTGTCAAATCTCCGAAAATTCTTCACAGATAGCGTCGAAGTTTTGGCACAATGTTGCATTTTATTACAGGAAGTACTAAACAAACTTCCTTTATGCCTATAATATTTTAAACACTAACATAGAATATTGTTGAAGTTCCTGATAGGGATTATGTTTCAATATTTAAGCTAATATGCCATATGAGGACAAAGCCGGCCGCGGTGGCCAAGAGGACTGCGGCGCTCCAGTCACGGTCTGCACGGCCACTACGGTCGGGGGTTCGAATCCCCCCCTCGGGCATGGATATTTGTGCCGTCCTTAGTATTAGCTAGTTCATAAGTACTTTGTAAGTTTAGGGACTGATGACCCCGCAGTCGAGTCCCATAAGCTATACAAACATGAAATAATAATAATAATTATTATTATGAAGGCAAGGAGTCGCCTTCGTGTTTCTGCCTCAGAGAAAGTTCATCAGTGGATGAAAGCTAATGGACCATTTCGGATTAACTTCTAATTACAGTGGAATGTAACTGTATATTATGACTCTTAATAAACTAACTTATCCTTTGCAAACGTAGGCTTCCGCGCTTGTTGTCACTATCAATAAAATTCTTCCGGGTATGAGGCCGCGTCGTCATTTTATAAACTATACCGACGTTTCGGCCACTGTTGCAGGCGGCCTTCGTCAGGGTCTGTCTGTCTGACAGTCAGACAAACCCTGATGAAGGCCGCCTGCAACAGTGGCCGAAACGTCCGTATAGTTTATAAAATGACGACGCGGCCTCATACCCGGAAGAATTTTATTGATAGTAACTTATCCTTTCCTTTAATTTAGAAATAAAAATAAAAAACATGACAAAAAAATCTTATCACTTGTCGGTACTGTCATAGCGCTGCAGTGTTCCGTGTTCTCAAGGGAGCACGTTTCCGGCTCACTTGGCCTCGTTTACAACGCACGTATACTGTTACAAATGTTGGCTGCTCGCGAGACACATCGCAGCCCCACCGTGTGTCGATGGCTGCTCGTCCACGTCCCCTTCCCCACAGATCGGTGTCAGCAGGGCGGCAGATCGCACGGAGGGGTTGCGCCAGGGGCTCGTTAACAATGAACTGGCTGGGGGAGCCGCCGGACTGGGGCACTGGTGGCGCAGCCAGCCCTGACTCACTGGCGCGCTGACAAAGGCCGAGCTGCAATTGGTGCACCAGTTACGCCGCAACGCCCCTTCACTGCCTGCACGGCGTTGCCATGACACCTCCATATTTATATTAGGCATCCAACGTGGCTGCCTTTATTTGCCTCTGGCAACTTTGACTTTGATATTTTACTTGCTAAATTTAGTGGAATAAATTTCTTTACGGGTGCAGTGCAGTTTCGACCATACCTGACATCGCACCAACAATGTGTCATGCCCGTCACCACAGAGTTATCTACACTTACAAGATGTACGCGGCGCGTCCAGAAAGTAAGTTCCGTTTGGTAATAAAATGAAATTGTACACCGATATAGAAGAAATTTTTATTGCACAAAATTCTACAACTCTTAAACTACTATTCCATATAACTGCCGAAATTTTGCAGGCATTTGTCATAGCGTGGCACCAGGTTTTGTATATCTTCTTCATAGAAATCTGCCACCTGTGTATTCAACCAGTTGGAAACAGTTTCTGTGGTGTCGCAGAAGTCTTAAGTGCGCGCCACCTACTTTCGCCGCGCGCCGCCATGCACGCACGGCGCGGCGTTCTTACGACGTCAGCCACGAGCGCCCTCTGCGATAACTCCGCTCGTGGCCACCACTGAACGACATCGTTCACTTGGGACTGAGATAGGAACCAGTTAACACTTCGGAATCAAATAGGCAGCAGTTAAGACTTGGCTATCAGATAGGCACTAGTAATCATCAGTAGGCAGGCCTCTATCTAATCTATGTATCAGCATTCTGCAGTCAAGAACTATGTACAGTCTCGATTACTAAGTCTCGATGAAATATATATCTCGTTCTAATTTCCAGTTTCTGCTGTCCCACTGGCTGCTCACCTCCGTGCCTGCACAAGTGTGCATCCTTTATTCCTGTGTCGGTATCTTTTTACTCGGCCACCGACACCTACGACAACGAGACACAAAAGTGGCGACGAGACTGGGACACAAAAGTTTCTTTCAGCTCGTCGTCCATAGCCAGTGCACTAATTGTATACCTACGGTTTTCCTGGACCTTGTCATCAATCGCGTGAACCAGTTCTTCTGTAACCAAAGGTGGACGCCCACTTCGTTCTTCATCGTGCATATCACTACGCCCGCCATTGAACTGTCGGACCCATCTTCTCACCATCAAATCACTCATCGCATTTGGTCCGTAAACATCGCAAATTTGCCGATAAATTTCACTTGGTTTCACTTTCCTCGCATTCAGAAACCGAACCACCGTCCTGATTTCACAGGCGTGGGATTTTCAATCAACGCCGACATTTCAAACAAGCACAACAAAGCGTACGTAACTGACAGCGATCTCCAAATGGCACTCGTTCTTCACCTTGATACACGTCGTCTACAGCGCATGTACGGAACTGCAATCGCAGCGCTGCAGCGGAGATAAATTGAAACGAAACTTACTTTCTGGACGCTCCTCGTAATAACGGAAAGTCCAGGTTGGAATTAATAATATAGTAATAAGGACAGTTTACAACTCACCGCAAAGACATGGCGACGAGCTGCGACAGGCACATGCAAAAGCCACACACATACAACACTTCCAGCTATCGGCCATGGCCTTCTTCAGAAAATAGAACATTCACACAATCGCACAGGCACACAACACAGTCATACAACCGTCACCCATGGTGTTGTGTGCCTATGTGATTGCGTGAATGTTCTGTTTTCTGAAGAAGGCCATGGCCGATAGCTGAAAGTGTTGTATGTATGTGTCTTTTGTATGTACATTTACATGAGTTACTCTAAAAATCACATCTTAACAAGGAGACCTTCGGGTCTCGGAAATTCAATTCGGGATGAACATTGCATGTCAGTAGTATACTTCAACGGTATCCACTCATAAAATTCCAACAAAAGGGCTGTAAAGTTTATGTGCTATGCATATACAGGGTAACTCATCTAACATTACAATTGGAAATATTTCCTAAACCACAACAAATACTGAACAACTAATTCCACAGACCGAAAGTGAGTAAAAGGGCTGGTGAAACTGGGTAATACAAGACTTTAAACATTGAGTATTAATTGAGTATTAATTTTAACACAAACGTATGTTTTATAATGGAAAGTTCTCATTATTTTAGCACAATTGAAAATAAAATAAATTCTTAATCAATCTCGTTTGTTGCATTGCAAAATACTAAGTACATTCAGAGTTATGGTAACCTAAAGTAGAAGCTTGAGTAACTCCTGAACCGAATTACTTAAGGACCTAATTACTTAAGGGTACAAAAAGAACAGTGATGTAACGCAGGTAAAGAAGATATTTGAACAGCGCACAACGTCCACATGCTAACATTTTTATTAGTTTTTATCTCTGAAGAAAATGTAAATTAATATGAGAATTTAGTTAAACTTTCAAATTTGTTTTTTGTTTTCAATTACAGTATGTAAAAGGGTGTGTCCTGATATTTCAGGCCAATAAATATTCAAAGTAGTGATCATCATTTGCTGCCCACATTTACAATAAACCGCGTGATGAATGTCTTACACGAAGCAGTGCATGTGGCGTAATGGTGACACAAGCTGCATCAATACGATATTTCAAATCTTTCGGGGTTGTAGACACATCACATTACAGTTCTCCTTCAACGTACCTAGCAGAAAGGAGTCTAAAGTTGTAAGATAAAGAGAACGGGCTGACTAATTCAGGCGTCCTCCACGTCGTATGAAACGCCCGCTCAAACATTCTGTCAACTTCTACACTACATATTGTACCTGCAGGAAATTTTACACACCGTATAGACACATATAGTTGGATGTACTTTCTAAATTGTATCACAGTACGGCACGTAGTTCATGAGAAACGAGCACATAAACAGTAACATTCGTGGAAAACCTCCCCATCACGCACCAAGTTTTAATCTATTACTTCTTTACTATTAATTATATTCGCAACAGATTTTTCAGACAAACAGCACTTATACAAATGAATATATACTTGAAAAAATATACAATTGTATAACATATAACTTAGTAAATATGAGATCATATATACTGCGATTGGTAAAAACTTTGCACATCAGGCATCACGTTTTATTACATTTCTTATTTACTGCTAAGACACTCCTGTATTTTGGTGAGCTTAAGAAAATTCTTGAAAGATGACAGTGCTGTTGAAAACTTTGAAGCAATTTTGAGCTGTGAAGCACATACCGCTGTAGAAAGAAGCAATAGTTATCTATAGAGCTACAAGGAAAGGAAGAGAATGAAAGAGTACATGCGACGAATACCCATTATTTCCGACAGATCTGGCTTTTGACTTTAAGAGAATGCAGTTTGCAGTGGGACTTGCATTTTCTATTATGATTAGTAAATCACAGGGCAATCAATCTAATCAATACTGTGGAGTGTACTTGAAATCTACATGTTTCTCACACGGACAACTTTATATCGCTTGCTCAGGCATGGGCTCACCGCAGAAAATATTCATTTTATACCTTGGACAAGTCATAAGAAATAATGTTTATAGTCAGGAAGGAAGGAAGGGGAAGGAAGGAAAGTTTCTAACGCTCCGTCGACAACGTGGTCATTAGAGGCGGAGCTTACGCTCGAATTGTTTGGGTAAGGATGGGAAACGAAATCGTAATTTGAAGTTTTTGTGTATACTATGCTTACAAGTATAGTGTAGTACAGCAAATCTCCAAGAGTACAATACGAACTTTCATGGGGTTTCATAGGTCAACTGAGAGTACCTTGAGGCAACATATAATCTTCATTTCATCAAAATCGGATCAGGGAAAGAAAAGATACCGTAATTTCTAGTTGCTGGCGTATGCTACGCTTGAATTGCAGTGTAGTATAGCAAAGATCCGATAGAGGCGCTGTTACTTACATAGTAAACCAAATAACTAATAAATGGTGATACTGTGTTTTTTTTATTCACATAACTAAGGTGTAATACTGTGAAACAAGGGCTACGATTGTCCTTACGGCAATGGTGTAGTGTATTGATGTGGGCAATGGCCTTCGAATCCTTTTTGAAAAATCAGTCACGTGCAATGAGGGGAATAATTTTTTGTGTTGGTAATGAAAAATTAATTAATTTTGTTCCGATCAATAAATCAATGATCCACTTAAAGCGAATATTTTGTTGACAACGTTAACATACTAAACATAAAAAAAATAATTTTTGTATTAGTTGTATCCCGTATGCCATGCAATGCCATGAAAAGAAAAAAAGTGCGTCTTTTCGCGGGTATCATTTGAATTTAAAACATAACAACGTACTTTCGCATGTATCGATGTTTTCATTTACTAAGAATGCCTACAAAACGGTGTAGTACAGTACAGAACAAAGGGTCTGTTAGTTACCTAGTGCACCAAAGAAATAATAGTTGGCGCTGCTGCATTTTTAATTTTTTAATTTCTTTTCGATGGTTATGCCATAGAACAGCAACGCACCATTAAAGGTGCTGTTGTTTTTGTAGTGCTGCAGAGAAACAATACATGATCGTGTTGTGTGTATTGCTTCAGTAACAGAAGTATTTTGAATTAAGAGTCGCAAGCTTCTCTCTGCAAATATAAACCAACATTTAGCAGCGAGTTGCTGATTACACTTCGTATATTCACAGCTTAACGACATTTCTTTGCTTCTTTTGACAGGGACCATTTGAATATAAAACATAACGGTATTCCTTCGCTCCAATTTACATAAGATTTCTTTCTAAGGAAAATCTAATTTATATAGTTCCCTTTCTGATTTCGGTGTATTCTCATTATATTTTGAGTGCGTTCTATTTAGGAATGCCTCGAAAACGCCATAGTACAGGAAAGGACAAAGTGGGGGACGTTAGTTCCATAGTACACCAAATAACTAATTATGGCGTTGTTGCGTTTTTTTTTTCATTCTCATATCTATGGCATAATAGACTACAAGAAGGCGTAAAATTTTACTTACGGCGGCCGCGTAGCGCGCTGATTTTGGCTATGGTCGTTAGGTGCTTTTTCAAAAATCAGTCACGTAGAATGAGGGGAAAAATTCTTTATGTTTACGATAAAATAAATAATCTATATTGTTCTGTCAGTAAATTAATCATCCTCCTAAAGCGAAAAGTTCGTTGCCAACGATAGCAAACTAAACTGCTGCCACTGCAAGTGAAACTTAATCAAGGTAGGATACAAAAACATTTTTCTTCCTAGCTGTATCCCATATGCCTTGCAATGTCATGGAATGAAAAGAAGTGCAACTTTTGATGGATGTAACCACTAAATTGTATATAGAGTAGAAATATCTATGGAGTGAACATTGCGTTCTGTGCGTCTTCTCAACATTAAGCTGGACTTAGCACGTGTTATTGAAACAAATCCACTCTTTCCATACATTTGCTATTACGATTGGTTTATACCGCATTGTCTGCAAAGAAGCCCCACCTCCTTTTCGCAGAGCAACCACATAACATGAAATAATATGTAAATCGGTGTGTTACAGAAGTAACAAGAAAGTTGAGGAAGCGTCGCTAAAAGGGTCATTTACATATATCGTCTTAACCGAACAAGAAGAGACCAAGATAAACTCAGCGATTAGTAAATTTTTCCCAATATCATGTGGCATTTTCACCTTAATGTTGAGGACACAAAATCTGTTCTGTATATCTGAATGCTCATTCCAGAGATATTTCTGCTCTCTGCCTGCCCCTAGAGATAATATACACACGCGAGCGACAAACTCCTCAGAAACCTCTCTGCTTTCATAATTGTTCGGTACAATATGGTGATTAAAATTTGCAATTATTTACTTTTAGTGCGGACTACATAAAGATAGAGAAAGACGTATTCTTTGGCAGAGATAATTGCATTTAGTTATAATCCGACTTCTGAATATAAAGTTCTACTACACAAGGTCGATTTCAACTTCGTGCTTTACGAAGTAATCACTGCAAGACGTGGGGACATGTATTAGTTTAAACTGTGGCCGATGCTGTTAATACAGTCGAGGCAATTCACTATAAATACTATAATTAATGGAAAGTTCTATACAGACGATCAACTGACGTCATTCCTTCAACTATTACCCAGACTTACTTTATTGCACACTGACACCACCATGACATCTTATTTAAACAGCCATGAACTGCTCTGTTAATTTAATTACCAGACTTTCAGAATTCGTCGAATTTTCTATAATAGGGAGCACTGCATACAGAATAACTACATTTTCCCCAGTGCAACCGTGCAACATACTAATACTTCAGTATACACTTATTGTGAGAGATAAACAGTATAGTACTACACTATATAACCAATACAAGGCACTGTTATTATTATTATTATTATTATGACTAAATGTTCAAATGTTTGTTAAGCTTAATGGACTTAACTGTGGGGTCATCAGTCCCTAAACTTACAAACTACTTATGAACTACCTTACACTAAAGACGACACAAACATCCATGCCCGAAGGGGGATTCGAATCCCCGACCGTAGCGGCCGTGCAGACTAACTGGCGCGCCGCAGATCGCTCGGCCAAAGCGGCCGGCTATTATTACTATTTCTCATCTCAAGCATAGAAGTATTTTCAGAAGTTTACGCCAAACAGACAATTACACACCGCAGTCTTAACTTTATGAACACAACCTAACATAGAATTTACATCGTCCCAGAGTAAGAACTTTAATTTCACTTTTTGTATGAAAAACGTTATGAACAATCATCGTTTTCGACAATGACTTCTACTTAAATTTGTCATCTTGGCTACGAAAACTGAGTTTATTGACAGAGGGATCCAACAAGGATTCTGTTTTTGCCGGAACCCTAAAAACCATGATATACACAGGTCCCTCTTTAACAACCGTTGCGGGGCACGGTCATATAAGCTAGTAATGTATGTAAAAAGGAATAGATAATTAAACATGAAATGGGGAGCATGAAATTATGAAGCAGAGGTTTGATACTTTAAATCATTATCTATTCAATTAAATAAACAAGCAAATAAATGTGGAGAGACCAAATTAAGCACAATAAAATACAGACCTTCTACAAAAGTAAATTAAATCATAAAGTTACTGCCCGTAAAATATTGTTTCTGCCCTTTATGAATATGGAAGTAACGTGGGAGGAAATTTACAAATACACAGTGGATAAGGGAAAGCACATTCATTCACTCACAAACAGGTGCATAATCCTTGCGACATATAACTCATTAGGCAACACTTGATAGCAGCGGCGAAACGAAGCGTCGAAGGCATTTTCACGAGATGGCGGCTGTCTTCAAGCACGATTAAAATCACACTATGCACCAAACAAACTCATGTGCAGGGAGGCAGCGGCATACTATCCTTAAGTACTACATGGTGTGAAACCAAGGTGAATTACATAGAATTTACAAAAAGAAATTAATTTAGAATAAGCAAGTAAAGCACATGCGAGTATTCATATAGAAGAAAGCTAGTATCAATAAAGGCATGGCTGAAGACCAAAATAATGACCGTTACGAAAGCACATTGTGTAATCGGTCAAACCAAAATAGGAAAGACAGTATCAACTCAGAAAACCTGAGAAAATTTTAGCATACTCGTGGATACAGACATGACGCGAAAATGTTAATTAAAAACTTCAAGGAAATTCAAACATACTAAGTTTACACAAAGGCTGGAGGCCATACATGTGTATTCTAAGTTGAGGAAACCGGACACAAAATCATCAGCAGAATGAAAATGCAGATACTAAATTTACACAGAATTACTCCTGTGAATGACACGAGGTCGCTGACGTCTGTGTAGAATCACATAGTGTTTCGGTTTGTACTTCAGTTTAGTTATAGAAACGAATAATACAGCAGAAAGTCACAATTTGCAACCTGTTATTAGTGATCGTGGTAATACACATCTGATCTGTGACGGTTATAAATCCAACACAGAAGAGTTGTAGCAACGGAAGAACGTGGCTGGCGATGCTGCGGTAAACGTTCGAGGTGTGCAATTATTTACAGTGATCAGCGAACACACATTTTCGCGTTTGGAAGGCACTCGTATCCATGCACCTGTTCCAGAAGACTTGTTAAACAGGAGAATGATATCTAATTCTCTAAAAACAAAAGGCGGCGCTTTGGTTGAAAGACCGTCAATGGTATATGCAATGCAGCTGATGCCAATCCAACAACCTTGAACACATGAAAGGGCGTAAGCTTTATTCGTAACAATATTAATCGCAATCGTCTAAAGCGTATGCCGAAATGGTCGAAATCGGTGATGGATGTACAGATGGCAACTACAAAAGGAGAAGACTTTGTTCTTCATAATGACATGGAAAGATCCGCTTCATTCTAGAAAATTTTGATATAATATTTTGTAGAAAATTCTTGATATATCTCTGTTTCGCACTCTCACATGAAACACCACTGAAGAGGTTTTACACGCTGGGTGTGAACACAGTGTATAAGAATACGTTCTTTTGTCACTCGCACTCGCATATTTCCACCGACCACTACAAATTCCCTTACTAACAGCACGAGACCAAACGATATCGATCGATCACCACAACCGCGATTGGGTGGCGGTGGGTGGTCATTATTCGACATTTTTAACCAAAGAGGCTCGTGGCTGCATTACATCTTTGGGCTTATCTATTTAGATTCTCAAGATGTTTCTGATGTTTTAGCTGATTTGGTCAGCATACAACCACAAGACGACAACATTACAAAATTTTCGGATTACATAACTGAAAACTACACTGTTGAAGAAGAAGCAGTCTTTCTTCCAAACGTTTGGGCAGCAGATTGCGCTTCCTTGCGAAAGCTTTCATTTCCGATGCAAAGCTTCATGTGAATCTCCTCACCGATACATCTTTCAGTTTGTTAAAAGTCGGAAGCATGGAAAAACTGATATATAAAAATCAAATCAACAAACAATAATATCACCATCCAAACGGACTCAAAATCCAGGAAGTGGCACGCTTTCCTGCAACAGAAATTAAAATTACTAAGGAATGGTGAAATTCGCAAATTAGATTTTGTAAATTGCGTTTCGTACCAAGCAGCCGTCAGCAGAATATGAGCAAAACTAAATGCATTTGTTTTCTGCAAATATTTTTGTATGTCGAATTTGTAATAAAATCTTTGTAATTGTATATAATTTGTTTGTTTTCTTTATCATCTTCCTTGGCACAGTATTGACATTTTTTCTTAAGAACTTTACAAATAGGGGCAGAGGTTGCGCACTTGGTAAGTTTGGATTTGGAAGCATTTCGCAAGATTGTGCAGTCGGTCTGCCAGAAGCAGGTAGGAGTTGCCGAATTGCCCAGTTCGTGCGTGCCACTCAAGGGGCACTTTCGGAACAGTTGCCCAGTTCGAGTCTTCCCTTTAACACCAACAGGTATAAGTTGCCAATTCGTCGAGCCAGCAGGAGGGGGGAGGGGGGGGGGAAAGGGCACCGAAACATCGGAGCAGGGAGGGACGGGGGATCCAGCAGAGAAAGAAGCAAACCCCAGTCATCTAAAAGCACCAGCCGCCACTGAATTCCATAATGACCAATGAAGGGCGCCATGAACTTTCAAGTCATTTTCAGCCTGGTGTCCAGATACCTGTGACCACATAGTGTAACACCTCTCTGGAAAAATTTTCAGCATTACATTTGTAGAGTGTACGCTACTTGGCGGGGCCACGGACATCGACGCGGCGTCTCGCAGCGAGGCCGTCGCTGGCGGCAGACGGCAGACGGCAGACAGGTACAAACGTCGCGGCATTCCTGGCGTAATAAGACGGCGCGCGACGGGCGATCGCTCAGCACCCGTGGGGCCCGGCGGGCGCATATTTCACCCGCCGCGGCTGCCGGCCTATACTATATAGCAGCGAGGCCGAGGCCGAGGAGCGCGGCGCAACCCTGCAGGCCGGCCAGGGCTGTCGACATAAATCCTTCAGCCCTAAACGCTGACGCCGACAGCCGGCCACTGACCGTGCTCCAACAGAAACGAAGAATGCGCGCCACTAAGTTTATTCATTAACCGCTCCGTTATTATGACACGTTCGAATCTGCAAGCAAAGGTTTCGGGGCAGTCAGTGTCTTGGAAGGAGAACCGAAGATTAATCTCAACAAAAGCGAAACGGAGCCACCGGAATGTACACTGCTGGCCACCCAAAGTGCAGCATACGGGAAGGAAACATCCAAGTAAGTTTAAATTTGCAGAATGCATTTGTGGCGACGGGAGGTGCACATGGTCAGCATTTCAGACCGAGAGACGTGGGGCAGTCACCCCGTTAATATGGACTTCCAAAAGCGGATTTCGAAAACTGATTTCCCAAATCCGCCTTTGGTTGGTCAACAATCCGAAGATTGGTTTGAACACCACAGTGCTTTACTAGGCATGGTCCTGTTTGGAGGTGGTATGCCGTTGCCTTCCTCCGTTCTTCGAACTGACTTACCAAATTCAATGTTCAAATGTTTGTAGAACTTATGGGACTTAACAACGGGTCATCAGTCCCTAAGCTTACAAACTACTTATGAACTAGCTAAGACTAAGGACGGCACAAATATCCATGCTCGAGGGGGGATTCAAACCCCCGACCGTAGTGGCCGTGCAGGCTGTGACTGGAACGCCTCAGTCCCCTCGTGGCTGGCAACTGACTTATCCAGCCAGTAATACGGGGACCTACAGTTTAACGTGGGTTCCGAACCACGGTGCTACTCGGTATTTTTCACATGTGCAATACTGCTAGAGGTGAAAGAAGTGGAAAGTGACAGATAAAAATCCTAGGACCTCGCGGGGATCGAACCCGGGACCTTTGGTTTTATAGTGCAACCGAGGCGCTCCAAAATCCACTTCTGTCAAGCGGTTTTCCAATTCCACAGTCGATTTTCGTGCCCATAAAAACACGACCGCTTTTGAAGCGGAACAGACGTTGGTGGTGATAAGCAGCAGACATAAATATATCCATGCATATGCTTCGCAAATCGCGAAATTTCCCGACGTCTGCGTTTACAGTGGAACCCCCGATATCGGACCTTCACAGGACAGGGCCGTGGTCGGAACGGCCGAAAGGTCGGATATACCGAGGAGCAATAAAGCACCTTCCGTTTCAACTGTCATAGAATAACTTTCAAGGTCTTCGTTTTTGTTGAAGGGAAACGCACACACGCTTAGGCTTCTGAGAAGCTATAGCAAACTTTCACTAATCGCACCAACACAGTTTATCACCAAAGATACAGTAATCACGAAAACATAAAACAATAAAGCAGAGCAACGTTCACGTCGACAATCAGAACACAACTAGCAGTTTAACAGAGAAACAATGCACAGCACTGTTGAGACAATATTCATAGAATATATGACTTCAACTGCTATTGGGCAAAGCTGAAAATGTGTACCCAGCCGGGATTCGAACCCGGGTCTCCTGCTTTCTAGGCAGTTGCGCTGACCCCTACACCACTGGGGACACAGTGATCACCGTACCTGCAGGTGCGGTGATCACTGTGTCCCCAGTGGTGTAGGGGTCAGCGCAACTGCCTAGAAAGCAGGAGACCCGGGTTCGAATCCCGGCTGGGTACACATTTTCAGCTTTGCCCAATAGCAGTTGAAGTCATATATTCTATGAATATTAAATAATAACAACTGCAGGATCAGAATGTGACGTCTGTTCTTTCCGAACAGACGCCACATATATATATACTGTTGAGTCAGTTTGACTTGTCGCCGGCAGAAGACAGTCGGGCACATGGTCGGATATCCAGAGGAGTCGGATATCCCGAGGTCGGATAAGAGGTGTTCTACTGTACAATAAACATTAACGCCTGACAAGCTTACGGTAGTAGAATTGTGTCTCTCCATCTTGCGAGACTCACACTATAACGTGTGCGAGCATGTGAGGGATGTAGGCAAGTGCAACACATGCATGTTTGGATCTTGCCGGGGAACGTGCACGGGTGGCCAAGTGGTTAAGGCGACCGCTAGCCAACAGCGGGAGGCCCGGGTTTGATTCCCGGTCCAGCTCACATTTTCAAAAAAAGATAATAAATAAATAAAAATAAAATAAAGGGTGGCCGAGTGGTTAAGGTGACCGCTCGCGAAACGCGGGAGACCCGAGTTCGAGTCCCGGTCCAGCACAAATTTTCATGTGTTGCAGATCGTTTGTCCATCTTACAGGAGTAGCAGTCCTCGGGAAATTTCGCGATTTGCGAAGCCTATACATGGATACCTTTTTGAAGCGTTCTTGCTTTGTCAGATTGTGTTTTCTTATTAAGAATTTTCGGCTTATATGGGCCAAGTGACATTTTATGCATTGAAAGAGAAGTATAAATATTAGATTCAACAATAAATCTACGTATTTAAGTAAAGGAAAATAGCGATTGTGCTGACTTAATCAGAAACTGTATCAGCTGTTTTTCAGCCGCCATATTGAGTGGGCTAGATAATCCGCTTCAGGCTATAACATGCAAACACGACAGCGAAAAACGGTTTACGAAATGCCGTTTTATTCTTTAGGAAGATGTGTTCCATTGAAACATAGTGAGTGTGTCACATCACACCATGCTCGCATAAGAAATATTAAAAACTCATCTTGTTGGGAAATTTCAAATATTCAAAAGGTGAATTTTTGTAATTAAATATACAACCTCTGACACTAAAGTTCGGTGAACAGTCCGTAACATTAACGTAGAAGAACTATAAACTGCAGTTACCTCACCCTCCTTCGAATAGTCACCTCCCACAACTATGCACCGCTGAGCTCTGCGATATATGTCACGAAAACTTTGCATGAGGTCTTCCTAAGGGATGGTGTTCAAAAGCCTCGTAACGTTTCGTCGGATATCAGGAATATCGTCAAATCCCTTTCCTTTCAAAGCGCGTTTGAGTCGATAGAATATGAATTAGCCTGGAGGATTGTAGCCCGGTGAGTGTGGTCGATGTTCAAGTTGCACCAGTCCCTTTTTTGGCTGGTAGTTTGACAAAATTGGCTGTGTGACCGAGCGTTGTCATGAACAAAATACCAGGAACCTTGACATTAAGTGACATCGCAAGTTGTGGAGGCGATCTGATAGATTAATTATCTTCAAAAGTTGAAAGCAAAGATCGCAAAATGATTATTTATTTTATGACGACCACTTTCCATGGGCCATGCAACCAAGATGCTAAATAGTACGTGCAACATAGCACTTAGTCGAAATATAAAATACAAGTTTGTAAGAAACTCAAGCAGTTGATGTTTTAACTTTTGTATTTTAAAATTGAAGTAAGTGCTATGGTGCAAATACTACTTAAATAATGTAAGATGACCATCTTGTATAATTTTGTGTGTGCAGATGATGGTGCCATAGCCCATTGAAACCAGTCGTCGTAATATAAGTAATTATTTTGCGATCTTGGATTTCTACTTTTTGAACATAATTAGGAACGTTTTGCGTACTGTGGTTGCATAAATCGGATCAAAATTTCAACTTATCTTGCAGCATTCAAATTCGTTTCCTCAGGTAGAAATTCCTTATGGATAATGTCTTCACTGTCGAAAAATGTGATGAGCTCTGACCTTTTTCTGACGAGATACAGTTGGAAAACAACATTCCATTATTTGCCGTTTCGTTTCAGAGCCGTACCGGATACACCAGGTTTCATCCTCTGTAACAATTTTGTTACAAACTCCTGTGATGCGTCTAAATGTGCCTGTTTTTGATCGTCAGTCAAGTGATGTGGCGCAAGACGACAACTTGTTCTCATCTTCCCAAACTTCTGGGTAAGGATTTCTCGCACGGATTCACGGTTAATATGCAGTTCATCCGCGATCGTGGGCTCAGTGAATCGACGATTGATGTATTCACTTTCTCAATGTATTCGTCACTGACGGCAGTCGCCGATCGTCCGCTACGGGGATTATCAGAAACACTTTCTCGGTCTCCTCGGTAACGGTCGAACCACTCGCATACACACACTTCATGCACAGTGATTGATCCCCACAAACACGTACCAGCATCACAAGCGGTTCTGTAGGTTCTTAAAACAAAACTTTACATTGATCTTTTACTCGATCATTGTCCTGCAGTCAATTCAGAACCAACGCACTACAAGCACTTCGCCCAACAGGTCTAAGAACACACACGATGCTCAACTGAACTACGATGTGGTCAGGTTGTCAATACCGGCCGCTACCCAGGTGCAGCGTTGTGATTCGTCTGTGTTGCTCGATCGACCGCTCAGACTTAATTCACTGAATTTTATTGTCAGAGTTTGGACTTCTATTCGCTTCTTTCTAAACTACCTGTCGTCGAAGTTTCTTATCTCTACAAACCTACACTCCAGAAAAACACATTTAGAAAACAATTTTTAACAGTTACAATTATATCTGAAGTCAAAGAATTTCTCCTCCATATAAACGCTTCTCTTAGCATTGGCAATTTTATATCTTCCGTACTTCGGCCATCATTAGTTACTTTGTACCTCAAATGCCAAAACTTATCAGATTCCTTCATCAAGGGGACTCGGAAAGTAAGTTGTGATCTCTTACGGCACTCGAATGTTTGGCGATAGTTCCGTTGTGCATGTTGGTTCGGTGTTCTTCCGGCCATTTCACTTATCAATACAAGCGTTCACAATGTGCGAACAAATAGAGAATTCGGCCTAGTTTGAGATACGTGGAGTAATACGATGTCTGTGAACAAAACAAATGACAACAGCAGCAATTCATTATGTGGTTACTGAAGACTACGGCTCATTATGAGAGACAGTGTTGTTCGATGGCAGTGTCGTGGATTTCGTGACGAGCGCTCTAACGTCCATGATGAAGAATGAAGTGGCCGACCGTATGTTGGGAATGATGAATTTTTGCAAAAGAGGGCGACATGGTCCGACGGAATCGTCATTTCACCATTCTTGCAGTCCCAGAAAATTTTCAACAAATTGGCCAGACTGTCCTTTGCGAAGTAGGGACACACATGTTCCTACTTAAGTGCTCGTTGGGTGCTGAAACCTCTGTCTGAAACCTGAAAGAAAGCATGGGAACAGCAATGCTACCAGAATGACTGTGAGATGTATTTAGATCAGCTTGTCACTGAAGATCAGACTTCGGTTCGATATATGTATTCCGAAACAAAATAACAACCCGTGCAATGAGGTTACAGCAACGGCACCTATGAAACAACGACAAGTATCTAAACACTTTCTTAGCAAAATCTTGTGGCAACTAACTTGTGAGGCAAATAGGTGTTTTGTTGGTGGATTTCAGTGCACAAGAAAGAATAAGAAACGCGAATGTGTATTGTAACGCACTAAAGCCGTCAGCACACGGAGCGTGTGACTGAACGTATTCGGTCAATGTGCCGAGTTTCTGACGTCACAACGTCCGAGCTACACGTTGTGTAGGCTTTCCTAACGAATGGCAATATTAAGCATGTCAGAAATTCTCAGCGTGCTTGAAAGCTCACCAATGAGATGAGAGAAATCCACCTACATCTTATCAGACTGTCCGGTGGAGAGGCAACTCTTTTCGGTAGACAGATAAAGACTCCATGTCGGTTGTTAGGAGAAGCTCTGATTTGATGGGTGAACATTTGCTGCAATTACATGTCGGTAACGACATTTCTGAGTACTATACTCAACAGCTAGTAAGATGTAACATGGAGCTTACAGGAAAACATGAGAGACGTTTGGAAATAAGAAAAGCTGCTGCATAACCGTCAAGAGGTCAGGTAAAAATCAATACTCAGCAAAGAAGGGAAAGCTGAAAGGCGGAAGGAACATACAGTGCTTATACACTCCTTCTTAAACAATCTGCTCTTACTGTCAACCTCATCTTTCAGCTGTTATACTCCGTTTTGTCTGCTTCACTTTTTTTATCCTCTTCTTCCATCATTTGCGTTCTGTGTCTCCTGTGTTATACGAGGATTTATATTAGTCTTTGTCCTTCTACCTACATGAGCCTCTGCGGCCTTCCCTACTTTATCTCTCAAAGCTATCCTTTCTTTTTCTATTGTATTACTGTCCCCAGTCTCAGTCAATTCTTGCTTAATGCTTCCTCTGAAACTCTCGACAACCTCTGGTTCCTTCAATTTACCCATGTTCCATCTCTTTAATTTTATACGTTTCTTCGGTCTATTTAGTTTTAATCTACAGTTCATAACTAATAATTATGGTCAGAGTCTACATCTGCCTCCTGGATATGTCTTACAGTATAAAACCTGTTCTCTAAAGGTATGCCTTACCATTATAAAATCAATCTCGTACCTTCTGCTGTCTCCTGGTCTCTCCCGTGTATACAAACTTCTTTCATTAAAGTGTTTGTGATGGTTAAATTGTGCTGTCTGCAAAATTCTACCATGCGACCTCCACAAACGTGTACTATTGTGGTTGGTGTTGGCTTCGGGACTATCTTCGCTAGGAAAATGTGTTCAATATGCTGTTCATAGTAGCTTACCTTCATTCCTATTTTCTTACTGATTATTAGACCTAACCCTGCGTAAACCCAACTGATTCTGTATTTATAATCCTGTACTTACCTGATCAGAAATTGTGTTAATCTCGCCACCGAACTTCATTTATCCGCACCATACCTAATCTCAACCTATCCATTTGTCGTTTCAAATTTTCTAATTTACCTAAGGGGCAGAACATACCATGATCCGATCTGGGAATGTCTGTTTCGTTTTTCCCGATGACGACATGCTCCTGAGTAGTCTCCACCCGGAGATCCTAATGGGGGACTATTTTACACCAGCATATTTTACCCAAGAAGACGCCATCATCATATATTCATACAGTAGAGCTGCATGTCCTCGGGAAAAGTAACGGCTGTAGTTTCCCCTTGCTTTCAGCCATTCGCAGTAGCTGTGTGGCAAAGCCACATTAGCTGATGTTACAAGGCCAGCTCAGTCAATCATCCAGACTTTTCCCCCTGCAACTACAGAAAAGGCTGCTGCCCCTCTTGAGGAACCACACGTTTGTCTGGCCTCTCCACACATACACCTCTGGTTGTACCTAAGGTACGGCTATCTGTATCGGTAAGGCATTCAAGCCATCCCACTTCGTCAATGTCTGTAGTCCATGGGAAAAGACAAATGGTTGATTGTTTATTCAAGGTCAAGACGCTTAATGAAGTAAAACATTACAAAAACTCTGCGTCTTGCACAAGCCTTTCTTTTTAAAAGATAAAGTAGTAGTCAATATTTATAATCCTAACTAATATTCCAGTGGTCCTGCTTTTACTTTCGTTGGGCTTTTTATTCCAACAACAGTTTCAATTTTTTGTAGTCATTATAAGCGTTAATACCCTGACAGATTTTACTACTTAATAAGGTGCTTAAAAAGACGATGTAAACTTTAATGTTATCTCGTGGTAGTAAGTAGACCAAGATCAACAATTAATTTCTATAAACATTGAAAGTGAAATCATCCGTCCCCTATTTTGAAGGAACAATTCAAGCCATTAACCATAAGGGCTTTAAAGGAACAACTGGTACTTTGGGGATATGAATCCCACTTCTGCCAACAGACATTACTGCCTCGTCATAGTACGTAAGTTACTATCGAACGTTTGTAAGACCATGAATTGCGTGATTAGAAATAATTACGCTAGAAGTCTCACAATATTCTAAAACAGCTAATGTGCCGTACACGAATTTTCACATAAATGTAAGAGCTTTTCAGTAATTATATAACAACGTTCTGTTGCCTCTTCATGGCCAACATGTCACTGTACTATTCATGAGTGTAGTCTGCATTCAAAAAGCCGACATCGCTTACAAAACCGTCACATGCGGTCCTGTTCACATCCAAATCTGTAGATATATTAGTATCGTGTGTTCTCATTAATATGGATTCACTTTCCCGAGCGCAAGTTATTATCGAACTTATAATGCATTTCGAGCGTCCCATACATAAGAGAATTGGACTTGATAGAATTAGAGGGAATCCCGAGGCAGCGTCCTGCGACCTAAATCAGAGGATCTCCGCGGCGAGATTAAGACGTGCCTCTGGCACCCGCTGCCCGAGAAGTCGGCGTTAGCCCGTGTCTTGCAGCTCACTGAACTGCCTTTACAGAAACCGATGCGAGGAGACTATTTTTGGGGAGTAATTAATTACGTGTGTGCCAAAGATTGGTACTACAATCAGACTAAGTGCGTATGAATTCTGTAAGTTTCACTAAAATGACTTGTTTGTTGTCGATAGTGGAATAAGACATGAGACGGCAAGACCAAAATAAAGATTTATTACCAGAATTCTCCTATCCCGTACATCAAAAGCCCATATGTACTCGCCAGAGTCAAAGATGTAAAAGAGGACAACTAAATCTCGGCTTATTTGGCAGCTACAGAGACTTTAATTAAAAAAATAAGAAATTGAAAGTAACACGATTCGTTATGTCACGTGGTCCATCATCACACCTGGCATAATGTCATTCGACATGCCACTGAAGTTAAGCACAAAAATGTTCATATGTTTGTAAATCTGTGTGACTAAACTGCTGTCGTCATCAGTTCCTAGGCTTACAAACTACTTAAAGGTAGAGCCGAACATCCGATCAGCCATCTCAAATCGACGACTTCTCATGTTTGAACGAAGATACGTTTGTACTGTCGTTCAACATGACGTGAGATATGATCTTCCATCTTTCTCCATTCTGGCAAATCACGCCATGCTGGAGTTCCGAGCCAAATGTGCATAGGCGAGGATTCTTTACACAGACGGCTCAATAACCCGAACGGGACGGGATGCGCTTTTTGGGATACAAGTGCGCAAACATGATATAAGCACTAACAGCCAAATGAAATGGGAGTAGTGATGGTTGAACTCACGGCCATCTCGGAAGCCCTGAAGTACTGCATTACGGTTCCGGAGGAACACATTGTCATCTTCTCGGACTCTACATATGAGCACATCCTCCTTAAATATTTTCGTCGATGGCATAAAAATCACCGAGTTGCCTACTAGATAATGCCAGACACAAACCACCTGTATAGGAATGGACTCCATTACCTCTATGTGTTGGATTGAAGCACACAACAACGTTCTCGGGAACGAGAACGCAGACTTGCTAATGAAGCAGTTACCTCTGGTACGGAAGAATATACTCACGCTCCAGCGGAGAAACTTTCGCCAATTTACGGGAACAGAATTTGGAATGAATGGGACAAAGAATGGCAAGCTTCCCAGACAACTAAAGGAAAAATATTATGCACAAATAACACCAATGCTACCAACCAGGAATTGGTACAATTGACTTAGGTGTTCACGGAAGCTACAGTTACCATAGGGTGGCTGAAATTCAACCACTGTCGATCTGCTCAGCACCTAAATCGCATCTGCGTAGGGACTTTCACACTTCGTGACTGGGGTGAACTCGAAAACACTATGACTGTTTTTTATGTTACAACAGGTGAGATATGGCATCAAACTTGCTAAGTATATTGTGAGCAGGAACTACCAGTTACCAACATTATGGGACACCACTGACTTTGTAGTGCAGAAGGAACTTACCTCCCTTCTACAAACGGCGAAGAAAGAGTTATGAAGTCACTTACGGAAAAGATAAAACCATGTTTAGTCTGAATATGTTATTTCAAATTGCTCTTGCCTTTGTTTCCTGTCATTCTTTAATTTTTGCTTTTGCCAATTTGCTTTGGGAACGATATACCAGTGTGTGTCATTGTGATTATTTATGTGGGTGGCTGCATTGGGACATCAAGGCCAACACAAAAGACTCCCCGTGCCCGAGGGAGGACTTGAACCTCCGGCGGGAGAGGCCTAGCAGTATCTGATATGGCGACTAGACTTCTCGGCCATTCCCACGCGGCTGAAGCTTGGCATCGATACACCCACACTAGTGATACTTGCTACTACAGACGCTACCTTCTGGACTGCTCATCGCGTTGGCGAATTAGGGTTAGCTCCCAAGAAAGAGCGAAAAATCAAACTTTTTCGATTTATTTGTGTTTGAGCCGCGCGGAGTGGTCGAACGCACTATGACGGTTTGCTGCGGATTTATCTTCTGCTCCCTGTCGAAGGTTCAGGTTCTCCCTCGGACATGGGTGTGTGTGTTTGTGTGTTGTCCCCAAGTATAAGTTACAAAGCTTTACAAACATTTGAACCGTTTTTGAAAGTGCCAGAAGCTAGTTCAAATTCAAATCGTTCAAATGTTCGTAAATCTATGGGACTTAACTACTCTGGTCATCAGTCCCTAGGCTTACATACAATTTAAACTTACTTACGCAAAGGACAAAACACACACACACACACACACACACACACACACACACACACACACACACACAAACACAAACAAACACAAACACGCGCGCGCCCGCAGGAGGACTCGAACCTCTGACAGGGAGCAACGGCGCGTTCCTCAGCAAGGCGCCTTAGAGCGCTTGACGACTCCACAACGGCAGAGAAGCTAGTTCTTCTCTTCTACATATTGACCTATTCTGGAACGGGAGAACATCTGCGTCTACATGAATAATCTGCAAATCACATTGAAATGCGTGGCAAAGGACATAATTAGTATATTTATAGAAGGTAGACAAAATAATACGAATACCATACAGCATGCATACATGTTGTTACAATTTGGCACCACTTCGAGTTAATATTGAGACGCGACCCCAGTGCACAAATGACGCACGAAGTCTTGGACGTTACCTGGCAGTGTACTATTTCTTCGATGTCTATCAAGACATAAGCTCGGTGAAATGCGTGAGCTGTCACACTTCCAAACGGGTCATTTTGATGGTACGCAGATAGTGGGAGCATAAGCGGAGAAAGCGGCTGTAACTGACGCGATATGGAGAGTTTTACAGCAGAGAGTGAGGATCAGGTTTACAACTCCAACATTTTTAAAGTAAATGGCGGATGTTTTGGTAGAAGAATTGGTAGCATTCTGTTGGATGCAACACATTTTACTAATCTGTACGTAGCGCTTCTCAAAGGCAATAGTGAACCAACTTCTTAGTGATTAAAAAATATTGCATATCTTCATATTTTTTTATTCACCCTGTAGAAGCTGTTTTCGACCTGTCATCAGATTGTACAGTCGATGCTACTTGTATCTACTCTTAGATACGGAGGCTGTTTCACTTACTACCTTCCCTCCCTTACTAGGTTGGTCATGTTGCTCCTGTGCTTTAAGAACGAAAAAAAAACTATCTAACCCTAACTAAACCACCGTTTGTAAATAACTTATACGCACCGTATAGCTATGGTTATTGTAATTCAAAATTTAGGAAGGACGTTCTAGACTTAGCTTGTTCAAATGTTTGTAAATCTATCGGACCAAACTGCGTGGTCATCAGTCCGTAGCTTACAAACTACTTAAACCTAGGTAAACTAACCTACGGACAAACACACACACCGATGCCCCAGGGAGGACTCAAACCTCCAACGGCGAGCAACCGCGCGCTCCGCAGCGAGACGCTTTAGACCGCTCGGCTACTCCATCGCGGCAGACTTTGCTTGAATTTAAAGTAATATCTCACCAATGGAAAGTGTTTATTCGATAAAAAAAAATTGACTGACATAGTCGGGTCGAAATACGATGATCCCTGGCTCCGCCTACTGGTCTGGGAGACCGTCCCGGTCATGGAAACGGATTGCAACCATGTTGCCAAGTACTCAGTTTGCTGCCGGATAATATAGCTAATGGTCGCCCTTGTCTGGAAGAATTGGCAAAACTGCACAGCGCAGCCGGACGCGCGCATGCACAGAGCAAAGCTCGCGTTTGACTTACTCCAATGGTCTGCTGCCGCAGCCGGCGCTCGGAGCCGATTGGCGCAAGCACCAGACATCATCGTATTTCGGCTCGACTATAGTGCAAAAGTTTGAATCGATTGGCAAAACTTTAAAGGGTATCGGTAACGTACTTCAAAACCTCTCTCTCTCCCTTTTTTTAGTAACTTCCAAGTAACATGCGAGCGCTGCAAAAAATTGAAAAATGTGCCATTAACGGAGTGTTCATTAAAAAAGAATGTAAATTTTTTGCAAAACTAGTTAACCGATACGCACGTTGTTTTTTTTTTTTTTTTTTCTGTGGTTGGTCGTTTAAACTTCCCAACTTTGCAGTTGGAACCTTGGAATTTGGATGTTAGGGGAAAAGAACGGAACATTATTAAGTTACAGGTGTGGACAGTAATGATTTTAAAGCAAGACAGAATAGGAGAAACAAATTATCAGAATTAAATAAAAAAATGTTCAAATGTTTGTATAGCTTATGGGACTTAACTACAGGGTCATCAGTCCCTAAACTTACAAACTACTTATCAACTACCTTATACTAAGGACGGCACAAATATCCATGCCCGAGGGGGATTCGAACCCCCGACCGTAGTGGCCGTGCAGACCGTGACTGGAGCGCCTCAGTCCCCTCGACCACCGCGGCCGGCAGAATTAAATAAACTTCGCTTCAATACGCACTTATTACATTATAGTCAGAATAGAATGCGTGAAATAGGAGTATTAATAAAACAGAACTATACAGAAATGTCCAAATGTTTGTTAAGCATATGGGACTTAACTACGGGGTTATCAGTCCCTAAACTTACAAACTACTTATGAACTACTTACGAACTAGGACGGCACAAATATCCATGCCCGAGGGGGGATTCGAACCCCCGACCGTAGTGGCCGTGCTGACCGTGACTGGAGTGCCTCAGTTACCTCGGCCACCCAGAACTATACAGAAATTATTTTTAAGCAAGAGCCGTAACAGAGACTTAAAATACCATAATTAAATAAACTGTCTAACAATCTGCTCTCATTAAACAAAAGTCACAGTAAAGTGCATGAAAAAGCACTATTAATAAAACAGGTCTACGCAGAAATTATTTTACGTGCATTGTCAGCAATTTCTTATTTACAGACGAATAGAAAAACTGGCGGAATCTGACTTTGTAGAAGATTAGATTTAGGAGAAATATAGGAACACGAGAGGCGATACATTACGACTTACTTTAGAAGATAGCTTAAGGAAAGGGAAAACCACATTTTTAGCATTTCTAGATCTGGAGAAAGCTGTTAATAATGTTGAATACCTCTTTCCAATTATCAAGGTAGCAGGAGTAAAATATCGGGAGCGAAGAGTTATGTTCAACTTTTACAAAATCCAAACAGTTATTACAGTCGAAGGGCATAATAAGGATACAGTGGTTGGGAAGGGAGTAAGAGACAATTGTAGCCTTTCCCTAATGTTATTCAATCCGTACGTTGAGCAAGCTATGAAGGAATTCAAGGATAAATTTGGAGACAAAATTAAAGTTCAGGTGAAATAAATAAGAACTTTACGGCTTGCAGATGACATTGCAATTCTGTCAGAGACATCAAAGGACCTGGAAGAGCAATTGAATGAACAGTGTCTTGAAAGAAGGGTATAAGATAAACATTAACAACAGTAAAACACGGGTAATGGATTGCAGTGTCAGAAAATCAGGTGATGCTGAAGGAATTGGATTAGCTAATAAGAGAATAAAAGTAGTAGGTTAGTTTTGTTATTTGGTTGCAAAATAACTTCTGATGGCCGAAATAAAAAAGATATAAAATGCAGACTCGCTACCTTCTCAGAAAAAAAAAATAATAATAATAATTCTTATACATACTAAAAGCGATTAACTAGGGAAACAGTGAGTAAGTTGGGCACTTAATTTAAAAAAAATAAAAAGCAGAATGACTCGGGAAGATTTAAAAAAGGCATTTTCTGTACCTTTCCCCTCCCGGATGATGCCTTCCGCTTCGAAATGTCTTTCGCGAGCTGAATCCACAGGTGGTCGGCAGACTGCTGACAGATCACGCTTCCCACTGCCGCCGGTTTCCCACCTGTTGGACGTCGCGTGCAGGTGTTGTATGTGAAAGTTTTCTAAATGAAGGCGAGTCGTGTATTTGGAGTTGAACTCGGGTGCCAGCCCGGTATTCACCTAATGGTATGATGAAAACCGCCTAAAAACCACATCCAGACTCTCAGCAAAACATGTCGTAAATCCGCCGGGCTGATAGGAACCGGAGCTAGCATACCTCCGCGTGCCGGAAAGTGGCGCCTAAAACCACACGGATAAGAGCCGCGGCGTTCTAAAAAGGCGCCTTTGCTGCGAAGCGCGCGGTTGTTCGCCGTTGGAGATTCGAGTCCTCCCTCGGACATGGGTGTTTGTGTTGTCCTTAGCTAAATTACTGTAAGTAGTTCGTAAGCCTAGGAAATGATTACCAACGTAGTTAAGACCCTTAGATTTACAAACATTTTAACATGAGATTACCAGAAGCAATGAACTTAAAACGTTAATTTCCATAATGAAGTGAAGTTTCGAATGGAAATATTTACAAAAATTCTAGCACTAATTTAGCTAACAATCATAAGAGAGCATAAAGTTGACGCCATGTGCATTTTATGGAAGGTTTTCTTGCACATCCACATTTTTACGAAAAAAGAACGGCGATGTAAAACACACTTCATTCAATTTTTATTATTTTTAAAAAATAAAACAATGTTCTCTGTCAATTCTGAATCGCAGTAAGCATACGGAATCACTGGTGTGAAACCCGAAAGACTGGACTGATGCTGATACTTGATGATAAATCTGCAAGTGAATATCTTTCATTTAAAGCAAAAATGAAGAAAATCAGTTGGATAGAACGGCCTGACCGACTGACTTTATTTTATAGGAAGGACGTGCCCATAAGAAATATACAGACGGAGATCGCGTTTGAGTATAGAATAAGGAAGGCGAGAGTTATGTAAAGTCTGATACTTGATGACAGATCTGTGGATGAATACCTTTCGTTTAAAACAAAAATGAAGGAATTCGGTTTTCGTAGATTCTTTTAATATATAAGATTGCAGTCCACAATGAAAACTAAAGAGTTTTATCTGAAATGACGCGGATTCCTAACCGAGAATATTATGTTCAGACATGCCGTCGCTATAGACACGGAAGGTGTACTGAAAGCTCTGGTCGACATCCGGGATATACAGAAAACGATCTCTCTTCCTATGAATTCGCAATACGTCACATTTGTTTATGATGAGGGTCAATCGTCACCCACTGCACCAAGTTTTGATATACTGGTAACCCTCCACATTTGGTTTCGCGCCTTGCAGACGCATCATCACGTTCTCTGTAAAATGTAATAGAATGAAATGGTCTTACAAGGACGTTTTTATAAAATAAAAATAAAAAAATAACAGTGAGTAGGACTACTCTTGCTATGGCTCTTGTAGACCCTTGCTTTTTATTATACTCTACAGATCACGTGATTATTTGTCTGCAGGGCGCGAAACAGGGTGTACTTTTTAAATAAAAGCTTATTGCATCCAGAACGCACTTAATTTCCAAAGTGCCAAAGGATGCCCGCATTTGAAGATAAAATCTTTAGTTTGCGATAGCTATGTCTTCTGTAGTCGTCAGGAGTTAAAACCACAGACAGCTGGGGCGGCGAAAGATTCTTCCAAATGGGTTTCACCTAGTGCTCTATGTCGCCACAGGCTTCAGTCTGAAGACTGATTTGATGCAGCACTTCACGCAATTTTATCCTGTAGAAACATCTACATCTACGAATAAGAACGGCAACGCATACCCATTTGAAAGTTTTTACTGTATTTGTCTCTGCGTCTCCCTCTGCGATTTTTAACCCCACACACGTCTCTTCAGTATTAAATAGATAATTCCTTCACGACTCAAAATGTGTCCAACCAACTGACCCATTCTTTTATTCATATTCCTTTGCTGCCCAATTCTTTTCAGTACCTCATTAGTTACGCAATCTATGTCCTACTCTTCAGTATTTTATTGTAGTATCAGCTTTCAATATCTTTTATCATCTTTCAGTCAGCTCCTTATCGTCCATGATTCACTGCCGTACAGTGCTACACTACAGACAAATGCCTTAAATACTCCATCATCTTTCGGGAGTGCACCCGGGACAGCGACAATTCTTCGTCCGATATTTGTCGCTGTCCCGGGTGCACTCCCGAAAGATGATGCAATATTATGTCCGCCGGGAAAGCTTCAAGAATCAAATGCCTTAAATCTTCAAACTATTGTGGTCATCAGTCCCTAGGCTTACAAACTACTTTAACTTAAAATAACCTAAGGGCAACACACATTCCCACGCCCAAGGAAAAATTCGCACCTCCGGCATAATAAGCTACGGAGGAAAACATTGATGCTGAAGGAAAACGCTGGATGAAGTGACCTAACGGCAGGTAGAGGATACCTTAGGGCTAAATGCATCAGCAATTCGTTGCGAGTAGGCATGAAAGTAAATAAACTTTGTCCTTCGGCCCGACATGGACTGACAGAAGAGTAGGCGATACGATGTCTGACTTGGTGCTGGGAGTTGTTAAGGAAGTATTCTCAGAGACAATGTCATTGTTTGAATAATATTGTGATAGGTTACGAGACTTGGATGCACTATTATGACGTGCCAACTCAGATACAGTTTGTGTCTTTGAAGAAGGCGACAGACATGTAGCTGTGACAGTATTCCGATCAGTAAAGAAGATCAAATTGATCAAATTTTTGTACACCTATGGGACTTAACTGTTTGGTTATTAGTCCCTAGCTTACAAACTACTTAAACTATGTTAAACTAACCTAAGAACAAGACATACACCCATGCCCGAAGGGGGTCTCGAACCCCCGACGGCGAACGGCCACACGCACCGTAGCACGGCGCCTCAGCGCGCACTGCTATCCCACTGCTGCCAGTAAAGAAGAAAATGATAGATTTTTTAAAAGTTAAAATCGAATGGAATTGTGAAGCATATTATTTTGAACACACAAAAGACGGTGACAAGTCACTCAGCAGTGGCTGCCTAGTGCCATCCAATCTTTGAAGAACCTGCGACCGAGGTCAAGATTGGTCACTTGCTTCTCTGCACTGTTCTCTCGTGTGAAAATGAAGCTGAAGGAGTGCAGTTTTCAAATAACGAAGATTTCCTGAGAGCTTGGAACAACGAGTGTGTCTTACTATTTACAGAAACTTGGGAGAACTAATCGTTTTAGAGCTTTATTCCAGGAGATGGAGGGGTGTATTCAGTGCAGGGGAAATTAATTCGAAAAACTAAAATATGAAAGACTGAGTTAAATTTAGAACAGGTGGGCATTTTGAAGTGCTTAGGATGTAGTTTGTCACAGGATGGCAACATAGTGAAAGAACTGGAATCAAGCTACAGCAAACCTAATGCCAGTGAGTGCTCAGCTCCGATCTACGCCCTTTCGCAAGAAGGAAGTCAGTACCAAGACTAAGTTAACAGTGCACTGTTCTATCTTCCAACCGACTTTATTGTATGGGAGTGAAAGCTGGGTATGTACACGTTACCTTATTAATAAGGTTACAGATATGAAAGTGGCAAGGATGACTGTAGGAGGAGATCGTGTAAGAAGTCGTGGCCCGAGCGCAGAAACACATTTTACAGTTGTGCGCAGGGCGAGCCCATTCCTTTGTTTTGAAGGGGCGGCCGACTCAGTTGCTCGTTGCCTGCTGAGCTGAACGATTCATCTGTCAGTCGGCTATCAACTGCGCCTCGCTAGAAGTAGGCAACATGCGACTGAGGCGGCCGCCCCTCCAAAACAAAGAATGGAGTCGCCCAACGCGCAACTCGAGAAAATCGGGACCACTACTTCTTGCACGAGATCTACTAATACACGGGAATAGCAGGAGGGTTTCCATTGTGAGGAAATCAAAAAAATAACTGGGAATGAACGCCACATATGAAAGAGTCAGAGGGAAGAGACAGAGGTCGTGGGGTCATGTTACGCGTTTAGGAGAAGCAGCATTACCTAAGAGAATTATGGGTTCAGCAGTAAAGGAGTAAAGATAAACGAAAAAGACTTAGATTTTGATAAGAATGACTTTGAAGTAACAGGCTTAAGATCAGATGAGGCATCCGAGGCGTCAATGTTAGCGTTGAATAGGGGATCATGAAACGCTAAAAGGCACAATCAGTCTCTGATGATGATATATCCTTATACCTTTTCATTTTCTGGTGTGCAGCAGCAAGAATTCTCCTTCGTCTAATAATTCGGCTGTATAACGTTCAGCCATCTTCAGAGTGACTGCCAATGCATATTACACCAGCAGGCTGGCAGCAGCTTCTCAAGCCTCTCTTCAGCATGTAGATTGTCATGAATATGTGAAAAAACAATGACATAATGATGAAAACATGAAGCATTTAAAGAAAGTTAACACAGAGAAGTTCATCGGTGAAACAATAGCAAAGCTAGATGATAAAAACACAGGTAATCTGTTAAAATCATTGGACCACAGTGACGCTTAAAAATACACAGTGAGAAACACAACAATGGAACAACGAAGAAACACTGAAGACACTGTTAAAACCTCCGGCGTCGACATTTGTTTGTAATGAGGTTACTGCACACTGAGACACGAAACGCTGCACTGTTTAAAACTGATAGTACTGACGACCCCACAGGGGTGGGAAAGAGGGGGGAGGGAAGAAGAGCGGAATGAGGGCAAGAAGGGGAGGTTATGAGAGGAGAGGGAGTGTAGGGACGACCAAGCGGTGATAGGGAAAGGAAGGGGGAAGAGGGGGCGTTAAATCCACGAGGAGAGGATAAGGGTTGATAGAAAGGGTACATGTCGGGATGGAGGCCGACAACCGGGAGAGGGAGGTGCCAGAAGTTACCCTGGGAAAGGATGTGGAGAGAGTGAGGTAAAGAAAAGGAGGGATGCAGTGGTGAAAGCGTGGCAGAGGCCCAGGATTAGGATGGGGCAAATCAGGGGGGCGTGGGAGTCTATCTTACTGTATATTTATAGGAGCCGAATGTGTTCGAGAAATTGTAGGAGGTGGGGGAACAGGATCAGATCTTACAGGAACCATGTGGGGGAGGGGAGCCGGATGCGGTAGGCGAGATGGAGGGCACGGCGATCGAAGATTTGAAGGGTCTTGTAACTGGCAGGGGGAGCACAAATCCAGGAGGCAGGGAATATGCAGGGGACAGGACGCATGATGGATCTGTAAGCATATAGGATAGTGGATGGGTTGAGGCCCCACGTCCAGCCAGAGAGGAGTTCGTGCAGGTTAATGCGGGACATTGCTTTCTGTTGGACTGTACGGAGGTGGAGGGCCCAGGGAGGGATCAATCAAGGGCGAGGCCAAGGTACTTGAGGGAGGGAGTGTGGCGGATATGACGGTCGTGAGGGGTTAGGTAAAAGTCGTGGAGACGGAAGGACAGGTTTGTACGACCTATGATGATTGCCTGGGACTGGTCAGAATTGACACAGAGGAGCCACCAGTTGCACCACGCAGCAATATATGGGTGCGGTGAGACTGGAGTAAGTACTGGGAGAGGGTGAGGGAGGGGGCAAGGGACAGGAAGGCAGTGTTGTCAGAATATTGCAGGAGGCTGGGGTTAGGCACATCGGCAGAATAGATAAGATAGATAAGAGAGGATGGAGCCTTGAGGCACCTCGGCGGAGGGGTAAAACAAAAGGGAGTTGGAGTTGCAGTGACGTAGGAGAGGCGGTGGGTGAGGAAGGGCGTAGAACTGCAGCTTGAAAATGAGACGGGAATGGCACACATGGTCGTAGGCTTTCTCGATATTGAGGGAGACGAAGATGGCAGAGCGACGGGTATTTAGCTGGATGGAGAGGAGGTGAGTGAGGTGAAGGAGCTGATCATTGGAAGAGGAGGGTTGGAAGCCAGATTGGGACAAGGGAAGGAACTGGTGTTGGCGGAGGTCGTTGGTGGATGTGGTGGGAGAGGATGGTTTTCAGGACCTTGCCGAACACAGCAGTGAGACTGTAGGGGCAGTAGGATGAGGCCTGGGATAGGGAGGTTTTCGACAGGTCGGGGTGGAAGCCGGTGTACAAAATGACATTGTAGAAGGAGGCCAGAGCGGCATAGAAAGAGGGAGGACAGGCCCGAAAGTGCCTGTAGGTAACCCAGTTGTGACCGGAGGAGATGTTGCATTTGGTGCGAAGAGTGTCGACAACGTCATGGGTGAAATAGGCGTGTTTAATTCTGCGGGTGGGGGGGGGGGGTGTACTACAAGTACTGGAAGCCAGGGGCGAGCAGGGGAGAAAAGGTGTCGGTATGCTCATGGACATCGGGGAAAAGGAAGGAGTCAAAGTGGGGATTTTCAGGGATGGAGAATACTTCATAGAGGTAAGGAGCAAAGTGTTCAGCCTTACTGTCATTGACAGTGAAGAGACGGTAGTCATGGGGATGTGGGTAGACGCTCCAGTGCTCGCTTCGGCCGATTATACTCGCGTACCGTGCGACAGTGCGTGCGGCCACAGATAGTCAAGCACCAGAGACGTTGGTCGTCGGCAAATCAGTGACTCCACAATCGATCTGTGTTGGCATATCGATATATCACTGTCAACTGTGGCGACGACTTTGTGAGTTTATTACAGTGCATCGCACAGTGATATATCGACAAGCCAACACAAATTTACTGCGGAGTCATAGATTTATTTCGTGCATTATGCAGGTCTTCTGACGCCGACCTACCTCTCTGACGCATATGTACCTGTGGCCGCATGCCCAGTTGCGCAGTACGCGTGTATAAAGGGCCGAACGTTATAAAGTATTAGAAGAAGAAGGAGAATTCTTGCATACACTAATCTTAACGGAATAGTGTTTGCGCCGACAAAATCTGAAGATTCACAGGTTTCCTTATACCCTTCACGTAAGTGGACGCGTGACATATGACCCTCAAAATCTATTTTAAATTCGTTTTCCTGGATGTAGCATAGAGCTTCATCTGTACTGACGTAGTTTGTCAACCGAGAGAGCTTTCTCTGCCGGCAACTTGAAAGTCGTTCCTCTCCGCCGGCAGGCCAGGGCCGCGTGAACCAGCTAGGCGGCGTGTTCATCAACGGGCGGCCGCTGCCCAACCACATCCGGCTGAAGATCGTGGAGATGGCGGCTGCGGGCGTGCGGCCGTGCGTCATCTCGCGCCAGCTGCGCGTGTCCCACGGCTGCGTCTCCAAGATCCTGAACCGCTACCAGGAGACCGGCTCCATCCGGCCCGGCGTCATCGGCGGCTCCAAGCCGCGCGTCGCCACGCCCGAGGTCGAGGCGCGCATCGAGGACTACAAGAAGGCCAACCCGGGCATCTTCAGCTGGGAGATCCGCGACCGCCTCATCAAGGTAGGCGACTCACTTCTCACTGCAGGCCCTCGCCTCATTAAGATTCAGATATTTGGTGATGGCTGTACTGATATCAGTAATTTAAATCCGAATTAGATAGATGTGTCTTTTTTTATGCCAGTATCACAAGCCTAACACATAAAACATTTCATACATTGCATTTTAACTCATAAAAAGGAAAAGGCTACTTTGTTTACATTTATTTATATATTAATCTTATCGCATTACATGACAGAAGTAAGAAATTACGCAGATAATATACAGTGTGTCCTAGTCAACTGTTTCACACCCGATATCTCTGAAACTACAAGAGGTATTCAAAAACGACTTTTACGGTCATGAACGTACGGCAGGGGCTTATGAAAGTAGGTACTATGAGACACTAAAACGTGAAGAAATATTATTTTCAACGCAAACTTTTTTTAGTGGATGACCCATATTATTTCCTAAGCAATCGATAGAATGAAAAATCATAAAAAGAATGACGTCGGTTGCATCGCGATGCGTCAATTAAATCCGGAGAAACTGCGAAGCGAAGCTGACGTTTGAAACACATGAGGCGCGGTGGTAGCGAGCAAGCTGGCTCAAGCGAGACGGTTGAGCCTCATGTGTTTCAAACGTCAACTTCGCTTCGCAGTTTCTCCGGATTTAACTGTCGCATCGCGATGCAAGCGACACCATTCTTTTTCTGATTTTTCATACTACCGATTGCTTAAGAAATAATATGGGGTATCCATTTTAAAAAACTGATAAACATAATATTTCTTCACGTTTTAGACTCTCTCATACTATCTACTTCATAAGCCCCTGCCATACGTTCATGACCGTGAAAGTGATTTTTTTTTTTTTTTTTAATATATCTTGTAGTTTTAGAGATATCTGGGCTAAAACTGTTGAGTGGGACACTTTGTATAAAAAATATATGACATAGCAAGCATATACAAATAATAAAAGGTATGCTCTAATAGTCAATGACGATATGTATATGTGAAGTACAAATGTGTATAACGGATCTAAAACAATATCAAATGGATATAATTTAACAAATATAGAAGGCACTTGAATAAACTATAAAGTCTTGACCACTAATTTAAATTTATTGAGGCCTTACGCGTTTCGGCGTTGTGTCATTATCGAAGGCTACAGCAAGACAATGTAATTAATATTCATCACACATTTCGATAAAACATAAATGAGAACACAATAATCACACTCACCATATCTTTTAAAACTTATTAAAAAGTGAAACATTCCTTTTAAAAATGACTGTCAAAGACATATGTCAAAAATAAAATAAATTTAAAATTTAAAATTCCCCCAGAACATCCCTGTAGGATGGCCAAGTGCAAACTAAATTCAGCGTTGCGGTCAGTTATTAAGTGGAGAATCCGCCAGATGGCGATGTTGTCATTCTACTTCTCTCTCACTCACATATGCGCACTCACTCCCTCTGGGATTTTTTTTTAAAATCTACCTTAAACCTGCACAATATTTTGTTACTGTTATGTTATACAATTATAAACATACAACTAAAATTTACAATCACTGTGTACAAAACTTTCTTTTACATTATACATTTATATGAGTGTTGCACCAAATTTTCCATACTATATTTTGAAATCGTTAGGAAAGATAGTGTTTAGTGACACATTGCTGGCAGTCACCAAAATCATGTTATCTACACAGTATTCTAGTGAGGAAAGTGTGTGGAGGGGAGGGGTGAAGGGGACGGACATAAAAGTGCTGGGAAGGAAGAACAGCCATCAAGCACCATCTGCCCACAAAAACCACACGGTGGCCTCCACAACGTACAACCCCTCGTACAAACCACAATGCTGGCAACAACAGCGATGCAATATGTCAAAGCAGTGTCACACCCATTTAAATTTGATTACTTGTAACACGAGGAAGTACTATGTACAGTATTACAGTTTAGGCAATGCTGATGTGAAACAATGTCTACAATATAAACTCTAGGGTAGTTAACTATCATCTTCCATAAATGTAATGCACATGTTAGCCCTCGATTATAAAACATGAAATAAAAGAGTCTTAAGCTATACTGATTAAATGCTTAACAATCAAGGCTCCTAAAATGAATGAGTGTTATAAGTAAAAAGGAGGGGGAGGGGGGGAGGAGATGGTTGATGGAGCAACTACAGGTTATAAAATATAATTTTGTGCACTCTTACAGTTTGTAGTAATATTAACCTAACTATGCAGCTCCATGAAAGAAACCTTAGATCTACTATAGTAGACTGTTAATGGAAAATGGATTTTAAGTAATACAGTATACTACGAGCTACGATGGGACTGTGTGGAATAACGATGTTCGTGGAAGGACATAATTTGTTAAGAGCAGGGAAGCTATACGGCTAGGAAACCTCTTAGTGAACGCTGTACTGCAGTGGAATGCAAAGTGTCGCCATCTATTGGCGTCTGTTGTTTCTATGGAAGTGCCTAACGGAGTTGATGAATGCCATCAAACTTGTCTCGTTTGGGTCCCACTGTGTGTCGTAACCTATCACCTAGTTTGCTAGTGGTTTTCATCCCTAAACCTACCTTGTATTTTTTGAACTTATTTACGACGGGATCAGTTAATGTCCCTTTGTATGTAATACTCATTTTTATTTTCTGTTGTTCTATCGGCGTTTTAATGGCAGTGTTCTCACAGAGCTTATTGTACAGATACCTTACTTCTTTACTGTTATACCCGTTAGAGGTTGCAATGTATTCCAATGTATTCAGCTCTTTTGCTTTATCGTTATCATTTAATGGTAACTTCACTAGTCTATTCAACATTGAACGGAAAAAGGCCCATTTGTGTACTTTTGGATGGCATGAGTCAGCTGGTATAATTGTGTCTGTATAAGTTGGTTTTCTGAAAATTCCAAAATTCCAAAAATACCAGCTGACTCATGCCATCCAAAAGTACACAAATGGGCCTTTTTCCGTTCAATGTTGAATAGACTAGTGAAGTTACCATTAAATGATAACGATAAAGCAAAAGAGCTGAATACATTGGAATACATTGCAACCTCTAACGGGTATAACAGTAAAGAAGTAAGGTATCTGTACAATAAGCTCTGTGAGAACACCGCCATTAAAACGCCGATAGAACAACAGAAACTAAAAATGAGTATTACATACAAAGGGACATTAACTGATCCCTTCGTAAATAAGTTCAAAAAATACAAGGTAGGTTTAGGGATGAAAACCACTAGCAAACTAGGTGATAGGTTACGACACACAGTGGGACCCAAACGAGACAAGTTTGATGGCACGGGTGTATACAAAATAACATGTAGAGATTGCGGGAAGCTTTACGTAGGACAAACGGGCAGGTCATTCAGGCAGCGATTCAAAAAACACACGCGAGACAGCAACGACGGATGTATCAAACGACACCTCACACGAAATAACCACGGATTAGGAGAAATAGAACAAAGCCTGAAAATACTACACAACGCACCAAATCCTCGCCTGTGAACATTTGACTCGGAACTACAGCATGACGTGATTTTCCACAATTGAGGAAGACGGAAGATAAAATCTCACGTCAGGTTCAATGACAGTAGGTAAGTACCTTCGTTCAAACTTAAGCAGTTGTCGATTTGAGATGTCTAATCGGATGTTCGTCGCCAACTTTAAGTAGTTTGTAAGCGTAAGAACTGATGACGACAGCAGTTTAGTCCCATAGATTTACAAACATCTGAACATTTTTGAGCTAAGGTTCAGTGGTATGTTGGATGACATTAAGCACAACAAGGTTCCTAGTTTTTTGTTGACGACAACGCTCGCCCACACACAAAAAAACAATATCATTAAACAGTTCCTTGCAAAAAAAAAAAAAAAAAAAAAAAAAAAAAAGGGGGGGGGGATCTAAATCCTCCAGACTTTTTCCTATTTCCTACTCGCTTTGAAAGGAAAGAAATTTGATGATCTTCCCTTGGAACACCATTCATAACGACGACTTCGTGCAAAAGTTTCCAGGACATGTATCGCAGAGCACAGTGGTGAGTGGTTATGGGAAGTAACTATTTCGAAGGACAATAAGGTAACTGTAGTTGATAGTTCATCTTCGTTAATATTACCGGACTATTCACCCAAATTTATTGTCAAAGGTTGTACATTCCACCTCTTTTAATGATGTCTCAGCAACACTCAATCCAATCACAAGTTTTGTTCGTTTTCTAGTAGTCTTCCCCGCATCCAACGCACTCTTCGTCTTCGTCACAAAGGAGTCACTTGAGTCGTCTTTGTACTGGACTACATCTGAAGAGTCTGAACTGTCAGAAGGTTTTTTAACCTTCCTAGACCCGAACATTTTCCATGTTTTCTCCCAATAGGCCTATCTCTGTTTTCTTTTACATAACGTTTCAATTTTAACTTTTTAAAATTTCCTTTCGACGCTGAGTTTGTACCTTTAATTTTTCTACATTTCTATGTTTGAGTTTCGGGTCTAACTGACAAAGGTGAAATATTGTTCAGAATTTTGTTAGGAGTGACTTGGATTGTTTCATTTGAAATCAATATAAGTATGTATAGTAAAACTTACTGTTTATAAATTAAGCGTAGTTCCAAAGTAAACTTACTTTTTTCTATATAAAACAAGTATGTTCCAATGATTAGTTAAAATGCAAAAACAATCACGAATTGTACGGTGGTTTTTACAGTGCTTTTAACCTATAATTCAACTTAATTCAACTAGATTAATATCTTTAAAAATATTTTCTTACATTAAGAGATTCAATAAAACAAGTCTAATGTGGTACAAGAAGCTTTAATAATTTTCTCTTCGATTTTAAATTGTTTAAACCGGTGGCCATCCAACCCTGATACTCGAGTGAGATGGCCAAGTGGTAAATTTTTAGCCGTGGCGTGATTAATGTCGTCATTTTCTCAATGTTTTTGTCACTGACGACGGTCGTCGGTCGTCCGCTACGGGGATTGTCAGAAGAACGTTCCCGGCCTCCTCAAAAATGTGCAAACCGCTCGTACACTCTCTTTCTGGACAATGCTTGATCCCCGTAAAGACGTGCAAGCATCGCATTCCTTTGTTTAGGTGCCTTGCCAAGCTCAAAGCAAAACTTTAACTTGATCCTTTGCTCGTTCATTGTCTTGTTCTCAGTTCAGAACCAACGCACTAAGCAAGCACTTCGTTCAACAGGTCTAACTCGGAACACACACGATGCTCAGCTGAACTACAGAGGGCGCAGGATGTCAACACCGGCCGCTATGCTGATGTGGCATTGTGATTTGCCCCTGTTTCTCGATCGTCCGCTCTGACTTCATTCAGAGGCTGTACGTAACAGAGGATGAGACGTCTTACCCATATTCTGGCATGTTCACGGCTGCGTAGGGCCGAATTGTCGTAAAATTTGGGGTGGTATCATTAGCCCATTTTTTTTTCCAATTCAGACTTGTGTGTTGCAATGATAGAAGTCACAGGATTTAGAAAAAGATATTCTTTAATTGTGTTGCGCAGCGTGTTAAGACAATGATATACGTAAACAACGCTATCGAAATGAGGTAACGCCCGATAGGTATGCAACACTCTTAACGGTCCGTTCGCGCGGGTAGTCTAGAATGTGAAACAGGTTTAAAAGAACACTTTCTGGATGCCCTATAAATTTGGTTTGTTGCGAAGTTTCAAATATGAACATATATGTCTCCAACCTTCCTTTGTAATGGTGGAAAGGTTTGACACTTTGCGACGTCATTCTCGGGCTCAGCGAAGCTTTCACCAACATGGTATTGATAAATGCGGAAAATGCCAGAGCTAAGAGTTTCATGTGAATTAAGGTGAATAAATGAAGCCGCCTCGGCACCGTATTTCACCACAATTTCGCCAACGCTACCTTTTTCATGTCACACGATGGGAATGCTGTCACATCCTCTCTTATACATATTTCACTTCTTTCGACACTTCTGCCACGGTGGTCAGAACATCTACGCCAGACATTGAAATCACTCGGGAGTCTTATGTGTGGCCTACTACAACATTTCAGTCAGAACGCAGCTTAGATTCGCCACTAAAAGCGCGTAGGGGTGGTGAAAAGGGCGGTAACGAACCCACTCCTCCCTTGGACCGTTGACTTTTACGCATTTCAGTTGACGGTGCGCCAACCAACAATGTGATATACACCCATAAAACTCTCCCGATATCCTTCCTCCCCTCCTCCCCCCTCCCCCTCACCACAGGAAAAATCAAACCTTCACATTCAAATCTACAGAAATTTCAACGTGATCCGAAACAGGAAAATGTGTTTATGGTTTTCAGCTCTCCAGTTTCGCTCCCTTTTGTGAGGTCATCACGTGAGGATGCAACATTCATACATGCAGGAATAAAACGGCAAAAGGGTCCCTCTACGGCCCTACGTGTTCAGCAAAACCCTCCGTGCAATCACTAACCATGCTTGAGCTCCATAAGAACCTAACTGTAAGTAATTTTGACCCATTCAGTGTTGTTGCTTCACTACTGCCTAGGGAAATAAATCTATCTGTAACCTATACCGTTTGTTTGACTACAGGCAGGTTCCAGTGAAGTTTCAGAGGGACATTGAGGTGAATGGACATCTCTTTTAAGTTGGTCTGTAAAGATGTAAACAACGGCGTACGGGTGCCACAGAGAACACCGATGAACTAGTCGGGTCTTAGAAGGACAATATGCCATTTTAGTTAAGCTTATGTCTATCTCTAACTTTCAGATGATCACCACACAAAACTGCACAAAACTCTAGAGCTGAAAAAAACGTGAAATCCGTTCTTGCTATGGCTCACAATTAAGAGATGTCAAATGGTTTTTAACGGTCCCTGGGTGTTCCGTCCTGAATACTAGAGCGAAAGTTGTAAGCGAGCTACATTTCAGAGGGGTGCAAACATATTTATTGCGGCTGCCGGCCAAGTTGTCCTTAGACGGGTTGATTTGTTCGGGGAATGTCAGGGATTTCGAAGGACGCCAAGAACGTCTTCCTGTTGCCCAAGGCACTTTGAACTGCCGTTTCTCCTCGGCGAAATGTGGCGTAATCATCTGTCAAAGGGAAGGCATGGGTTTATTGCCGCAATTTACATCAGACGTTGAGGCCTTTTCGTGTCGAATATCAGCGGTAGGGCGTCTGAAATGTTGTCCCCGACAGCATATTTAAAAAATCGCGTGATTTCAACGCTGAGCGTGTCAGTTCCGACCTCCATTACAGAGGCGACAAAATATGGGGTGAAATGTGGGTACAAGTGGTGTGACTGCCTTCTCAAGGCGTGACACGCACGTCATAGGATTGGACAACACTGTGGTGAAATGTGTCATCATTAACGCACCTTAAACGCGCATGCAATAATTATCTACCCCTGGCGTGCATGTAGGCCCACTGCTAGTAGCCTGTGGAAAGCAGTTCGTGTTGACATTCCTAGACTCTCTTATCTGTTATCTGTGCGGTGGTAGGTATACGATCCGCCACTGTTGCCCTTACATTAGGTCATGGAAGAGGTCTGGACTACATGAACGTCCAGAACCTCGTCTGTATCAATTCACTTGACCAATGAAACCAGCATCGTTGCACAACTGACACAGCACGATGGAGTGCCACGTTACGGATCGCGCGGCCTCCCGCGTCGCGGGGTTCGAATCCTCCCTCGGGCATGGATGTGTGTGTTGTCTCTAGGTTAGTTTAACTTAGTTTAAGTAGTTTGTAAGTCTAGGGACTGATGACCAACGTAGTTTGGTCCCATAGGATTACAAACATTTGAACATTTTGACACAGCATGTCCAACTTGTGTGGCAATTCCGTACAGGCTCCAATGCGACCCCTTTGTTACATACTATATTGTGTTTAAAGCGTCGCGAAGACCGCGGGTGACATCGCAGGGCACCATACATTTCCACCATTCCAGAGGACGGTCGTGGGAACCTGTGAGGCAAATTTCAGACGGGATTCCGAAAAAGTGATCCATTAATAGACTATTTTTCTATGGTAAAATATGGTTTGAATTGTTGTTATTCTGAAAGCCTTAACATTCAAATAGCGTTAACGTCATTACTCTTCCAAAAAATCCGTAATTTTCATGTAATTAAAGCATAAAAAATTGCATTTCAAGATAAGGTCATGTGATCAAAAACGTCTGTTATTTACCGAAGCTCTCGTGACGTCATACTACACAGGATGAAGAATCTATATGTATCTTGTTAGCGACGTTTACTACATTTTTTCTTGCTTTTTCTGTGTACAGTTCAGTTTTTTTGTGGGGGTAAGCGTGTCGATCCTAAGTGGCGTTGCATCTGGTATGTTGTCCTCGACGACCATAAGAAAACAGGATAAATTCTATGCTGAACGTCTCGGTTTCAAACAAAAGTCGTAAAGAGGCGAAATTACAGGGTTTCGGTGAAGTGTTCAGTTAGTTGTGTTGCGCAGTGCACTTTTCCTTTGATAGTCCTCAGTTGCTTACGGTACTCTTACAACTTAATCATGACACACAGATGAGACGAGACATTACGATTCTCGTCCTCCACGGGATTCATTCCTTGTGAAGCCGTAAAGGAAGTATACAAGCGGACCAGGGAAGACATGGGAAACAACCCGATGACGATACTGGCAAACAAACGAGATACGAGTCTCAATAATAAGCTTACAACTAATAAGGTGTGGGTTCATTTGAAACTCTTTCCCTAAGTTTCGACGCTACTACGGTCATCTGCATCGGAATAAAATGAACTTTTTTTTTATTGACAAACCTTTTATTGACTAGCCTAGACTGCGCCAATGTGATGACCTAGTGTGTGGTCGTTTCAATTTTACATTTTACACAGAGTGCACTAACAGTAAGTAACATGAAATGAAGTAGACAAATGTATATAGACAGAAATAACGTACAGGATATAGGCGCTTGAAACATTTAGAAAATTAATGGTGCTGTGAAGTAACAGCAATCTAATAATACAATATCAGCCGTGAAAAGCAGCATATAATGAACTGACAAATAGAAAGTGAACAGACATTTTGTATAGTACAGAGAGACACAGAACAAAAACCTGGATACAGTGTAGAAAACCAATAGCAGTGCTCTCATGTGATACAAAAGCTGTCAGATAACATTTGCATCCCGTGAGAAAACAGGAAATTAACAACAAGCACGTATGAGAAAAACAACCCTTCAGTAAAGGAAGTGGTACTGACAAACACGTCATCGCGACGCGACTTACAGATTCGCGAAAAGCGATTTAATGCTACTAAAGAAGTACCTGTTCTTTGACTGTAATTGTTCGTTTGCAACAATTTAATCATGACGTGCTTAAACATTTCCAGTTCTTTGAGGACGCCAAATCTCCAACATTTCTTTGTTTTACAGAGAAATTCATTATGGTATATTCCTTTTGGATTATGCCCTTCAATTAATATATGTTCTGCAAACGGGAGTTATAAACATTAGTATCTTTTTTGCCCAAAATATGTTCTTTATACTTGTACTTTAAATCTCTACCAGTTTGTCCGATGTAAAATACTGTACAGTCAGCACAATAGACCTGAGTGGCCTAAAGAGTCATTTGCGGATTTTATGCTATGGATTAAATTTTTATGTGAATTGTTGTCAGTAGAAAATGCTACTTTACAACCATATTTATTAACTGACAAACTCTAATTCGGTATGATATTTCTCCTATAAAGGGAATCGAAAAAAACTACCATTACGATCTTTCACGTTTTTGAAACCACCTAATGTAGTTGTTATTTTCCTTAATTTTCTTATCGTAAATGTTATCAACCATACGGTGCTCGTAACCGTTATTATAGACTACATTTTTTTATTAATTGCAGCTCTGTCTCAAATTTTTCTGGGGATAAAGACGTAACTACAGCCGAGTGAAAGAAAGCCATATTACGAACTCTTTGCCTATATCTTGTACGTATTTCTGTCTGTATACAGTACATCTGTCTATTTCATTTCACGTTACATAATTGGCATTCCACTCTACGTAAAACGTAAAATGCAAACGGGGGGACACATTAGCTCATTACATGGGGCACGATATATCTACTTCATTACCTAGTAAATTACGTTTATGGCAGAGGGTTCATCCAACAGCTTTCATATTTCTATACCGTTCCATTCTTTAATAGCGCGTGGGAAAATGAGTTGTTTTATTCCCTTTTAATTTACGAAGAGATCAATATGTACATGTATATTTCGATATAAATGTTTGCCTTTCTATAATGTCATTTAATAGCCTGTATTAATGTATTTCATATTTCGTTTAGGTTACATCTACATCTACATAGATACTCTGCAAATCACATTTAAGTGCCTGGCAGAGGATTCATTAACCACTTTCATAACTTTTCTCTACCGTTCCATTCTCTAATAGCGCGCGGGAAGAAAGAACACCTAAATCGTTCCGTTTTCGATCTGATTTCTCTTATTTTATTGGGATGGTCATGTCTCCCTAAGTAGGTGGGTGCTAGCAAAATATTTTCACATTCAGTAGTAAAAGTCGGTGATTGAAACTTCGCAAACAGATCACGCCGCAGTGAATAACCTCTTTCCTTTAACGATTTCCACCACAATTCGTGCAACATTTCCGTGGCGCTCCCCCCCCCCCCTCCCCCTAACGTGATAAAATAAAACGAGCTGCCCTTCTCTGAATCTACTCAATGTCTTCCGTCAGTCCCACCTGGTGAGGGTCCCACAAGCCCACAAGGGGCAACAGTACTCCAGGAGAGGACGTACAAAAGTGATGTAAGCAATCTCTTTGGTGGAGCTGGCGCAACTTCGAAGCGTTCTGCCAATGAAACGTAACCTTTGGCTCGCCTTCCCCAAATATTCCTTGCGAAGAAACCACCCTTAGTAGCGCCGAACCCTATCTGCAAGTTTATTATTGTGATAATTCGTACAGTTGCTGACAACAGCCATTTTCAAGATTTTAAATAAAAGTGTGCTGTTTATAGTGAGGATCGGTAGAAATTGGTTGAAGGACGGTGAAAACACTATTAGGCGATGAATAGTGGATGTCCCGTGGTAAAGAACGTGGAGGCTTGACAGTTGTCCACTCCTTGAAGAAGGGTAGGCACCTTACTGATGAATAGCTGGCGACAGAGTACACCGGTGATGCAGGCACATCTGTATTGTTGCCCCAGATGGACGATCGTGTCCACATGCGACGGCAAGCACACGAACAGCTGCTCGTAACAAGCCACGAACACATGCAGATGAGGACAATCTGACACATCAGTTCAACTGGAAGTTTATAGTACCAAATGTTCATATGTTTGTAGAGCTTGTGGGACTTAACTACGGGGTCATCAGTCCCTAAATTTACAAACTACTTATGAACTAGCTAATACTAAGGACGGCACAAATATCCAAGCCCGAGGGGGGATTCGAACCCCCGACCGTAGTGGTCGTGCAGACTGTGACTGACGCGCCGCAGAACGCTTGGCCACCGCGGCCGGCTTCATAGTACTAATGGTGTCATGACAGGTTTCTACTATCGCAACAATAATCAATACTTCATAAGTTTTGTCGATGGCGATAACATCTTCCAACTGTGGCAACTGTCCCTTCATAAGGCCAATGGTTTGATAACCATGGTACTCATGAACTCACGTCGGTGTTTTGGCCATCAGATTCGCCTGGTCTGACCTCCTTTGATCACGTCTGTGACATTATCGGCGCCATCTTTTGTACACGTTGAAACTAAAACTTCGCTCTACAGCTCTCTAGTGGCCCAACAGGCATCGACCGGCGCCATGTCATCCTACACTTGCGGGCGGTAACGAATGGAGGAGGACAATGTCAGCGCCCCCACACCTGTGCAACCCCCTTTCCGACAGCGCTCGGCCGGCCGCGGTGGCCGCGGGGACTGAGGCGCTCCAGTCACGGTCTGCCGGGCAACAACGGTCGGGGCTTCGAATCCCCCCTCGGGCATGGATATTTGTGCAGTCCTTAGGATAAGCTAGTTCATAAGTAGTTTGTAAGTGTAGGGAGTGATGACCCCGTAGTTAAATCCCATAAGCTATACATACGAACATTTTTGGACAGCGCTCGGCAGACCCTGGCAGTAATCCAGGCCAAATTCGACAGCGCTTAAATTCGGTGATTTAGCTGGAACCGGTGTTGCACTCAGGGCACGGCCGTCGGCTTTGTATACGCTGGGTCACTATAATCTGCCTGTGTACGCTAGTTTTTGTGGCCATTTTGCATAGACGCTAAGCAGAATTTTACGGCTAGTAGCCAGACGTGTGACAGACATTTCATCCAGTTGAGCTGTCTGAGGAGTCCTTGGTAAGTGCAGCTCCAACCGCTGAACGCGTTTCTGAACTGTATGTAGCGTCTTTAAGTTGGTTTTCGTCTGCCACATGATGGCAGCGTATTCCAGTACGAGATGGTACAATGTGATAAGCTGCGGCGGAAGGGCGGATGCTGGCCGCAGTGGCCGAGCGGTCTGCAGCGCGCCAGTTACAGTCTGCACGGCCGCTACGGCCTAGAGTTCAAATCCCCCCTCGGGCATGGATGTTTATATGTCTTTAGTATAAGGTAGTTCATAAGTCGTTTGTAAGTTTAGGGACTGATGACCCCGCAGTTAAGTCCCTTAAGTTTAACAAACATTTGAACATTTGGAAGGACGAAAGATGGATTCAGTTTTGGATACCACTTTCTGAGCGCACCATAGGCTTTGATAGCGTGACGCCTAGATACCACACGATCTATCTCCTTACAGTAGCACTGAATGTGATTTTGGTGGATGGTGCAGCAGGTAATGACCAAGAATTGCCTCTTGGTAGGCGGCACTTGACAGCGTAGTACAACAGGTCGTCAGTGGCAGTCTGCATCCTACTTTGGCGATTTTTAGGATCAGTGCTGTACCTGGATAGATAATAATAATTATTTCGTGTGTCTCAGTGGCTTGGTGCAAGTCTTTCTATTGGACGCCACTTCGGCGACTTGCGTGTCTCTAACCTACAGCCGGCCGCGGTGGCCGAGGAGACTGAGGCGCTCCAATCACGGTCTGCACGGCCACTACGGTCGGGGGTTCGAATCCCCCCTCGGGCATGGATATTTGTGCCGTCCTTAGTCTTAAGAAGTTCATAAGTAGTTTGTAAGCTTATGGACTGATGACCCCGTAGTTAAGTCCCATAAGTTCTACAAACATTTGAGTTTGAGTCTAACCTACACCCCAGTTATCCAGCTGTGGAAAAGGGATCTTCAGCTTAACGTGGAATCCTTACCACATGTGGTTTCTGGCGACTCCTCATATCGTTGAGAGGTGAAGGCAGGGTTAAAACGCAGAATGAAAAATTTCGAGATCTGCGACCATTCGGTTTCCAGTCGAGCGCTTTACCCTGAGATCATCAGTCCCGACACCTGAGTAAATGTATCACTCTCTATCACCACTCTACAATGCCACATCTTAGCAGTTTAGTTGCGCCAGTAGGTAGAGAGTACAAAGGATTGGTCCAAGGGACCGAGGCCAATGACACCTTCAAAGACATGTCGAGCAGTGGACACTCCAGTTTCGGCTCGCTTGTTGTCGATACCAGAGTGGAGTGGAGTGACACCAGTACTCCATGCTCAACTAACATGAACAAAGAGCACTGCGTCACTCGCTAAGGAACGTACTGAGAACGTCAAGGACCACCGCCGCGAATTATTGATGATTGACTGAATGGCCGTTTCTAAATCTCAGTTGCTCCTCCGGAAGTGTATTTATTTATTCAATGCTCAGACATTTGATACAAATTCATCAGTTTACTAACTTCCCATTGGACATCCCATCAAAATATTGCAGCCTTATTCAGTGTAACTTCATAATGGCGTTTTCTCCTTCGTTTATATCGCATTTCGGTGAGGGGAATATTCAAATTCTATGCATGTATTCCTCAAGGTAGTCATAGACAGTAATCTCCTCGGGAAGTACTGCCTCGGAAGTGACGTGTCGCAGTACCATCCCGAGATACACACGATCGATGATTAGGGTAGGGCAGACAATAATCCTACAGGTCTGAAATTCTGCACAAGTCACGGAACTTTGCCAAATTTCGGTACTGCATTAGGCATGTTTCCACGTTAATCGATAGTGACTTGTCCTTTCCTGTGCCCTGTGCCAGCCTCTTCGTCTCACACTAATATGCCCATAAGCAATCGTGTAAAAAAAAAAAAAAATAAATAAATAAATAAAAATAAAAAAATAAACAAGTTAATTATTAATACATTAAACACACATAGCGAAGCGTTCAGATACCTGACATGAATGCGACTTTACGTTTTTTCGCTTTGTAAACAGTTCGGTGTTAAATTTTACTTACGGCGAGCGACTTCGTGTTGTAATGTTGCCAACAAAACGTATTGAAAACACAGCTTCTTAACGAGGTATTTTTATATCGAACAAACTGTCACACTCATGTTCTGACTGAGTCTCAATGTACTTTTTCAGTTCACGATTTCTTAGTAGTTTTCCAATATTACTCGTAAAAAATAATTATCTCACAACACGGAACTATATACAAAGAGAAAAACGTATGATAGCATTCATCTCCCGTCATTTATCGCGCTCCTACCAACAACAAGAAGTCAAACAGCAGCTGCCGACATGGAACTGCACATTAACCTACCGAATAAATATAAATTGAATAACTAAGAAACCATGAAATAAAACCACCGCGCTTTGAGTCCTCCCTCGGGCATATATGTGTGTGTGTGTGTGTGTGTGTGTGTGTGTGTGTGTTATCCTTAGTGTAAGTTAAAGTAGATTGTAAGTATAGGGACTGATGACCATAGAAGTTTGCTCCCATAGGTTTACACATATTTGAACATTTTCTCAACATTTCATTTCTTCTTTTTATGAGGGCACGACATTTGCAGGAAAGAACACTTAAGAATGTACACTTCCGTTTAGGCATTGCCAGGTTTCTTTTGAAACTCGCTCTGTTACAATGAACAGCAATTTTCACTCCCAAGTCACACGTGCACGTCATGAAACCTATACTGCCGATTGCCAAACCACGATAATTTAAATCCGGAACTGAAATTTTAAATACTCGATATCTGTACTCGCTAAAAGATCGATCCACGATAAAATGGACGATCCTGTTGCCACCTGTAGCACTGAATTTGTGCTTATGTGTCACGGAGGCAGTGCCTATAGATAAAGCACCAGTATTTAAGAAAAGGGAACAGTGTAAAAATCCGACCGGACCCCAGAGAAAGAGCTAAAAAAATTAAAAAAAAAGGAGACATGCCCAAACGTCTCGTTACCCAATTTCAGATGAGCAGTTGTACTCTGTGTATTCGTATTTATCTGGAAATGTAAGACACCACTATTCCCAGACGATGGATGTTCTCAGAACTTTGCTTCATATATCCTGACGAGAGCAGTCTCTACGCATAAAAGAAAGAAATGAACCAAACTGATACTTTCATCTACAACAGACACAAATGCACTACAGGTGGATTCAAGAAATGAGGAAGAAGGCACAGATAGATTCAATTTCACGTCTGTCGTACCTTACGTGGGAATCCTGTCGTCCAAACCAGCACCAAGTCATTTCAGATTCAGTATAAAGTAACTTAAGTCTCAGCAAGGTTGGAGTTTAAAAGATCTCCTGGATGTGGGGCGTGTCATATGTCAGGAAGCCGATGCGTATGATCACGAAACATCAAAGTTACGACCAGCCCTTACAACACAGTGACTCAGCTGTTTCGGAGCACTGCAGCAACACTCGTCCATCTAAGCGATCTAACTGCGACTAAATCCTATCGAATTCACCATTTTAGGATCTGGTGTTGAAGAAAGAGTTATAAATTAGTTTGGCGAGAGAGCGGGCTGAACAAAGTTTGTAATCGATGCATTTTTTTTCTCCAAAATATTATACGGTGCTGTAAGTAAAGATATCCCCACGACAAATCCACTAGCTAACCACAAATACTCTTTATGCATAGCCATAGGTACCAGTAAGGTGGGGCCACCAAACGACATCTGATGCCTCCATATTAATGATAACAACAGACTGCCCGCAGATGATGCTCTTATTTACAACCAAGTCCTGTCAGGTCTCGATAAAACGTCAAAGTGGTACAAAGACTAGCAATTTGCTTTAAATGTCCAGAAATGCGATACACAGTATTTTTCGACAGCAAAATCAATGAGTGACATTGAGAACCGATCAATCAGCTCATATGCGTGGGATGTATACAGAGATAATGGCAAAGTTCCAGACGTTGTCCGGATGTGTATTTATTTTTTTCTTATGTTAGTCCATCTCTTTCTTCCGTCTATCCATCGCCTCCCATTTCTATCCAGTTGTGCTTCGTTTTCATGCAGCTCATTACTGATGACGTCATATCTCTTGAATAATTACATTTTCAGGTTCGTAGAGTGAAATATTATGAAACTGTCTGTGAAATGACTTACGAATGGAGTTGTTGGGTTGCGAGCGACAAAAGTGTCACAAAGGTTTCAGATTACGTGAAACGTTTGTTGCAAGTCAGTAAGAGTTCTCATTCTGAAATAGTGGATGAATAAAGCCTAGTTATTCACACGTCGTGGGATGGTGCAGTTTTTTGTGACTCCCACTATTTATGACGTCATATCTTCATAACAATATGTCTTTGGAGGTTCTTACTCCGGTAGCGATTATTTTTTAAATAGCTGCATTAGTTTCTGAGAGACTGTGCAACATTGTCGCATGATGTGGCATTTTTCGAGAATTTAATTGTGTATGAGGTCATAGTGTGCGCCTCGGTTGCACAGTGGTAGAGTGCCAGACTACAAGTCCAAAGGTCGCGGGTTCGATCCCCGCCAGGTTCTAGGATTTTTATCTGTCACTTTCCACTTCTTTCACCTCTGGCAGTATTGCTCAGGTGAAAAATACCGAGTAGCACCGTGGTTCGGAACCCACGTTAAACTGTAGGACCCCCTATTATAACTGGCTGGGTAAGTCAGTTCCAAGGACGGAGGAAGGCAACGGCATACCACCTCCAAACAGGACCACGCCAAGTAAAGCACTGTGGTGTTCAAACCAATCTTCGGATTGTTGATTGCTTTACCTTTTTTTATCTCCTGAAGTATGTATCGTAAGGTGGTTTTCACCCACACAGCGATTGTTGTCTGATAGTAAGGAGTGTGTGTATCATGTTTGCTTAAAATCGGTGCTTAGATGCTTAGATTATAATGTATGTAAATGAAATGCCGTGATCACATATGTTCCGTCGTAGATAAAGTAGTTGAACGATTTCAGTTCATATTTACGACCCCGGAAAAATAAATCAGAGGAAATTAGACATTATTTGGGTAAATGACACAAAACGTCATGAGTATGTTCAATAAAATCTCAAACAAATATAATCGTCGTAAGAAGATTAAAGTGAAGAAGTTGGTCTAACATAAACCTGTATGTCGGAGATGGCTGCTAAAAAGACCTACTGCTGACCTCTACCCCTCGCTTCCTTGAAATGCAAAAGTAATTTTAATTATTTTTTTATCTCGATTAATTTTTCACTCTGACATAAGTTGATTACTACAACCTTTTTATAGTTTCCTCAGCGAGCAGAGAAGTACTAAAAGTAGTGGAAAGAATCCAACCTTGCACCTTCGTCCAATTTGTACTCTTCCTTCAGTTGTGCCGTCTTTTTACCATTTTAGCCGAAACGTTTGACTTTAACTTTAGCATTTAGAAGCACCTCATGTTAATGCTCTGTTACTTTTTTTAACAGGGTCTACTGACGATGATAAGGGAATAATATATCAGCGAAACATATTGTGCTACATAAATCAATCTCGAAAACTGTTGCGTAACGCTGTCACTGCCGATAAGAGATCTTAGTCATGAGAGCTCGCACAATAGTTGGAAGTGCACAGTATACTGTTCTAACAGATACTCCCGTCGCATGTCACACATTGATTTCTGCTCTTATTTCACGCAGTGTGCACTGACAACTCTCAGCAAACGTCTTCGAAATTAGGTATTGTTGGCACCTCTTGTCACTGTGGATTAGGGACTATTGAATTCAGGACCCATTTTCGAAACAGAATGTCCCAAACGTTGAGCTCCAACTACCATTCTGCGTTCCAAGTCTGTTAATTCCAGCCGTGTGGGCGAAATAACGTCGGAAACCTACTTTTCATGATCATACAATGAAGACTCAGCACCGCCAGAGGTACTTTTGATGATGTTCAGTGCAGCTCTGGACGAAACGCTGGGGACGGAAATGTATCAAGGACCACGGCCATACAACTCGGAAACATCATCAACAATTAATTTGAAACTTCCTGGCAGATTAAAACTGTGTGTCAGAATCGGGATTCGAACCGTGCACCTTTGCCTATCGCGGGCAAGCGCTCTGCCGTCTGGAAAGTAGTAGGCGAGGTGGTGGCGGAAGTAACTTTGTGAGAACGGACTGTGAAGCGTACCGGTATAGCTCAGACGGTAGAGCTCTTTCCTACTAAAAGGCAAAGGTCCCAGGTTCGAATCCCGGATCTGTTACGCAATTTTAAACTGCCAGGAAGTTTCATATCAGCGCATACTCCGTTGAAGAGTGAAAATTTCATTCTTGGAACAATTATTTTTCATGAATCACGATGATGAAAAAGACATCTCTCCCAGTGCACTGACCTTTCATACCTGGTGTGAGCGATGGCCCTGCCATCTATATATGTGCGTATCGTTATCCCATTACTATAATCGCTTCAGCGTGTGAATCAAGTTCTATAACTTCTCACTGGGACAAGAAATTATTTTCATTATTGGAAATAAAAAGTCGTATACCCTCTTAGAGTTTTCCAATTCACACAATATTTCTCATTGAAACAATGCATATTGGGTACAAGAAATGAAAATATTTACAGATCAAGCGGTACTGAGGTCTACATATATATTCCGCAAGCCACCGTAAGGAGCGTGGCGGAGGGTACACTGTACCACTGCTTGGCATTTCCCTTTCTATTCGCACATTACGCAGCAATATTCCGAAGTATCACGCACAAGTGTAGTGTAGGCAGTTTCTTTAGTAGAACTGTTGCATCTTGTAAGTGTTCTGCCAATGAAACGTAGTCTTTGGTTCGCCTTCTCTACAATATTTTCTATGTGTTCTTTCCAATTTAAGTTGTTCGTAATTCTTACTCCTAGCTATATGGTAGAATTGACGGCCTGTAGGTTTGGCTGATTTATCGTGCGACTAAAACTTAACGGATTTCTTTTATTGGTGTTATGGATAAACTCATACTTATCATTATTAAGGGTCAATTTCCAATTTTTGTACCATGCTAATGTCTTATCTAAATTATTTTGAAGTTGCTTTTGATCGACTGGTGAATTTAAAGGTAAAGCCGTCAACAATCCGGAGATTGGTTTGATCACCACAGTGCTTTACTAGGCATGGTCCTATTTGGAGGTGGTATGCCGTTGCCTTCCTCCGACCTTCGAAATGACTTACCCTAGCCCGTTATAGGGGGACCTACAGTTTAACGTGGATTCCGAACCAAGGTGCTACTCGGTATTTTTCACATGAGCAATACTGCCAGAGGTGAAAGAAGTGGAAAGGGACAAATAAAAATCCTAGGACCTGGCGGGGATCGAACCCGTGACCTATGGATTTGTAGTGTGGCACTCTACAACTGTGCAACCGAGATGACAACATCATCCGCGAACAGTCTAAGACAGCTACTTAAATTGTCTCTTAAATCGTTTATAAAAATAAGGAAGAGTAGAGGTCCTATGACACTTCCCTGTGGAATGACAGATATTACTTCTATTCTACTCGATGACTTAACCGTCTATTACAACCTACTGTGTCCTTTCTGACAGGAAATCAAGAATGCAGTCGCCCAACTGTGGCGATATTCCTTAAGCACGTAATTTGATTATGAAGCTTGTGAGATAGAATGTATGTGATCAAAAGGTTAATTTCGCGATTAAAAGACGCTGCTCGGGGTGAAAATGCTATGCAAAAGTGTGGCGGTGGTTGCAGACATAGTAGTCCTAGTAGCGAAAAGGAGCAGACATCTCACTCTTAAGCAGTTCGCTGCAGGTTGCGACGGAACTACCTCTTCGTGCGGCGGAACGTGTGCTAAAACCTTATCTTCAAAAGCACTTGTCTTTTATGATTAGGGTTGAATGAGGCCCTATCAGACTTCGAAATCCTTGAGGTGTCCACTCGCCCATAAAAATTTATATAAAATAAATTTTAAAAAATGTTCATGTAAAATCTTTATATGTTGCTATATTTCAAAATCAGATTCTTGCGCCGAGGGACGAAGTCTTTAACAGTCACTCTTGTTACAATATTTCTAAGTTCTCTCATAGATAAGACTGTCAAAAGAAATTCTTCAGTTTGTGGTCATTGCTATAGCCACAGATAAAAAATAATATTTCTTCAATGATTATCGACCGATGTGTTCTTGACGTAACTTTCCCACCAATAAAATTTCATAAAAAATTCTTCCTTCAGATTGAAGAATATTTAAATTAAATCATCTGCTCCTTTCATAAATATATTATTTATCGTAAAATAATTCTTCATAAATGATGTACTCTGACACTTTCGAGTTTAAACACAATGACATTTATTGCTTTCTATGACTTTACATATGTAGTCATTGACAGACAAAAGGGAACTGACTTTTAAAATTTGTTGTTTTAACAGAAAACTACGATAATAATGTCAACTCTTGCGACGACAACCGCAGAGATCAACATCTTCTTGCCTCGTGGCCATCGACCCGCGACTTGATGTGGCCGGATATTTGCTCCTTGGAATCGGCGTCGAAGATGCCCTCGTAGGTTGAATCGCCTCACAGCACATGAAACATAAAAAACATACAAAAAGCTTTTTTAAGAATCATACAACATCAATCATTTACATAAAAATCATTTAAGAACACAAATATAAGCAAGTAATCCTACACAAACTGAGCTGACATGAGATATGCAGCGGAGACAATAATCCGTCCCACTACAAGGTCTGCTGGTACACGTGTCTCTACCAGAACCATTTCGCCCCTGTTAAATTGGACTGGCTCGTATGCTGGATAGTCTGTAAAAAAGGCACCCTGCTTGAACTATGCCATGTATCAGAAGGAACTGGTTAGTATAGAGAGCTGGATAGTCTCGGGAGTGGTGCAAAGGGCGTCGAGCTCTATGTCAATGGATGGCCCTCTTCAAGTTGAACAACCTTTGTTATAACGTTTTCTTTAATCCGATTTGAATTCTCCCAAATATTCCGAAAGATAGGTGTAAATGCCACGCCCTGTATATCAAACTGATAACATTTCGAACAAAACTATTTTAAACTAGCACTTTATTTTTTTTATTTTTATTTTACTTTATTATTATTATTATTATTATTATTATTTCACATAGCGTAATGTCCAGTCTTACAACCCATCCTCTCCCACCCATTTTTAGGCTCTCTATGCCGTCTTTTATTACATGTGTTTTAACAGTACCTTGTACATAATCTATGTTTTACATGTATGACGATCACGTCTTTATGATTTGATCAAAACTTAGATTGCTTTCAATCATTAGCACTTTCACACTGTACTGCTTCCCGTTTGTCGAACTTCGATAGTCTAACTTCGTTACCATGTGGTTCTTGACGATGTTTTGATTGTAGATATTTAGATTAATTAAGGGTTTATAGCTTTGATCTCACAATTATATAATAAAGATACTTTATCTTTTCGGGACATGGAGCCCCAGAAGAACTATGGCCCCTATGACGCTCTGTTGTTATTTTTGCACTTTTGGTTCGATTCATTTCCTATTGCACAGCATTTACACACACATTCTTGCTAATACTTTTTGTCCACTTTTCGTATACATTGTCTGACATGCATTCTTAGACAGCATTGCGCGCAGGCTTAGATAGAAGTTTGTTGGATGACAACCAATTCATAGCCATGTGATCATTATTTCACACTCATTGTGTGAATTGTGGTTCCTACGTGATCATTTCTGTGACTCTTTTTCTGTTTCACTTCTTTCAACACACTTGACGCTCATCTATGATAGCACACACTATTACCAGTCACAATATGGAACCTTATTGGATTTTGATTAAAGAATGGTACGACCCGGCAGCATGTTGCTAATCCAGATTAAGACCGGTTTTCATTTTGTTTCGACCCAGTGTTTGTTTACACTGCGCTTCTTTTTATGGTTTTCTTGGGTTGATATAGTATTAGATGAGGGCGCCACCTGAATTTATGTAACTATTGTGTCACTTATTAACTTAATAACTCTGAGGAATCTGCCGTCATAGCTTTCGTTTAACGCATTCTCACATTGCCTCTGGGATGTATATGATCCAGGTAATGCGTCTGGATTCCATAAAGGCCGTTCACTAGTGGATCTGTGTAAAATGTTTTATGTTAATATTACTCTTTCCGAATATTGCAAATATGGGCCATTTTAATAATAATGATTTTATAGTATTTTATATATAAAATTGTATTATGTTATCATAGAGCACATAGTACCTCATGCATTCCCTTTATTTCCATTTGTTTTTCTTAACGATCTCTCTCTCTCTCTCTCTCTCACACGCACACACACACACACACACACACACACACACACACACACACATACACACACAGGAATATCCCATTTTATGATGTAATTGACTCTAATGTGTTTACTTAGTGACCTTGTAACATCTTTATTGTTGGACAATAGTACTAGTTTTTTCTCATATATGGTATGTTTATTGCTTGACTTTTTTGTACACCGACTTTATGATTCATTTGTTGTTTTATAGTACTGTCAAACGGGGTGATTTCGGACGGTTATGAGATTATTTTCAATATAACTTTCGTAGATTTTGTCAGACTTCATTGTTTTTTTACGGAAGGGATGGTGTATATGTATAAAACCAATAAAATATCCTAGAAACAGAACCTCCATGTAGATATACTTTTGCTTGAGATAAATAAATTGTCTGAAATCACCCCATGGACTGGGTTGATTTCGGACACACGTGTATTTTCAATCTCTGTCCGATGTTTCGAAGTGTATAGGGGTGATTTCTGACACAAACTGACTTTTTTATTCTACTTTCTTTCTGTTATATTTTAGTAGCTTTTAATATATTTTAAGGAAGCCCCTCATTAAAATAAGGGGCACATTAATTTGCCACACTGAATATCTCAACCTACTTTCTTTAAAATTTCTGGGTTATAATTACACTGATCTTGAAATCCTTTCTTACTTTTATACTTTCTCAGCATTGTGGGAAGAAGGCGACTGAAGAATGAACGAAGTGGGGCAGCGGCTGCAAGAAAAACGTCATACATACTTTTGGAACAGCTACATTTCCTAAAAGTGGCAACAGGAAGTGCCGCAACTGACTCCAATATTGAGCGTCCTACTCAGCCAATGAACCACCAGCATCACAACCAACACAAAATTATAAATTTCTCAGAGAAAACGCACCGAGGATGAAATTGGCGTGTAAATTATTAACGTCCTAAAAGCCAGCTTAGTCACGAGAAGACAGAACGGCATGACTCCGACACACTGTTCCTGTTATCACTTCTCGAAATGTTCAAATGTTTCTAGAGCTTATGGGACTTAACTACGGGATCATCAGTTCCTAAGCTTACAAACTACTTATGAACTAGCTAATACTAAGGACGACACAAATATCCATGCCCGAGGGGGGATTCGAACCCCCGACCGTAGTGGCCGTGCAGACCGTGACTGGAGCGCCTCAGTCCCCTCGGCCACCGCGGCCGGCTTATCACTTCTCGATGACTTTCGAAAGATACCGGGTTATTCCGAAGGTAACGCCAAGATAGAATTGATTAAACTAATTCAACGTTACCAGCGTCCAATGGATATCCGCGATGACTAGCAACAACATGTGACTCATCCCAGTTTCCTCTCCTCCGGATCCTTGTATCATGAAGATTATGGTCATTAACTACGTACCGCTTTCACAGAGGCATTTAGTAACAGAGCCTCCACATTCTGCTGTAACCCCTGACACTATTTCGCAAGATTCTGAGGGCACTGAACTACATGTTGTGAATATTTTTGTGCATTATCACATTTAGTAACGTAAATATGAATTTCATTTTACATAATATGCTTATTTCCTTGTAAGTTAAGAATTTCTTAAAATAAATGATTTTACAGAAAGATTCATGACTAAGAATTATTTTGCGCCGTCCCTATTGAATAACGTAATAAAAAATAATGAAATATACACCGTATTTAAATGTCTGAAACGTTTTATTATATTCTTTTTGTATATTTCTACTGTGGATAAAAGAAGGTAACGAAACTAACAGTAGCTACGTACCTTAAAGTAGCGACGAGTTTATCTTCTGAGCGTATCCATTCTTTCTATTTGATCCTTTATAAGTTGTACCTGTTCATTAAATGATTCCACACTCATTCTTGTGAAATTGTAAAACTTGTCGTTGTTGTTGTTGTGGTCTTCAGTCCTGAGACTAGTTTGATGCAGCTCTCCATAATACCCTATTCTGACAACCCTCTTCATCTCCACATAAGAACGGCAACCTACATCTGTCTGAATCTGCTTACTGTATCCATCTCTTGGTCTTCCTCTGCGGTTTTTACCCCACACACTTCCCTCCAACGCTAAATTCGCAATTCCTTGATGTCTAAGAATGTGTCCTACCAATCGATCCCTTCTTTTAGTCAGGGTATGCCAGAAATTTCTTTTCTCCCCAATTCTGTTCAGTACCTCCTCATTAGTTACGCGATCCACCCACCTAATCTTCAGCATTCTTCTCTAGCACCACATTTCAAAAGCATCTATCCTCTTCCTGCCCACACTTGTTATCGTCCATGTTTCACTCCCATCTAAGACAACACTCGATACAAATGCCTTCTGAAAGGACTTCCTTAGGGTTAAATTAATATTCGATGTTAACAAAATTCTCTTTTTCAAGAACGCTTTTCTACTCATTGCCATTCTGCATTTTATATCCTCTGTACTGCGACCATCATTTGTTATTTTACTGCCCAAGTAACAAAACTCCTTTATTGCTTCGTTTCCCAATCTAATTCCTTCAGCATCACCTGATTTTCTTACACTGCACTCCATTACCCTAGTTTTTCTCTTGTTAATGTTCATCTTATATGCACCTTTCAGCACACTGTCCATTCCGTCCAATTGCTCTTCCAGGTCCTTTGCTGTATCTGACAGAATTACTATGTCGTCTGCAAAACGCAATGTTTTCAATTCTTCCCCCTGAACTTTCATTCCTTCTCCAAATTTCTCCTTGCTTTCCTTTATAGCTTGCCCAATATACAAATTGAATAACATTGGACAAAGGCTACAAACCTGTCTTACTCCCTTTCCAACCACTGCATCCCTTTCATGCCCTTCAACTCTGACAACCGCTGTCTGGTTTTTGTACAAGTTGTAAATAACCTTACGCTCCCTATATTTTACTCCTGCTTGCTTCAGAACTTGAAAGAGTTTATTCCAATCAACATTGTCAAAAGCCTTCTCCAAATTTACAAAAGCTAGAAATGTAGGTTTGCCTTTTCTTAATCTATCTTCTAGGATAAGCCTTAAAGTGAGTATTGCCTCCCGTGTTCCTACATTTCTCCTGAACCCAAACTGATCTTCCCCAAGGTCGGCTTCTACCAGCTTTTCCATCCTTCTGTAAATAATTCGTATAACATTTTTCTTAAAGTCTGAGGGTACTTCACCTGTCTCATACATCTTACACACCAGGTGAAATATTTTTGTCATGGCTAGTTCTCCAAGAGACTTCAGTAGCTCTGAGGGAATATCATCTACTCCAGGGGCCTTGTTTCGACTTAGGTCTTTCAGGGCACTGTCAAATTCTTCTCTCAGTACAGTATCTCCTATTTCATCTTGATCTACTTCCTCTTCCCTTCCTACAACATCGTCTCTAAGTTCATTTCCTTTGTAGAGCTGCTCTATGAACTCTTTCCACCTTTCAGCTTTCCCTTCTTTGCTGAGAACTGGTTTCCCATCTGAGTTCTTGACATTCGTAGAGTTGCTTTTCTTGTCCCCAAGTGTCTCTTTTATTTTCCTGTAGGCTGTAACTATTTTTTCCCTATTTATACATAATTCTACAGCCTTGCATTTGTCTTCTAGCCACTCCTGCTTAGCCATTTTGCACTTCCTGTCAATCTCATTTCTTAGTCGTCTGTACTCCATTTTGCCTGTTTCATTTACTGCATTTTTATTTATATTTTCTCCTTTCATCGATTAAAATTTAGTATCCCCTGTGATATCCAAGGATTTTTTGTAGGTTTTGCCTTTCTACCTATTTTGTCCTCTGCTGCCTTCACTATTTCATCTCTCAGTGCTACCCATTCCTCCACTACTGTTTTATTTTCCCCCGTTTCCGTCAATTGTTGCCTCAAGCACCCTCTGAAATTCTTAAGAACTTCAGGTTCCTTTAATTTATCTAGGTCCCATCTCCTTATTTTCCTACCTTTTTGTAGTTTCTTGTCTTTATGTTTTCATAAATCACTGTACAGCAAACAAAATGCACCTTTTGTGGTACGTTCCAAGAACATGTTATGTATCCAGTATCGTCGATTGCCTTTTTGCATTTTGGGGCGGCGAACATGCTGGAATAACAGAGTGGCTCCCTCTTCAGCGTCCATTTCTAAACTAAAATGGATTCCTGTCGTGTGCAGTCGTATGGAAGTAGTTGCGTGTAAGAAGTCGCCCGCAATCAGGCGTGTGCGTCTCGTCGCGTCAGTGGGAACTCACCCTAAGAGTTGTATTTGTCTTGTTTGGTTAGGCGCCTGAAGATGGTGTGATTGTAACACCGAAACCGGTCGCGTAATTGAATAATAATTATACAGCTACTGGTACTTTCTTCCACCTTCAAATTCATGTCCTGCAGTCCCAACAAATTGATTGTGGAGAGAATTAAACTTGTAAACACGGTCGATTCTAGTTTTAAAATTAGCTCGACCACGCCCGTTTTATTTAGGGTTGCCAGATCTCCGGGCGCCGCCCGGAGTGCCCGGGTTTGGAATGAATTCTCCGGGTCTACGGGCCAATAACTCATCTCCGGGCGTGAATGTGACCTTCATCTTAACTTTTTTTTACGACGTTTTTTAAGTACTATGGTCATGTAGCGACGATCTACATCGAACTTAACGTAACTTAAAAGAAAGGCCATAGCATCCATGCCCTAGGGGTGATTCGACCCTCTGGCGGGAGCAGCCTCGCGCACCGTGGCAACTGCGCTGCTAGCTGTCAGAGTTCAACTCTCGCCGTACGTAGTATAGCACTGTCGATCAATTCACTATGCAATTCGCGATCTTTGTTGATATCCTGTACTTCGGTGTATAATGTTTAATTGATATTACATTAGAACGTCGATTATCGGAACTAATTGGGGAACGTGGGTGTTCGGAAAACTGGTTTATTGGAATAATCTTATCTTTCATAGAAAGGACAGCACTATTACGTTTAATCATTTTATGCCCTCAATTTTACTTCTTTACGCGGCAGCAAATGGTCGTAACACGGAGCAGATGGTAACTGTGCCCCTTCACATGGAGCCAGTGAGAAGCTCTTCCTGGTGGCGCGCGATCCTTCACAGTGCGCGGAGCCACAAGCGGCAACTCTTGGAAGGCGCAGCTGTTGATGTGAGCTGGGGGGGATGAGATGATTTTTTAGTATTCTCGTGTAATCCTGGTTGTGGGGGGGCGGGGAGTTGGTCGCAGTTGGGGGGGGGGTGAGTCATTGGCCAAGGGGGAGGGGGGCAAGTCTGGTCTCCGGGCCTGTCTCGAGTTCAATCTGGCAACCCTAGTTTTATTAGACCATGATGCTCAAATTATCGCTCGCGCTGTTGCGAAGAGCCGTCCCAACTGCGGCAGGTCGAAGCGACACTTGACTTGGCAATGCTATCGCCGGGCCCAGACGTTCCTGCCCGCTCACGCACGCGGTGCAGATTGGCGGCCGCGAGGCGCAGTACCGGTGCAGCACGCCCCCGCGCGGCTCGCGTTATTAGGCTCCAGCCGACGAGCGGCATTGTGTGTAGGCGGCACTTCTCTGAGAAAAGGGCAGGGGGGAGGCTAGAAGGGGCCCGCCGCATTCCCCGAGTTCCCGGCTCGTGCCCGAGGCTGAAAAGCAATCACCGCTAAGTGACGAAAGGCCATTGTACGCTCGCTGCCAATCATAATACCCTAAAAAGGTTTCACGGCCAGGCCGCCAGCCGCCGCCGCGGATTAAATACCACACTGACGACTGAATAGCTGCCCCTCCCCCCCTCCCGCCCTCTCCTGCCCTCTCCTGCCCTCTCCTGCTTAGCTTTTTTTAGACCATGCCTTTTGCCTGCCAGCACGAAGAAATGCGCACTGTGGCTGAGACTGTAAGCGACACGCGACTTGGGCCTATGGTGGTTGCACGATTTATTTGAAGCAATCTATCTTTCATAGATCTAGAAAAGGCTTATGACAGTGTTCCTAGGAGGAATCTACTGTCAGTCCTACAATATTATGGTGTAAGAGGCAAACTTCTGCAGGCAATTAAAGGTCTTTACGTAGACTGTCAGGCAGCAGTTAGAGTCGATGAAAAATTAAGCTCATGGTTCAGGGTAGTTTCAGGGGTAAGACAAGGCTGTAACCTGTCACCACTGTTGTTCATACTATTCATGGATCATACGTTAAAAACAGTAGACTGGCAGGGCGGGATTAAAATAGGTGGAAACAAAATAAGCAGTCTCGCATTTGCGGATGACTTAGTTGTAATGGCCGATTCGATTGAAAGGTTGCAAAGTAATATTTCAGAGCTCGATCACAGGTCAAGGATTATGATATGAACATCAGCATCTCCAAAACGAAAGTAATGTCTGTGGGAAATAGATTTAAACAGATTGAGTGCCAAATAGGAAGAACAAAGTTAGAACAGGTAGACAGTTTCAAGTACCTGGGATGTATTTTCTCACAGAATGGCAACAGGCTGAGCACCGGCTGAGCTCCGCCACAGCACGCTAGCGTGTATGTATTGGACGACTGCAGTGCTCGCCAGGTCTCCATCATACGCTTACGTGACCGTCACTGAAGAGCGCGGTCCGCCATTCTAAGTGATCCTCTGACGGCACCTGTCGAGACGTGCTTGTCGGTGCTGTGGCATGAATGGAATATTGGCTATAGAGGTGTGCGTCTCAGTAATAATTACCACTGCTTGGCAACAGCTCGTGTTGACACTCCTGCGCTCACAAACCCTCGTATTATGTGGTGTGGTAGTTGTACGTTATTCATTGCTACCCCTAGAATAGGACGATCTTGGCGGACGTCTGTGCTGTGTGGACGTCCAGAACCTCTTCTAAGGTTACGAGAATTTCAACGTGAACATTGCAGCCAGCATCGTTGCACAACTGACACCACGTCTTTCTTGTGTGACTATTCTACCGAAGGACCATCCCGCTACTTGGAAGGCCACGGTGTGACCCCTTTCACGCTGTTGAGAAGCCTGTTTACCACACGAGATGATATCACCAGTGTCTAACATAAAGAGTCACGAAACTTCTAGTGAATTTCTGCAGTTTTGCGACAGCAGCGCTGGGGCGTGTAAACAGGTCCTGTGAAGTTACCACCTTTCTCTAAAAATGTACATCTGTTTCAGAGTTCTAGACAGATACGCAATAGTTCTGGAGTTCTCTGTATAAAATATATATAGTTCAAAAAAATTTTGCGAAAAAATTTGAAAAATTATAACAAATTTTAGTTTTTTTCTTTTTTTTCAAAACAATTGTTAGCCTATTAGCGCAAACATAGTTTTGGTCACAGTTCTAAATAGCCCCCAAAGAGTTCTACAGGAAATTCTAATGCCATTTTTCTATGCAGATTATACTTTATGAGATAATTGCAATAATGGGGAATCCATTTTCACGCTACTGTGACTTTGGAAAATGTACGAGTTCTTGTCAGATACGCAATAGTTCTGGAGATCTCTGCAAAAAGTTTAAATAGTTCGGCACAAATTCACGAAAAAATTAGTTTTCTTACTGAAGCCCAATCTGTGCTGACTTTAGTTTTGTATGTCCCTCTCCAGCTACAAGTAACACTAGACCACAGTATATATTGTCTTGTGGCAGCAAAAATCCTATACTGGTGGGTGGATCTTCTTCATGTAATGACTAAAAAACATTTCTTGTATTCTAAATTTGTACAGCATTTATTATTATGTTCAAAAATCTATAATTTGTTATAATTTTTTCTAGTTTTTCTGGGTAATTTTGCAGAACTGTTCAAAAAGTACTACAGAACTCTAAAACTATATAATATCTACCCAGAACTCCGAAAAAAAATGAATATCCCTCTTGAAAGAAGTGCCAACTTCACACGACTAGTGCCGTTTTGTATAGTTTATGTCCCTCATTTATGAAATTATCTCATGAACTGTTACCTTGTCAAAAATTATCATTAGGATTTTCTGTAGAGCTCTAAGGGAGCTACTTAGAGTTGTGATCAGAACTAAGTTTGCGCTAATATGCAAATAATTATTTAGAAAAAACTAAATTTGTTGAAATATTTTTCAATTTTTTACGCTAATTTATGCAGAACAATTTAAATTTTGTGCGAGGACTCCAAAACTATTGCATATAGTTACCTGACATTAGGCATATCTGCCTAGAAGAGCGAAAAAAATGTACATTTTACAAAAATGAGATGCCAACTTCACAGTAGCGTGAAAATTGATTCCCCATTATTATCTCATAGAGTATAATCTGCACAGAAAAATGCCATTATAATTTCCTGTAGAACTCTTTGGGAGCTATTTAGACCTGTGATCAGAACTATGATTGCGCTAATAGGCTAGTAATTATTTTAGAAAAACTAAAATTTGTTGGGGTTTTTCTATTTTTTTTTTTTTTCGAAAAATTTTGCAGAGTAATTTAAATTTTGTACAGATAACTCCACACCTATTGCCGTACCTGTCAGGAACTCTGAAAAATATGTACCTTTTTAGGAAACTTCAGAGGACTGCGTAAACATACCGGGAAACGATTGAGTAACGAATGGGTATCTGGAGTGAAGGAGCACACTCAAAATACCTCCGTGTTTAGGAGCATTTGTGCTGCTATAAATTATAGCAAGTATCAAGAATATAATTCGGAAATCTCTTATTTGCAAAGGATGCTTAAAAGTAAGAGAATAATGTTACGAATGAAAGGTGTTCATTTGCATTGGTTTGTTATACTTTTTGACACAGAAATAATTTTTTAGCATTTACTCACGTCCAAACTTCTGCTCTTAATCGGAATCTCTAATACTAGACCACTTTTTCTTAGTACACGATAAAATTAATTTACGAAGCAACCCGCACCTGAACCTCGTGGTGGTGATTCAAAAGTATATCATTTTCTCAGGCGTGCAGACATTAGTCTAGAACAGAATACATGCTGTATGTAGAACAGAGGCGCCTGATTAGCTTGACGCAGCAAATCACGAACGTAGACACTGAGAGCAGTAGTCGACAGGGGCTAAAATCGAGTCATAAATTCTGCCGACCAGCTTTAACACTATCCTATTGTTTAAAAAGCAAACAGAGAAGAGTGTGTTTCAAACTGCATAAGCGTATGCTCTTATGGACTGCTTAAGCCTACTAAAACAAACATCAGTAAGTCCACATGACATTACTGTTAACTGTCTAATGAGACTTTCTAATCACTGCGACACAGTCAAGCTCTTAACCTTTGCAGGTTAATGATATTTCTGGTATGCCTTCCGGGTACTTCTCTTTTATTGCTAATCTCCGTATCTGCAGTAGGATGTTAGAGTAGGATGCATTCCAAGTGAGTGTATTATCGCGTTACTCATTAGGCCTAGGATACATTCCATGTGGGTGTATTATTGCGTTACTCATTAGGGCTTTGTACTAAAAGTCACAACACTGATTTGTGAAGCTGTTTTTCTGCGTAGGTGACATCAACCATGGATACTTCTTCAAGGCATTGTGCAAAGATGATGATTTCCATTTATCCTTAAATTTACTCGTCAAAGCCGAATTAAGTTGTACAAACGAACGATTCTCAGAAATCTACCTATTTTTCTGTGATCAAGAAATTCAATATAGCGCAGTCTAATAGAAGAGATAGCAAAACACCGGACAAATGCGCTTTGGACTCTCACTCCGAAGTTTGCGAAGAAAATTATTATGTAGAAAGAAACTTATTGCATCTATAGAAACGAGAATCTCGACGATTTTGCCCGTTACCAATATCAATACTGGAAAAATATCGGTCGTTACAGCAGCAGGACACGGAAATTACTGACTCGTGTGTAAGTTACGTTTGGACTGGTGCCGTGACGTGGAAACATGGATAGCTCATAAATGGTGTCGCTTTGTTTTCAGCGATGATCGTAGTTCTGCACAGCGCTGGATGTCAATAGTCGTCAAATATACCACGAGAGGGGATTCGTACCTTTCTTCCAATAATCAGCAGGAGAACAGCTCAGTCATTCCTGAAGACGTGGTCTACGAAGACAACTGGGTTTACTTCAGGTCACACCTGGTAGTGATTAGGGGGCTTTTTGACGCCACAATGGCACGTAACGAACACCCTGCATCCTGTCAAGGCTAGCAAGATCCTAGATCTGACTCCAATACATAGAACAACCGTGAGGCCAACTCAGGCGTCTATTACATTGGTGACCCAAATGGAAACAACAAAACTCTGTTTCTCTGTCCTGCGTTTAATTCACGGAATAATCACACAAATTGTAAACAGAAGTGATCCATACAGCGTACAAACAAGCGAAATATGACGTCATAGCATCCAGTGGTTGTCTGGGTAGTCTTACATCCACAATCACTGTGTACCTATTAACCGACGGTGCAGCATGGCCCAGTGAAGACGTCTGCCATGACAAAGCAGGGACGACCACGAGTGATATCAGAAAGAGAGGACCTTTATTTCGATTTGAACCCACCGGTTCAGTCGTACTACTACATGGCACGTAGCATCTGACTCTGACCTACTGTGCGATTGTTGGGAGGTGGACCGAAACGTCGTTATGACGGACGATAATACTCAACTTCATAGAGCATTAGTAGATGTAGCTTCACACTGTATTGGAGTGTTGGACTGTAGCTGGTCAACATTGAAGTTCGAAAAAAGATAGTTTAGACTGAATTTTATTTTGCTGCCGGTTTCGACACTCCTGTAGTGTCATATTCAGGTCAATTCAATCGTTAGTAGGTCACTGTCACGTGTGCGAAGAGTGCACACATGGATAACCAGTAACTGCACATTCCAGTGCCATTGATAAAATATATAAAAGGATAAACGCCGCCACGGTGGACTAGCCTAGCGGTCTAAAGCGTCTCGCTGCGGAGCGCGCGGTTGCTCGCCATGGAGGTTCGAGTCATCCCTGGGGCATGTGTGTGTGTGTGTGTGTTGTCCTTAGGTTAGTTTAGTTTAAGTAGTTTGTAACCTACGGACTGATGACCACGCAGTTTGGTCCGATAGAATTATAAACATTTGAACATTTGATTTGATAAACGCCATAAATTTGCCTGAAGATGACACTACTGGGGTGTCAAAACCGGTAGCAAATTACAATTCAGTCTAAAATTACGGCTGTTGATAAAAGAAATGTTTTTGAACCCCAACCTTTTTTAACGTCGTAGAGCGCTGGGGATTAGTGTCTTCTTGGAAACGGAAGATATTACACACACGATAAGGTATGTTCACTCTCCAGATTTCTGTCCCATAGAACATGTCTGGGGTGCACTATGGAGGCTGGTTGCACCACGTCAGCGATCATGCACTTTATCAGGCTCGCAAGCTGTTTTCTAGGAATAAAGGGCATTATTACCTGAACATGAAATTGAGGACATCATTTGCAGCATGCCCCGTCGTTGTCAGGTAGGTACTGCTGACAGAGGTGGTCAAACAGAACACAATAACAAGTTGTGTATGCAAACCAATTTGAGAAAAGACTGAAGAAAACGTTGCGTATCGGGTTGAAATGAAATGTTTGTAGAGTCTATGCGACTTAACTACGAGGTCATCAGTCCCTAAACTTACAAACTACTTGTGAACTACTTACAACTAAGGACGGCACAAATATCCATGCCCGAGGGGGGATTCGAACCCCCGACCGTAGTGGCCGTGCAGACCGTAACTGGAGCGCCTCAATCCCCTCGGCCACCGCGGCCGGCTCGTATCGGGTTGCCTGTTGCAATTGTTTCAGTTCTCTACTTAACCGTTTACACTGTTTTGTGGCAGAAGAAATCCAACCTTGCAAAATTTCCATTTATAGCTGTAATATAGGACACCACTGTACAACCCAGTTATATTAAATCAGTTGTGTTCAATTGTTTGTATAGCTTATGGGACTTAACTACGGGGTCATCAGTCCCTAAACTTACAAAGTATTTATGAACTAGCTAATCCTAAGGACGGCACAAATATCCATGCCCGAGGGGGGTTTCGAACCCCCGACCGTAGTGGCCGTGCAGACCGTGACTGGAGCGCCTCAGTCCCCTCGGCCACCGCGGCCGGCAATCAGTTGTGAGCCAGCGTGTCTCAGAAGAGTGTACAACAGATGTATGACATCCTTCTAACCGAATCAGTGTATGAATCCTAGCCAGAGAGAAAATAGTCATAGTGATAAGTCATTGCCACGTTGTTTTTGTTTCTTTCACATACAATTTGTAGCGTCCGTGTTTACCGATAGAACTAAGCAAATGTCCTTCAGACATGCAAGCATATCCGAAGGAACGGACACTGTGATTTCTACAGCTGTTAATGTAAATGGAATAAATGTATCCGCAATTGCGAATATGAATGAGCATCAGCTGCATGGTTTTATAATGACATATGAAAATTTTGTGCCGAACCTGGAGTCGAATCCAGATATGCCGCTGTATGAATGCATAGTTTCGCGGCGAGTTTAGCTGATAAACTTCTCTCCGGGTTCCAGCCTCGTCAGATAGTTTGATGTCCAAGAGCTTTCGGCCGAGATCTCCTCGTCCATTGTCAAGTGGTGACTGTCAATTCACTGCTGCCGCCGTCGACGGCGATTTCGGCCGAAAGCTCGTAGATGTCAAACCACATGACGCGGCTGGAGCCCCGAGAGAATTTTATCGGATATACCCCTTTTCGCGAGCGGACCCTTCCACAGCAAGTCATGGGACATCATAGAATGTACGAGCACTAATGGGCAGTAGACAAAATGTGGCATATGGAAGTTTGGCACGTTCTGGGTAATGGTAACGCGACAGCTATCAAAAAGTGTTACATTCGGGTTCAACTCCAGGTCTGGCACAAAATTCCCATACGTCACTATTAAATCATACAGCTGATGCTGATTTACATTCGTAATTGCGAATACATTTGTTGTATTCACTTCTTTTCCAAAAAATAAAAGCTGAGGACAAGTTGGATGAAAATCAGTGTGGGTTTAGGCCTCTTAGAGGCTGTCAGAACCAGATCTTTAGCTTACTGCAGGTAACGGATAAGTGCTATGAGTGGAAGAGGGAATGATATTTATGTTTTATAGATCTAGAAAAGGCTTATGACCGTGTTCTTAAGAGAAAACTACTGTCTGTTTTACAAGATTATGGATCAGGAGGCAAACTTCTGCAGGCAATTAAAGGTCCTTACTGTCAGGCAGCAGTTACAGTAGACGGCAAATTAAGTTCATGTTTCAGGATAGTTTCAGTGATAAGACAAGGCTGTAATCTGTCTCCACTGTTGTTCATACTATTCATGGATCATATGTTGAAAACAGTAGACTGGCAAGGCGGGATTAAAATAGGTGAAAACAAAATAAGCAGTCTCGCGTATGTAGATGACTTACTAGTGATGGCAGATCCGATTGAAAGGTTGCATTATAATATTTCAGAGCTCTACCAGAGGTGCAAGGATTGTAACATGAAGACCAGCAACTCCAAAACAAAAGTAATGTCTGTGGGAAAGAGATTTAAACAGATTTTGAGACATATAGGAGGAACAAAGAACAGGTAGACAGTTTCTAGTACCTAGGATGTATTTCCTCACATGATGGCAACATAGTGAAAGAACTTGACTCATTGTGTATCAAAGGTAATGCAGTGAGTACTCTGCTAAGATCTACTCCCTTCTGCAGTCAGTACCGAGACTAAGTTAGCAGTGCACCGCTCTATCTTTCGACCAACTTTGTTGTATGAGATGAAAGCAGGGTGGATACAGGTTACCCTATTCATAATGTTGAGGTTAGTGATATGAAAGTAGCAGGTACTAATAGATGGGAACAATGGCAGGAGGGTGTCCATAATCAGGAAATGACAGAAAAACTGGGAACGAACACCGTAGATGATGCAGTAAGAGCGAACAGGCCGAGATGGTGGAGTCATGTTTCACGCTTGAGAGAAGCAAGGTTACATAAGAGACTCATAGGCTCGGCAGCGGAGGATAAAAGGAGTCGAGATAGGTCAAGGAGAAAGTACTTATATTTGGTGAAGAATGATTTTGAAGTAAAAGGCTTAAAATCATACGGGGCATTGAATAGGTGATCATTGAGGTATTTTATTAGGGGAAGTATACTTCAGACTGGATGCTGAAAGGCATCATCTCTAATGATGATGATGATAATGATGATTATGACTTTTTTGTCAGGCAATGTATCTGTGGAGGAGGTTCGTATTACATCCAGGTGAGTGATTCCCGAAAGGTGTTTCACACGGACCGCACTGCGGACAGCTAACGAAGATACGGGCATACTGAATAGATGCGCATATATGTAACATAGCTTGAATACCCAATACGTTGTCCTCGATGGAGTGTTCAGCAAGGACAAGAGTATGATCAGGAGTGGCACAGAAATGTCAGAATGAACCGCTATTTTCTCCTGTTTACATAAATGATCTCATGAACAGGGTCAGTAGAAATATGTGGCTAATTATCGATGCTACTGTGGTGGCAGGAAGGTGGCTCACTCATTCAGGAGTGGCACAGCCTGATTTAGACAAAATTGCTACTTGATGTGATGAATGACAGTTAGTAGTAAATATCGAAAAATATGTGATGCAGATTGGCAGGAGAAAGAATTCCATCATGTTGGAATAATGCATTAACAATGACCTGCTTGACACAGTCTCCTTCATTAAGTATCTAAGGGTAACGTTTGATTAAGTATCTAAGGGTAACGTTGTAGAATGGTGTGAAATGCAATGAGCACGTAAGGACAATTATTGGGGACGCGGGTGTCTATTTCGGTTTACTGGGAGATTTTGAGAAGAAGTGATTCATCTAAAAAGGAGGCCGCGTATAGAATATTGAAAGAAGGAAGGAAGGATTTAATGTACCGTCGACAGCGCGGTCATTAAAGACGGAGATCACATTCGGAGTGTTTGGGTAGGGAGGGGGAAGGAAATCAATGTTCAAATGTTCGTGGTTTTCAGTCCCTAGGTTTACAAACTACTTAAACTAACCTAAGGACGACACACACACACACACACACACACACACACACACATACACACACACACACACACACACACACACACACACACAAAATGCCTGAGGGAGGACTCGAACCTCCGACGGGCAGCAACCGCGCGCTCCGCACCAAGGCGCCCTAGAGCGCTTATCCATTCCACCGCGGCGGAAGTAAATCGGCCTTGTCCTTTCCAAGAAACAATCCCGGCGTTTGCCTGAACTGATTTTGGGCAATCACGGAAAACCTAAATTTGGGTGTCAGGAGGGATCTGAACAATAGAACAATAGTGAGGCATGTTCTTGGGCAGGATACTGTTCAAGTGTTCCTTTCCAGATCGGTTTAAAGGAAGATATAGAAGCAATTCAGAAACAGGCTGGTAGTTTTACACTGGTAGGTTCGACCAACTTGTGAGTATTCAGAGCTGGTTCGCGTACTCATGTGGGAAGACAAACGATTGGAAGGTGGTCAACCGCAGCTAAAACTGTACATATTGGATAAAGAAAGGTCTACGAGGAATGGCCGCGTGGTTGAAGGTGTCCTGCTAAGCACTGGTCGCCGTTCCTCCCTCGGGCATAGGTGTGAGTTTGTTGCCTTTAGTGTAAGATAGTTTAAGTAGTTTGTATGTCTAAGGAGTGATGGCCATAGCAGTTTGGTTCAATAGGTTTACAAACATTTGATAAATAAGTTCTGCTGCAGCTGCATTACAACTTTATTCAAAAGCACGACCGGTTTAAGACAGGTTTAAGACCTGACTAAAAAGAACAGTAATACAATACAATGTGACAAACGTGGATATAAAACTTAACTGTATAGACAGAAAGCGGCAAAAACCGAGGTATTACATAAATGAAAATTAATTATGACACTGAGTTGAATGGTACTTATTATGAAAACATTCAATGGGTACCATAATCTTTAAAACATATTCCCCGTAGTGTAAAATTTAATTTGTTTAAAATCTTTTTCTTTAAAAACCACACCCGTTACGAAAACCTATAAAATGAAGTCATTCAGATCCTGAAACATAATATCCCACCTCAGACAATAAAGTTCGGTGAATAGTCCTGTGATATTTGCGTAAATGTACCACAAACTGCATTTACCTTGCTGTCTTTCTAAAAAGTCACCTTCCTTTTTCTTTGCCCGGCTGAACTCTGCGATATATGTCCTGCAAATTTTGCACGAAGTCTTGGGACGTTATTCAAAAGCCTTGACACGTTTCGTTGGATGTCAGTTATATCGTCCAATCTCTCTCCTTTCAAAGCGATTTTGAGTTGGAGGAATAGGAATAAATCTGGAGAATTGATGTCTGGCGTATATGATGGATTTCATGTTGCACCAACTGTTTTTTTTTTTTTTTTTTTTTTTTTTTTCCTGCAACTGCATGTGTGGGCGAGTGTTGTGGAACATGAACATCCGCCATATTCGCCGGATCTCAATCCTCCAGACTTCTTCCTATTCTCTCGACTCGAACTCGCTTTGAAAGAAAAGAGATTTGGCGATATTTCTAACATCTAAACATGTAATAATGTTTGTATAGCTTATGGGACTTAACTACGGACTCATCAGTCCCTAAACTTACAAACTACTTATGAACTAGCTAATACTAGGGACGGCACAAATATACATTTCCGAGGGGGGATTCGAACCCCTGACCGTAGTGACCGTGCAGACCGTGACTGGAGCGCCTCAGTCCCCTCGGCCATCGCGGCCTATTTCTGATGAAACGTGACGAGGCTTTTAACACCAATCCAAAGGGAGACTTCGTGATAAGTTTTCAGGGAATTTATGGAAGAGTTAAACGGTGCTTAGTTATGGGAGGTGACAAATTCGAAGGACAGTAAGGTAACTGCGGTTCATACTTCAAAATGTTAAAATTTTTGTAAACCTATTGTATCAAACGGCTATGGTTATCAGTCCCTAGACATACAAACTAGTTACACTGAATTACACTAACTCATGACTGAGGGCGGGACTCGAACCTCCGACGGCGAGCGACTGCGCGCTCCGCCATTCATAGTTTATCTACGATAATGTTACAGGACTATTCACCGAACTTTATTGTCAGAGATGGTATTATACGTTTTGTTGTTCGCCATTCAAGTCAAATGTTCGATGAAATACGTGAACTTTCAGAGTTCCAAAGAGGCCAACTGGATGATACATAGTCAGTAACAGCATCTGTGACGGATAACGGCTGCACTTTTTAACGTTTCTTTAGCGACGGTCTCGATAATTGCAGCACACACGAAACAAGGTGAGACATCATTGGCGAATAGTGGGTGAAACTGACAGCGATCGACGAGCATTAAGAACGATTGTGGACAGACGACCACGAAAACTACCACGACAAAAGCGACTGCAGAACTGAACACTCACTTGAGTATTACTGTTGGGATGGAAACAGTACGACGGGCGTTTAACATTCATGGAAGGCACGCAGTTAATAACGGAAGCCAACGCAAAGCTTGGAAGGAAGTGTTGCCACGATCGTAAAACTCGGACACTTAATTACTAGAAGTGAGCGGTAGAGTCCGGTGAATCATCCTTTACAATGTTTCCTACAAGCAACCGGGTTTATGTACCGTAAAACCCGAAAGAAGCTTATGAGACGAGATGCCTGTGTTTTACATATTAAATGGGCATCTGTTTCTATTGGCCAGCATGATCGCGTCACTTGTCTCCAATCAGGCACGTGTGGGATATGATAGGATGACAACTGACAGGTGTGTCTCGTCAACCCACATCTGTTGCAGGACAACGTGAACAGGTCGAAATGTTCAAGAGTTTCTAAACCTACTGGAACACACTGCTATATTCATCGGTCCCTTAAACTATGAGCAGCACACACACACACACACACACACACACGCACACGCACACACACATACGAACACACACACACACACACGCACGCATACACACATGCCCAAAGGAGGACTCGAACCTCCGACAGGAGCGGCCGCCAGGTCCATACCATGATGCCTCCACGCGGATACACCCGCGCGTTTGGACAGGTCAAATGGCGTGGAATACCGTATCCCACGACCGTATTCGCCATGTATACGAACAAATGGATGTCAGAATAAGCGCCCGCAATGCCGACCGTGGAGGCTACACCACGTACTAACATGGGTGTTTCAGCGTGTATCGACACTTGGTACCTCAGTATAGAAATATCTGTAAATGTAATAATTTCTTGTATTCCCTATGCATTGATTCAGCAATAAATATCGATGAATTGGAAAACTCCGAGGCGTACTATTCTTTCTTTCCAGTTGTGTAAGTTGGATGTTAACATAATTTCTTTTCATCCCCTTCTAGATGAGTTGGGATTAGTGTCTACGATGCACGGTCAAACTATGACATCGCGAATTCACTTTCAGCCGTCTTACGGTATATCCCTGCATGTTTATCTAACACGATGACGTCTGAGCAATTCGTTCTGCGAAGCATGCGTTCACTTTCCTTTTCGAGAGCGCTACTTCACGTGTGCCGCTGTTGACATTCAGTCGTTAGTCATCGTCAAGCTTAGTTACGGCATTTGCATCGTTCTGCAAAATAAAGCGCTTCTCGTCCATATGCATATGTGTTCTTGAGTCAAAGCGGTTGCGCCGCCCTCAAACAGCTTTAAAGACCAGTGGAGCAAATGCACACCAGACTAATACCGGCGTTTCTGCACTGCCAGCAACTGAACTCGGTGCCAACTTGTGATGCGAACAGTTAGTAATATTCAGTTAAAGAAAATACTATACATTTCCGAACTTTATACTTATGTGGTTAACAACTATAAAATACCGTACTTTAAACAAGCACTACAATTATTGATATGGTGTCTGTTCCTTTCTGACATGTCTGAAAGAACAGACACCAATTGTTGCCGTAATTTTACGAATTCAATTTTCAAAATGTTCAAATGTTTGTAAAGCTTATGGGACTTAACTACGGGGTCATCAGTCCCTAAACTTACAAACTACTTATTAACTAGCTAATCCTAAGGACGGCACAACTATCCATGCCCGAGGGGGGATTCGAACCCCCGACCGTAGTGGCCGTGCAGACCGTGACTGGAGCGCCTCAGTCCCCTCGGCCACCGCGGCCGGCGAATTCTAAATATTGAAACATTTGACCGTTTCAGGGCATTGGAATAAATTACACGACGAAGCTGAAAATTTGTGCTGGACCGCAATTCGAACCCGGATTTCCCTCTTCGGGCCAGCGGTCGCAAGATGAACTAATTAACATGGGGTACTATCGTAGTGCCGCGGGGGAATAGCCTTGCGCACTGAGGCGCCCTGCTAAGGTGCGCGCGGCCGTTCCACGTCGGGCATGGGTGTTTGTGTTGTTCTTAACAAAAGTTATTTTGTAAGTTTAGCGACCAATGAGCATTTTTTTTAGTTAGGTTCCATAACTTTACAAACATAGCCTAATTGTTGAAGCCAACCTCTGGCCGGAAGCGGGAATTCCGGGTTCAAATCTCGGTCCAGTAAAAATTTTCAACTTCGCCCTATAATTTATTTCAATGCTCTGGAAGGGTCTAAATTATTAATATTTCCAATTCGTTTTATAGTTTCCAAATGATAAGCCAAGATCGCAAACTACCAATTTATTAAGTGACGTTTCGGTGCACTATGTCACCATCATATATAAGTGCCATGTTGCACTTCTTTTTTTATGTCCAATTTTTTAACAAGATGATCAGACTATATATATATATGACCAGATGATGGTGACACAGTGCACCAAAACCGGGCGTCACTTAATAAATTGTTAGTTTGCGATCTTGGCTTATCATTTGGAAACTGGTTCACACAACTGAAGAGAAGATTAAGCATAACCGTATGTTTACAGTTAGTGCCCTTGCTATGGAAATTCCGCAAATCTCACGATCACTGATGCCTGCCATTATTACTGAAAAACGGAGATTTCAAAAAATTTGCTCATCTTGGGAACTGAAAATTCTTACTGAACAACACAAGAAACGACGGATGGGCAGTACACTTTAGGTTTTGACACGCTACAATGAAGAAGGCGATGGTTTCCTTTCCCGAATAGTCACGGGGGATGAAACTTGGGTCTCTTACGACACCCATTAAACAAAACGGCAATCATTGGAATGGAGGCACACTTCACCCCCAACGAAGGTTAAGCCTAAATAAATCTTTACACCTCGCATTGATCGCCTCCAGACCAGATGATGTCAGGTAATCTGTTTCCAATTCGTAACAAGTATTATCCTCCTGTATTAGCGTACTGCATATGAGGAAATTTCTCACCAGTCAGTAATCATTTCAGCCAAAGGATACACCGGTTTCCGCTGGATGGCCAAAATAAACATTGTCGGGATTGGATAGTATTTGGATGGGTCACCGTTCGGGTGTGCAAAACGGTGTTCATCCTGCCCTTGTGAGGCCACTGACGAGCTGTTTGATTTACAAGCAGCAGCTCTGATCACGAAAATCGACCCAGAGGCCGTGACTGTGGGTCCCCCTCCATACTTCATCTGGTGACGCAATCGGGCGGAGGGTAACGCGGTGGCCGGTCGGTACCTGACGCGCCTCTCGAGGTCTATAGGACGGATTTTACAGTTTTACTACTCACTTTAATTGACAGCACATGTATTTTGTTCTACAAGATAAGGACACTGCTCGCGTATGCTATGTAAATCACAAGTATATTCTGATAATACTTTAGTTTGTTAATGTTTTATATACAATTTAGAAGTACCTAATAATCCAAATTTACTTTAATGTTATTACATTCTTTATGCTCCATTGCACATCTACATCTACATCTACATAGATACTCTGCAAATCACATTTAAGTGCCTGCAGAGGGTTCATAAACCACTTTCATAACTTTTCTCTACCGTTCCATTCTCTAATAGCGCGCGGGAAGAAAGAACACCTAAATCGTTCCGTTTTCGATCTGATTTCTCTTATTTTATTGGGATGGTCATGTCTCCCTAAGTAAGTAAGTGCTAGCAAAATATTTTCACATTCTGAAGTAAAAGTCGATGATTGAAACTTCGCGCCGGCCGCGGTGGCCGAGGAGACGGAGGCGCTGCAGTCACGGTCTGCACGGCCACTACGGTCGGGGGTCGAATCCCCCCTAGGGCATGGATATTTGTGCCGTCTTTAGTATAAGGTAGTTCATAAGTAGTTTGTAAGTTTAAGGACTGATGACTCCGTAGTTAAGTCACATAAGCTTAACAAACATTTGAACTGGTGAGGGTCCCACAAGGGGCAACAGTACTCCAGGAGAGGGCGCACAAGTGTGATGTAGGCAGTCTCTTTGGTGGAGCTGGTGCATCTTCAAAGCGTTCTGCCAATGAAACGTAACCTTTGATTCGCCTTCCCCACAATATTTTCTGTGTGTTCTCTCCAGTCAAAGTTGTTCGTAATTGTAACTCCTAGGTATTTGGTAGAATCTACGACCTTAAGATTTGACTGATTTATCGCGTAATTGAAGTTCAGCGGATTTCTTTTAGTGGTCATGTGTATTACTTCACACTTTTCTTTATTTAGTGTCAATTGCCAATTTTCGCACCAAGTAGAAATTTTGTCTAAATCGCTTTGCAGTTGCTTTTGATCCTCTGTTGACTTCACTAACCGATAAACGACAGCATCATCCGCGAACAGTGTAAGGGAGCTATTAAGATTGTCTCCTAAATCGTTTATATACACGAGTAAGAGTAGGGGACCTATAACGCTTCCCTGTGGAACGCCAGATATCACTACTATTTTACTCGATGACTTACCGTCAATTACAACGAACTGTGTTCTTTCTGATAGGAAATCGTGAATCCAATCGCACAATTGGGAAGATATTCCATAAGCACGCAATTTCATTAGAAGCCGCTTGTGGGGTACAGTATCAAAAGCCTTCCATAATTACCAACTGAAAAATGCTCCTGTCGGGACACAGAGAAGCAAATATGTTCTTGTTTAAAGGACTGACAGAAAAGTCGAAAAACAGCTGCCTCAGTCCTCATTCCTCCGTCCTCAACAAAACTTTTGGCATGCGAACATATTCACGTTATTTTAACGCGAAACAGGCTAAAGCCGCGTAATAGGTCTCTCATTGAATTCAAGTTTACATCCGCCTTTCTGTGACAATGTCTACATTTATCTCCCATTACTTCTATTTCACTTCCTCCTGACTGTCTCTCCCAGTGTCAATCTCTTCAACCCTTTCTGTCTATCTTCTTGACCAGTGTCTTCGTCACTTTCACTGTATGTCTGCCATTGTTTGTGTGCCATTCTCTTTCTCTCATGTTGCCGCTATCTCTTTCTGTGAGGTATGTCCACGAAGTAACTTCCATTTGGTTATATGAAACAAACGTGTACAGATACAGAAAAAATATTTATTGTGCAAAAATCTACAACTGTTGTAGGCACTTTTCATAGCGTGGTACAAGTTTTTGTATGCCTTCTTCATAGAAAGTTGCCGCCTGTGTATTCATCCATGTGGTAACGAGTTCTTTCAGTTCGTCATCATCGTTGAAGTGTCGACCACCAAGGACAGATTTTAGAAGTTAGAAGAGATGGAAGTCGCTAGGAGCGAGATCCTAGCTGTACGGAGGATGATTAAACACGTCCCAGTGAAATTCCCGTAAGAGTTGTTTGGTCACATTCATCATGTGAAGTCAAAAAAATGTTCAAATGTTTGTACAGTTTATGGGACTTAACTACGGGGTCATCAGTCCCTAAACTTACAAACTACTTATGAACTACTTACGAACTACGACGGCACAAATATCCATGCCCGAGGGGGGATTCTAACCCCCGACCGTAGTGGCCGTGCAGACCGTGTCTGAAGCGCCTCAGTCCCCTCGGCCACCGCGGCCGGCTGTGAAATCAAACATTATCGTGCGGAAAAAAACATCGCCTTTTGACAGTAATCCTCGACGCTTGTTCAGCATTGCGCGGCGCAATTTCTTAACGCTCTTGCAGTAATCACGTGCATTGATTGTTTGACCTCGTGGTATGAAATCAATCTTCGAAATGCCTTTTCTGTCGCAAAAAGAAGGTGTACATAACTTTTCGAGGTGTAAAGATTTGCTTAGGCTTAACCTTCTCTGGGGATGAAGTGTGCCTCCATTCCATTGATTGCAGATTTGTTTCATGGGTGTCGTACGAGACCCAAGTTTCATCCCCCGTGACTATTCGGGAAAGGAAACCATCGCCTTCTTCACTGTAGCGTGTCAAAACCTAAAGTGTACTGCCCATCCGTTGTTTCTTGTGTTGTTCAGTAAGAATTTTCGGTTCCCAAAATGAGCAAATTTTTCGAAATTTCCGTTTTTCAGTAATAATGGCAGGCATCAGTGATCGTGAGATTTGCGGAATTTCCATAGCAAGGGCACTAACTGTAAACATACGGTTATGCTTAATCTTCTCTTCAGCTGTGTGAACCAGTTCATCAGTAGCCACAGATGGGCGTCCACTTCGTTCTTCATCGTGCACTTGATAACGTCCTTCATTGAATAAGCAGACCCATCTTCTAACCATTGAATCACTCATAGCATTTTGTCCGCAAACCTTGCAGATTTGTCGACGAATTTCCTTTGGTTTAACCTGCTTTGCATTTAGGAAACGAATTACAGATCTGATTTCACACGCGGCGGCTTTTCAATTACGGTTGACATTACAAAGAAGCACTTAAAAGCACACGTGGACGACCCTCGTGTCTCACAGTCGGCTGTATGTCTGTTCACTCACAATTTTATCTTTTGTACATATGTCGTTGCGAATGGATCGGTCGGTTGTATAAGCCCTAGAACAAGAAACGTTAACGCTAGGATAAAGGGAACAGGGAAAAAACCTAGAGACTGATGACCAAAGAAGTTATGTCCTACAGATTTACAAACATTGGGACGCATTTATCTATTTGCACTCCGACAGGATCATTTTTCATTTGTTTCCTTTTGCTACAGCAAGGATTACTGCTTTTAAACGATAAATTATATAGGGAAGGAAGGAAGGAAGATTATAATTTACGTCCCATCAACAACATGGTCATTAGAGAGAGAGAGAGAGAGAGAGAGAGAGAGAGAGAGAGAGAGAGAGAGAATAAGCTAAGATTGAAGTGATAAGGAAAGAAACCGCCCTGGAATTTGCCCGGTATGATTTAGGGAAAATCAGATAAAACCTAAATCTGGATAGTTGTATTGTAACAACAGTCTTTATCGCAGAGTTTTTTTTTTTTTTTTTTTTTTTTTTTTTTTTTTTTTTTTTTTTTTTTTTTTTTTGTAACTGGTTCAACCTAATGTAGGTCATATTTAGAAAATACAGTTTATACTTTAGGGCTTCCGTGGCTGTTCTCTAGCCGTACATTGGTAAGTTGAGTTACCAAATTACTCTCGGAGAACAGCCACAGCAGCCCTACAGGGTCCAGCACCGGCAACATGGACTGTATTTTCTAAATATGACCTATATTAGGCTGAAACCAGTATAAAATAATAATAATAATAATAATAAAAACACCTCTGCGATAAAGGCATTATTACAATACAAATATCGTCAAGGATGATCACTACTTTTTCCTAGGACAATATTATCCAAATTAATGACTAAAGCTAGTTGGCTGGAAGCGAATTTGAACCGCCGTCCTTCCGAATGGGAATACATCGTATCTCTCTTAAAGATTTGATTCCCTATAAGTTTCGACATATTTATATGCAGGGTATAGTTAATGACAAATATATCGAGAGAAGATGTACAAAATCAGATTTATTCACTGACTAGTTTCGTTGAAACTGAACGGTAAAGAGCCGCGGTAGAGTGGCCGAGCGCTGTTAGGCGCCTTTCTGCGGAGCGCGCGGTTGTTCGCCGTCACAGGTTCCAGTCCTCCCTCGGACATAGGTATGTGTGTGTTCTCCTTATGTTACTTTAAGTAGTTTAAGGGACTAAGTCTAGGGACTGGTGACGATAGCAGTTTGGTCCAATAGGTTTACAAACATTTGTATGATAAGTATTTGCAGACGATCGCCACATCCGCTTGGACGGAAATGAACAAACCGTAAGGCTTCGCCCGCCGGATTTTAAACCAATAGCTCGAGAACACATTGAGATATTGTTGGGTTATAAATTTTAAATAAAATTTCTATATCTACTCTGGATTTCACCTCTATGTATGACCTCAAATCAACTATACGCTACATCTGTGTTTTAACTCTGCAAATTCTTTAAAATATGTTGCAGTACTTTACGTAATTTGATGCTACAGGATAACTGCTGACAAATAACGAAAACAAAGCAACCCTCTATCGGGCAATGATGCCAAACTGTAAGAAATTCACACACACACACACACACACACACATATATATATATATATATATATATATATATATATATATCGGCGGGTTAATTTCTTGAAATCTAATGGTAAATTTCCTAGATGCCCCAATGGCGACTGGCGTTTTTGGTACCCAATATGATAGCTTTTCGGGAATATCATCGTAACGGATAAAGATGTTCAACAACGGAAAAGATAAATGTCTGCAGAATGTAATATTGAAATTTGTATCATTTCAACAGTTACTTAGATATTTGCGTTCGAACATGCAAAGATGACTAAGATGCGGCTTTTGTAATTTTGCGCGTAAATTAACTTGAAACTTTCTGATATATATATATATATATATATATATATATATATATATATATATATATATATATATATAAGAAATTAAAAAACCGAATTGCAGGACCATTCCCGTCAGAGCTTCGAGTCCTCCCTCGAGCATGGTGTGGGTGTTGTCCTTATCATATGTTAGATTAAGTAGTTGGTAAGTCTAGAGACCGTCGGACTGATGACCATAGCACTTTGGTGTCTTAGGTTTACAAACAATTTGTATTCCATCTCCCCTGAGAAGGTATTGGCAAATTGATATCATCATTTTAAAATTAATTAGTGTGATATGTGACATTGTACTGTTTGAATCGGGTAACGATTTTGAACGTAAAAAATTAACTTAAAAATCAAGAAGAACGAATGTAACTGTAGTGAGGTGTGTACATTGTTGTCTTCGTCTTTGTTTTAACCATTTTATCGGATTCACGAAAATGTTCAAATGTTTGATAAGCTTATCGGACTTAACTACGGGGTCATCAGTCCCTAAACTTACAAACTACTTATCAACTACCTTATACTAAGGACGGCACAAATATCCATGCCCGAGGGGGAATTCGAAGCCCCGACCGTAGTGGCCGTGCAGACCGTGACTGGAGCGCCTCAGTCCCCTCAGCCACCGCGGCCGGCTCGGATTCCCGCTTCTCCATTTGAGGACTAAGGCTATATTTATAGACTGCGGTTCCTCCGCGGCGTAGCAACCACTGTGAATTTGTGAAGGCTCCGCTTGTCACTCACACACCAGCCGCAGTGACCTTGAGAATCCTGTTTGTAAGATTACAGCCCAATAGAAATACTGGTAATTAATAGCATTTGATAATTAAACAGTATGAAGTTCACTGCAAACATTGACCATGCCAATGCACTAAATGTTACACAATTTTAATGTTATTAATTATGGTAGCAATGTATGTACACAGTTGGGTGACAACATTTATAGTTGGGCCATAGGTAGAAAGTCTCCACGTTGAGATTTGCTGTGTGCTTGTAGCTAACGGGAGGCCAGCGAGCAGGCCGACGTTGGTGGCTTGTTCCAGCTTAGGATTTTCCAGTTCGTATCCGGTGAGGGGAGAGAGGGACAATGGCGAGTGCCAGGCACAGTGCAGTGCACAGTGTGAAATAAAATATTCTAATACTACTGGCATTTGAAGTAATACGATGCAGTTAGGAACCTTTAAGGCCCTCATTACAAAATAGCCTGTTGATAAATAAACAATACATTAGCTGATATAGTCACATCTGGCGTAATATGTTTAATTGACAATGAAAAGTAATAAATTACCAACGAAGACAAGACAGTTACACAACTAGCATGGCAATGTTTGTTTATAAAAATAATATATTAACTATTTCTCATTTTATTTTCAATTAATCTTGTGTATTTTACCTTGAAATATTCAGTTAAATCACTTATCTGTGATATAAGAAATTGCACGATTATGATAAACAGTACAAAGGATGTTTATACCAATATAAAAACCTAAGAAGAAATTTGTTTAAAGTGTAGTGTAATAATTTTGATTTTAAGTAAAGTTTTAGAAATGTATTGGCTGATCGCTGTACGTTGGCAAATCGGTTAGAACAGCTCACATGGGAAAGTTGATGACGTAGGGGAAGAAACCTCGGCAGTTGAGCTTTGGCGCGCGCGTGCGTGGGAGGAAATGATGAGGCGGGAGCACGTGGGGAGCTGGCCGGGCGGCGTCGCTCTGCCATCAGTCGGCATGTGTATCTCCAGGTGGAGACTTTTAAAGATTTATGTGTGGAAATCGCCATGTGTGGTTGCTCGTCGTAGACTGCACCAAGTTGAATCGAGTGCTACTGTGTGTTGTGAATATTTAGCTGGTGGAACAAGGTGTGCATCGCATTGAATTAAAGTGACTGTGATTTGTTAATGTAACACGTGTCGTCGCATAGGCACGAACATAAACGGTGTTTGAGACAGCCACGTGGTGTGAAAACAATTCGCGACAAATATTCATTTTGTCTGGGGGCTCATGAGCTATAACTTTATTTGATAAATGTGTCGACATACAGACGTATCAGCCACAGGGTTCTAATATTGAGAAATAAACAACATAAGGTGAACTTTCACGTGTTTTCAAAAATAGTAGTTAGCACACCCTTTTCTCTCATGAACTTGATTTTTTTTATGACTTTGTTTTGTTATTCATATGCAGGGAAGGAAAGGTGCGAACGTGTGATATCATCCCCTAGAAAACGAGTCAAACAGTCGCAATCACAGTTCCAGTGTTTTTGCGTGTTTAGGAATTTGGTTCGCAGCTGGTAGTTGTGAGTTTTAAAAATTAATCTTTCCCAATTTTAAACTCTCACCCCGACCTTTACTCTCGCATGTTCCTACCTTCGGGAGATAAAGGCCACACTGCCATATGGCGCGCGGTTCCGCCGCACGCACCGAACAGCCCCATAAGCTGACGTGTAAACAGATGCTGCTGCGGCACCGCACAACCGCGGCCATTTGGAAGTGCAGGCGCAGGTATAGTCGGCGTCAGCTTCTAAGGTGGCCGAATTTTCAGCCGTTCTGCGCATCCCCCTCCGTTACCGCAATCACAGCCGATAATGTTCATTCTGTAGACGCATAGCTGGCCGCGAGATACGCAACATTTCTCCCGCAGGCTTAACAGTTGGCGCTCGGCCCTAGCTCCTCTCCTCTACGCGCGGAAGCGCCTTCTTACATGACGTCAGGTATAGTTTGACGCCACAGCGGAGGTGCGGAGGGGACGCCGCCGAGACCACACTTGTAACAGGTCACATGCTTCCCAATGAGACAGTGCACTGCCATACCGCTGCGATTCCTCCGCCACGGAGGAACCGCAGCCGGCCGCGGTGGCCGAGGGGACTGAGGCGCTCCAGTCACGGTCTGCACGGCCACTACGGTCGGGGGTTCTAATCCCCCCCTCGGGCATGGATATTTGTGCCGTCCTTAGTCTTAGGTAGTTCATAAGTAGTTTGTAAGCTTAGGGACTGATGACCCCGTAGTTGAGTCCCATAAGTTCTACAAACATTTGAACATTTTGAGGAACCACAGGCTAAAAATACAGCCTAACATAAGCACCAAAAAAAATGTTCAAATGTTTGTTAAGCTTAAGGGACTTAACTATGGGGTTATCAGACCCTAAACTTACAAACTACTTATGAACTACCTACAACTAAGGACGGCACAAATATCCATGCCCGAGGGGGGATTCGAACCCCCGACCGTTGTGGCCGTGCAGACCGTGACTGAAGCGCCTCAGTCTCCTCGGCCACCGCGGCCGGCAATATAAGCACCATTAGGTGTGTAGGACACATGACTTTTGCATTATTATAATTATTTTAAACACGTGTTTTGTGACGTTACTGATTATAAGGTGATGATACACTGATATTAAATTATGTGCTATTTTCGTGATGTGGTACTGATACATCATTCAACATTTTTCTTTCCATTAAAATGTTACTTTTAATAGAATGCAGTGATCTGCATGGAAATGACACGACCACAGTAGATTAGAGGACTTCTCTCCTCTAGCTCTATCTTTTTATTTTTATTTTATTTATTTATTTATTTATTTATTTATTTATTAAGTGTAGAGAAATGAGTGTAGTCTTGGAGGGGGTGAGGATTGCAGCCCAATAGTCTCCAACCCCTATCTTGCGCCACCGATCCATTGTTATTTGAAGCATAGTTTCCTGTTGTTCCAAGCGTTCGAAGTTCAAATGTATCCGTTGTGAGCGTTTAGGAGTATGGTGTACTCCGAACGCTCAATATTGACGTTTCAATGTCGAAGACTGGAGACGGTGTGTAAAATTTCAAGAAATGTCTAGTGGTCATTCTGAGTGCGTAGTTTCAGTAGGTGACGTCAGCTAAAGAGCGTCCTCCGGGCAGAGTGTGGGAAGCAGGCGGCCACGGCACAGGAGAGGACACCACCACGGCCGCGGAATGTCAATGAACGTCCGGTCGCAGCCCCATTGAGCCATCGGCGCTGCGTCACGCTTTATCGGCGTTGACTCTCCGGACAGCCAGCGCGCGGTACGGCACGGCCGCGGCCCACGCCCACCTGTTTAAATATTCACAAGCCGTCCCTAAGCACCACTTTTTGTACCGCACAAAAATCGACTAACTAAAAAGGCTTGCCGACTTGCTCGCGGAGTGGGAGAAGATAAGCGCCTGTGTGAGTGAGCAGGACGTACACGGAACGGAGAGAGCGCGCGGACTAGAGCGAAAGGAGAAAGAAAAAAAAAGGGGGGAGGAGGAGGAGGAGGACGGGGGGGGGGTGAGGTGAGAGTGTGGACGTGAAATAAGAAAAGCGCGTCCGGCGGCGATTGTGGTCTCAGATTTCCACGGAGGTTTTTCAATGTTGGGGCGATGGCATCTGGCGGGCTATTAGGCCGGCTGGGCACTGTGCAGTGGGTGCGTTACCGGCGCGGCGCGGCGGCCTGCCCGGGGCTACCGCGAGGCGCGGCGCGGCGCGGCACAGGCGCAGCACAGACGCAGCACAGGCGCAGCCACCACAATTACCTCCAACAGCTCCCACGGCGGCCTCCAAGGCTCCGGACGCCCCTCTGGTCGGCTTTCGGGAACCTGCCAGCTGGACAAGAGCGCCGCTGCATTCGAAATGGCCACTGTGTGTCATTCCGGCAAAGGTTGCGGAGATATTCGGCGGTTCGTAATGGCACCGGAATCCTCTCCGGTACTCAGTACAGGTGCGGAACAGGGATGTCCACTGTTCGTGCTTTGAGGGGTAAAATGTAGTCACGTAGTGGTGTCACAGGAAGTAGAAGGTCGATGCATTAATTATTAACCAATGAGAAAAGAACCTAAGGGAATGTATGTATAGCAAACAAGAATGTTTATTGAATGAAGCTTTCACTCTGATATCATGCACACTCCGCTGCATAGTGAAAGTTTCATTCTGGAAACATCCCTTAGGCTGTGGCTAAGCCATGTCTCCACCATATCCTTTCTTCCAGGAATGCTAGTCTTGCGTGTTTGCAGGAGAGCTTCTGTAAAGTTTGGAAAGTAGGAGGCGAGGTACTGGCGGCATCGTGAGTCGTGTCGGAATAGAACAGTCGGTAGTGCGCTTGCCCGCGAAAGGCAAAGGTCCCAGGTTCGAGTCCCGGTTCCGCCACACAATTTTAATCTGCCAGGAAGTTTCAAGAATGTTTATCTTAAAATGCAAAAATTTCCATTAAAACAGAAAAATATAGTGATGTCCACTGGAGTGGACACTGTGTGCTTGAAACCTCCCAAGACCTTTCTGTGCGTTATAGTTTCTGTATGGTAACTGCTCATACTACTTCACGCTTGGTATACTGACTCGCTAACGCATTTTCGGTATAAAACTGATGCTTTGCAATTCAGCTATTGACAGCATACAGTGTGGAACTTACCGCAGCAGTTCCTGGAGTGGGATCGATGCCATTGCAAGTCTAAAAATGCACAGAAATATTACAGTTGACGCTATACTCCACAGGTTTTTTTTTTTTTTTTTTCTTTTTCTTAGGATGTCATGTTGACAACAACTGCCTAATTTATTAGCCCAAAGCCACCGGATTCGGTTAAGACACCATTATCAAGAGCCAGCCTGATAGGGACAAAAGTTATCAAGTGCATTACTTATCAATTATATATAAAATTGATGGAATATTACGGTAAATTACATGTAGAAATTCTTACAGAGGTTTGCCAGTTGATTAACGTGACATGTTAAAATCTTGAAGAAAAATTGTAAATAAATATTTGGCATTATACTTGACTTGCCAGATATGTTTTTCCACTGACTGCTCATAAAAAAAATATCTGGTAAGCCAAGTATAATGGCTTTCGGGATCCTGCCAGCGCCGGCCCCGGTGGCCGAGGGGACTGAGGCGCTCCAGTCACGGTCTGCACGGCCACTGCGGTCGGGGGTTCGACTCCCCCTTTGGGCATGGATATTTGTGCCGTCTTAGTTCGTAAGTAGTTCATAAGTAGTTTGTAAGTTTAGGGACTGATGACCCCGTAGTTAAGTCCCATAAGCTTAACAAACATTTGAACATTTGATTTGAAAGTAAATGGGCAATCCAATTCCCGCAACATGGAACGAACAAAACAAGACAAAGGAAGATTATGTACGGCACTTTTCATACTTAACTGGTATTCCAGTAAATGACATGGTTAGCGGTGTTCGGGGCACTGTGTGCTCAGACACACTTGTACTCCGCCTAGAATTTAAAGTCTCGTGGTAGTTATAACACTGTTCGCCGCCTGTCCTGTTGTACCAGTGTGCCCAGCTTACGACGTCTGACATCTGCAGTGAGAGGTGGGCGCCCATCCCCTCGACGTTACATCGCGGCTTCACCTTTCTTTAGCCACTTGTTGAAGACACCCAACGTAGCTCTCCTCCTCAAGGCGAGCAGTTTCCGAAATACTCGTAATGAGCACCATCAAAATGTGCCTTCGGTCAAACACATAGATCCCGCGCCTTCCCCATTCTACACACGGCCAGCAAGCTCTTTGATATTACATAAACCGTTCCTGTGTGTCATTACTCATCAGGTGACGCTGATAACTCCTGATCGGATTTATATCAATAGTGCGATAGTAGGTAAGTTCTCTTAACATTTTGTCTGATCAGTGTATAACTTTTGTCTCCGAGCAGAGAAATGAAGCGTGTGTGCAAACTCATTTGTTTCCCATTTCCCGCCAGGCAGTTATTTGGCAGACAAATTTCCATCACTCTTTAACTGAAGAAGAATTATTTTCTCACTTCCTGATTGGTAGTTTGTTGCAGTATGCGGTGTAATAGGCTTGTGTGGAAACGGAATAGGAAAGTGTTGTCTAGGAATATTTCTTAGGAGTCATGTTATAATTTGGGAAGAAACGATATATGAGCATCTATGGTTCGCACGGTCAGACAACATTTATAGAGATGACAGTATAGAGATCATTGCGTTCTGGTGAGAATGAATGCTGAGTCAAATCCACGATACCAGTTTATTCGTTACTGGATTATAATTTAATACTCTCCTGAAGACTACCAAAGGTTCTACTCCAACAATAGTCAGAAGTATGTTGATTACATTACATAAATCTTATCCATAGGGCAGATGAACATTTCATATAAAATACATCTGTTTGCACCAACGTCCTATTGGTAGCTGGTAGTAAACAAAGGGGTGGTTTTTTATGACAATGAACATGTAGTAATGCAATTAAATACATTGCAATAAACCTGAAGTTACGGGTGGATGGTGTTGCCCATTTATCAAAGGTATCGTATTCTCCTGTTTGCATAAATGTTTGTAAACCTATTGCACCAAACTGCTATGGTCATTAGTCCATAATTACACTAACTTACACTAAGGATAACACACACACGCACACACACACACACACACACACACACACACACACATGCCCAAGGGAGGACTCGAACCTCGGCGGGAACGGCCCCCCAGTCCGTAGTACGACGCCTTACATCATGCGGTCAATTTGGGCGGCGGATTCTCCTATACAAAACTAAGACAGTAGCTTTCTCCAGTTTCATTACAATTAGAAGAAATCTCTGCTATATTAATATTAATATACTGTAACCTAATCTCAGAAGATCTCTTTCTCCATTTTCTACTCCGAGGAATGGTGTGGACAGTTTGATATTCTGACCCTTTGTGTGACGCTGTTGTTTTTAATCAATATCGCAGCGGGTTACGACTTCCACAGAGGTATCACAAGCAGGGCACATCTAATCTTCTTAGACAGGTTTGAAACACTCGTCCGGAGAGAGATTTCTGTTGAGCCCGAGGCTCTTGTCGGATTAAATGGCTTTTGGATAGTAGTGATTTTAAAATACAGGGTTTCTCAGGAGGAATGGTCAGTATTGAGGGATATAATGTGAACAATCTTTCGAAGCACAAAGTCCAGTAAAGATGGACTCTAAAAGGCATACGTAAGACGACTGTGAGCACTTCTTCATCTCCGAGTCTGTGACGCAAATATCTTCTGTCGCGGGCTCTTTGCTTTGGCTGGTATCAGTGGTTTTAGCATGAGGAGTAAATGTTGGTAAAGGCGCGATGATTAATGAGAAGCGAAGACCGACAATCAAGAGTCAAGTGTAGACATCCAATGAGAATATTGTCGTTCACACGTTTCACTTTTGAACCAATTTAGAGATGTGGTCGTACTTTCGCCGTGCTTTTAAATTTGCACCTACCCACATACTCTAAAAATCATGACACGTTCGTAGAAAATTGGATAATGTTTTTGATAAACTAGAAAGTAAACGTGATTGTTGCCATTAAAGCTGTACTGATAGGTTCCTGACTAAACACATACGCAAAACTCAAAACATATTCGAAGAAAACAACAAAGTATTTTACGTAACTAAAGAAATGAAAGCAAATGTTCTCACTGGCTGTCCGCATTCATTCAAAATGTGTTCAAATGTGTGTAAACCTATTGCACCAAACAGCTATGGTCATCAGTCCCTAGACTCCTTAAACTAACTTACTCTAACGACAGCACACACACACACACACACACACACACACACACACACACACGCCCATGCGCAAGGGAGGACCCGGACCTCTAGAGGGAATGGCCGCCCAGTCAGCATTCATTCCCCACAATCATTTCCCATCAACCATGGTGCTATTGCCAACATCTATTCATCACACAAAACTTGTCGCCATAGTAAGTGCATTTCCATCATTTTTTTTTTTTTTTTTTTTTTTTTTTTTTTTTCATAAACGAGTTATGTATCTAGTAAACATCGATTACAAAGTGCGTACGTTAATAGCTATAACTCTTAGAGTATGCGTTTTGAGGTCTTATGTTTCTCGTTTTAGTCCTTTATGCTGAAAAGGGACATTTTTAATTCCTGGATGGGACTTTTGAGCTTCAGAGGTTGTCAACATTGTTGTCTCCCGCGCGCCTGGCTCATAATGGGTTGCCTTGCGCGCGTTGTCGTCTCGTAGCGCTGCCATCGCTTGCAGTTAGGACGCCAGAAGTTTGTACCCGTCTTCTCTATTCATGTTGGCGGGCCGCTTCGCTATTTCGATGGATTCTTTGATCTTCCTCCTCATAGCAGAAGGTTGTTTCGCCAGCACGCGCGCCTCACGGGAAAATAGTTTACTGTACTAATCTCGATGTTCTGCCACTCCTAACTTGTCCTCATTGGTCGTCCGGTATCACCTACATATACAAAACCGCCCAAAATCCCTCCCCCCCCTACTCCTCATCCTCCTAAATCCACTATTTGCAATATTATGTAAGAATTATGGAATGGACAGTGTCTTGAAAGGAAGATATAATAGAAAGATATAAGATGAACATTAACAAGAGTAAAACGAAGGTAATGGAATGCAATGTCAGAAAATCAGGTGATGCTGAAGGAATAAGATTAGGTAACGAGACAATAAAAGTAGTAGATGAATTTTGTTATTTCGGTAGCAAGATAACTTCTGATGGCCGAAGTAAAGAAGATTTAAAATGCAGAATGGCTTTGGGAAGAAAAGCGTTTCTGAAGAAGCGAAATTTACTGACATCCAGTATTAATTTAAATGTTAGGAAGTCCTTTCTGAAAGCATTTGTCTGGAGTGTAGCATTGTATGGGAGTGAAACGTGGACGATAAGGAGTTCATATAAAAAGATGATAGAAGCTTTTGAAATGCGGTGCTACAGACGAATGATGAAGATTAGATGGGTATATCACGTGACTAATGAGGAGGTGCTTAACCTAATCGGGGAGAAAAGGAGTTTCTGGCATATCCTGACCAAGAAAAGGGATAGATTGGTTGGACAAATTCTGAGACATCAAGGAATTGTCAACTTAGCATTAGAATGTTGCGTGTGGGGTAAAAATCGTAGAGGGAGACCGAGGGACGAATATAGTAAGCAGATTAAAAGGGTGTAGGTTGCCGAACGTATTCTCAGATGAAGAGACTTGCGCAGGACAGGGCAGCTGCTCAAACCAGTCTGCGGACGGAAGACCACAAAAAGAACATGTAAGAATGAAGCCTTCACTCATTCAGCAGACAGCTGTCCAGAAGAAGCTGACTAGCAACAGTGGCGCATTCTTGACAGTGCGATCTCACACCCGGGAAAACTTCATTGATACTGGGTTTTCTTCGTTTTGTTGGCCCTTGCCCTTCATTCGCAGGGTCGGCATGGTTCTTTCCGTTTTGGCGTATTAGCTAAGGAGTGGCCGGATGCCACTCCTGTGGCCACCCTACTAGCCCCTTGGAGAAAGGGCGTGTACTTCACCTGTCTGCGTATTGTGTTATGCATGGGAAAGTAAGCGAAAGCAAACCCAAGTACTTTCCATGTTAGTGTTTAACGTCCCGTTGACAGCGTGGTCCTTAGAGACGGAGCTTGTACTGAAGTCTGATACACTTTTATTATTTTTACAACTAATAAAGGTCGCGTTGTTAGGTGGTCCTCATAGATCTTCTCTACGTTCAATAAGTCTTCGTTCTTCGAAAGCACCTTTCCCTTGCAATTGTCATATTTTCGGCGTAAGCTCATCCACACCATTGTAATGGGCAAATGGCCTGCCCTTGGCCGTTGTAAAACTTTTATACTGACGATCGAATTACGAAATGCAGTTCAAGAGATAAGTTCATGGCTAGTAGAAAACAAGTTGATGTTAAATCACAGTAAAACTCAGTTTTTACAGTTTCTAACACATAATTTGACGAAAGCTGACATTCGGATTACACATAATGGGCATGTGATAAATGAGACTGAACAGTTCAAATTTCTAGGTGTTCATATAGACAGTTGGCTGTCACGGAGAGCCCATGTTCAGGATCTTGTTCCAAAACTAAATTCTGCTATATTTACAATTAGAACAATATCTGAGATAAGTGATTTTTCAACACGAAAAGTAGTCTATTACGCTTACTTTCACTCACTTATGACGTACGGCATTGTTTTTTGGGGTAACTCGCCTGATGCAAAAAGGATATTTCTGGCTCAAAAACGAGCGGTTCGAGCAATATCTGGTGTAAGTTCGCGAACGTCATGTCGACCCCTTTTCAGTAGTCTGGGAGTTTTGACTCTGGCGTCACAATACGTTTTTTCTTTGATGTCGTTTGTTGTTAATAATATCAGCTTATTCCCACGAGTTAGTAGCTTTCACTCATTGAATACTAGACAGAAGTCTAATCTACATTTGCATCACACCACCTTAAGACTTGTGCAGAAAGGGGTACAGTATTCTGCGGCATCCATTTTCAATAAGCTGCCACAAGAACTAAAGAATCTTAGCACTAATCCACACGCTTTCAAATCTAAATTGAAGAGTTACCTCATGGCTCACTCCTTTTATTCTGTCGAGGAACTCCTAGAAAAGTTAAACAATTAAGCTAATTTATTTTTTCTTTATTGATTCTTTTCACTTTGTCTTAAGATTGTCGTGTGCAAAGGACCTTAAAATTTTTCTATTACCATTCTTGTGTAACAATTAATGTATTGACTTGTTCCATGCCCATGGAGTCTCAGTCCTCAATTGGGTCCTATGGAACAGAAAAAAAAAAAAATGCGGAAGCGACCAGTGTTCATATGTCGGGATGGATGGTATGGGGATGGACGGGAGGAGGAGACAGGGGCACCCGACCCTTCGGAGCAGGTAAAAGTGTGGCAAATGTCCGGCGTGGCAAGTGTCCGGACACCATTTGTTGCTTGTCATACTATATGCAAGTGATACGTAGCCACAGTTACAGGCAGTGTAGGTCAGTTTTTAATTGGATTATTCTTTACTTACGAGAAGATTAATTTCAGTGCGAACTCTGGCAACGGTTGCACATTTCTGATATCCTTCGTTAGTTAATACTCAGCAAAGTTAGCCGTCTGTTAGAAATTTTTCTGCAGTACTATAGTGTTAGAAAGTCAGTATACATTTCACTTGCAAATGCTGGGATGTCAGCAAGCAATAGTAACGGTCAGCCTTTTGCCTCCAACATATCGCCAATAAGAAAACTAATTACGTAGGAGGTGAAATCGTTTGACATGCATCAACGAAGACAGTGGCATTCGTGTAAAATGTATATTGCTAGAAAAGCCACTAAGCACTAATTACGACTTACTAGAAGTAAGAGCGCATACCTATATTAGGTTCTGAGAGCTAACAAGCGCCTTAAAAGGAACTGAACAATCAATGATATGTTTAAGTGCGCGCAGACCACTCATCGGCTCAGTGCGAGTGCATAAATACTTGGCAACTGGCTCTGCGCCATTCACCTGCATCACAGCAGTAGCGCGCCGTGACTGCTTCTGTAACGACGTAGAACTGATCTCTGAGTAAACGCCAAACTACGGCCATGTCGCTAATCAGGTAACGTACAATTCGAAACGAATCATCGTGCAAGCTCCGTAGCGCAAAACGAAAGTCTTAATTAGTCTGGGACTTGTAATGGGTTGGGGGCGACGGAGGAATGAGGAAACTATTGAAATCTGATAATAAGAAAATTTCTAACCATTCGATGCCCGATTCTGTTAAGGAGACTCACCCCTAAACGGGCTGCCTTATTAGCATTATTTTTTTACTCACAGTGTATAAATTAGATGTAGCTGAAATTTGTAAACACAATTAGGATTATTAGGAAAAGCGTAATATGTATAATAGTGTAGATAACAGGACACTTTTCCTATAAGCTACCATTTTTTGGTAATAACGTACTAACTGCACAGTTTGGAAAAATATTTATCTATACACAACATTCAGTAAGTTTTTTTTTTAATAAAATATTTTTGAAATATTATATAGTAAATTATTTAGATCGCTGTTTCCTGAATGTTTCCCAAAATGATTGATTCAGGTAACTATATTCAAGTTATGGGACAAGACATAAAACTTTGCGCTTTGCCGATGACATAGTAATTCTGTCAGAGACAGCAAAGGATCTGAAAGAGCAATCGAACGAAATGGACAGTGTCTTGAAAAGAGGGTATAAGATTATCATTAACCTGAGTAAAGCAAGTAATAGAATATAGTGTAAGAAAATCAGGTGATAGTGAAGGAATTATTTAATGGGACAATAAATGTTGTAAATTAGTTATATTTTGATAACAAAATAACTTCTGATGGCCGACGTAAAGAAGATATAAAACGCAGAATGGCTATGGGAAGAAAAGCGTTTCTGAAGAAGGGAAAGTTGTTGGCATGCAGCATTTAAATTAATGTTAGGAAGCCTTTCTGAGACCATTTGTTTGGAGTGTAGCATTGTTTGGGGCGATAAGGAGTTCCGACAAAAAGCAGCTTTTGAAATTTGGTGCTACAGACGGAATGATGATGATTATTTGGAAAGATCATGTAACTAATGATGTGCTCAACAGATTTGGGGAGAAAAGCAGTTTCTGGCATATCCTAAGACAAGGGATAGGTTCAAGGAAGATGGGACACATTCTGAGACATCAAGGAATCGTCAGCTTAGCATTAGAAGGAAGTGTGTGGGGTAAAAATTGTAGAGCGAGACCGAGTACAGTAAGCAGGTTCTAAAGGATGAGGTTGCCGTTCCTATTCGCTGATGAAGAGGCTTGGACAGAACAGGGTAGCGTGGAGAACTGCATCAAACCAGTCTGGGGACTGAAGACCACAACATATTTTATGCCACTAATTTCGTCATCTTATTTTTATTTGGCTCCTAAGAACAACTGAGGAGGGGGAATGAGAATCGTTACAACAATGGCGTTTTTCACCGCGGAGAAATCTACTTATAAAATTCCGATCGCCTACTTTCTCCTCCTAAAGCGAAAATAAATTATTGATTCCAACCTACATATGGAGAGATGGTCATCTTAGAAGAGAAGCAAGTTCAAAAAAGTTCAAATGTTTGTATAGGTTATGGGACATAACTACGGGGTTATCAGTCCCTAAACTTACAAACTACTTATTAACTAGCTAACACTAAGGATGGCACAAATATCCATGCCCGAGGGGGGATTCGAACCCCCGACCGTTGTGGCCGTGCAGACCGTGACGGGCGCTCCGTGGCCCCCTCGGCCTCCGCGGCCGGCGAGAAGCAAGTCTCCGTGGTTATGGAACGAGTCACTAAATGAAATTTTAAGAGAAGAGCACTAACAGATAGAATGAAACTTATAGCAATCTATTTCACACGACAGGCCTAGACCTAAGTAAACAGTATCAACAACTTACACAGGAATTACTATTTTTATGTTGCAAATAGTTCCTCGAAACTACAGAAAGCATAAACCATGAGGAATCTCCCCAATTTAGACTTGAGCCGCGCGGGAGTAGCCGAGCGGTCTGGGGCGCCACGTTGCGAATCGCGCGGCGTCGCGCGTCGGAGGTTCGAATCCCCCGTCGGGCATGGATGTGTGTGTCATCTTTAGTATAAGTTCGTTCATAAGTAGTTTGTAAGTTTATGAACGGATGACCCCGCAGTTAATTCCCATACGCTTTATAAACATTTGAAAATTTTTAGACTTGAAAATGCGTGGATTACTACTAAGATTTTTAAATTCTGGTGGAAGCTTATAGGAAATGGATGCAGCAGAACTCTACGCCTTTAGCAAAAGTCAAGAAAGTGTGATCAACATGCAGTTTAGAATTCTGCCTAGTATTAACTGAGTGATAGCTACTAACTCTTGGGAATAAGCTGATATTGGTAACAACAAACGACATTAAAGAAAATATGTATTGAGCAATCAGAATTCCCAATAGATTAGCACTTTAAGATTTCAAACATTTGAAAAATTTTTGAGCTGTCTATACTTCGGTTAGTCACGCCTTATAAACAGGAGCTATAGCTGAAATCATAATCCGTCGGTCTGGTTATTCATTTGTTTCATAACACGAATCCAAGAAATTGTACCATCATTGAATGTTATAACTGCATCTGTAACACCTATCTTGAGCACCGTCAACCCAACAAAACAAATTTTTGGTTTTCGCTTCCAAATTCAGCTGTTGAAATCAGTGCTTTATTTGGAAAAAGGTTATAGACGGTACTCTGCTCGAAGGAAAAATAATCGCGGCAATCTGCTCATTCCACATGAAACAAGTGAAATGAACATTTTTAGAAAATCAAGAAAGTAAAAATTTAGGCATGTGAATACACTAACAAAATAAAGCTATAATTTACGGTTTAGAAACTCATCTTTATTGTATTCAAGGGTTTAGTATAGATGAGGATACCACCCATCAGCTTTGGACAACATCTTATCGTAACTAATCAGGATTGCCGTTCCAGAAGACAATAAGAGTGCATACTGCTGACGGGAATTAAAAGCAGACTTTTATCACACGAAAACCATTACAAAATTCGGTTAATGGAACTGCGTGGAACTTTACCGCCGCAAGAAGCAAACTGGCAGCGTTACCAACAGTTGAGCATGTACACATCCAGCCGGTTGAAGAAGCATTGGTCAAAGAGATTAAGATTCACTTCTATTTTAGTTCTTACTTGTGCTACGACACACTATTTTACAATCTTAAATTGATTACAGTGCGAGAGAGACGCTTAATTAAACATAATATTTATGGTAAATATTTTATCTTTACAGTGAGTCGTTCTCAAAACGTGTTGTGCTAAGCATGAAAATGTACGTAACTCGTGTGCAATGTTTCATGATTCAATCAATGGAAATTAAGTCCAGATGGAGACGGTAAGAAGCATTTCCTCTGTCTCTGTTCAGACTAGTCCGAACTCTCCATTGGCTAATTTGAACATTTGACCGCCAGTCAGATTCCATTGGAATTGTGTGAAAGTGCAATTTGAACGCTTCGACAATAATCGTAACAGGAACGAACCTAAAACTTTCCAATTTTTCTTTTCAGAATCCATTCGACGATTTACAGTTGGTACATTTTTTACAGATTTTAGAATTTTAGCCGGTACGCTAAAAACGAGTTTGAATTTTAGGCGGTACGCAATATCGCGAAACAGTTTCTATGACTGTCGAATGTTAATACCATATTTTACGATGTTCTGGTAATTTCGACAGTTGATTAATAAGAAAGAGAAATGCTCCATGTTATGTATCTCAAAGAAAATAATGCTATTTCTGGATTTTCTGTCTGAATATCCATCGCCGAAATCGGTACGATATTACCGCTTTCCGCCCCGATATAATGCATTTTAAGTGTGCTGTCGATCTTACAAAATTTTCCTACACTGGGAAATACCAAAAACGTCATTCTGTAGATACTTTTAGGGACAGAGTATCACAGAAAATCGAAAAAATACCGATATATCTCTAGTGAAACAGTAGAAACGGATTCAAAATAGGTAACTGAATATCTACAATAGTCCCGCCACCCTCTCTTTCTCACGTCACATCCCGTAACCAGGTATAGGATTGTGAATAGCCAATAATACACAGCCAAGGGGGCTTAAAACATACCTTGTAGCACGACATATCAAAAACTAGAACCACGAAACAACAAAAAGCTATCAAATATTGTTTTGAAAAAAATATACCGCTTACCGGATTCAAACTCGCATCCTTCACATTATGAATTCAGTATGCAACTACTACACAATGCGGGAATTTCACAGCCAGTAGTCGTACTACCGAATTTCATCAATGCCTTTCTTGCTTTTTAAGTCCCCTTTATAGTTCCCGCTTTCTCGGTTAATTTTCACTGCCAACTTTTCCCGTAGTTCCTCGTTCCTTGCGAACACAAGCATCATATAACAATCTTTATTTTGTTTTTACAGCCAATGGAGGAAGAGGAAAAACGAGCCATTTCTCTTGATTGCCCTTAATGGTCATGTAAAGCACATTATTAATTACGCTCAATAAATCACCGCCGCGATGGAGTAGCCGAGCGGTCTAAGGCGCCTCGCTGCGGAGCGCCCGGTTGCTCGCCGTCGGTGGTTCGAGTCCTACCTAGGGCATGTGTGTGTGTGTGTGTGTGTGTGTGTGTGTGTGTGTGTGTGTGTTGTCCTTAGGTTAGTTTACCTTATTTTAAGTAGTTTGTACGCTACGGACTGATGACCATGCAGTTTGCTCCGATAGATTTACAAACATTTGAACATTTTGAACTTCAAGCCAACATATAATCTTAAAAATTTCCGCGAAGATCTAAGGTTACCGTCAACGACCAACTAACACGTTAATTTACGTAAATAGAACCGGCAAAAGACGTGCAACAGTACCTACCGTAATACAACCTGTACGTAAATATATACATGTGGCGTCTGTTCCGAAAGAACAGACGTCACTTCTGATCCTGCAGTTGTTATTGTTTCATATTCACAGAATATATGACATCAACTGCGAATGGGCAAAGCTGAAAATGTGCACCCAGCCGGGATTCGAACCCGGGTCTCCTGCTTTCTAGGCAGTGGTGTAGGGGTTAGCGCAACTGCCTAGAAAGCAGGAGACCCGGGTTCGAATCCAGGCTGGGCGCACATTCTCAGCTTTGCCCATTCATAGTTGCTGTGCGTAAATTTACAGTGGAATCGCTGTCGGAAGCTTTTAAGACACACCACAGTACAGAAACGCACACTGTACCTATTCACACACATGTAAAGCCCGCCAGATCTGGTAAAAACATGGCGTCCTGGGCTCTCAGCCAATCAGGACCAGTGTTACGCATGGCCATTCTCTCCTTATAAAGGCTCTCTACATTACCTTCACACCTTGAGCCGTGTGCCGGCGAATCAGAAGGCAGACCGGCGCACAACAGCCACGACAAACAGAATAGCAGACTACGTTCTGTCTCGCGAGTACAACCGTCAGTACCGCAGCAGTATAGCAGTCTACGAATCCGTATACAGCGAGCCAGGACAAGCCAGAGTACTACTAGTGACTGTAGATATGAGAGTATAGCAGAACTGTGTACTATGTAATCGGCAGAAGTGAACCACAAACACATCACATAGACGGTTGAGTATTTATATCTTTTGTCATAAAATTATACGTGAACTAATCGCTTCTTTCAGTTGCAGACCTTGTCCACAACCCTTGCTAGCCATGACCCACCTCGCGAACCTACCGTTCACAGAACAGCATCCCGAAACGAGTATACAAAAGAAGGGAGACAGGAGAGAGAGAGAGAGAGAGAGAGAGAGAGAGAGAGAGAGAGAGAGAGGGGGGGGGGGGGGGGAGATGGACCAAGAGAGGCGATGCTGAGTAGATGAGGAGAATACAGCGTTGTAAGAGGAAGGGAGGGGGCACCGGGGGAAAAAATATGCAGTTGGTGGGAATCTGGCCTCCAGCTGTGAAATGTCTCCACATTCAAACAGCGTAACTATAATTACTTGTTTTCCAAAACAGCTGTATTAGATCTTTTTCATCTCCAAGGAAGAATCATTAACCCACTCATTCCGGTTCGTGATTTCCGTACTTCTTACATCTTCGCGTCTTCTCTCCTAATTCAAAGCTCAGACTTTTACGAGGCGACTCGCGCGCTGATACGTATTAATTTCGTGAGATTACCGTAACACCCAGCGTTCGGTGTATGAGATGTTACTTCACCAGCCCTGAACCGCCGTCTCCGCAGCTGCTCTGTTGCCCGTTCCCTGCGCAGAAGATCAATTCGAAACGGTCTGCATGAAATTTGGGATGTTTCGATTACCTCGGTTAAGTGTTCCACTTACATTTCAGAGGGGATTTCTGGCAGTCGTAATTACGCATCCAGTGGGAATTCAAATCTTCATCTTCGGTTACAACCTGCAATTCGCCTCCATACGCGCGGTGGCTAAGTACCTCGTTGGCCACAGACAGTAGTAGGGATTACAATTGAATCACCGGCACACGAAAGGAGTCTGTGTGCAGCTGCGCCGACTTCTCCGGTCGCAGACAAAGGTAGCCTGCGGGCGTATCTTCAGGTGCGACTTTTCGCTCGGCGTCAAAAGCAAAACAGTATCCTTCGCAGCAGCATGCCTGTATCCCATTTTCGCGGTTAACAAGACGCGTCAAATTGGGTGAAGCTCTCGAGCTATCGATCGCGAAGATAGCCAACGAAAGCGCGAGAGCTTTATCTGAATTGACACGGTTTGGTAACCGAGAAAATTTTATACATCTACACACATACTTCGCAGTCAACCGCAAGGTGCGTGGCGGAGGGTAAACTGAACCACTACTAGGTATTTCCTTTCTTATCCCACACCCAAGTAGAACGAGAAAAAAAGAGTGCCTCTGTACGAGCCCTAATTTCTCTTATCTTTGTGATCTTTACGCTAAATGTAATTAGGCGGCAGCAAGATCGTTCTGCAGTCAGCTTCAGATTCCGGTCCTCTAAATTTCCTCAAAAGAATTTCTGGAAAAGAACGTCGTATTTCCTCCAGCGATTCCCATTTGTGTTCCTGGAGCATTTCTGACACACTCATGCATTGGTCGAACCTTCCAGTAACGAGCCTAGCTGCTCGCACATAACTATTTCCATGTCTTCCTTTTAACTGATCTGCTGTGGGTCCCAAACACTTGAGCAATACTCAAGACGTGGTCCTACAAGTGTTTTATACACGGGCTCCTTCACAGATGAAGTACATCTTCCCAAAATTCAATAATTCGAAGTCAGCTTTCCGCTTTACTCACAACTGTCCTTACACGTTCGTTCCATTTCACATCGCTCTGCATTGACGCTTAGACATTTGAGCAACGCGACTGTAAGAAAAAGCTCACTACTAATGCTGTATTCGAGCGTTATGGGATTGTTTTTCCTATTCATGTGCATCACCTTACATTTTTCTACATTTAGAGATAGCTGCCATTAAGACGACACCCTCCCAAACACCACGCTATCATCAACAAACAACCGCAAATTACATGTTATAATAGCGGTCCTATCACACTCCCCTGGGGAACGTCTGACGATACACTCGTCTCTGATGAACACTCACCGTCGAGAAGAACGTACTGCGTTCTATTACTTAGGAAGTCTTCCAGCCTGTCACAAATTTGTGAACCCATTCAATATGCTCGTATCTTCGTTAGCAGTCTGCAGTTCGGTACCGCGTCAAATGACTTTTAGAAATAGAGAAAAATACAATCTGCTTGTTACACTTCATCTATGGCTTGCAAGATATGTGAGAAAAGGGAAAGCTGAGTTTCACACAAACGACGTTTCCTAAACCGTGCTCATTCATAGAAAGAAGTTTATCCGCCTCTAGGAAATTTGTTATATTCGAGTTGAGAATATGCTCAAAAATTCTACAGGAAACTGATGTCAACGATATTGGCCTGAATTATGTGGGTCAGTTCTTTTACCTTTCTTATAAATGGGAGTCAACTGCGCTTTTTTCCATTCACTAGGATAATCGCGATAACAGTTCTGCCAACGGAGAAGCATACTCCATTGCAAATCTGTGACCTGCACATTATAGCTACTTCCATCGTCTCTCGCCAGAACAGAATAAAGAAAGTAGTGCTAATTTATTAACGGACACAGTCGTATCAAACCAGACGCATGAAATTCCTTAGTAGAATCAACGTATCTATCGTTACTCTGTTGCCAGTGCCACTCAGAAATACGGTCAGTACACTGAAACCGTGAAAAAAGTTTAACTGTTAGGATACTGTTAATATTACTTCAATTTAAATCTGACCCGTAGACACCGTATGACTGATTTTTTGAGACCATTATACTACTGAGGAAAGGATCAGTAGCGTCCATTTCACTCGTGATTGAAACACAATTGTCATTGACAAGAATTAGCGAGACCCACCCACGACCTCCATTTTAAGTACTGTACTGTACTTGTTATGTCAGAATCTATCGGAATATTTCGTGATGAATGCCAGTGTGACTGATCAAAGTAGTAGCACTACATTTGCGAGCAGTGGGATTGTTGTACTGTATTGTGTGACATTAACAATTAAGATAATACCGTGCCGCGGTGGAGTAGCCGAGCGGTCTAAAGCGTCTCGCTGCGGAGCGCGCGGTTGCTCGCCGTGGAGGTTCGAGTCCTCAATGGGGCATGGGTGTGTGTGTTTGTCCTTAGGTTAGTTTACCTAGGTTTAAGTAGTTTGTAAGCTACGGACTGATGACCACGCAGTTTGGTCCGATAGATTTACGAACATTTGATAATACCGTAATGAATGAAAATGTGTAGATGATAACTTTTGAGTACCTATAACAAATTATTTATAGCAGACAAGATCAAAAACAAATGACCGTTAAACTGAAACCTTTATAGGTAAAAACACTATCAAACTTATGTTTGTGTTAAAAGCGGACGTCAGATCATCGGAGATTAAACTACAAACACGGGCCAAGAAATATAATCCAGAATGTTTAAACACGAAAATAACTGTACATATTTAAGGCTTACCCGGCGGGTGTTGTCATCTTGGAGAATCAGGAAGGCAGACAATATAAGCTTCAGGCAAGCCCACTTCGAGCATTTAGCTCTGTTCTTCTAAATCTAGAACCACTGAGCTCTCTGGACTGGCAGACAAACTTCGACGTAATATTTTAGCTCATCAGTTTAATTCATATTGCTATCACGTTTCCCGCACTGAATATTTACGTTAATAGGCAATTCACTTGCGTTTATGGCATAATATAAAGCCGTCTTTTTCGATTTTATGTGCATAGTACACCATTCACTAAGGCAGCCAACCGTCCCGGATTCTGCGGGACAGTCCCGCATATGGACTCGTTGTCCCACATTGGCATAATTACTGAAAATGTCCCGCAAAATGGCAAAAGCTGCCCAAATTCCAGTCATTTTAAAATTTTTGTTCTAAGAGCACAAGCCAATACCGTTTCTGTACGGCACGCTAAGTCATTCTGACTGCTCGTCAACTTGACGAAGCATCGTCTACGAATAAATGACAGTCTTCTTACATTAAACACAAAAGAACGAAAAAGATACACATCATCTGACTATTTCAAAATCACAAATCTGCTAGTAGTGGAAGTTGTTTTTTGTGTGTTTTAAACTGGTACTGCATTTGGTGGTAGGATGACTTATTAAAAAAGTCTGTTTTGGCATATTTTTCTGAGCCTTCTTAAATATGTTTCTTCAGTAAGTGTAATAGAATATTTTTTGGTGCTCAGGGTGGCAAACATGATGTAATGTAATACAGTGTGTATAAAGGTATTTAAAATCTCATGTGTAAATATGATATCAGCATTCATCTTATTTCCTTCAGGAATAAAATGTTTGTGAAACTCTGAAAATGTAACTACGGAAGTGAGTGAGCACTGAATGCAGTAATTAAACTCTGCACTTCATGGAAAGAACTTCTATAGTAGGGTACTTCAAATGGTTTTAAAAGTAGTTTTATCGTATTTACTTCGAGGTTATTGCAAAACGTAATTCTTTGGGCGGAGTAAGCTACTTATTAAAATGTGTGGATCACGATGCTCTAAGAGCTGTAACGAATAAGAGCAGTACAGACAACGAAGGTGATCGGAGAAACGTAGCTGAGGAAGAATATGTTAAAATTCCCAGACTCTAAAATTCGAAATAGGTGCGTGATAGAATATTTATTAGACTCGAAGGGCATGAAAGGGAAGCATCAGTTGGGAAGGGAGTAAGACAGGGTTGTAGCCTTTCTCCAATGTTGTTCAATTTGTACATTGAGCAAGCTATAAAGGAAAGCAAGGAGAAATTTGGTGAAATAATTAAAGTTCAGTGGGAAGAATTAAAGATATTGCGTTTTGCCGACGACATAGTAATTCTGTCAGATACAGCAAAGGACCTGGAAGAGCAATTGAACGGAATGGACAGTGTGCTGAAAGGTGCTTATAAGATGAACATTAACAAGAGCAAAACTAGGGTAATGGAGTGCAGTCTAAGAAAATCGGGTGATGCTGAAGGAATTAGATTAGGTAACGAAGCAATAAAGGAGGTAGATGAGTTTTGTTACGTGGGCAGTAAAATAACAAATGATGGTCGCAGTACAGAGGATATAAAATGCAGAATGGCAATGGGAAGAAAAGCATTTTTGAAAAAGAGAAATTTGCTATCATCGAATATTAATTTAAGTGTAAGGAAGTCTTTTCTGAAGGCATTTGCGTGGAGTGTTGCCTTGTATGGGAGTGAAACATGGACGATAAGTTGTGCGCATAGGAAGAGGATAGAGGCTTTTGAAATGTGGTGCTACAGAAGAATGCTGAAGATTAGGTGGGTGGATCGCATAACTAATGAAGAGGTACTGAACAGAATTGGTGAGAAAAGGAATTTTTGGCATACCCTGACTAAAAGAAGGGATCGCTGGTAGGACACATTCTTGGACATCGAGGAATCGTAAATTTAGCATTGGAGGGAAGTGTGTGGGGTAAAAATCGCAGAGGAAGACCAAGAGACGCGTATAGTAAACAGATTCAAGTGGATGTGGGTTGTCGTTCTTATGAGGAGATGAAAAGGCTTGCTCAGGATAGGGTATTGTGGAGAGCTGCATCAAACGAGTCTCCGGACTGAAGACCATAACAACAAACAACAGAATATTTATGAAATGTAGATAAAGACTGAAAATGTCACTAATGGTCACACGTGATCTTAGTGGTCCTTCACATCCTCGAAATGTCCCGCACCGAGTTTTTAAAAAGTTGGCCGTTACAATTCACTGCTTGCTTTACCCTTTTCAAAAGATATATCTTTTGACACACGGTCGTATGTGGTCGATACAAATGGTACGCAGTGACAGAGAGTATTCCTTCTCTTTCAGGAAGGAGTGTGCGACGCGAATTCCGCACCGTCGGCGTCGGCCATCAGCAGGCTGCTGCGCGGCGCGCGGAGAGAACTCGACCCCGACAAGAAGGACTACACCATCGACGGCATCCTGGGCGGTGAGTCACCTTCCCACACTCTAGATGCCTGATGCATAAGAGAATTAGAATATTACTGCATGCTGACGAATTATTGTAATAAAATATTTTAGTTCACTGTATAAGATACAGGTGTACTACCAAATGGTGACATACGAAAATTTGTGCCGGATCGATGAAGCCAAAAGATCGTCTAAAGCTTTACGAATGACATTTCTCGTCGAAACAGCAACGAAACGAGACCTGCTCAATGTTGTCTTCGATTAATGACTTGCTCTCAGGGGGCGCCGACTCCGTGGGTGCTTCGGGGCTCGTGCACCCCCCCAAGAATTTTTTGGGGGTGGAAAATAAAATTGTATACATTAAAAAAAAAAAAAGAGAAACGGGAGAAATCAAAACCTACCTCATGACTCAAGAGGCAATGCAAAACGTGACCATAGCGAGAGACGATATTTCATACGTGAAAGAAATGATCAGTTTTGTACGCGGGTCCCCAAGCGAGTAGTAATGAGTGTCCGTGTTTTACCCAGTATGCTAGCTTTATTCATCCTGAAGAACGTCGGTCCTTTTGACCTTTCAGATGTACGTATTTATGAATATTCAATTGTGTTCTTTCAGGATTTTAGCTTGAAGAATCTGATGCTGATGATAAAGTTAATCTTTTTCATTTATCTTTGTCACTTCCCTTGTTATTAAAGTGATAGATTCAGTTGAAATTTGTAATGCTTTTCTCTCGGGCTCAAAAAAACCCTGGACTATATTAATACTGTCAGAGATGTCGTGAAGTTATCTCGAAGTGATGAAAGTTTCGGTGAAGTATACAGCTCTTGCTTGGAAACGCTTTTGTCAGAAAGAATAGCTTCTCACAAAAAGTACTAGATTAGTGTACAGTGAAAAATTATTTCATTGGTCGTGTAGAAGTTTTGGGGTGTTAATTATATCGAAATATCCACTTCAGCCAATTAGATCGTTTTATGGCTGTGTCCTAATGCAGCCTTTCTTCCTCCTCCTTCTTCCTTCTATCTTTAAAAGGCCAGACAACTGCCTGTTTACTTTTATCAAGTATTGCTCATTCAAAATTGCATGAACATGATTTTCAGGAGGGTTGGTTTCGAACATTTGTGAACCGTGATATAGAGCACCCACACTGATTTTTAAAAGTCAGCGCCACTGCTAGCTCTTTTAAGATTTGGGCATCAAAACATACTACCAAAGAAGCGCTCGAATTGGATACACGGATGGCATAAATTGTCATCAACAAAATCTGATCGGCTAATTAGCAGTAAATGGCGGTGTCTTTTCATGTTATGTCAGGCGCTTCGTTCACCGGTTATAAGATTCGATCTTAACTGTTACCACAACTAATAGATTATCACTCTGTTCTTTCAAATAATCAAAGAACACTAACAAGCATTGAACTGCAATAGTCAAACTGAGATTGATAGTCTTGGTTGAAATAACCATCATAAAGTGTCATCAGAACTACCTAAATACAAAGGGGGTGAAGGTTTAACATAGGCTTTGTGGCGTTCAGTTCAAGCGATTATTGGTGGTAATTCAAGTTACCGTTAATTATTGTTTCAACGATCACGACATCACGACATAAAAAAATAGGAATTCATCATCGAGTAATAAAATGAAATTTCAATATAACTTTTTGTTATAAATGTAGGTGATTAAATACTTTGAAAATATAGCAAGGGGTATGTCACTATCAAATGTGATACAACATATACAGATCGCGCACTTAACGTGGCCCCTGAGCGGAGAATGTTGGCAGTGGAAGCTTGCTTTCAGCTCGTAGCGCATTGGCTGTTAGAACAAGCCCCTCTTCTTTCTCCCAGTGCCGCTAGCTTACCGCCTATACCTACCTTACAGGTATTAAAAGAAACGACATGTAAGGGATTAAAGCGTAACAGATGGAACAAGAAATTAAATATCACTTTAATGTTTGAGTAATAGAAAACTGGAAAGTATATCTACGAAATATTAATATTTTAAGGGACTTACTAAGCGAGTGTAGCAACGCTTTCTGCTTCTTTTTATTGTCGTAACTGAATAACAATCGGAATTAACATTTCTCACACCACTTTTAACGACAGCCATCCTTTTTCTAAAAGAGAAGTCGTCGGGTTATGTAGACTTATTTTAGCAAATAACAAAGTGGAAGACAATAATCAATACCAAGCAGAAATCAACAACACACTGACGATGTATACATTGTGCAATGCTGTTACGAGGAAGGTTGGTAGTCGGCCGCGGTGGGCGAGTGGACTGAGGCGCTCCAGTCAGGGACTGCACGGCCACTACGGTCGGGTTCGAATCCCCCCTCGGGCATGGATATTTGTGCCGTCCTTAGTATTAGTTAGTTCATAAGTAGTTTGTAAGTTTAGGGACTGATGACCCCGTAGTTAAGTCTCATAACCTATACAAACATTTGAATTTTTGAAGGTTGGTAGAGAGCATAAACATTCCGTAGACACACGAAATCAGCCGACTTCCACCGATCAAAGAGTGGCCATGAAAAAGTGCGTGACCTGTATATCTGTTCCACACACACACACACACACACACACACACGCACGCACACACGCACAAAAACACACACATAAACACACAGTTTCTCACAGATGTAGTAAATACAAAGTCAGGAAAGACAAGAACCAAGGCACCATGAAGGAGTCATGCAAATTTGTCCAAAATTGACTTGGGCGACCGATGGGTGAATGTGTGACACTGCCGTTTTACCGCGCAACCCGCAATGATTCTAAAATAGGAACTTGTCGATACCGGACATAAAGTTTTCCAAATTTCATTCCATGGACAGTAACGACACCTCACAGACTGGCGCTTGACCAATTAACGCAAATGTCAGTAGTAGTTTGGCTCAAAGAAGTCGGTTTGGAGAAATTGACTAATCGACCGACATTTGGAGTGAAGCCATTATTCGACGATGTCGGAAGGTTGTTCGCCGTGGAGGTTCGAGTCCTCCCTGGGCATGTGTGTGTGTGTTTGCTCTTAGGTTAGTTTACCTAGGCTTAAGTAGTTTGCAAGCTACGGATTGATGACCACTCAGTTTGGTCCGATAGATTTACAAACATTTTATGTCGGAAGAAATGAGTGAAACGTGGCCGAGCACGACAACAGAAAGGAAGCGGTCGGCCTAGAGTGTCAACAGATCGTGCGGACCGAGGAATCGCCAGAAAAATACTAAGAAAATCATGGCATGATTGGCTGGGAAACCCCGAAGAGTATGTTCAGCCGCCTATTTGTACAGGTTTTCCCCATCGTTCGCACTCTGTGACCCCACTGTCCCTGTGAGAATGTGTACTTGCTGTATTCTGTATGTGCATGTATGAGAATCTTCTAGCACATGAGTCTGAGTGTGTGTATGAAATTTTCGTTGTCGACTGCTGGCTGCTCGGTACTAGTGTTTCTATGGCTTCCTATCGATAGGTAGTTGTTACCAACCTCTGCTTTTGATGCTACCAAAGAGGTTCCTCCACCTTTTGGTTACAAGTTGGGTTGGTAATGCCCAGTTAGCGAGCCTCGGCAAGACACGCGAGTTTCAGTTCTCCCCCTACCTCGGTTCTCCCAGGGGTTTCTACCGATTTCCGGTGGATTTCCGGTGGTGCAGGAGACTGGGTGGTCGATCTGGACATTCTGTGGCTGCACTGCGATCTGGTAAAATGTTCCGACTTTCTTTCTTCCCTTGAGATGGTAGCGATTCGTTGTCTGGTTTGTTAGACTTCAGGTCTTAGGTTCATTTTTCGGGATAAGTTTCTCCGATCACGTACGGAAATGTATTCAGTTTCATTTTGGTGATTTTACATAGGTAAACGTAGTGAATATGCAACTAATTTGGTATGATAACGGCTGGGAATCGGTAACTTGTGTGAGACCAGCTGGTGGTGTATGAACTCTGTTTAATTTCTTTCTAACTTTGTGGAACGCGACTAATATGCGGTAATATTTTTATTCCGTGTAGTGCATGTGAAATATTCTATTCCGTTTTCTACTTCCGCGAGTGATATGTACTCCACGTGGTGTGTTCCTAGAACAAAGCCTGCAGCTACTCCTGTGTCTGTTTCCATGCCCTCCAGGCAAGAAATTATGCATTTATCTTTCTGATTTCCATTAGCACCTCTCAATCTCCTCTCCATCTATTTTTAAATGGTTGTTTCGTTAGCAAACTTGTACTTTGCATTCAGACCCCCTAGTAAATTCTCTTCTAGCCTTGTACGACCCCCTTGATTAGCTTGCTTATGAAATGCTACGTATTTCTAGGGGCTGCATGCCGTAGTTGTTAGTTGATTTACTCCGACTCTGAATTTATTCCATTTTTCTGACCTTTGAAGACTGAACTTCGTCAATCCGTGTAAAACTTTCCCAATCGCCCCTAACTGTTTTCCTTTAGCTTCCTCATGATATCCTGCGCATTTCTAAGGCTTTCATGCCGTAGCTATTTTTCTTTTTCAGAAATTGAAATATATATTTTTACTAGAATGAAACTTTCACTCTGCAGCGGAGTGTGCGCTGATATGAAACTTCCTGGCAGATTAAAATTGTGGGCCGGAACCGGGACTCGAACCTGGGACCTTTGCCTTTCGCGGGCAAGCGCTCTACCGACTGAGCTACCCCGACACGACTCACGATGCCGCCTCACAACTTTACTTCCGCCAGTACCTCGCCTCCTACTTTCCAAACTTCACAGAAGCTCTCTTGCAAACACGCAAGACTAGCACTCCTGGAAGAAAGGATATGGTGGAGACATGGCTTAGCCACAGCCTAAGGGATGTTTCCAGAATGAAACTTTCACTCTGCAGCGGAGTGTGCGCTGATATGAAACTTCCTGGCAGATTAAAATTGTGTGCCGGAACCGGGACTCGAACCTGGGACCTTTGCCTTTCGCGGGCAAGCGCTCTACCGACTGAGCTACCCCGACACGACTCACGATGCCGCCTCACAACTTTACTTCCGCCAGTACCTCGCCTCCTACTTTCCAAACTTCACAGAAGCTCTCTTGCAAACACGCAAGACTAGCACTCCTGGAAGAAAGGATATGGTGGAGACATGGCTTAGCCACAGCCTAAGGGATGTTTCCAGAATGAAACTTTCACTCTGCAGCGGAGTGTGCGCTGATATGAAACTTCCTGGCAGATTAAAATTGTGTGCCGGAACCGGGACTCGAACCTGGGACCTTTGCCTTTCGCGGGCAAGCGCTCTACCGACTGAGCTACCCCGACACGACTCACGATGCCGCCTCACAACTTTACTTCCGCCAGTACCTCGCCTCCTACTTTCCAAACTTCACAGAAGCTCTCTTGCAAACACGCAAGACTAGCACTCCTGGAAGAAAGGATATGGTGGAGACATGGCTTAGCCACAGCCTAAGGGATGTTTCCAGAATGAAACTTTCACTCTGCAGCGGAGTGTGCGCTGATATGAAACTTCCTGGCAGATTAAAATTGTGTGCCGGAACCGGGACTCGAACCTGGGACCTTTGCCTTTCGCGGGCAAGCGCTCTACCGACTGAGCTACCCCGACACGACTCACGATGCCGCCTCACAACTTTACTTCCGCCAGTACCTCGCCTCCTACTTTCCAAACTTCACAGAAGCTCTCTTGCAAACACGCAAGACTAGCACTCCTGGAAGAAAGGATATGGTGGAGACATGGCTTAGCCACAGCCTAAGGGATGTTTCCAGAATGAAACTTTCACTCTGCAGCGGAGTGTGCGCTGATATGAAACTTCCTGGCAGATTAAAATTGTGTGCCGGAACCGGGACTCGAACCTGGGACCTTTGCCTTTCGCGGGCAAGCGCTCTACCGACTGAGCTACCCCGACACGACTCACGATGCCGCCTCACAACTTTACTTCCGCCAGTACCTCGCCTCCTACTTTCCAAACTTCACAGAAGCTCTCTTGCAAACACGCAAGACTAGCACTCCTGGAAGAAAGGATATGGTGGAGACATGGCTTAGCCACAGCCTAAGGGATGTTTCCAGAATGAAACTTTCACTCTGCAGCGGAGTGTGCGCTGATATGAAACTTCCTGGCAGATTAAAATTGTGTGCCGGAACCGGGACTCGAACCTGGGACCTTTGCCTTTCGCGGGCAAAGGCAAAGGTCCCAGGTTCGAGTCCCGGTTCCGGCACACAATTTTAATCTGCCAGGAAGTTTTATATTTTTACTGTTTTTCGGAACCACGTGGTTCCGAAATCCGACTTCAAGGGTTTATAGCTAGTCACTTGAGTGCCCGCCACTGCTCACACACCAGTGGCTTCCTATTGTATATTCTTGCTTCGTAATCTGTGTTTCCGTCGGTTTTTGTTGAAATGAATACAATCTTTAAGCACTTCGCCTTCAGTGGGGTGCGAATATGTAATGTAGCAGACACGTGCCGGGTGTCTCAATAATTCTGCATGCTCACGGTTTGATTTGAATGGAAATTAATCTCGCTATTATCACGTACCATCTCAAGTAAAGAAAGACTAGAGCGACCTACATACTGGTACGCTGACTTTCGCCTACGATAGCGGCGCCTGCTTCCGCTTCGTATCAGCACGCTGAGTTGGGTGAGTTCCGCTTTGCTTCGCGCGTGTGAGTGGCTGAATGCTTGATGATTGTATATTCCTCCTCCGACGATGTTCAGTTCAGATTACTTTAAGTTATTTTAAATGGGGATGCATTTCTATTGTTTAACAAAATTGGTGCCCCCATTTGGTCATGTTTGAAGTGAATAAATAATTTATTATCAGTGAAACTTTATCCTAATTATGAATATTAGTTAACGAATACCTTCCCTTTTTTATTTAATGTTGTTTTTCACCAGTGCTGAGAACAAATTCAGATGCATATTATCATATTTTTAATTCCGTTGCGCCATAAATGTTCTCTCAGCCACCTTTATGAAATTGTTTAGTTCGGGGTGGCTTGTATATTAATTATTGTGTGTAATTTTCGTGATCTACGACGTATGTTGGCCACCGTCTCTCTATCTTCCTGCTGCTAAAAGTAAAGTTTGAGTCAGTTCTAAATTCTACGCCAGGGTACAAGATTCTGTTGCGGGAAGTAGTCAGTAGTTCACGCGAATCCTTTAGCTGGTTTTATGGCTAGAGGTATATGTTTAAAGTAAGCTTTTAACTGGCTCCTTTCAGCTAGACCTAATTTTACAATTAACGGTGGTCTTTCAAGCTTTTTTCGTCTTTCATGTTGCTATGTGAAGCGGTGGTAATTGTGTGTGTGTGTGTGTGTGTGTGTGTGTGTGGAGAGAGAGAGAGAGAGAGAGAGAGAGAGAGAGAGAGCGAAGGAGAGAGACACACCTGGTACCAGCACACAGCCTACTCCTCTCGAAGAGCAGCAAAGGGGCCGCCAAGCTTGACGTGCTCATCCGACGGACGAATCACCATCAACAGTGTCACGTGCCCTCGCTCGATTGAACACTACGGAGAGGTTTGGAATTTAATCCAGGAGATTGGTGCAAAGTCCGGTGACCAGAGAGTTTGCACCACCACTCTTCCTGTCCTCCGTGCCGTAAGGTAAAGGGAAAAGTGTCAACAGCACGTGTATCCGGCACGATCGTTGACAGAAGATACCCGCATTCATCATCATCCAACCGACGTCCAACTGCTACTTCAGTTATCACAATGACTATTAATAGGCGGCTTGAAGAAAGAGAGCTAAGCTCACTGTTGATAGGCCAACAAGCTCATTTCCAGTGCTGGTGGGCATATTCGGCTTGGAATCTCTTGAACTGACGAACTTCTGAGCTCCGAAAAACAGCGAAGACGTATTTGGAGATGACCTCCACAGCGGCGGGCAGCTGACAAAGACTGTTTATAAACGATGTTAAATATAATGTGAATAAACCTCTTAATTGTTTGCAGGTGTCACTGGTCTTTTATTGCTTTGTAACGCCATCAAAAATCTAAAACAATTGTACATTGATTTTGATAAGATATTTGTATGGAGCAAGAAATGAGTGTGAGGTCATCCACGTGAGAAGCAAAGGGAACTAACTACTTTAAATTTCGGTTAAACGATAAACCACACAGATAAAAGTTTGTCAATTCAATAGATGGCTACGGATTACAATTACGAACTACTTAAATTGGACCGATCACGAAGAAAGTGATCACGGGGAAAGTGAACCAAAGAGTGCATTCTTTTGACAGAAGACTTAAAATAAGCAAGAAATCTACTACTACTGCTTACACTATACCTGTTAGTTTTAATCTACAGTATTGCTGCGCGGGATGTGATCCTAACCAGATGGGAATGAGGGACAACGTCGAAAAATTTCAAAGGAGAGGCCATTTTGCAAGATGACCGAGTGAGACGAATGTCATAAGCGAGTTAAAAGAAAATTGACTATCTGTTGGCTGACCATTTTGGCTGTAGTAAAGGTTAACGCAGCAGATAGGCAGACCCAACTTCACGCTTGATAATCTTAGCAAGACTAATGAAAAATCAAGATCCATCTTGCAGAGGACTTCCAATGCCACATCAAGTTGCTGCATTTCGAAAAAAGAGGTCTGACAGGATGTTAGGAGGTTAACCTATTGGACTAAACTGCTATGATCATCAGTCCCTAGGCTTACAAATAACTTAAACCATCTTACGCTAAGGAAAATACACACTCCCGTGCCTGAGGGAGCGCTCGAACCTCCGGCGGGAACGCCCGCCCAGTTCGCAGGATAGCACGCAGCCATTCCACGCGGCTGGAGGTATTCCATGACTTTTGTCACATTACGGTATATCTTATGTATAAATAATAAAAAGAAGTAAATAGAGATTAGTGTTCGGGAGGAGATATTCTAGAGTCATTTTATCTCGACGTTACCTGACATCGCAAGTTGTGGAGGCGATCTGATGGATTAATTATCTTCAAAAGTGAAAATCCAAGATCGCAAATCATTTATTTTCTGACGACCTGTTTCAATGTGCTATGCTACCATCATATGGTTATATAAAATTATACAATGTGGTCATCGTTCGTTATTTAAAAAAACGGACGTTAAATAGTACATGCGACATAGTAATTAGCCGGAATATAAAACACGTTAAATATTTCGACTAAGAGCTATGTTGCACGTACTATTTAACGTCATATTTTTAATAACGTACGATGACCACACTTTGTAATTGTATATGACCGGATGCTGGTGGCATAGCCCACCGAAACCGATCGTCATAAAATAAATAATTATATTGCTATCTTGGCCTTCTAATTTTAAAGATAATTCATTTTATCTCACATATACGCGAACGGCATAGGAGAAATAAAATGTTCAAATTTTTGTTAAGCTTATGGGACTTAACTACAGGGTCATCAGTCCCTAAACTTACAAACTACTTATGAACTTGCTAATACTAAGGACGGCACAAATATCCATGCCCGAGGGGGGATTCGAACCCCCGACCGTAGTGGCCGTGCAGACCGTGACTGGAGCGCCTCAGTCCCCTCGGCCACCGCGGCCGGCGGCATAGGAGACAGAATCGATAGTACTAGTACCGTCTTGCACTGTAGAGCGTCTGCAGAATGTACACTACCTGATCGTAAGTATCCGAACACCTCTTCGTAATGTGGAATTAACCACTAGATGTCACGAGAGTGGGACTCTAACAGGAATCGGATAGTGTTGTATTTTCAATAGTGAAGCAGTAGAAGGAATATTAGTGGACCAGGGAAGCAAAGTGACTTCAGGCATGGATTAGTATCCCACTAGTATATACAGCACGTACATTTTAACATTGCCAGAGGTGTCCAAGTTGGTTGTTGGTGATGTAACTGTGCAGAAATAACCGCAGCTAAAGCACGACCACGCAGTCCTCATGTAGTGTCGGACAAGAACGAGCATTGAGGAGGGTCATTAATTTTGACAACATTGTCAGAGGAGAGAAACAGTGATCTATTTGGTAAGATTAATATAACAAAAAACAGTTTTGATCGCAAAAATTAACAGTTTCTATTTACCGGTTTCGACCTGATGTAGGTCATCTTCGGAATAACATGTAGCCCATGTGGCCAATGCTGGACTCGGCTGGGCTGGGCTGTACAGGCTGTTCTGCTGCCAGCAGGTAACTGTTCAGTCCAGCACTGGCCACATGGGCTACATGTTATTCCGAAGATGACCTACATCAGGTCGAAACCGGTAAATAGAAACTGTTAATTTTTGCGATCAAGTCTGTTTTTCGTAATATTAATTGAGGAGGGTGGTTGGTAAAGCTCACATAAGAGCAGAAGGGATCATTTCTTATTTCCAGACTGCCACTGTTAAAGGTAGGCTACGTTTACACTGGGATTTGTATCGGCAAATGTATGCGCGACATGTAAATGCGACTTCGGGACATTATCGCGAATTGTATGAGCTGACAACTAGAGACCTCACACACCTGCTGACTTGTATCAGTTCAATATGGCTTCTCACGACGATGTCTAAACTTACATTTTTGTGTGCTGGTGCGCTTGCTCTTTTGGATGTTGACAAGAAAGAAAGGCCGAGGAAGCGCAGATTGTGGCAACTGGATTTTCTTTGAAAACGTGCTACTCATGGAGCTCTCGTAGTGTTTGTTCAAGTATTAACTGTAGAACTCGGCGCATATTAAAAAAAAAAAAAAATAGGATGAGGATGGAAGATTTCTGTAGTTTCCGGAGTCTTGTGAATACTCTCGTGTCTAGAACCGACACAAAATTTCGGGAAGCAAATTACAACGGAGGATCAGTTGGCAGTGAGACACAAATTTTTGGCCACTAGGGATTCCTTTTCCACGTTAATGTATTTGCACAGATCATCAAAAAGATGAAAATGCAATATTATTCTTCGGGTTTGGGAGGACATTGTGCAAGTTTTATACCAAGAAGTGAAGTTACAATGGATGTTATTAAAGTTGTGATAAGAATATATAATACACTATTTAATTATTTATCTTATTCTTATTAATTGTTAGGAAGCTGGCACATATAGCCTGCACTGTAAATTTCTGAATTGCTCTTAAAAATATGACACTTTTTAGTGCTTTGGAACGACTGGCATGCTTCAGTCACTAATACAATATTACAAATTGTGAGACCACTTTCTGCATATCAAATAACATGCTTGCAAATTCCAGACACCAAATATGGGCGTAATGTGTAACGTTAAGAATAAAACCTTTTATTTTATTTGTATTAGAAATAGTTATGCTTTCAGAGACAAAGCAATGAAAATATAAGCATATACATGTAAGCAATGGTCTATTTTAATTTTTCTACAGATAGTTAACATAACACGACATACAGAGAGTTTAAAGTACATAAGCTAGTTTTCTTGGTTTTATTTAGACCAACTAAGGAGTTATTCTAAAGCCTATTAATTGTATTTTAAGTGATCCATGAGTGCAGCTAGCTTTACATAGCTAGTGGTTTTTAAATTTTATTATTTTGCATTAGTTCAGTGTTTAATTTAAATCTGATTTTCAACACGGGAATGTGTAAGCCTAAGCTAAGATGTGAACATGATGTTTGAAAAAATAATGAAATTGAATTTCACAAAGGATGGGAACAGGAAAGGAGTCGTACATGAAAGGCATTAAATTCAAAACTTATCATGCAACATTCAATTTATTTTAAAGTGCATGCTACCAAAAGAGATTTATTTAGTTGTTATCTAACGAAACCAGACGTTCAACGTTATTAAACTGATTTTTGACGTAAAATCTTCTTTGAAACATAGTGTGCGTAAAATGTTCGAACCATAAGAGCGGGAATTCGCCACGTACAGTATCGCAATTTAACATTATTCCGTAACTGTTTACGAATGCAACTCTTAGTTACCCTAAACGTATGTGGACGCACCATTTATAAACCAGAAAATACGATAACTGTAACGTACGATGGTAAATCAATTATTATCCGCAACATAGTTATAAAATTTTATTGTAATGAAACAGGAAGCTTATAAGAACATCATTTTTCGACACAGTCTCCTTGCGTGTCATGTACAAGCTTCCTGATGCCCTCATAAAAGAAGGTTCTCAGTTGAGCTGAGAGTCAGGAATGCACCGCTTCTTTCATCGCTTCTTCCGAGGCAAATCGACGTCAGTTAATGCCTGTTTGAGTGGACCAAACAAGTTATAGTCAGAAGAGGCAAGATCGGGACTGTATGGAGGACGATTCAGTATTTCAAATTTGAGTTTCTGGTGCGTTTCAGCAGTGTTGGTTTATGCAACTGTGTTAGTTGTTTTGGGGCCAATTTTGCACAAACTTTATGAAACTCAAGTCTGTTGTGGATGATTTCGTAGACAAAACCGTGACTAATTTGCAGACGATGTGCTATATCGTCAACAGTTAATCGTCTGTCTAAGAGAATCATTTCACGTGGACGCTTAATGGTTTCTTCATTTGTGGCAGTAAACGGTCGTCCGGCTCCTTCATGGTGCGTGACACTTTTGCGATCGTTTCAGAACTCTTCAATCCATTCGTAGACACTCCGTTGTGGCAAAACACTGTTGCCGTAATGTACCGATAGTCTTCGATAGATTTCCGTCCCTGATACGCCTTCCGACCACAAAAAAGGATTCCTCTTCTTTGGTGAAAATAGACAGCGGAGCAGCCATGATTAACAGCACGGCAGCGTTAACGAAAGTAAACTAGCAGCTTGAAAATTGCAAATATATAACAACGAATAAACAAAGCGTGCGTCATCAACGTAGAACGACACTACTACCAGAATAAACAAAAATATAATTAAAATGCGGATAATAATTGACTTACCCTCGTATTTTAACTGAATGTGGTAAATATTTAGAACGGCAACATATGGACTGTAAGTGACTGTATCATATCTCTAAATATCCCTCTGATCACTAAATTTAAGTTGCTTACCTCTTAAAGTGAAACGTATGCCAGTAAATTTACTATGGTATAGTATTTTCTGCGTTAGGAAAGTATATTTAACGGCCTAAGAGCACATTAAAAGCGTAAGAGTTACATAGTCTTTAAATGCGCACCTTCAAATTGGCGGATTGTTATGCTTGTACTTTACAGTGCTCTACTGGCGTGTGTGACGTCAGCTTCCCCCACCACCGTAGCTCCGAGGTGTGGTAGTGAGCGCTCGTGTGCGCTCCTGCTCGCGCAGCAGCCTGTTGGAACAGCCTGGTGTCAAACGCGTAATGGGATAAATAAGAAAAAAACTGACGAAGATAATTGTTTTTTGAGCTCTTATTGTCATTTCCAGTCGCAAGCCCTTACTACAATCCAATATGGAGGACATAAAGGGAGACCGAGAGAGGTGGCGCATTGGTAACACACTGGACTCGTATTCGGAAGGATGGTGGGTTCAAATCCACCTCCGACCATCCAGATTTAGGTTTTCCGTTATTTTCCTAAATCACTCCAAGCAAATGCTTCGATAGTTCCTTTCAAAGAGCACGGCCGATTTCCTTTCCCCATCCTCACCCAAAAATCCGAGCGCAAGCTCCGTCTCTAATGACCACGCTGTCGACGGGACGTTAAACGCTAACAAGGAAAGTACTTGGGCTCGAACAAATACGTATACAACAAAATCGTATGAGAGATAATGTAAAGATCCCTTATTGCACTAGTGGTACTCCAGCATCTGCAAAACTCTGCAGTCGTCCGTTAGAGGCCTCTGCGTGTACCGTGCCGCATTGCAATTAGACCTGTCGGTTCACCAGTAGGGCCGCGGTGGAGTAGCCGAGCGGTCTAAAGCACCTCACTGCGGAGCGCGCGGTTGCTCGCCGTGGAGGTTCGAGTCCTCCCTGGGGCATGGGTGTGTGTGTGTTTGTCCGTAGGTTAGTTTACCTAGGTTTAAGTAGTTTGTAAGCTACGGACTGATGACAACGCAGTTTGGTCCGATAGATTTACGGACATTTGAACATTCGCCAGTAGGGACGATGCAGTGTGCCTCCGAAGTTGCGTTTTGCGATGTTATTTGTATGGTGAAGCGTCAGATGGGGCGGCGATTGCTAATCAATGGTGCTAATGTATTGCGATTAGTTGAGATGAAGTTACGAAGAACCCTTCTTCGTGAAGATGGTATTAGTGTAGAAGATATATCATTTGCATGCTTTCTCGTATCTGTTATGGTACAAAAATATGAGCATAAGTTAGATACTGTTGTTACAAACTCATAATAGACGCCACATGTATATATATAATATGCCGGTGACGGGCAATGATCCTATCGTTAGTGGGGAGGGGTGGGCAAGTTTGAAGCCCTTACTCTTACGGGAATTAGTTTCATAACTACGAGTTTGAGTACTGTGGGCAGGGTGAAGCTGGGAATTTGTATCTGACGGGAGGCGTGCTTAGGTAGTCCTTGCACGTGCGGTGATCACTGTGTCCCCAGTGGTGTAGGGGTCAGAGTAACTGCCTAGAAAGCAGGAGACCCGGGTTCGAATCCCGGCTGGGTACACATTTTCAGATTTGCCCAATCGCAGTTGATGTCACATATTCTGTGAATATTAAAGAATAACAACTGCAGGATCAGAAGTGACGTCTGTTCTTTCGGAATAGACGCCACACACACACACACACACACACACATATATATATATATATATAATATGCCGGTGTCGAGCAATGATCCTATCGTTAGTGGGGAGGGGTGGGCAAGTTTGAAGCCCTTACTGTTAAGGAAATTAGTTTCATAATTACGAGTTTGAGTACTGTGGGCAGGGTGAGGCTGGGAATTTGTATCTGACGGGAGGCGTGCTTAGGTAGTCCTTGCAGGTGCGGTGATCACTGTGTCCCCAGTGGTGTAGGGGTCAGCGCAACTGCCTAGAAAGCAGGAGACCCGGGTTCGAAACCCGGCTGGGTACACATTTTCAGATTTGCCCAATCGCAGTTGATGTCATATATTCTGTGAATATTAAACTCATAATAATGATAATAGGGCCGGCCGAGGTGGCCGAGGGGACTGAAGCGCTCCAGTCACGGTCTGCACGGCCACTACGGTCGGGGGTTCGAATCCCCCCTCGGGCATGGATATTTGTGCCGTCCTAGTTCGTAAGTAGTTCATAAGTAGATTGTAAGTTTAAGGACTGATGACCCCGTAGTTAAGTCCCATAGACTGTACAAACATTTGAACATGATAATAGGGATGATGATGACGAACAACTCATAGCAAGCGGTAGTGCTACGGTAAGTGCGGGAAGAGGCGATGGAAGCAGTGGCAGTGAATACCAACAGTCTTCCGAGAAGAAGGTTAAAGTTGCAACTATCATCAGGGCTTTTGATGACAATTCGCTAGAGAACATGTACGATGATTATCAGTGGCGTAATTATGGGGGGGATGAGGGGGATAGAACCCCCGCCCCCCCCCCAGAACCCGAAAAGAGAGAGGGAGAGAGAGAAAATCGTATAACAGCAATCTGGTAGGTAAAGATTTGAAACGTGGGGTGTTTTACCGTAAGCTTTCATTGGAAGGGAGTGAATTAGTTACTTCAACGGGAGTGGTAGATGGTAGTCTGTCTGGAAACTGACTAAAATTTTGCTCGTCAAGCAGATCCTCCCCCAAAGCCAAATCCTAGTTATGCCACTGATGATTATTACATAAGTTACAGTTAAGATATCTGCATTACGTATGGCGTCTACAGTTACATCTACAGTGCTATCTAGAGCATGGTTGCAGAGCTTTGCAGAAAAACGACACCCACCAGCACATTGAGGTGTACGTAGAGATCCTGTAACCAAACGTTCATACAGATACGTTTGTTCGAGCCCAAGTACTTTCCTTGTAAGATTCCTTCTTCCTCCATATGGGCAGGACCTGGATTCCTGTTTGGTGTTTTGTAAGTGGACAACGCTACACAGTTCCCTAGCCTGAAAGGCGCAGGTGCCCCTCGGCGTGCTGCGCGACGCGACAAATGTCGCCGCTGACGTCGGGACAAGGAGGTCAAGACGAGGCCGCGCACTCTGCGGTGAATCGCGCCCGAGGTGGCGAGAAGCGAAATTACGCGAGGTGTCCAAACAGGCGGCGTAGGCGGTCCGCGCAGGTGCGGCGGCGGCGCGACTTCAAACGGCCGCGGCGACGCTGAAAAATTAGCGGCCCACAAAGGCGGTGTCAGCCGCCACAATGGCCGCACTTGCCGCCGCATTCTTGCCTCTGACGTCACTCGCGGGATCCGCCGCTCAAACGCGCCGGCCGGGGATCAAGTGGGGTGCCGAGCCCGCCGCCCCTACCTGCTACCTGCTACCGACACCCCGCAGCCGCTGACACCTTTACGGCGCAGTATACAAGGTTTTCCCAGAGTTCGATTAAAACCGTGCCCCCTCGCTACGTTCAGTCATTAACGCTGTTCTGAGGATTAGGCAGAAGCCTGTTCGTCTCCCGTAACAAGTCCATTCACTTCTTAGGAGTCAATCTACTATAAACTCTGTAGGAATCGACGTGGTTTCCGAAAGCAACGATTACGTGAAACCCAGCGTGCGCTATTCATCCACAAGACCCAGAGAGCAGTAGATCAGCCTCCCGGGCACATAGCGTGTTTCTTAAATTCCTCTACGTGTTCGATACGGTGCCGCACCGTCGCGTGATGTACATATGTAAAAAAATGTTCAAATGTTTGTAAGTCTATCGGACCAAACTGCGTGGTCATCAGTCCGTAGCTTACAAACTATTAAACCAAGGTAAACTGTAGGCCGCGGTGGCCGAGGGAACTGAGATCTTCCAGTCACGATCTGCCACTACGGTCGGGTGTTCGAATCCCCCCTCGGGCATGGATATTTGTTCCGTCCTTAGTGTTAGCTAGTTCATAAGTAGCTTGTAAGTTTAGGGACTGATGACCCCGCAGTTAAGTCCCATAAGCTCTACAAACATTTGAACATTTAAGGTAAACTAACCTAAGGACAACACACATATACATCCATGCCCCAGGGAGGACCCTCACCTCCACGGCGAGCAACCGCGCGCTCCGCAGCGAGACGCTTTAGACCGCTCGGCTACTCCACCGCGGCATACATATGTAATATCAGACCAACTGTGTAACTAGATTTTATAGCTAACGGAATGCAGCATGTTATTCTCAACGGAGAGAAGTGATCTCAGGCCTGCCCCAGGGGAGTGTTATAGCTTTTCGCAATATACAGGGTGGTCCATTGATAGTGACCGGGCCAAATAACGCACGAAATAAGCATCACACAAAAAAAACTACGAAGAACAAAACTTTCCTAGCTTGAAGCGGGAAAACAGATGGCACTATGGTTGGCCGCTAGATGGCGCTGCTATAGGTCAAACGGATATCAACTGCATTTTTTTAAATAGGTATGACATACCCTCAGAGCTACTAAAGTCTCTGGGAGAGCCAGCCATGACAAAACTATTTGAACTGGTGTGTAGGATGTATAAGACAGGCGAAATACCCTCAGACTTTAAGAAAAATGTTATAATCCCCATTCCAAAGAAATCAGGCGCAGACAGGTGTGAAAATTACAGAACCATCAGTTTGATAAGTCATGGTTGCAAAATTTTAACACGAATTATCTACAGGAGAATGGAAAAGGTGGTAGAAGCTGACCTCGGGGAAGATCAGCTTGGATTCAGGAGGAACGTAGGAACCCGGGAGGCAATACTCACTTTACGTCTTATCTTAGAAGATAGATAAAGGAAAGGCAAACCTACATTTTTAGCTTTTGTAGATTTGGAGAAGGCATTTGACAATGTTGACCGGAATTCGGTGTTTCAAATTCTGAAGTCAGCAGGGGTAAAATACAGGGAAAGGAGAGTTATTTACAACTTGTACAAAAGCCAGATCGCAGTTATTAGACTCGAAGGGCATGAAAGGGAAGCATCAGTTGGGAAGGGAGTAAGACAGGGTTGTAGCCTTTCTCCGATGTTATTCAATTTGTACATCGAGCAGGCGGTGAAGGAAAGCAAGGAAAAATTTGGAATAGGGATTAAAGTTCAGGGGGAAGAAATAAAAACATTGCGTTTTGCTGATGACATTGTAATTCTATCAGAGACAGCAAAGGACCTGGAAGAGCAGTTAAATGGAATGGACGGTGTGTTGAAGAGAGCGTATAAAATGTACGTTAACAAGAACAAAACAAAAATAATTGAATGCGGCCTTAGAAAATCAGGCGATGCTGAAGGAATTAGATCAGGTAACGAAACAATGAAGGTGGTAGATGAGTTTTGTTACTTGGGTAGTAAAATAACATGCGATGGTCGCAGTACAGAGGATATAAAATGCAGAATGACAATGGGAAGAAAAGCATTTTTGAAAAAGAGAAATTTGCTAACATCGAATATTAATTTAAGTGTAAGGAAGTCTTTTCTGAAGGTATTTGTGTGGACTGTTGCCTTGTACGGGAGTGAAACATGGACGATAAGCAGAGCGGACAGGAAGAGAATAGAGACTTTTGAAATGTGGTGCTACAGAAGAATGCTGAAGATTAGGTGGGTAGATCGCATAACTAATGAAGAGGTACTGAACAGAATAGGTGAGAAAAGGAATTTTTGGCATACCCTGACTAAAAGAAGGGATCGCTTGGTAGGACACATTCTTAGACACCGGGGAATCGTAAATTTAGCATTGGATGGAAGTGTGTGGGGTAAAAATCGCAGAGGGAGACCAAGAGACGCGTATAGTAAGCAGATTCAAGTGGATGTGGGTTGCCGTTCTTATGAGGAGATGAAAAGGCTTGCTCAGGATAGAGTAGGGTGGAGAGCTGCATCAAACCAGTCTCTGGACTGAAGACCATAACAACAGGAGTCAATCTACCATAAACTCTGTAGGAATCGACGTGGTTTCCGAAAGCAACGATTACGTGAAACCCAGCTTGCGCTATTCATCGACAAGACCGAGAGAGCGGTAGATACAGCCTCCCGGGCACATAGCGTGTTTCTTAAATTCCTCTACGTGTTCGATACGGTTCCGCACCTTCGCCTGATGTACATATGGAATATCAGATCATCTGTGTAACTAGATTTTCTAGCTAACTGAATGCGGCATGCCAATCTCAACGGAGAGAAGTGATCTCAAGCCGGCCGCGGTGGCCGAGGGGACTGAGGCGCTTCAGTCACGGTCTGCACGACCACTACGATCGGGGGTTCGAATCCCCCCTCGGGCATGGATATTTGTGCCGTCCTTAGTTGTAAGTAGTTCATAAGTAGTTTGTAAGTTTAGGGACTGATGACCCCGTAGTTAAGTCCCTTAAGCTTAACAAACATTTGCCGCGGTGGAGTAGCCGAGCGGTCTAAAGCGTCTCGCTGCGGAGCGCGCGGTTGCTCGCCGTGGAGGTTCGAGTCCTCCCTAGGGCATGGGTGTGTGTGTTTGTCCTTAGGTTGGGTTACCTAGGTTTATGTAGTTTGTAAGCTACGAACTGATGACCACGCAGTTTGGTCCGATAGATTTACAAACATTTGAACATTTTTGAACAAACATTTGAACATTTTTGAAGTGATCTCAAGCCCGCCCGAGGCGAGTGTTATAGGACCGTTGCTTTTCGCAATATATACAAATGACTTCGTAGATAACATCAGGTACCGAGTGAGGTGGCGCAGTGGTAACGCACTGGACTCGTATTAGGGAGGGCGGTGGTTCAAATGCACCCCCGGCCATACAAATTTAGTGTTTCCGTGATTTTCCTAAATCACTCCAGGCAGATGCCGGGATGGTTCCTTTCAAAGGGCACGGTCTATTTCCTTCCCCATCCTTACCCAAAGCTCCGAGCTTTAGCTCCGTCTGAAGGTATTTGTATGGTCTCTAATGACCAAGCTTTCGACGGGACGTTAAACCCTAAGCTTCCTTCCTAAGATAACATCGGAAATTCAGTGACGCTTTTTGCGAATGTTGGTGTAGTATATCGAGAGGTCGCAACACTGGACGAGCATGGAGAAATGCAGGAGGATCTGCTGCGTATCACAGCATGGTGCAAGGAATGGCAATTGACCGTCAAGATAAACAAATGGAAAAAAACTTCCTTTATTGTATAATTACGCAATATTAGTATGGAAGATGGAAGAAAACTGCAACAGGTCAAATCATTTGAGTATCTGGGGCGCTTGATAACTTCCAATGGAAGTTGTACAGAAGACGTGAGACGTAGAATATACATGGGAAAGATAGCGTTTGGAAGAGTGAATGATTTACTGACAGCCAGGAGCATCAGCATTAACCCTTAACGTGTGAGACTGCTAAGTTTAATGTATCCCACCTTTATTTGTGTTCTTTAACTATTACTTTTATCTACCTTATGCAATAATGCCCTTGAACATTGCTGAGATTTCCATTTACCTTCAACTCTTATTGAGTGAAAGCTGTAGCGATATTATTAGCAACAGTCTGTATGAACGAAGGAAGGAAGCTTAGGGTACTGCGACCTTCATCTATTTTGTTGTCTCGTTACCTAATCTAATTCTTTCAGCATCGCCTGATTTTATTATACTACATTCCACTATCCATGTTTTACTCTTGTTAATGTTCACATTATTCGCACCTTTCAAGACACTGTACATTCCGTTCAGTTGCTCTTACAGGTCTTTTGCTGTCTCTGACAGAATTACAGTATCAGCAGCAAACGCAGAGTTTTTATTTCTTCTCCCTGAAATTCAAATCTTTCTTCAAATTTCATTCCATCACAGCTTGCTCAATGTACGAATTCAAAAACAGTGGAGAAAGGCCACAGCCACCTCAACCTACTCCCTTCCCAAGCACTACGTCCCTTATATGCCCTTCGACCAGTGGCGGCTGGTGTCTTAGACTGAGACTGAGAGTTCACTTCTTTGAGTGCCGGACTTGCTAGTGGCGCCGCCGACCTCCCCCAGTGTCCAAAGAGACAATTTGACGCACCTCTGCGAGTGCCGCCGTGGGAAAGCGCCCCTGTCTGCCCCCCCCCCCCCCCCCCGCCCTTTAGATCTGCAGAATGTCTTGCATCCTCGGCTTGTTTGCACATGCTTCAACTCGAACCCGAGTCATTGTTGTTCCCGAATCTGTAAAAAGAATATTGAGTTTTTAAAAGATTCGCACTGACGTGTTGTACGGCCCACTTTAGATATATAGTATTATAAGTTTTCCCAAACATTTTGGACCAAAATAATAATCTAAATAATAAAAAATTAATTAATAAGAGTGTCTGAAACCATTTTGGGGAAAAAGAAAATTAGGTAGGGGCGGGTTCCCAACCACTCACCTTCAGCGTCACAGTCTAACGCATTGCCTACCACGCTACCGCTAACAGTTAGGGGTTGCGTTCTTTATTCTCATACTATTGATGGCCGTTGTTAACTAATGCTAATGTGGCATTCTTAGACACTAGAATATGATTTACCGTACGAAGAACGACGTGTTTTTGTTAATACGTTTTGTTTGTATAGCTTATGGGACTTAACTACGGGATCATCAGTCCCTAAACTTACAAACTACTTATGAATTAACTAAGTCTAAGGACGACACAAATATCCACGCCCGAGGGGGGATTCGAACCCCCGACCGTAGTGGCCGTGCAGACCGTGACTGGAGCGCCTCAGTCCCCTCGGCCACCACGGGCGGCTTTGGTTAATTCTTCAGTGCGCCATTGCTTTGAAATGACAACGTGTAAGTTACAATAAGAAAATCATCAAGTACGCAACGCAAGATGGCGTATGCCAGAGAGCGTTCTGGGCGAGGAATGTCACGTGACATCTGCGAACGGCTGAATTCAATGGAGGGTGTCAAAACTCCGTTACTTTTGCAAATATCTCTCAAACGATACGAGATATGAAAAAAAACATAAGGGAACAAAGTTGTAGAGAATTACCTCCTCTACAAATTCGTTTCTACAATTTTCGCGTCAGATGAACGGTTTATTTGCAATTAAATTTACATTACTAACTTTTTTTTTTTTTTTTTTTTTTTTTTTTTTTTTTTTTTTATACTAACTTATTTCTTGTCCGAAACATTTCAAAAAGCGAGGTTGTGGTCTCTGGTAGCCAACAATTATGTCTCTAAAATTTGGTACCGATCGGTTGAACGGTTCGACCTAAAAAGTGGGAACACGTTTCAGTCAGACAGATAACGTCAAATCGCCGTTATTTTTGAAACTATCTCTGCAACAATGCAAGATATGAAAAAAAAACATAATAGAGCGAAGTTGTAGAGAATTTTCCCCTCTACCAATTAGGTTATTCAATTTTCGTGTCAGATGAACGGTTCGTTTGCAATTACAATTATATTACAAACGGCTTTTTTTGGTATTACTACCGTATTTTTTGTCCAAAAACTTTGAAAAAGGGAGGTTCTGGTTTCTGGCGGCCTACAATTATGTCTGTAAAATTTGATGCTGATCCGTTGAACGGTTCGTCTTAAAAACAGGGAACACGTTACGGACAGACTGACAGACGTATCAAAATCGCCGTTATTTTTGCAAATATCGCCGAAACGATACGAGATATGAAAAAAAAGAAAAAAAACCATAAGAGAGCAAACTTGTAGAGAATTTTCTCCTCTACAAATTCGGTTATTCAATTTTCGTATCAGATGAATAAGATGAATGGTTAAGCAGTTATTTTCATTTAAATTTCGAGCTGTCAAAAGACGATCGCAAAGTCCCACTTTCAGTGTTACTACCGTAACCCAAAGTGGGCCGAAATTGCTTGCAATCGGTATCCAACCCACTACCTTCGACGGCGAGACGCGATGCCGCTAACCACACGGCTATTCTTGCTAGGTGGGGAGCGGTGACATCATTATTAGTCCTGATATGATCTTCTTAAAGCGTCTACAGTTGATGCATCTTTAATTTATAATTATATGATATTTCACCAAATATGGCGTGCTTTTGAAGAATCTTCAATGCGCCAAAAACAAATATGAAGAGCGGATGTTGCCTTCATGGAAGATTTGCGCTTGAGCAAGGCGAGGTGCACAGTAGCTCCTTTGTCTTGCTTCGGGACCATTCGCGTTATCGCCAGAGCTCGAATAGTCATGAGCTGGTGTCTCTACCAGTTGCAAGGCCAATGTTAAAAGCGGCGTTTCCCCTCGCCTCTCCACGCCGCAGGAGCGCCGATATGCTGCCTCCAGCCGGTCGCAGTGGCCGAGTGGTCTGCGGCGCGCCAGTCACAGTCTGCACGGTCGTGAGTTCGAATCACACTCGGACATGGATGTGTGTGTCGTCTTTAGTATAAGGTAGTTCGTAAGTAGTTTGTAAGTTTTATGACCCCACAGTTAAGTCCCTTAAGCTTAACAAACATTTGAACATTTTTTGCTGCCTCCAGGGTGTTCATTATTGATGAAGTCGCGCCACGAACTCTGCAGCCGCCGATTCCGGTTGGCCATTTATCGCCGGCGCTTGCTCACATCAAGATATACTTTGTGGAACACAGTTACATGCTGACTGACCTACCGACAACGCGAGAGGCCATGGCTAAGGACTACTACAACATTTTACAAAGAAGGAATCCAAGTAACATGATAGAACGGCGACACCCGAACATCTGCTGGAAAACAGTGTGGCGGGCGATTCATTCACCTTTCCTGCCGACAGAAGTACGGACATCGTGGTACATATTAGTGAACGAAAACTTCCCTAATCGTCAGCGGTTACATTCCATTCGCCTCCTTAGCGACCCCTTATGTCCACAGTGTGCAAACGTTGATACCGACGTGCATCGACTGACTTGTAGCACTGCGAGTGCGTGTTGGAAGCTCACAAGACAAATGCTGGCCCTCCTTCTACGTCGTCCTTTCACGTCGATCCTATCAACCGAAGTTTTCTATCCTGATGGCGTCTATTTGCCACCAGCAAAGACGAATGCAATCAACTGGATTAAAGACATGGCGCTACATTACCTTTACCGAGATAGCGACAAAAATATCCTCGATTTCTAGCACTACTTGCTTGAAACACACACGATTGTACAACGTGGAGCATCCTACCGAACCACCTTTGCGAACTTTTTAGGGTCACTGTTCCCGAACCTTCCACCCACACCCAGCTGGGGTGTCCCAGGTGTGAGAAGAGAATAATGATGCAGCCCATAGAACCTGATCGACCCCAACGGTACAAAGGCTACCGCCCTTGAATGCGAGAAGACGACTGGGATACTCAAGAACAGAATTGTCGACGGGTTACGTTCTTCGAACGGTTGCCCCCTATAATATTAATAAAATGAAATAAAGCAATATATTACAACTCAAGGAGCATTTTTCTGTTTCATACATTTACCATGAAGAAGTGTTTTCGTTACAGTGTTGCTCATCGTTCACATATTCATTATAACGTAGAAGATGTTTCGTTTGCGTTTTCATTAGAAAATAAAAATAAAGAAGAGAGAATTTCTACCTCAGCCGCGCATGCGGCCACTGCCACCTATATTAAGCGGCCGCGCTACGACGTGCTGTCTCCGCCACGTAAAACGTTTCTCATGCTATAAAAATACTTCGAATTTGCATATAAAATGATCTGATGATCGAAACGAAATTGATAGTTTAAAAACACCTTTTATTTTATTTTATTTATTTATTTACTTTTTTTTACGACGAGCATTTTTCCGCGGCTTCGCGCCGCCATTGCCTTGAACTGTTTTAACTGTTGTCTGGTTTCTGTACAAGTGGAAAATAATCTACACATTTTCAATTTTTATAGTGTAGTTGCTTGATGACATTCCGCAGTGTAACCCGCTGCAATAAGATTTTGTAGGACACAGCCACCCTCCTCTTGGCAGAGCCTTTCGCTCGCAAATGACAAGAGCAGTTGTACGAGAAAGGTGGCACGGCATATGCGCGGGCCATTATGCAGGAACTATGACGTCAAGAGTGTTTGGTCTCAGGGAGCAGCAGAGAACGTGAATTGAAAGTGGCAGTTAGAGCGCCTGCATAAATACATAAGCGCATGAATGAATAAGAAGTGTATTAGCTGTGAGAGTGTATACGCGGCATAGGGCCGTGAATTACTGCCTTCAACTACAAAGAAGAGCGCCGTCGCCGCGGGCTGCCGGCCGCCTCTCCTCTCGGGAATCTACATACGTACGGTACCGTGGAGCTTGCCGCTTTCCTGGCCGTTCCGCCCCTACTAGTCGCAAGTTGCGCCTCACTTCTTATGTTACTCATTACCGCCGACCAGCGGACTTCTGCAACTGTTGACGGCAGTTATGGGTCCAGCGGGCCGTCACGAAGTAGTTACACGCTCACATACTGAGTCAAACTCCCAAAATAGAAGCCGGCCGCGGTGGCCGAGGTGACTGAGGCGCTCCAGTCATGGTCAGCACGGCCACTACGGTCGGGGGTTCGAATCCCCCCTCGGACATGGATATTTGTGCCGTCCTAGTTCGTAAGTAGTTCATAAGTAGTTTGTAAGTTTAGAGACTGATGACCCCGTAGTTAAGTCCCATAAGCTTAACAAACAACCCAAAATAGAAATCTAAACACAAAGGTCGCATGTTCGATCCCCGCCCATGTCCTAGGATTTTTATCAGTCCCTTCCATTTCTTTTTTTCTGGCAGTGTTGCTACTGTGAAAAATATCGAGTAGCACCGTGTACCTACATTTTAAGGTGGGTTCCGAACCACTGGCTGGGTAAATCAGTTCGAAGGTCGGAGGAAGGCAACAACCTCAAAACAGGACCATGCCTAGTAAAGCACTGTGGTGTTCTAACCATTCTTCGGATTGTTGACTGCTTTACCTTTTAGTCACTTTGGAGCGTTACAAACACTCTTAGCCGCGGTGGAGTGGCCGAGCGTTCCAAGGCGAGGCGCAGCGAATCGCTGCTCGCCGTCGGAGGTTCGAGTCCTCCTTCGGGCATTGATATATTCTTTTTTTTCCTTTCTCTCTCTCTCTCTCTCCACAATAGACTGCTGCGACTGTTACAAATTCTTTATTGGGAACACACGACCAGTTTCGCAAAATTAATTTGCATCGTCAGGTGCTTATTTCATTCAAATCATATACATAAAGCAGAGAGTCCGTATGTTTGTGTGTAAGTGGTGCATACAAATTTACAGTTTTGATCCAATCTTTTTCAAATTTTGCACACGTAAGCTTCAATCTATGAGGACGGTCGCCGTAAGTGTAAGAACCACGTGCGATACATAGATCACAAGATATGACGTCATAAAAATGAGATGCGCGAAAAACTGCTGTATTTATCGATAATGCTGCTAATTTTCTTCTAAACCACTGGACCGATTTCAACCAAATTTGGTACACTCATTCCTTACCGTGAGGTAACAATTGCTGCAGGGTTAAGAATCACATCCGACACACGGTTCAGAAGATATGTCGCCATAAACAATAGCAATCGCAAAAAACCTGCCACATAATGCGGCGAGACTTTATAAATACGTTTTATGAGAATAGAGTACTTAGCGACTTGCATCAAACTTTAATCAAAATTTCAAACCTTTATTAAACTTTTCCTCGCTGACAACCATAACAAAATGATGAAAGGAAAAAGGTTTCTCACTTACTACTTCTCTGCTGTTTATGGAGTAAAACTACGGCATTCGGTATGACGTTACAATTTATAATTTCTACACTACAAATTGTAGCCGTAGGAACTTGTACAGACAATATACACCAAATAATTGAGTGTACCATCTAATTGTATCACAGTACGACACGTAGCTCATGAGATATGATCACATAAACAGTAACGTTCATGGAAAACCGCCTCATCAAGCACCAAGTTTAAATGTATTACTTCTTTACTACTAATAGTAATCCCAAGAGATTTTACAAACGAATAGCCCTTATATATATATATATATATATATATATATATATATATATATATATATATATTGGCAGGAGTAAATGAATAAATACCCGGGCACGCCGGGTTTTCAGCTAGTAACCATATATTACACGGAACTAGCTGATCCCCATCATTTATCATGGCATCGGTTGCGCGTGCGCGTCTCTTCGCGTTGGGCTCAGCCACGGCTCGCGTCCAGTCTGATGTCGGCAACAACAACGCTTCCTTCCCTAGCTGTCTCCTCCGGAGACATGGGATGGATTTTATTCAGATTTTAATTCATAGTTGACGGGGCCCCACTTTCTGGACAAAAGGGAATTTTATAGATGGTTTTAAACGTAAAGTTGGTTAAACCCGGAGATAAATAATGGGCATCAGCAAGTTCCAATCCGTGTAATATATGTTTATGACGTGAATGAAATAAGCACCTGAGGATGCAAATTCATTTTGTGTGTTCTGTGTGTTCTCAAGAAAGAATTTTTAACGGTCGCAGCGGTGTATTGTGTAGAAAATGAATCATTTCGTCTGCGGTTGCGCGATGAATAAAGTATTGTATTTATTGTCCCTAGCGTTAGTTAAAGTAGTTTGTAAGCCAAGGGACTGATGATCAGAGTAGTTAAGTCCCATATATTTGCAAGCATTTGAACATTTGAACAAACTCTCGCCATAAATTTCTGTGAATGAAGTCAGAACGATCGATCGGGCAACACAGGCGAATCACATAGCTGCACATGTGTAGCGGCCGGTGTTGATAACCTGTCTGCACCGTAGTTCAGTTGAGCATCGTGAGTGTTCCGTGTTAGACCTGCTGGACGACGTGCTTGTTTAGTGCGTTGGTGCTGAACTGAGGACAGTGAACAAGGAAAAGATTAAATTTAAAGTTCTGTTTTAAGCTTGGCAATACACCTAAACAAACGCTTGCGTTGCTGATACGTGTTTATGAGAATGAAGCATTGTCTATCAAGTGTGTGTACGAATGGATCGTCAGTATTCGAGGCGGCCGGGAAAGTGTTTCTGACAATCGCCTTAGTGGACGACCGGCGACCGACGTCAGTAACAAAAACACTGAGAAAGTGAGGATACTGATCACGAACGATCGCCGATTGACTGTATGCATTATAGCAGAATCTGTGCAACAAATCCTTACCCAGAAGTTAGGAAAGTGGAAACAGTGTCATCGTCTTATGCCACATCACTTGACTGACGATCAGAAGCAAATTTCACAGTATTTAGCCGAAACGGCTGACACGATCCCCTTATTTATTGAGCCGTATTGTCACTGAGGATGAAACTTGGTGAGTCCGGTACGCGATCCTGAAACGGAACGAAGGGCATTCTCGGATATCACCTCGTCGGGTAAAGGTCAGATACGAAAAATCACGCATCAAAAGATGTTCATCAGCTTTCGAGATAGTCAAGGCATTGTTCACAAGGAATTTCTGCCTGACGAACAACGTTAAACGCCGCGAGGTAGGTTGAAATTTTGGCCAGTTTCAGGCTACGTCTACGCAGGTTACGACTCCAGTACAAAAAACAGAGATCCTGTTTTTACATCGTCAAACAGTTCCTGGGGGGAAAAAAGTGGATGGTGCAACTTGAACAACCACTATACTCGTCGGATCTCAATCCTCCAGACTTCTTCCTATTCCCTCAAATTCGCTTTGCAAGGAGAGAGGATTGATGATATCCTGACATCCAACGAAACGTGACGACACTTTTGAACACCATACCAAAGAAAGACTTTTTTCAAAGTTTCCAGGACAGGTGCCGCAGAACTCAGCGATGTATAGTTATGGGAGGTAACTGTTTTGAAGGACAGTAAGGTAATTTTACTTCATAGTTACAGTACTATTCAGTGAATTTTATTTTCAGATATTTTCAGATGGGGCTCAACCACACACACACACAACACTCAATCTTCGCAGCGCGATTCCTCACAAACTAGCAATAAAAAAATGCCTGTCAGAAAATTTGGTCCTGTGCATATTTCTGGCAGTAAATGGACGTCGGACATTGAGATGGGTGTGTGTCCAATACGTCAGTGTGTTTCAGAATTACACTATTACACCAACAAACTTATAGAGGAGTGGGAGGTGAGCTGAGGAACAAAGTGAGCACAGAAACCCATGCACGGAAATGTCATCCAACGACGCTACAGAGGGTCGAAGTTGCTGGAGGGGATGTCTAGCGGCAGAAGCTGGTGTCTGTAACTTGGACTTTACGTAGCGTCGTCGAATGGCGTTTCCGGGCTTGGGTTTCCATGCTCATTTTGTTACTCAAGACGCTTAATACATCCCTTAAAACTTTGTTGGTGTCATTATGAAACTCAATGATGTACGGAACACACAGCCATCTCAGTCTTTGACGTCCATTTACTGGCGGAAATATACGCAGGATGGAATCTCGCTGCGAAGCCCGAGTGCGCGAATTATATATATACGTATCGTTGGTAGCTGTTCCAGATATGCGTTTGCTTTTTCAGCTCTTTTGAATATCTATTTTACTGTAGACAGTCTCACAGAATTTTTATTTTCGCTAAAGATGGATCGAAGTATTTGATTTAACGTTATTTGAAAAGTACAATAAAGGTCAGCACAGCTTTCGATATGGTCACTTTGCCTTATGACGAATCTATTATGAATAATTCAAGAGTTTACGAGTACTACAGATGTTTCAAGAGAGTCGAGGAGTCGTCGAAGACTGAAGAAGTAAACAAAGTTGTTCTCCAAAATCGACGAATAACATCAGAGAGATTGTTGATGATGTCGACATGTTGGCGAAAACCTAGAAATTCCTTTCTGATGTTTTCGACATTAAAATCTTAACATCGAAGTTTATCTCACCGAAATTATTGGTTTTCAGCCAAAACATTTCGCCTCAGAAATCACTGCATGACTTCCAAATAAATCAACACACACAGTAAATCCATTACTCAAAAATTATCTTAAACCATCAGCTCTTTATTAATTCCTTAAAAATCGATATGCGTATGACGTCTAAAAGAAGGTCCATTCGTCCCAGTAGGAACTTACTTAAGAACCACGCCCACCGCCCACAAAAAAGTGAAAAACAGTAATCTACTAATTCGACCACATTTGAAGGTTCTTATCACTGTTTCCTTTGATTACAATGACACAGACGATCACGAGTTCCTGCAGTATAGTTGCACAGTAGGGAATATTACATGGAAGCTATGCTGTTTAGGCCTATGTGAAGCAATAAGAAGAAAACGACCAGAACTGTGGCAAAACCACTTATGGATGTTTCATCATTATAATGTTCTCTCTCTCTCGTGATTTTTTTTTTTTTTTTTTTTTTTTTTTTTTTTTTTTTGCTAATATCAAATTCTTTAGTCAACGTCTCCTCCGAACATGCCCCACTGTGGCCTCTTTCTATTCTAAAGGCTAAAGACAACCTAAAACGACGTCTTTAGCTACTATTGATGACATAGAATCACTGACAGAATTGAACATCATAAAGAAGAAGTGCTTCCAAGATGAAAAACGATGGCGTAAATGTATTATTTCTGTCTTGAATTACTATGAAGTGGACAAATCTGATTTTGATGAATAAAACAAGACTCTCGAGGAAAACAAAAACTCCCGTAATTTTGATCGCGTCCCTGTTGTATGGAATCTGCCCAGCAAGATTGGCGTACGCGGGAACATGAACGGAACTGCAGAAAGTAACAGTTTCTATGTGCCCATTAACGGCAGAAAGTAACCGTTTCGACGCACCCATGAGCATACCGTGATCGAAGTTGCCCGAATAGTCGCGGACTGTTGCCACACGTCGTTTTGATGTTATATTTTATAAAGAAGCTAATCTTCATAACGTCAGGCTCGTAATTATTGATGCCTCTTACGCCCTGTGTAACTACGAGACTTTCTCGTATAGGTTGTTGTTTTTTGTTTTTTTTTTTTTTTTCCTCTCTCTCTCTCTCTCTCTCTCTCTCTCTCTCTCTCTCTCTCTCTCTCTCTCTCTTCGCAGCACTAAGCCACAGGTATCAAACAGTATTACAACGCCTACATCGGTATGGACTATTAGCGATTATGAGAACGACACATGCATTTAAAAAAATAATAATAATAATAAATCGGGTAATGCGCAACTCTCTGTCTGCCTCACAGTTCCAGTAAATAGACAAGCAACCACTTCAACTTTTTTGTAATAGATTCTGCAGAGACTTAAGATATCTATCCCTTTTTACTTTTTCAGTACTTTGAACAGAGAATTGGTGCTACTACTAAGCTTTCTACTGTTCAATTATTTCTCCAAACAAAACAAGCAAATGTTGAACAAATCTATTCTACGTTTTTAAATTTTATTGGCGTTATTGTTAGGTAATAGAGTGCATCACAATTTGGTTTTATTTCTTCACCGAATTAGGAAGTATACTTTTAGCCGTTTGTTCTCAGCTATAAACTTTATCACCTATCATTTCTGAGAATAGTTCCAATTTTTTAAAACATTGTTCTTTAACACCTCTGAATAACGTAGAAGTACGTAAGCTCCTTTTTTTAAAATAAGATTTGCATACAAGCCTGATTTTACTGCTACCTGTAGTTAAAAAAGGGAATAAAAACACACTCTTTCAAGGCGAACTACCTAGTTATCTGTCGAATAAAATATAATTATCCTCGTTATAGTCGCAGAGATTATAACGAACTAGCTCGTAAATGTCTGATTTCTTTTCTTTCTTTTTTTTTTTTTTTTTTTTTTTTTTTTTTTTTTTTTTTTTTTTTTTTTTTTTTTTTATTGCTCCATCATCAATAAAAGTTGTTCTTTCAGTATTCTTCTGTATTTTCGTGTAAGCTGGAGGTTCCCTTAACGAAAACGATATTTTTATTATATACATAGTACATATATAGTTCTGACTTTGAGCTAGTCGTAATGAATTACCAAAATGTAAAGCACTTGGTTTCGTTTCTATTTTAATATTTCGGAAATTTTCAATTTTATTATTTTTATTTATTTATTTATGCGTTATAATGGAAGTCGTGTCATATCCACCAGTAAATTAGTGATCTTGTACAAAGCAAATTGTAATCCCCTAAAAATATTTAACGAAAAACATAAATGCGATAGCTACTTCTGTCGCACGTTTACGAATAATAAACAAATCTCATCTTCTTTTAATATTCCTTGACTGAAAACAAACCACTCGCTAATTCTCAAATATGGTTACAAAACATCCACACATTACATTAAAATATGGTTGCAAAGTAAAGAGCTGTATTCTACTAACGGGCGGATGTGGAAGAACCGTGTAGACCCTACTGATATCTGGCAGCACAAGCGGTCAGCAATGACTTCCTTCTTTTAGGGAATGTCACTGCAAATAAAATTGTTCGCCACAACCAATATTACCTTGGTCGGAAGCACTAAAACAGTGATAAAGCACAATTCGAAATACTAGCTACCAGATAGATTCAACTAAAAGAAACTATCACAATCTAAGTCCCCCACACACGACCATCCACCCACTGCCACTAATAAATCAAAATTACGGATTCACGGACCTCCGAATCTTAGTTCGCTAAAATTAATTTGTATACACTGACCATTCCGTCAAATCATACAGCTAGGCCTTTCTTAAAGATACAATATATCAAACATCATCTCTATCTCCCTTATTAGTACTTATTTAGAACTCTTCTAGTAATTCTAAGTACTTTCCGACTGTAAAGTGTCAGTACAATACAACTAATCGTTACTGTAGATTAAATAAGAAATTGGCGATACGTAATTACCTGTATTACGTAGCTCCAGATAAATGATGGATTCGGAGGCCAAAACAGAACTGTCTGTTGCCGTTGTAAGTCCGCAGACTAGTTTGATGCAACTCTTCACCTCTATCCTGTACAAGCCTCTTCATTTCCTCATAAAAATTGACAGTAATTTGGAAGAATCCGTGTAAATCGAAGTCGTGGCGCCACTGCCGACGCTGCAGTCGATACCTCTCGAACGGCTGTGACAAGGAATATTATAATTAAAAAGACGCAAGAAATAAAAGTACCTTGCTCTATGGTTAACAGGTTCTTGTATGTACCTTGTCCGGTCGGTAAATTAATTATCCGCATAAAGGGAAAATTTGTACACTTCGTATGACATTGTGTTCCGTTTCCTTCTTATTGCCTGATTACAACGAGTTCTTATTTCGACACACAGAAATTGACTCCGACCAATAAGAACTTACTAGCTGTCAGCCAATGAGATGCTGCTTGTTTCTTAATCGGAGATTAAAAAAAATAAACTTGTTTAACCTATATCTAACCTTCTTAATGGTATGCTACAGATCACTTTTCTTTTTCTTTTCTTTTTTTTCCCACATCAGTAAAGTTTTGTCGTTTGCGCCGACAGAATCTCGAAAGTGAACCGTTCGATAGGTATCGACCGCAGCGGGGCCACGACTTCGAAGTACACGGATTCTTCCAAATTACCGCATTGACTATCAAAGCTAAAACACTAGGAACAAAAATTACGATTGAACTTGTGTCGATTTTGTACTTACACAATAATATGGCAGACTCTCATTCTTGTCGGTGGCCATCGCTCGCGCTGCTAACGGATGGAACTTAATGGAGTAGGATGATCTTTGGAACCAGCGCTCCTAACAGCATACTGTCTGGTAATATATCTCCAGGCTCTCATTCGTCAGCGTGCCGAAGTTTCTACAACAATGGTTACACACAAGTGCTCAGAAATCGATAATTTTACTATATATAAAAATATTATTACATATAATACTTATAACATCATATATGATAATAACATATTTTATTATAATCACTTCGATTACCTGATTTTTACCACCAAACAATGAACAGTAGGTGAAGGGCAGCACGGTAAGGACCTTCCGAGGCGAACTAAAATCATTTTGACACAGTACATGGCCACGTATGAATTACGAGGGATGATGAAAACAATGCCTCAGAATTTTTTATTCTGATTTCAATATCGACGCATTTTACTGGGTCGACTTTCCGACTTCACTGCCGATAGATGACATCGCCTGGAATCGTGTTGGTTGGCGATATATAACATCAAGCGCCTTTTACATGATCGAATGTCTTGCTTCCATTGATTACTCGAGACTACTGCAGCGCTCCTAGGGAGCTACGATTGTACTAAGTCTCGTATGTCTCAAATTTACACGTTACCAACATAACCGCGCGCGTCGTTAGTTGTGCAGCAACGCCCCTGAACGGGTTGCATTTTAAAGATTACCTTTTCTCCTACAGTATTATTAATGTTTAAATTTGAAACTGCTCAAAATTTGTGTAGGCTATATGCAATTCAGGTTATTGGTCTCGAAATCATTCAGATATTTATTACTAACTGATATTGACAGCTTATACTATTACTCGACTAACCGCACAATCTTTCCCTGTGATACCTTTACTTTTTTTTTTTTTTTTTTTTTTTTTTTTTTTTTTTTTTTTTTTTTTTTTTTTCCATAATATTGACTGTACACAACATTCAGGTAAGTATCTTCTGCCTCCAGGATCCTTCTCTGATACAACCTGCAAAAATAAACACACTTTATCTTACTACGAGAAATGTATTAAAAACATTTGACCAAAACTAACAGATATCATAATGTTGTATATTTTTTATGAAATACTGGGTTTGTTTGTAAATCTATGGGGCTTAACTACTCTGGTCATCAGTCCCTAGGCATACAAACTACTTAAACTAACTTATGCTTATGCCCGAGGGAGGACTCGAACCTCCGACGGCGAGCAGCGGCGCGCTACGCAACTAGGCGCCTAGGCACGCTCGGCCGACCGCGGCGGCAAGAATGGTAGAAAAGATCATTATAATTATCTGTGAATGCAAATTTGGTCATTTACGAGAAAATTGTTCCTCTATTCGGTGAGTGTTCGATTTGCTTGTTATTGCAGCTGTTTTGTGTCCATACGTGCTACAGATCATCCAACAAATTGATGTGGATAATGGTTATGACATAAACATTATAGTCAAACTGAATAACAAAATTAAAACAAAAAATGACGAGGTCACCTAAGAAACAAAAACAAACATATCACCATCAACAGGCTGACACTGACACACCAAAGACCAAACACATACACACACAATAGAAACACACAGGGCAAATACACAGAGAACACATACACAAACAGACGTGAATACAAAATACCTGCAATAACAAGCAGATGGAACACTCACACCTACAACAATAAAACAACCCATTAAGCAGCTAATGGACTACGGATTAAAAATAGCCTACAGAAGCGAAACGTCGGTAGTGAAGAAACTAAGACCAACTAACATAAACACAATAAAACGCAACTCATATGGTATTTACAAACTGACATATGATGACTGCAAATCCATATACATTGGACATACAAGCAGAAACTTTAATGCAAGATTTACAGAACACAGAAGAGCACTAAAAAGTTACAGCTGTGACTCTACATTTGCCGAACATCTTATGGACATGAAATACAGTCCAACAGCCATCAATACAGATCTATAAAACCTCAAATGCAGGAACGACCTCCAACAAAAATTAATAATCGAGGAAAACTTCAAATACAGAAAGCCGTAGTTGCAGGAAAACAAATAATAAATGAATACACTGCTCTCTGCAATGGAACTCCTCGAAGAACTGTCAGACTACACCAATTTATATACACACAAAGCTACCAGATCTACATAATCATGTGCTCAAACAATTAAGAATAACAGCTTAATTTTGTCCATTGTTGTCAGTGATTATTGGGTGACGTTTACTTCTGTAAAAAAAAAAAAATTAACTCGCCTGCAGTCACTAAAATCGTGATTCATTGCTGCACGATGCATTTTGTGCCCCGAGGACTCATCTTAAGATGCCTCTTTGATGATTTAGTTAGCCTACTTTTAAAGACCCCTTCTTGCAGCACATCATGAAATAACTGACAACTCAAAGAGTTACAGCTATGAAGATGTTCCACTTCTATGTTATGAAGATGCTCTACAAAAAAAAAGGTGTTCAATATTATATACATAAAGATATTTTTAAAAGCGATACAGATTTATATGTCGCTTGCCATATCGAAGTGAACTGGGCTTAATGAAAGTGCGGGATGGGAAAAAATATTGTATATTACGGAACCGGCAACCATTACATCATCGTCACTGTCGGCTCAAACCCAAGGAGTTTTTTTTTCTTTAACTCCTGTTTTAAAAGATACAGTACTTCATGTCGTCACTGATAGGTTCTTCAAATGCTGTAATATTGATTTTACACAAATCCACCCTTAGTCTACTGAATAATAGGCCGTCCTTTTACCAATATTACGTAATATGACATTTTAGCAGTGGCGGATTTACCAGAAAGCTGAGTAAGCTGGTGCCTATGGCGGCAGATTTTAGGTGCGGCAAATTTGGTGCCAACATTTTTGAACTGTAAGTAAGTGTAATACAAGAAAACTAATTACGTTTACGGAATGAACATTATTGTGTAAGAAGTATTAAGGTGTACCTTAAAAAGGTAAAGCAGTCAACAATCCGAAGATTGGTTTGAACACCACAGTGCTTTACTAGGCATGGTCCTGTTTGGAGGTGGTATGCCGTTGCCTTCCTCCGACCTTCGAACTGACTTACCCAACCAGTTATAGGGGGACCTACAGTTTAACCTGGGTTCCGAACCACGGTGCTACTCGGTGTTTTTCACATGAGCAATAATGACAGAGGTGAAAGAAGTGGAAAGTGACAGATAAAAATCCTAGGACCTTCCTCGACCTTTGGATTTGTAGTCTGGCACTCTACCACTGTGCAACCGAGGCGCACTAGGGTGTACCTTACTACCACATTATCAGTAGTATTTGACTGTGCTTTTATTTCTAGTGCAATCTTATCCAAATAGTTTAAAAATCTAGGAAGTGACATCCTCTAGTCTACAGTCATACTAATTACGGAAAAAAAGGTGGTATAATTAGGACCAAAGTGCGAAAAACATAAAGCTACAGTTTCATTGACAAAAAATATATTTAGTATGATTGTGAAATATGGTAATGTATCGAATTATAGAGATCGGTAGGGGCGGCAATATTTGAATAGCCTAGTAGAACAAATGTTAAACCCGCCAGTGAATTTTACATGTAAACGCATTCATATTTTCCTGAATAACAAAAATACAATTGATGTGTAAATACTTACTCGCCCAAACTCATGACAGTTAAGGGGAGTCCTACTGCTCTGTCTCGACAATGTTAAATTGGCTACGTAAATGCCCCGTTTTCGCAGGAACTGCTGAGTATATAAATGTGGTGTTTTTATCACATGTTCTTGCATGTTTTGTGACTGTATTGTTCTACAATAACATTATAATTACAGTTGGAAAAAAGTTATGATTTTCCCCAAACATACAATTTTTCTGTAAATTTTCACAATTTTAATTTCTTGAATTTTAACTATTACAGTTAACACGACTTAAGTAGAGCTACAACATTATTATACTATCTGTGTTATAATTCACTTATGTAGTTTCAGAAGTTTCTGAGAAAAAGGGGCGTTTATATTGAAGAACGTTATTTTGAGAAAACTGCGTTTAAAGAAAAAATGTAATATACAGACAACTGATACAAAAAAAATAGAATCTTCGTGGATGGTAGTCCACATCTCTTCCTTCATCTTCCTTACCCAGTGCAGCCCTCTTTCTCTTGGATTTGGCTTCTTTTGACATATTCTTTGTTGCAATCTCTGCCTTCATGATTCGTAGTTGGTCCATCACACTTTTAGCGGTGTTGTAACCCTTATGATTTCCAAGACATTCCAAAACATGTAGTCTTCTAGAATAACCATAATTAAAAGTAAGAACAGCATCAAAACCACAAAGTTCAAAGACTGACCTTCCAACAAACACATTTTTCGGTATCCTTGACCATACAACATTGTTAAAAGATTCAGTCGCATTTTGTGTTTTGCCTTTGAGACATTTTTTCAACAGCTTTGGTTGGGCAAGATCCTGAAACACAGATTCAAGCACAACAGCATTTGATATTTACTTTGTGCGAGGAAGTGTCTACTTTACCCTCCTCTTTCGCCTTCAAGTATTTACACCATTCAATGTAGTAGTAGAAGGACTATGTCACTATTTACAAATTAGCACGACTTTCGGCGCTAACCATTCTTTTTATTGTCACTATATTTGTTTTGTAGCATCTGTTCCCTTAGTTTCGTATTTTTTAAACAAGCCTTTTGGTTTAGTGATAATGAAAACTATCACAGGAAACAGAGAAACTAAAACAGGGCTAGTGGATAACTGTTTTGTCGAACACAAACAAATGTGCAGTTCAAAGAGTTTACTGCGAAGCAGCACTAGTGTAGGCAACTTACGAATCGGAAAGTTCTTTACGAAACAAAAGAAAACACAGCCTTATATACTATATAGTTCCAGAGAAAAATTCGAATATGTGAAGCGATGGGAAACAAAATTCGCAGAAATTTCAGTGCACGATTATTTTCAAATATTTATTTAAAATAGTAAGTAATAGAATATTTCAATAAAACCAACACCAAATTAAGCATAAACATCCATATTTTCATAGTTTTCATAAAATTAAAATGAGAAATTTTGTCATTTTGGCCGGTACGACCCCCCTTAAATTATACGTTACTACTGAAGGCCCATCGTCAAAAGTGATAAAATCGAAAAACCAGCTAAAACACTGATTGTTAACAAGTACACGATCGACATTTCAGTGACGGTGCATTGTTGGAAAACGTGTTTTGTGCCAAAAGGAGTCAGTTAACTTACATTGCTTAAGGGGAGACGGAAGGCAACTGGGCTCAAAAATTTGATTTTTAGATTTAAGCCTATTTGAAATGCCCGGTATTTTCTGCGTGAAACAGTTTTTGTTTTATAAAAATCCGACAAATTTTTCGTGAGTTATGCTCGTTTTTATGACACTCTGTGAAATCTGGCCACACCTTGCGTCTTGCGGAGAAAATGCACACAGCATTCTTTTACTCCTTGTATATTATTTCATGCTTCTATTGTTTTTATCGCATCAATGTTTCCTACCCTGTATCTACTATCGATACTTCTTGTTCCGATCGTGTTTGTTATTGTTTTTGAACGTTACCAAAAACTGTATTTGTTCAGATCACAACCCTCAAATTTGGTGTTCATGATGCTATTCTATGCTTCAGTAATGGTGTAACTAGAAAATTGGATGTTTTGGAATTATAGGGCATACAATCTAGTGGAAAAAACAACATAAAATCCATGGTACAAATAGATAAAGAGAGAATCGTCAAAGCCGATATCGCTAATTTAAAATGCACAAAAGAAGCTAGACAGAAAATAAGAGGGACCAAGAGAAGAAAAGATCAGTATGATTCAGATGACGCTCAATATGGTGCAGGAAAATATTAGTGGTAAGTAATTCTCATCAATAACTGTACTAGAATTGCAATATTAAACTGTAAATTGATTTTTCTCAAAACTACATTTTTTTTTATTATTTACTTTCAGGTACCATTATTTGAAAAGTTAAAATTTACTGGTGAAAGAATAAAATGTTTTCTTTCAAAACCATTATAGTTATCATGTTCGTTTTACTTGTAAATTGAGACATATATGTTCTACATAGTGCGGCTCCGTAGCACAGTGGTGGAGTGCCAGACTACAAATCCAAAGGTCCCGGGTTCGATCCCCGCCAGGTTCTAGGATTTTTATCTGTCACTTTCCACTTCTTTCACCTCTGGCAGTATTGCTCATGTGAAAAATATCGAGTAGCACCGTGGTTCGGAACCCACGTTAAACTGTAGGTCCCCCTATAACTGGCTGGGTAAGTCAGTTCGAAGGTCGGAGGAAGGCAACGGCATACCACCTCCAAACAGAACCATGCCTAGTAAAGCACTGTGGTGTTCAAACCAATCTTCGAATTGTTGACTGCTTTACCTTTTTTTATGTTCTACATCTACATAGATATTCTCCAAATAACATTTAAGTGCCTGTCAGAGGGTTCATTAACAACTTTCATAACTTCTCTCTACCGTTCCATTCTCTAATAGCGCGCGGGAAGATAGAACACCTAAATCGTTCCGTTTTCGATCTGATTTCTCTTATTTTACTGGGATGGTCATGTCTCCCTAAGTAGGTGGGTGCTAGCAAAATATTTTCACATTCAGAAGTAAAAGTCGGTGATTGAAACTTAGGAAACAGATCACGCCGCAATGAACAACGTCTTTCTTTTAATGATTTCCACCCCAGTTAGTGCAACATTTCCCCGTAACGTGATAAAACAAAACGAGCTGCCCTTCTCTGAACCTGGCGAGGGTCCCACAAGGGGCAACAGTACTCCAGGAGAGGACGCACAAGTGTAATGTAGACAGTCTCTTTGGTGGAGCTGGTGCATCTTCGAAGCGTTCTGCCAATGAAAGGTAACCTTTGGTTCGCCTTCCCCACAATATTTTCTATTTGTTATATACAGGGTGTTTCACTAAGTGTGTTTGCCTCTGTAACTTATAAAATAATAGGTGACGGGAAATTTTAATGCGGTAGGTCAACACAAGAAATGTTACACTTTCTGCGGAGCTATGAACTTAGTTTATTGTATCATTTTTCCAAAGAGTTACAGCACAAAGATATAATTTTTAAAATGGAATAATGGTTTTTTTCTATCATGCATTGGATTCGTTGAAACCAGCTGCGTCAAAATCAATTTAAACTACATTCCTATCACTGTTAGTTTGGGAGCTACAACCCTTCAAAGTTTAGGGGGCGGAGGCTACGACAGCGTAGCTGACTGGCTGGTGGTCATGAGACAGTGGGCCGTGCCCTAGGGGATAGCCAGTCGGCCAGTCAGATACGCTATCGCAGCCTCCGCCCCCGAAACTTTGAAGGGCGCTAGCTCCCAAACTAACAGTGATAGGAATGTAGTTTAAATTGATTTGGACGCAGCTGGTTCAAACGAATCCAGTACACGATAGAAAAAACTATTGTTCCATTTTAAAAATTATATCTTTGTGGTGTAACTCTTTGAAAAATGATACAATAAACTATGTTCATAGCTCCGCAGAAAGTGTAAAATTTTTTTGTGTTGACCTACCGCATTAAAATTTCCCGTCACCTATTATTTTATAAGTTACAGAGGCAAACACACTTAGTGAAACACCCTGTATATGCAGTAAAAGCCGGCCGCAGTGGCAGAGGAGACTGAGGCGCTTCAGTAACGGTCTGCACGGCCACTACGGTCGGGGGTTCGAATCCCCCCTCGGGCATGGATATTTGTGTCGTCCTAGTTCGTAAGTAGTTCATAAGTAGTTTGTAAGTTTAGGGACTGATGACCCCGTAGTTAAGTCCCATAAGCTTTACAAACATTTGAACATTTGATTTTGCAGTAAAAATTTCGTTGTATTATCACTTATAGTTCCTTTGAAAAAGTGTACCTATTCAAAGGGTAAAATAGCCTTCCGTCTGCCCTTAAAAGAACTACACACGATGTCTGTAAGGACGTCAGGATCATCTGGGTAGCGAACTCGTGTGCCAAATGAAGCGATACATCAAGGTGGTCTCCGAACTCGCGCGCTCCCGGATAAAAAAAAAAAAAAAAAAAAAAAAAAAAAAAAAAAAAAAAGAGTCGGGCGGTGTCTGTGTGTCTGGTGAGCCGGTCGGCTAGCACAACGATACGGGATCAGGCCGCGGGGGGCGGCTCCTTACACAGGGGATTACTGTCGCGAGGCGGCGGGGGCCCCAAAAAGGGCGGCCGGAATGGCCACATTACTGCCTGCAGACCGCTTTGTGCGCGCCGCGGCCGCCGAGGGCGGCTTAGCCGTGGCCGGGCGGCTGCCGCGCGAGCACCGCCGCGCTGCTGTCACACACGTCCACAAACCGTCTCATCAACATAATCCCGCCGTGATCTATGACGCCGCGCCTCTGATCCGCGCCCGCTGTTTGACAAGTGGTATTCCCGCCCCACTCGCGATGCCTATCTCTGCCCGGCCCTCCTTCCACCTCTCTCTCACTCTGTCCCTATCACGTCCCCGTATCTGTCTCGCGCCGCGCCACCAGTGCCGGGAGGTGCCGCCCTGAATGAGGAGTAATTAAAAATGCCGACAGCGGTGAATGGCAGCACGAGCGGAGATTCCGGTCGGACGCGTCGCAACAAGAACAATATCCCCCAGTGCGGCGGACGCCACGCGCGCCCTTCTCGCCTAAATTAAGTTTCGTGTCAGGAGCTGGGGCGACACTCTTCCCCCCTAATAGGTCTCGCTTCGTTTTCTTCTCTTACTGTTATCATTCATATTCAGATTTGGAGCGGAGCGATCCTTTAGATCCCGCCGCTCTCGGTGCGTCAACTAACAGGTTCTCTCGCACCTTAACCCCGCCCCCCCTCCCCAATCCACTCCTAGTTTTCAGTATCTGTTACACTGTGCTGCGTTTTCTTACGGATGCTGACCAGGAAACGTGACTGGGGTCTGCCCTTCCACGATTAGTTCATCCGAATCCTGAGGAAACTGGACGAGACTGCAGAGGAAGTCGAAATACAACTGAGCTCTTGGGTGTCATCCTGAGCCAGTGAGAGATTTGGAACGTCAGTAACAGCAAGGACAATCAATTCAAATGTTCAAATGTTTGTATAGTCTATGGGACTTAACTACGGGGTCATCAGTCCCTAAACTTACAAACTACTTATGAACTACTTACGAACTATGGCGGCACAAATATCCATGCCCGAGGGGGGAGACGAACCCCCGACCGTAGTGGCCGTGCAGACCGTGACTGGAGCGCCTTAGTCCCCTCGACCACCGCGGCCGGCGACAATCAATTCACACGCTGCGTAAGTCCAGCTAAGATGAAAGGATCGTGTAGATTTTACTGAACAGCATATACCCATCCCTAACATTCCCCTAGGGAAAATAGTAGAACAAATGAGTACCAACTACCTCTTTGCCTTGCTTTTATAGAGGGGTCTTTCCATGTCAAATCACTAAGGGGTGGAAGCTCGACCATCTTCAATTTTTTTCAAATTTTACCAGAATGTTGTTAAAAGTCTTAAAGGATGTTATACAACATTTTAGGCCGATATCCAAAGTGGTCGAGGCTCCAGGGCCGCTTTTGTGGAAGGGTGGTATGCGTCGCGCCTGTGCGTGAGGAACTTTTAGCCAAGTTTGCGCTTTCATTTCTCAGCAGCTAAGGTACTTCACATTTTCAAATATGGGTGTCTAGATACGTTTTATGCAGAGAATCGAAAAATAACATTATCTTGGGTAAAGATTAATCAGTTCCTTTTTATTTTATTTTTATTTTATTTTTTTTCAAAGTCAGGCTAAAATATCGTGACACAAAATTTAAGGCCAACTTCGGCAGTGCCTTACTAAACGACTAATCTGTTGTACACCTTCATATTCCGCCATTGTGTACAGCTTCTGCCTGGTAAGCGAATGTAATAATGGTAAAATATAAGGAGCGAAGAATTATGTTCAACTTATGCAAAACCCAGACAGCAGTTATTAGATTCGAAGGGCATGAATGGGACGCAAAGATTGGGAAGGGTGTAAGACAGGGTTGTAGTCTTTCCCCAATGTTGTTCAATCTGTACATTGAGCAATCAGTGAAGGAATTCAAGAAGAAATTTGGAGAGGGAATTAAACTTCAGGGGGAAGAAATAAAAAACTTTTTGCCGATGACATAGTAATGCTCCCTGAACTTTAATTCCCTCTCCAAATTTCTCCTTCCATTCTTTCACTGCTTGCTCAATGTATAGATTGAACAACATTGGGGAAAGGCTACAACCCTGTCTTACTCCCTTCCCAACCTCTGTGTCCCTTTCTTGCCCTTCGACTCTAATAACCGCTGTCTGGTTTTTGTATAGCTTGAATATAACTCTTCTCTCCCTATATTTTATCCCTGCTACGTTCAGAATTTGGAAGAGTGTATTCCAGTCGACATTGTCAAAAGCTTTCTCCAAATCGACAAACGCTAAAAACGTAGGTTTGCCTTTCCTTAGCCTATCTTCTAAGATAAGTCGTAATGTGAGTATTGCCTCTCGTGTTCCTACATTTCTCCTAAATCCATACTGATCTTCGAGGTCGGATTCCACAAGTTTTTCCATTCGTATGTAAATAATTCGTGTTAGTATTTTACAACCATGACTTATTAAACTGATAGTTCTGTAATTTTCACACTTGTCTGCACTTGCTTTCTTTGAAATTGGAATTCCGATATTCTTCTTAAAGTCGGAGGGTATTTCCCCTGTTTCATACATCTTGCACACCAGGTGATACAATTTTTTCATGACTGGCTCTCCTAACGATATCAGCAGTTCAGACGAAATATCATCTACTCCAGGGGCCTTGTTTCGACTCAAGTCCTTCAGCGCTCTGTCAAATTCTTCGCACAGTATCATATCTCCTATCTCATCTTCCTCCACATCGTCTTCCATTTCTAGAATACTGCCTTCAAGTTTATTTCCTTTTTATAGGCCCTCTATATATTCCTTCCACAGTTCAGCTTTCCCCTCTTTGCCTAGTACTGGTTTTCCATCTGAGTTCTTGTATTCATACAGCAGCTTTTCTTGTCTCCAAATATCTCTTTTATTTTCCTGTAGGCGGTATCTATCTTTCCCCTAGTTATGCATTCTTCTACGGTTCTGCATTTGTCCTCTAGCCACTCCTGCATGGCCAGTCTGCACTTCTTGTCAATCTCATTTTTGAGACGTTTGGCGGTTGGAACACTTGCGGGGAGTGACACTTGCGGGGAACCTGTGGCCCTTGAGGCTGCTAATCGCTTTTCCTGGGTATAGGCACACCAAGAAGTCTAGCACTGCTGTTGTCAAGTTTCCACACTATCAACGTAACACGAAACTCAGTGAAAATGCACAAACCTTTGCAAGCTGAAGAGCAATATAGTAACTTGTTCTAACTACATATTAATTCGTTGAGTGTTCCTCCTGAAAACAAAAAGGTATTTTAATAGTGATAATGTTTGGAGAGTTATTAAGACATTCTATGCTACTACAAGACGATGACTTTCCACAGTCATACCTCCTAAAAGTATATTATTCAGAACACTAAGACACCTGCGCAAGCTATAAATATATTAGGCATCCTGCACAGAAACGTTGATGTAATTGACCGCTATTCAGTTAACCCCACTATCACGCAACTTTTTGCAGGAAGTAGTCTTGACGTAATTTCATACTTCTATGCATTAATATTATAAAACAAGTAATTTGTGTCACAAATTGCTCGGCCGGTCCGGTCGGAGGTTCGAGTCCTTCCTCGGACATGGGTATGTTTGTTTGTACTTTGCCTAAGTTATTTTAAGTAAGATTAAGTACTGTGTAAGTCTAGCGACCGATGACCTAAGTAGTTTGGCCGCATAAGACTACACATATACACGTAATTTATTTATTTCATCACCACATTGAAGTACTAATAATTAAAGAAACTTAAATGTAGAAATTTGAAATAAACACTGAAAACAAATGATTGATATTTCTCATAAGATGAATGCAGAGAACAGTTGAATTATGTCTTGTGAATGTACCTACAAAATATGCCATATGAAAATTGTAGTGCGAGTCCCAAATTTGTTTTTTTCTATAATAACATATTAAAAATTGAGAACTCGAAAACCAGTGAAGTGATGGACTTGAAGCGTTTTGTATTGCTATATCTTTACATAGTAGACACGATTTTAAAATTCGGTTGCTGTCGCCAAAGTAGACGAAAAGTTAAATTTTTTGTTGTAATCTTCGCCTTGTAGACTGTATGTTGTAGAAATCTACGCCGAACCTAATTATAATCATACCTCTGAGGAGAGAACGTTGTTTGCACTTCTCCTGCGTTTCCAGTCGGCCGAGCTGTGCTACGTAACGACATCGTACCGTTCCATTTTACCGAGAGCTATATAGGTATTGGTGTGATGTCTGTTCTTTCGAAATAAGACTTCGCAGTAATATATGTATCATTTAGACGCAAAGATTCTGGGTTCTGTTTTCATCGCTAACGCGATTAACAACGTTAGACCTAGTGTGTAAACAGTCAAAGGTTATGAGTGCCACTGGAAAAATGCATAAGTAACACCTGTTGTTTGAGACTTGAAGATGACCTGAAATTAGCCTAAATCGATATCTCATAATAAACATAAGGTGTAGCACCTAACATATTTAAAAGCTGCTCAAAACCACCTACAAAAAACCTTTAAAATGAGATTGTATTCAATTCCACGATCAAATTGTGTTTTAGTTATTTGTAGCAATACACCCAAAGATCTGCCTTGCTTTTAGTGCCTTGATCAGCTGTTTATTTTTAGAGGTATTACTAGGGACATGAAAAATTCGCATTTGCGATAAATGCGAATATAGATGCGAATTCTGACTCAAATACGGCACAGGTAGCGGCTGGAGGGAGTGGAGTAGGGGTGGTGTAACCCCATTTCTGGAACACCCTGTTCACTGCCTGCAGCGTCCGGGTCTCCCCGCAAGTGTCTACACATTTCCTTTCCCCGCAAGTGTCACTTCCCGCAAGTGTCACAAACTCGACGTTTGTACGCCCTTTTTCCTGTTTCACTTGCTGAATTTTTATATTTTCTCCTCTCATCAATTAAGTCCAGTATATCCTTTGTTATCCAGGGATATCTATTAGGCCTTGTCTTTCTGCCTATATGGTCCTCTGCTGCCTTCACTACCCTATCAGAGCTACCCATTCTTCTTCTACTATATTACGTTTTCCCGTTTCAGCCAATCCTTGCCTAATGCTCCCTCTGAAACTCTCAACCACCTCTGGTTCCTTCAATTTGTCCAGGTTCCATCTCCTAACCTTTCTACCTTTCTGCAGTCTCTTAAGTTTTAATCTGCAGTTCATAACCAATAAATTATGGTCAGAGTCTATAGCTGCCCCTGGATACGTCTGGTGTCTTTATCTTGTCTAAAGGCAAACGGATTGTCCTATAACAGATCCCCAATTTTATTTCATGTTATTGTGCAATCTTGCTTGCATGAACCCATTTGAGCATAATGGGCCCTTTCATGTCAGTTCTCTTAGCTGAAACCTGGAAAGTTCCTCAATTAGAGGCAATTGGGCGTGAAAGCGAGAGGCACAGGTGCAGGGAGGCGCAGCAGGGAGTGGCGCGACCCCTGCAGAGTGCGACACGTGACACGCCCCTCACCCCCCCCCCCTCCCCGCAACCATCAGCCCAACCCCCGGGGCCACACGCGACTGTTTATGAGCCTCGCCCTCTGAAGGGCTCTACACACGATGCGATTTATTGGACCAATCTGTTGGTCACCCGATAAATTGGGCGGTTTTAGGAGCTACCCGACCAACTTTCCTTGTCTATCGGTTGATTGCGCCTGGCCACCCGATCTCCGATTCCCCCACCACTTCACCCAACAAACTGTCCCGTGTGTAGTGCTTCCCGACCAACTTCCATGCCTGAGGTCGTCTGCACAGCGTACACGCGAAAACAAAAAACAGTTCGACAGACACACACCAGAACAGGGTGGCTCTGCGTGCAGTTGGTCGGAACGTGTGTAGGCTGTTACCAATTGGTTGGTTCGTTAGACATCTTGTTGGTCGTACGATAAATCGGAGCGTGTGTAGGGGCCTTAACCCCGCATATAAGAGCAACCAATTTACGTCTCCGAGTAGTTCTTAGAAAGAAAGCGATACTGGCGGTTATTTCAGCCCTCCCACCCTTCCGAGTTCCCTCCCTCCTTTGTGTAAGTTGTGGCACTTGCACGAAGTGACACTTGCACGGAGAGAATGTGTTGACATTTGCAGAGCCATTCTATATTCATGAAGATGCAAAGCTGGTTCTTTTTGCTGATGATACAAGTATATTTATCACACCTGACAGACAAGAACTAACTGAAGGAATTGTAAACGATGTCTTTCAGAAAATCATTAAGTGGTTCTCAGCAAATAGACTGTCATTAAATTTTGTTAAAACAAAGTACATACAGTTCCATACAGTAAATGGAATGACACCATCAATAAATACAGACTTTGATCAGAAATCTGTAGCAAAGGTAGAATATTCAAAAATTTTAGGTGTAAGCATTGATGAGGGTCTGAACTGGAAAAAATACATTGAAGATCTGTTGAAACGTTTGAGTTCAGCAACTTATGCTATTAGGGTAATTGCAAATTTTGGTGATATACATTTCAGTAAATTAGCTTACTATGCCTGTTTTCATTCTCTGCTTTCGTATGGCATTATTTTCTGGGGTAATTTATCATTGAGTAAAAAAGTATTCATTGTACAAAAGCGTGTGATCAGAATAATTGCCGGAGCCCATCCAATATCATCCTGCAGACACTTATTTAAAGAGCTAGGGATCTTCACAGTAGCTTCTCAGTATATACATTCACACACACACACACACACACACACACACACACACACACACTGACACAAAGCAAAGATAGGACAAACACATACTCAACAGTTGGGAACACCAACAAAAACACAACACAAACAAAAATTGCATGTGCCTAGTGGTGCTAACTGTGAAGTGCTGGAACAACAAACACAGCAAAATGCACAGAACTGAAGCAGAATAGCTGGAAGCAACCTATGAGCACCAGATGTAAAGCTATAGCCATGAAATATTGTAAGTACAACATCCAGATATCAATACTATACCTAAATAACGCATCAGAACTGTTCATAACCTAAAAATACTGAGAAATGTAAATATCAAATATTGCAAAACATAATGTATATATTACAGGCCACTGATGATGCCTTCCAAATAAAGGCGAAATGCATATGGCAATAAAATATTTTATTAAATCAGTTGCATAGACAGATGACTGAGATACCTACACTATAAAACTTAGTTTATGTTTTGTTTCCTTTCATAAAAATATTATTCAGCGGCGACGTATGCTTGCTTCTGAACTTGTAAGACTAATCTAGTGTAGATAAATTTGTATTGTTCAAACGATGTTCCTCACACTCAACAATGAGAAAGAAATTTTTGCTCGGGAAATAAAAACTGCGTTCTTTTCATTGCGAACAAGTAGTATCGTCCGACCACTACTCTAATACTGTGCTGTTTCAGGCTTTCCCGACGTAACATATTCTTGAATGGTTCACGGGAGTACCGTCGGATACTATTGTAATAATCGCACAATATTTCTGCGAGACAGCTGCTCGCCATCTTCAGGTGAACTGCCGCTGTTGCTTCTCTGCTCGCAATATATATGGTGGCTTGTTACCACGGCGCAGGCGCCGCTGCTGTGACGTCATGGCAGACCAGAGCGTCGACGGCGTAAACATGGAGAGCCTCCTGCCCTATCGGAGGGCCGTTGATCGTGCCGCTGGTGGTCTGCGCAGGCGCGGCGCGGGCAAGCGGCCGCTGGCGGTGGACCCCTTGTGCGCGCGCCAACCGGAGGAAAAAGTGCGTGTTTTACGCGTCTCGACTTCGATGACCCATCTGCGTCTATTGGTGACCATCGTCTGTCTGCGGCTGATGCTGCCTCAGTACTGCCAAGGCCGGTTCCCATGCTTTACTAAGTTGGAATCCCGTGACTCTATTAATTAGATCTTTTGCAATGCTTATTTCGACGGCCTCTTTAATTATTGAGTCCCAGTAGGTGGAAGCGGAAGAAATGATCTTGGTCTCTTCGTAATTCATGCAGTGCCACGAGTCAAGACTGTGTTCAGCCACAGCCGATTTTTCTGGTTGACACAATCTTGTGTGGCGTTTATGTTCGTCGCATCTGTCTTTCACAGTGCGACACGTCTGTCCAATGTATATTTCCGGTCTCCTGAGGCCTAGATTGTCTTTAACGGAGCCCAGCATTGTCTGCAGTCTCGCTGGAGGGCGGAAGACACACTTTATATTATGTTTTTTGAACAGTCTGCCAATCTTGCCACCATATATATTGCGAGCAGAGAAGCAACAGCGGCAGTTCACCTGAAGATGGCGAACAGCTGTCTCGCAGAAATATTGTGCGATTATTACAATAGTATCCGACGGTACTCCCGTGAACCATTCAAGAATACTCTAATACTGCTGCTGCTGCTTAGAATCGGCGAGGAAGGAGAGGCAGGGAAACATGTTTGCTTGGAGCCCGCCGTCCGCTGTTAATGTTTGCCTAATTGACAAGAAAAGGAGCTTTTCTTGGGGCTCCCCGGGCCGACAATGGAGTAGTGGCTGACAGTGGGAACGCCCCCTCGCTCAGAGGAGCCGCCGGGGGTGGCGGCGACTTCTCCGTCGGTGGTCGGTCACCTGGCCCCCGGTTCACACGGCTGTTTTCGTCAGGAAGTCATCCGTTAGGGGCGCAGTTGCCCGGGACACTGAGAGTCGCCGCTCCCCATTCAGGGACCACCGGTGGAGCCGCCATTGTACGGCGCGGGGTGCGTACTCTGCCGGCGGCGCCTTTGAAGTCCGGCCGCTGCCTCGAAAGGCTGTTTGGCGAGGGGCATTAAAAGCGGCGCTGGCCGACACCTCGCCGCCGCCATCTGGCCGGAATTAATTAGAACGCCGTCCGGCGGGAGGTCGGCAATTACGCCCGCTTTACGAGTCTCGCCGCGGACGCCGAGGGATTCGCGACCCCGGGCTACCGCCCGCGCGTACGCTGCCGATGGAACTTCCACCCGAGGACGCGCCGCTGCCGGCCCGCTCGAAACTCATTACGGGTCCGACCTCTCCTCCCCCACCCCACTCCACTTCCTCATCCTGTTATTTCGGGAATGTCGGTAAAGGGCGGGGCGTACGCGCTGTTTTCTGGTGGCCCGCGCGCGTCTTCAAAAACGTCTGTTAATTAAAAATAATTGCTTTAATTAACAACTCGCGCGCTCTTTTTTTGCCACTGTGTGGCAGCAGCTCATTGTTTCTATAGACTGCGCCAGTCGGCCTCTCGGAACTCTCCGTGTCACTACAGTTAAACATATACAGTCGCGACACTTGCTGCTGTAAAAGTTGTTACTAACTGACAGTTGCTGCGACAGTAGCGCCCCTAACGGTGGGCAAGCCGCCGAAGTATTGATGTTTGTTTATAATCGCTTTTGTACGTAATTAACGAAATACTTACTATAATTTTTGCGTTACAAGTATTATTAAAACATCGAGAGACAATCATAATATGGAAATTAATATAAAAACAGCCCAATTTTTTTAATTAATTTATTTATTTTTTAAGAACTTATGGGACTTAACTAAGGGGTCTGAGTCCCTAAGCTTACAAACTACTTATGAACTAGCTAAGACTAAGGACGACACAAATATCCATGGAAATTCAAATGTTCAAATGTTTGTAGAGTCTATGGGACTAAACTACGGGGTCATCAGTCCCTAAACTTACAAACTACTTATGAACTACTTACAACTAAGGACGGCACAAATAACCATGCCCGAGGGGGGATTCGAACCCCCGACCGTAGTGGCCGTGCAGACCGTGACTGAAGTGCCGCAGTCCCCTCGGTCACCGCGGCCGGCTTAGCCTAATTTAAATGATTCAGGGGTATAAAGAACAACTCCGTCATGAACAAATACTTACGAATATGTGTATATTTCTAGCTTATTCCGCTGAAAGTAAGTTGCATATAAACATAATGGTATAATAAATTTCTATTATGGTCTGTTCTTACTATGACAGCCAGCTTTTGACGTGTATCAGTTCGGTATGGAGTCTAATGATTCTCACATTTTTACACGTCACTCGTCTTTTCTTAAAAAAGATAAAGCATTCAACAATCCGAAGATTGGTTTGAACACCACAGTGCTTTACTAGGCATGGTCCTATTTGGAAGTGGTATGCCGTTGCCTTCCTCCGACCTTCGAACTGAATTACCCAGCCAGTTATAGGGGGCTACTCGGTATTTTTCACTTGTGCACTACTGCCAGAGGTGAAAGAAGTGGAAAGCGACAGATAAAAATCCTAGGACCTGGCGGGGATCGAACCCGCGACCTTCGGATTTGTAGTCTGGCACTCTAGCACTGTGCTACGGAGCCGCAAGGTGGTACAAATTCGATCATTTCGGACAAATGTTATTATAACTGGAAATAAATTGTGAAAAGGAATAATTTTAACTATGGCACTTGTTCTTGGATGTTTAATGAATATTGAAACATTTATATGGTACTTACGTAATTACATTTCATTCTACCACTTCCAAACATAATACTCAGCTTTTTCAATATTTCAATGTATGGGGGTTCTGCTCGCTGCAACATTATTCTCCTGGGGCGTCGTGGTAGAAATAAATACTCGATATGTAGAATTTTTCACTTCTTTAATTTCAAACAAACTTCTCCTCCACCAAAACATTACAATTTAATAACATGAACAAAGCATCTGAACGGTAGTACTTCCATTTCAAAACAAAGACTTACATAGCTTCCAGAGCACTTCAAAAGTGCCGAAACTCGAACTCCCCCACGCAAGGCGGTGAGGCAAATATATAGGCGATAATGGCATTACATTATCCATTTTTCACAACAATTAACTATAGTAATTTATAATTAACGAACACAACAGTAAAACATTTCATGTACACAAAAATAATCACAATGAAAAGTGAAAACTATACATACAATAGTTTTAGATCGCGCCTATCTTTTAGGTTTTAATCACGCTACTTTTTGTTAACAACAAACCAAAATGTTAAATGACAATTAATTAGTTAACGAGTACATTATACATGTTCCTAGCATATAATGAACTATCAAATCTCTTGTCCATTCTGAAACTAAGTTCAAAATCTCCCGTCAGTCCATATATACAATGAATCATAATATTTAAATCTCGTGTATTATATTAATTACACAATTAGCTGGTCTACACAACTTCTTCATGAGACTAACATATATACAATGCTATTTATTTAAATGTCTTTACGTAGATACAAAAGTGTTTACCATTCATCTGTATATTTATTGAAATAACATACAATGACCAAACTATTGTTTACAGAACTGTCTGGAAACGTCTTATACAAATCTCTTAGATTTCATTAATTATTGCTTGTTTTAATCACAGTATCACTGAGACACTGTCCTACACTGATTCCTAGGCTGGCTACATCGTTTTTAACTAACTTCACACGCAACATATATCACTATTGAACCACACGATTCCGGATCCGAAGCAGACGGTATCGTAGGATGACATTGAGATGAGAGGACCAGGCAGACGGTATCGTACGATAACATTGAGATGAGAGGATCAGCAGTATCGTTACAATATGTAACACAAATATTATACAGTTACAAATGTTGTTATAAACACAAAAAAAGATTACGGAATTGAGAAACATCGATCGAAAATGTACCACACTAGGTACAATTATGATAATCTCCTCGTAAAATTTTGATTACGGGCATCTTCCACATAAAAAAAGCACTTTTTCTGTGACGCACCAACGCATTTTTGGCAGCGAATCCCGTCACCCTTACTAGATGATTTATAAGAGCGCGTTAGACTAAGTAGCTTCACTTACCTCTTTAAAGGGAAAAAATTTATATCTCTTTACCGCAAAGAGGTGTATTCTTGGAAAAGACAGGAGGAGCTGTAGAAACCTGTTACTCTACAACGCGACACTACGAGGCAGACAAATGGCGCGAAAACTTATGTTGATCGGAATTGTACCTATATCGGATTTGTACCACCTTACCCTACAGTCACGACAAGCTGCTGTAAAAGTTGTTACCAACTGACAGTTGCTGCGACACTAGCGTTCCTAGCGGTGGGCAAGCCACCGAAGTAGTGATGTTTGTTTATAATCGCTTTTGTACGTAATTAACGAAATACTATAATTTTTGCGTTACAAGTATTATTAAAATATCGAGAGACAAACATAATATGGAAATTAATATAAAAACAGCCTAATTTAAATTATTCAGTGGTCTAAAGAACAACTCCGTCATGAACAAATACTTACGAATATGAAATAGGTTTCAGAAATTACTGCAACCAGTCGCCATTTGTTTCTTCTTATTGAAGATTTATTTAAACCATTACCGGTTTCAAGCCTAGCAGCTCATCATCAGATGGTATTATTAATAGAAAATTAAATGTGAAACGCATAACTGTAAGTAATGTCTTGAAGACGGACTTATATTGTAATTATTCAGTGGAGCATACCAAAATTAGTGTTTACTTTTTTCTCGTTTTCTCAGATATAAATGTAATTTGCACTATATGTATACCATCTGATGATGAGCTGCTAGGCAGCTTGAAACCAATAATGGTTTAAATAAATCTTCAATAAGAAGAAACAAAAGGCGACTGGTTGCAGTAATTTCTGAAACCTATTTCAAGAAATAGTCGCAGGTTCCAACACAATGGATAAAAGTTTTACTTACGGATATGTGTATATTTCCAGCTTATTCCGCCGAAATTAAGTTGCATATAAACATAATGGTATAATAAATTTCTATTATGGTCTGTTCTTACTATGACAGCCAGCTTTTACGTGTATCAGTTCGGTATGGAGTCTAATGATTCTCACATTTTTACACGTCACCCGTCTTTCTTATACGTGCATATTATTTTAAGCGTATTTACTTTAGCTTTTAAAAAAGCAATGTTCTGATGATTTATGCCGTTTGTGATTCAGATGTAGCAACAATTGTGGAATTGGGTTCTTATTTGTCGGAAAACAGTTTGGTTGCTTTTATCGTTATATTGCAACGTCTGTGACGTTTTCCTTCAGCTACAGCTGTGATGGTTGATTTGGTACATTAAATACTGTATTTATTGCATTCTATATACGTTTCCTATGTTCCACCCTCACCGATTTTACTGAAATTGTAATGAAGAATACTTATCGTTCCTGCTTAGAAATTGACGTCTCTCTGCTAAACGGCATGTCTCCTGGTGTTTCCTAGGCATTCTTATTTTTAATAGAACATGAAATTATTCATTTAAAGCCTGTATGTTACAGGATAATAGTAAATTAACTGTCCTGTAATGTACCGTTTCGTACTTTCTCAGGGATCGTACGAAACCTCAGAAAGACAAATGGGGAGCTATTTTTAAATTATTACCTATTTATAAGGCACTACATACGTTCCCTAATGTAAAATGTATGCTGAAGTCAATCTAAACGATACTAGCCGCACTCATCAACTATCGTATTCAGAAACTTAGCTTGCCGGCCGCTTGTAGCGCTGCTATCGCAGCGTATAACAAAGATCTGTGGGAGTGTCGTGACTGTATATGTTAGACTGTGGTGTCACAGTGTTCTGTGAGTGTGGTATCGTGTCCTTCTCCACATTAATGTTGCGGTACGAGGAGCGTTTGAAAAGTCCTTGTAAAGTATAAAATTTCCTACTGTTACTAATACTAGTTAATTTTTGCGCTTGATTCAACATTTTGTGTAAGATGTATGATAATTCTGGCTCAAAATCTGTTATTTTGATACGATGTTTTTGCATTTAAAGTTGACACCCCTGCTGTGTACACACAATCGATTGCAACTAGAAAGAGAATCTGCGTATATTTCTGTCAAGAACGTGACACACTGTGACGCTTATTCCAAACCTAGAATCAAACGGGGAAACCTAATTCAATCACTAGTAACTCTGTTTGCAACATATTTTGCAGACTGTTTACTGATATTCCACTGTCCTTACGTGGAAAATTACATTATACTAGAAAACTTTTCCAGACTATATGACGTCATAAGAAGTGAAATGCGTGAAAACGAAATAAAAGGCCAAAATTAGTCACAGATATAGGTGAAATAGGCAGAAAATATAGCAATAGTCTATGGACAGAAGCATAAAATTGGAATATATATATATATATATACTCGAGCAACACAGAGTACTAAGGCTAGTGTACTATAATATTCGATTTTATGTAAATAAATGTAATTGTGCGCTCTCTGAGAAGTGAGTTACTTGATTGTTTTACGCACAAGACAGCTTGTACTACTTACAATAACGAATTTTACACTTTCTAGTTTAAAGTCTTGTATTTAACAAGTTCTAAAGATTCCTTGGGGTTAAATTAAAGAGTGGAAAATATTACATAATTTTTTTTCGTACATGGAGGGACTGTAGTAAATTTGTAACGCAGTAGTGGTAGGTCGTCCATACGAACACTAAAAGGAATCCCTTGAAATTCATTTACGCCATAAATCAATCAAATTTAAGGACTTTAAATTTAACTAAAAACCTAGCAATTACAATCACGAACAACTTAGAACGCACAGAACATATTGTGGGGAAGGAAAACCAAATGTTCAAATGTTTGTATAGTTTTATGGGACTTAACTACGGGGTTATCAGTCCCTAAACTTACAAACTACATATGAACTACTTACGAACTACGACGGCACAAATATCCATGCCCGAGGGGGGATTCGAACCCCCCGACCGTAGTGGCCGTGCAGACCGTGACTGGAGCGCCTCAGTCTCCTCGGCCACTACGGCCGGCGAAGGAAAACCAAATATTGCGTTTCATTGGCATAACAATTAGAACATATAACAGTTCCACTAACGTTGGATTGGGATATATCTGCACAATGAGGGATCCCTACCAAGTGGGACTTACGGAGGACATAGAAGAAGTTCAGAAGACATAGAAAAACTTCAGAGAAGAAGTTCAGAAGACATAGAAAAAGTTCAGAGAAGGCTGTATTATTGAGATGAAGAGGAGATAGTGTTACAGAAATAATGCACAATTCATTAAAAGAGATGGCACCACCGGCTCTATCGAGGTTATGTTTAGTTAGTAGCGTCTTTGTAAAGAACGCACACCAAGTTTCAGCCATATTGGTCTATTTCTTTGTGTTCGAAATTCGTGTGAATCGAGGAAGTAGAGTCATTGTCAAAGAATGGACGAAAAAGAATTTCGTGTGGTGATTAAACATTACTTTATGAAAGGCAAAACGCCTCAGAAGACTAAAGATAAGCTCGATAAACCTTATGGTGACTCTGCATCTTCGACTAAAACATTTTATAAGTGGTTTAAATATTTTCGGAGTGGACGTGTGGGCACAAGTGACGCTGAACTTTCTGTACGCCCTGTGAAGATTATAACTCCAGAAATGACAGATAAAATCCATGATTTGGCGATGGATGACAGAATAGATAAGGTGCATGAGATTGCTAGTGCTGTGGGCATCTCGAATGAAGAGGTACATAATATTTTGTATACTGTAGCGACGGTCTTTTGGAATTCGCAAGGGATAGTCTTCATCGACTATCTGGAACACTGTAAAACTATTACAGGTGCATATTTTTCATCGTTATTGGACCGCTTGAAAACCGAGCTGCAAGAAAAACGCCGTCGATTAGCCCACAGAAAAGTTCCATCACGACAATGTACCAGCACACACCTAAGCAGTTGTGGTCGCAAAATTCTTGGAAATATGATTCCAAATCGTTTGACATCCCTCCTATTCTCCAGACTTGGCTCCCTCGGACTACTAATTCTTCTCCAATTTGAAGAAATTGCTGGCGGGACGAAGATTTCATTCAATCGAGAAGGTGATTGCAGGCTTGGACAATTCCTATAATTCGTAAGGGATCAACAAATTAAAACAGTGTTGGATTAAGTGTATAAATCTAAAAGGAGAGTATGTCGAAAAATAAAAACTGTTTTCCCCAAACACGTTAGTAGTTTTTATTTTTGCACGGACTTTCAAACGCCCCTCATATTAGTCATTTCGTGCCCTACGGAAAAAGAGCAAATTAAAACAACGGAATCCCCCTGAGATATAATTCAAGTAATCGATGACAGCAGTAAAGTCGACCCCAACGACTTACCATTTGACAGTAAATGAAAACGAAAGAAAAGAGCACGCACCTATTTCTAATCCACATCCACCTAAGTACTCAGCAAATTACAAACCGTCAAAAACATAAAATGTACAAAAATACAAGTCTCGCGACGAATTTTTCCACCATAAAAAGTCATGAGATCTCATGGGAAACCAAGTTGGTTATTTCAGTTAAGAGTTCACGGAACCACCTATTCAACACCTTGTCATGATTTTTTATCTAATAAGTTATCTACCGAGATTGCTGACCCACGTTTCAGACTGTCTCCTTGTTGGTTGCATACATGGACCTTATTATGATCAAAATCGCTGATCCACGTGCCAGACTCTTTCCTTGTTGGATGCATACACGGACCTTATTCCCGAGAATGCAGAGTGTTTCAGAGGCGATGTCCAATAATTCATACATGGAAAGCACAGGCTAAAAGTAGCTACAAAGCACTAATATACATGGGTCCACAAGTCAACCGTTGCAGAGTTATCGCATTATTTCGAGTTGGAAACCAACTGTAAATGCAAGTGTTTATTAGCATTATTCAGTTCACGGTTCATGCTAGATTTACTCGTAATGGTATTTTTAAGTACTAGGACTGTCTCATTAGGACCAATGTCACTCCTAATGCAACACACGGATCATGACATCAGCAGCGTAATTCGTTGAACGCCTGGTCAGGACTGTTCGGGGACCGCATAATCGGATCACACTTTTCAGAGACAGCAGCAGGTGCGATTTCTGCGGACTCTGCTTCCAGATGTCCTCGATAATGTTCCACCGAACCAACGCCTGAACATATGGTTCATGCATGACGGTGCTCCAGCACATTTTCATTTACGAGTACGCCGACTTCTAAATCGAATGCATGGCCCCATCGTAGAGAAGGGTCTGTGCCGTGCCCTCCAGGGTCTCCGTATTTTAAGCCCATAGATATCTGCGTGTGGGGTCCTGCCAAAAACCTGGACTAAACTACCGAGGTCAACTCTCTTGAGAAATTATGCTTGAGGATTGAAGAACCCTTCCAGAATCTACAGAATTCTCCGGGACTACGTGAGAGAATGCGCATCTCATTTCAGAAACAAATTCCATGACTTCCTATACACTGATGAGTCGCAACAGAACATGTATCTCGACAACGGTTGATTTGCGGTCTTATGTGTATTGGAACTTTTAAATACCTTTTGACCTGTACTTTCCACGTGTTAATTATTGATCATCACTTCTGAAACACCTTATAGAGAAGCAATTACAGAACGACGATTAGTACTAAACATGGCACATTGTAAGAGTATTTCTTCATTTTTCGCCTGAACTGAACAGTAAATCCTCTATATCAGTGGTTTCCGAATTTCTTTTTAACGGTACCCTGACTCTTTCTGGAAAAAATTTCGCGAGCCGATATAAATATTAATCATTCTTTCCATATCCAGATTGAAGCTTGTTGGTTTTAGGCGTAAATCGTTATCTGTGCATTTTATTCTTATAATTACCTCAAAAAATTCTAGAAAGTTCACGATCGCATAAAGAAGTAGTAACGAAAATGTTCAAATGTTTGTTAAGCCTATTGAACTTAACTGCGGAGTCATCAGTCCCTAAACTTAAAAAACTACTTATGAACTACCTTAACTGAAGACAACAAAACATCCCCCGACGGGGAACGACCTCGCGCATCGGAGCATAGCGCCGCAATGCACTCGGCCACTCCGCTGCGGCTAAGTAGTTGTGAATATCATGAATTGCTTCAAATTTATATTTGCGTCCGTTCGATCCTCTCCTTTTTCTGGGTAGAATGAGATTAAGCTTCTTTCTTTAAAGAAGAAGCACGTGATAGTTCCATCAGAGAGTCTTCCTGGAATTGTGGTAGTTAGTTTAAAAAAAAAAAAAAAAAAAAAAAAAAAAAAAAAAAAAAAAAAAAAAAAAAAAAGGTTGTACTCTTCCGCACAGATATTCAGTATGAATACGCCAACTAGAAATATTCAAATCTCTCGACTATTACAGGAGACTGAGTTAAATTAAGTAGCAAAGTTGTAAATGTATGCTGGACCGCCGGCCGCAGTGGCCGAGCGGTCTGCGGCGTGCCAGTCACAGTCTGCATGGGCGCTGCGGTCGGTGGTTCGAATCCCCCCTCGGGCATGGATGCCGTGTTTAGTATAAGCTAGTTCATAAGTAGTTTGTAAGTTTAGGGACTGATGACCCCGTAGTCAAGTCCCTTAAGCTCTAAAGACATTTGAACATTTTTGTGCTGCACCAGGATTCGAACCCGGATTTCCCGCTTCGGGTCGGCGGTCACTTTAACCAATCCAGCCACGCTGCCCGCTTCCCGTCCAAATTCTCAACTTTCCGCACATTTCCATGGTTGTGTTCCCTGCCCATTACTTCCTCTTTCTCTCAGCGCAACTATATTTCCGCAAGGTATCGAACGTATTTGTGCATCTGTACAGAAATTGTCAATTGTCTGTTGTTGGGTAGATATATAAAATTGGCGTATGTTCTTTCGGACGTGTCTAACAGAATAGACAGCATATCCATAATCATTATAAAATGTTGGAAAATAACTATATCAAGAACCAGATATAAGTAACACTCGCAGAATAACAAGCAGGTGTATCGATAAACATAATCATTTTAATAAGGAAAGATTAGTACTTAATTTTTCCTTTTCTTTACAAGGTGAAAATATCATAAAACTAATAAATCTTCTAAAAATATATTCAATTTTTGCTTCAAATTTATGTTTGTATGCATTCGATCCTCTCCTTTTTCTGGTTTAAAAAGAGATTTCGCTTCCTTCTTTAATGAAGGAAAAAACCTTCTAAGCTTAAATCTAGAAACAGTTTCCTACAAACTATCAAATCAACTCTTCTATCGCCTAAAGCACGACGAGAAGATCTGTGGCGAAACTTGGAACCAGAGAGACCAGGGAAGAGCCCTACTTCCATTTACGGTCTGGAAAGCACTGAATAGACTACGAACGGGAGTATCACGGTGCAGAGCCGAAGGCGGACGGCCGACTTCGGTTTATTGGGAGAATTTTGGGAAGATGTACTTCACCTGTATAGGAGACCGCGTATAAAACGTTTGTACGACCACGTCTTGAGTATTGCTCAAGTGTTTGGGACCCGCAGCAGATCAGTATAAAGGCAGTTCAGAGGCGAGTAGCTAGGTTTGTTACTGGTAGGTTCGACCAATGCGCGAGTGTCACGGAAATGCTCCGGCAACTCAATTAGGGATCGCTGAAGAAAAGACGACGTTCTTTTCGTGAATTAATGTTGAGGAAATTTAGAGGGCCGGAATTTGAAGCTGAGTGTAGTACGATCTTGCTGCCGCCTACTTACATTTCGCATGGTAATCACAAAGCCAAGAGATATTAGGGCTCGTACAGAGACAGATAGGCGTTCTTTTTTTCCTCGTTCTATTTGGGAGTGGAATAGGAAAGGAAATGCCTAGTAGTGGTACAATGTACTTCCTCCACGCACCTTACGGTAAACTGCAGAGTATGTATGTAGATTTAGGTGTAGATATAGATGTGAACTTGAAGAAATGGAGCTACACCAGTGTAGACGAGTCCTGCGAATGTAGAGAGCTGCAATACCGTCGGCGGTTCGAATCCCCCCTTGGGCATGGATGTTTGTGTCGTCTTTAGAATAAGCTAGTTCAAAAGTAGTGTGTCAGTTTAGGGACTGATGACCCCGCATTTAAGTCCGTTAAGAGTTACAAACAACAACAACAACAACAACAACAACAAGCAGCAAGACCCACAACACCTACTCGTCTGCAGGAAGCTGGGCGAACGCGAACGTTGTGCCATGAAGTATTTACTCGCATCAAATAACAAAGCCATTAATGTCGCCACGTATTAGGTTTCATGTGGAATATGAATTTTGTCATCACTGATGGAATTAAATCAGCTCTTTTAAATGTTTTCTTTTGTCTTCTGATTTTTTCCCATATATTTTCGATATTATTGTATTTAATTTTCACTTCCCTACTACTATGTCTTATAACTGGTTTACATGCTTCTCCTCTATTGAAAGATAATTATTATAATTATTGTATTGTACTACTGTAAGATAAGTGCTGTTTTGGATACGATAAATAAAAAAATAAATACATATTTTTTCAGTCTGTAAGATGTTTTGCATTGGTATTTTGAACGTCCGGGGACCCACGTCAATAGATCGCGCGACGCACTAGCAGGTCGCACCCACAGATGGGGAACCGCTGCTCTGTTTTTAATGGTACGGTAGAGGGCAACAGGTGTTGACAGCAGCTGTGGCCCGGCAGCGCGCCGTGCAGCGGCTGGGCTGTACAGCCCTGGGCGTGGCTAATTGCAGCGCCAGTCCCTAATTACTGTCCGCCCCTCCCCTTAATACAAATGTTTGCCCCACCGTTCGCTGCGGTGAACGGCAGCGCACGCGTAACCAATGCGCCACGCAGGAGGTCACCGCTGCATGCGTGCGCTTTCTCCCCAACACAGACACACATGCGTCTGTGGCAACCGTACCAATTACTTTTCCTAATATTGATTGTGTGGTATTACAGCACTGTATATATTCCTAGGCTTCACACTAATCAGTCTAAAAGTCCGTCAGTAATTAATACAGGTCGATTATTGCAAAGAAGAAAACACCAACCAGCCATTGTTAATATTGCTATTTACGGGATAAGTCGATTATTATCTGCAAAGTACAGTAGAGTCTACCGCGGTGGAGTAGCCGCGCGGTCTAAAGCGTCTCGCTGCGGAACGCGCGGTTGGTCGCCGTGGGGGTTCAAGTCCTCCCTGGGGCATGGGGGTGTGTGTTGTCCTTAGGTTAGTTTACCTAGGTTTAAGTAGTTTGTAAGCTACGGACTGATGACCACGCAGTTTGGTGCGATAGATTTACAGACATTTGAACATTGTGATCAGTAGATTATCCGACCTTCCAGTGGCGCAGCCAGTATTTGGTTCTGTGGGGCGCCTGACTCACTCTTCCCGCCCCCCCCTCCCCCCTCAAACTGCGACGAACACCGCCCCTTCACGACACACGAGATCATAGGTCATGAGATTCCTACTTTATTACCTAATGAAAATAGTTTTGCCATTTAATATTAAAATTAAATAACTTTTATTTCACGTTTTGTAAATTCTTTTATAAAGCCCCCCCCCCTCCCCAGGCTGGCCAAAATACTTATTTTTCACCCTCCCCCTCGCCCCCTGAAATTTCAATGATGGAGAATGAAACTTTGCAGCGTAGTGTGCGCTGATATGAAACTTACTGGCATATTAAAATGGTGTGCCGGAACCGGGACACGAACCTGGGACCTTTGCCTTTCGCGGGCAAGCGCTCTGCCGACTGAGCCATGTTGTAAGTTTAGCAGGAGAGCTTCTGTGAAGTTTGGAAAGTAGGAGGCGAGGTACTGGCGGAAGTAAGGTTGTGAGGCGGCATTGTGAGTCGTGTCGGGATAGCTCAGTGGGTAGAGCGCTTGCCCGCAAAAAGTCAAAGGTCCCTGGTTCGAGGTCCTATTCCGGCACACAATTTTAATCTGCCAGGAGGTTACAATGATGCCATTTTCGTCATGACCCCCCTACTCCCCTTCTGTGGGGCACCTCTGGCCTACTGAATTTATTAATGGTAAAGGGTTATTATCATTCGCTATCAGAAATAAATGCATCTCGCAGATATTATCACTGTGTAATAACATGAGAATCTATGTGTAAACATTGAACTAAAACAACACTGTTGTTTGTAGTTTTGGGGGGGGGGGGGGCTTCATAAGGTTTCACTATTAAGCAGCGCGTCGCCGCATATTAACAATCGGCTGGTAACTTCTGCATAACAGTGACTACAGCGGCAGCATCAAAGCTGGTCACGGCGGCATTAAAACCGCTCACAGTAACAGCAGCATACGTTCTCAGTAGCGGCATCACGTTGGCGACCCAGTGACACGTTAATTTGTGCTTGGAAAATTATATTTAAGTTGTGGTTTATCACAAGTGTATTATTTCAAATTTCGGTTCCGGTCTGTTAAAGGTAAAGCAGTCAACAATCCGAAGTTTGGTTTGAACACCACAGTGCTTTAGTAGGCATGGCCCTGTTTGGAGGTGGTATGCCGTTGCCTTCCTCCGACCTTCGAACTGACTTATCCAGCCAGTTATAGGGGCACCTACAGTTTATCGTGGGTTCCGAACCACGGTGCTACTCGGTATTTTTCACATGAGCAATACGGCTAGAGGTGAAAGAAGTGGAAAGTGACAGATAAAAATCCCAGGACCTGGCGAGGATCGAACCGGCGACCTATGGATTTGTACTCTGGAACTCTACCACTGTGCAACCGTGGAGCACTTATAAAATAAATAAATAAAACTTTGGAAGGTCTGGGACAGGGCTTCGGCCCCCTTAAGCCCCCCCCCCTTCCCACACAGCGACAGCGACACTCACTACGTTTACATGCAACACATCTTCCGGAAGACGAAAACCGATTTTCGTTAACCGTTTTTCGCTGTCGTGTTTACATGAATCGAATTTCCTAGCCCATTTATATGGCGTCTGAAAACCAGCTGATTCATGTTCTTATTTAGTCAGTGTGTACAAAATTTGGTAAATGCCATTTAAGGAGAACATCAACTGTGAATTACCTTTTCGTCATTAATAAACTATATTATCCTTTTCCTGCTCCTAGGTAAAAAGTACCCTCTTAACCTCACTTCTTCATTCAGTTGCGGAACTACATAGCAGACAGCTCTGGAAATGTTCAAATGTTTGTAGAGCTTAAGGGACTTAACTGCGGGGTCATCAGTCCTTAAACTTACGAACTACTTATGAACTTGATTATAAGAGATACTCCGTCTTATAGTGACTGCAACAAAATGTTCAAATGTTTGTACAGCTTATGGGACTTAACTACGGGGTCATCAGTCCCTAAACTTACAAACTACTTATGAACTACTTACGAACTAGGACGGCACAAATATCCATGCCCGAGGGGGGATTCGAACCCCCGACCGTAGTGGCCGTGCAGACCGTGACTGAAGCGCCTCAGTCCCCTCGGCCACCGCGGCCGGCTGACTGCAACAAAGAGATTTATTTTACACCAGACGCGTTTCGCTTTTTATTTTAAAAGCATATTCTGTGGTCTGTAAATGATACAAAATGTTTGTACAGTTGTTTTCGATGCATAGATTAAAAACAGTTATTACAAACCTTTGTGCACGTTTGGCCTATGTGTTTTTAACTTGATATTTGGTCTACTCGCGGTGTTCTCTTCTTTTCATCTCACTGCTGTTTCTCCGTCTTGTTGGCTGGAGTCGGTTTGTTTATGACGTGTGTTTTCCGGCTGTGTACAGCACTTTTCGTCTGTTTTTGTGACGTTTCTTTCGTTTCATCACAGCACATCATACACTTCGCTTCACCAAACCAATCTAGCAAACAACACACTTTTCAAGGTTATTGACCACCTAACATAAAAATAAACACTCTGAGAGTCAACCTATCCCCCCCTTTCACAAAAGGCAAATGGCGATACCCTCGCCCCCCCCCCCCAAACCCAAGTAAACCTGTATTTACTCATCTGAAAAATCATCTGAACGTCCTGTTCGTCGACATTAAATCTCTCTCTCTCTCTCTCTCTCTCTCTCTCTCTCTCTCTCTCTCTCTCTCACACACACACACACACACACACACACACACACACACACACACACACACACACGTGGAATTTAATTGTATTTATGTATATAAATACAAATATATAATGTTGGCAACAATCACAGACACCACGAAAAACAAGTGAGCAGACAAATCAAAATAACCACAGTGTAGCGAAATATAAACAAATCGAAAGGCATTCCATTTAGAACAAAGTGACATGCAATCTGGATGCAGTCGAAATAAGTGATGTGAAGTGTGTGATGTGATGTGATGAAACGGAAGAAACGTCACGAAAACAGACGAAAAGTGTTGTACACAGCCAAATAACACAAGCCATAAACCAACTCCAACCAACAAGACGGAGAAACAGCAGTGAGATGTAAAGAAGAGAACAACACCGTGAGTAGACCAAATATCAAGTTAAAAACACATAGGCCCAACGTGCACTAAGTTTTTTTTAATAACTGTTTTTAATCTATGTATCGAAAACAATCTGTACAAACATTTTGCATCATTTACAGAACACAGAAGGTGCTTTTAAAATAAAAAGCGAAACGCGTCTGGTGTAAAATAAATCTCTTTATTGCAGTCAGCATAAGAGGGATTACCTGATAATCAGCCGGCCGCGGTGTCCGAGCGGTCTGCGGCGCTCCAGTCACGTTCTGCACGGCCACTACGGTTGGGGATTCGAGTCCCCCCTCGGGCATGGATATTTGTGCCGTCATTAGTAAAATGTTTAAATGTTTGTATAGGTTTATGGGACTTAACTACGGGTTCATTAGTCCCTAAACTTACAAACTACTTATGAACTAACTAATAGTAAGGACGGCACAAATATCCATGCCCGAGGGGGGATTCGAACCCCCGACAGTAGTGGCCGTGCAGACCGTGACTGGAGCGCCTCAGTCCCCTCGGCCACCGCGGCCGGCCCGGTCCTTAGTTAGCTAGTTCAAAGTAATTTGTAAGTTTAGGGACTGATGACCCCGTAGTTAAGTCCCATAAGCTTTAGAAACATTTGAACATTTTCTTATTATCAATTTTAATAGCTGCTGCGGAATATGTCCACGCAACCAAACATAGTACTTATGAACTACCTTATACTAAAGACGGCACGAACATCCATGCCCGAGAGGGTATTCGAACCCCGACGAGGAACGGCCTCCCGCATCGTAGCATAGCGCCTCAATGCGCTCGGCCGCTCCGCCGCGGCACAGCTCTGCAGTTTTGGTGTTTACGTCTACTCGAAACAGGCGAGACGCAGTACGGAAATAACACGCCACAGGGGCGCTGCAGTTTATACACTCGTCCTGAGTAGTCAACTGAGACAATGAAGTTCCTCGTGTAACGGGGGCTTAAGGTCCAGGCCTAAAAGCTTTGAGCCGCTAGGCGAGTCGGCATTAGCGTTTGAAACGGCGCGGCGACCCCTTCCGAGGCGGTGACCGCGTTTGGGGTAAACGTGTAATGACCGGCTGGCAGCGCGCTTCCGTGCTTCTGAATTATGCGGCCGTGATTTAAAAGGCTGCGGCTGTCGCTGGTGTCGGTGGCGAAGACGCATGGCGCCGGCCACAATGGCGACTCTAATTTAGCGGCCTTGTTGCTGCCGTGACATTCCAGCACGCGCCTCGCTCCGGAGGAGAGGGCCCCACAGCTCGCGACACGGCTCCGCCTGTGCCGCCCGACCAAATAACGCCAGTCTCACCTTGTTTCGGAGCACTCCAGGCGGCACTGTTAGTTTACGCGGTCACTGCGGAAGAAAATCGCCATTGAACTCATTGAAGTAACAATACCGACGCTGAGCAACCAGCGACTTTCTTGATGTACAAGAGGACCTTACCAACGGGCCATCTTAGACTTTCGTCGTACTTGCGCGATTGCAAGGTCAGTGGTCATACATTATCTTAGAGGAGTAGAACGTAGTTTACATTATACAGGGAGAGAAGGAAATAAAATAAAAATAAAAAATAAAAAAGGGGGGTGTCTAGTCAATATGGCCACGTTACTCATCTATACTGTGGAAGACACATCTTTTCTACTAAACAAGTGCTCGTTGCACTTGAGGTATGCATTACAGAGCCCATGTTTACGAGGCATTATTTTCTTGCATAAAATGCATTTTTAAAACCATAGACTGTTTATTAATAACACTTTCGGTGAATAGACCATCTTCATAGAAAAAAAGGTGTTGAAACTGAATGGTAAAATGTATCAAATAAAGTACGTCTTGAATGTATCGCAGGAGAGCTTCTGTGAAGTTTGGAAAGTACGAGGCGAGGTACTGGCGGAAGTAAAGTTGTGAGGTGGCATCGTGAGTCGTGTCGGGATAGCTCAGTCGGTAGAGCGCTTGCCCGCAAAACGCAAAGGTCCCAGGTTCGAGTCCCGGTTCCCACACGCAATTATAATCTGCCAGGAAGTTTCATATCAGCGCACACTCCGCTGCAGAGTGAAAAGTTTCATTCTAAAATACATCTAGTTGAGACAAACAGGAGTCAGTATAACTAAAAATATTAAAAAACAGTGGTCATCTTAGATAAAAACTTATCGTTCAACACAACATAAAAGGTAAGAACAGACTACTCTATTCTTACCTTTTATGTTGTGTTGATCAGACTAGTCTGTTCAGTTTTAACACCTTTTTATCTATGACGATTGTCTATTGACCGAAACTGGTTGCTATATAAGGGTTTTAATAAATAGCCGATGTTTTTTTTTAAAAAAATGCATTTTATGAAATATATGACGGCTGTTGACACTCGCCTCACCAAAGCATTCATTATTTTCTTGGTTTGCTCCGAACTGTGTGTTCCCAAAATATGGAAAAAACCTGCGAGTAGAAGCGAAGTATCGGAGATAAGCAAGTTTCATACTAGATACGGATTTTAGAGCCCATGTTCACCACATATTTTTTCTTCTTTTGGTATATTCTGCTTATATTACTTACAACCTCTGACGATAAAATTGAATATTCGTATAACATTAACATAAATGGACTACGAACCATAGTTACTGTTCTTCGAAATAGCTACGTCCTATAATTACGCACCGCTGAGCTCTTCGATACATCTCCTGGAAACTTGGCACGAAGTCTACCTTCGGGATGGTGTTGGATTCAGTAATATCGTGAAATCTCTTTTCTTTCAAAGCGAGTTGGAGTCGAGGGAATAGGAAGAGGTCTGGAGGATTGAGATCCGCCGAGTATGGTGGCAGCACGCCTTTTTTTTTTTTTTTTTTTTTTGTCAGGAACTGTTATTGTTGTGGTCTTCAGTCCGTAGACTGGTTTCATGCAGCTCTCCACGCTACCCTGTCCTGTGCAAGTCTCTTCATCTGAGAATACTTTCGGCAATTTACATCCTTTTGAATCTGTTTCGGTCTCCCTCTACGATTTTTACCTCACACTCTTCCTTCTAATGCTAAGTTGACAATTCCTTGATGTCTCAGAATGTGTCCAACCAATCTATCCCTTCTCTTAGTCAGGATATGCTAGAAACTCCTTTTCTCCCCGATACGGTTAAGCACCTCCTCATTAAATACGTACTCTACCCATCTAATTTTCACCATTCGTCTGTAGCACCACATTTCAAAAGCTTCTATCATCTTTTTATCTGAACTTCTTAACGTCCACGTTTCACTCCCATACAATGCTACACCCCAGACAAATGCTTTCAGAAAGGATTTCCTAACATTTAAATTAATATTGGATGTTAACAAGTTTCGCTTCGTTAGAAACGCTTTTCTTCTCATAGCCATTCTGCATTTTATATCTTCTTTACTTCGGCCATCAGAAGTTATCTTGCTACCCAAATAACAAAATTCATGTACTACTTTTATTGTCTCATTGCCTAATCTAATTCCTTCAGCATCGCCTGATTTTCTAACATTGCATTCTATTACCTTCGTTTTACTCTTGTTAATGTTAATCTTATATCTTCCTTTCAAGACACTGTCCATTCCATTCAATTGCTCTTCCAGATCTTTTGCGGTCTCTGACAGAATTACTATGTCATCGGCAAACCGCAATGTTTTTATTTCTTCTCCCTGCACTTTAATGCCCTCTCCAAATTTCTCCTTCCATTACTTCACTGCGTGCTCAATGTACAGATTGAATAACATTGGGGAAAGGCTATAACCCTGTCTTACTCCCTTCCCAACCTCTGTGTCCCTTTCTTGCCCTTCGACTCTAATAACCGTTGTCTGGGTTTTGGATAGGTTGAATATAACTCTTCGCTCCCTATATTTTATCCCTGCTACCTTCAGAATTTGGAAGAGTGTATTACAGTCGACATTGTCAAAAACGTTCTCCAAATCGACAAACGCTAAAAACGTAGGTTTCCTTAGCCTTTCTTCTAAGATTAGTCGTAATGTGAGTATTGCCTCCCGTGTTCCTACATTTCTCCTAAATACAAACTGATCTTCCCCGAGGACGGATTCCACACGTTTTTTCATTCGTCTGTAAATAATTCGTGTTAGTATTTTGCAACTATTTTACGATATTGGCTGTATGTGAGCGAGTGTTGCCATTTAACTTGAACATCCACCATATTCGAACATCTAATTCGTCAGAGACTTCTTCCTATTCGCTCGACTCTCACTCGCTTGAAAGAGATTTGACGATATTCCAGACATCCATCGAAACGTGACCAGTCTTTTTAACATCAAGTCAAGTTTGCAGGACATTTATCGCAGAGCTCAGCCGTGCATAGTTATGGGAGGAGCCTGTTTCGGAAAACAGTATCTGTAGTTCATAGTTGATCTACATTAATGTTGCAGGACTATTCACTGAAATTTATTGTCAGAGGTGCTATTAAAAACTTCTCAATCTACCTACGAGAGTATGTGTCGAAGTTCACTGCACGGTACGCTCCACCTTGCACCTCACTGTGGCTTACAAGTACCAACTTTCATTATCACCGTGAAACAGTGTCGAAGTCGGTTGTAAGGTGCCCTCCAGCGTGCTCCGTGTCAAATCTTATGCAGATCGGAGTAAAATACATTATTATGAATTAAAAACAAACAAACAAATAGCCGCTCTTCTTTATAGTTAACAAGAATAGGAAGGTAGCACCCAGCGTCTCTCGGAAATGTATTTATTCCATTCTTATATTAGTCCTTCTCAATCCTCCTCTGTCCATCCTCTTTTGTCCATTTTACCTGTATCTGTTCGTATTTAGGTTTATAGTTTCGTTTTTTCTCAGATCAACAGTTATTACGTCATCTTCTGAATAGTGTGTCCTACAATAATATTCCCGACACGTACTGTGAAATACTATGACACTGTCTACGAAATTTTTTCATTGGCATCATTGTATATGACGTCATAGCTCCAAAGCTACGTGACGAACTATGTTATAATTGTCGTGGTACTTGTAGTGCTATATGTCTGTAAAGTGTACCGTGACATTAGTGCAGTTTAATGACGTATTTGCAAATCACCTGCCCAGTGCTGGTCTTAGCCATGTGTTCCTTGTGAAAGGGTTTCAGATAATCGGACCATGTTGTGATAGTGAGTGGAGTGGGAAACAGCATTGATAAGGATCAGGGCTAAGGTATTCAGTTTGACCTGGTTAAAATAGCTTCCGCAACGACCCATACAACTGTTGGAGTGGTGCCTGATTTCGTACGGTATGATCGACCTCAGTTGAACCGCTCTGGAGGGTCTATATGGAGCTAGATCAGCTGCTTAAGCGGCTACCTGAAAGACATCGGTTTAGTTCCTGTTGATGCTGTTGGTAGGTGGGATTTCACTAGGCATGATCTGCGTGTCAGTAGTAAAGCGAAGGGGAAACTGGCTGGGTTGATAGAAAAATTCTTAAGGGGGAACACTGCAATTTATGGAAGTAACTCATTTTTAGGATAAGATCAGTGTCCAGCGAGTAGCTCAGGCAGGCAGGTGCTATAGCTATTAAAGAATCACAAGATTCTCACAAAAGTAAAGTAAAAATTAATGTTAGTATTTTTCACCAGAATATTGGGGGACTTGAGAATAAAATAGAAGAGCTTCTGGTTTTTTTAGATGATATAGAAACTGATAATGTTCAAAATGTTCAAATGTTTGTACAGCTTAAGGGACTTAACTACGGGGTCATCAGTCCCTAAACTTACAAACTACTTATGAACTACTTACGAACTAGGACGGCACAAATATCCATGCCCGAGGGGGGATTCGAACCCCCGACCGTAGTGACCGTGCAGACCGTGACTGAAGCGCCTCAGTCTCCTCGGCCACCGCGGCCGGCAACTGATAATGTAATAGATGTACTATGCCTGTTTGAGCTAACATTGTTACTGGTATGGAATATGTTAAAAGCTATCACTGTGTAAAAAATTTAGAAACAAAAGCGTTTTGTGTATAGCAGCATATTGAAGCATGTGCCTGTCAGCTTTAACACAATGATGACTCTCTTATAATTGTAACAGTGTATAGGTCCCTAACAGGAAAGTTACAGTTATTTCTGGAAAAATTGGATGCCTCGTTGTGCTATCTGTCAGATAGGGGGAAGCAAAATTATTATCTGTGGTGATTTCAGGGTCAATTCACTGACAGACTGTGATAGGAAAATTGACCTGGAAGTCTTATTTAGATCCTCCAGTTTGACATCCGTTATTGTTTTTCCTACTCGGGTAGTAAAGGACAGCAATACATTGATAGATAAGTTTTTTTTAACAAAGTAAATGCTTCTCCCTTTGAGAATGGTCGTTCTTATTATGACGCACAGCTAGTTATAGCATATGACGCAGCTCTGTTCAGTAATTCGAAACAGTCCTCCAGAGTTGGCGCTCAGTTAATGATTTAACAACTAGAAATTTCATAGAAAGTCTACAGTAGTTAGACTGGGATGAGGCTTATAAGGAACCTGATGCTAATTTAAATTATAAATTATTTCATGATACATTTGTAAGGGTATTTGAAAACTGTTTCTCCACAAAATAATTTAATTGGCCAGAAATCATGCAAAAAAATGCCTTACTAAAAGAATAAAAATAACTTGCAACCGGAAAGGAAGCTGCTCTATCCGCAAGAAAGATTGATGACCCAGAAACAAGAAATATTATTAAAACTACTGTGCTACATTAAGAAAAGTTACTCTGGTAGTAAAATTAAAACAATATGGAATATTGTTAATAGGGAGACAGGATAACCAAGAGCGCAGGAGGAGGTTATTCCCATCAAAGCAAATGAAAAGTTTGCTAACAAAAAGTCAGAAGTTGAAAACATTTTAATGATTATTTTTTAATTGTTGTGGGAAAATAGGATCTAAATGTTCATTAGAAGTAGCAAGGCAGTTAATGTAAGAGGCCATATCCACACAATTTGATACAATTGAAATACCACTCACCTCTTCCTCTGAAATTAGAAAAATAAACTCTCTCAAGAGTGATACATCACATGGAATTGATGACATTTCCAACAGGGTATTAAAAGCTTGTTCCTAGGAAATAAGTAGGATTCTTAGCCACAAATGTAGGGTATTTTCCCTGATTGATTGAAATATTTTTATTATAGTCGACATGATCGACTGGAGAGTGTCCGCAACTGCACTGTATTATTTAAAATGTGTTTCATAAACAAATATATTGCAACTATTGACGAAAATAAACATATTTGAAATAAGACTGAAACATGCTATCGTTAAACTGGTGCATAAAAAAGGGGATACGTCTTATATCAACAACTACCGCCCAATATCACTCCAGACGGCTTTAACCAAAATTTTGAAAAAGTTATGTATTCTCGAGTAGTATCACATATTAGTGAAAATAAAGTTCTAACAAAATGTCAGTTTGGTTTTCAGAAAAGCTTTTCAACAGAAAATGCTATGGACAGTTTCACTGATGAAATATTAAATGCTTTGAATAAACTGGGCATCACCCGTTGAGATTTTTTGTGATCTCTCAAAGACCTTTGACTGTGTTAGTCATGGAATTCATCTAGATAGCTTGAGTATTGTGGTATGAGTGGGACAGTGCAAAAATATTTTAAATCACCCTTAAGTGGAAGAGTGCAGAAAGTTGAAATAAGCAGTTCATAACATAATATGCAAGAAACAGCTATTCCTCAAAATGGGGAACTATCAAAAAATGGGGCCCCACAACGTCCGGGCTTGGATCCGTTGCTGTTCTTAATATATATTAATGACTTGCCATTCTACATTCACGAATATGCTAAGCTAGTTCTTTTTGCTGACGAAACAAGTATAGCTATCACGCGTGACAAACAGGAATTAACTGATGAAATTGTAAATGTTTTGCTTATTAAGTAGTTCCCTCAAATGGACTCTCATTAAACTTTGATAAAACTTAGTATATATAGTTTCATAAAGTAAACGGCATGTCGCCATTAATTAATATAGACTCTGAATAGAAATCTGTAGTTAAGGTACAATATTAAGCATATTTAGGTGTTTGCATTGATGAGGGATTGAATTGGAAGAAACAAATTGAAGATCTGCTGAAACGTTTGAGTTCAGCTTCTTATACTATCAGGGTCATTGCAAATTTTGGTGATATAAATCTCAGTAAATTAGCTTACTTTGCCTATGTTCATTCACTTTTTTCGTATGGGAACATATTCTGCGGCAATTCAACATCGAGTAAATAGTATTCATTGTACAAAAGCGTGTAATCAGAATAATTGCTGGAGCCCAACCAACATCTTTCTGCAGACATTTATTTAAGGAACTAGGGGTCTTCACAGTAGCGTCACAACATAATTCTTCACTTATGAAATTTGTTATTAACAGTCCGACTCAGTTCAAAAGTAATAGCAGTGTGCATAGCTACAAGACTGGGAGAAAGGTTGATCTTCACTCTTTAGGGTTAAATCTAACTTTGGCACAGGTGTAATGGGGCATGTCAAATAATAAATAAATAAATAATAACAATAAAACTGTCATGTTCCTCATCATTGCGAAACGTCGTAAAACGTAGAAAGAAACATAAAACGGAAGAGACGTAAGCGATGAAATTACTTCATTTAATAATTTTGTTGGGGTTGTCAGCGATAAAAGGTTTATTGTAGGCTTTCTCATATTTAATTGTTTACGACTTCGTACCTCGTTAATTATGTGTCGTAGGTGGTTCTTATCCCCACAGCAATCATCCTCTTGCTTTAAGGATCAAGTGTGAAAATTTTCATCAATGTCAGAATAAAACTGTAAATATCTATGAGTTTCCGTATATTGACCTTGAAAACTCTTATCTACGGATAATTGTTTGAATGTTGGCACCTTATCACCCAACAGAAGCAGTAAAAAGAATAGCGAGTAGAACAGTAGAATAGCGAATGAGGAATACCTGAACGTGCTTCTGCTTGCAGATTATAACGTTATAATTCAAAAGAATGAAGATGACCTCCAAGGATCAGTGTATCATCTGAGCGGAATATGCAAGAAATGTAACTTCAAAGTTTCTAGTGATAAAACTAAAATAATGGATTTACGAGGAAACTATCCGATCAGATCAAAAATTGTTTTTTATCATTCAGCTTTAGGACGAATCTCATATAGGATGTGCTATAAGTTTTGTTTGTGATTCCAACATTGAAAATAAAATAGAAAATTCCATGGGACCAAACTACGTTGGTCATCAGTCCCTAGTCTTACAAACTACTTAAACTAAATTAAATTAATCTAAGAACAACACATACATGCCCAAGGGATGATTCGACCCTCTGACGCAGGAGGCCGTGCGATCCAGACCGCTCGGCTAATCCCGCGTGACATTAAAATAGACGAACTAGAATTTTGTCCGCGGTACTGTTAAAAGAACATTGGGTTATAAAGAACAAAAAGAGACAATTTTGAAATTTTACAAAGTGATGTCAGTTCCTGTGTTACCCTACAGAAGCGAAAGCTGCGTTCCATGAAAGTGGAAGAAATAACAATTCCGACTGCAGAGATGACGTTCCAGATAATACATGATTAGAAATGACGGTGTCAGAAAAGAATTAAATACGGATATTTTTCTCATGAATGAATAGACTCAATAATATCGTGAAAATGCACACACCACCTTCTGACAAGGCCAGAGCACAGAATTTTCCAGATGATCCTGAACTGAAAACCGAATGGGAGAAGAGATATTGGAAGATCACGGAAATGATGGGAATTATTTTGTTTATCATCCCGGAATAGGCAACAGTGTAATCCTTGAAAGGAAGCAGATGATGATGACGAAATACAAACGGGACCTGTTTCTTTACATACTAGAGCTGGATAAAAAGTAATGAGAACTATCATTTTTCTCTGACTTTTTGACAGAGGTCCTTATATCTTCCATGTAGTCGCCCCCGTTATTTAATACTTTTCGTCATATTTGCAGAAGTCGTCGTATAGGCCTACCACTGCCCGTCTATTTCTGTTAATGCCACATAATGACCGCCCTATGAAATGGATAATTCCATCTGCTGCTGCTTTTCAGGATCTCTTGTGCAGTTGGCAGTAACACGAGTCCCTTTGATTACTATCTTTTTGTCAAAACCGTTGCGAGGGATCCGGTACATCAGATATGACATTATCCATATCAGAGGACGGCCAATGCGGAAGATCAACAGAAATAGGTGATACGTAAAGAGGGCGATTATATTGATAGCGTGTAACAATGAACACTTCTTTCAAAAAAGTTAATACAGTGGAAAATAATAGTTCTCCCTTGTATACACAGAAGAATGTCTTTCTGTAACCTTCTTCTTAGACTATTGCCTGTTGTAAATTCATAAAAAAGAAAAAAAATCATATTTTCCGTTGTCTTCCAATATCTCTTTTACCCATTTAGTATGCACTTCAAGATCTCCTGTGCAATTCTACGCTCTCTGTGACTACTGATATTTTCTTTTGATTAATAATAAAGTCTAGTAAATATCTATAAATGTTCAAATGTTTGTATAGCTTATGGGACTTAACTACGGGGTCATCATTCCCTAAACTTACAAACTACTTATGGACTAGCTAACACTAAGGACGGCACAAATATCCAGGACCGAGGGGGGATTCGAACCCCCGACCGTAATGGCCGTGCAGACCGTGCAGACCGTGACTGACGTGCAGCAGTCCCCTCGCCACCGGCAAATATTTATAAATTAACATTTTTATTAGTTAAGAGGAGATTGGTTGTAAGACAAATTCTAACGCATCAGGCAATCATAAACTTAGTTTTAGAGGCAAGAGATTAACACAGTAAGCAGATGTAAATGGATGTAGGTTGTAGTAGCTATTCAGGGGCAGCATAGGTTGAGCGTTAAGCACCGCATCGACTTGGCACACAAGATCAAATGTTCAAATGTTTGTAAATCTATAGTACTTCTTTGATCATCAGTCCCTAGGCTTGCAGTCTATTTAAACTAATCTAAGGACAAAACACACACACACACACACACATGCCCGAGGGAGGTCTCGAACCTTCAACGGCGAGAAACCATGCGCTCTGCATCAAGGCGCCATAGAACGCTAGCCCACTCCACCACGGCCGTACACAAGACTGCATCAACAGTAAATATAAAATTAAAGTAAAGAAATAATATTATTACTGGTCTCAGTCACAGGCTTTATGATTACGGTAACTTAATGAAACACACACAGCAATAGTCACATTTGTTAATAAATTACAGATATTTTGAACTTAAGAATGCTCTGGGTTCTTATATTCTCCAAATGCCCCCCCCCCCCCTTGTGTAGTTGTGCTGTAGGGCGAGTTTTATTACGGAATATAAAAACACCATTTGTTCATGGGTGGTTTCAAAAAAAATCGGAAAACCATAATTTCTTTGTTACCAAAACTACAAAATGTGAGGATGAAGACGACTATACTTCCCATTCTCTGCAAACCGTCGAATTTTATCATAGGTACTATTAAAATTGATATTCTCGATCTAATTTTTAAATGTGATTTGCAGAGTAAATTGGTAGATCTAGATGAAGATTAGGATTTAACATGCTGTCATCATCATGGTCATTAGATACGGCGGAACGTTATACGAAAACTGGAGAAACAGTCCAATGAAATTCAAACTATTTCTCTGAAATGCTGAATAATTTTCTCGGTTGACGTATATATTAGAATTTGAAATAGGGTAAAAACATTTAAAAATATACATAATGAAATAGTTCTTTAGGAATACGCCGTTAATTACCCGAAAGAAAAGGGCGGATCCCGTGCTTGTTTGAAGTTAAAATTACAGATCAGAAGAGAAGTAAAGTGCCACTAAAGATTAACAGACGACAGAAATGTACTTCCTGAAGCTATCGAATATGAGCTAAAGAATATTAAACATTTAAATTGATAAATAGGCATGATAAACTCATTTCCTGTTTCATCTACCTCCCAATGCCTGTTGGTTGATCTGTCAAGTCCTTATCCATTTATTTATTTATTCGGTTATTTAACCTAGCAAGATGAGGACCTTCAGGCTCTCTCTTAGACCTAAAGAAGCGTTCCACCTATTTTCTATTGCCTATATTACAGTAGTCAAACTAAATTTATGAAAATAAAAAGTTTCAGACAGTATACATGCATACTTTGTAAATAACTACGAAAATGTCAGGTTTGCAATAAGGTAGGGTTTTAATTATGAGGTTGGGTTGTTTGTTTGGGATAGGGGGACTCAACTAATGAGGCTATCAGTCCCCCCGGTTCGGAGGGAAAGGACTGAGGATAGGAAAGGAGGGGAGGGGGAAAGGAAATGCAGTCCGGGAAGTGAAGAGGGAAGACTGCATTGGCTCGGGGCCCCTTACTCGCCACGCACGAGCTCACGAAACAACTGTGAGCTCCCTGGGGAATTTATTATGAGTACTAGTAGCAATTGACATGGACGAAAGGAGGGAAAAGTGAGTGTAATAATACACAGACAAGGTAGTGGATAACATAGGTTTATTTGTTATTCAATCCACTTTCCTCAAATTCTAGTAATTGTGAAATTAGTTTCTTGCGCAAAAATGACAGTACATACATGTTTTCCCCTTATAAACTGAGAGTGAGTTTCCCCAGAAAGAATGTGTCGTACATTTTGTTTACAATTTCGTAACATTACTTTGAATTATAATAATTATTTTAAATCCCTTTTTTCATTTGGTCTACCCATTCTTGAATAGGTTTCCAACCATATCGTAATTTCTCTGGTCTTTCTCCACGTTCAGGCCGTGCAGTTACAATATTTCACACTGAAATTACCAGTTCACAGCAGTTTTATGTAATCAATGTCAATCAGTTTTCCCAGAAATCATTATTCTTCCTGTTTTAATCACATTTCTTTCTTATTTTTTTTCTAGTTTTATTTGTTTAAATGTCATGTTAATTTCACTCCGAAGCGGCGTATCCCTTTTCTTATCTTCAGAACTTACAAGATGTTCCTGATCGTGATATATCTAAATATCATGCGATGTTTCATTAAATATAATGAAGATTAAAATTTAATGAAAACCTGTGACAGTAACATAGAGGTCATAATAAAAGTACTAATGCGGAAAACTTTGACATTAAGGCTCTTCATTAGGAGTTCATCCACCAATGAATTCTTCTTACGGATACATTAGTATTCAGCATGTGGTTGCCAGGTTTCTAATACCTCTAAGGGGGATTGCCTCCTTCCTATTCATGTTTACGAGCAAACACTGCTATAACTAATACTCACAGAGATAAACCCCTGCCAAGTACAAGACAGAAGAGCGGGCTCACTAAACGTTCCATGTTATACGACTGACGCATCGTTATATTCGAAACGTCAGGCGGGAAATTTAAGGGTCACACCTCTGTAGCGTGCGGCTCCAAGCGCCAACGTCCTGTATAGCCGAACACATGTGGGCGAGGCCGTAATTTGGACGGGAGAGAGACCACTTTGTGTTGATCGGAAATCAATTACAGCCGAGATTAATGAGACAGGACGTGAGTTCGGAGAGGATTCTCACATTTGTGATTTTTACCATGGTTCAAACGAAGAGGGCAAGAGGAACGTCTGTTACTATTATAAAATGTCTCAGGCGATTAAGTAAAATATCTCACTTGAATCTACATCTACATCTCTTCTTTCATGCTGGACTATCTCCGGATCGAATTTGTAATATATATATATTTATAATTGGCGTACATGTCCCAGAATATCACACATTTTCGGGAGCGCTCGTACCTTTGAGCTGGTACATGTTTGTAGACTTCTGTGGGTAACTGCAGAGCCGAGGAATACATACATAGTACGGAATCCCTAACATAAACTTAGATATCTTTTGTTACGTAATAGATTTTGAACTGTTTTCATTTAGACACGAAGCAATCGTAAAATAACGACCAGAGTGGTCACCAATATCTAATTAAATGTTCAAATGTTTTTAAATCTATAGGACCAAACTGCGTGTTCATCAGTCCGTAGCTTACAAACTACTTAAACCTAGGTAAACTAAGGCCAAACACACACACCCATGCCCCAGGGAGGACTCGAACCTCCACGACGAGCAACCGTGCGCTCCGCAGCGAGGCGCTTTAGACCGCTCGGTACTCCACCGCGGCAATATCTAATTAATCACGGAAATTAATGACAGTTCAATAGAAAAGAAAATCGAAGTTGTAACTAGTTTTCAGATGTGACATGGTAGTGGTTTGCATGATACAGTGATAGGATGATTAAACCACTCTCGAATATAAAATGCTTTTGTCACGTAGGATGCAAATGAATAGCTTTTTTACTGTACGTCAGAAACTGGGGTGCAGGATAATGCATGTCTATGTGAATCAGGTTTGTTGGAAGTTAAATCAAAGTTTAAGTGCACTATATTAGCTGTACCAAAACATAGGGAACCAAGAAATGCAGTGAGCACAGGACAATTAGCCTCATTTTACATGCAGCCAAAATTATGTTAAGAATTCTTAATAAAAGGCTGGAAAAGGTAATGGAGGAGAATCTGTCCGAAGAGCAATTTTGTAATAGACGGAATACAGGGACAAGAGATGCAATTGGACTCTTTCGAATTTTAGGGGGAAGATTTATTGAAAAGGGAAGGGAGTCATATATGTGTTCATATATGTGGAAAAGGCCTTTGACAATGTCAACTGGCCTAAGCTTGCATCATAATGAGGGAAAAGAGAGTTGATTGGAAAACCAGAAGACTTATCTATTCTTTATGTTTATATCATAAAGCGTCAGTGAAAGTCAGAGGTGAAAGAATCAACTGGTTGGAACTAGAAAAAAAGTTAGGCTGGTCTCTTTCTCCTACCCTTTTCAATCTATACTTACAACATATGACTGACCCCTGCCTACTTAAGGACAAGGGGGTAAAAATTGGAGGAATAATTTGGTGTTTGAAGTTTACAGACGACAGGGTCCTTCTACAAAAGATGAAAAAGAATTACGGGACGTAGCGGATACCTTTAAAAATAATGGAAATAGTTATGGAATTAAAATCAATGCATAATAATAATAATAATGTCACTGGAAGGAAATAAAATGAGGAATGGAGATGAATTAGAATTAGATCTAAGGGAAAAATTAATAAAATGTTTCATGTAGAGTATCCTTCTGTATGATGCTGAAACTTGAGCATTGAGGAAGCAAGACCAGAGAAGGCTAGAAACATCCGAGATGTGGACTTGGCGGACGACAGAATGAATAATCAGTGGGTCTTGAGAAGAGTGGGAGAACAAAGGCAATTATTGAATTTAATAAAAAGTAGAAAACTCAACTGGATTGGGCATGTATTAAGAAAGAAGGTCTTCTGTAAACAGTGTTAGAGGGCTATGTGGGTGGAAAGAGAAGAGGAGGGAGGAAGAGATTTCAGATCCTGGATGATGTGATGGGTACCTACAGCAAAACTAAGAGGGAAGCAATGACCTGATAAAGACCTGATAATACAGCAGAAAACTGATGACCATGATGATGATTATTAGTTGTATTATATTTTCAATTTCGAATATTATTGTATTGTACATTTCTTACGTCTGTAAGGAAACATTAGATAGTTAAATGTGATAAGAAAAGTTTTAGGATGAAGCATCATGAGCGTCAGAAATATTCACAAAATCACTCATAGCTAGGTGTCGTCCAGTCTAACCATCTTTATTAATTAATATTTTAAAAAGTCTTCGGATAATAGTTTGATGAATCCAGACGAGAGGTATTTCCAGTAATAATGAATACAGGGAAATATCGCAAGCAGCATTTTTACGGAAGCTGTAATTGTTCCACAACCAAGTCTGCGCAAAACTGAAATGTGTCTTATGAACGTTAAACAATATTCTCTCAACAAAATTTGGTACTGCCCTTTCCAAGACGCTGCCCTTACAGAAGTGTGGAGAAACTGGTGGGAAACGATTTGCTGGAAGATCGGTTTGGATTTAGGAGAAATGTAGGAACACGCAGGCAATAATGACCCTAAAACTTATCATAGAAGATTGGTTACGGAAATTTAATCCTACATATGTAACTTTTGCAGAGTTGGATAAAGCTTTTGACACTGTTGAATGGAATACACTCTTTCAAATTCTGAAGTATATAGGGAACGGAACGTTATATACACATTGTACAGAACTGGCTAGCAGTTATCGGGGTATTAAAGGCAAGCTTTGGTAGGGAAAAGAGTAAGATAGGGTTGTAGCCTTTACCCAATCCTATTCAGTCTGCGCATTGAGCAAAATGTGATGGAAAGCTAGCAGAAATTTGGAGTGGGAATTAAAGTTCAGGAGGCAGAAATAAATGAGGTTTGCCAAATATATTGTCATGTCGGAGACATCAAAGGATCTGGTAGAATGTTGAACGGAATAGACATTTCTTGAAAGCAGGGAAGAAGATGAACAACAGCAAAAAAGGGTAATGGAATGTAGTCAAATTAAATCAGGCAATACTGAGGAAGTTAGATTAGGGGACGAGTCAATAAGGGTGGTATATGAGTATTGTTACATGGGCAATAAGCCGCGGTGGAGTAGCCGAGCGGTCTAAGGCGCCTCGCTGCGGAGCGCGCGGTTGCTCGCCGTCGGAGGTTCGATCCTCCCTGGGGCGTGTGTGTGTGTGTGTGTGTGTGTGTGTGTGTGTGTTGTCCTTAGGTTAGTTTACCTTAGCTTGAGTAGTTTGTAGGCTACGGACTGATGATCACGCAGTTTGGTCCGATAGATATACAAACAAACATGGGCAGTAAAATAACTTACGATGGTCGGAGTATAGACGATATAAAATGCAGTCTTTTCTGAATCCATTTGTCTGGTGTGTGGTTTTGTACGGGAATGAAACGTGTTCGGTAAATAGTTCAGACAAGAAGAGGATTGAAGCTCTGAAATGTTGAAGATTAGGTGGTTAGATCGCGTAGCTAATAAGGAGGTACTGAACGTAACTGGGGAGAAACGAAATTTCTGGTGTATCTTGACTAAAGGAAGAGATCGATTGGTTGGATACATCCTGAGGCATCAATAAACTGTGATTTTAGTATTGGAAGGAAGTGGGAGAGGGATAAATTTCGCAGAGGGAGTTCAAGAGACGAGTACAGTAAGCAAATTCAAATGATTTAGGTTGTTGTTCTTATTCGGAGATGAAAAGGCCTGCACGTGGTAGAGTAGCATGAAGTGCTACATCAAACCCGTCATCGGACTGAAGACCACAACAAATTGAAGTAAACTGAACACACAACAATATACAGAGAACATATGTTCTAAACATCAGTAGAATAATAATATGTTATGAAAAATTATGTCGGAATTAATTAAAAAGAAATACTCTCTTGTTTTGAATATGAATGAAATATCTTTCCCAGTGTCTAAATAATACTGCATTCTGTAATAAAAAAAGAAACATGTTTGAAGGACGTTTGCATTGGTTCCATCGATAAAAGAAGAAACAGTGAAGGGTGGCAGCATTGTTTTGTCCCTCTGGTCAGAGACTATTTTTGTCAGAAGTAGTAGTCAGTAGCAGTGAGTAGTGAGTAGGGACTCAGAGTTGAAGTGTGTGGAAGTGGACGGACGAAGTTGGGTGTTGGTTAAGAGCTATAGTCTGCGAAAGTATTGTTGTAAGCCGTTAGGATTCTTAATAATTCTGATTTTGGTGTTTTTTTGTAATGATCATGTTGATAAGGTAACGATAATAATAATAATAATCATCACAATTACTTACAACTTTGTTTTAACTCAAGACAGTTTTATGTCCCCCTTTTTGTTTAAACTTATAGATATTATCCCTAAGTTATTTTTGGCTGCAACTTTTAAACGGTAGGATAGATACAAGTTTCAACTTTATTTATATTTCATCATTAACGTGCTGCAAGAAGCTTCTGTCTTCGAATAAGAGGTGAGTGATTTTTTATACAAGACCCGTAAGCAACTAGTTTATCAGGTAGCTACCAATATTTCTTGCCAATCGTGGAAAGTACTCGACATACCAAATTAATTACACCACTTGCTTATTGTTCACTTTTGTTATATTATTTATATTCAGTTGTAGTAGCCGTAACTAACTTGCTTATCAGGTAGCTACCGGTATTACTTGTCTATTGTGTAACGAGCCTCTTCATACAGATATTAATTATACCACTTGCTGACAACACAAGTGGTTTGCTAATGAAATTAGGTTACAATTTCAGAAGGTGTCGGTGCTCACGATAATTGTTGTCAAGCTCGCAACCTAATCCATACTTAGTTTTGGCATTTAATAAACTAAACTTTGATCTGTACTGTAAATAATTCAATTACACAGTTATCGACTTAGATGTTTCTAAACTAGAATAGACTGTACAATTTTATTGACTTAGATGCTTTTACTCTGATAGATTGTAGGCTACAATTTCCTTTCATTGCTATCAGCTACTGTTATAGTTTCTCATTCTACAAATAGATGCCATCCTCAGTATGTATAGTAGTAATCTAAACTTTAATCTTTAATTAATTAATAGACAGATAATTATCAACTTTAGTGTTCTTATTGTGTCATACTATTACATCATTCCGCTACTATCAGTCACTGTTCGAGATTGTCTGTCACCCCACCCATGTCCACATTTAATTTTGGATATCAAATTTTAGTCAAACATCGATCAGAATTTAATTTAATTAATGAATAATTTGTCTGTGATTCTTCCGTTTCTCCCGGCGTATTTGATAATCAAAATATCCACGGGTGTACTGCCAGTCTATAGTGTCCAACGGGCACAATATTTCGGCGATCATACATGTCGCCATCATCAGGTGAACTGACGGACTGAGCTCCTGGAAACGCGCCGGTACGGAGATCCGCACGCTACGGCTGCTCGAAGGGAACTGGGTTCTAGCCCGGTAGCGGGCGATTTAAATACCCTCGGCCCCGTGACTGTGGCTATAATCTTAGCAAAGATTGGGAACCAGCGATTGGGTTAATTAAGAGTAAATCTAGCAAACGTAACGAAGTGACGACCATGGCCGACAGAGCCATCACATCGACGTCATCTTAGACGCCGTTGCAATCGGTTCCACTGCGCCACCGCGGCGCGGGGCGCGGACCACGGAGAGGTCGCTCCGCGGGCCGAGGGTATTTAAATCGCCCGCTACTGGGCTAGAACCCAGTTCCCTTCAAGCAGCCGTAGCGTGCGGATCTCCGTGCCGGCGCGTTTCCAGGAGCTCAGTCCATCAGTTCACCTGATGATGGCGACATGTATGATCGCCGAAATATTCTGCCCGTTGGACACTATAGACCGGCAGTACACCCGTGGATATTTTGATTAATAATTTGTCTGTCTGATTTAGCGAATCAGAACTTGAGCTACAGCCGGACTTGTCATTCATTGTTTAACCAGAATCGTGTTCTGGATAGTTCAGCGCACAAACAGGACCATACTCATTGAAATCAGTCGATGTCAGGCTGATTAATTATAATATTGACTGTTACTTGATGTTCGGCATTCAGATCTACATCTACATAAATACTCTGCAAATCACATTAAAGTGCCTGGCAGAGGGTTCATTAACCACTTTCATAACTTTTCTCTACAGTTCCATTCTCTAATAGCGCGCGGGAAGAAAGAACACCTAAATCGTTCCGTTTTCGATCTGATTTCTCTTATTTTATTGGGATGGTCATGTCTCCCTAAGTAGGTGGGTGCTAGCAAAATATTTTCACATTCAGAAGTAAAAGTCGGTGATTGAAACTTCGCAAACAGATCACGCCGCAATGAATAACGTCTTTCTTTTAATGATTTCCACCCCAATTCTTGCAACATTTCCGTGACGCTTTTCCCCCCGTAACGTGATAAAACGAACTGCCCTTCTCTGAACCTTCTCAATGTCTTCCGTCAGTCCCACCTGGTGAGGGTCCCACAAGGGGCAACAGTACTCCAGGAGAGGACGCACAAGTGTGATGTAGGCAGTCTCTTTGGTGGAGCTGGTGCTTTTTACATTCACAGAGCTGTACTAATCTAGATAGGTGCTGTTGCATGTGCACGAACCTTATACACTCACACCCCCTAGTTACAGTCTCAGATCCCGACCGTAATATATTTGATTTATTTTAACATATAAGTTTCAACAGTACATCGAACATTCCTATGAGCCTCCTTCGTTCTGCAAGTAATGGAGGTGAAACGTAGCGGTTTTCTGTTCCAGGGCGGTGCGATTCGGACACGGAGTCGGAGCCGGGCATCCCCCTGAAGCGCAAGCAGCGGCGGTCGCGGACCACCTTCTCCGGGGACCAGCTGGAGACGCTGGAGAGGGCCTTCCAGCGCACGCAGTACCCGGACGTCTACACCAGGGAGGAGCTCGCCCGACGCACCGGGCTCTCGGAGGCGCGCATACAGGTTCCCCGCTGGCGCTCTGCCCGTCCTGGGCTAGCCACGCCCAACTTACACACGCCTCTTCTTACTCCACTGTTACGACAGTTTAATGCCCTTCATTTTTGTACACCACATCCATACATTTATATGTACACTACTATTCAGGATAATTAAAACACAGTTAACAAACTTGGAGGACTTGTAGAGGAGAATGAGTACGTAATACGAGGGTTGTCACTTCCAAGTCTGAAGTCTATCAAAGGATGTTAAAGCTAACTCTCCGATCTCCGATGCATACAGGTAACCGCCTGTATATTAAAATTAATCAGTCAAAGCAAGTTTCGATTCCAGATTTTAGTACAATCACATTCTCGGCGCTCTGGGAACCAAATTGTCAAACTGCAGCAGATTGTTGTAAAATGCAAACTTTCACGGCTGGAAAGATCAATATTACTAAAATTTTCCGGGCTATTATGCCATGGTCTTATGGATTTATTACTGAAACCCAACGTTTCGTCCCCATATCCGAAGGACATTTTCAAGGGGAATCGTGGCACTTCTGTACGTCCGATGCATGCAGTAATAAATCATAAGACTATGGCATAATAGCCCAGAAAATTTTAGTAATATTGCAGCAGATTGTTTCAGTTTGATGATACAGGAGACCGTGAACACATCTATCGATCCCACGATCTTAGTATGAGAAATACTAACGACGAAAACGGGGTCTGGTACTTAAATAGTGGCAACTATTTATTCACCACCGATACAAAAGCGTTACATGTTTCCACTTGTTACTGTCCTTCATAGTAGTCACCAGCGTTGTTTAGGTCCCGATGCCAGCGATGTGGAAGCGTACTGTACTATTAGCAGAGCCTGTTCTGTTGATGGTGCGAATGGAGCGGCCTACTGCCTGTCGAATCTCTGCAACAGTTCTGAAGCGAATACCACGAAGAGGTTCCTTCATCTCGTCAATCAACTCTGACGTAAGGACTTAAGTCTGTGGAGTATGGTGGATGGTACAGTTCTTCCCAGTCCCATCGACCGTGCTATGGAGCTTGGACCATCTCCAGAAGAGCTTGAAGACGAGTATAGGGCTCTAGCTTACATTTATTACGCCAGGGGCGTTTCTTTTAAAATTGGAAGACTTTTAAAAAGTTTTAACATAAAGACTGTTTTCCGTCCGCCGTCCAAGATTAGGACATTGCTTGGCTCCATCAGAGATGACCTCGGACTCAAGAAAACCGGTATTTACAAAATACCGTGTGAGTGTGGCAAGGCATACATCGGCCGTACACTTCGAACTGTGAAAGATAGATGCGTGGAACATTGCCGCCACACGAGACTATTGCAGCCGGATAAATCGGCGGTAGCAGAACACTGTTTAACGGAAGGACACAAGATGATATATGATGAGGCCCGCATAGTAACCAATACCTCCAGTTTCTGGAACAGTGTTTCCAGAGAAGCCATTGAAATCCGGTTGACGGACAATTTAATAAATAGAGACATGGGGTTTCCTCGTAGTAGAACAAGGAATCCATTATTAAATAATATCAAATTGCAATGTTCGATCCGGATTCCAGCACCTGGGACTGATTAACGTGCGATGTATCGATGTGCCCTGTTCCACTAGGGGCGGCGCCACCAGCCCTGTCTAGGAGGCAGCAACTGTGACGACCGGCGCATGCGCCGTGCACGCAACCGACGCCTATATAGGACGCGGTATGTCGATCTTACACCAGTATTCAGCGGGACTCAGCAGTAACGACAGTTCCTGAAGATGTCGGACAGTTGTACCGTCGAAATATTGACTCGGTTTAATTTTATTATCTGGCAGAAAACCCACAAAGACTTCGAAGACTTCCACGCAGAGAAAGCCTACGAAGTAGTTTGCGTTGTATGCGCCCGCGCATTGTCATGCGATATGATGGGAGGTTTGCGCAGAAAGTGTTGCTGCTTCTTTCGCATCGATGGTCGCAGGTGATGCTCCAAAAACAAACAGTAATACTGTGCATAGACGGTCTCTGTTATTCCTGTTTCGAAAACATAGTGACACCGTTACGTTAGACTTTTCGCTCACAAGCGACTGTTTTACCCTCGATTGTGCGTACGCCGGTGACGTCGGACGGGCGAGTCCAGTAGCTCGGAGGAAGGCAGGTATGTCAACAACGTGTGCTATCAGCAGCAATAGTAGATTCCGTTGCATAGGGACTCTACAGCAGTGTTGCCACTATTTAACTTCAAAATGTTTGTAGAGCTTATGGGACTTAACTACGTAGTCATCAGTCCCTAAACTTCCTAACTACTTATGAAGTAGCTAACACTAAGGACGGCACAAATATCCATGCCCGAGGGGGGATTCGAACCCCCGACCGTAGTGGCCGTGCAGACCGTAACTGGAGCGCCTCAGTCCCCTCGGCCCCCGCGGTTGGCATTGTTTAAGTCCAAGCCCTCGTATACTGAACAGGAGCCCATGTCCACAAATGTCATGCAACAACGTTACCATCACTTCTTCAGTTTGATACTGTGAAACATATCTCTTAGACTATAAGCTCTTTGCTTTCTTTGTACGGGGCGTCCATTAATTACGTGAGAAGTTCAGGGAGGAGCTTCGGCGGCATAGCCGTGCGCACTTAGGCGCCATGCTGCGGAGCGCTCGGCCGTTCGCCGTCGGAAGTTCGAGTCCTCCCTTGGGCATGTGTGTGTGTGTGTGTGTGTGTGTGTGTGTGTGTGTGTGTGTGTGTGTGTGTGTGTGTGTTGTTCTTAGGACAAGTGGTTTAAGTAGTTTGTAAGTTTAGGGACCGATGACCACTGCAGTTAGGGTCCACAACTTTACAAATATATGACTATTTTAGGGAGAGGGGGGGGGGGTCGATCTGAATCTCACCAAATCTCTCGTGGGTGAGAAGGGAATTCTCGGCAAATCTCACGTAATTTTCTTCCGCAAGAAACAATGTGAAACTGAGAGACAACTAGGTTAAATTAAGTAGAACATGTTTCACGTCTAAATCCTAAATAATTAAAATAAGACAGTCTAGATCGCAAGTTGTTGCGTTTATTACTGAACCGGTGTCGGTTCTACAGAACCATCTTTAGGCCTTTGGCACTGTAATATAACAAAGAGAGACTTAAGTTATACCAATAATATCATTCTACATTTGATAGTAAAATGTTTAATAAAATGACAATAGTTTTTACCATTGTTGGTAGATAGAGGCGGTGGCCAGAGCAGGCGTCAACTGCTGGTGAGGGCAGCTGAGGCTCTCAGGTAAATACACGATGCTCCGCCCACCGCTCGTCACGTAAGCCAATCAGAAATATAGTAAGTGTTATGTGTTAATATAATGATAAAATTCAATAGTTAAGATTATTAGCACAGTATCGTAAACTCTTCTACTTTGATTCTGTATAAAACAAACGTTCATAACATTAAAAATATGTAGGAAACATTAAATAAAACTAACAATTTCGGCTATATGTGGAGCCATTGCCCTCTATGGGCATTTACAGAAAGCTTATAAAAATACGTTGGGTAAAAGATAACATTCGTCAGGACGCCGCCAGTTTCCATGGTGATGAAGTATCGATGTATGCTGCAGAGCCCAGGTGGCAGCCGACGTCAACGCCGATGCATAGGGGCTGTGGTGCGCCAGTAAACCATGTGGGAGCTGCAGTTGTACCTAGTGACTTCTATGGACGTATTTTTAGCCGTCTTGTTGACTGGTGACAGCAGAATTAAGCAATATTGATTGCAGAGTAATAGATTTATAATAGTATAATAATTACTGGCGCCATATACATCGATATAAGGACATTGCTAGTTAAAACTATTGAAAACAGCTAAAGTACTAGTAGTACATAATCAACTCAGACTGAAAGCGGCTTAACAAGTGCTGTAAAGGACACAAAGATTTTACGAAAACATATGCAAAATACGATCCTTACTATACTTGTGATTGGCTTACGTGACGGGCGGTGGGCGGAGCATCGTGTATTTACCCGAGAGCCTGAGCTGCCCTCACCAGCAGTCGACGCCTGCTCTGGCCACCGCCTCTGTCTACCAACAATGGTAAAAACTATTGTTATTTTATTAAACAAAAATGTTCAAATGTTTGTAAATCTATCGGACCAAACTTCGTGGTCATCAGTCCGTAGCTTACAAACTACTTAAACCTAGGTAAACTAACCTAAGGACAACACACACACCCATGCCCCAGGGAGGACTCGAACCTCCACGGCGAGCAACCGCGCGCTCCGCAGCGAGACGCTTTAGACAGCTCGGCTACTCACCGCGGCAAATTATAATCAAACTTTAAATTTGTCAGAAGGACCACCACTTCCGAATGATCCTCATGTGCCGAAAATCCTTTCCGTGTTTGTGGCAGATGGGACTTCGCAGAGAGTGAACGTAATGGAAACCATACCCCCCACCCCCCACCCCTCTGAAACTCTCAACCTCCTCTGGTTCCTTCAGTTTGTCCATGTTCCATCTCCTAACCTTTACACCCTTCTGCAGTCTCTTAAGTTTTAATCTGCAGTTCATAACCAATAAGTTATGGTCAGAGTCTATATGTGCCCCTGGATATGTCTTACAGTTTAGAACCGGGTTTCTAAATCTATTCCTTACCATTATAAAGTCAATCTGGTACCTTCCAGTGTCTCCTGGTCTCTTCCACGTATACAGCCTTCTTTCATGATGCTTAAACCAAGTGTTAGTGATCATTAAATCGTGCTCTGAGCAAAATTCTAGCAAGTGATCTCCTCTTTCATTCATTTTTCCTAGTACATATTCACCTACTACATTTCCTTCTCTTCCCTTTCTTACTACCGAGTTCCAGTCCCCCATCACAATCACGTTTTCGTCTCTCTTATCGTTCTGAATGATTTCTTTTATCTCCTCACATATTTTTTCGATATCCTCATCATCGGCCGTGCTAGTTTGCATATAAACTTGCACTATTGTGGTAGGTGTTGGCTTCGTGTCTATCTTTACTACGATAATGCGTTCACTGTGCTGATCATAGTAACTTACCCGCATTCCCATTTTCTTATTCATTATCAGACCTACTCCTGCGTCACCACCAACTGCTTTTGTATTGATAACCGTGTACTCCCCTGACCAGAAATCCTGTTCATCCTGCCACCGAACTTCACTAATCCCTACCATATCTAACTTTAACCTATCCATTTCTCTTTTCAAATTTTCTAGCTTACCTAGGCGATTAAGGGTTAGAACATTCCACGCTCCGACCCGTAGAATGCCTGTTTTGTTTTTCTTGATGACGACATCCTCCTGAGTAGTCCCCGCCCGGAGATCCGAATGGGGGACTATCTTACCTCCGGAATATTTTACCCAAAAAGACGCCATCCTCGTATATTCATACAGTAGAGCTGCATGTCCTCGGGAGAAGTAACGACTGTAGTTTCCCCTTGCTTTCAGCCGTTCGCAGTAACTGCATGGCAAAACCATGTTAGCTGATGTTACGATGCCAGCTCAGTCAATCATCCAGACTGTTGCCCCTGTAACTATTGAAAAGGCTGCTGCCCCTCTTCAGGAACCACACGTTTGTCTGGCCTCTCCAGAGATACCCCTCCACTATGGTTGCACCTATGGTACGGCTATCTGCATCGTTGAGGCACGCAAGCCACCCCACCTCGGCAATGTCTGTGGTTCATGGGGGTGGGTAGTTGATGGTCGCTCCCATACTAGAACCACGCACCGCTCGCACTCTTTTTCTTGGGCACTCTGTGATCGGTGGAAGTCGGCTAACTTCGCGTACCTCCGAAATGTTGACTCGTTGTCCACACTTTTCTTCGTAACTTTATTGTGCGCTGTAACATCAAGTAGCTGTTGCGTATATTAATGGTGTTGAACAGATGCAGTTTTGTGCGTGCCAATTGTTAATACAGACACTATTCTGGGCCGGTCGCGGTGGCCGAGGGGACTGAAGCGCTCCAGTCACGGTCTGCACGGCCACTACGGTCGGGGTACGGATATTTGTGCCGTCCTTAGTATTAGTTAGTTCATAAGTAGTTTGTAAGTTTAGGGACTGATGACCCCGTAGTTAAGCTATACAAACATTTGATTTGAACACTTCTTTCTACTATCAACTTTACGTCAGTTTCAAAATGCATTTTACCGTCACATGTTCGTTTCTTTGATAAGCAATTACTTGACTGCCACAGCAGAAGGAGACGGGACTTACCTCAACAACCCATGTGTTAGGCGCCGAATGAAGCTCCTGCTACCATCAACCTCCACTGACGGGCAAAATGAAAGTGTGTGGTAAGCAGTATGGACCAAAACAGGAAAAAGTGTGCAGTAAAATTAACTAGTGCGTACTTTAAGAGCTATGAGTACTTGACCAATGGAAAAGATGTGTTTCTTAGTACCGAAGATGTGTTCGTATCTCTTAAGTTAGGCTATGTATATCAAGAGCACGTTTACTGGACATTTCTTTCATGGTTTGGTCCATACTACCTCCTCCCAAACTAGGAAAAGCAAAGAGTTTGCAGTAGAAGAGATTTGCTTTACAGAATCGATGATGAAGAAATCATAGCATCGATGGATGACACTTGTGGACATTCTATTATGTACTCACATCCTTCTACAATTCTCAAAGTCTGTAAACGTTTTTATTAATCCTGTATAAAAACAAGACATTGTTATCGTGCATATTAATAAGTATCATAATTGTCCAATGTACTGCAGATTTTTACCCGAAGTTATAATAACAATTCGGAAGAACATAGGGTATATATTTTTCCATTATTTGAACACATTTTGTGTATGAAGGGGGAAACGTTCTTAGCAAAAATCGCGAAAAAAATGTTAACTGATTTATTTTAAATCTTTACACGCTCATCTGACAAACGTTCTGACGCACAAACGCCACTTTTTTTTATCGCTTCCGGGAAAAAGTTTTAACACCTGAAAAGACGACACGTGTATCATCCGATGACGGCAGTAGCCACCTGGTGGTTAGTAGATTTATTGATAATGGTTACAACATCATTCACCAACAGAGAACATAGGGACTTAGTTGTTCGATCGGCATCTGTGTAAACCATGAATAGGGAACATTTACAGCGATAAGGCTCAGTGTGATATCAGCATATGAAGCAAACAGACGCCATGCCACTGATACGCACTCTTGCTTCTTACAACCAACTGGTCGACTTTTAGAGAGGTCTAATTGTGGTCTTTCGATTGGCAAGATAAAGTGATTTCTGACATAACTATCACAATGTGTTTTTATTGTCACAAAGAATATACTGAATTAGAAAATTACATGGGGGAAAGCTTATTTCCATATCTGCTGTTTTTAATGTGCCTCTTAAGCATTCTATTGATGTCTGGAAGTGAATATATGGAAGTTTGGAAGAATCATTTAAAGTAATTGAAAAAATGACGTGAAGGGTACTGACCTTTCTCTGTCACAATGTCCTTTCACGATTTGGTTACAATGGTCATGTGAACGTTCTCAAACACGTAGACGAGGCTATGGACCTCCAAGCAGCACAGATCTCCAGCAAGATTGTAGTAAGGCCAGTATTAGCAGATCGTACAGCTACTGTAGCACAGATAAGAGGGTTTGTGAGCCCACAAGTCATCACGAACTGTTGTCATCCGGTTCTAGAGTGGGTATGCACACCTCTAGCCCGCCTTCCAATCACATCAGCACTGACGTGCACAGCTCGACTGGTGCAGTCAGAGGATCACTTGAAAGGCGGATTGGGGCACCGTGGTCTTCAGCGATGGAAGCAGGTTCTGCCTGCACGCAAGTGATCATTTGTGCATACGATATAGGCCTGGCAAGCGTTGTGTCGTACTTTGCCTTCGTGTGAGACAGGGGCCCCACCCCAGGACTCAAGGTTTTACAACTCTCGTTCATATGTGGTGTTTGTGGAGAAACGCTAACCAGTACTGCGTACGTGCAGAATTTTGTAGAACACATTCTTTTGCCATTCTAGCAACAGGAAGGTAATGTGTTAATCCAACACGAGGTTACTCGCTCATACATTGCGTGTGAAACTTAACGTGCTCTGCAAGACGAGCAGCAACTCATCTGACCAGTGTTGCCAACAGTTAAAGTGAGCTCCCCACCAGTTTCAAGTGCAGAACCACTAGAAAAACCCCTACTCTCCTAACCGCTAAAACTCCCACTAAATGTTTTTTTGAATTATTGTGAAAGAAAACACTAAGTATATTAGTAACTAGTTTCCTTTATTCTTAAGTTAAAAATATTCACAATCATTAAATATACAGTAAACCGGCAATTCAAGGTTAAGAATATAAAAAAGTTCTTATAGAATTGTTATTTAAATGAATTCGTCTTCTGAAGAAGAATCGCATTTGTCTGCATCACCATCATTGTCGGTTTCTGATAGGTACGATTCCTTGGTACCGATTTGTTTTACAACGTTTGTTTGAATATCATAATCATTGCAACATTTTTCTGCCACCCACAGACCACTGCGTATTCTTAATATAGCAGTTAAAAGATGTAACTTCATTTTATTCCTCTGTTCTTTTTTTTTAAATTACATTCATACTGCTAAATAACCTCTCAACATCGGCATTTGAATGAGGCAGTATTAGGAGGGCAATCGTAAAAGTCGCTAATTCTTCAAATCTGGATTCCCCTTGAGAATCTTTAAAATGCAATACTTCATTCCAATTCTTTTTTTCTTTGGTCTCGTTCCATCTTAACAAATGAATTTGTCGCCATTTATCAGCCACTCTTGCTATAAATTCTACACTTTTATTGAACTGAGCCATTACATCAATCAGATTTTCTTTGTTGTGATTCAGTGCTTGTTCAACACATTCTGGAAATTTGTTTCATCAATGACAAATTTTCTGGCAACCTGTTTATTTCTTTAATTAGACTTACTAAAAACCACGCAATGCCTCCGGGATAGGAACTAAAATTTAACAGAAGAAAGATTGCTTACTTTTCATTTTGTAGATGCTTCTTTGACATCACATGAGACTTCAAATCTCCATAGTGACACCATAAAGTTGTACCACAACGTTTACTCTTCGCTACCGGACTCTGGTACTTTCAATAACTTGAAGCCAATCTTTTAAATGCGGGTCTTGAAGCCAAGAATCCCAAAACTTTTGCATATATTGTGGTTTCGGCATAGTTACACACGTATGAAATCGTGAAATAATACCATACACTGAGAATCACAATAATGTACACTGCACACCCGGACTGACAGTCTGGTTGTTTTTCTGCACATGTGACGTGACTAACGCTCCCTGCGTGAACCAAGAAGCGCTCAGTGGTTCTTCGGAGCGACAATGAAATAAGTTAGCAGCCATTGTTTAAAACTGGTTGCTGCATTCCCTGAACCTGCGTAAGCCGCCTACCCTTGTGAAATGAACTAGCTACTACTAAATACTGTGTATTTTATAGGGAATCCCTTATGTAATCTGTGGAGTGTGCTGCTTCGTTTGATGTCATAGTGTAATGTATCACCGTAAAAGTAAAATATTTCGAGTAAAAGTAAAATATTTCGAGACACATAAATAGCGTAGTGGTTTGATACCGGATTTTCAGTAACTGAAACTGAATTCTTCTAAACCACTATAAATTCCTCCAGCCACTAGAAGCCACAGTGGCGTAACTAGGACTTGGCTTGGGGGGGGGGGGGAGGGGGGGGGGAAGAGCTGAGGCGCTCCAGTCACGGTCAGCATGGCCACTACGGTCGGGGGTTCGACTCCCCCCGCGGGCATGGATATTTGTGCCGTCCTAGTTCGTAAGTAGTTCATAAGTAGTTTGTAAGTTTAGGGCTTGATGACCCCGTAGTTAAGTCCCATAAGCTTAACAAACATTTGAACATTTGATTTGATAGATCAGTTTGACGAGCAAAATTTTAGTCAGTTTCCAGTTACCATCTACCACTTCCGTTGAAGAAACTAATTCATTCTCATCCAATGAAAGCTTATGGTAAAACACCCCAAGTTCCAAATCTTTACCTTTAACAGATTGCCGTTATACGATTACCTTTATTTTCCGAGTTCTGAGGGGGGGGGGGTTCTATCCTCCTCATCCCCCCCCCCCATAGTTACGCCACTGAGAAGCCATATTTCGCCACTAAAGGAAGGGTAGAAACCACTAGTTTTAGTGGAAAATCCACTGAGTTGGCAACACTGCACCTAACCTGCATGATCTCCGGACTTTTCTCCAATCGAGCACATGTGCGATTTGATGGGATAACAAGTTCCAAGTGCGCCTCGAAACCCACAATTCTTACAGAACTACGTGAAATGTGAATAGGTCGAGTAGACGTGGAATAATGTCAGTTTCCCAAGAGCTATGCACCCATTTTCATGAATTTCAATTATTAAGTTTTACCAGTTAAAGTAAAAACGTAGTAGGTGATAAAGCAAACATTACGGAATTTATGAACAAAATGTGAAGCAAGAGCTGTAGTTTGTGGGGATAAAAAGAACAATGAAGTTGATTGCTTTCTCCTTGAGCTCTGGCTCGGTAAGTGGCAAAAGATTTTTGTGACAGCATAATTCAACCCACTGGCGAATACAGCTCAGGCTACAGTTTCGGGGAGGGGGGGGGGGGGAGCAAGAGTAAAAATTTTGTGGCATCGTATCTCAAACTGATACGTAAAAGGAAAAAAGTTGTTGGATGTTCTGATCCATGATTGGTTATGGCGTTTACAAAAGAGCCATACAATCATTGACCTACACCTCCCCCCATTCTGTACGGTACTTATTCAACCTTTTCTGTGTCAAAGTTAAATTTAACCTTGAACAGAAATATCATCCAGTGTTGTAGTTATGTCCACTGAGTTACGAAATGAAATGTTTGTAAATCTATGGGACTTAATTGCTTTGGTTATTAGTCCCTAGGCTTACAAACTACTTAAACCAAGTTAAAGTATCCTAAGGACATCACATACACCCATACCCAGGGAGGACTCGAACCTCCGACTGCAAGTAATCGCGCGCTCCGTAGGGAGGCGCCTACCCCACCGCGGCCCACTGAGTTACGTCGTGCATTTAGAAGAAATAAATACGTATTGCGAGTAGAGAAAAAAAAGCAAGAAACAACAGATTGAAATGTCATGTCCTAGATGCTGGCGTGTGATCACATGAACAGCGAATACGTTTTATGCAGGGCCGGCGCAAGGCACGTGCGAAACGTGCGGCCGCACGGGGCGGCACTTCCCGAGGGGCGGCAAATCTGCCGCCCTCCCCCCCCCCCCCCAAATTAAAAAAAAAAAAAAAAAAAAAAAAAAAAAAATTGTGGCAGCACTGTCGTGTTATTGCCGGGGGAACAGAGAAGGGGAAGCAGTCTCGCGTATACGCCAGTATTCTTACGAGAGGAGCGCCGCCAGCCTGTTATGCGCCGTACGTTTGTTTACTCACAACTAATTTTGCAGAAGACAAAATCTAATTTGGAAATTCGAATGCTTCGATGCTGCGGTTACATGTTAAGCCTGAATCAGTTTTGCTAAGCCCTTCAATGGCAGTTTTCGAGTGTTTTATTCTTCCCGCATTATGGAAAAAGATGAATGAACATCACTACAATCATACATGTCCAACACCTACAATGGCTAGAAGTATTGTAAATGGGTAAATACGCTTCGAGTAATTACAAGGCATAAAGACATTGGTAGTAAGCGTGTCAAGTTATTTTTTAAAAGTAAATGAAGTCTGCAATAGGCTGTATAGGTCGCTGTATTGATTATGAAGCAGACTACTCCATAATGTTACAAGAAAAACATGTATCTATTTGTACGGACATACTTGCAATCTATGTATGTAGGATTCTGATGATGGCCCAGGCCGAAACGCGTCAAATAAAGTCACATTTTATCCACTTTATGACTTTAGTCAATACAGCGACCTATACAGCCCACTGCAGACTTCATTTACTATTAATCATGGTCGCCTGCCTTCTCCGTGACTTTATGTCACAACTACGTTATTTTTAAAAAAAATTTGCTGTCTGTTTCTGAGTGATGGTCGGACGTTTTGAAACACCTGTATGAACAAGAAATTCTGAACGGCACTTTTGTTTGACAATACTACTCGTACACTATCAATTTGTCAACATTTATTTACTGTATAATGCGTCTGAATCCATGATTCATCTAAGTAAACTACTGGTCGCTTTGATTCTGATGAAAACCTGAGAAAGTATTGTCTTTTCGCAGCAATGCCCTCTCAACCGCCGGCCGCGGGGACTGAGGCGCTCCAGTCACGGTCTGCACGGCCACTGCGGTCGGGGGTTCGAATCCCCCCTCGGGCATGGATATTTGTGACGTCCTTAGTATTAAGTAGTTCATAGGTAGTTTGTAACTTTAGGGACTGATGGCCCCGTAGTCGAGTCCCATAAGCTATACAAACAACCCTCTAAACCGCACAAAACAAAACATTACTTTGACTCCTTCTAAAACGAAAATCCATGGACAGAATATTGCTTCTGACGTTTCCTTGCTAGATTTGAAGCTCCTTTCTGTTTGACAAAAGTTGTGCAGTTTCCGCAAAGTTCGTATTTCTTTATATAGTTCGTGATGCCACAGAAATTGCTGACTGACAATACATTTGTCGATATCATCGGTCACATGCTTAATTGTGAGATTCTTAGTTCTTCTTCTTGGGCGCTAGTTTAACCGTAGCCTAGCTGTACCTAGTCACGTGACCTAGATCCTGGCACTGTCGCGTCACCATTTCACCTTTTCAGGCAATAGGTATTGTTGCGTTCTCTACAACGAAATCTATAGAATTCGTTTCGGTAGTTGCCCGAGGGAGTCAAGATTGGTCAGAAGCTTTCATTGCATTTCGTAAGAACGTACGTATTGGTGCGTCCGAATTTCTTGCCACTTGGGATGTAACAGGTACGTGCTTTTCATATAACATAGTATTATTAATGTGCATGCACGTTACTCATAAGTTAGAATTTTTCTGCTTCAACATTGCAGAATAGGAAAATTTATTTTTCTTATGATCTGTTAATTCAAATATTGGCAAGTCGGCAAATAAGCACGTGTCATCCCAATAGCTAGAATGAAAATAAAGCGAACTGAAGTGATACGGCGATGACTAATTTGTTGCCCATATTCCATAATCAGACACGAAAAAACCGTCACATGGAAATTACGACAGATATCGAGTGTCAGTTCTTTGAAACGAACAACCGCAGTGCAGTGAGCTAATATATTTCGACTAGCATTATCACGAGTCGATGTCAGAGTGTGTATTTATTGCATTATTATGTAACTCCACCTCCTTATTCTTCCTCTCTCCATTGTCTTTCGCCCCACTCTTTGACTGTTTCACCTCTTTTTATTTTCCAGATCTACATAGATTTCGGACATAGTGTGGCTATTCTCAGTGCTTTGAGTTAAGTTTACATCTATACCGTCATGCTGATGTAAGCACATATTAAAAGCTTTGAGACTGGTCACTAAGTGGTCGAAACCTAGGTAGATCTGAAAAGTAAAAACAAAGATTTGTCTAAATGAAATTCCACAAACGTTTTGTAAAAAGAAAAGAAAAAAAGGGGGCGGCAATTTAGCAGCTCGCACGGGGCGGCACTTGGGCTTGCGCCGGCCCTGGTTTTATGCAATACATTCTTTTCCATCTATCATTTTGTGTTACCAGAGAGAAAAAGTTTCATAAATATTTGAAATTATGTGAAAACTTTGATACAGGTCGATAAGTGGTCTCATTCTCAAATAGTGTCACCGTGCCTCAAGGAAAACACACAGTTATTAACTTAAAAGCTGTCTTGTAGCGTTAAACTTTTAACATAAATTAATACCTCTTAAGAAGTGGAATATAATAGCATTTATAATTTTTTAATTCAGCCAATAACTGCGCGAAATAATGAATATTTTCCTTATTTCTGGAATTTGTTAGATTGGTGACACATAAAAGTAGGTGACCGCATTTCGGGATAGTTGTGGTCATTAAGGTGCACCTCAAAGATTTAACCATGGAAATAATAATTTTACTAAATATGGAGATACGCTTTTTAATAAACATTACTGCACCTAGCTACTACTGGCGGCAGTAAAGCGAACTTGATTCTTATGTGTCGCTTCCTTCCATGGTGCAGGTGTGGTTCAGCAACAGACGAGCTCGCTGGCGCAAGCACTGTGGCGCCACTCAACAGATGGCGTTTGGAGCCCTTCAGCTGGCTGGAGGACACAGCGTCTCCGACGTAGCGGCTACGGCCGCAACCATGCAGGCGTCACAGGGTAAGATACACTACCAGGGCATGACGTCACATGCCGACGTTTTCATAACAACTCCACTTTAAGTCTCAGGACTGATTTGATGCAGTTTACCACAACTCTAGCTTCTGTGCGAATATCTTCACCTGATAATGAGACGATATTTGTTTATAGGGTCCATCTAGGTTAATGAAAAAAAAAAGTTGTTTTTCCATGTGTTTCTCCTTTCTCTGTTTACCAACGCATCTTGAGTGGCCTGCAATATGAACATGTTTATGTTTTACATTATTTCGTTTTTATGTTTCTTTCAATTTATGATAAAACAGTTCTGGAGTTTTTTTCTATATTTTCTTACTTACTGTTTATGGAAATGATGCTCTTCATGTATTGTTTCTTCTGGCTGGCTGTTTTTCTTCTTTTCTCTGTGACACTGGAATCTGGAATGTTTTTCACGACAGTAAGCGGTACGCACAGGCTACTGTATTAATGTGATCAGGATGAAACTTTCACTCTGCAGCGGAGTGTGCGCTGATATGAAACGTCCTAGCAAATTAAAATTGTGTGCCGGAACCGGGACTCGAACCTGGGACCTTTGTCCTTTCCCGGGCAAGCGCTCCACCACTGAGCTATCCCGACACGACTCACGGTCCGTCCTCACAATTTCCGCCAGTACCTCGCCTCCTACTTTCCAGACTTTCATTCTGGAAACATCCCTTAGGCTGTGGCTAAGCCATGTCTCCACCATATCCTTTCTTCCAGAAGTGCGAGTCTTGCAAGTTTCGCAGGAGAACTTCTGCGAAGTTTGGGAAGTAGGAGGTGATGTACTGGCGGAAGTAAAGTTGTGAGCACGGACCATGAGTCGTGTTGGGATAGTTCAGTGGTGGAGTCCTTGCTCGCGAAAGGCAAAGGTCCCAGATTCGAGTCCCAGTTGCGACACACAATCTAGGAAGTTTCATATTTATGTGATGTTTTGATGGTGTTGTCAAATGTTGAATGTGTGTTCTGATATCTTTGCTTTGTGTGTGTATGTGTATGTTTGTTTTGATGAAAATATACTCACATCATTTTAGTTTTGCCATTTGTGATTGTGTGGTAGTGAATATAAAAAGTTTAAGTCTCAGAGGTTGTGCTAATATTGTTTTATAAAAACAGCCCCCAGTCACATTCATTCTTTGCCAACTTAAATTAAACTTCAACCATCTCCACACTTTTGCAAGCATGAATTCATACAGCTTAACTCGCAGGGTAAAAGGAAGAAGGAGCGAAACAAATATGAAAAGTGTAATTCGACTCATCATAGATAAACCTATATGGTCTCTGAAATATGTCAAAATATTTGAAGTGTCGCGATTGACATTACAAGCACTTATCAATCCTGAAGTTTCTCCAACAGAAAAAAATGTCGCAGTAAATTTTGCAGCATCATAAGAAATGTTAAGGAATTACAGTGCAGTAATTATTTCTATTATGTAAGGTATGTGCTACTGTAAGGAAATGATACTCCAATCAGTCGTTGCTGAAGGAAAAATTCGCAGGCATGTAAAGGTTTTTGAACGTGGGTGATTAAAAGCAAATGGGGTTCCAATACCTTCTCCTACAATGATCGTCAGTAGTTTGGTTTAATCTTCTTCCTAGTAAACTCGTGCGTCCTTGCGATCACAGCATTGAAATATTGAAAGAGAGAGATATCAGTGTCACTATCATTTCAAAAACTCGAGCATCTCAAGCATGGCATGCTCAAATGACTGAACGTGCACCAAGAATATTGACCCCCTTCTCCTTTAGGAAAGGGGAAGAAGAGATACCCCATTAATCAGCACCTTTGAACTGGGCGATCTGCACCCTGCATGTTTTCCTGTTGCTGGATTGCAGACCAAGCGGCTGACTCAGTTTAGAATCTTAAGTACCCACACCACATCTAACAACGTGAGGTGACAGCGTACTTGAAATGATACCTTCACGCTTCCCGGCTATCGTGGTAGTACAGATATCTTGATTATCCCCTCCCCCTCACATCAATCTTGATTGCTCACCACCCCTGATTATGGCACTGTGCCTGACTCCAATATCTGTATTGCTCCTAGCTAATTTGCAGGTTTGCTGAAGAATCTCTCTTGTGATCTTGTCCAACTGCAGGTTATTCACTTACCACAAATTTGCCTCAGAAGCAAAATATCAATGATGCTGGAGTTACTGTTGTAACCTCACGTTGGTTCGAGTTAAAAGCCCAGTTTAACCAGAAGGAAGATGCATCCTATTTATGCTGGGAAAGGGCTTGTAATATTATTAATGTGGACTTCAGGTGTTGATTGACCCAATGAGACTGGAGTTATTGTAACCTTATGATAGTCAGTTTAACCTGGGAAGAGTAGCATCCCATTTATTCTGGGAATAATATGTAATATTATTAATGTTCAGTTCAGGTTTTGATTGACTCTCTCTGCATATCTGGGTAAGCTGATAGTAAGGAATGGCTGTAAAGTATTTAACATCACTGAAAAGCACACCCTTTTAATTTTCCTAAAGAGAAAGCCTAAAGCACTATTGCTGATCAAGGCCTCGGAAGGACCTAGGATAGAATAAATAAATAAATAAATAAATAAAATAAAAAAAATCGCTTAGGTGCCCTCGACCAGTGGTTAAAGCACACATTACCCGGCAACTTGGAAGACTTGAGAACCTATAAATGGCATCCATTGCCACAAAAATATTGTAGTAGTTTACATTGCAAATCCATGTTGACTATAAACATAACCAATAAAAAATTTATCCATAGGGGTTTTTCCTGATTGTACTGAAAAAGACCCTTTCATGAGTTAAATTCTAATTTCGTTGCCTTATGTTGTGCACATTTCCCACTAATCTTTGCATGTTGTAACAACTCTGCCCTCACATTTTGTAGTCTTGTTGCACTCAGTAGCATTGTTTCGGATGACTGACCGGTAACTATTCTCTATTACAGAATCTGTTGACATCTTTTTTAAATTTGGGGCCGCTTTTAATTCTCCCACATATATGAGCAGTAAATGTTTTTGGCCAGCTCACATAGCACGTTAACTTTTACAGCAAATGACAGAATTTTACAAACTGCAGTACATTAGGCAATGTTATCAGTAAAGAACTAGTGCAGTAATTTAACACTTCAACATAGAAGTTCACAGACGTGTGTCAATAAAGCAGTCACAAAATAAATATTGAAGTTGGCACAAAACTAGGACACAGTAAATGACAATAATATAGTCAGCACGGTTTATAGATCACAATATAGATTTGATTCTTGTAGATTTACATTTTAAATAAGGGCAAGCAGTATATTGCCAGACATGAATGGCACAGGTCTTACTCATTTCGTGCTGCAGACTGGCTGAATTCTAGATTCTTCTGCCTATTTATAGAAAGGCTTAAGAACAATTGTGTGATCTCAGAATTGGCATAATAGTGTCAAGAGTCTTCCGACAGGAGGGTCTGGCTCGGGTCATCATCACTGTAAGGAAGGCGTGCTGGCAGAATGGAAGGATTCTCTGGAACTGCCTTACAGAGGACCCATGACAAGATCCAGGACATTGCAGCTAGCTCCAAAGGGAACCTCCTAACAGCAAATTGGTGTTACATTTCTGTCTGTTTATGCTGAAGTGATAGCTCCTTACTTAAAGTCATATACAACCACTCTCTCAGAGAAGGATCTCTACGAAAAGACTGGAAAGTTGCACAGCTCACACCTATATTCAAGAAAGGCAGTAGGAGTAAACCACTAAACTACAGGCCTATTTCATTGACATCAATTTGCACCAAGGTTTTGGAACATATCCTGTATTCAAATATTATGAATTAGGTGTTCTTTCTTCCCTCGCGCTATTCAAGAATGGAGTGGGAGATAAATAGCATAAATGTGGTTCGATGAACCCTTTGGCAGCCTCATAGATGTGATTTGCGTATTCCATGTAGATGTAGATGTTTCAGGAAGGAGAGCAATGCCACAGGTTTTCTGACGGATTGAGTGGTGCAGTGGTTAGTGTTGCAGAGAGCAGTACTGGCAGTCCACAGTTCAAATACCACCACTGGCAGAAAAAATTTCTTTGTATTTACTATTTTTAGAATGTTCCACATGTCTCTTACGTTTGATGTCTTGTAAATTTCAGAAAATTCTTTCTATGTATAAATAGTGGAGCACTCCAAGCAGGAGGTAGTCTGTACTGAGTGTACGCTTGTGTTAGCAATAAACCTCTTCTAAGAGTAAAGTGTTGTGCTCTGTTAACGACCAGCCTTAAAATTCCGGCCCAACTGCAGTTTTCAGTGTGCCAGTAGTTCACAAAACAGCTAGGTTAGATTTTAACATTTAGATCAAACTACGTGTTCTACACTCCTGGCCATTAAAATTGCTACACCATGAAGATGACATGCTACGGATGTGAAATTTAACCGACAGCAAGAAGATGCTGTGATATGCAAATGATTAGCTTTTAAGAGCATTCACACAAGGTTGGCACCGATGGCGACACCTACAACATGCTGACATGAGGAAAGTTTCCAACCGATTTCTCATACATAAACAGCAGTTGACCGGTGTTGGTTGGTGAAACGTTGTTGTGATGCCTCATGTAAGAAGGAAAAATGTGTACTATCACGTTTCCGACTATGATAAAGGTCGGATTGTAGCCTATCGTGATTGCAGTTTATCATATCACAACCATGCTGCTCGTGTTGGTCATGATCCAATGACTGTTAGCATAATACGGAATCGGTGGATTCAAGAGGGCAATACAGAATGCCGTGCTGGATCCCAATGGCCTTGTATCACTAGCAGTTGAGATGACATGTATGTTATCCACATGGCTGTAACAAATCATGCAGCCACGTCTCGATCCCTGAGTCAACAGATGGGAACGCTTGCAAGACATAATTAAACCATCTGCCTTTCTGGATATGGAAAATTTTCGACTGCTGCCCTGGCCAGCACATTCTCCAGACCCCTCGCCAATTGAAAACGTCTGGTCAGTGGTGGCCGAGCAACTGGCCCGTCAAAATATGCCAGTCACTACTCTTGATGAACTGTGGTATCATGTTGAAGCTGCATGGGCATCTGTACTTGTACACACCATCCGAACTCTGTTTGACTCAATGCCCACGCATATAAAGGCCGTTATTACGGCCAGAGGTGGTTGTTCTGGGTACTGATTTCTCAGGATGTATGCATCCAAATTGCATTAAAATGTAATCACATGTACTAGTATAATATATTTGTCCAATGAATACCCGTTTGTCATCTGCATTTCTTCTTGGTGTAGCAATTTTAATGGCCAGTAGTGTATTAGATTTTGCTTTATTGAAAATGTAGTAGGACTAGAAAGTAATAAAGTACCTGGAACCAATTGTTGTTCTGTATGGGGGTTCCCCAACTCCATATTAAATAAAATAATTAATTGCATAAAATAATTCAACTTTCCAATGAGTGCATAAATCAATTCATGTGGCACATCAAAATAAAAAAGGAAATAGCTGTAAGAGAAGTATGGAGTTAAAGTACGGAATCTAACAACAGTTTAAGAGTAATAGGCCCTGAAAGTCTGTACTGGTGTAAAGCTTTAATAACAATTTTTATGTATGATTAAAAGTTTCAGGTAATTATAAAGAGGAGTTACTCAGCTTTCCAATGATACAGGTCATTATATTGAAATACACTGATTTTTGCACTTGAAAGATAAATGTTCGAGTTGTCAGCATATTTTCAAGTAACAATATTTCATTAATAAAGTGATTTCCGATGTAACTATCACAATGTGCTTCTATTGTCACAAAGAATATACTGAATTAGAAAATTACATTGGGGAAGCCTTATTTCGATATCTGCTGTTTTTAATGTGCCTCCTATGCATACTATTGATGTCTATAAGTGAATATATGTAAGTCTGGAAAAATAATGTAAACTTAAAGTAATTGAAAAAATGAAGTGGATGGTACTGACCTTGCTCTGTCACAATGTCCCTACATAAAGTTGGCCATATTAGATGTTCTTTTGCCCTCATGATAATCTTGTGTACCCACAGATATGGTAGCCTCCAACCAACAAGCAATGAAAATATTGAAAAGTAGCAGGAATCAGTTTTTTGAGAAACAATATTTAACCAGATGAGCTCATTATTATTTTAATAAAAACAGCTCAATTCAGACAGTTGCACAGTATGGCACTGAAACACATAAGGGTCTACCATCAATAAACTCAAAGCTGACAATGTTGCCAACAGCTGAATATGTATTATACATCCAGCCAGGTGAAGAAACATCACTAAAAAACAATAATATTCACTTGAATTTCAGTATTTGTGACTTGAAATAATTCGGAACAAGTAAATAACCATTTCTGATTTTTTTTCTTTTTTCCTGAAACCAATTGGACAATTTACAGTCAGACTATTTTTTCATAGATGTAAAGAGGAAGTTTAATCTGTACGCTTATAACATGTTTCAGTTTTAGTGGGTATGCTGTACCGGCCCATACTGGCCAAACTGCAGCACTGGGTATACACTGTGATTAGCTGTACCCTGCTGATGTCACAGCAGTACCACAACTATGTTATGACAAAACCAACAGTCAGATGGAAGTCAGTTATCACTTGAAAATGTGGGGAGGACACTTGCTGAAACCTGTAGTATATAAAGAAGATTGAGCATACACTTTGATGTAAAAATACTTTTATTCCATACAGCAAAACAGAGAGTATATAGAATGATATCTTCACTCTGCGGTGGAGTGTGTACTAATACAAATCTTCCCAGTGTATTAAAATTGTGTGCCAGAACTGGAATTCAAACCTGTGATCTTTGTCTTTCATGGGCAAGTGCTCTACCAATTGCACTATCCTGGAACACTTCACAGTCTGTCCTCACAACTTTACTTCTGCCCGTACCTCACCTCCTACTTTCTTCTGATTGAAGGAGGGCAAGAAACAGGGAGTCAAGTACTTTTCAAATTCAAGATCTTCATAGAAACAGTATCCTAAATCATTGGCAGCTGAACTGTTAGGTTTTATAACCTTCAAATACTGATTTCATCTTCCTCACTTCACATGAAACTGTATTTTTTTTATCATATTACCTTTGTACAGCATATTATCTCCTGCATAACATTGGCTGTGGCATCTCTTTTCCTTTGTGGTGATGCAGTGATGCAATGTATTACTTCCACAGAAATTTCAAAGGCAAGGGATATGAGATATCAACTGCCACACACCATATGACGGATTGTGGAGTATGTATGTAGATGTCAATGTAGATCAAAAACCTTGTGCATATAGACACACAAACATTATTCACAACACACATGATTGGAATAGAACAAATTTTATCATGTGGAACAGTGATTTTACATGCATATCGCAGAAGTTCACAGAGTACATACATATGCAGGCTGTTTGCTAAGTGTTGTTTGTATTACAGTATAATACTCTTACAATAGTATGTTGTGGCCGTATTACCCACAATTGCATCCTGTTCCTGTATTTTAAAGCTACATTTTAGTTTTTAAAAATATCAAAATTGCCTGTCATTTTTCATAAATATCATATTTTGTAAATTTTTATAACAAAATATAAACAATAATTTAATTTTAATAGTTGTTCAAAAGCATAACTAAATTTACTTTCACATCACCAGTGTGAAACAATTTGTTAATGATTAACTTAATTATTCAGTAGCATTTAATTTCCATTTGCACATGGCTTAGTTCCTCTGTCTTGCTGGACAGGAGCTCACATGGCTGGATGTGTGAGCTCCAGCTGGATGAGACCAACTGCTAGCTACCAGACCCAGTCCAGCTTCCTGCCCAGCTGTCAGCAGCAAACCTCAGATCAGTTCGACTACCAACAGATGGCAGCAGACATGTGGGGGTCGAGAGTGTCTGGTGAACAACAGTGGACTCATCATTTTGGTCTTGACAGCTATGGGTACGTTAATTCAAACATATTCCAATAGAGTGACTGTATAATGTAGCTTTGATATGAACTAGTTTGTAGTGTCTAAAAACAGTTTTCATTGACCAGGTAAATAATATTTGAAAGCTGAAGCACATATGATTAAGGTTGGGCTAATTAAATAACACTATATATGAAAAAAATAGATGAAAATTACTTACCAGATGAAGGAGCACAGGTAGTGATAGTAGCGCAAATAAATTTATATTTATTAATGAACGACTCCTTTTACACTTCCTTAAAACCCATATCCTTCCCTTTCTCCTCTCCTTTCTTCCTCTTTTCCTGACGAAGCAACAAACGGTTGCAAAAGCTTGAATGTTTGTGTGTTTTTATTTGTGTTTTATGTTTCTATCGGCGAGCCTGTACTTTCAGTAAGTCAAACAATCTTAAAAAATATATATACACTCACCAGGTGAAGGAGCACAGGTGTGACAGCATCACAAATAAATAAATGAATACACATACACACACACACACACACACACACACACAAACACAAGCTTTCGCAACCCAGTTGCTTCTTCAGGCAGAAGGGAAAGAGAGGCAAAAGGAAATGATGAGGGTTTTAAGGAAGGGGGTAAGGAGTCATTCCAATCCCGGGAGAGGAAAGACTTACCTTGGGGGCAGAAAAGGAAGGTGAACAAATACACACACACCCATACATTTACACAGCCGCACACACACCTAGGCAGACATACTATAGAAACCATATATATATATTCCTGCTAGGAATTTCTCCTCCATAATATTCGTATCATAAATAACACTATTGATATAACATGTCCAAATGAACAGATGCAATCAGTTGACATTAATGACAGTAAATTTACAGATTCAAAATATTCAAATATCTTGACCATTGCAGGGAAATGAAATAAATTCAATGGCTAAGTTGAAAATTTGTCCAAAAGAAGAGGCACCACATCAATAATTGCAAATATGTCCCCAACAGGCAGTTGACAATTTCTATAGAGATATGGTAGATCCCTTGTGGAATACAGTTAGGCTGAGAGCAAGAGGATGTAATAGGCCAGGGGCACTAACATTGTCGTATCTTGAGAATTTGGGCAGGACAGAAAGCATGTCTAGATAGCCTAATCGGTTGTGGTGACTGCTGGAACCTAAATGGGAAATCCAAATTTAAATTCCAGTCCAGCACAAATTTTCAACTTCACAATTGAATTTATCTCAATGTCTTGCAATGGTTGTGATGTTTGAATATTAAATAATAGGCAAATTATCTGAATTATAACTTCAATTATTCAGCTAATGGCAACATCATCTACATTGCTACAAATGACCACATATTGAGTGAGACAGTGGCAACTTGAAAAGAGTAATTTTTATACACTGGTACTGATATGACAGATTAATTGGTTCCCACTTGGTTGCAAGGACAAATGATAATCTTCATAATCTCTACCTAATGTGTTCAGTAAGAAGTTGGGCTTACTTGCACAGCTAATTTCCAGAAGCATCCAGTGTTCCAAATCAGTGCAGAATAGCGCTGTAAGCCATGACCATCTATTATGTTCTATAGTATGTAGTATCATACTTAAAATATGTATATATGAGAAGCTTTTGAAGAAAAAATGAATTCAAAACTTCCTTTCTATGTCATGTTCTGTATTAAAGTTAAAATTACATTTTTAAGATTACAGCACTTAATATACATATAGTGTTTTGTATTATATTAATTACTTATTCCAAAACTCAGTAACATTTGCTTGTTTTCTGTGTACCTACCTCTTTAGCAGCAATACTCTGCCATCATTTCATTAGGACCTCATTGCATTGTTCAACAAATATCAGGGAAACCAATAATAATAATAATAATAATAATAATAATAATGATAATGATAATGATAATGATAATGATAATGATAATGATAATGATAATGATAATGATAATGATAATGATAATGATAATGATAATGATGATGATGGGAAACTTTCCCGGTGGGATAAATAAAAATAGAAAAGAGATGACTTACCAAAAGGACCGGCTCGTCGAGAGAAACAAATAAAATAAAATCACACACAAACACACATACAAGCTTTCGCCACCACTGGCAGCTTCTTCAGGAAAAAGAGGAAAAAAGGGGAGGAAAAGGGAAGGATATGGGTTTTAAGAAAGTGGAAAAGGAGTCATTCCAATCCCAGGAGTGGAAGGACTTACCTTAGGGGAAAAAAAGGAAGGTAAACAAATACACACACACTCAGACATATCGAAACGCAAGCACACCTAGACAGACATTTGTGAAAAGCAAAGAAGTTGGACAGAGATACCAATTGAGGCAGAGGCTCTGTCCAAAGAACCCAGGCAAAGATGCTAAAGATAGTGGGCGGGAATTTGAGTTAGCGGAGATTGAGACCAGGTGGACAACGGGAGGAAAGAATAAGCTGAAGGGCAAGTTCCCATCTCCGGAGTTCTGAAAGGCTGGTGTCGGTGGGAAGTATCCAGATAACCCGGACGGTGTAACACTGCGCCAAGATGTGCTGGCTGTGCACCAAGGCATGTTTAGCCACAGGGTGATCCTCATTACCAACAAACACTGTCTGCCTGTGACCGTTCATGCGAATGGACAGTTTGTTGCTGGTCATTCCCACATAGAACGCTTCACAGTGCAGGCATATTAGTTGGTAAATCACGTGGGTGCTATCGCAAGTGGCTCTGCCCTTGATCGTGTACACCTTCCGGGTTACTGGACTGGAGTAAGTGGTGGTGGAAGGGTGCATAGGGCAGGTTTTACAACGGGAGCGGTTGCATGGGTAGGAGCCAGAGGGTAGGGAAGGTGGTTTGGGGGTTTCATAGGGATGGACTAGGAGGTTACGAAGGTTAGGTGGGCGGCGGAAAGACACTCTCGGAGGAGTGGGGAGGATGTCATTAAGGATGGATCTCATTTCAGGGCAGGATTTAAGGAAGTCGTATCCCTGCTGGAGAGCCACATTCAGAGTCCGCTCCAGTCCCGGAAAGTATCCGGTGACAAAAGGGGCACTTCTGGGATTCTTCGGTGGAAGGTTCTGGATTTGGAGGAATGAGGAGGTGGCTCTGGTAATTTGCTTCTGAACCAGATCAGGAGGATAGCTGCGGGATGTGAAGGCTGTTATTAGGTTATTGGTGTACTGGTTCAGGGATTCGGGACTGGAGCAGACTCTTTTGCCACGAAGACCTAAGCTGTAGGGAAGGGAACGTTTGATATGGAATGGATGGCACCTGTCATAATGGAGGTACTGTTGTTTGTTGGTAGGTTTGATGTGGACGGATGTGTGAAGTTGGCCGTTGGACAGATGGAGGTCGACATCAAGGAAAGTGGCATGGGATTTGGAGTAGGACCAGGTGAATTTGATGGGACCAAAGGAGTTGAGGTTGGAGAGGAAATTCTGGAGTTCTTCTTCACTGTTGGTCCAGATCATGAAGATGTCGTCAATGAATCTGTACCAAACTTTGGGTTGACAGGCTTGGGTTTCCAGGAAGGCTTCCTCTAAGCGTCCCATAAATAAGTTTGCATACGAGGGGGCCATCCTGGTTCCCATGGCTGTTCCCTTTAGTTGTTGATATGTCCGGCCCTCAAAGGTGAAGAAGTTGTGGGTTAGGATGAAGCTGGCTAGGGTATTAAGGAAAGAGGTTTTAGGTGTGATTTTATTTGTTTCTCTCGACGAGCCGGTCCTTTTGGTAAGTCATCTCTTTTCTATTTTTATTTAATAATAATAATAATAATAATAATAAAACAACAACTGTCACTCCACCATCAACATTATCTGTTTTGGGATCATTGATCACAACAGCATTTGACTGCAACATTGCTTCTTCAGTTTCTTGCTCTGTGATAGCTTGCAAGACAACTTCAATAACTTATTTATCTACAATACAAGTATCCATGTCTTCAGATATAGAAATTATTTTTTCCATATCTCTGAATTTTTCAAAATATTCTAAATTTTCTTCTTCATGTACCTTTTCCGGGTTTCTACTTTGACCCTTTCCCAGGCACATCAGTGAATTACATGTTTCATATTTACTACCTTCAGCAGATCATTCATGTTTTTATTTTGGATGTCATTGTCTTGCAGGTTAGTTCTCAAAAATATCCCATGGTAGTGATATATAAATGACACTGTTAAATCCTGATCCAGTCACTGGAACAGACTGTTAACATTTGGGAAAGGAAATTCACAAGAACATACTATTTTTTTAAAACTGGTGTAATGTGACTACAGGAATAATAAATGGGTGATTGCATGAAGTGAATTTTACAATTACCAAATAGTATTACATAAAGCATTGAGTAATACTATCCTTCAAAACCAATCAGGAAAATAGAAAATTTACAATGCAGCTACCATTTGGTTTATATTAGTCAGATATAATACATTGTTAAAAATATCAGCCATAAAAATCACTAATAATTAATTTAGGTTTGGATTAAATTCATTAAATAATGGTAGAGTGCTTGCCCGCGAAAGGCGAAGGTCCCAGGTTTGAGTCCCAGTTCCGGCACAACCTTAAGAGATATATTTAGTCCAAGCACATACATATTAAGCCTGAGAGATGTTAATCCCCACATAGCACTTCTATAGATATTACAGAAATACTTCACAAAACAGAGAGCACTGACATCTACAAAAAATCCGGTACTTAACAGATCCAATGTAACAGGCCTTAGTTGTGATACTCTATATATAGGACAGACCGGCAGGACATTAGAAATGTGATACAAAGAACACAACGATGATCATGGAAATATGGCAACAATATTTCAACATTTCAGGACATCTTAGGCAAAAATACCCTATCCTATCACCATAGAAGCAGACACAAAAATAGATTTAGCAATAAGAAACATCATACCCTCCAAGAGAACTTCCAAATTAGAAAAGCAATCATAGCAAAGAAACACATATTAAATGACCAAGTAAACGTAAACAACCAAACACTATTTACTGTAAACTAATAAAACGCGTAGTAGGCAAAAACAAACCTCCCTCACCCTCAAACCCACCAACCTAGAGTTGGCTACTGTTTCATTGTTTTGAAACTATGTTTCTCTACACAGAACTGTGTTAGTGGTTCAAACTCACCACGTTTTACGATTTCAAAACCATAGGGTTGAGGTTTCATTCTGCTCTGTTTTGGATCACATTCATTAACTCAGTGTAATGCTTAATAAGGTGTAAGTATCGTCATGAAGTTTTTTCTCTTATTTTTGTATAATTCAGTGGCATATATTGTGGACAATCAAAGCTATAACTGAAGCCCATATCTAAAGCAAACCAGAAATGGAATCCAATATTAATAAAAATTGCAATAGAAGCCAATTTCTATCATGAAGAATTAGCGGATAGTGTGAAATATGTCTCTTCACTTCATTCCAACAGTGGGAGAACAGAACTTCAAATGCTCACTGCCACAGCCTTCAATAAGGTGAGGGGAAGGGAGGGATGGGGTGGGGTGGGGTAGTGCAACCAACAGCACACCAAGGCTTCAGAATACCTCATCACAACACAAGCACAAGTACCTCCAAAATGTTCCGAACAAACACACCTCACTCTTGGCGAACTCCGCATCAGTTTAAAGCAACTAGGAGCGTGTTTGTGTGTTTATTACATTCCACAACTACTGTATTCGTGTTATTTTTTATTTATTTCACAGTGTGCAGTGTACATTAACAGTTCTTAGTGCTAATTCTTCAAAATTTACGGGCAATGTGTAATTAAACAGTCATTTGGATTCTCCTTGCATTAATATGTAATTTTTGTATAAAACTTTTTTTTTTGTTAAGTGATAGATGGTGCTCCAATAGGCAAAACTAAAAATTTGGAAGTTATTGAAAAACGGTAATATCTCAAATACTCGTCAGATCAGGAAAAATCAAGAGTACAGTTTTTCATGTTTCTGTTTCAACTATCTCCCACAATCGAATGAAACACAAACTATGATCATGCTGTCAATCTGCAGCCAGACAGTTTGTAATATTTCAATGATTCAGACTGTACCCACCTTTACGCAATTGTTACCCAATGTTAACAGTTGTAGAGGGAGAGTAGATATCATTTCCTGGTACAATGAGGCCCACAGAAATGCTGAAGAAGCTCGTCACAGGTACTGGTATGCTACGTTTTCATTTTTGCTGATTACAGTGCCATTTATCATGAAACGAAAAAAAAAACAGTGTCATCAACAACAAGATTAGTGACCGGCCTGACGACATATTTATACGCCATGGAAGCCATAAATTGACCCAAGATAGGGATGCACTGGCAGCTGTGGCCTCATCCATGGCAATTCTCTACCATGAAGAATAATCCAAATCCCAAAGGCATCCACAGTTCTTGGAGGAGGGTGTGGCAAATTATCCCACACAGTGTTCTTGAGTTTAGCCCATATGTTCTCTAGGGGTTGAGATGAGGTGACTTTGGAGGCAATGGTAGGCATTGAATAATATTCTCTCTGCTTTAGAACCAGCTCTGAATCCTAATGTTGGTAAATAAGATGTCCTACAGGGTGCCAAAGTTGATATCCAAGAAAAATGTTCATAGCATGCTGGATTGAACTTGTATTGGATTCGTTGTAAGGTTCCTGCACCTTTATAAGACAACCAGCTCCAACATTTCACACTATATGCGCATGATTCTAATGCCTATCTGTGTGGTAAATAAGAACAGGACCTCTGTTTGTGGACTCAATAATTTTGCACTCATCAGTAAAAATGACTTTTCTCCCAGGAACTCACAATTGCCAGTCTGTCCACATCTTGATCATCAGATAATAGTTCATTAATAAGAACATGACGGGACCTGATTCCATATTTGTTTAATTGTCTGACAGTAGTTTTTGATGAGCTGGGGAAATGTGAAGCTCTGCCTAGTTCTCAGATGTTTGAGAAAGGGGCAGTCTGGGCTCCTCTGACCAATTCATCATTCATCATCTTCTCTTTGAGTAGAGACTCACAGTCTTCCAGGTATTGGATGTCTGCTTACCTCACCATTATCTCTGACTCATCTGATCCATCTCCTTGCTGTGGAATCATCAACACCATAACAAAATATGCAACATTCATTGTATTTGGTGTAATTTTCTGTTCTTTAAAATATTGATGGTGATTATTTATGGTAGGCAATTGTGTAACGTTAGTCTTCTTTAATTTGATAGTCTAATAGGCTCTCAAAGTTTACTTAGCTTGTACTTTAGAAATTTAGGTTGGTACTCCTGTTTGATCGATCAAATTGAATTATTGTTTCTTATTTCACATGAATGTACTGCAAAGTATTACTTTCCTGAGACTAGTTAATGTCCTTAGCTTTATTAAAATGTTTGAACATACAGATTCTTTATATCAAGGGCTATAAATTGTTTTGAAAGTTTATCTTTTTATCTGTCCCAGCAGTTCTCTAAAACAAAGCCAGTTACACAAGAATTAATTTATTTAGACCTTTCATGAAATAGTCTTTGGAAGTTTGCTTTTAATAAGGTTCATTTCACTGAACAGCAGATTAAGTAAATGTTACTACATATTGCTATCTACCACAGTCAAAGATATTCATTTAAGCATGTTCAAAATATCACTGATTTGGTAAAGGTTCTAACTATGGAAGTCACTGTTCTATATATATTTTTCTTTAGACATGAGTTACAATAAGTACACTTGAACAGTCACACATAAGTATTCACAGTTCAGGAATTTGATTCCTCACAATAAACTTTTATCACAATAGCTCTGATATAAGTTAGTATTCATAATATTTTCAAGTCTGCTAAAGTAAAGTTCATAGCTTACACTTCCTCTTTATAAATGAAAACAATTAATCTCTAACTAATTAATACTGAACTAGCCCAGTCACTATTCGTGAATAGCTAGCGAACTGAATATATCTAGATCTGAATACATAGAAAGCTGAATGCACAGATATCTTATCACATAAGGAACTGAATACATAGAGAGAGAGTAATATGACTTAGATACTAGTTTTCCAACAAAAGATGACTGTAATTTAGACTGGGTACACATTTTCAGCTTTGCCCAATCGCAGTTGATGTCATATATTCTATGAATGTTGAACAATAACAACTGCAGGATCAGAAGTGACGTCTGTTCTCTCGGAACAGACGCCACATGTATATATATGTAATTTAGAATGTTTTTGCTAACTTATTCTGTGGTCTTAACTATTCTGTATTACAAAAATATCAATTGACTTCTTTTAAAAAAAAAAAAAAAAAAAAAAAAAAAACCCAACAACACCATGAATTCTGCCTCGTAAAAATTCAAAATTGACAGAAATGATGATTCTAATGTTACAATCATGATGTTGTATTACAAATACTGCCTCAGATGTACAAACACCACTTTCAAAGAGAGCAATTATGCACTTGCGAACATTCACATTAGCTATTTTGAAGTAGGCCTATGACGTATGTTAATCAGCTGATATGTTTCTCTTAGCTGAAAACTACGGACACATCACATGGCGGTTGAAGTAATTACAAACAAAATACATCCATTTTCGATATTATTAGTATGAACATGTGTGTGCCTGATTAAAGATTAGATTATTATAAAATAGAATCTTCTAAAAACCTATAAAGGCCTACAACTGCACAATTTTTAGCAAATTAATATTTAAAATATTACCAGCACGAGGTCTAAAAAATAAAAGTTGACTCCAGTGGGTTTCAAACATGCACCAGTTGTGTTCATAAATTGTCAACCTATCCACTCACCCAATGAAACATATGTGAGAAGTGGTTCATTGTAGTAAATGTACCCATGTGGAATTCTAATACCTCAACCATTTCTATGTGTTGAAATAAAGTTTTCCAAAATAAATTATATGTGAGTTAAGGTGTAATGAATCTCAGTATTACTTAACTGTTGTATTGATTCTATTTGACGAAGTAAACAGCAAGCTGAAGCTGTACAGACCACTGGAGTTGGCAACACTCATGCTTATGAGCTTGGGCATGTGCAATGCTCTGCTCTTGGGCTTTAAATTGTTTGGGCTGGGTAATCTTTTTGTGTCCCATTGTACAGTCTGCACTGGGCTGCCATATATTTACGTCATTATAGGGACACTTTTGCAAACATGCTGAACCTCTCATTCATTAGACAGCGTGTTGGTTAATGGAGTCATTCAATGTGTACTTATCTGACAACAAAACATTGAGTCACCTATTTTATTCTTTTTTGCAAGATTCATTGCACCATTTTTATTCTGTCCCAAAAAGATAAAGTACCCAATAAATAAATAAATAAAAACAAAACAAAACAAAAAAATAATAAATAAAATAAAAAAATAAAAAACCTGTACCATGTGAGGAAGTTGTTTGGTGGTCATTCCTAGGATATTTTATCTTTCACTTGTGACCTTATTGAGTTCTGACAATATTTGTAAGATACAGCTTGGTTAGGAATCGGCATTTAACAGTACGTCCTCCTGTAAATGGTTGATTTATTTCATTCAAAGATCGGAAAGGGAAATGGCACACCATCCCTAACAGGAACATGTTTGACAAAGCACTGCAGTTTTCAAACAAAACTTCCAATTGATGACTGCTGTACTTAGGTGGTTAACTGTAAAATATGTATGCAAATCTGTTACATGATACAATGCATGTAATGTAATCTTAAATCCTGTGTTATGGGAAGACAGTGCCCCACTTGGGCTAAGAAAGAAACTACAGAATGTATCTGTAATAAGTAATCTGATCCATCACTTTGCCAGTATTCACAATACAGTTAAATTATCCAATACTCTCTCATTGATAGTAATGTCTGGCATTATATGAGTAAACTGAAAGAAATACCTTTAGTGTGTGCAAATTGGAAGAAATACCATTTTTTGTTAAAGATGACACTGGCATGGAGGACTTGAAAATGGGCTCAGGCCAGCGCAAAATGAGATGTCAATAATAAAATCATGTTTTGCAACCTTGTCTGTTGAAATATTTAACACAATAATTTTATTACTTTCATGAACATTGCCCATAGTCACGTTGAAAATTGTGTTGTTCCAATTTTCATTAGTACTAAAAAACTTTTTACTTTACCCACTTAATTTCCTTATTTTAATCCAATATTTACATCATAAGTCAGTTAATCAATGTTTTATACAAGGATCTTTGTTTTACAAACAGATCTCTCCCAAATAAATCTCTTTCACTCTGTGTCTTGTGTAGAATATCTTTCTGCCAAGAAAAATAGTTTTTGTTTTACAAAAGTAAGTAATTTGCATAATGTTGTTGTTACCTTTTTATTTATTTATTTTTCATGTAAACATTTTCCTTCATCTGTCAAATCACCAATATTGCCAAACAGGCTGCAATTATGGTGTTACAATCAAAAGTCTTAGTGCTGTTTTTTTGGCAATTCAGTATATATGTAATTAATTTTCATCTGCCTTTCTGATGCATCCTGTTGTGGAAGGACTGACAATTCTAAAGACTGGAATCTATAAAAATTTCAGCCATTTGATTAGGACTAGCAGAATTAGACAAATGTTCTTTGTGTGACACTTGTTTCATGCAACCTGTAACTGGAGATGACTAAACACTCACTACTTAACAGATTCCTCCTGTTCCTATTGTGTGCTTTTTCTTGAAATGAAATGTGATTATACATCACTCCTGTATATGTAAATATACAAACTGATCATCTGACGGTGGTAACTAAAGTCAGATTAATCAAATCAGTGTGTACCACTGCACACTTCACTACACTGTTGGACAGGTAATGGGCTGATTTTTGCTGCCCCTGAAGCGCTTTCGTTGGGTTTATCTGGAAAGGCCCACTTCACCCACTAAGGGTGCTGCTCCATCATGAGTTTACAAAGAGAGTACTGCACATTCCAACACACTGTAAAAAAAGCTGCTTTTGCATTTGCACAGTAAAGGAGGTATTTCACTGCCAAAAATCGCTGCCAGCATGTGAACTTGCCTGAAATTTCATAAATTAACTTTAAGCTTTAATACAAATTATGAGCACAAAAATGTATTAAATATCAGGAGAGGCATTGAATTAAAATTTGTGCTGTGGCCAGGATTCGAACCTGGGACTTCCTACTTACTAGGCAGGCACTTTGGAGCATTCAGCTAACTCAAAGTTATGGACAAAGCAACTGCATGGACTGTCTTACTGGAGTGCTATTCCAACAGTGGTGGCTGGTGCTTAAGATGATTGGGTGTTCACTTCTTTCAGAGCAGGATCTTAATAGTGATGCCGTCACAACCCTCCCCACACCCCACGGCAATGTGCCGCCGCCGACCACTGCTCGATGTCCAAAGAAACAGTTTAGAAACCCCCAGTTTCCTCCCTGCCCCTTTAGATATATTTTTGTTAAAATATCTGCAGAATATCTTACCTTGGCTTGTTTGCACTTACTTCAACTTGAGCTGAGGGTTTGGCCTACCAAGTTCTTTAATTCAGACTTCTCTTCCAAGATTAAACCTGAGTGATTTGTTTCTAAAAGATACTGAACGTTGTACATTTTTCTTTGATAAAAAACGCCAAGAACATATGAATATGCATATGAACACTAAAAAAACAGCAAGTAATTGATTACACTGTTAGTGACTGTAACAAAATGAATCTGTTAACTTTGGATCCTGATCTTACGCATATGCAAAAGCTGCTCTCCCCCACATCTTTTTGTACAGTTAAATATTTGTTACAACAAAAAGTATAAATGTCAAATACTCTCAAAGAAGGCCCAGGTTCACTGAACCAGTTAACACATAGGACACACCACCACTGTATTCCAATATAGGAGTGCCTTGGAAATTTTATACGTATTTCACAGAGAACATTGAGGCAGAATTAAAGTATGTAATGTGAAGATCATGTAGTTCAATCGATGTAGTCCCATGTTGCCTTGTCCGTAACGCTGTATAAGCTGATCGGTCTAAAGCACCTGCCTGGTAAGCAGGAGGTCCCGGGTTTGAATTCCAGCCAAAGTACAAATTTTAATTCAATGCCTCTCTTCATATGTAATACATTTGGTATAACAAGACAATGTTTGTCTCAAAGAACTGAATTACTGTTGATGCAAAACAAATTTGTTCAAATGAATATGCCTCTCCAATTTAATGCATGCTTCAGAGGTTCCCAGAGTCTGAAAATGATTTCTTAAATTTCCTTGTTCATTAAATAAAATTTTTGTTTTGCACCATGTGTACAGAAGTTTTATGTGGATTGACATAACATGCTGTTCCACCCCTGGCCAGTTTGTTCCCTTCCATTCCCACTCTTCAACAGAAACTCTTGCACTGCACTACTACCTATAACTAACACTAGGGGGGGGGGGGAATTACGAAGATAGTTCTCATACAAATTTTTATCTACAGAAAAATAGTTATTAAAAAACTGTGTATGTAATTTATACTTTCAAAATATTTAAAATGGGCCACTTTTAAAGCTTCAAAAGTCTGGACCTGGTCCACCTTCAACCAGTTGCTGACCTGTGGTCATCGGTACCTTTCTGCATTTTGTTTCTTCACTAAGAAATAATCAGTGTATTTGCTGAAATATGTATTCTGTACAAACTTAATATCTCTCTCTTATTATGAATGTCACAATTGAATGCTTTTGAAAAGTCACCGAAGACCTCAGGTATCTATTATTTTTTTTTAATTTAAGGCTTTTAAATGTAAGCATATATATGCAAATAACAGTTCATTTGAAATCTGAAGTGTGGTATGCTAAGTATTGAATTACTACACAGATGACTGACTACTCTGAAATACATTATCATACTTCATTAGAATTTTTTTTGGAATTTGGTGTAAGGAGTGACACTGGGCAGTAAATTATTCACTGATACCTGTAGAGTAGTTTCCTTTTTTATTTTTGGGAATACATCCACAACTGAAGATGGATTACATAACTGACTAAGAACATTACACATTTTTGGGCTACAACTTTTTATTGCATTATTGGAAGTGTTATCCATCCCTTATGAACTTATATTTTGTTTAATCATGAGGATGTTTCTTATTTCTTTTACATATGTGAGATTAGTTTATAATGTACTAAATGTCCAATGCATTGCTTCTTCAGTGAATTGTTTTGATTTCTTTTTTGAACTGTTTGTATTTGCTCTAATTTTCTCATTTATTCTTAAAAAGTACTGGAAATGTTAAAAATATTTGCTACCAGTACATATAAATTTTCATTTTCAAAGCTCCCATTCTGTTTTATGTACATAATGTAATTTTCTATGACTCCTTCACCTATCTCTCTTTTAACAATATTCCATACTGATTTTATGTTATTATCTGCTCTTTCGATTTCAGACAAGATGTACATACTTCTGCCTTTTTTTTTTTTTTTTTTTTTTTTTTTTTTTTTTTTTTTTTTTTTTTTTTTTTACAACTTTTCTTAACTTTTTACAGTACTGTTTGTATAAGGAATGTGTTTCTGGGCCATTACTTGTTTTCACTATTTGTAAAAGTCATATTTTCATTGTAAAGAGATTTTATTGCTTACAGTGATCAGAAGTTTTTAGTGGCTTGTCAGTATCTCAATATTTGTCCTTCTAGAAAAATACTTTAAAGTGTAATTTAGAGTTAGCACTAGGCTCATTGTAAATATTTCATAAGATTTCTAACTGTACATGGTTCTAAGTAAGCCGCGGTGGAGTAGCCGAGCGGTCTAAGGCTCCTCTCTGCAGAGCGCACAGTTGCTTGCTGTCGGAGGTTAGAGTCCTCCCTGGGACATGGGTGTGTGTGTGTTTGTCCTTTGGTTAATTTACCTTAGTTTAAGTAGTTTGTAAGCTATGGACTGAATACCACGCAGTTTGGTCTGATAGATATACAAACATTTGAACATTTTTGATCCAAGTAATATGTGACTATCTGTGTACATTCTCTGATGTTTTACTACCAATCAGACATGTGTCACTTTATGGTATAACAATAGGCCTACTATTATCAGCGTGCATGCAGACTCCTTATGCTCTTAGAAATTCCTTAGCTGTCAAAAACTTTCCAGGGATTGCTTGGAACTCATCTTATGAACAAAATAACCCTTAGAAATTCCTTATATCATCATAATGTATCATGAATGAAACTATCACTCTGCAGCAGAGTTTGCACTGATATGAAACTTCCTGATAGATTAAAATTATGTGCAGAACTGGGATTTGAACCTGGGACCTATGCCTTTGCCAGGCGACCACTCTACCGACTGAGATCACCAGGCACACTTCATGGTCAATACTCACAACTTTACTTCTGCCAGTAACTCACATCCTACTTTCCAAACTTCACAGAAGTTCTCCTGCAAAACTATCACTCTTGAAAGAAAGGATATGATGGAGACATGGCTTAGCCACAGCCTAATGGATGCTTCCAGAGAGAAACTATCACTCTATAGCAGAGTGTGTGCTGATATCAAACTTCCTGGCAGATTAAAATTGTGTGGTGGAACTAGGACTCAAACTTGGGACCTTTGCCTTTCAAGGGCAAGTGTTCTACGTGGCTGCAGAGTGATAGTTTCATTCTGGAAGTATCTCTTAGGCTGTGGCTAAGCCATTTCTCCACCATATCCTTTCTTCCAGGAGTGCTAGTTCTGCAAGCTTCGCAGGAGAACTCCAAAGTTTGGTAAATAGGAGACGAGGTACTGATAGAAGTAAAGTTGTCAGGACGGACTGTGAAGCATTCCGTGATAGCTCAGTCGGTAGAGCGTTTGCCTGCAAAAGGCAAAGGTCCCAGGTTCAAATCCCGATTCTGGCACACAATTTTAATTTGGTAGGAAGTTTAATAATGTATCATGATTGCAAAATAAATGGTAATGATCTTACCGTATGGTTCAGTCTACGCATAATGGTGAATAGCTCAGATAACCATACGGACACAAATGTGTACAGGTGAAGTTTAGAATTGTTGAGGCTATGAATTTACCAGACCCATCACAGAGAAGTAAGACCTGTTCTATTCTGCAGTGGCTTCTCATATGTGCAGTAGAGAAGGCCTATATGTGCATGCACAGAAAGTAGCATTTTGAGTGGGCTTTTTGATTATTGTTGTTTTCAACTGTGGTCAGCAGATGAAATACACACGAGTGGCTCAGGACTCTTTTGGGTACTATGGAAGATATTCCGCATGCATTTCAGCATATAATTTGTTTTTTGAAAGAGTGTAATGATAATTCTTTCTCTTTTTATTATTTTTTCTGTTGATACAGGCTGGTGACTCCTTGGATATGACTTGGATTTTTTCTTGACAACTGTGTATGCACCCAGTACTGTCTTAAGAAACTCAAATAGCTAAATCTATAACTGGTACGAAATTATAAGAGGCTAAAAGCATCTCTAGACCACTCTTACTCCTTCAAAAATCACCAGAGGTTAACAACACCTAACTTTTATATGACATATAAATTCATGGCAGTTTTTCAGAAAAGTTTCCCAGCCCCATTGGAGGCTTTCATGCAATAACAGAGGCCTTTATATAAAAGTAATCACAAATATTATGTTTTTCAAAAGTAATGCACAAGCATTTGCCTCTTTTCCTGAAATGTACTGAATTTACTTACTTTTACAGTTTTATATTTATATTCCTTCATCTCCATTAACATATAACTAACTTATAAGAACTTATAAAATATTTTATATCTGTATGGTTTTATGCTACTTAGACAGAAGTAGTCGTGCAGACAGGATTTGGTTCTGGGGGGCTCACTTTTTTAAAAATTAGGCCTATTTAATTTATTAATCTGAGACTTATTTTTACACTTTTTTATAATTTAACCAGTTATACTACAAAATAATTGCACAAGGCTCACATTAATTTGAAAGTGGAAGAGAAACAATGTGGTGGAAATGGAGTGTATATAATCAGCATGTAAAATAGTGAAGCAGCTTCTACATTACTAGCCAAAGAGAAGAGTCTTTACAGTTTAATAACATGAGACTCTATGTGGAAAAATTGAACTAAAATAACACTACTGTTGTTCATAAGATTCCACTTGGGTCGCCACATATGAACAATCGGCTTGTAACTTCAGCATAGCAGTAACAATAGCGGCAGCTTCAAAGCTAGTCATGGGGGCATTAAAACTGTTCACAGTAACAGCAGCACACGTTCTCAGTGGCAGCATCACGTTGGTGACTCATTGTCACATTCACATGTGCTTGGCAAATTATAGTTATGTTGTGATTCATTACATGTGTACTATTTCAAATTTCCAGTGCCGAGATGTTTAAAAAATAATAGAAAATTAAAACAGTAAAAAGTGATAAAATTAAAAAATCTTTGGGAGGTGCTGGGGGTGGGGGGTGGGGCTTCAGTCCCATAGACCCCCTCCCTCCCTTAGCTCTGCCACTGGACAAAAGACATGAGTTTCTTTCCATCTACATGATGTAGCATAGAAATTAACAGCCTATTTATTTTTTCTACCCTCTTAATATTCTGACAAAGAAAGCTGATTCCATTTATTCTCTATTATTATAATATGAACTGGAAGGCAGTGTCAGTTTAATTACTCTCAATGCAGTTTGCTGTTTCTAGGTACTCCAGCTATCCAACCCTTTCTTTTTAATTGAAATTAATACATATTTGTTCTAGGTTTTTACTTTCGTGGCTATGACTAGCATTTTGTTTCGTATAACTTGTGACATGTGACATGTGCCGCTGTATATAATATTTCCTGTAGCTGCTGGCCAATATGACTCCAATGACAGCTACCCAGAAGAGCTCTTATTTTCCTATTCTGTTTTCCACCTGAATTATTTATAACTATCTTAGCATTGTTCTGTTGCATACTGTTTATGTCACAGCTGTATGATGTTCATCCTTCTCTAATACTGGCAAATAAAGCTGTCATCAAACTGATGATTCTTTTGAACCTTAAAGTGCTTTACTAGGCATAATCCTTCTGGAGATGGCATACTGTTGCCTTCTCCAACATTGGAGCTGATTTACCCAGTTAGTTATTAGTGGAACTACAGTTTAACATGGATTCTGAACCATCTCGTTATTTTGTATTTTTCACATAATCTAACACTTCGAGGGGTGAAAGATGTGATCAGTGTCAGAAAAAAAATGGTGGGATTAACCAGGGAGGGAGCCTGAGACATTTGGATTTTTTGTGTCACTTTACCATGGGCCTCCAATGGTAGCAAACAAAATTTGTAGCTTAACTGAATTTGAATTTGCTGCCAAAATTTGCCCCCATTTCCCTTTACAACTTTGAACCACTACCTCTTCTCAGATACTGTAATTCCAAATTCACTTTTTCCAACTCTTTGTCACCGGCACAAATATTCACCTCTTCTTGCTTGATTTTTCAGTCTTTCTGAGATAACTTACAACTGTATGGAATACCCATCACCTGTCACCTACTTCTCTTCACCATTGCAGTTGCCCCAGTTCTAAAGGTGCTTCATAAATAAATGTCATACATCACCTATTGTTGGTTGTTCAGTGGTAGCTCCAGTAGCTCGCCTGCCTGTACATTATTATCAAGACGACAGGTACTTAAATATCCATTGAATCATAAACTGTGTACATGTTGTTGATAAAAATTAATTTATTCACATATTAATTAACACAAACAAGAACTGACATATTCAGACTGACAAAAAATTGACTAACGACTTCATGGCTGAAGAAAGACAGTAGTAAGACTGACTCTATGTGTGCCAAATCGCACGTATTTATACAATGAGATTTTCTAGAACATTCTAGAATGAGAAAGTTGCAACATAAATAATTTAATATGTTATTTTATTAAACATGAATGAACCCTGCATAAAGAAGATACACACAAAATTATTACAAATGCAATTGAAGTATTATTATTTCAAAACAAACAGAAATTAAGATCGAAAGTAATTTACGATTAGATCAGTAGACAGGGATGTTTACAATTATAAAAATAATGATTTGAAGTAAGTCGAGCATCGTAAACAGGTTGGTATATAGTGAAAGACATCAGATAATGTTTGTTACAAATACAATTATTGAAAACATATTATTGCATAATGTTCATGTTATGTTTTTACAAACAGACACAATTTAACAAAATGATGTTAATAATGTTATTATTAATGCAATTAAACACTTATGATTATGCATAAGGAAAGGCTTTGTTATGATTGGTATCTTTCTATTCAGTTGTCAAAACAAGTTGAATTTTACGGGTTATATAAATTATATATTAAGAGACTCTGTGTTCAAACTGTCTAAAGCAACATACAAACATATCACATATGGCTAATTGAACAAATATAAAAGAATTTTATATAACTATTTTCATACAATTCTCATATATAAATGCATGCCCAAAATGTGGATTGTAGGAACAGTAAGAAAATATACCATTTACACTATGTTACCTTATTTCACATGACATTGACACTAAAGTAATTGCATTTATTATGTATTTATAAGCAGCCATAAAAGCTATTTGTCTGGTGTGCAGGATACAAGAGACAGAGAAAATGCCTTCAGACTGCAATATCAGTATAATAATTTCATTCCCAAGGAAGCAGGTGCTGATAGATGTGAATACTACTGAACTATCAGTTTAATGTTAGGGTTGCAAAATACAAACACAAGCTGTTTACAGGAAAATGGAAAAACAACCGATACTAACCACAGGAAAATCTGGTTTCAGATAAATCTAGGAATATTTTGTGAACTACGGACCCTGAAACTTATATTACAAGATAGTTTAAAGAATGCCAACACTACATTTAGAGGTTTGGAGCAAGCTTCTGAAACTATATGATACACATTTTACAATTATAAAGGTAGCTGGAGTAAAATATAGGGAATGAAAGAATATGTATAACTTTTACAGAAACCAGATGGTAGGTATCTTACATCAAGGCCACAAAAGAGAAACAAGGATTGAGAAGGAAGAACTCCTCCTACTCTATTGACAAATTTTTCAGTAGAAACAAATTATACATGTATTCATACTACTAGTATTATTATATCAACATGTGAAAAATATAAGAAATAAATAAGTATAAAAAATAGAAATCAAATAACTTACTGAAATCACAGGTTTGTAGATAGACACAAACAAACACAAGATACAAGCTTTCGCAACCGTTGGCCGCTTCTTCAGAAAAAGAGGAAGGAAGGAGGGAGGAAAGGGAAGGATTCAGGTTTTAAGGGAGTGGAAGAGGAGTCTTTCCAATCCCGGGAGTGGAAGGACTTACCTTTGTGGGGAAAAAGGAAAGATTATAAATCGGCATCCACAAGGATTTCCTCAATATGGATCTATGAAACGAACTACTAATCTAATCCAAGGTGAATGGAATGGATGTTTCCTTTAAAGAGAAATAAAAATGAGCATTAAAAAACCAAATTCATTTCATTAAGTGGAATTAAAGCAGGTGATCCTGAGGAAATCAGACAGTAAACGTAGTAGGTGTTGTTTGTTATTATGGGCAACAGAGTAACATACAATGGCCTAATTTTTGAGGATATGAAATGTAGGGTGGCAGTAGTTAAAAAAAGGCATTTTTTAAGAAGATACATTTGTTGACATACAATATAGATTCATGTATTAGGAAGACTGGAGTGCAGCCAGGAGTGCAGCCTTTTATGGAAGTGGAACAAGAATGATTAACAGTTCAGATAGGAGAATTGAAGTTTTTGAAATGTGGTGGTACAGAATGATGCTGAAGATTAGATGAGTAGATCAACTAACCAAGGAGAAAGCTTGTTGAATAGAGATGGCAAGAACAGAAACTTGTGGCACAAACTGACTTGAAAAGAAAACACTTTATAGGACACGTTCTGAGACATCAAGGAAAAACGAGATGTAAGTAACAGTAACCAGGTTCAAAAGGATGCAGATTTTGGTAGTTATTCAGAAATGAAGCTTGTACAGGAAAGGAGACCCAAAGCAAATCTCTTGTGGAAGTAATTATTTATAAGACAATATTATAGAGGAAAAATTCCTAGCAGGAAAATGTATATAAAAAGTAGATGAAGTTTACTTACCAGGTGAAGGAGCACAGGTACTGATAGTAACATAAACACACACACACAGACACACACACCACACACACACAGACACACACACACACACACACACACACACACACACACACACACACACACACACACAAATGCAAGCTTTCGCAACCTAGTTGCTTCTTCAGGCAGAAGGGAAGGAGAGGGAAAAGGAAAGGATGAGGGTTTCAAGGGAGTGGGTAAGGAGCCATTCCAATCCCAGGAGAGGAAAGACTTACCTTGGGGGAGAAAAAGGAAGGTGAACAAATACACACCCACCCACACATATACACAGCTGACATACTCTAGAAAGCAAAGAAGTTGGACAGAGATAACACTTGAGGTAGAGGCTCTGTCCAGGGAACTGAGGCAAAGATGTTAAAGATGGTGGGTGGGAATTTGAATTTAGTGGAGGTTGAGACCAGGTGGGCAATGGGAAGAGAGAATATGCTGAAGGGCAAGTTCCGATCTCCGGAGTTCTGAAAGATTGGTGTTGGTGGGAAGTATCTAGATAACCTGGACGGTGTAACACTGTGCCAAGATGTGCTGGCCATGCACCAAGGCTTGTTTAGCCACAGTGTGATCCTCATTACCAACAAACACTGTCTGCCTATGACCTTTCATGCGAATGGACAGTTTGTTGCTGGTCATTCCCACATAGAACGCTTCACAGTGCAGGCATGTCAGTTGGTAAATCACGTGGGTGCTATCGCAAGTGGCTCTGCCCTAGATTGTGTACACCTTTCAGGTTATGGAACTGGAGTAAGTGGTGGTGGAAGGGTGTATAGGGCAGGTGTTACAATGGGGGCAGTTACAAGGGTAGGAGCCAGAAGGTAGGGAAGGTGGTTTGGGGATTTCATAGGGATGGACTTTCCTGGATACCCAGGCCTGTAAACCCAAAGTTTGGTATAGATTCATTGATGGCATCTTCATGATCTGGACTCACAGTGAAGAAGAACTCCAGAATTTCCTCTTCAACCTCAACTCCTTTGGTCCCATCAAATTCACCTGGTCCTATTCCAAATCCCATGCCACTTTCCTCGATGTCGACCTCCATCTGTCCAACGGCCAACTTCACACATCCGTCCACATCAAACCTACCAATAAACAACAGTACCTCTATTATGACAGTTGCCATCCATTCCACATCAAACATTCCCTTCCCTATAGCTTAGATATTTGTGGCAAACGAGTCTGCTCCAGTCCTGAATCTCTGAACCAGTACACCTAATAACAGCTTTCACATCCTGCAGCTACCCTCCTGATCTGGCACGGAAGCAAATTGCCAGAGGCACTTTTTCATCCCCCCAAATTCCGAACCTTCCACAGAAGAACCCCAGAAGTGCCCCTCTTGTCACCGGATACTATCCAGGACTGGAGCGGACTCTGAATGTGGCTCTCCAGCAAGGATACAACTTCCGTAAATCCTTTCCTGAAATGAGATCCATGCTTCATGACATCCTTCCCACTCCACCGAGAGTGTCCTTCCGCCACCCACCTAACCTCCATAACCTCCTAGTCCATCCCTATGAAATACCCAAACCAACTTCCCTAACTTCTGGCTCCTACCCTTGTGCCACCCCCGTTGTAAAACCTGCCCTATGCACCCTTCCACCACCACTTACTCCAGTTCCATAACCTGAAAGGTGTACATGATCAAGGGCAGAGCCACTTGTGATAGCACTGACATGATTTACCAACTGACATGCCTGTACTGTGAAGTGTTCTTTGTGGGAATGACCAGAAAAAAACTGTCCATTCGCATGAACGGTCACAGGCAGACAGTATTTGTTGGTAATGAGAATCACCCTGTGGTTAAACATGCCTTGGTGCATGGCCAGCACATCTTGGCACAGTGTTATACCATCCAGGTTATCTAGATACTTCCCACCGACACCAATCTTTCAGAACTCCGGAGATGGGAACTTGCCCTTCAGCATATTCTCTCTTCCCGTTGCCCACCTGGTCTCAACCTCCTCTAAATTCAAATTCCCACCCACCAACTTTAACATCTTTGCCTTGGTTCTCTGGACAGAGCCTCTGCCTCAAGTGTTATCTCTGTTCAACTTCTTTGCTTTCTACAATATGTCTGCCTAGGTTTATTTGCATATGTATATGTGTGGGTGTGTGTGTATTTGTTCACCTTCCTTTTTTTCCCCCAAGGTAAGTCCTTCCTCTCCTGGGATTGGAATGGCTCCTTATCCACTTTCTTGAAACCCTCATCCTTTCCTTTTCCCTCTTCTTCCCGTCTGCCTGAAGAATCAACTAGGTTGTGAATGCTTGTATTTATCTGTGTATGTGTGTGTGTGTGTTTTATTTTTGTTACTATCACTACCTGTGCTCCTTCGCCTGGTAAGATTAGATTAGATTAGATGCTTTATTCACCTTTGAGCATTTTTACCTGCAATCGGTGTCATCAAGGTTAGATAAAATGGTAATAATGATAAAACAAAATAGCAACAATAAATGACTTAGAAAATCCCATAAGGTAGAAGAAAATAATATGAAATGAATGTCCAGAATAATAAACAATTACATTATAGTTATCTGATATGTACACTACCATAAACAGATATCAGACAATAAACATACAGATGTATTACATTGTGTTCAAGACAGTAACAAAGTTATAGTACCATACTGTGTATATAGTTAAATAATAAACAACACTTTTTATTTATAATTTATTATTATATGAAATTTAAGTCTTTTGTCCCACATTCAAGAAACTCTTGTGCAGAATAAAATCCCTTGCTTTTAAACCATTTCACAATAGTATTTTAAACTGATCTACTGGCACTGTGTATGCCTCTTTTGGTAATTTATTGAAGTAGAGGAGTCCTAAGTATTTGTAACAATTGTGCGTCTTTGCCAGTAAACTTCATTTTCTTTTTATATATAATTATTTATAAGAGTAGAATGATCTGAGAAGTATAATTTTTGGCACAGCAAATGTAATTAAAAGAGGAATTTCATAATTGTATAAATAACTTACACAGAAGTTAACATATGTTTATAAGTTAAAAACATTTATATTTATATATATATGAGTGAACTTGTTTCTGTTTCAGGGATGCTTATTCTACAGGAGCACAGAATATGAGTTCCAGTCTCATGCAACAAACTAATACAATGCCACAGATTGTCGGCACAAATGTTTCTTATAGAAACTATGAATGTAAATCAACTTTAGCACAGGGTGCTGCAAGTCATTTTTGATAGAGACTTGATTACTAATGCTGGATGTAATATGGAAATGAAGTTGTTTGATGAGGTGTCATATTCATTGCTGAAATATATTTATTTTCATTGGAAGTCTGAGTGTTAAAAAACATTTTATATTATTCTTTAACCTTTGAGAAACACAATAGAGGTTTAAGTGCAATTGCACTTAAAATTTCCCAGTTTATTCGTAAGAGTGAATCGGACTGATCCAAAAATGACTTAATGTAGTGCATGAGGTATGTGACCACTATTTGTTAAGATAATATGATGAAACATTACTTATAGGTCGTGACCTGTCAGCACTGTTTTATCATAATATTGTCTTACAGAAATTGACTGATCTGAATCTTTCTCAAAATAAGTGAATGGCTAAAATTGATATTGTTGATTACTATTTTAAGAGCTTTCTTTCACAAAATACTTTAATAGAATACATAATGGCAAATACATTGCAACTTCCTTTTGAGTAAGGGAAAAAATTATATTGTAAGCATTAAAAATAAGAAGAAAGTATAACAAATTTAATTTCCTGGAAGTAAGGTCACCATTCCAGCCACTTTTACTGATAATAAATATTACTCTATTGTACTGAAAGGCTTGAATACAAACATTCAAATTACAGATAAAAAATCATAAATTAATGTAACTACATGAGTTTCTTCATGTTTTCAGTGAGATTTAGTTTCATGAAACTTTCATAAAGGCTGCAGGGTAATAACATGCACACATCAGAATTATTGACTGAGGATGTCTACAAAACTTGTTACATGATATTCTGCAGTTTTTTCCAAAGCATATATTTGGAATATTTTTTTATTTAATAAAAGTGAAATGAATTTATGTAAGGTACACAATAGTGTTTGCACTACAAACATTTTAATACAAGCAGTGACATGAGCTGGACACTTAAACATTTGTATTCACACTGTATCAGTCAAAAAATAAATTAATTTCTACTTCTGTTAACTCTAAACACAGTAAAATGTATTCTAGATTTTTGTAAAAAGATTCCATAAACATATATTATGTGCCTTTTTCAAATGCACACCTTTCTTGAATGTAAATAACAATACTTAATTTGAATACCTACTAAATCTTTCACTGATCACCAGAAAAAAAGCAGGCTCTAAAGAAGAATGACAAAATCAGTATTTCTGGTCTCTTTGGAATCAGAGACTTAATTACAGTCACTCTCCTCATGAGGCATTAATGTTCTACCTCAATTTATGACGATGCAGAACAGATTATGAATTGTGGGTTAATGAAAAATCAGCAAAAATCTTACTTACCTATTGACAATCAAATGGTAGATTATCTTCTTGAAGGCTGCAATTCTTTCACATGAAAAAGATAATAAATGCTTCTCAAAACTGGGTGCTTTTGAAATATAACTGACAAGAAAAGCTCTAAAGACTCATAAGCAAGAGAGTGATAAAGCTTACATGAATCTACAGCTCCAATTTGGATTTATTTAGTGTACAAACATTTTAAAATATATTTTCCATGTTGTGATTCTGTAAATTCAATGAAATGAATTTTAGTATAAGTGAAATATATTGTTTTAATAAAGTATTTTTGGAAATGTAAATTTACTTAAATGAGAGCTTAAAATGTATGTTACAAGTAGTATGATGACTCCAAATATATGTTAATGTTACCTAATCTTTATTTATTTTTCACACTGATAGGGAGAGACCTATTTTAATAATTTTATGCAATTTTAATACATTACAAAAGACTGTCTTTGTTTCTAATATTCACCAATATGTATATATGAAACTGATTTAAATGACATTTATTGTATTGACAATAATGAAACCTGTAAACTGATATTTGAAATGAAATTATTGAAATTTATAGACAGAGTTCCTATACTGTCCACTTTACCAGACTTTTCAGTCACTTTAAATGCATCTCTGCTTTAACTTAACTGCTTGAATAAATCATATCCTACCTGGTGTTACCAAACAACAAATGATCTATGAAAATAATTTCTACATTTTTTTTCTTTTCTATTGCTTCTGTTTTGCAAGGTAAAAATGTCTTTAACACAGGAAACAAATAGGGAATTTTCAGGAAAGTATATACTACAAATCAATACTTTTTTATGTTTCATAGGAAGTTTTCCAAAGTGTGTCATAAGAATAATTCTTACATAAAAGTTAAATTTTCTGTCTACAAAATTTTCTTGCCAGACTTTCAAAATTCCATACAGATATTACTACCACCACAAGCTGAAACAGAGTTATGGATAAAATAATGGTCTAGAATTGGAGACTATGTTTTTATTATTTCAGTCTATGCTCATATTTTTTTGACATTAAAATATCTGTTAAGGCCAGCAGTGACCATTATCAAATATGAACAAGTTCTCAAAGAAATCAGATGCTGTCTAAAACTGACAGACTGAGGACAAAACTTGTCATGTTAATAGACTAAAATAAAGATACAATGCTACTCATTCTAAATGCACAACTAGGAAGGACCAAAGATAACACAGCCAAATTTATTATGGAGATAACACTTACACAAAGGTCACATGGCTGAAAGTGTAATTCCATGTGAAGTGAAGAACATGATGAAATCAGTAATGAGTGTTGCTGCCATTGTTGACTGTAACCACTGCTACATGCCCCAGCATTCAATTACAGAAGATTTGGATGTTTTTGGGGTATAGAAGTTTATCCTGTTTCAACATATTGGTGAAAATGGTCTGGTGTAGCAGTGGGTGTACATCTCTGGTCAGGCTTTCCACTACCATTAATAATACATTTTCAATAGGCAAGAAATCAGAACAGGGAGGTCAAGTGAGTAACACAATCTAAAGGGTTGAAAGGGGTCAATTGGACCCACTTTCAATTATTATTTATTCCTTTTAATTACTGAACTTCAATTATTGTGCTGGCAGTTTGTTATGCCACCAAATTTTGGTTCATGTTTTCTCTCTTGCCTCTGCCTTCAGTGAATGAAACTAAAAGGGTAATTGAGTTAATTGCTTAGTGTATCTAAGTGATACAGTTTGCTCCCTACCCTATCTTAGGGGGAGGATGGTGGTTCAAATCCACCTCTGGCCATCCAGATTTAGGTTTTCCCTGCATTCAAATTCCCTCCAGTAGTCATCAGAGAGGCTCTGTCCTATGCATGTTCCCCTACCAACTTAACTGTATAGTCGTTGGGGCAGGTCAGAGACAAGCGATGGCGGTCATCCCCACAAAATTCTTCTACCTCAGGGGTTGGCAACTCCCCTCTCCAGGTTCCCTAGCTGGCCACCGACCATTGCTGTTTGAAACCGGCACTCTGCCATTGTTGGTCTGGTGAGTAGATGCACTGCGCTCCAGCCTTAGTTTACACAAAGTGCCCTCTTTGTTGAGATTTTAACTTTAGGCAAGGGTCACCTAAGTTTAATGTACACATGGGTCGACCTTAGGCCAGTATCGTGAACTCGTGACGAATGAGGCTCAAATAATGGTACTTCCCATCTAAGGCTCGTTTATGACCTGCTCAATGTTAAAAAATTTTCCTATAGAGCGATTCCAATTCATGTCCTGTAATTTGATTTAGGACCTCATGTAAATTAATAGTTTGTGTTTGTAGTACATGTTGATTGTCCTCCAACCCACTTAAAGATGCGGATTGTGTCACCTAGTCAGGGAGGTTTCATATTTCAATGTAAAGTAAATATAACTTGTATTTTGAAAAAGGGGAGACTAATGATTAATGTCCTATTAAAATTGTCCTGTTAAAACTAAATTATCTGTATGATTGTCCCTGAATTTCACTGCCAAATCCCCCTCATGGTCATCAACTAAGTTGCCTATTGAGTGCATGCACTAGTGATGGGACAACCGACTGTTTTTAACAACCGATTGGTCAATCGGTTGTTTTATCATTCAGTCGGTTTTTTCAGTCGAATGAAAAAACCGAATGAAAATAGTCTCTGTGGCTGTATGAATGTTTTCACACAATTGCGGGGTTTGAGTGGTTTCAGTCGATGCAAAACAATCGAATGAAACTAGTCTCTGTCGGTTGCCGCCGCTATATGAATGTTTTCACTAATTCAGTGGGTTTGAGTGGTTTCAGTTGATGCGCGAGCACCAAATGAAACAAGTCTGTCCTTTATATGAATGTTCTCGGCATTGAGTGGTTTCACTTGATACGATACAACAGACTGGAAAAAATCTTTGTCGGTTTCTGCAGTTATATGGATGTTTTTATTAATTCTTCGACTTTGTGTGACTTTATTTGCATACTCCTTCAGCCTTTTCGGCTATAAATGAACCGTGATTTAGCATGAAACATTCATAGAGACAAATCTTATAAATATAGCAGTGTGTCCGTGTGTGTGTTTCTGTTGCATGCAAATCTGCAGTTTTGTTCCGATCGTAATGAAATTTTGCACACTTGACCTTCAAAGCAAGATGGACGTCACTGTCTACTTCAAATTTCATTCGGTGCATGGCGGAGGTTACTTTACATACTAACTTCGATAAAAACCACAATTTGGCTGCGATCTTGATGAAATTTTTCACATTTGACCTTTAAAACAAGGCGAAGATAACCGTGTACAATAAATTTCGTAGGTGCATGGCGGAGGGTACTTTACCTATTGACTTCGACAAATTCCGTTTGTATTCGAATCTCTCACTCTTCACCTTCAGAGAAAGAGAATGGTCACCATCTACATCTACTTTAGTTTGATGCATGAGAGAAGGTATTCCAGACTTCGACGCCAATATAAAGTTTTATTCCGATCTTGATGAAATTTTGCACACTTGACTTTCAAAACAAGTGGCAGTTCACCGTTCAACTAAGATTTTGTATGGTACATGGCGGAGGGATGGAATAAACCTCCACACCGTTTCACCGATAACCACAGAAATATCTGTGACAAGAGTGAATAATTATGAAACTTGAGATGAATGTTTTCATACACTGTTGACGAATACAGACGCGCTGAAGAAAATTTACAGCACTGATAAATGTTGTATGTCTTCTCGTACTCCTTCAAATTAGATAGAATTAACAAATATTTTTATAAGAAATATTTTCATACAAAATACTTTAATAAACTTTTTTTTACAATGCCTAATGTTTTAGTGGTCTTCGAATTTGGATCTAGCAAATATGCTCAAAGGTAAAATACTTAACACTGTCCTACTAGTACCTTAGATATGTATGAACAAAAAGCCACAAACCGCACGTTTCTACCTGTTTCCACTTCGGAGATACAGTAAGCGAGATTAAACTTGTAGCGATCATTTTAGAATACCCTGTAGTTTCCACGCTTCTTTATTGAGACAATAAAAAACCGGCAACAATCGGCGATGGCACGCACCGCCCCGCCCCCCAGACACTGTTGTGTGGAGTTTGGCGCGTGCCTGCTGGCACTGTCAGCAGTGAAGCACCCCGTCTCATGTCCCCGCTCCCTGTGGTACTTCGTGGTCATTGGCCACTTATCTTCTACAGATTGTGGGTGTCTGCAAAATTAATTTTATCGGGCCCAGATGGTCGGCGTTTTTGAGGTCTGTGGTGGGCAATGAAAGTGATCGCAGGCCTGCTCCAGCGATATGACATCTAATCAGTTACTCATTGATGGCACCTCGAACAATTTAATCTACAACAAAATATGAATCACTGTTACTGTCTATTATAAAATGAAAAGTTACTTCATTCAGTACAAATGAACATTGTAATACGCATTTTAACTTTGGCACACCCCTTTTACATGGCGGTATAATGTAGCACTGCTGTAGTTACTTGATGTGCATGTCAGTTTCATTCATAGAAATAAATGGATAGCTCTGTAAGCTAAAACACTAATGAGTCATTTCCGTTGGGATAATGATTACATGGTTCAACCGACAGAAAAACTTATTGCCTCTTTTCACTTGAAAAGAAAGAATGAGTAATTCAGTCAATGTACAAAACTGCAAAAGTGTCGCATGTTTTCATTCGGTTGTTCCTATAGACTACTTTCATTCGAAAAAAAATAAACGAATAGTAATCCAACATAGTAAAACTATGAACGACTGACTGTTTCATTCGGTTGCTCCCACTGACTGGCTTCACTCAACTAATGAAGAGGCCAACATACTGTGTCAATTTTTTCATTCGGTTGGTCCCATCGACTGATTTAACTCAAAAGAAAAGGAATGAGTGCTCCAACCGACTGTCGATTTTTTTATTCGGTTGCTGCGACCGACTGATTTCACTCAAAAGAAGGAATGAGTAGTCCAACCGACTGCGTCGATTTTTTCATTCGGTTGATCCCACCGACTGGCTTCACTCAAAGAACGAATGAATAGTCCAACCGACTGAATCGGTTGTTTCATTCGGTTGGTCCTACCGACTGGTTTCACTCAGAAAAATGAATGAATAATTCAACCGATACGAGAAACTACAACCGAATGATCGATTTTTTTCCAACAACCGAATGAATCGATTGTTTTCATTCGATTGTTCCCATCACTAGCATGCACACCTGCTGTGACAATATGTCTATGTTCTTGTACTACCCATAACAATATCTCTTCTTGCTCTGCATGCTTGGTGGATCCATTTCCTCCTCTAAAGTCACTATCCATTGCCCTAATTATTACTTCCACTTTTCCTGTTTAAGCTTGTGATCACAGACTCAGTGTCTGTTCATGATCTGTATAAGACACCTCCACCAAGCATGGGACACAGTGAGTGAGAGATGTTGGTATGGAAACTAATTCAAGATGAGTAGTGACACCTACTATCATGATTATAGGGACCAAAATAAATTCCCTAGTCAGTCATTACCAGAACAAGAAAAACAATATGAGGCAGAACACTTTCATTAGTCCATTCCACCCAGAATTGATAAACAATGAGTAGGCGGGATGCTTTCAGGGTAATTAAGAATTTTTATGACAAAATTAAAAAAAAAAAAAATAAATAAAAAAATAAAAATAATTTAAAATAACCACACGGATTAATGTAAATGAGGATACCAACTGTCGGCTTTAAAAATGCTTTCAGGCATTCATTGATATTGAAAGAAAGGAACATACTCTTCCATTTTGTCCACACTTTCCTCATTGTTAACAAACTAAGTGAAATGATCAATTCTACAAACTTAGTGAAAATGATCAATTCTTTGTTTCTGGGTCACACTGAAAAATACATCATCTTAGTTGAAACTTGTGGGAAAGGCTCATTGTTCTATGAGTTGTTCCAAAAAATAAATAAAGAAGTAAGTTCCAGAGTAAATGTTCTCTTTTAGTTCCAGTGGGGGAGTTTCCAATGTACTGTTACTTGAACTTTTCTCAAGTTTAATTTGTCATGAAAAATCTGTGTTCTTGTCCTTATTTATTTACAATTTACCAGTTTGTTGGTTGTGCAAACTGACAGGTATTTGCTTTTCCTTAAAATTTTATTCATCTTCAGAATTTATCTTTTAGTCACATACAGAGTGTATATATACAATATGACAAATACTGAGGATTTTTGGTGGGACAATAAGCTGGTAAATTTAAATGGGCAATTCATCTGAAGAAATTTAATAAATTATGAACTATGGGTTACAGTGGGGTGTAGCTCATGTGAAGGAAAGTTAAGGGTCATTTAAAAAATACACAATATTCTAATGGCTAGTGGGTCTTGTGACAACAGTAGACTTTCGTCTAGCTGTCTTAATGTAGCAGAAGGTCAGTTTGGATAACAAAAATGGCTAGGTGGACTCGAGTTCTGTAAACCATTTCTTCCAATGCCAACCACACCAATTAAAACATGCTTTTTAATACAATTTCCTGATTGCATTAATGCTACAACCACTGGATGTTTTGAAACTCCTACAATGGCTGTTGAGACAACAATGTGCTGTTTACAGCTTGTCCTCAATCTTTTAAATTTAGAGCTTAATTTTTCTTATAAGAAATAGTCACATGAAGGTCTATTATTTAGTTTAATTCTGAAAATTAAATACAAATAGAATGTATTTCAAAATATTTCCTTATATCTGCATAAATTAGTCGTGAAAGCACATGTTTGATGCTGGTGAAGTGTTGTTGACTGTGCATATATAGAGAGAGCTGGTGAAAGAGAAAAAAATAATTACGTAATGGGTCTGACACTCGGCCTAATGAGTGTTCCGGCCACACTTGTTCCACATGTAACTTCACTAGTCTGAGAATGGGGTCTTTGTCCGTGGCTGCCACTTGGAAACCCAAGAAACGTTCTTTCCTCGTCCATATCTATGGGAAAACACAGGATTTATTCTTTATCAAACTGTGGATGCACCGCAAATTGGAGATGTGATAACACATCCGCATTAGCCTGTTGCAAAGTGGAGCAGTAAACTATGTCGTACTGAAAACGAGATAGGTGTAAGGCCCATCAATGGAGACGGTGGGTGAACTTGCCTGGTAGGGCCATGTTTGGCTGAAAGAGGGCTACTAGAGTCCGATGGTCAGTCATTGTGAAGTGGTTGCCATATAGGAACACATAAAACTCCCGTACCGCAAAAAGTATCATGAAAGCGTCTTTCTTTATCTGGAAATATCATTACTGCACAGGGGTGAGGGTTTTAGATGCAAACTCCAGGGCCATTCGGTGCTGTCTATGTACCAGTGTGTTAAGACCACCCCCACCCTGTACTGCGAGGTGTCCACCACAACTACTAAGGGCACAACTGTAGAATATGTGACCAGACATGTTTGAGACAATAATAAATGTTTAAGCCACTCAAAAGTGGCCTGACGGGCAGGAGACCATTCAAATGCAACATATTTGTGCAACAGGTCATTTAGTGTTTTATGATGGAGGCTGTACACGGAAGAAACCGTTGAAAATATGACAATTTTCTGAGGAAGGCTAGTAATTCCCTTATGTTCCGTGGGGCAGGTATGGAGGCCACTGCTTCCATGTATTCCTTCACTGGTGTAACGCCTTGTGGGGACATACTTCCAGCCTGAGGTATACTACATGCCGGCCGCGGTGGCCGAGGAGACTAAGGCGCTTCAGTCACGGTCTGCACGGCCACTACGGTCGGGGGTTCGAATCCCTCCTCGGGCATGGCTATTTGTGCCGTCCTAGTTCGTAAATAGTTCATAAGTAGTTTGTAAGTTTAGTGACTGATGACCCCGTAGTTGAGTCCCGTAGACTATACAAACATATGAACAAACAATTTGGTATACTACACTCAGTTGGAAAAACTGAAATTTAGCCAAGTTTGAGACCGGCGTCAGACAAGATGTGAAAAACCTGTTGAATGTTTCAATATGATATATTTATAGAGTCCAAAAAGGGTGTTCAACACCAAGCAATGTTGAGCTTCTCGACTCAGAGGTAACTTCAGCCAGGTCTAACTTGGAGAAGCAGGCCACTTCGGCCAGCTTAGAAATCAGCTCTTCTGGACAAGGCATGGGATACATATCCAACCGACAATGTGCATTAACTCTGTGTTTGAAATCCCCACATAGCATTAAATGTCCACTAGGCAAGGGAAAGGCCCATGCGCTAGAGTGGGCAAGGAACTGAACACCTTCACAGACTAACCTCTCAAGTTTTCATTTGACCGCGGAACGCATACTGACCGGAGGAAGCCGAGCTCTTTTAAATATTGGTATGGTCTCCGGTTTGAGAGGGAGGTTTGCCTCAAAGTCGCATGCCTGACCCAGTCTGGGAAAAATATGGAAGGAAATTCATTGTAAAGGTGGAGACTGCATCAAACAGAACCCATCCTGTACAAAAGTAAACCCAAGCACACTGCATTGTAAACAGTGCCTACTTGCTAAGGCTTTGGCAAAGAACAATACATAGAATAAATTAATTCTCATTCTACCATGGAGAAGTATTATTAAGATAATTAAGTAGGCTAGATAGTACCAAGGTCAGAGTATAAGGAGCAGGATAGTTGAGAGTTTACAGGACACCTAAAACAATCTGTAAAGTTTTTTAACCACTAATGCGCAAAAATGAATTTATGGACAAATTTTTAACCTTGAAACATGGACAGTGTACCACTCAACATATTAAGCATTTAGATAATAGCAATGTTATCTGTGTGCAGTTATCTACACTCCTGTAAACATTATTCAGCAAAGATCTCTATAAAATTATACTCAATGGAAAGATATTTTTTTATTATATCATATTATGTGGCAATCAGAGCAAGACTGCAGATTTTGGTAACTGTGTTCATGAAGGAATATATGGCTCTCTCCCTTCCACCTATAATATGGAGTACAGTGCTTTTATTCATTATAGAATTCATATACCCTAGTATAAAGCTTTTTTGTGCCACTTAAAACACCATGACCTTTCTCAAACATGTCTACCTCATTATACAGAAAAGTCACTTTCAGAGACTTGCCCCTCTCCCTCACCCCTCAGTAATATTCTGTAGACGTCAATGTACATCACAGAGGTAGTATATGAACAGTTATACTGTGCTGTATGAACTGGAGGTAAGTGGACAGAACCTTTATAGTTAAAAAGGAAAAATTCCTGGAAGGTAAACAGGGGATGGTTGGATAGAAGGGTGAATGGTTATGGATCTTTCGTCAAGGGAAAATAAAGACTCAACAGAAAAATAAGACATCCATTCATAACCTCAGAACAGACACCAGTTTAATCATAATCTTTGTATGGAAAATGATCCACAAATGTTGGGATGAATCACATTGATTATCTGACACAAGGCTTCCATCAATTGTCTGACCCTAGTCTGATAATCTCTTCCACTGTGATTGCAGCCCAAAAGTCTAAGATAAGCACCAGTCCCTACTGCAATTGTCAGGAGCATTCCCGATTCTCTCCCCTAAATCCATCCTCCTCCTCATCCCAACAATAACCTACACAGCCACCTTCTACATGGTTCACAAAACCTACCAGCCTAACAATTGTAGATACTTACTTAAAATTTTTATGCTGACATACCATGCTCAAATAGTAAAACTTTAATGTTTCATCTTTAGCTGCAAAATACATCACTGGAGGTAAAGCAGTATATTGCAACCAGAACTCAGGAGAATGCCAAATATATTTAGGGAATGTAGAGGACACCACATTCTGTCACGTGACATCGGCTAAAAAACCACTTTCAGTATTGCCAACATTATTGATAGAGAGTAATGACCTGTCAATTTGTTAATGAAACAACATCCAAATTTTGCCCAATTCAACAAATTCCTCTTATTATGGTGCTAGTAAATTTTCATTGCTTCTCTGTACATGCACGCATAGTAGTGTTAAGTTTTCAGTATGACACTAGTCTCATTGAAATTTATTTCATGATTGCCCTCTTGGAAAACATGTTCTGCTGTGGCCAATTTCTCTGTATGTTCCAGGCAGCAATTACTCTTACATTCTCCCAGATGAGTATTGACACTTGTTTTTGTAGTATTGATGTAAAGTAAACCACAGCTACAATTCATCTTTCTCATCTTTTACAGACCTTAAATATTCATTAACCTTTCTAATCTGTACGATTTCTGACAAATAACTATCAGTAAGATTACTGACAAATAACCATTTTTCTTTATAGTCAAGCATTATCTTCAACTTAATCTTTTAAATAAATAAATTCACAAATTTTTGTGTGCCCTGTTGACCAAAATTTTAATCACCCTTCTGTTTCATCTGGAATGGTGGCTAGACTCTTCATGAAGGTAGTAATCAGTATATGAAGCTTTCCTGTAAACACTGTGGCACACTTGAACACAGATGCTTCAAGAAAATTCAGCTGCCCATTACTGTATGTTTCCATAATCGACAGTGTTCTGGGGTTATACTGAGAAGGCATCTAATACCTCTGTACTTTGTCGCCATACTACAAAAGTGCCACTGACAAAACGATACCACCTGGCTGATTTTTCACAAGCAGTCTGCAAGGCCTGTTGTTTGAATCACTACATAAATAAATTGTTGGAATCAAAGGACTGTCCAGAGTCACCACATCAATCAGTTCCTAGAATTTAACAATATAATGATGATAGTTTGTACATCATTGCAAAGACATTCATCAAGCTGTGATAGGTACATAAAAAGTGTGTGTGTGTGTGTGTGTTTCTTTTGCCTCCCTCTCCTACCCTGCCTTTCCACTCCTCTTCTAAGCAGCACCTTAGTACCTAGATGATCTTAAGGCCATGCTTATCCATCTACACCACCACCTTGCAACCTTCCTGTACCTGTTCCTTTTCCTGCCCCTTCCCTACTATCCCCTCACTGCAAATTGTGACTCAGAATGCAGCAGTTAGTGATGATGGTTGTGTGTCTCTGAAGTTTACATTTTAATTTAATTTAATTTAATTTAATTTATGTATCTTGATGAAAGCTGATGGCAAAAAGCTGGAGTTATCTGTGTAAAACTGTATTTTTTTAAAAAGCTTAACCACAACTCCTGACAAAAAAGAGAGGTGATTAAAACTTTGGTTAACAGGGTGCATAAAATTTATGAACCAATTTATTTAAAATATGATGTTAAATACCTACGGATGACTTTCAAGAAAAAAGGTTATGCTACTAAAGAAGTAGACTGAACACATTGTCCTAGAGAGAGATAAAATGAAAATCAACAAGAAACAATGACCACCAAAGGGGAAAATTTGTCTTCTGTTTATCAGTAAAGTTATGGATCAAATCAGAAATGCGCAAAGCAGTTATGAGCTGGAAACTACTTTCATACTGTCCAGAAAGGTTAAAGAAGATTTAATATCTGCAAAAGATGTAAAATACTCTTTGAAAACACTGGGTGTTTTAAAATTTCTTGGAGTGTGGTTTAGTTTACATCAGTGTTATGGAAAGACATGTCAACACTTGTCTGGGTGAACATAATAAGAACTGCTGCCTGGGACATATGGAGAAATCAGCCACAGCAGAAAATGTTTTCTAAGAAGACAACAATGATATAAAATTCAATGAGAGTAAAGTCATATCGGATACTTCACAAAACTGTGTGTGCACATATGGAAAAACCATTGGAATGTTCAAATACTGTAAAATTGTAATAGAAAAGAGGAAGGTGTTCAATTGGACAAAATTTGGATGTCAGCATTGCACCAGCAGACTGACATTTTATTGCTCTATACCAATAATATTGGCAATGCCAGAGAAAGTTTTGTGCCAGCCGTGGTGGCCGAGGGGACTGAGGTGCTTCAGTCATGGTCTGCACGGCCACTACGGTCGGGGGTTCGAATCCCCCCTTGGGCATGGATATTTGTGCCATCCTAATTCGTAAGTAGTTGATAAGTAGTTTGTAAGTTTAGGGAGTGATGACCCCGTAGTTAAGTCCCATAAGCTGTACAAACATTTGAACATTTGAGAAAGTTTTGTGAGTGATGTCACATGATGGAATGTGGTCCTCTTTTACACCACCTCATTATTTGGTGTTCTCCTGAGTTCTGGTCACAGATCAACACTTTACTTCTGATGGTATCTTCTGCTGCTGAATACAAACAATAGGGGAAAGTTTTATTATTCGACCACAGACTAGCCCGTCAGCTTGGAAATGAAGTTAATGTTGGCTGTGAAAGCTTACATTGTATAATCAATCCTGGACACTGTTGTAGCTGATTGTCACGGCCCCCCTCAAAGAATCTCCACCCTTATCAACCAACACCTTCATCCTATTGTGTGAAGACTAGCCTCTCATGTCAAAGATGCTAACAACGTTCTTTTGTAAGTTTCAAGCATCTCAAACTTATTATCACCTGGCTTTCACTCATCAGTGTATATGTCGCATCCCTGTTCATCAAAATCTACAGTACTCCTGGCCTTGCCACTATTGAACACTACTGACTTCTGAATTCAAACCAGTGGCAGTGTGTCCTATGTGTTCACTGGTTCAGTGAACACCCGGAAAAAAGCTTGTTGTGGAAAAAGTGAATAAATAAATAAAATAAAAGGTAAAACTGCAGAGAATGTTGCCCGTGTTATTAAGATGGCACGTATGTTGGTAACTTTGCTGCTAGTGTCTATGGGAAAGCAATAATTTGAGTGTTTCTGAACTGGAGATTCAGGCACTGCATGCCCTCACATACTAAAAAAAATCCTAACTTTCACTTAAAATGATCACTGTCTTGTACAGAACATAAAATAAATAGAACATGCAATAACTGCTCTATAGTTGACTGCTGTGGTGTATACATAGATATTCTGTATTGTTGCCAAAATTTGCAGCATGAGGGCCACAGACTCTGCAGTTTAGCCAAATAAAACATGTTTTTAAATTATCTTTATTCATTTTGTTCTTCTATCAGATCATTTTATATGTACAATTAAAGTATTTTTATTGCAGGAGAAATGTTTTACGTTGTGGAGACAGCACGATACGAGTTGTAGCAAAACATGTTCAAATGTTTGTGAAACTTATGGTACTTAACTGCAGGATCATCAGGCCCTAAACTTACAATCTACTTACTAACTACTAAAGACAGCACAAACATCCATGCCTGAGAGGGGATTCAAACCCCCGACAGGGAACGGCCTCATGCATCGTAGCATAGCGCCTCAATGCTGTCGGCTACTCTTAAGTCATAGCACGGCTGCTTAATATAGGTGGCAGTGGCCACAGTGTTGCAATGGTTATGTGTAGCTGAGGTTCAAATTCTCTTCTGAACCCCCTGGAAGCAGCATATGGGCACTACTGCAGTAGGGAGGGGTGAGGGAAATAACACTTTTAAAATTGGTGTTGGAGTTGATATGTCTGCCCTGGTGTGTCTGCGTGTGGGTGTGTGTGTTTGTTTAAAATTTCCTTTTCTTTCCCTAAGGTGAGTCCTTCCACTCCCGGGATTGTAATGACTCCTCATCTACTCCCTTAAAACCTACATCGTTCCCTTCTTCCCCCTGCTTCCTTCCTCTTTTCCTGATGAAGCAACTAATATTGTTGCGAAAGCTTGAATTTTTGTGTTTGTGGGTATTTTTATTTGTGTGCCTGTCAACGAGCCTGTGCTTTCAGTAAGTTTAACCATCTCTATTTTATACATATTTTTCTTACCAGGAATGTTTCCCTCTATAATATATAACTTATATTACATTTACCAGGAAACAGAATGCTTAGAAAAATATTAAGTAGGATTTAGCTTACAAAATGATATTACAGCCAGTTAAATCAAAATGTATTTCCAAATTTCTCTACTTATTTTCTCATGGTAAGTTATTTTGGCAAGTATTCACTGCAATGACACAGAACATTGTTTCATAGTGCATATAATGTCAGTGAATATATTAAACTTACGTAAGTGACATATGTACATAAATGTACCAAAACTTCAAATAAATCAACAAATATCAAAGAGTTTTCTTATAATTTATGAACTAAAGTCAATAATATTGCACATACCTGTTTAAATAAAATAAAATTAATTACAATGCCTGAACCAGCTGGGGATTGAGTTTCAGCAGTGAGGGATCACATACTGACACATCTCTGCCTAGATCTTTTCACTTTACGGTGTTTCCACCACTCATGGTATGATTTTTCCCAGCTTAATTCTAGTTTTTTTTTTTTTTTCCAAATAAAATTCCTGTCATTATTTTTACATTTTTGACCTAATGTTTTCAATATTTCTTCATTTTTGTTAGTCAGTTCTGATAAGCTACAGTCAATTGTACTTAAGGCAATACCATTCAGGTTTACATTTTCGAGATTATTTTCAAGACAAAATAAAGTTTGATCAACATGTTCCCTGCTTACAGCTTTGTTATTCTCAACACAAATATTTTGGACCCTTCATCATTAACATCATATATTCTACTTTCAAAACTAACATTTTCAGTTTACTGCTTGGTACACAATCTGCTGTTTCACTACTATTTTTCACATTTTCCTAACTTGCAAAGTTTTCATATTCAGTACCATTATCTTTACAAAGTATATTATATTCATCATTAGCATCAACATTTTCCCTACTTGCAACATTTTCATTGTCAATGCATTGTTCTCTACACAACTCAATAGATACATCATTTCTGTCAACATAAACCTTATACTCAACATCACCAGAACTACTTACTTCACGATTAAAAGTGTCAAAGTTAGGTAAAATGTCACTACTTTCAACAAAATACACAAATCCAAATTTTCTGCTTTACAGGTGTTATTTTTTATCACATTAATGTCATTTTGAAATACACATTTGTTAAAACCATTATTTTCAGCATTACAAATTATTTAAATTTTGAGTCAATAAGTCTGTTACATTTGCATACTTAATCCGGTATTTTCTGTTATTCAAATTTATTTGTTGAGGATTGCCACTGTATTTACTATTTCCACTATAATGTTGATTTCCGTTCATTACTGTAGTTAGAGCATTGTCTTTCAACAAGTCTGCTCAAATATCTTGGCAATTCTGAAAATAGGCTCAAAATCGCATGTCGGTCAATATATACAAAGAATTCAATATTGTAAATCTCGACTATTACATTAATTAACACAATTAGCTAGTCTACGCAACTTGTTTATGAGCCTAACATATATACAATGCTGTTTATGTTAATGACTTTTTGTTTTATATGTCTTTTCTCTCTAGTTCTTGAAATAATGTACAATGACAAAACTATTGTTTATAGAACTGTCTGGAAAGAAAATATATTAATCTCTTAATTTATGAAATCTATCACTTGTTAACTAATCACAGTATCACTGAGACACTGTCCTACACTGATTCCTAGGCTGGCTATTTCATTTGTAACTAACTTCACACGCAACATATATCACTATTAAACCACACGATTCTGGGTTCCGATGCAGGCGGTATCGTTCGATAACATTGAGATGAGAGGGCCAGCAGTATCATCACATGTCGTACTTGCAAATGCAATGGTCCAGTGTTCAGGCTGGTAATCAATTGTTTTCACTTGAAACAAATGAGCACCAATTCCATAATTACTACTGTCAGTACTTAAACAGAACGGAAATGACAAGTCCGGTCTGTATAAAATATTGTTGTAACAAAGCTGCTTTTTTATCTCTTCAAAGGCTTGTATGCATTCTTCTGACCAATTCCAAACAGTATTTTTCTTCAGCAGGTTGTTCAAACATGGGGCATTCAAGGCTTGAGTAATACTTTGCTATGGCTTCAATTGTCTCATTGTCTGGGAGTATACCTTCTTCAGTTACAATGTGACCAAGAAATTTTAACTGTTCCACAGCAAATTTACATTTTTCTAGCTTAAGAGACATCCCTCCTGCTCTTAATCTTCTGCACACTTCTTCCAGTTAGCTTGTGTGTTCTTCCCAGGTTTTACCAGTGACAAGGATATCATCCACATACACAATTAACTTTTCGAAAAGATCTTTGCCTAATACCAAATCCAAAGCTCTGATAAATTCAGTTACAGAAACATTTAATCTGAATGGGACCACACAGTACTGATAGCTTCTTCCGTTATACAAGAAAGCAGTGTACTTCCTTGAGTCTCTGGCAAGTGGCACCTGATGAAAACCAGAAGTCAAGTCCAGGCTAGTCCTATATTTTATATGTTCAAACTTATACAATAGTTTGTCGATGCTCTCTGGATGGTCAGTTCCCCTTTCTAAAAACTTGTTCAGATGTCTGGAGTCAAGTACAATCCTCACATCTCCATTCTTCTTGGATATCACGATGATCGGGTTGTTGTATTCACTAGTACTCCTCTAGATTATGTTCCAGTTTTCCATCTTTTCAAGTTCTTTCTCTACAGCTTTCCCTTTTGCAATAGGGACACCATATGGTTTGATGTAAAATGGTTCGTGTGGTTTGACCCGCAAGGTACACTTCCTCTTCTTCATGAATAATATCTTCAATAATATCTTTATGTTTCATAGTACAGGAATCGTCATTAGCTTGTACATGATTCAGGGACGTGTTGCTTTCAACAGGTTGATGAGCCATACATCCATTAGCAACACAATTATCATTGGTAACACCAGTGGCGTAGCTATCATAGGGCTAGGTGGGGCAGTGCCCCGGAGCCCCCGAGCCCCAGGGGCCCCTCGGCCTTTGTGAGCGACGATCGAAAAAAGTTACAGTAGAGCGTCGAATTTTTTATTAAATTTATTTGTTTTACCCTCCCACCATATCGTCCATCATATCCCCTTCCCCTCAAACCAAGTTTCCCACAGTAGCCACACTGGGCCACCTGCTGGCGACTGGCGGAACAATGCTTCTAATTGGGCCTTCACAAGACGCCACTATGTGGCGCTGCTGACAGGCGAAGCTGCCAGCCAATGTGTCCAGCAATCGGCACACTTCAGATGGCAGAAGTAGCGTCAGCGTCAAAGCTGCTCACAGCAACAGCCGCGTCTTCCAAGTGTTGCGGCATGCAATGTGAAGGATCACGCTCCTCCAAATATAGTACAGTACAGTACTCTTTATTGGAAAATAGAAGTGTACAGTTCGAATATCCGAATAAACCGGTTTTCTGCATAGCCATGTCCCCAAATTACTTCGGATAATACACATTATACTATATATAATATTTTAGTTGAATGAAGGAATCTCGACTTTTAATTTCTCCTGCCGAAATTGACCGCAACATGGACATTTCGCAAATTATATAAGGAAATTATATCAAAATATGCATTATTAGACTGTGAGGTTACGGAAGTATTTACCGCAGTTTTATTCTTCTGCAGCAGCCGAAAGGTCGTTCCGCAAATTAAAAATTATCAAAACGCATCTGCGGTACAGTATGGCTCAAGCTCGACTCAGACATTTGGTGCTTATAGCAATCGAAAACGAGGCTGCATCAAGTGTAAATTTAGCAGATCTTGTTAATGATTTTGCAAAAACCAAAGCCAGGAAAAGATTGTAAAATAATTGTTAAAATAAAATTTACTACTTTTTAATTGTGTACCCATATTATTACTATAATGTACTGCAGTCATTAAAATGCTTACCGATAATTACCAATCAGCAATCATATCTTTGCCAACATCTGCAATCTAACAGTTTGAAGCATTGTATTACTGCCGTAGGTATTCTTTCATTCTGACTTTGGTGCGTGAAGAAACACGAACGAAATCCCCACGACTTCAAAACGCCTCTCATTGTCGTGTTACAAGAAATAGAAAAATTCCCAACTTTTAGAAAACAGTGTTTTAACACATTGACTGTCACATGAGTTAAATGTAAGTCACAGGAAGTCTTCTCTTCGGGCCACATGAAGTAAATACAACTCACGGACATTTTTCCTTTTAAAGCTCCATAGTGCAGTTGTAACTCACAGTAGCGTGCTTTGACTTGGTTTTTCAGTGCGTTATGGCCCCAGTAACAAATCATGTTCGTGGCCTCCAGTTTTCAAGAGCTCAAGAGTAGTTATTAACACTTTAAATCATGAATTATATGTAACTCATATGGTCCAGTCATACTGGAGTTCCTTGTTTTTATAATTTATAATTGTTTTTATAATTTATAATTGTAACAACAGTGAAATAGATTGAAAAATTGGGTAATTCCACTTTGTATCTCTAACACCTGCATGGACTGTGCTTTATGAAGAAACACTCTTCACAAAAATATGAGTCATAATTTCTTACATTTCCATGTAGTTTGTTTGCATTTCTTGACAGCTTGCTCTCGTCCAAACTCATTCTTCATTTTTTCGGAGCATCCATAACCTATGCCTTGCTGCTCCCATGTTCACAAGAGCACAAGTTGCAGGCAGCCTGGTGGCTATGGTGAGAGATTTCTCAGGGTCATCGTCATCTTCTGTATGGAGTTGTCTCAAAGTCACTTCCTCTTTGAATTCTGTGATTGAGATGATCTTGTTGCTGATGTATCAGTAAACCACAAGAGCATTTACCAGTGCTGACCCTGTCAACAGTTCAATTGCAAGCTTCCTATACCATTTCACACCCCGCCTACAATATAGGACTTAATTTGACAAGAGAGATGTATAAATGACTGATTATAGCCAGTTATCATTGCTGGTTTTTTCTTTGTGCCCCTCTTGGTTTGAACTTAAGCGTATTCGTCTCCATAAACAGTACTCAGCATCAACATATTCCTCTTATTTTTACATTTCAGTAGTATCGTATCTGCTTCACTTATATCCATAAATTCATCTGAAAGCTTCTGTACATGCCTTTGTTCATCTACATAACTTCTATGAGACACTTTCTCCTGCTACAATCTCACTGTGTTATGGAGCAAACAGACGACCGCGGTGGCCGAGGGGACTGAGGCGCTCCAGTCACGGTCTGCACGGCCACTACAGTCGGGGTTTCGAATCCCCCCGCGGGCATGGATATTTGTGCCGTCCTTAGTATAAGGTAGTTCATAAGTAGTCTGTAAGTTTAGGGAATGATGACACCGTAGTTAAGTCCTATAAGCTTACAAACATTTGAATTTGTACGGAGCAAACAACACTGAATAAAGACTGTAGTAACAATGCAGAAAAACAATAATGGAACTGTACGCAAATAATATTGTGGAATGAAAGACTTACAGGAGTACGGACCCAAAATTATTAGCGACATAGCAAATGACACACGTGACACTTTACTCTGGCGCCATGTGAGTCATATGTAACTCAAAAAAAAAAAACATAAACTAAGGTTCTAAATTGAAATATTTTCAACTTATTTTTATTTAAATACTTACTTTAAACAAACTAAAGCAGAATATGGAAAAAAAGTAAATAGTCCTCAGGGGTCGGTAACTCAAGTATACCTTTAGCAGCCAACACGTTAATTAGTTATTGTTAAACGGAATGGCGTAAGACAAAATATTAAATGTATACAGCATATTTAAGTACAGTTGAACAGTATTGGGGATATGATTTGTTGTGGGGATGTGACAAGTGACAGCAGGAAGGGTTGGAGGGCAAAAGGTGCGGGAAAGGGCAGACCACTGAAATGGTCAGGCATTGCCGTTCTTTGTGTGCCTGCAAAACGAATAGCGAGAAAGCAAGCCCCACTCTGTCTACCCCATTACGCCGCAAAAGGAAATTGCAAGGTGTTTTACAAAGTTATACCGACCCTTCCACAGAACACTTCATAAATCACAGATGACGTACTGCGCAGACAGACCTGGAGAGTGAGCATTTTCCACAAAATTCGTTGCACCAGGAAACAGGCATGTTTATTTTCCACAAATGTGTTAATACTGAAAGGAATACCGAACGGAATCTACATACCTTTCTACGCACTACCTTGCAATGGAAGGCGGGAAATGGATTCGGCATTCTGTGGCTTTTTTCTGGGAACGGCGCCTTCCCATACCATAAAAACTATTCACTCTTCAATTTATGTGCATACTAACACTTTACCATCCACCGCATTCTGCTCAGTTCTTCTATGTGAAAAACAAACAATTTCACTGTGTTTTAAAGTAATGGTGAAAATTCAGCACTTCACGCAATCTTTTAAGGTACGTTTCTACCCTGGTCAGACACTAACATATACTACAAGAAGCCTGGTAGGGGCATGGCTCAATCCAAAGGGCTTCAGCAAACAAAATCCGACAACATACTTTAGTTGAAACCACCCTCAACGAATATTTCCCCTATTTTCCTTTTTTTAATATCCCATGGGGCATTTTCATCTGTATGTCCTACCCAGGTCCAACTCTATCTCCATCCTCTGCAAAATTTCGTCCAAATCACCTAGTAATTTTTTCGTGAAAGCATAACAAAGAAACAAACTTTCTCGATTATATTAGAGAGTAAGATTAAATATTATCTGCTGCGTGACACATAATAATGTACTTCGTAGTATTTGTCTTATTATGTCTTCCAGTGGGCGGCAAGGAGCTGATGATGAAGTAGTTTAGCATCTGTACAGTATTAGTGTAAAGAGGGCCCCAATGTCATTTTTGCCCCGGGGCCCTTGGTGAGATAGCTATGCCACTGGGTAAAACATTGCTCTAAACTAGACACATTATCTTCTAGCTCATGATATTTACACAGTAACTTATCTAACTGGCTTTCTCTTCCTTATCAATGTAGCTCTGTATGACACAATGCAAGATGTCTTTTCCTACCTCTTCTTTACAGTTTCTGCTTCGACAACTTGCAGTACTGCTACGACTTAATTCTCACAAGACTTGACATCATCTACAACACACACTGTCTCACACTGGCCATCAGACACGGTGCAAGCTTTCTTGACTTCAACATAAATCATCCCATTAAGTTCCTTCTCCAAATCTTCAAACTCCATGACCTCCACATCTTCTTCACTAACTTCAACAACGTCATCCCCCGACTTCTCTGAACTCACACAAGACAAAACATCAATATCTTCATGATTCTCAGTCTTCACAGTTTCATGAGCAGTAACATTCTGTCTTCAACCTAATCACTTAGCAATTTACACAGTCCAAACACATCGTGTTCTTCACTTATTTTGGGTTTTTCTACAGACATATCTTCCCTTTGCATTATACATATTGGCTACAGTATCATCATCTAGTATAACCTCTTCTGGGTCTATACACTTGTCCTCTTCTTTCGAAGCCTGGTTCTTAATGACTTCCCACAGTTCTTTGTTAAATTGAGCCAATTTACCCTGTGTGTTACCTTCTGTCCCTGTCTATACTGCTCATTGTCTATATTTGTGTCCAAATCTGATCCTATTTGTGGTAGCCTGATTTCTTGTCCTATTTATCACCCCAACCTCACAGGCTTCCATAGGGGCGACATTTAGTTTCCCTACCCGTTTCCATTAGACTTGTAGTAACCTTGGTTCCCATTATTTCTTCCTTGTCTGTTCCTTTAATCCATACTCCCACCTTGCTGTCTACTTCAGTTCTCATGACTATCTTCTTGGTGATTATCTCTTCTGTCTCTTCCGTGATGGTCTTCTTGGTAGCAGTTTCTCTCCCTTTCCCTCTCATAACTTCTGTCTAATCTTCCAACAAATCTTAAGAAGTCCTCAACTGAATCTAACGCTTGCTGTATTCTACCTGGTAATCTTCTACGTAGAGTGTACACCAATGTGGTTTCATCTAAAGGTGAGTCAAGGTGCACTAATTTTCTGATTTCAGCCTCACAAAAGTTCCTCATATTGCCATAACTTTCCCTGTACTTTCCCCCATGTAAGAAATCACTTTTACTCTAGCCTGCTTAATTTTGGACCAGAATTTATTCAAAAAGCACCTCTCAAACACACTATATGACATGTCCTCTGTATTTAACTGATTGACCCAAGTATAAGCTTCATTGTCCAAAAATCTCTTTACAAATTTAATTTTCATTGCATCAGTCATTTCTACAGTGAATTTGTCAGAGCAACGATGTAAAAAGTCTTTAGGGTGGATTTTCCCTTCCCCAGGGTATGTCTTAATTACTAAATTTGCCCAATTAAAGCCACCACAGATTGACATTCTGATATTTACTACACTTTCTTGCAATGAATTGAACCTTTGACTGAGGTTATATATATCCTTCTTAATAATACATTCAGAATTTTTCACATTTTCTATAATTTTGTTTTCTAATGACACTTTAACTTCCTGAATTTCAGTTTTTCTAATTTTATTTTCCTGATCAAAATACTTTTCTATGGTACTAGTTTTGTTTTCAAGGTCAGACTCAACATTACTGATTTTACTCTCTACTACAGACACACGAGTGTCCAGCTGTTCATATCCTAACCTCACTGCTCTTTGGAGATCATGTGTTTGTTTCCTGACTTTGTCAACTGTCCTGTTTGTTTCGTTCAACTGAGACTTTAAAACTGCTAAACTGTCATCTAACTTTTTGCTCAGATCATCCTTAACTGCCGTCACTTCCTTTTTAACTTCGTGATTACCCTTGTTGATACGTTCAGTAAATTGTTCTGTTAATCGATTTAACAACTCTATAAGACCTGGTGATGCAAGAATTATTTCTTCACTATTTGATACATTGCTACAAGTTGTACGGCCATCATATTCTTATCTGACATGTCTACACTAGGTTTCCTATTCTCAGTTGACATCGTCTTTTACAGTGCCAAACAACTCAGACTGCTGCTGTACTTATCTTGTTATTGCGTGTCCAGTGATGCAAAGATCTGGGCCAAAGCATCCAATTTCCAGGTTAAGTGCTCCATTTTTCTTTGCCGTATAATTCCAGATTCATATCCTCCTTGGTTTTTCGAACATCGATTATATACATCCAAACATACTTCTCCTGCAACACAAACACTCTGTAGATACTGTATATGATGCAATCCCAGCTGTGCTACACCAATTAAAACATTTACTAGATTATTAAGTAATTACAGTTCAGTCAAACATGATACTCAGCTTTTCAACATTACGATGTATGGGGGTTCTGCTCGCTGCAAAATTTTTGACCTAGGGCGTCGTGGTAAATCTGTCCTCAGATAGGTATCAACTGGACATCCTCCACATATTTCTGTCCTGGACATCCTCCTTCATTTTCTGGTAACTTCTTCATTTCTTCACATCTGTTAGCATTCCAAACCTTCTTCTTCCTTTCCTTTTTCCTCCTACTTTTCCCTCCAGTATCCTTTGCAGTAGACAATTCCTGAATAGTATATGTCCCATCCAAAAGTTTTCTTCTTTTGGATCATCCTCATTTAGTTTCTTTCCTCTTTTATCCTGCTTAATACCTCCTCATTTCTCAGTCTCATTCCATTTCACTTTCTCCATTCTTCTCCGTAGCCACATTTCAAAACTCTCTAAATATTTTTGTTCTTTTTTTCCTAACTGTCTACGTTTCACATTTATAAACACCATGCTCCACACAAAACATTTGGCAAACCTCTTCTGGAGATTAATGGGGATGCTCCTGGTTGTCAGTAAATCTTTCATTCTCCCAAACGCTTTCTTTCCTGTGTATATTCTGCATTTTACTTCTTCTATACAAATTCCATTGAAAGTTATCAAGCTTCCCAGATATTAAAATGGCTGAACCTGCAGCAGTTTACTTCCCTCTAGTGATATATTAATTGTGTCATCTTTTTTCCAATTTTCATCTCTAGTCTTATTGATGTTCACTTTCATTCAAATTCTTTCCCCACCCTTACAATATTCTCCAATATTACCTCACTAGTAAAATGTAAAATGAAATGATAAATTTTGTTTGTGTACTAACAAATCTTGACTACACAGCTTCTACAACTGAATGAGTAGTACTAAATTAAGTGAGTGACTCCATGGCAATGCCACAAACAAATGCCTGCTTTAGGGGCACAGAAGTGCTGAAAACACTCAAGGACTCCGAGTACCCATCATTCAGAATATTCAAGCTAGGAATGTGGGCTACAGGATAAGCTGTGAATTTCAGGACAATAATCTAAAGTCACTGACCCAATTTTAGATTCTGAAAGCAGCAGGGTGGAAATACAAGGTTTAAAAGAACAGGTCCACTGTGATCCTTTAAAATATGGATTTGTGGAGGTTACTAGGGGTGGTGGACTAATTCGAACATCGCGGATCATAAAAGAGAAGCAAAAACTAAAGATTGTCATGTTGATGTAACACTTGGTTCATGACTGTGGTTGATATAAACACTTGCATTGGTGGCTAGCTTCACCGCGCATGCCCCCCCCCCCCCCCCAATCCCATTTGCAGTACGGAAAACTCCTGAGAGCCATGGGGGAGGGTGGGGGGGAGGCAGAGTCACAAGCACTAGTAGACGCACATGTTGAGGTCATCACAAACATGGTGACTTCTATTGTTCCATCTGGTAGTACAAGAGGGGGAGATAACTAATGTGCAGTAGGGCTTCGAACAATGAAATTCTGTAATCGAGGAGGCAGTATAACTTGTCATGAGAGTCGTCAGCTCGAGTGGAAGCCACAGACTGAAACTATGACTAGCACAGTGTTTGACAGGAGGAGGAAGGCCTGAGCCTTGGAAGGAATGGAATCACGGGCAGCTGGAAACATTTCATAAGCTCGAATTTAGTGGACGACATGCACATAATGGATAGGTTATAGTTGCGCACCACGATGGACTGCTCTGTTGTGAGTGGCGGGGGAAGGGGACAGAGAATTGATAGCAGGGATCGGAATGGGAAAGGGGACAAGAGAATGTTCTAATGGGGGAGGACGGAGAGGAGGAATAGGAGTCAACAACTGAAGGTGGAGCGCGGCCGACGGCAAAGGAGAGGGAGAGGGGAAAGCGCAGAAGGGAGAGGGAGGAGGAGCCTCGAACAAGGAGAAGGAAGAGGGAGCCTCGACCTCGGGAGGGAAAGCAGGATCGAGGTGTGCAGGTTTCAGGTGATTAATGGAGACAGCAGAAGTTTTGCCATTAAGGAGGATGGAGGACGGGATAAGAACCGCAGTACGGGTGATGTAAGTGCAGGCAGAAGGTGTCATCATGCAAGAACACGGACTCTTTAAGTCTGCATGTCCTATGGTACCATTACAGACGGAGGAGAGTGGCTGGCAGGAGGGGAAGGGAAGGCCGCAGAAAAGATGAAGCGGACCCGGTTGATCAGGGAAGGAAAATCCTTGAGCGAGGAAGGCGGGGACGGGGCAGCCAGCTCGCCAGGAAAGGTGAGTTGTTGTCCGTATATGAATTCTGCAATGGTGCCATGGATGTCCTCCTTGTAGGTTGAACGCAGGCCAAGAAGAACCAGAGGAAGGGCATAGAGCCAAAGTGGCCCATGGCACCATATGGCCATTTTTAGGATCCAGTGCCACCGCTCCACCAGCCCGTTGCTCTGCGGATGATAGGCGGTGGTGTAGGCAAAATTGGCAGATATTGGTGAAAAGGGCACTCTCAAATTGGTGTCCCTGGTCAGTTGTGATGACTGAGGGGCAGCCAAAGTGAGTAATCCAGGTAGATATAAAAGCACGAACGACGGACTTGGCAGTGATGTTGAGCAGAGGTGTGGTCTCCATCAACCTTGTAGTGTGGTCGATCATGGAATGCATGTACTGGTAACTGTCGACCGGTGGCTGAGGGCCAACAAGATCCAAGTGGACATGCTGGAATCTGCCGGACAGAGGAGGGAATGAACCAAGTGGAGGGGAGGTGTGAGATGCGACCTTTTTCCACTGACACAAAACACAAGAGTGGGCCCAGGCCTGGAAATCCCACCTCATGTCACACCAAATGAAACGCTCGCACACCAGGCATGTCGAGGCTTTGACACCCAGGTACATGAGCTCGTGCAGCTTTTGGAAAATAGGACATTGAAGAAAGCGGGGAATGAAGGGATGGAGTTTGACCATTGAGTCACCGCATCATAACTCACCGGTGATGCACAGAAAGATAGTTAGATGTGATGCAGGGGAGAGGAAGGGTCAGAGACGAGAGCAAGGAGATAATTGTCTGCAGATTGCAGAACGGAAAGGTTAGAGAGATAGATGATGGTAGAGAGAGTGTTGATCTGAGAGAGGAAATCCACCACCACATTATCTACCTTTGATATAACCCACACCCATTGTGAATTGCGATATGTAGTCGAGGCAGCAGAAGCGATTAGGGGGCGGGTCAGCCAGGGGATTTCTAATGGCAGCAGCCAGCAGTTTCTGATCAGTAAGAACTTGAAAGGGGTGAACTTCAAATTTTGCACAGAAATGCTTAATGGTCTCGTAGATTACAAGAAGTTTCTGTCAAAGGCTGGGTTCTGTGATTGTGCATTGTTTAATTTTTTGGGAAAGAACTGCAGGGGAGACATTACACCGTCATGAGATTGGCTGAGAACTTCACCGATAGCAGTGTTGCTCACGTCAGTAGTGAGAATAACTTCCGCATTGGGATGTGGATGAACAACCGTGATTGCTCGAGTAGGTAATTCCTTGAGTGCATTGTCAGGGCACCATGCGTTCACCTGATGTGTGTTCGCAGCCAACACGTCTGTAAGGAGGGCCTGAATCTCGGCCACATTGGGCAGGTGCCGCCTATATTTGTTAATGGTGCTGAAGAACCTATGAAGCTCTTTGTAAGTGGAGGGGCGTGTGATGTTTTGCACCAATTTAACCTTGTCAGTGGCAATGGGGAGGAAGGGGGGTGACGCCCTCCGATGAGACTGTATACCTGAGGAACTGTACCATGGGGAAATGCAGCTGATGTTTGTCATCATTCAACTCGATTCCTGGCTCATCCAGCCTGTCAAGAATGATTTGCAAATGTCTTTTGTTTTCCTCGACCGAGGAGCTGAAAATTATAATGTCATCTAAGTACACGAAGCAAAATTTTAAGTCCTGTAAAACCTCTCTGATAAACTGTTACCAGGTCTGTGTGGCATTCTTAAGTCCGAAAGGCATGAAAAGGTACTGGAAAAGGCTGAGTGGGTTGGTGATGGCCGTTTTTTTATCAGGTCCTTAGGGGCCATGGGAATTTGATGATAAGCATGCTTGCAGTCGACAACTGAGAAAACTTTAGATTCAGTGAGTAATTTGGGAAAATCCGTGATGTTCAGGAGTGGGAAGTGGTCCATAATAGTCTTAGCACTGAGCTTGCAACAGTCACCGCACATGTGTCATGGGCTGTTATGTTTCTTTACTAAGTGAATATGTGAGGCCCAACTGCTACAAGATTGATCGATCACACTGTTTGACAGTAGTTCAGATAATGTGCGTCAACTGCAGCTAATTTTTCAGGACACAGAGGGCACGGTTTAGAAAACACAAGAACATTGTCAGTGAGGTGAAGTCTGTGAACTATGCCGTTCGTGATGACAGCTACTTGAGAGGCAGCAAGGGTATGGCACTAGGTGCGGAGGACTTGGTGGCACGTCATGTCACGCAGGTCATGCAGAGTGACAGCCAGCAGAGGTGGATGTGGCAGGAGCACGCTACTCAGGTGTGACAGAAGCCGATGGCGATGAGGAGGTACCAGGAGTAACTGTGGGCAGCACGCATGTAGCCGGCCAATTCAAAGTAGTTGCTTCGTAGGCTGTGAGAGAGGACGGCAGCGCTGGCGAAGCAGCAACAGATGAAACTGGAGGTCTTAAGTGATGAGGTGACCACTGGGGGCGCATGAGTCGGTGCGCGTCATGCTGACACGGTGGCAGTGGCAGCTGCTGGAGTTGATGAGGCTGCTGCAGAACAATTGAGCCAAGACTACAGATGCATGGTGCGCGCATTGGCCAAAGGCAGTGTCCAGTTGGCACTGAGGAGAGGGAAGCAGCAATCGGCAGAGTTGGAGAAACAGGAGCCAGAGTGCTGGGGTGGGGAGGCAATGTGTGCACAGCTGAGTGGGTGACTGGTGAGGCGACCATGAGCTGGAGGGGAGACAGCGTTACCAACATCGCAACAAGGGCCAGTGAGCTGGTTGGTGAAATTAAGCTCTGTTGGGTGACATGCACACGAATGTTTGACAGAGGATTTGTGAGAAGAGTAAGCAGGAATACTAATGGGCACACAGTGAGACACTCCACTATAGTTTGTTGAGACAGGGACAGTGAACACAGTGGACTCATTCAGGAAAGTCACTCACGGAGTACTCGAATAATTGCACAACTGTCTGTTTTATGCAGACTTTGAGGGTGCAACAGTTTGTGGAGCACGCGAATGAGGCGAGAGCTTGGTGTTGTCTTTGACACCTCAGCATACAACCAGGGAGGAGCAGGAGTAATACTCAGAGAAGGCAAAAGTTCCAAAGTAGGAGGGGGTTCACTGGGAACATGAGGCAAAGCAGCACTGTGACTAATCTATGATTTGTGCAAAGTTTGGCTGGACAGCTGCTCAAGGACTTGTCTTGCAGAGTTGAGCGCAGATTGATTTTCAGCCAACCACAGAGACAGGTCGAGTCATTCGCATTGCAACTGTTCCTCTTGCATGTGTTCTGAATTAAACTTATCAATGGCACTTTGTAGTTAGCCCACAGTGTCTTAGCACTCATGAATTACACTGAGAAGTTCACAGTGTAATTGCTTGACTTGCACTTGTTCTGCACGTAACTTGTCAATGATACTACCAAGTTTGGTGACAGTGTCTAAACACTTGTGAGTTACACTAAGATTAGCACAGCTCAATGGAGCACACTCAATAACAGTATTTGAGAAGGAGTGAAACACTGCACGTTGAACGACATCAGGAGATACTCCATGAAATGAAAAAAAGTCAATTCCAAGAATAGGCTCAGCAACAATGGCCACTAGAAAATCCCACTCGAATACGTGCAAAGGTGAGAGCCTGACTTTGAGAGTTGTGGAGCCTGAGCAGCAAAGTTGCGAGGCGTTGACAGTTCGAAGAAGCATGTTGGCAGCTCGCACACGGTTTGGAGACAGTCCAGGAGGCAGAAGTGGGACATCAGCACCAGTGTCGATGAGGAAGTTTATGCCAGAGTTCAGATCAGTAACGTAGAGACGAGCACCTGCAGCGGCGATGGTGCACACAGAGTGGAGAGTAGGTAGGTGCCTGCAATCTTCAGGGCAGGCGGTGGTGCCTAGACCAGCCCACCCACCTCATTTGGGTAGCTCCAAGGGGACCTATACTTCCTTGCAGCACTGCCAAAATGGGCATGAAAAAAGCAATACAGGTAGTGCGGTTGTTGTTTCTGCAGGAAGTGCAGAGGGGAAGGGGACGTGTCCTCTTCGCCAGAACTGACGCCCTCTGGTGCTGGCTGTGACTGCAGCATTGCGGTGATGATGTGGTGGGGAATGCCAGGCAGATCCATGATCTCCTTTGAGAAGCGGGAACGGCCCTGCATGAAGGTAGGTGGATGTGGTGCGAGGCTCGGCATGACGGATTGTGCAAGATGAGATTCTTGAAGATGCGCTTCATGTACTTGGTCCATAATGTGTATACACTCACTGGGGGACTCTAGTACATTGAACATTAATGCTGTTTGCTTGGCCAGAGGGATTTCACTTGTCCAGATTGCCATGAGCGAGGGGTCAGGCATGACCTGCTCGGTCACCAAGAGCCGAAGGCATCACCACAGTTCAGATGGATGTTTGTCACCCAGATTGTCCTCTTCAGTTATGTGTCAAACAGTGTCCTCTACAGACTGGGTGACATGATCCAGGTTTGTCTTTCTAGCACTGTCATAGCAGTCCTGACTGGTGAGGAAGGTAACCAGGTCACAAATCAGATCCTCATGGTCGTGCAGCAAAGTAATTAAACACAGGTACTAAGCGGAGTCATCCAAATTGTAATGCTCAAATATACACTCGATGAGAACAAACTAGGTGGTCAGAGAGTCAAAATAAAATTGAGGCATCTTCAGCAGGCAGCGGAGAAGGAGGCGAGCCAGGAAGTGCCAGAGGCACAGCGGCTTCAGTGTAGGCGATCAGCAAAGGCACGGAAGCGACGCACAGCAAGGCAGAAGCACCATGCGGTGCCAGTGCAATGGTTGGAAGTCCAGCAAAGTTCAGGTGTGGAAGGGGAAGCACTTTGTGTCACGGAAGGCACACCAGGAGGCATGGCGCATGGTAGCATATGCTGTGTAACACGTTTACAGAGTTGGCATATTGGATGAAACTGTGGGGGTCATAGGAAGGATCGTTGCACAGAATGTTCATCACAGGATGCACTAAGTGAGGCAGCTGAACCAGTACAGAGTTCGGGGGGGGGGGGGGGGTGAGCTGCTGGAAATGAACTTGCACGAGGAGGTGAACTCACAAAGTTAGCACAATGTTCAGCACAAATATGGGTACAGTAACTAGGTTGGTGAAGTTTAAAAAGTGCATTTTGATGCACAGCACTCGAGAAAGCAAAAGTTTGTAGATGACATGGGCATTGGAGGCTGGGCGCATGACCAGTGGAGGGATACATAGGTGTATCCAGTGTGGCGGCAGGTGGTTGCATGTTTGAATTTTGCAGAAAGTCTACATTGTAGCTGGCATTGTCCGAAGAACGAAAGAGCTGAGAGTGCTCAAACGGTGGAGGGGCATAAAAAGGAGCACTCAAAAGTGTCTGTGGAGTGACAAAGCCAGAATCACATTGAGAGGCACAGCATTGTTGAACTGCAGCAATGTGAAGATGTCCTGTGGCGAATGTCCAGACAAGTGTCTGGTATTATGCAAACTGCTGACACTCATGAGAATGCTGGAAACTACAGGTTGCCAAGGAACTGTGAGTCCAGGTGGTGGTTGCACGGGCATCGACATGCTGCACTTGGGTACAGGACTGTTGGTGTAACAAGCACGAGTGAATTACGGTCAAAGGAACACACTGAAAACTGTGGGACAACACTGTACCAAATGTTTAGTACTGTTTTAGTATGGGGTCACCATTGTGGAGATTACTAGGGGCAGTGACCCCACACTTTACAGTACAAAAGCTTTATTAGATGTTACCAACACAACAAACAATAACAGACTAATTTGAACACAGCAGATCATAAAAGAGAAGCAAAAGCCAAAGATTGTCATGTAGATGTAACATTTGGGTCATGAACATGGTCGATATAAACACTCGTATTGGTGGCTAGCGCTGCCGCAGATTCTTTCAACATTGGTTGCCTGTATAAAAAGTTTTTTGTTTAAAGTATATGGAACAAGAAGTTATATAAAATATCTCCAAAAAACAGACAGCAATTACAAGAGTTGAATAACATGAAAGGGATACAGTGGTTGAAAAATACATCTGTTTTATTCCATACAAGGTTGTAGCCTTAATTATGTAGATTGAACAAGCTATGAAGGAAAGTAAGGAGATATTTGGGAAGGAAATTAACGTCCAGTTAGAAAAAATTAAAACTATGTGGTTAGTCAGTGACATTGTATTTCTGCCAGAGACAGCACAGGACCTGGAAAAGCAATTGAACTGAATAGATAGTGTCTGGAAAGGAGATGAATATTAACAAGAACAAAACAAATGTAAATAATATTTTTCAATTAAATAAGGTGATTCTGAGAGAATCAGATTAAGAAATGAGACAGGAAAAGTAGTGGATGAGTTTTATTATTTGTACAATAAAATAATTTATGATGTCTGGAGTAGAGAAGACATAAAATGCAGAATGGCAATGGGAAGAAAAGCAAATTAGAAAAAGAAAAATTTGTTGACATCACAAATTAATAAAATTCTTTTCTGAAGGCATTTGTCTGGAGTGTTGCTTTGTATGAGAGTGAAACATCTATGTAAGTAGTTCAGACAAGAAGAGGACAGCAAGTTATGAAATGTGATATTCTGTTATTCAGAATGAAGAGTCCTGCACAGGATAGAGTAGTGTGGAGAGTGGCAGCAAACCAGTATTTGGATTGAAGACCACCACAACAACAACAAGCTGAAGTGCATTATTTCCGTGAGACTCTCTCGCCTATATTGTGATAATACAAAAATGGGGAAGAAATGCCGGAATATTCTGTCTTTTAAGGACTGATCTGACACCTACCAGGGGTAGTAACAGCAATCGTCAGTAAAAAATACTCCAATCTGAAGAAAAAAAAAAACTTATTGTTTGCCTGAGGAGTGTAGCAACATTAGCATCACCACTAATGGTACAACATGAAGGCCCTTTCTTCCCTGCGTGGCCATATAAAATACTTCAAAATTATTGTGTTTGTAACAAACTCGATAAAAATATTTGTTAATTACACACTCCTTTCTGTTCAATAAAGATTGCATTGTAATTGTGCACTTCAGTGTATTCCTGAGCCATCACATATTTTTTTCTGGTTGTTTTGCATGTTCTTCATATAATTATTAAATGTAACTCCTGCTATACGAGTCCAGCTATGCTGAGCTCATAAGGAGTTCAAAGTAATGTTTTCATATATTTCATCAAACTTCAATTCCCAAAGTGTCTTCATTTAACGAGATACTTTAAATTCCTTTAAATGATTTAAACAGATTTTTATGGCAGGGAAGAGTTTTATTCAATCTGGCTTTTAGCTCTAATACTGTTCAAGATGAATGAATGATCAATTCTGATACAAGACAAAAGATAAATTATTATTCAAAAGAGAGACTGGCTGGCCAGTACTTACCTTAGTGCTGTACCACTAATCATCACACAAAGAAGAGAGAGGTTGAAAAAAATAGCACTAGCTTTCAAAACAGAGTTCCGGATAATGCAGATCCAGAAATCTGATAACTAAACACATGGTATTTATCAAAGTGTGCAAGAATAAACTCTTAAAGCAGTAGCACAAACGAAATGTGTCAAGTAGGTGAGAAGAAACCCCTTAAAAAGAGAAACACTAACGAAAATTAAAAAATCAACTGGCAACGAAATTTCACGCAATTAAATTATGATACTTAGCGCTCTGGGTGATGGGGCAACAACAACAGCTGGCACTGAAATGACTGCTAACTGACTGAATGCTAATCTGCCAAGTACACAGGAATAAACCCCTTAAAACAGAACTACTAACAAAAAGGAAGAACTAGACTGGCAAATTAAATTTGACACAAATTAAATTAAGATACTTAGTGCTGTTTACGATGTGACACTGGCAGCAGCTGGCACTGGACTCCTGGATTACCTAATATAATTCCTTCTGTTTTTCTTAGACTACATTCTGGTTCCCTTGTTTTGGTCTTTTTGAACAAAACCTCCTTTCAGACACGGTCCGGACTGCTCAATTGCTCTACTAGCTCTTCTGCTATCTCAGACAGAATTATAATGTCATCAGTGAACCATGAGGTTTTTATTTCTTCTCCCTGAACTTTAATTCATTCTCCAAATTTCTCCTTTAACCAATTCACAGCTTGCTCAATGTACAAACAGTATAACATTGGGGAAAGGCAAAATCTATCTTACTCCCTTCCTCACCACTGTGTTCTTTTCATGCCCTTCTTGTCTTATAACTATGGCCTGAACATTGTACAAGTTTTGTATAACTTTTCATTCCTTATGTTTTACCCCTTCTATCTTCAGAATTTTCAAGAATGTATTCCAGTCAACATTGTTAATAGCTTCATCCAAATCTACAAAAGCTAAAAATGTAGATTTGCCTTTCATTTACCAATTTTATACAATAAGTTGTAATAGAAAAATTTCTTCACATGTTCCTTCATTTCTCCTAAAAACTGATATTCCCCAGGATTGGATTCTACTAGTTTTTCTATTCATCTGCAAATAATTGTTGTTAGTATTTTCCAACCATGACTTTAACTGATAATTCCGGAATTTTCACACTTGTCTACACTTGCTTTCTTTACAATGTATTATGTTCTTATTGAAGAGTGAGGGTATTTCCCCTCTCTCTCATTTATTTTGCACACAAGGTGGAAAAGTTTCTTCATGACTGACTCTTCCAATGAGTGCAGTAGTTCAGAGGGAATATCATCTACTCCAGGGGCCTTGTTTTGACTCATATCTTTCAGTGCTCTGTCAAATTATTCTCACAGTACTGTATCTCATCTTCAGCTACTTCCTCTTCCCTTTCTACAATACTGATTTTATTCATTTCCTTTGTTTAGGCCCTCTATATATTCAGTCCACCTTTCCCTTCTTTACTTAATATCAGTTTTCCATCTAAGCTCTCGATTTCCAAATTTTGCTGATTATCACAGGCCACTGAGCTAAAGGGCATAAATTCAACAGTGATCAATTGTCCCCTAAGTACTTAAGCCATCTGTTGTGTTTTAGGTTTTCCACATTGCCTAGATTGGGTTGGTGACATAGTGTTATCGGAGGCCACTACATGGCACATTGCTATAAGGGGTTCAACTGTGATTGGACTGTCTTTCCTTTAAATTAAATATTACAAAATATTTATAGACTTCTGAAGTCAGTGGGGACTGGGGGGGGGGGGGGAGAACTCTGATCTTAAACAGTGCATAGTAATTCTAGCAGTGCATTCAGTGTGCAGATGTGAATAATCAATGTAGAGGTAGGCCACACGACACCACTATACTGAGTGACAAGTTGGGTGAAATATTTTATTCCAAATTTAATTATGGTATGTAAAAACTGAAATCAATGAAAGCATAAAATCTAATTATGGTATGTAAAAACGGAAATCAATGAAAGCATAAAATCTAAGATCATGTAATTAAAAACTGAATTTGGAGAGGGGAGTGATAAGCAATGTAAATATAAAATAAGATCAGTTTGAACGTAGATTTGGTGAGATCGAAAAGAAAATAGAAACTCATGAAAAGGGTCAGTAATTACATGAATAAAATACAGAAGCAACTGGGAACCAGAGTGGAGGCTGCAGAATCTCAACGTGTTGAGCAGATTGATGTACAGGAGAGGCAATACAAGAAACTATAACTCCAAGCAGATGCTGAATCTAAGTCCCTTGTTAAAATCAATAATGAATTTAAAAAGGTATGTTTTGATGGAAAATCTGACTGTGGAAAAACTTGCTCATTTAACAGACTAAAAATGTTTTTAGTCAGGGAAGATGGTAGTTGTGTGTTCTCAAGTGAGGAAATTAACAGTGAATGGACTGGGAAGAATGAACATGAAAATCATATTAAAGATTGGGTCTCATGTGCAAAGTTTCATGATATGTTGGTACCAGAGAAATGGGAGCTGATAAAATGCAAAGTCGCTAGGAAGATAGAGGAACTAACTGGTAAAGATGAAATATTTAATGATGCACTTAATGAGGATACAGATTTGGAAGGTAGGAATAAGTGTATGAATGTGTATATAGATAACCCTGATGATGTTGATCTAATGTTGGTTGAATGAAAGAGTACCATACTGCTGAAGTGGTTTCCTTTCAATATGACTCAATACTACAGGTGCGGAAGCCCACAATACATATTTGTTTTTATTTTATTACTGTTATATCTATGTAATTCTCAGAAATTTTGGAGGGGATTATTGCACTTGTGGGGTAAAAGGAGTTAGAAGAGAATTAATTGAAAAAAAAAGTGGGGTGGGGGAATTTGAGTTCAGTAACAGATTGGTTTGTATATAAATTCTATTGTACATGTATCGGCCTTGAGATGTACTACAATAGCTTGTTGAGTGCAAGATTCAGACCAGTTTGCTGAGCAAATCTGCATCAGAATTTAGGCAGTTGAATGGGGATGGTGCCAGCTCCACATGTCATAATTAATTTTCATTTTATAAAGGGAAATAAGAAATTTATAGTAAGTATGGTATATGTTATGATTTGATTAGAATTACGATCTATGCAATGAGCTGGGTTTTGTGTATTTGTTGGGATAAAATAGCACCTACTTAAGTAAACTTGTTTTGAATATGAGATCTATGGAAGTTAATTGTCTTTGAACTAATTACACCAAGAATTTGGATTTATTAAATTTTGCACTTCTGTGTCTTAAGAAGTCACACTTGATTTGATACAGTGGGCATATGGTAAAGCAGGGTGGGTTACAGAAGCCTGAACTCTGGAAAGCATGGTGTCCCACTTGTAGGCAACTATTGACTTTGGTTATTCGTTTGATGTTGGGCAGGATGTGGCTTGGTTGATGAGGAGTACATTGTGCTGATGACAGTACTTCAAATTGAAGAGATGGTTTGCTATTGCTCATCATATTTGCTTGAATCATATTTCAAATAGGTATCCGAAGCATACTGTTATAATCGGTGGCGACTTTAATTTACCCTCGATATGTTGGCATAATTACGTATTCAAAACCGGGGGCAAATATAAAACATCGTCCGAACTAGTTCTGAATGCTTTTTCTGAGAACTACTTCGAACAGTTAGTTCATGAACCCACTAGAATAGTACGTGGTTGCGAAAATACTCTTGATCTCCTAGCAACAAATAATCCCGAGATAGTAAAGAGCATCAAAACAGATACAGGGATTAGCGAACATCGAGTTGTAGTAGCGAGACTGAATATCGAAATTCCCAAATGCACCAAAAATAAACGAAAAATATATCTATTCAATAAAGCAGATAAAAATTCGCTTCACGCTTCCCTGAGTGATAGTCTCCAGTCCTTCAAAACTAAAAATGCGAGTGTTGATCAGTTGTGGCTTACATTCAAAGACATAATATCAGTAGCAATCGAGAGATTTATACCAAATAAATTAATAAAAGAGGGGGCTGACCCCCCGTGGTACACAAAACAGGTCAGATCACTGTTGCAGAAACAAAGAAAAACGCATGCAAAATTTAAAAAGACACAGAATCCGCAAGACTGGCAATCTTTTACTGAAACTCGCAACCTAGCGCGGACTTCAATGCGAGAATCTTATAGTTGTTTCCACAACGAAATCCTGTCTCGTAATCTTGCAGAAAATCCAAAGAAATTCTGGTCATATGTGAAATACACTAGCGGCAAAACACAAACAATACCTTCACTACGCGATAGTAATGGTAATACTACCGACGACAGTACTGCTAAGGCAGAATTACTAAACACAGCTTTCCGAAATTCTTTCACCAGAGAAGACGAAGTGAACACTCCAGTATTCAATCCAAGAACAGCTGCCAGCATGCGAAACTTAGAAGTAGATGTTCCTGGAGTAGTAAAACAACTTAAGTCACTAAACAAAAATAAATCTTCCGGGCCAGATTGTATACCAACTAGATTCCTCTCAGAGTATGCTGATGAAATAGCTCCGTACTTAGCTATAATTTACAACCGATCACTCAGCGAAAGATCCGTACCCAAAGACTGGAAAGTTGCCCAAATTACTCCAATATTCAAGAAAGGCAATAGGAGTGATCCCCAAAATTACAGGCCTATCTCATTGACGTCGATTTGCAGTAGGATTTTGGAACATATACTTTGTTCGAATATTATGTACTACCTCGAAGAGAACGACCTATTAACCAATAGTCAGCACGGATTCAGAAAGTATCGCTCTTGCGAAACACAGCTTGCCCTTTATTCACATGAAGTGTTAAGTGCCATCGACAAGGGATCTCAAATCGATTCCATATTTCTGGATTTCCGGAAGGCTTTTGATACTGTACCCCACAAGCGGCTTCTTATGAAATTGCGTGCTTATGGAATATCTCCCCAATTGTGCGATTGGATTCACGATTTCCTATCAGAAAGGACACAGTTCGTTGTAATTGACGGTAAGTCATCGAGTAAAACAGAAGTGATATCTGGCGTTCCACAGGGAAGCGTTATTGGTCCCCTACTCTTCCTCGTGTTTATAAACGATTTAGGAGATAATCTGAATAGCTCCCTTAGACTGTTCGCGGATGATGCTGTCGTTTATCGGTTAGTAAAGTCAACAGAGGATCAAAAGCAACTGCAAAGCGATTTAGACAAAATTTCTGCTTGGTGCGAAAATTGGCAATTGACACTAAATAAAGAAAAGTGTGAAGTAATACACATGACCACTAAAAGAAATCCGCTGAACTTCAATTACGCGATAAACCAGTCAAACCTTAAGGTCGTAAATTCTACCAAATACCTAGGAGTTACAATTACGAACAACTTCGACTGGAGAGAACACATAGAAAATATTGTGGGGAAGGCGAACCAAAGGTTACGTTTCATTGGCAGAACGCTTAGACGATGCACCAGCTCCACCAAAGAGACTGCCTACATCACACTTGTGCGTCCTCTCTTGGAGTACTGTTGCCCCTTGTGGGACCCTCACCAGGTGGGACTGACGGAAGATATTGAGAAGGTTCAGAGAAGGGCAGCTCGTTTTGTTTTATCACGTTACGGGGGGGAAAGCGTCACGGAAATGTTGCACGAATTGGGGTGGAAATCATTAAAAGAAAGACGTTATTCATTGCGGCGTGATCTGTTTGCGAAGTTTCAATCACCGACTTTTAGTTCTGAATGTGAAAATATTTTGCTAGCACCCACCTACTTAGGGAGACATGACCATCCCAATAAAATAAGAGAAATCAGATCGAAAACGGAACGATTTAGGTGTTCTTTCTTCCCGCGCGCTATTAGAGAATGGAACGGTAGAGAAAAGTTATGAAGGTGGTTAATGAACCCTCTGCCAGGCACTTAAATGTGATTTGCAGAGTATCGATGTAGATGTAGATGTAGATGTAGATATGGTGTCAGGACTCAAGATGGTGGTCAAGGCTGAGAGTCTCAGAAGGGCTGAACGGAGTGCATTGCTAGTGAAGTGATATGTGGCCACAGTTTGGAAAACTGGAGATCACTAGTTACTGCCACTGGACGTCATTAAATTTAAATACCGGTGTTGCTTATATTTAGATAATTTGCATGCCTCACTTGTATCGTGGAGTGTTTATACTTGAGAAATTTCCACAAATTAAGAACAAAATTTATATCCACATTCATGTGGCAAAAGGGGGGGGGCAGTGTTTCATGCTACTTCATGCAGCCATTACTACAGTAGTGTTTTTAGGAAGAAGATGCAAAGCCATGAAATCAACTACTCACAATTAGTGGGATATATTTGCACTACTATTTTCTATATTTGCAAATTTTCAATTAAGTTAATACATAATATAAGAATCAAAAGCCAGTGTTGATGTTACTGTAAATAAATAATGATATTTAAAAGAAAATAATTTCAGAAATATCTGTGTAAAAAAGATAATGATAACATCATGGGTTGTTGGGTGTTCTGTCAGATTTGTGTTCTGTCAGTATTTGCATGATATTTCAGTCATTTAGCACATAACCTTAGTCATGTGTAACCTGAGAGTGCTCCATGAGTGGACCTGATCTAATATTTGTGTTTGTGGCCTTCCCCTCCACTGACAGTTGCAGGCGCACCTTTTTCAGTCCTTGCCCACTTGCTGCCATCTGCTCGGGCATTTCCACTCCATTTGCTGCCTGCTGCTGTTCTAGGCATTCCTTCAGCTGTCCTTTGATGACCAAGTGAGGTGGTGCAGTGTTAGTCACTGGACTCCCATTTGGGAGGACGGTGGTTCAAATCCACTCTCATCTGTGATTTCCTTATCACTCCCTGAAATTATGAGTGTGAGCTCTGTCTCTAATGACCGTTCTGTCCTTGAGATGTTAAACCCTAAGTTTCCTTCCTTCCTGTTCCCTTTGAGATTCAAGTCCATCAGACCTGCACCTAGGTGTTTCTTCTTCAGTCTGGCACTCCCTCTGCAGTCACTGACCTTGCACTACGATCTGCTGGAGGACTGCCATTCTGTTCCAACTCATACATTTTGCACACTAGATGGAACAGTTTTTTCATGACTTACTCTCCCAACAAGCTCGGCAATTCAGAGAGAATATTATCTACCCCAGGGGCCTTATTTCAACCCAAATAATTCAGTCTACTATCTCAATTTACTTTCACTTCCATTTCTACAATACTGCCTTCAAGTTCATTTCCCTTGTATAGGACCTCTATATATTCTTTCCATCTTTTAGTTTTCCCTTCTTTGGTTAATACTGGTTTCCCATCTGAGCTCTTGATATTCATGCAGCTGCTTTTCTTGACTTCAAACAACTCAACCTGTAAGTGGTATCTTTCCTTCTCCTAGTTGTACTTTCTTCTACGGACTTTCATTTGTCCTCTAGCCACTCCTACTTGCACCACTGTGGTCAGTTTTGGCTATGATAGTGCAGTCACTATGCTGTTGATAGTAAATTACCTGCATACCTATTTTCTTATTCATTATCAGACCCACTTATGCATTCCCCTAACTGATGTTGTATTTATAATCCTGTATTCAACTGGCCAGAAATCCTGTTCATTCAGCCACCAAACGTCACTAATCCACACCATATCTAACTTCGATGTAGCCATTTCTGTTTTCAAACCTTCTAACCTCCCTACCCTATTAAGGGATCTAACATTGCACACTCTGATTCCTAGAATGTCGGTGTTGTTCTTCCTGATAACGACTTTATCCTGGGTATTCCCCACCCAGAGATCTGAATGGGGACCATTTTACTTCCAGAATATTTTATCCAAGAAGATGCTACCATCACATATCCATACAGTAGAGTTGCATAATCTCAGGAAAAGTAACAACTGTAGTTTCTCCTCACTTTCAGCCGTTCGCAGTAGCTGCATGGCAAGCAATGTTAGTTGATGCTACAAGGCCAGATCAGTCAGTCACCCAGACTGTTGCCCCAGTAACTAATGAAAAGGCTGCTGTCCCTCTTCAGTTAGCATATGTTTGTCTGGTCTCTTCACAGATTTTCCTCTGCTGTGCTTGTACCTATGTTACAGTTATTTATATCTCTCAGACACGAAAGCCACCCTACCTTGGCAATAGACATTGCCATGAAACTGGTTCATGAAACTGGTGCTAAAACTAGCTTCCCATAAAATTGGAGCAAATTACCCAACTTATAAGCTCCCGTTGTTTCATAAGTAGAACATTTAGCAACTTGTAACAAACTTTAAACATAATTTCGAAACAGCTCTAAAGGTTTCAATACCCTATGAGATGAACAATCTAAAACTAATAGAAAAACATAATTATGTTTTGTGGTGTCAACTGTAAAGATGTAACATAGTGAACACCAGATTTTTAGAAAAAAACTAGTTTCTGAAATAAGCAAATTCTTTTAGCTGTTTCATATATGGGAGTTTGATGTTTTAAAGAACTGTATGTGGGGATAAGGCGGGAGGAGGAGGGCAGTTCCTGGCATATGTCTATTTTCAGTACTCAGACTTTTCATTAGGAAATGTACTGGGGAGCCATTCTGATTCATTATAATTGCATGTGAACAACTTCATCTTCTCTAACAAAAAAATTCTAAAATGGAAGAAAATTGTGTTTCACAGATTTCAAAGTGTGACATATTGCTTGAAAGTTTAAACAAATGAGATCTTTTGTGCATTGAGAGAGGATTCCAGCAGCATGCTAAAAAAAAGAACTATCTAAAAATCATTACTGGGCACATTTTAGCAACCTCCTTCTTGAGAAACACTGATGTGTGTGCATGTATTAAATATTGACTTCATGGTTTTAACTTCATTGAAAAATTTGGAGCATATTTCTGTTTAAAAAATTCTTTAATTTTAATGACTGATTTTATGAATAATGTTACGTATCTTGATTAGAATATCTTTGGACACCATATGTCAGTCTTTGAAGGTAGATCAGCTGTCCGTTAGTGCACAACTTGCTGCCATCAGACAAACATGTGGTACTGCGCTAAGTTTTATTCTTGACAATGTACATACACAGTTATTGTGTTTAAGGATGCTTTCTAGCAGCATAAAAGTTTTATGGTAGGTAGGTTAGTTTCATTGGAATATTTATTAGTACAGTTATTTGTATATAGTTCCCTTATTATTATACGTTTCCTTGTTTTACAGAACTTGATAATGGGATAATGTCATCCCGAAACATGTCATGTTGACATATATATTTTATTATTGACAACTGGTGCATGAAGTACAACAATAATTTTGAAACAGTTGTGTAATGGCGTCTAAACAGATGATTCATAATGTTACAAGCTGGGCACATGCCATGTTTACAAGGCAACAAGGAAACTCTACGACGGAGCAACTTGGAGGTTTGAAAATTATCACTGACAACAAGGAAGTATGAGAGGATATACACAGGTACCGTACTCTCCGTCTTAAGACAGATTGAGTAGAAAGTTTAGTAAAATATGGGTAGATAATGAGATTAGGGAGTGGTACAAAAAGAAGTCTCTGTTAGGGAAGGAGCTGTATAAAGTGCATTTGCATCTAACCAATTGCTTATCAGGCAAACAGTTTGACAAGTTATACAGAGATATTAGTGATTTTGTGTTTGAAAAGAAAGAGACCATAGCCAAAACACACATAGGAAAGTTGTTAGAATTGAGTAGGAAGCACGGTTATGTAAAAAAGACAACAAAGGGGGAAACAAATAATCACAACTTCTATCCTAGGGTTAAGAACTATAATGACATAGAGTTTTCTAACGAGGAAGTCTCTCTGCTACATAAAAGTCTGAAATACAATATTCCACCAACACCAACAACCAAAAACATTCACAGCCTAGTCACAACTACCAAGATGATTGCAGATAGTTTAAAAATATTGCGTGAGAAGCAATGTAATTTGGCGTATAAAGCGAATAAAATAATTGAAAAGGAATTGTTCATTGGGAGGGTGACTAGAGAGGCAAAAATCTAGAAAGGAGTTAACATAAGCTGGAAGAAAATAATGCACTGATGGTAAAAGGGGACACAGGAAATACAGTCATCATCGCCAAGCAAGATGATTATATAGATAAAGTTAACCATTTCTTTACCAAAATGGTATTGTAGAAACCAAGTATGATTATACCACTAGATTCCAAACAGGGCTTAAAAAATATTTAAAGGAAACTCAATTTTTGTTTACTGAAAAAGAAATTAAAAAAACTCATAGTGATGAACCTGGAATTTCCATATTTAGACGGCAGGATACAGACCCACAAAAACGGGGAACCGGCGAGGCCTGTAATCAGTGGTAGAAAGGGACCATGTGCTAAAATAATGAAATGATTGATTGAGATCTTAAGAGATATACTTAAGAGTATACTTAAAGCTTTTTGGTAAAAAATAGTAGTGAAGTGGCTAAGTTGATACAAGAGCATGATATTAATGGTGACACTAGATTAACATCTTTAGATGTGACTAACTTGTATACTTTAGTACTGGTAGAAGAAACAATAGACATTATAGGGAAGAACTTATGTCAGCATGGCAAAATATCTCAGGTAGAAATAAATGAATTCATAGGACTGTTAAGATTCACCCTATCAAGAACTATTTTCAATTTAATAATAAATGTTATATACAGGAAAATGGTTTACCAATGGATTGTGCGTTGGCAGGTCAAATAGCAGATATCTTTCTCAACACGTATGAAACTGCTTTTCTAAAGGAAAAAGTGAAACAAAGATAAAATCCACATATATGCTAGGTAGGTTGACGAAATACTTTTAGTATATCAAGGCTCAGAGGAGGAGATAAATGACCTGGCTAATGATCTTAACAAGATGCATAAGAGCACAGCATTCACAGTTGAACATTAAAAGCAAGGAATTTTAAATTACCTTGACTTGAAGATTGAGAACAACAATAATAAGCTCAAGTTAGGCATTTATAGGAAACCCATATTTACAGGTGCTGTCATTAATACAAAGTCTTGTCACCCACATAGCCACAAAACAGCCTTTTTTAAAAGTGCACTTCATAGAGTAAATACAATTCCGTTGCCCCCTGAAAACAGGGAAGCTGAAATAAAGGCTCTTAGACAGATAGCCATAGAAAATGATTATGATGTGGGTTTGATAGACAGATTAGAAAAGACGATAACACCTAAGAATCAACTACGAGAAGAAAATTCGCACAAATACAGGGTTATACCACTCTGGGGACCCATCTCCTACATATTGGTGAGACTGTTTAAAAAGAAAGACATTAAAATTGCTTTTAGAACAGACAATAAATTAGAACATAGGCTGAAGCATAAGATTGATGCAGGTGAAAGCTGGCTGGGGAAAGTGGGGGTATACCAAATAAAATGTAATAATTCTGAAATGAAGTATATAGGACAAATGGAAAGGAATTTTAAGGTGTGGTTTAAAGAGCAGAGTAATAGAGAGAATGGTTCATCTACAGTGGCAAAACACCTGAAAATCTAATGACATTCATTGGGCTCCATAAACAATAGCTTGAAAGTCATGCACTAAGAAGACAAAGGTTGGTTATTATCAAATCTTGAATAAATGGAGATCTTTTGTGTGTTGAGAGAGGATTCTAGCAGCATGCTCAACAAAAAAAAAAAAAAAAAAAAAAAAAAAAATTGTCTAAAAATCATTACTGGGCACATTTCAGCAACACCTTCTTGAGAAACACTGATGTGTGTGCATGTATTAAATATTGACTTTGTGGTTTTAACTTCATTGAAAAATCTGGAGCATATTTCTTTTTAAAAAATCCTTTAATTTAATGACTGATTATATGAATAATGTTAGATATGTTGATTAGAATATCTTTGGCCACCATATGGACAATCTTTGAAGTTAGATCAGCTATCCGTTAGTGCACAACTTGCTGCCATCAGACAGACATGTGGTACTGCACTAAGATTTATTCTTGACAATGTACATACACAGTTATTGTGTTTAACGATGCTTTCTGGCAGCAGAAAAGTTTTATGGTAGGTAGGTTAGTTTCATTGGAATATTTGTTGGTACAGTCATTTGTATATTGCCCTTATTATTCTACGTTTCCTTGTTTTACAGAACTTGATAATGGGATAATGTCATCCCGAAACATGTCATGTTGACATATATATTTTATTATTGAAAACTGATGCGTGAAGTACAATAATAAACAGATGGTTAAAAAAAAAAGATTAAGTTAAATGAAGTATGAATTTTTTCTACCAATGATTATATTTAAAATGGACTACATTTCAATAAAATAATATGATTAGGACATCACACATTCTATAGTTCCATTTGTACTGAAGAAACTGTGGAAGATCTCTGTTAAGTAGGTTATGAAATTGCTTACATTTCAGAAGAAAGTTGGACACTGAGATAACTAGCACATATGAACAAAACTGTCTATATCAAAAATAAATTTATCTGCATCAGATATTAGGCTATTATTGTAGAAAGAAGTTCCTCAGTGGCAGCACATCCTAGGTGTTCATTGGTTCAGCAAACCCCTGGAGGAGAAGAAAAAAAAAAAAAAAAAAAAAAAAAAAAAGAAAGCTGATCATCAAAAAAAAAAAATTAAACATTTAAAGTAAGGTTCTTCATTTAATCTTGTCACCGTAGTATGTGTGATTGTGGTAGTGAAACAACCAGCTCTTATGTTACTGACAGAAATGTCCGAATTGACCCAAATGCAAGAAAATGTACCTTGTTCCCGCGTGTCATTGTGCACATGCATGAAAACTCCCTGAAGGCAATGCCTGCAGCTCACAGTTGTTTTTTGTGAATTGAAGATATATCAAAAACACAATATATTTGTTAAAATTTCTTATAACAATAGTATGTCAATTACACATCTCTAAAATCCTTCAGAAGACCCTAAGATGAATAACAATAAATTTATTATTCACTAACTGTGAAAGGCTGTCTGATTAAGGACATGTTGTGGAGTAAGCAGACGAGTGTCTGTGTCCATCTATAAACCATATACCCCCCCCCCCCCCCTCCCACCATTATTATTTTTACAACAGGTTCTGTAACTATCAACGACTTTTGGATTGATATTTGGCACAAATGTTTCACTATTTATTTTTAATATGTTACAGTTTTGGGGGCCTATGAACTATGAACACTGCCAAGGTGGGGTGGCTTGCATGCCTCAGTGATACAGACAGGTGCAACTTTAGCAGATGGGTATCTGAGGAGAGGCCAGACAAACATGTGGGTCCTGAAGAGGAGCAAGCAGCCTTTTCAGTAGTTATAGGGGCAACAGTCTGGATGATTGACTGAACTAGCCTTTGTAAAGGTTTCATGGATTCTTAAGTCATTACATTTCATTCTACCACTTTCAAACAGAATACTCAGCTTTTCAACATTACGATGTATGGGGGTTCTGCTAGCTGCAAAATTATTCTCCTGGGGCGTCGTGGTAGAAATAAATACTCGTAGGTACAATTTTTCACTACTTCTTTAATTTGAATCACCAAAACATCCACAATACAATGCCACTTAGTTGACAGTAATTCCATTTAAAACGCAGACTGACATAGATTCCAAAGTACTTCCGAAACAGCAAAACTCGAACTCGAAGTCCCCCACGCAAGGCGGTGAGGCAAATATATAACATAGGCAATAATGACCTTACATTATGCATTGCTCATAACAATTGGGTATACTAATTTACAATGAACAAACACGCAAAGAAAACATTTCATGTACACAAAAATAATCACAATATAAAATGAAAACTATACATACAATAATTTTACATGGCCCGTATATTTTTAAGTTTTAATCACGCTACTTTTTGTTTGACAACAAACCAAAATGTTAAATGTCAATTAATTAGTTAACGAGTACGCCATAGATGTTCCTAACATATACTGAACTAACATATATCTTGGCCATTCTGAAAATATGTTCAAAATCTCACGGCAATCAATATATACAAAGAAATACAATATAGGAATTTCGACTATTACATTAATTAACACAATTAGCTGGTCAATACAACTTGTTTATGAGCCTAAAATATATACAATGCTATTTATTTTAATGTCTTTATGTTTTACAAAAGTTTGTACCTTTCGTCTGTCTATTTATTGAAATAATGTACAATGACAAAAGTATTGTTATAGAACTGTCTGGAAACGTCTTATACAAATCTCTTAATTAATGGAATCTATCACTTGTTTTGATCACAGTATCACCGAGACACTGTCCTACAGTGATTCCTAGACTGGCTATTTCGTTTGTAACTTCACATGCAAAATATATCACTATTACACCACACGATTCCGGGTCCGACGCAGATGGTATCGTACAATAACATTGAGATGAGAGGTCCAGCAGTATCATCACACCTTTTGATATCAGCTAACATGGCTTTGCTGTGCAGTTACTACAAACAGCTGAAAGCAAGGGGAAACTACAGTTGTTAATTTTCCCGAGGACATGCAGCTCTACTGTATGAATATAATTATGATGATAGCAACCTCTCAGCTAAAATATCCTGGAGGTAAAATAGTCCCCCATTCAGCTCTCCAGGCGGGGACTACTCAGGAGAATGTCATCATCAAGAAAAACAAAACAGGCATTCTAAGGATTGGAGTGTGGAATGTTCTAACCTTTAATGGGGTAGGTAAGTTGGAAAATTTGAAAAGAGAAACTCATATGTTAAAGTTAGATATGCTGGGGATTAGTGAAGTTTGGTGGCAGGATAAACAGGAATCAGTTAGCGGTAATGCAGGAGTAGGACTGATAATGAATACGAAATTAGGGATGTGGGTAAAATGTTTTGGACAGCAATCGATCTGCTAGGTCGAGTGATGAAGTTCATGTGCCCAACCTATGGTATTATGACCTAACAATCATAACGGATCAGGAACTTACATCGTCAAGCATATCAAATATCGATGGAGAATATGAAAGACATGTGGGTGACGCTGATGAGTGTGCAGTAAATGAAAGCATCTCGATGACAGTATCACCGCAGAAGATGTTTTTGTAATTGAGGAGCAGCAACGTACCGAAGGTAATGAACAGGTTAAAAGTGTTTTATTTTTCACAAGATGTAATCACAGATGTAACAAAGGAAGGCAAAAATATATGTTATGAGATTACAGTACTTAACGAGAAAGGATTGTCAGCACTATTTATGTTTAAATCTAACTTTGGCACAGCTGAATTATGCTACCACAAAAGCGTTTGGTCACTTAACCAAATAGAATCTAAAGTCTGACAGCGAACCAGCATTTAAAGAGAAATTAAAAGGATTTCTGAAAAATAATAAAACTATTTAACAAATTAAAACCATAAAAAATAATAAAAATCAAATTGACTGTCATGTAATATAATGTAAAGGCACCTTTTATTAAACTGACACATTCCACATCCTTGACAAATGTGTTCATGATGTATGGAAGAAGTAATAATCTAATTTCTAAACTGGTAATTATGATAGTTGTATACACTTACTTTCATGTAGTCTGGTTTCAGAACGTCGTATAGTGCTTTGCATGTCTCTGAGATAACAGCACATAGTGATAGTGCTGAAATTCCTGTGCTGAATTTGAAGTTCTCAAAAGAGTGACCAGTTTCTAAAAACCTGAGTGTCGCTGTTAGGCGTTCTTCTCCTCAAATGCTTTTTCGTATCACTGTATCTGTCTCGGTAATTTTCTGCTTAATCATATCCAGCAAAATGTTTAATGAGGCACAATCCATCTGTAAATAGTTTTTAAAATCATCAGGGAAATTATCGCACAATTCACTAATTAAAGGCAAATGACTATAGCAGTGTCTGTATTCTTTCACCCAAACATGGCGCTTTGATTTCTTTCGGTTCATTACAAGTGCCATGCACATCCCAGCTGCGACAACCACACGGATATGGCCTCTCTGCAGCTGCAACACGCTGCCCTGACGACGTGCTGCGCAGAACTTTCGGGCGCGCCTGAAACGCCAGGCGGGGCATTCCTGCGCGGCGAGCGGCACGCATCTTTCTCCCAGGCTCCCGCTCACTGCTCCATGCAACACGCCACTGTTCTGCTGGTGTTCGGCAGGCGTGAGCGGGCAGGCACGCCCATGTAAAGGCCACTTATGATGAGATAAAAGAAATTATTCAGATCATTAAAGGAGAAGTAAACTTAATTATGATGGGGGACTGGAACTCGGTAGTAGGAAAGGAAAGAGAAGGAAATGTAGTAGGTGAATATGGACTGAGGAAAAGGAATGAAAAAGGAGATCGCCTGGTAGAATTTTGTGCAGAGCACAATTTAATCATCACAAACACTTGATTAAATCATCATGAAAGAAAGTTATATACATGAAAGAAGTAGGAGACACTGGAAAGTACCAGACTGACTTTATAATGATAAGGCAAAGGTTTAGAAACCAGGATGTGAACTGTAAGACATATCCAAGGTCAAAAATAGACTCTGACCATAACTTATTGGTTATGAACTGTAGACTTACGAGACTGCAAAAAGGTAGAAAATTAAGGAGATGGAACCTGGACAAATTGAAGGAACCAGAGGTGGTTCAGAATTTTGGAGGGTGTATTAGGTAAGTATTGTCTCAAATGAGAGAAAGTAATACGGTAGCCCTGAGTAGGGCCATATTCAGGTAGGCACAACATGTGCAGCTGCACAGGGTGGCAAAATTTTGCCATCGAAAACAAATTTTAAAATATTATTTTAATGTTAATTGAATCATCATTCTGGCATTTTATAATTTATTGGCAAAGTGTTCACATATATTTCTACTTGTCATTAAAATCTTTCTTTACTAATAAACATGTATGTCTTCCATGTGCAAAGGAGTGTGGTCAGCCTTAGTGGCTTTTGGCTGCGCTACACCACCCTTGCCCACAGTGTTCAGCCAGCGGGTCATTTATAGAACGCAAATCCACCTGTCAGCTTCGACTCATGATGTCATCGCTCCGTAGTAGTTTTGAGGTGTGTGCTCGTTTGTAGAAGCAATGAGTAATTATGTAATGGTTGAGTTAAAAATGATAGTTTGTTTACAAACAGAACATAAATTATAGATTACAGTTTGTGTTTAAAAAGTGATCTGTAAATTCTCTCTAATGATTAGTTATAGGTTAACAGTGAGGATTTTCTTAAGTGTGCCCTGAATTTTTTGGGCTCAGACCTGTGATCAGTGGTACAGTCTGTTGTTGTAATCTGTAATTTAGGAGGATAACCACATCTTATTTATTATCTACAATGCTAAGTATTAAGATGATATTCCTTATATGGGTTTTCCGCCATGTTGATGACATCTTGGATCAAAGCAGATGGGAGGAATTGCTTCGTAAAATATTGCCCAGTCCGCAGCTAGTAATTTTTCTACAGAGACCACGGCAGGTAAAAAAGGGGGACAAACAGATAAACAGATTCTCTTGATGAGCGCAACTGTATTTTTGTGAGATATATAACATGTTTATTATAAAAATGTTATTAAAATGTAGAAATGAGAAAGAAAATTGATGTAGGTGTAAATCAAATAAGCTCTCTGACAACTTCTGCAGTATCTTGTTGTACCTATGTCTATAAGGCTTGAAAATATCCATGCTTTTAAGCAAATATACCAAACTAGAGTGATAGAGATTGATTGAGGTATTAAATAATGAAATCTTGTCGATTGGTGTTACATTTACATTTTCTTTGCTTCATCAAAGCGGTTACAAGTAAACTTCTCAGAACTGTCAGGTGGACTACAGCTCACACGATCACAACTTTTTTTCTGTTTTTGAAATCAGTTTGAATCCCAGATGCCAAGGGTGGGTGGGGGCGTAAAATAAATTACCCTAAATACGGCCCTGGCCCTGAGAGAAAGTAGTGAAGGCTGCAGAGGATCACATAGGCAGATGGACAAGGCATAAGAGAAATATTTGGATAACACAGGAAATACTCAACTCAATTGATGAAAGGAGAAAGTATAAAAATGCATCAAGTAATGCAGGTAAAAGGGAGTACAGACATCTGAAAAATGAGGTTGATAAGAAGTACAGACTGGCTAAGCTGGAGTGGCTTGAGGAGAAATGCAAGACCATAGGAGAATGTATAACTAGGAGAAAGATAGATGTACCTACAGGAAAATAAAAGAGACATTTGGAGACAAGAAAAGCAGTGGTATGAATATCAAGAACTCAGATGAAAAACCAGTACTAAGCAAAGATGGGAAAGATGAAAGATGGAAAGAGTATATAGAAGTCCAGTACAAAGGACATAAACTTGAAGAAAGTATTCTAAAAATGGAAGACAAAGTAGAGGAAGATGAGCGAGGAGATACTGTACTGCGAGAAGAATTTGACAGAGCACTAAACCATTTGAGTAGAAACAAGGCCACTGGAGTAGATGATGTCCAATCTGAACTGCTATTATCATTAAGAGAACCAATCATGAACAAATTGTTCCACCAGGTAAGCAAGATATATGAGACAGCAGAAATACCCTCAGACTTTGAGAAGAATATAGTGATTCCATTTCCTAAGAAAGCAAGTACAGACAGAGGTGAAAATTAAACAACTATCAGTTTAATAATTAATGGTTGCAAAATAGTAACATGAATTATTTACAAATGATGGAAAAAACTGTATAAAATATGAAGTTCATATAAACAAAAAATTTTTAGTTAGTTCCTTTTCATTGATATGAAGTTAACACTTTGTACAGTTCCATCTTTTACCAATATGCAACAGAATAGCAAATTAATATTTCACATTTTGTCACTTTTTGAAAAAGCTTTATATACAGTGTACTTCTTGCCCCTTTAATTTTGTTATTCTACTGCAAATTTTATGTAATATTTCTATTTCTATATTATTCTTAGCTTTTTCCTGTACAGATACCTGAAGAAGGGCAATAATTCCTCAAAACCAGTTGGTGGCTGTTTTCATTTCTAATGTATAAAACACAGTTGCTGCAATGGATAAAGCATTTAATTTTTTTTCCTTTTTTACAGACAGATTCATTTATCTACAAATTCAATTGTAATTAGGTATAAAAATGAATGATTTGTAGCAATCTGCAGTTGTAACCAGCATAAGTACATATATATGAACAGGAGGCAAGATGAGCAGTTCAGTTCAACACAAGGTTAAGTACAATACAACTAAGTGGTTCTGTTCAGTTCAGTGATTGTTTTGTCATCATCCTGTTTGACCAAGAAATCTCATATTTGAAAAATCAGCCATTTAATATATTTAATAGTGTTGAAACATTTGCAGTTACAGGCACAACACCATGATAGCAGTACACCTACATATTCTGAAAACTTCATAGTAATGTGCAATTTTTATCTATAATTACTACATTATCAACTGCAATAAAATGGAACTGCTAACATTTTAGCATGTGTAAGATGAGTTGTGGGTGCTGGTTACAGTGCCTTTAAACCAAAGTTATCATGTCTCTTCATTGTAACAGAGTAATTTACTGTGTTTTAGTGTTCATCAGCATATTCAACTTTCTTTGAGTTTATTTTCAAAGAAGAATGAAGAGGAGTCAATATCTTTAAAAACCACATTCCTCAGTTTTACTGCTTCCTTACAATGTGAACACAAGCAAGAACAAAACTAAATAACTGTTACCATAGCTTACAAGCACAATGTTGCAAACAATGGCTACACTAGTTCCATCTGTTGAAATTTTGGGAATTTTAGGTAGCAGACAGGTAATCCAGGATTTTGCATGTTTTAAAACTACACAGACATTTCATTCCTCAATTTTTCTAAATGAATGAGGAGGAGGAAACTTATTAGCCACCTAAATGGTGTGTACAGAGGAGTTGACAAGTGCAAGAATCTCAATTTGGTAGAAAAGAAAAAAGTGCAGATGTCATGTTTTTGAGGTCATTGATTCAATTATTGGTCAGGTAAATGGCATGATGCAGTAAAAGTAGTGAACCCTCAGTAATTTAGGCACCAGCCACTACTGAAGGCCTCAGAATTCTACATGTGGAATCATGAAAGTGAGTCATAGTCAGATAACATGAAAAGTAGAAAGGAAGAGTGTGCTATAGAAGGGTGTACTGCCTGAAGTGAGAAATATAGTCAGGTAATGAAATATATTGGGTAGTGGAGTAGGAGGGAAAAGAGCCCCATAAAAGTTATAGAAATTCTACATAGAGATGATAAATTATTCTTCAAAAGAGATAAAGTGGGTGGCCAGTACTTACCATTGTGCTGTACCACTGATAGTCACACAATCCTTAAACATCACCCTCATGACCTAGGTCGTGACTTACCTTTCCCTTCTGTTCCCATTTATTTTTTTCTTCCCTTTTCTCCTACCTGATGAAAGAACCCTGTTCCGAAAGCTTGTTCTTTTTGTGACTATCAGTGATACAGCACAAAGATAAGTTCTGGCCAGGCACTCTATCTCTTTTGAAGAATAATTTATGTTTATACTAAGTGTAGTGGGACAAGATAGTCGTACAGTCCTATGTCAGCCCTATTTTGAAGTTGTAAATATGAAAAAACAAAACTTGGTATTTAAAATGTATACATATTTGATGTTCATGTATATGTTGTTATTTTATAATATGATTTTTAAAATGTTTTATTTTCTGTATGTTACATGTAAGATCAAGGTGCCGCAATCAACAAGGGCAGTGTCATCGTCCCTGCATCCAACCTTGAAGTATGTGATCATGAGCAGAATTTAACTGATGAATACGGGGCTCTGAATGCAACTGCGCCTTCTTTATTGCCACGTGTCAATCATTTCAAAGAAGAAAAGAACATTAAATGATTAATTATTATTGTTTGAGATTCAGTCCAAGCTGGTTGAACATGTTCAGGTCTCTTGCTAAACTTACTTTCTATTAGTAAGAAGAAGAATAAATATTTGATAATATTGAAAATTATCTTGCATTTATGAAGAATTATTTATAATCAAGAATATATTACAGCAAGAGTAATTTTATTTTTGTGAAGAACTTCTACTTATTTCATAAAACAATTTAAATACTGATTGAATTTATTACTGACTGGCTTTGAATGTGATATTACATTGGTATCAAGTGTGAATGTGGAAAAACAGTGTTTAGCAGGTGGTAGAATATTAATTTTTTCAGTACAAGTTAGCGACAGCAAAAAATAGTGCCTATATTTGACTTCGATAAAATTTTTGTGAACTATTTAAAGGAGTTATTCCTATATTTTCTGATTTATATTGGATGAAGTCTTGAAATTTTGCATGGTTAGATTGTGACAGTTGGTGTTGCTAGGGGACTGTAAATAACTAATCAACAACATCCTACCAACTGATAAAACCTTTCTAGGATCAATATACTTTCATGATTAGCAACTAAAGATGAACATGAGTAACTGTATTAACCATCACAGTTATCCCATTCCTGTTCCACCACATAAGTCACTTGAAACACTAACAGAAAGAAAAAAAGTAAAGGAACAGGTGAATGTGTGGTATACAACAAGATCTGAAGAAAATAAGTGCATGAAGCATTCAGTAGTGAAATGTACGTGAAGACACTCTTTATAAAATAGACAAATAACAAAATCAGTTGAAGAGGGTGATTGTTGTTGTTGTTGTTGTTGTTTAGAGGGGACTAGACTGCTCGGTCATCGGTCCCCTGTTGCAAGCAAGACAATACAGTGTAATGCAAGCTGAAGAAATGGGCACTGAATGACACAAAAGAGAAATGCACAATGGGTATGCAAACATGAGAGACATTGAACTCAGGACACTGAAAGAAGGAAACGCAAAGAGGAAATAAACATAACTGGACCAAAAAGTTACAGCAGAATATTGTGGCTGGCCGATCATGAAGGTAATAAAGGATGAGACAGCCACTCTGCACATTCTAAAACATACGTGTAAAAGCAGGTCAGACAGCATAAAATAAGAAGAGTAAAAATATGTGAGGGATGGGTGTCTGAGAGATCAGGTGAAGGTACCCACCTTTAGATCAAATGATAAAACCCAGCTGCATGGATAAAATGTAAAACATAATCAGCTGTAGCAGCGTCATCACCAAGCATAAAAGGAAGTGCAGCTGGCAGGTCAAAGGACTGTTGTAGGCAGCTAAAAGAGGACAGTCCACCAGCATGTGGACCACTGCCAATAAAGTGCCACAGTGACACTGTGGAGAATCCTCCCGTCGAAGTAGATGGCCATGTGTCATCCACATGTGACCAATATGCAGGTGACGAAGGACAACTGACTCCTTCTGAGAGGCCCTCAGGGAGGACTTCCATGGAGCTGTAGAAAGCTTCACTGCACAGAGCTTGTTTGGAGCAGGCAAATCAACCCACTCAGTGTTCCAAAGCCCAAGTACCTTCTGGTGTAACTCTAATCAGAGGTCCCTCTCCTGAAGACCAATTTCTAAGGGGCTTGAAGTAACTGCCTGCTTAGCCAGCCGATCCAAGCATTTGTTCCCTGAAATTACACTGTGTCCCGGGCTCCAAACGAAGACCACAGTGTGGCCAGCCTGAACTAGAAGGTTAACAGATTCCCTAATTGACTGCACCAGGGGATGTTTTGGAAAGCACTGGTCAAGGGCTTGCAAGCCGCTCAGGGAGTCGCTACAGATAACATATGACTCACTGCGACAGGCTATAAGGTGCTTAAGTGCCCGACAGATAGCGATCCGATCAGCTCTGCAGTAAAGATTTTACTCCCACAGGATAAGGAGTGTTGTTCACTGTGCTCATCATGGGTGTAGGCATATCCACAATGCCCATCTGTGTATACAATTTCCGTACCGTGGAAAGAACCAAGTACCACCTGAAACTGGCGGCGGAGAGTCAACGGTGCAACAGAGGCTTTAGAGTCATGGGACAAGTCTAACCGAAGCTATGGATGTGGTACAGACCAAGGAGGAGCACGGGAAGGGTAGTGAAAAGTGAGGGAAATAGGAGGCATTCAAGTGAAGAGAGAACGGAACGAACACGGACCGTGATCGGGAGACCCGACCTTGGCCACTGTCGTGGGGAAGGAAGGACAACATCCGGAAAGAGAAGCCTGTAATTTGGATGGTGGGGTAAGGCGTTTTCATGGGCAGCATATGAAGTGAGTAAGCACTGCTGGTGGAAACATAGGGGTGGAACCCCTGCTTCGGCTAGCTGACTTGTCACTGGACTCGTGCAAAAGGCCCCTGTTGCCAAATGGACACCACTATGGAGGACTGGGTCCAATAACTATAGTGTTGATAGCGCTGCAGAGTCATACACTATACTCCCCTAGTCCAGACGCAATTGTATGAGGGCCTTGTAGAGCAGCAGAAGTGTTGGACGTAATGCTCCCCAAGCTGTGTGGCCAAGACAGCGAAGAATATTAAGATATTTGCAGCATTTCTGTTGCAGCTTAAAATATTTTAATATATTTTAAGTAATTACAGTTTATTCTACCGATACTCAGCTTTTCATAATTGCGATGTATGGGGGTTCTGCTCGCTGCAACATTATTCTCCTGGGGCTTCGTGGTAGAAATAAATACTCGTAGATACAATTTTTCACTTCTTCTTTAATTTGAATCAAAACTTCTTCTCCACCAAAACATTACATGATTACAACTTTAAAACATAAACAAAGCATCAGAGCTTTGCTGACAGTAATTCCATTTAAAACGCAGACTGACATAGATTCCAGTGCACTTTAGAAAAGCCAAAACTTGAAAACCCCCACGCAAGGCGGTGAGGCAAATATATAACCTCGACAATAATGACATTGCTTTAGCATTGTTCATAACAATTGAATATACTAATTTACAATTAACAAACACACAAAGAAAACATTTCATGTACACAAAAATAACCACAATATAAAATGAAAACTATACATACAATAGTTTTAGATCGCACCTATCTTTTTAAGTTTTAATCACGCTACTTTTTGTTTGACAACAAACCAAAATGTTAAATATCAATTAATTAGTTAACGAGTACATCATACATGTTCCTAACATATATTGAACTATCAAATCTCGTGGCCATTCACAAAATATATTCCAAATCTCAAGTCAGTTAATATATACAAAGAATTCAATATTGATAATTAAAGTAATAGTCGAAATAACACAATTAGCTGGTCAACACAACTTGTTTATGACCCTAACATATATACAATGCTATTTATTTTCATTTCTTTATGTTTTACAAAAGTTTTTACCCTTCGTCTGTCTATTTATTTGAAATAATGAACAATGACAAAAGTATTGTTTATAGAATTATCTGGAAACGTCTTATACAAATCTCTTAATTATGAAATCTATCACTTGTATTAATCACAGTATCACCGAGACACTGTCCTACACAGATTCCTAGGCTGGATATTTCGTTTTTAACTCCACACACAACTTTTATTACTATTGAACCACACGATTCCGGAGCCGACGCAGACGTATCGTAGGATGACATCGAGATGAGAGGACCAGGCAGACGGTATCATACGAAAACATTGAGTTGAGGGGGTCAGCAGTATCATTACAAGCTGACGGAGGTGTGACTGCCAAGTCAGCAGGGCATCAGAAACCATACCGAGGAAGTGGTGTGTTTTTTCAACAAGAAGGAGTTCGTTACCCAGGTACAGCTCTGGATCAACGTGAAGTGCATTACTTGGGTCTTAGAGCCCGAGAAGTGGAAATCATGGGCTGAGGTCCATGACTGTGCCTTTCTAATGGCTCCCTGCAGCCGCCGTTCAGCGACACCAATAGTGTCGGAGCTGAAGTATATGCAAAAATCATCCGCAAACAGGGAAGAGGAAACTGATGACCCAACTGCTGCTGGGAGACCATTGATTGCAATCAGGAAGAGGGGAACACTGAGAACAGAGCCCTGAGGGACACCATTCTCCTGGATATGAGGAGAGCTGAGACAGGTGCCTACACGAACCTGAAAAGAGCGGGGCGATAGTTCTGTATAAAAATTGGAAGGGAGCTCCTCAGGCCCCAACCATACCGTGTAGCCAGAATATAGTGGTGCCAGGTAGTTTCATACGCCTTTCGCAGATCAAAAAAGACCGCAACGAGATGTTTGCACCTGGTGAAAGTAGTGTGAATAGCCTATTCCAGTGAGATGAGGTTGTCAATGGCGGAACGGCCTTGACGGATTCCCCTTGTTGTGGGGCAAAAAGTCCCCAGTCTTCAAGGAGCCACCTCAGCTGCCGACTCACCATTCATGTGCAGAGCACATTGGTAAGGCTGATTGGGCGGTAACTGTCAGCCACCAATGGATCTACTCCAGGTTTCAACACCGGGATGATGGTGCTTTCCTGCAACTGTGATGGGAAAACCGCATCTCCTGAGATACTGTTAAACAGGGAGAGAAGTTGGTGTTGAAACTAAGCCAAAAGGTGATGGAGGAACTGGCTGTGTATCCAATCTGGTCCCGGAGAAGTATTGGGGCATGCAGCCAGAGCAGTTTCAAACTCCCACTTACTAAATGGGGCATTGTAAAGTTCCTGGCGGCATGTGCGGAATGATAACTGCTTCCACTCGACCCTCTCTTTGAAAGTACGGAAGTCTGCACTGAATGTTTCACTTGCAGAGCAACGTGCATACTGATCTGCTATGTACTCAGCTATGGCTTGTGGGTCAGTGCAGAGTGCACCCTGAATGGTGGGCAATGGGTTTCCTGTCAGTGGGTGATATCTGAAAAGGCACGTACTTGGGTCCAGACCCAAGAAGGGGTGGCAGGAGAGCCGATAGAGGTTACACACCTCTCTCACAAATCCTTCTTACTCTGCCAAATCAATCGCCGAGCTCGTGCACGGAGCCATTTAAAGGCGATTAGGTACTCTAGAGAAGGGTGTTGCCCGTGTCGCTGAAGCGTGCGCTGACGTTCCCAAATGGCCTCAGTGATCTCCTGTGTCCACCAAGGGACCAACTTAAGTCTAAGTGATGCAGATGTGGTTGGGACAGTTTTCTCAGCGATGGAAGCTATGGCCTTCATGACTTTCTGGACAGCCATTTCAATGCCAGCCAGAAGTAGAATCGTAACCACTGCAGCTGAAGCATATGCCAGCCAGTCAGCCCTACGGAGTGACCAATGAGGTAGCCGGTTTGCAGCTTGAGTCTCTGGGAGCGACAGAAAGATGGTAAAATGGTCACTGCCACAGAGATCATCATGGACGTTCCAATTCAGATGAGGGAGAAGTTTCAGGCTACAGATAGACAGGTCGATGGTCGAGTATGTGCTGTGAGTTATGCTGAAGTGCGTCAGAACACCCATATTGAGAAGGCAAAGGTTCCGCTGTGTCAGAAGAATCTCCACATCCATACCACAAGCCAAGGTCTGCGTCCCACCCCACATAGGGTGGTAGGCATTAAAATCCCCCAAAGGAGAAACGGCGGGGGAAGTTCAGCAATCAAGGCACCAAGGTCAGCAAGACAAATAATCTCATCTGGAGGAAGGTAGAGGGCAGAGATCGTTAGTTCCTGCTGTACTCAGATCCTAACAGCCACTGCCTCGAGATTCATGGTGAGGGGCACAGCTGCACGGGGGACAGTGGCAAGGACAGAGGCACACACCTCCAGAGACCCTGTCAGAGAAGGGATGAATTTTGAAATAGCCCCAGTAGCCATGTATGGCAGAGGTCCTCTGAACAGGAATTCACATTTCCTGTAATGCTATGCAGAGCAGAGGGAGTTGGCGCATTAGCTGTTGAAGCTCAGTGGAAAAAACCGCTGCAGTTCCACTGGAGAATTTGATGGTGCATGACTTTAAAGGCCACGATGCAAAGTATAAAGAATATTATTCCATAGGATCATCTGCTGAAACTGATTGGGAACCTACAGAATCCAGGATCATTCATTCTGGGGAGTCAATGAGTCAATGAGGCCGAGATCCTCACATGTTGCGAGGTCTTCTCATCATCCGATGTAGAAGACGAGGTAGCGAGCGGGTGGCTTTAGAGCCACTGAAGAGTCAAGGGTCTTCTTTTTCCATCCCTCTCACTGGCCCTTAGGTTTGCAGTGACAGGAGGGCTTCTCTATAGTGGCATTAGGGGTAGAAGAAGAGCGGGAAGCCCTTCTACCAACAGGTTTTGGATCCTTCAGCCATTGGCTGGAATCCACTGTATCACTAGGATAAGCCTCACAAGGAAGTGCCCTGAGGGACCCCTTCCAAGTGAGGGGAGCCGGAGGAGGCTCCTCCTTCTCCGACTGGGAGGTGGGGGACTGGTGTCCCCGACGGTGGGGGTGGAGTTGCTCCCTCAGGTGGTAGGGGGGTGGGTGGAACTGTGAGAGGAGTGCCCCCGACCTTGACGGAGGCAGATGAGCTTTGACAGCCCTTTGGGCCCACTGAAGGTAGTTGCACGGTAGGTATCAGAAGAGGTGGCAACGATGTAACTGCAGTGAAAGACGTTGTCATAGAAACTGGGTGAAGCCGTTCATATTTTTTACGTGCCTCCCTATATGTCAGTCGATCCAGGGTCTTGATTTCCATAATGTTCCACTCTTCGTGGAGCACGGTACAGTCTGGAGAAGAGTGTGGAGTATGTTTGCTGCCCACAGTTGACACAGATAGGTGGAGAAGACACGGAATGTCCGGGTGTAATGGATGCCCGCATTCCCTACATGTGGGGCTGGAGTTACATCTGTCCAAATTTCTAGCATTTAAAACACTGCATAGGGGGAGGGATATAAGGCTTTATGTCACACTGGTAGATCATGACCTTGACCTTTTCGGGCAATGTCAAAGGCCAAGATGAAAGCACCGGTGGCTACCCTATTATCCTTCGGATCCCTATGAATGCACCGGACGAAGTGGACACCCCATCACTCTAGGTTGGCATGTAGCTCTTCATCCGACTGTGAAAGAAGGTCCCTGTGGTAGATCAGACCCTGGATCATGTTTAGCAATTTGTGGGGTGTTATACTGACCGGAACGTCATCCAGCTTATCGCAAGCAAGCAATGCTTTCGATTGGGTGGATGATGCTGTTTCAATCAGTACCAAACTGCTCCTCATCTTGGACATACCCGAGACTTCACCAAACTTATCTTCAAGGTTTTCTACCAAAAAAAGTGGTTTCATTGACATGAAAGTTTCCCCATCTGTTCTACTGCAAACAAGATACTTAGGAGAGTAAGACTCATCCTTGTCTTTAGCCCGCCGTTCCTCCCAAGTGGTGGCCAGGGAAGGGAAGGTTCGGGGATCATACATTGCTGCATTGTAAGCAACTCTTCCACACTTAGAAACGGCATTTTTGTGACCGCCCATGCTATTAATGGCTCATTTCATTTCCGTCCCACAAGCAACTAGGGAACTATATGTCCACCCAGGCAGAGCCCCGCTTGCCTGGGTAAGCCTTATACAACTGAGGTGTGGCAGGTTCCTCAGAGGTTGCTCGCTAGCGACTGTTCAACCTCAACAGCCATGCATCTCCTCGGCACATAGCACACCTTGAGATTGAGGTTTGTACCATCATCGCAAGCCGGACGATTAAGCCAAGATCCCCAGGCTCTGAAACTTACAACGTTCCACCGTCACGCCGAACGATAGTCATTGAAGCACGCACAGAGATTACGGTGTAGCGGACTGTTGGCGTGACACAGTTCATGGCTCAGGACCCTGGGTTCGCCAAGCCCGTACTCAGCAAATTAATGCTTAACCCCTGAAGGGGAAAAGGGTGAAAGAAAATAAAAGACACATACATAGTTGCTAAATTTGGCTGTCAGAAAAAGAATTGGCACTATGATTAGGAAAGATCTGCCAGTTATGAAAGGATTAATTGTACTACATAAAAAATTATGTAAAAATAACAGTTTTAAATTGTACAAAGGTATTTTGATTAATATGGTCAGACACTGGTAATCAATATCATTTTTAATGTTTTAGCTAAAGAGCATGTTTTACTGAAATCAGCTGCAGGAGAAATTAATTATTTCACACATCTGACGCAACAAGTAGAAGTGGGCATAATTTTACAATTTAATTCAACTCATTTGTTTTGATACATGATGTCATCAATGTGCCGGCATACCCATATTTCAGTCTTAGACAACTGCAAATAATCAATGTTTCAATTGATTAATGTTTCTAAATAAATCATGGGGCTCTTTAAAATTCAACTGGTAATTTGGAAGAAAAATTGCATATCACAGTTGCAGCCTACTATTGATACATTTCGAACACATGAGCATTGCAGTGCCAGTGTGGCTTGTTCGCTTACAATAATTTATTCTGTACTCTTAGGTTCCTGCCTAACGACACCCTTTAAAACTGATATATTCATTAAAAAAATTTAAAGTACCATACTACTGTCATTCAGAATAGACATCTACAGTCTAGCTGTCAAAAGTACGTTGCCTACTACACAAAACACCGGTGCCATTTCATGTGTACTCATAATTTTGACACTTCATGATGTGCTTGGCAAAGGAGAAGATATAGATTGTAAATGGACAGAACTATAAATACAAGAATATGAAGAACAAACCTCTAAACTGTACAGTATTCTACACACTTTTGCTAGTTAGAATAATTACAGTTATTGGAAAGCTGTTAGACATATTTATACAAGATCGTAAATGTCATTTAGAAGGCAGATTCAGAAATGGACCAAGTTAAAACTTCCTGGCAGATTAAAATTGTGTGTCGAAACCAGGACTCGAACCTGGTACCTTTGCTTTTTGTGGGAACTCCTGGAAGAAAGGATATGGTGGAGAGATGGCTTAGTCACAGCCTAAGGGATGTTTCCAGAATAAAACATTCACTCTGCAGCGGAGTGTGCGCTATAGGAGTGCTAGTCCTGCAAGGTTTGCAAGAAAACTTCTGAGAAGTTTGGAAAGGATCAAGTCCTGGTTACGGCACACAATTTTAATTTGCCAGGAATTTCCATATCAGTGTACACTCCACTGCAGAGTTAAAGTTTCATTCTGGAAACATTCCTTAGGCTGTGGCTAAGCCAAGTCTCCATCATACCTTTTCTTCCAGGATGCTAATTCTGCAAGTTTCGCAGGAGAACTTCTGTGAAGTCTGGAAAGTAGTAGGTGAGGTACTGGCAGGAGTAAAAGTTTTGAGGATTGACCGTGAGTCGTGTCGTGGTAGAGCACTTGCCTGCGAATGACAAAGGTCCCAGGTTTGAGTCCCAGTTGCGGCACACAATTTTAACTTGCCAGGAAGTTTCATATCAAATCCTTTGCTCAAGAGATGCACTTTAAAACAACGAGAACAATCCTTTAGCAGCCAACAAGGCTTGCAATGAATCATGGCAATCATAAATTAATTAATGCCTTACTGTCTTACTATATGAGCCCTGCATTAACATGCACTATTCACAGTGACTAAAAGAACAATTATTATTATTATTATTGTTATTACGTTTCCATGTACACTGATGCTCACTGGTGTCTACCAAACAAAGCAAACAATATGTTGAGTGGTAATTGATGGAGCCGTGTGGAACCTGCCCGACAGGAAGAAATACTCAACTTAAGATTCCTGACCACATGTATTGGTGACCTAGGCCCTGGGCACTGAACACTGCACCGCCCAACACGATCAACAGCCACACTCACATATGAAAAAAAGGACAGGCTAAGATTAACAGCGAGAGCATATAAAAATTACACATTTCACCAACTAAACGTACAGTGTGGTACAGCGTACCATCCGCCACGCACCTTATGGCGAATTACGGAGTAAGTATGTAGATGTAGGTTTAGATGTAAATGGCTAACTGACCCTCAATCTGAACAGGCTAAATCTTAACACTGTGAACATACAAATTACAAACTTAAGCAATAAAATTAACAAAGGAAACATCTAAACATCACCTGCCTAAATACAGTCAGGAAGAGCCACAGAAGATAACAACAACAAACTGTTGTAATAGCAACTGTGGCTGTAACTGTAATAATAACATGTTAAAAGCATGAAATGCAAAGATACATCCACAACAGATCATTTAACACAATCCAAATAACTTAAAATAGTAATCCAATTACCAGATCAAATAACTCACTCCAAGAATAGTGCACAAAATATTGATTTTTCCATCAACACAAATGGCCACAAACTGGACTAATGGTACTTCAGGCCAGCTCCCCCCCCCCCCCCCCCCCCCCCACACACACACACAAGCCCTCAGTGTACCCAACTTTGCCCTTCTCGCAAGAAAACTAAATTAGTGGTGCACTAAGTGCAATATAACACTCTTGTATATACACTAGTAAAAGTACCCAGACAGAAGGAACGCAAGTCGGAAGGCACTAGTAAGTGTATGTGAGCACACAAGCTGTCACTGTTTAAATTTTGTTACCATTTACACATGCACTCCAGTTCATAATCACCACTATAATTACACACCCTTTTCCACTCTCAAACATATTAAAATCATAACCAGTCCACACACTGAGAACTCTGCAGCGCTGGTCTAAATTATTAGCACTTGAAGAAAGCGTGATGACACAGCAACAGACCAGGTTGGCCTATCTTCCTGTCGTTTTCATGCAGGCCCATTATTGCAACTCACACCACTCAAATCAAGGATCCAGAGATCCCGACAACGTGGCCAATGATCGCACATGCGAGACCAGCCAAATACACCAGGGTGAATCGGCCTAGTCCAGCAGCAAGCATGCCAGAAGCTACTGAATCTGCACACACTCTTTCCAAGCCAACAACTACCTTTCCTTTCCTCCACCCAATACGAGGCATCAAGTTCAGGCAAAGATAACACAAGCAGTCACCAACATTGATAACTCGAAATGCAACAGTTCAAAATCAGTGTAGCTTTCTTACAATGTGAAAAGTGGAAAAGTGGATTTCCCCCTTAATTTGTCTTGGCCTGGCCTCACACTTAGTGTGAATATGCAGGCTGGCAGTGTACGCCGACTAGGCTGAGCTGGGTCAGCTCGGTGCTGCTCAGCCAGTGTCCAGTGTGACATGAACACGGGAGTATCGGGACTCATCTTTTCCTGATGCGGTCCACTCCTGGCAGTCTGATGTCATCACTCCCCCTCTACGTGCCTGCAGCCGGCAGGAGTGAGGCTTCAGCATGGCTGGAAGTGTGTGGGAATGGTGGCTATTTTGACTGTATCTAGATGTAATTACATGGAACAGATTCCCATGTTTATCACCTGTAAGTATAGTATTATTAGAAAGGAAAGTCAGATCAAAATTACAAGTTCACTTAGCTGGTTTTGTAGAATTGTGACTTGTCATCATGGTCAAGGAGTGATTATCTAGATCCTCAGGTATTTTAGCGTATGAAAAACCAATACCACTGACTAAATGTGTTTCTTATGTAATTTAATAATTTTCAAGTATTAATCCTTGAATTGCCATCCATGCATCAATGTTGTATCATAGTCCAGTTAGATTGTTTGACATTTCTGAAGAGACAGGTGGACATCAGCTACAATGACGTAGCACCAAATGACATATAGCTACATTTCCAATCTCAAACTATGAGTGTACTAATTTTTGCAGCTGGCACCTGTATTATTAACAACAACAATTTTTGATGGCTGATCTTCAACAACAGAGTTGACATAATTACGTACATAACAATACTTATTGTTAACAGTAGTGTTATAAATTGAACAAAATGTGTAAGATGGCGTGAATATAGATTTCAATATACTCTAAACAGATTGAAGGTGTTTTAAACAATGTTCAACATAGTTTGTCCTGTTTATTTCTGTTTCTGCTGTACTTTTAATACAAAGTGTGATTAAAGAATATGCCAATGTTTTAAGTGAAATTTAAATTTTTTTTATCAAATAAACCAGTGAAAGTGACCTAGTGGTTAATTAGCCACTATTGGTTATCCACTAGAACAGATTTGTATACTTCACGAGTACTAGTTCTTTCAAAATTTCTTCTATTACTGTTAGCCTATTTAGCAAGTTCTAGAAACATAATGCATAATAATTTATTTTACTTGTTACTGACATCATTTTGGAAACTATTTTCTTTGATTTATAAACTTGTTCATGCAGTTTGCATAAAAATATAAACAATAGTACAGTACAGTCTCACTTATCCAAACATCCTATTACCGGAAACAGACCCATATTGTTGCTTCCCATGTTGCCTTTTATCAGTGCAAAAAGAAACCAGATCAAAGTTATATGACATGGGCAGCAGAGCTATAAGGACTTAGTCGCAAGTGCTAATTCGAGACTGAAATTCATCAAGAATCTTATGCACATCAGATGGTCAGGGATGCAATTTTACACTCTGCCTCAGACAGGGAAGTTCGGCATAGGACCCCCCAAGTTGATAATCCTTCACTAGACGATGTTTTGAGTATTGCCTGGACCTTTGAAATCACTAGAGCTGCAGGCGCACAAATAGATTTGTGGGGAATGCACCTTCCAGGCGCCAGCTCCGAAGACGTCTACATCATCCTGGTCTAATCCTATGCACTTATGTGAGCACATCCACATATATTTTTCTGGGTGCTTTCTCAACACATACTTGTTATTTAATCCTACTTCAACTTTACTTTTGTTATCTGGATCTACTCTCTGTCCACGGCAGCCACCATTGCCGCACTCACTAAAATATTCGCTCTGGAAGGATTGCCACTACCCTGGTATCTGTCAATGGTCCTCAATTTCTGTCATCTGAATTTTCTGCCTTCTGTGACCAAAGAGGCATCAAACACATCATGTGTCCTCCATTTCACCCTCAGTCCAATGGGGAAGCTGAACGACTTGTTCGGACCTTTAAGAATCAAATGAAAAAAAAAAAAAAAAAAAAAAAAAAAAAAAAAAAAAAAAAAAAAAAAAAAAAAATGCTTACCTTGGCCACCACAGATGAAGCACTCACAGATTTCCTGGTATCATACCATTTCACACCTCAGGGCACACACAGCCCTGTGGAATTAAGGCACAGCAGACAGCTGTGCACACTCCATCTAAGCAGACCTCCTACCAGCCACCAGCCTCCTGCCACTCCTGGAAAATTTTCAACGGGTCCTCTGGCATGAGTGTGGGGAAACGGAAAACATCAGAAGTGATTACAGGACTGCATACTGGAACTGAGGGTATGGTGCCTCTACATGGTACAGATGGCGGCAGGAGATGTTGCACAACCTATCGACCAAGTACGGAAACACGTCTTTTTTGCTGCCAGCCACACGTCCTACCTTTGCATAGGGCCTTTAGTCATGGACGTAGACATTGCACCACTTCCAGCACAGCAGGTCCTGCCAGCCTGGCAGGACGTCTCCACGGATACAACACTGGCCAGCCTACCAGTCGGACCCCTTCATACAGGAGATGAAATACCCATATCACCACTATTCCCTCCCATTCAGCGCACTAAATTGGCAAATCTCCATGAGAACAAGTCTCCTATCCTCAGATCAAGAGCAATGGAAACTTCCAACCATATTCAAAAGTACCTCCAAGAGACTTCACTTTGGTCATGGAAGAACACGTGGATGTAACTGCTGTGCAAAGAGTTTCCAACATGCATCACGCAAAGTGCCGAAGTGCAAAGTGACATACCAATGCAACAGCTTTTTTTTGTGTGCAATTACTCTTTTGTTCAAGTAATCATGAAAATCAACAAGAGGCAGTAGAAGTGCTATTTTAGTTTATGCGCAATCATAACAGCTTTTAATTTGCCTCAACTTAGTGTTCATTGTGTAGTTTCATTTTCTCTATATCTGTAATTTTTTTTGAATTGTTTTTCTTAAAAGGGGGAAGATGTGCTACAGCTGCATCTCATTCAAAACTGCATCCACCCATTGGTCTATCAAACAGCGGTGCCACAAATGCAGCTCAACTGCAAGTGCCGTCTGGGTGACTGGAGGATGTGCGGCAGGATGGACGAGACTGCTGGCAATCTGGGATGAGCACTCCTACCTTCCAGTTGCTCATTCCATTGTGCATACAAGTTGTCTTTGTCCAAAAAATGAGTTGAAGTTATAACATGGCACTCATTAAATGACCTCATCAGTTGCATCTACACGTCCAATGATTTTTTTCATGGACATACTGTCCATGTTTCCCATGCTAATTTCTTCATTGATAGAATATCTCTCTCTCCCCTGACATGACATGCTTTTAGACAGTTTTGCAATTGTACCTGTTCAAACAATCTCCCAACACTGTACCAAAATTTAAGCCATGTCTTTCAGACTTAATTGACAAAATCGCACAATCATATATTCTCCTTGGTCAGTAGTGTCAATCGAAGTTGACGAAAGCACTCTACGGTAATTTCTTTTTAATGCCTCAAACACACCTTGGTCCATAAGCTGACAATAGCCATAACATTTCTCCATCTCATAGTTCATCTTCACTGGCCTGATTTGGAGCATTATCTAATATTAAAATGGCTTTTCTTGGTAGGTACTTTTCCCTTAAAAACTGTTCAACTTTTAGTACAAATGCACTAAAAAAACATTATTTAAAAAATTTTCAGTTCATCCTGCCACTTTTTTGGTTATAATATTTGACTGGAAAGGCATGTTCTGAAAATTTTTGAAAGCCCTTGGGTTGTTTGATTTCCCAATCATAGCAAGTTTAAACTAATGTATAGGTTTCCAGTAACATTACTGCTAACAAAAATTGTTAATCTTTTCTTACTTCACTTGTACCTTAAGTTGCTGCTTGAGTCTGAGCTGCGAGTGTTTTGATTGGCAGCATTTTATAATTCAGTCTGATTTAATCACAGTCTCCAGTTACACTTTCTTTATCAGTTACTTCAGGGAACATTTCTTTAGAGATATGTACTGATTCATTATTAGCCAAGAATTTTACTCCACAAATACTGAGATATTGAATTTCATAAATCTTCTTCTATCTATTGAGCCACCCAATGCTGGCTACAAATTCAGAGTAACCTTAATTAAACTCCTTATGGAATTGCAGGGTTTTTTTTTTTTTTTTTTTTTTTTTTTTTTTTTTTATTCGATATCGGCCCAGATATTGACACATTTTTATCCCTATTATGGTTGAACAAAAGATACAAAACTTCACTGACTTTTTGGTACTCACATGGTTTCATGGTTTTCCTTTCTTCTAAGGCTTTGGCTGTCACTCTTTCTTAATACAATTTTCATATTTCAAGTTATATCACCAACAGTTACACATCCAACAATCTTGGGCCACTTTTAGCACTGAGTCAGCTTTGTAGAACCTCTTAATTGCATTCCATTTATCTTCCATAGACACTAAAACCCAATCCCTTTTACAAGCCACCACAACACAAAAAACAATAGGGGAAACAATCACCACACAGATGAGCACAGTACGGCCTATGGCACTAGTATGCAGACTTTCACTGTGATGATGACCGGGTGGCTGCACTGTTTGACCTGCAGGAGTACAGTTTAGTGTAAATAGAAATTCTCTTATATTTTGGATAACACAGACTGTTAGATAAGCAAACTACTGTATATGGCCACATATACACCACTGGCCATCGTAAATGCAACACTAAAAAAGATCGGAGATATCACAGCCAAATTTATTTGGAAAGTAACCTGTACAAATATCACATGGCTGAAAATACAGCTCCATGTGCACTGAGGAATATGAAATCAATGTTCAGTATTACTACCATTACTGATTATAGCTGCTGCTACACACCTTTGTTTAGAGTGAAAGAGGATCTGGATGAGTTCTTCGGACATAGCATTCCATGCAGCTTCCACATATTGCTGAAGTTGAGTTGGTGAAACATTGGGTGTTGCTTTCCAGACCAGTCATTCCAGAATCATCACTTAGATGATTTTAACAGGTGAGAGATTGGGAGAACAGGGAGTCCAAACAAACAATGCAATCTGAAGGGCCCTAAAGAAGTCTTTAACATTGAGTGTCATATGTGATCATGCATTATACTGTTGCAATGTTGGCAAGTTCCAAAGGCATCGTAGGATAACGGGCTCCAACATTTCAAGGATATAACACTGGATGTTTAGTGTACTGGCAGTGTATACTTAGGCAGTGTCATGGTGGAAACTAATACCATCCCAAACCATAATAATAGGGGCAGGTCCATTATTGTGATAAATCAGGCAATAATGGTATTTCCAGGACCTAAATCTCAACTTCATGTGGTGCAGACAGAATCAGGATTTATCAAAAACAATTTAGTTCCATCTTTGACAACTGCTTTTGCTGTTATATACTACATACAATGAGAAACATAAGGAAACTATGAAAAAACAGCAGCCCACAACCAAGAAGTATCTATGAAATTTATTGTAAAATCAATTTGATTTCTTTCCCCAGGATGTGAGGAAGCCAATCATGGAGATAAAAAGTGTTTTGTGTCTTCTGCTGATTGGAACACAGGTTTAAAAAAAAAAAAAAAAAAAAAAAAAAAAAAAAAAAAAAAAAAAAAAAAAAAAAAAAAAAAATTCACAACTGTTGGCTGCTTATCAGATAGTAAATTGTTTCAAACATGTCAGCTTGCCAACAGTTTAGTAGAAAAAGTACTCTAATTGCCCTGACATAGTAACTGCAGAAACCTCTAGTCAATGTTGCTGGAACCACAACATGAAGAGTAAAACCTTCTGTTGATAAGAAAATGGCACCATTCATCAAGGAAGGTGATGATAAAGTGTAAAGAAGTGCTGTAACAAATCTGACACCTGGTGCAGTGGCAACTCAGGTCACCTGTGCAGAAAAATGTGAATAGCCCGTCCAAGAAGTGGGACTGTCATGACTACTGACATGATCTGGCAGCTGCTGGTGGGAAAGGAATCCCCTGTGTGCCTGGCCTCCATATCTAATTAAAAACAAAGTGATTCTTCTTGAATGAAGAACAGACATGGGCCCTTGCATAACTAGGAGAAAGACTGTACATTAGTGCATTGTGATGTGAGATGAAAATGCATTTCATAATTGTGCTGATACAGAAATGGCCCACCGTTGGACCAATGTTGTCTTTGCCACTGTACCTACTCACTGGTTGGCATCACCTAATATAGTTGTAAGGAAATACGAAATCAGAATTTCCATTGAGGAAAAAGCAAGATAGCCTATTCTTTTTACATTGTGAAGTAGAATGTACACAATATAATTCATAAGATACTGTGGTTATTGACATTGTCAAGTGAGATGACAGTGATGTTGGGTTGTTTAAGGGGGACTAAACTACAATGGTCATCAGTCCCGATGACAGTGACCTCTCATATTTTACATAAAGGCTTAAAATCTCAGTCAAAATTGCAGAGAACTTTATTTTATTTGTATTAAAAGACTAGTTTTGGCTCCATTCTATGCATCTTTGAATCATAGTTGCTTGAAGTCTCTGATGGTTCAAATGGACCTGAATCTAATCACCTAACACAAGTAAAATAAATTTCTCCACAATCTTGACTGAGACTTTAAGCCTTTATATAAAATACAAAAGATTGTTCTCTACTGATTTATCAGTGTTGACAGCCACAATAGATGTGCCAAGTCAGGTGCCAGAAGAGTTCAAACAACTATGTTTAGAAGATGGCTCAAATGGAGCCAAAAGTAGTCATTTAACACAAACAAAATAAATTTCTCTGGGGTCTTGACTGTGAGGATCTACACTTTTATGTATAATCATAAGCTAAGGTTCTGGGAATATGAAACATCACTACAAACATACAAGCAGTTAAAACACTCATCATGGAATTAATATCTTTCATAAGCTACATTGATTTTTAAAATAAAATGTGGTGTTATCAATATTCTGTGCATATGTGTAAATGATTACCATTATGATCCTTGAGACCAACACCAACCTGACCGTCACTATGTCTGGCTTCTAGAAAACTATGAACTTATAATTCTAGCTGACACCTCAAGAAACAGGTCCCACTGCCTTGTGCCTCATTCAGCTCCCACCAGTAATTTTTGACAACCAGCTAGGCACCGCCTGTAATGTTTGTGCTACACACACAACTGATGAATCATAGCAATCCATTATCAGTTCATACAATCTGAGGGATCTCATGCAATGTGTGGCAATATGGCTGCTTGTGACCTCATAGTCTATTGCTATGGCATAGCTGAAAATTGTTTCCTTTGTTTACAAGCCCCATTATTTCAAGTTAAACATGCAAGCTTCTGACAGCTATCTCAGTCATGATTGTCACAAGTAAAATCCATTAACTGCCAGAGCTGACAGTTTTATGCTTTTTACAAGCAGGAAAGCAACATCTGTAATCAACCAAAGAGGGCCAAAGATGCATTTGTGAAGCTGTAGCTTGCAGCAGGATCAATTATATTGAATGGTACCATGAAGCAGGCGGTGGATATTTAGGCTTTTAAGATAGAAAGAAATCCAACACAGATGCATGACACTTGCAGAGAGGCAGGATCAGCAGTTTCAAACTGGCCCTTAGCACCACCTGTTATCCTGGTCTTGCTGCAGGTCACAGCTGCTTTGAGCTGTGATACAGCTTTCATCCATGCCTCTTTAGTCCTCTCTGATTTGTTCCAGATGCTATCGTACCTATAAAAAGCTGAAAACCATGCCACAGCCCCAGCAGTCAGTCAGTTTGCGAGCTATATTTTGAAGTCAATGCGTGCAGCTGCCCTCATCAATAACATCAACAGATCTCATGTGGTAAACATCAATACCAATCACAACATCGTATGAGATCATTCTGTCGTCAGAGACAAGGATGGCAGATTACATGACAAGGTGTTTGTACATACATAACCTTTCTCCCAAATTCTTTAAAAATTATGAGCTCATCAAGGCACTTTTTTAATAATATTTGACTGGCAAAGCATGTTTTGAAACATTTTTGAAAGCTCTTGGGTTCTTTTATTTCCCAATGTTGTACCCTGAAGCAGCTGCTTCAGCCTGAACTATGGGTCTTTTGCTTGGCATCATATCTACAAGAATAAATGTGGGAAGATATGAATTCAAGATGCAGAAGATAAATTTTCTAATTAAAAATAAAAAGATGAAAAATAACATCTGAAATAGTTGCTACTGATTTACAGATTATGTGACCCATGAACATGAGGCATAGACTTACAGAGTCTTAATTAATGAAATGTGTAACTAGAAGCTTAGTGTAATTTCACAAGAGTAACATAGAAACAAACACTGAGGTTAATTTCCTTGAAGTGTTTGAAAAAAAATTGACATTTGTGAGAATTCTAAGCTATCATTCACACATTGGAAAAAGACTCTCCCTGAAAATCTGTACCTGAAATTAAGATCATTGTTTTTGTAATCTTCAGTCCGGAGACTGGTTTGAAGCAAATATCCATGCTACCCTGTCCTGTGCAAGCCTCTTGATCTCTGAATAAGAACAGCAACCTACATCCCTTTCAACCTGCTTACTAGTTTCATCTCTTGGTTTAACTCCATGATTTTTACCCCCTCACACTTCACTCTAATGCTAAATTGACAATTCCTTGATGTTGTAAAGAAACAAAACCAGTCCAAAGTATAGTGAAAAATTCGATTCCCAATGCAGTAGAAAAATTAAATCACTTTATTTTCTAAAAAGTTGGAATTTTGACAAGTGCTGCTTTGTATTTTTCTCATTGACAAAAAATATTTTGATCTAGTGTGACATGTATTTCCAATTTACTGGTAATATACACTCTGAATTTATGTTAGCATCAATTATTTCAGTCATGAGGCAATTAATTAACACTGAAAATGAAAGCATTGTTTTAAAATATGTTTAAAGCTATTTTGTTATAAAAAGTTAGTTGTTTTGTTAAGAATTATTGTTATAAACAAATGTCATAAAACATAGACTTTATAACTTGAAATGCTGTAAATTAAAATTTAATGATTGTAAGTCTGAAAAAATTAATTTTAACAATGAATTAGTCAAACTTCTGATTGTTGAAATATATATAAGCAACTAGGGGAGAAGGATTGGGAGGTCAGTTTTTGATGAGTTTTCAGAAGTAAAGTCTGTATTATCTTGTGCAATAAACCTGATTATAATGCAATAGTTGTGTGCGGGAGTTTAATTATGAGTGAGTTGAACCATTTTCCACACTAATTTTACCACAGCAGTTATAGTTTGGATCCGGCATGACTGAAATGGACCACATCAGCAGTGAGCAGAACCAGCGAAATTTAAGTTAAGTACTGAGTGAAACCCGAACCTTTACAAACAAGGAACATTTTTACACCTGGTGGAGGAGCAGGGATTAGTTAAATTACATAGGAAACAGTTGTGGTAAACAGTGCTTTTGAGTTTCAAGTTTATTGCTAAAAACTGTGCTGCCTTACAATATGATGGGTACGAGATGTCAATAATGGATTCATGACGTAGCCGAAGTTGTATGCAGTGGAAATACTGGATGCACAAGGAAATTAATAAAGGACACAGATAAAATTAACCTATGGACCATCGGTGCCTTCTGCAAACGAAAGATAAGTACTGTATTTCAAACTTATACATTCATTACTGGTCTAATTACTAATTTTGCATGTGAAGTTATATTTGTTTTGATTGTTGTGAGAACGGTATTTACAATATTTGAAATGGAAAACTTAAATAACAGTGTAGATCCGGGACAGATAGAGAATGTAACTGATGACAATGAGAGTGTTGATGTTAAAAAGGAGGGAATTCGTGACAACAACCAAGAAAATAACGTAGTGGGCAGTGTTACAAATTCCGAAACTGGTGATAATATCATGTGCAGTCCGTTTCATGGATTTGGTAATGCCAATATAGTAGGAAACAATGCAGAAGTCTTTGAATTACTTTCAACATTATTAAATAAACAATCAGAAATTTTGGGTAAAAATGATCAATCAAAGAATGAACTGAAAACCGAGCTTAGGGAGGAAATAAAGAATATCAGAGCGAAAATTTAGAGAGCAAACTTAGCAAATGAGGAAGTGAGACAGGATCTAAATTCATTCAAGGATCACGTCAAAACAGATAACACTAAAATTAGTGAGGATGTTAGTGGTGTAAAATTAGAATTAATAGAAGTTAGAACTGTATTCGCTGACAAAGTAAAGAGAATGAATGAGAACTTTAAGGGAATAGAAGACGTAATAAAACAGGAAAGCAACACACTTACAGCAGGTGTAATCGATCTTGAAAAGAAAATTAATGATGATATTAATAATGTTAAGGATAAAATCAATTTTGTAGAGACAAATGAAACCAGTAACGCAAATGCATGGCAAAGCAAGTGCAGAAAAAATGAACAGAAAAGTAGCTGAACTTGAAGACAATCTTGTCACTAAAAGTTTCAGTAGTTGCAGTAGTGGGTTGTGGAGTAATGTGTCAGGAAAAAACTTTTCAGCAGACGGTACATTACATCCTATAGATTTTATAAAATACTGTAATGAAAATTTTGTTAGTGGCATGAGTGAGACACTTAAAATAAAATTAGTACAAAGGATTTTGGATGGGGAAGCACTCTCATGCACTAACCAACATGTTAGTTTGGAAATGAAGTATTCAGATTTTGAGAAAAGTTTCTTGAATAAGTTTTGGCCAAGAGTAGAACAAGCTAAAATGAAGAATGTGATTCTTGAGTTTCTCCTGGCGTATTTGATAATCAAAATATCCATGGGTGTACTGCCAGTCTATAGTGTCCAACGGGCACAATATTTCGGTGATCATACATGTCACCATCATCAGGTGAACTGATGGAGTGAGCTCCGGAAACGCACCTGCATGGAGATCTGCTCACTATGGTGGCTCGAAGGGAACTGTATTCTAGCCCAGTAGTGGGCGATTTAAATACCCTTGGCCCGTGGTGTGCCCCCTTCGTTATCCGCACCTCGCGCTGGGGTCATGCAGTGGAACCGAATGCAACGGTGTCTGAGATGACGTCGATGTGAGGGCTCTGTCCACCACGGTTGTCACTACCAGTACATTACGTTTGCTAGCTTTACTCTTAATTAACCCAACTGCTGGTTCCCAAGCTTTGCTAAGATTATAGCTGCAGTCACAGTTTATGAGGTCATCACTTGTGCGAATTTCAATGGCCTCTCCAACAACGCAGTCCCAGCAGTTCCAGTATCTCGACGTCTGTACCAGAATCCTAGTGGTTCATACTTCATTCTCTGACAAACAATGTTCAGCGACCACCGAGTCTCTAGTGTTCAACACATCAATCCTTGACGGTATGCGTTGTCTGTCCAATACATGAGTTGCCACACTGACATGGAATCTGGTACACGCCGGCCTTCCTCAAACCAAGATCATCTTTGGCACTCCCCACCAGTGCACGTATTTTATTCGGCGGATGAAAGACAGTTCCAACCTGGAGTTTCTTCAAAATGCGAGCGACCTTTCCCAAGAGTGCACCAGTATATGGAATAAACGCAGTGCCTACACACTCCCTCGTGTTTTCATCCATTTCCACAGGTTGTGCTGTAGTGGTTGGGTGGAGAGCCCACTGAATCTGCCACTCTGAGTACCCATTTTTTCAGAATGCAGTTCTCAGGTGTTCCAATTCCTGGGGTAGACTCTCTGCATAGGAGCTAGTGCGCGCCCTATGTACTATAGTTTTAAGTACCCCATTCCTCTGTGAAGGGTGGTGACAGCTGTCTGCGTGTAAATACAGATCAGTGTGCGTTGTCTTCCGATACACACAGTGTTTGTTGGAGAATCACGTGATGGAGTATGAACACACTAGGATTCTGGTACAGATGTCGAGATACTGGGACTGTGTTATTAGAGAGGCCATTGAAATTCGCACAAATGACAGCCTTATAAACCATGACTGTGGCTATAATCTTAGCAAAGCTTGGGAACCAGTGATTGGGTTAATTAAGAGTAAATCTAGCAAACATAACGTAGTGATGACCATGGCGGACAGAGCGCTCACATCGATGTCATTTTAGACACTGTTGCAATCGGTTCCACTGTGCGAACGCGGCGTTGGACGCGGACCACGGAGTGGGCGCTCCATGGGCTGAGGGTATTTAAATCGCCCGCTACCAGACTAGAACCCAGTTCCCTTCGAGCTGCCATAGTGTGCGGATCTCCGTGCTGGCGTGTTTCCAGGAGCTCAGTCCGTCAGTACACCTGATGATGGCAACATGTATGATCGCTGAAATATTGTGCCCGTTGGACACTACAAACTGACAGTGCACCCCTGGATATTTTGATTATAAAATAAAGAATTATTTTTTTAAATGAACCATGTTACAAGTAAGGGGATGGAAGCATGAGAGACTTTTGTGAGGATCAATTAAAAAAGCTTATACACCTAGACAGTACTTTTGATGAAATAATACTAATTGATACATTGATAAGAAGGTTGCCAGGGAGAGTACAGAGAGAATTATCTTTTGGACCTGATCACTCAGTAGAAAAATGTTTGAGATTCTTTAGTAAACTATACAGGTTCTATGAAAGAGATGACAGAGGAAATCATGATATATATAGATCTAATGATCATCAGAGTGGGGGGAGGGGGGTGGAACCATATTCAAGATCAGGGAAGTAATAATAGGCAAAGAGAGAGCAGATATGAGCAAGCACAGAGAGATGATAGGAGAGTTACATCACAAAATGACAGGAACCGAAACAATGGAAACAGGAGTAGGCAGTTGAATGGAAATAACAGTCATAAATAAGATTGGAAAACAGTGGGAATAGTTATGATTAGAGAGGGAACAGTCAGGTAAACTAGACTGTGTTCCACTGAGAGCCTGTCAGTTTGAAGTGAAAAAACGGTTTAGAAATCAGGCTAACACTTTTAAAGGCAATGATCGGTGTGAGTATAATTCTGAATCTATGATGCAGTCAACTTATAGGGACAGAGAATATAGAAACAGGTTGAACTTTGAAAGAAAATTCTCGAGAGCTATGAATATGGATGGGTGTGGGTCAAATCGAGAAACTTTAAGTCAAGAACAAATAGTAAAACCTGATGAGGTAGCATTGAATAAACTGTTTAGTCACACAAACAAAGAGACTAAGAGAAGTAATGTATGTGCAGACAAAGATTTTGAAGAGTTTGGATTGCATAGATTGATGACTGATAGCAGTAACCAAGTAGAAAGTGCTGACAGAGAAACAGATGATGTTGCTAAGAGGACAAGCAATCACATACTAGAAGAGGAAACTATTGGAGATAGTGAACTTATGTGCTTTAAGGCCAAGGATGGAGGAGATTGTATTAATAATGTTGAACTTAGTACTGAAGTAGATGAAGTTATAAGTGATGAGGTAGATTTATTTAAGCAGTTGAATGGTGTGATTTATGTTGAAGTAAAGTCAGACGAAACTGTAGAAAAAGATGAGTTAGGTTACAGGAATATTAGGAAGGTATATGAGAGTAAAATCTTACCAGTCAGCATCACTAGTGCACTTGAAACCAGTAAAAATGAAAGTGAATGTGGGAAAAAGATATGTAATGAAATATTAAAAACAGCTTGGAAATATTATAGTGAAAAAGATAATGCAGGAATGAAAAAGAAATGTTAGAAAAGATTTGTGTTGACTTACAGCCAGATTGGTGGAGAGAGGAATGTAGTTTTAATAAGGGACTTGCAGAAAATGTCAATGCTGTACAGCCAGAATGGAATCCGCACATACATTCTGAGATAGTAGATAATGAAAACTTCAGTGAGGTTGAGAATCTGTTACATGATAATGAGAGTGAGATTGTAGATGAAATAACAGGTAGTCCTTATATTTACTTCAAACTGACAAGTGGGAAGGTAAATGTCTGGTGGACACAGGGAGCCCTGCATGTGCTGTATCTGAAAAATTAAGAGGTAGACTTAGAAATAGTACTGATTTTGTTGAGTTACCAGTAATTGGGGTAAGATTGAAGTGTGCAACAGGAAAATACAGTAAGATAATTACCAAGCAAGTACTACTCACTTTTAAAGTTGAGGGAATTTCATTTGAACAGGGGTGTTTTGTGGTATCTGATCTAAATGAGGATGTGATTCTCAGAATGGACTGGATACAAAAAGCTTAGGTAAGCTTCTGTTGGACAACTAAATTAATTATGATAGGGAATAACAGTAATGTAAATCAAATCAAGGGTGTAAAATATTTAGATGAGGTCAGAAGCTATGAAGAAACAGAAGTGGAGAGAGATTATGAGGTGGAGGAATTTCATTACAATAATCTTATTGAAAGTAAAGTAAAAGATGCAAAAAAAAAAAAAAAAAAAAAAAAAAAAAAAAACCTTACTGATGAGCAGAAGGATTAGTTAAGGGAGTTTTTGTTGGAATTCAGGGATGTATTTAGTAACAGACCAGGTAGGGTAAAGAATTACAAGTGCAAGCTGAGATTAAAACCACATGAAACATTTTTCCTTAAACAATATAATATACCATTTTCAAGACATGAGGTTGAAAGGGACCTTCAAAAGATGGAAACTTGGGGAATCATAGAAAGAAGTGTCAGTCAGTACAATAATCCATTGGTCATTATGATAAAACGTGATAAAGAGATTAGGATAGTACTAGATTCTAGATATTTGGACAAATTACTTGAAAGAGAGACAGACCATCCAGAAAACATAGATGAGCTGTTACACAAGTTTAAAAGATACATCATATATGACTAGCCTTGACCTCACTAGTGGATTTCACCAGCCTTGGAAATTGAATCTAGAAAGTATAATGCTTTTCTTTATGGAGGGAGATCGTATCAATACTGTGTAGTACCTTTTGGTTTAAATGTTTCCGTAGCAGAATTCATAAGGGGATTAGATTTGGTTTTGGGAAAAGATTTGTTAAAAAGACTTACTATCTGTGTTGATGATATTTTGGTTACCAATTGTACTTGGGAAGAACACTTATGTTTACTGAAAGAAGTAGTTACAAAATTAAGAGAAGGGGGAATGTCGTTAAAATTGGAGAAGTGTAAATTTGGTGTGAAAAGGCTAAATTTTCTTGGTCACACAATAAGTGAGGAGGGAATTTTGCCTGATGAAGATAAAATCTTGGCTATTGCAAATTTCCCTGCTCCAAAATAAAAAAAAAGGAATTAAAATCTTTTTACGGGATAGTGCGGTTCTACTGAAAATTCGTGAGGAGTCAAGCATTAAACACACCTGTATTAAATAATTTATTAAAGAAAAACAGTGTATGGTTATGGGACAAAAAACTGTCAATCAGCGTTTGAAGAAATTAAGAGGCAGATATGTAACAGCAAAATTTTACACAGACCAGACCTTAGTTTACCCTTTTGCATTATGACTGACAGCAGTGAGACAGGATTGGAGCACATCTATTTCAAGAAAAAACTGTTAATGGGCAGAATGAACATTTATCTATAGCATTTGCTACTAGGACTCTACAAAAACATGAAAAGAATTATACCGTCACTGAAAAGGAACTCCTTGCAATACAGTGGGCATTCACTAAATTTAAAAATTATTTACTTGGCCACAAAGTCATAGTTTATTCAGATCACAAAGCACTTACCTATATCCAGGAATGCAGATTATATCACAAGAGGATCACTAGATGGGCTATATTTTTGCAACAATTTGATTACACTCTCAGGTACATTAAGGGGAGAGAAAATGTTATAGCAAATACATTGAGTAGGTTACCTCTGGGGGATGAAAATGAGGGAGTCAGTGATTTTAGAGAAGGAGAATTCAAAATTATGTACTTACAGGGAATAAAAGGTGAAGCTGAAATTAGAAAAATTTGCAATGGAATTAGAAGATACCAGAATCATGATGAGAATTGGAAATTAGTAAAAAGCTATTTAGAAAAAAGGGGACATGAAAACGTAGGGCTATATTTTATGGTTTACAAAGTGATTTTATTTAGGAGAAACAGTCCAGACAGTGACAAATGGAAGTTATGTTGGCCAAAACAGTTTATTGATATTTTAATTTCTTATGTACATGAAAGTTATGGTCACTGTGGAGCACTAAGGTGCATTCAAAAGATCCAAGAAAACCTGTATTTTTATATTTTGGCAAGAAGAGTCAGGACAAAATTAAGTGCTTGTGATAAATTTCAGAGAGTGAAAGTGAATAACCAAACTTGCAGAGGATATATGCAAAACATTATACCTGAAAAACCTATGGATCTGATTGGAATTGACTTATATGGACAACTTCTGAAAGGTAAGGGAGGGTACATGTACATTCTTGTTGTGGTAGATTTGTTTTCTAAATTTATTAAATTATACCCATTAAACAAAGCATCTAGCAAAAACATTATCTTGAAGTTTAAAAAAGATTAATTTTTGGCTGTTGGTAAACCAAAAGCTATTTTGTCAGATAATGGTGCACAAATCACTGCAAAATTTTGGAAAGAGTTCATGGAGGAAGAAAAAATAAAACATATTTTGACTTCAGTTTATTCACCATCAACCAACCCTACAGAAAGGTACATGCGTGAAGTTTGTAGAGTGTGTAGGATCTACTGTGGAAAGGATCATTCAAACACTTAAACAATTTTGAAGACATCCTTAACAGCTTACAGCATTCCACTACAGGATTCTCACCTAATGAAATTTTACACAACAAAAAACCACCTAACCTGATCAGTGAACGAATCAATTATCCAGGTTGTAAAGAACAGAACTGACTGTTGATGAGAGAGAGGAAATCATTAAGAAAAACATGGAACATCAGTGCAAACATAGGAATGATAGACATGATAAGAGAGCTAAAAATACAAAATTTTCAGTGGGCGATCTTGTTTTAGTGAAGAGTAGTAATGCAACATCTAAAGCCATTACAGGAGAGATTTAAAAAATTCTTTGACATTTACATTGGACCCTTTCAGATTGTTGAAACTCCACATCCAAACGCCTTCAGATTAGTGTATCCAAAATCAAGAAAGTATTTGCCCTTAGAAACATTATACAACTTAAACACTACAAACAAGAACAAAAGCGACACTATGTATTAAAATATTATGTAAATCTCAGAGGGATGCATACTCATTTCATGCATAATGCGTGTGGCAAATGCAAGGTCCCTAGCTATCTGAAAATTAGTCCACCTTTTGTTTTCCTTTGTCACATTTTTTGGTATGCTATCCTTTTCATCTGGATGTGCCATAACTCTGACCTTACACTCCTTCTTCTAAAGTAACATGTGAGTTTGAAGAAAGAATAAATGATTTATATTGGGAACAGAGAATATCATTGTAATGTAGTTAACCATATGAGGAAAATGAAATAAGAATATTATACTTACTATGAATGTTTTGAGAAGCCACTAGGGCCTACTATATTCGAGTCAGATAAACTAATTTACTGCATTTAGGTAAAACATGTTTATTATTTGTTTAAGACTATGATAGGGTGAAAATGTTATCAGATGTGCACTAATACGGAGCGATGTTACGTACAATGAGGATCTCACACATTGTCCTATCACATTATGCACTTCGTTAGCATTTACCAGTATTTATGTGAATTTTGTCACAAGTTTTGTATATAGTTATGAGTGATTGTGATACATTTATTTAAATTTGAAGTAGAGAAAGAAATTTTGTATTCAGACTGAAACATGTCATTGCACTTATGGTAACACTGTGACAATCAATCTGGTTAGTAGTGAGCTTTATAGAATCATTAATTGTGTGCAATTGGTAAAGAGACTGTAAAACCACATTCTCGACCCAAGTTTCGACTACCTATCTTCCTGCCATGAAATGTGAAATACCCTTTCCAATATCCTCCCCATCCCACCTACAGTGGTATTCTGCTGCCTACCAAATGTATGTAATATCCTTGTCCATCCCTACTCCATCCCTGCTCTCTACCCCTTGGCTCATATCCCTGCAGTAGAAATCTGTCCTATCCACTATCCCACTACCATCTACTCCAGTCCTGTCACAAGCATTTCCTATACCAACCTGTGAAAGCAGTCATGTTATCTATAAACGGAGCTGCAAACACTGTGCAGCTTTCTATGTGGGCATAACCAGCACCAAACTATCTATCCGGATGAACGGCCATCGTCAAACTGTGGCCAGGAGACATTTACACCATCCTGTTGCAGAGCATGCAGACTGTGCTATATGGATCTTCCCCACTGTGGTGTCGCATGAGTCTGAAGTGCACGCCACGTACTTTCGCCGAGCGCCGCCATGCAAGCATGGCGCGGCATTCCTAAGACATCAGCCATGAGCACCATCTGCTGCAATCCCAGTCATGGCCACCACTGAACTGTTTCTGCCACTTGGCAATAGGACAAGCACTAGATAAGACTAATCAGTAGGCAGGCTTATACTTCAGATAACCTATGTATCTGCATTCCACTAGTCTACTGCAAAAGTTAAGTAATTTCTATGAAATATATATCTTGTACTAATCTAGCTTAGTGTTTCTAGTTTCTGCTGTCCACCTGGCTGGTCACCTCAGACTCCATACCTGCACACGTGTGCATCCTATTTCCCTGTTTCGATCTCTCTCCATTTGGCCACCGACACCTAGGACAACTGGTGCCGACGAGGCACAAAAGTGACAGCGAGGAGCGATAGAAGAACCTATGACCTGCCCGCTTGCAGCAGCCAGACAGCAGCAGTCAGAGCACGCAGAAATTGTTCCTGCCCCCCCCCCCACCCTAACCCTTATTTTGGGGGGAAATATTATGTTACATGTTTTGTGGACTTTTTTGTTGCAGAGAGTCCTTCACATTGCATCTGTGTTTTGTTCTAATTTTCTTGCATGTGCAGCGCCTAATTGGTCAGCATGGCCACTACCCTGAACCCAAACGTAATGGAAATTATTCAGTTACAGATGGCGCAAATCACTCAACTGCTCTATGTGGACTGTGGACTTGGAGGGTGCTTTTGTTGACTCTCCAATGCAAGGAAGTTCTTCTGCACCTACTGCAAAACTATGTAGAGCCACGTCACAAGCCCGTCGAGCACGTCAAACTTTGCAACGGAAAAGGGTCTAGGACAAACAAGATGACTATGTATAGTGCAATCCTGTGGTGAACCTAGTGCCTTCTGCAACCTCTCCTTGTAAAAGTGCCCAGTACAGTGTAGCTAGTGACAGTAGACTTAATGTAGCTACTCAAAGTAAGTTTAGTGCAGTAGTTGGTGAATCTGGGGTAGCTGGGTGTTAAGCGGTTCATTCATGTGTGTCATTAAGAAGAGCAGCCTGACTACCAAACTGTTCAAATGTTTGTATAGCTTATGGGACTTAACTATGGGGTCATCAGTCCCTAAACTTACAAACTACTTATGAACTAGCTCAAATATCCATGCCTGAGGGGGGATTTGAAACCTCGACCATAGTGGCCATGCAGACCGTGACTGGCACGCTGCAGTCCCCTCGGCCACCGCGACTGGTAGTGTGACTACCCCAGAGTCCATGTGCCACATCTGGAAGCACTGTTGAAGGAATCTAGGGTGCAGAGTAGTGATGGAGACATGTTGCAAAGTTGCATCTGGTATATGATGTGATAATGGGCATCTTCCACGGGACAGGATGTGTGTTTCTTGATAAGAGCCTGAGTGTTCGAATATTTTGGGAACATGGAAGGTATCAAAATCAGACTGATACAATAGTAAGATCTTTGGGTTTGTGTAGGTGGTCGGCCAAACACCTGAATTTTGATAATCATTATACTACAAATTTCTAAAATGTAATTCACTATTTCAAACCGTGTTTCTGGATTGTCCTTAGTAAGTTCTGGAAGCGACTAATTGGCTTATAACACAGCAATAAAACAGCTGACCGATAGAACGTGCACAGCTGAAATCGTAGTGATGGTGGTGTTAGTGTGATCATGTGAGCCCTGTGTGTGGCTGCATGTTTCTGATGGTGCAATAGAATGGGCCAGGGGCATGACTGGCATGGCAGGTGCAAACAGTGTGACTAGTGTGCAAGTGGTGGCCATGGCTATTGGTTCACAAAGTGACAAATGTTTGGAATCTGCAAGGAACTGATGAAACACACAGGGTTAGGCAGTTGCAAATAAGGGTAGAGCTGACATGGCTGGCATAGGTAGATTTATCACTGATGTGGTAGGAGTGAATGATGCAATGACTGGCACGGAAGGAACTAGCATATCTGTAAGGGAAGGCAGCAGAAGGTGATCGATTCGTAACAACAATGTGGTGCAGGCCACATTCCACAGTGAAATTATAGAATCCTGGTACACGGGGGATGGTACTAGCGTGACTTGGCGCGCCCATGTTGACAGCAGTCGTCATTGTGACATGTCATCACGGAGGAAGGACGAATTAAGTCAGTCATAGCCAATATGGCGACCAAAACAATCACGAAAAACATCAATAAACGCACATATCAACACGCGAAAATTGCCGGAAAATCAATAAAATAAAATCAGTGGGGCACTCGCAGGAATTAGGGAGTTTTGAGCGGACATTCTGGAGGGGAAAAAACGATAAAAAGCCAACCGCAATACACACAATAATATAATTAAGAAAAAAAAGAAAAAAAAACATGCAAAATGAAAAATCGAAAATGACCAAAAAAGCTATACATGGAATCGAACAGTTCAATTAACCGATAATGCACATCAAATGAAGACAGCGATACCAATCAAAATACTTGCATAAAACCAATTGGATAAAAACAATATCGAATAGGCCTACTTGAACAATTAAAGTATACTACACCTAAAATAGAGATGATAGCAGTCAACCCCCGCCAAAGCCCATCAACAAATTGTATCTAATACTTCCAAGTGACTTATAACATCACTTCAATCGTTTGAAATGTTACATTCTAACAATCTTCTTCACCACTCTCTTTTGTATATTCATATTCTTTGGCTTCGGCTTCGCAACTCGCAACCAAACTTGCCTTCCAGCCTAACCTAGATCTTGGACTTCGCTACTGATCAGTCCGTCGCCACAACCAGTGTTCTTTTTTCACATTCGTTGGCTTCGTCAACTCACAACCAGACGATAAAATTATAAGTCCCGATACCGGGACATGGTAGGCCCTACCTATGTGACTTGGCGCGCCGATGTTGGCTGCAGTCGCCGATTATGTGCACTCCGACGAAAGACATGACGATAAAAAATTTTCACGGAACTGTAATATCCATTGCAGGTGATAGACTATTCAAATTATCAGCGTATTTAGAACATGCAGTTTGCTACATAAATGTGTGAACGTAAAGGATGCTGTAAAAGTAATTGTAATGAAAGTTCCAGATCACTGCTTATACTGTATTAAATGACGCTACAGCAGTTTCGGCTTTTTGCCTTTATCAAGCGCGTCTACGATGTTTTGACGTTAGTTACTAACATCTGGCGTGACTGTTGTAAAAAACTGCAGTGAAATAATTACATATTTCGCAGTTGTGTAAGTTTTTAGCTGTCAGATTTTATGCAGCTTGTTACGCTAAATTACAGAAAACTTTTTATATTTTGTGTAATTAGCAACAGTTCTGCCAAAGAGCTGAAACAGCTGTAGCGTTATTTAATAAAGTATAAGCAGTGATCTGGAACTTTCATTACCGTACAATATCCTTTTACGACATTTATCACACTACAGGCCCAACAATCAGGAAGTAAAAGATGCTGTTCCTGCTCTGTGGCTGAGAGGTTTTTCGATGTATCCTTGTCCGGTCGATAAAGTGAATGTTTAAGATTTACTTATTAGGATCATAAATCATCGCTGCAACTTTTGAGAAAAATGTGAAGAAATCTGCGTCATTTTAGTGCTGCCTTCTCCACACGCAGGCTAATGCTATGCAACGAACGTTTGATTGCAGCCAGGGGCGGATCCAGGACGGCCTGCTGAGGGGGGCTGGTGAAATTATTTTTCATCGACAGCAAAACTCTTGATCAGTACTGTGGCGTAGCTATGTCACCAAGGGCCCCGGGGCAAAAATGACATTGGGGCCCTCTTTAAACTGAAACTATACAGAGACAAAACTACTTAATCAAAATCAAAATTTTTGAAAATCTATCGTACCAAACTGCGTGGTCATCAGTCCGTAGCTTACAAACTACTTAAATTAAGGACACACACACACACACACACACACACACACACACACACACACGAGCGCGCGCGCGCGCACTCGCGCGCACACACGCCCCAGGGAGGACTCGAACCTCCGACAGCGAGCAACCGCACGCTCCGCAGCGAGGCGCTTTAACAGTTCGGCTACGCTACCGCGGCACTATTTCATGGTCAGCTCCTTATCGTCCACTGGAAGACTTAATAAGGCAAACCTAAATACTACTAAGTAAATTACTATGTGTCACGCAGCAGGTAATATTTAATCGTTCTCTCTCTAATATAATTATGTGTGTGAAAGTTTCTTTGTTTGTTACACTTCACGCAAAAATTACTGTGCGGATTTGGATGAAATTTTACAGAGGGATAGAGTTGGACCTGTGTAGGACATACAGATAAAACGACCCCATACAAGGTGAATGAAGTCGCGGGCAGAAGCTAAAATAATAATAATAAAAAAAAAAAAAAACAAGACTTTTACTCGATCACGAAACACGGCCAACTCCTGCGAAGCAAACGGGAAACAGTCAAGTCAGGACTGGAGCATCCGCGGTGACAGCAGACGGACTCTTGTCAGTGCCAACAACTCATTCTCGCTGTACCACTGCGCTGTTAGCTCAAATGTTTGTAAAGCTTATGGGACTTAACTAGGGGGTCATCAGTCCCTAAACTTACAAACTACTTATGAACTCAAAATATCCACGGGTGTACTGCCGGTCTATAGTGTCCAACGGGCACAATATTTCGGCGATCATACATGTCGCCATCATCAGGTGAACTGACGGACTGAGCTCTTGGAAACACGCCGGCACGGAGATCCGCACGCTACGGCTGCTCGAAGGGAACTGGGTTCTAGCCTTTTTTTTTTTTTTTTTTTTTTTTGCACTTTTCATTCTCCATCCTGAGGGGATGGAGCGGGCTGCTTGAGGGCTTGCGAGTACCCTTTTCAGCCTTCTTGGGGATGTTACATTTTATTTACAATTTATTTATTCCTTTTGCTTGGTGCTAAGTTTTTCTTTTTAACACAGATTTTACAATAGTTGAATTTACTATATTAAGTTTCATTTTTGATATTTTGGTAAATGAAAAGTTGATGTTTACAAGATAAAGGTGAGGGAATTTAGGATACATAACTAAGAAAATATAATACATAAATAATAAATAAGAAAAAAAAAACATATATACATATTTTTTTTTTTTTAACATGTACATTTGTAAGTCATATACATGTGTGTGTTGCAGAGGGGAAGTGTTTGGTGGTGGGGTTGGTGTGGTGATTGTGTGTGTAAGTTCAGATTGGGTTGTTGCGTTTTTATGTGTGTTTGTGGTGCTTTTATATGTTTTCTCTTCTCTTTAGATGCGGCGGTGTTGGGATGTTTGATAAGGGTGCCATGGTTGGGGCTAACTCTGGGTACTCCGTTGAGGTGTTGTCCGCTACTGTACGCGCTGGTAGTGTGTATTTAAATCTCGGTCGTCTTGTTGTGCGGGGTCTTGTCGTTAGGATGTCCTCCATGTCCGTCCTTTTGGTCAGTATGTGACGTCCATAGTTTGCTCTTAGTCGTGTTAGTCGGGTTTGTAGGGGTTCAATCCCCGTGATTTCGTATACAAGGTTGCTTGTCGTTGTCCTTGGTAGTCTCGTTATGCTTCGTAGAAGTCGTCGTTCTGTCGAGTATAGTCGTTCGGCAACTGTTGCGTGTATTCCACCTAGGGGGGCCGCAGCGTACTCTAGTACAGGTCGGATGTAAGTCTTGTATGTGTGTATGGCCGTCTGGTCGTCACATCCGTATAGTTGTCCTTGTACTCGTCTTATGAGGTTTTGTCTTTTCCTAGTTTTGTTGAGAAGGTATGTGAGGTGTCTCTTCCAGTTTAGGTATTTGTCCAGATATACGCCTAGGTAACGGGCTTCGTCAGCTAGTCTGAGTGGCATGTTCCATAGTGTAAGTTGTATGTCGTCGTTTTGTTGTTGTCGCTTCTTGAAGAGGTGTCTGTGTCTAAATAGTATTGTTTGCGTCTTTGTGGGGTTGGGTCGGATTCTCCATTTGGTCATCCACCGTTCCAGACGTTGCAGATATGCCGTGGTTTTTCGTTGTATGGTGGTAGTCCTAAGTTCTGTGCACCAGTATGCTGTGTCGTCTGCATAAAGTCCTATTGTCTCTGTTGCGGTATTCGTAGTGGGTATGTCTGCAGTATATAGCGCTTACAGTAGCGGAGAAAGAGTACCTCCTTGTGGGACTCCTGCCTGTGGGGTTAGTTCGTGGGACACCGCACCGGCTACATGTACTCTACATATCCTGTCTTTTAGATAGGTCTGAATTAGTCGTACTGTTTTTGTTGGGAGGCCTAGTCTTATTAGTTTTATTAGTAGTCCGTCGTGCCAGAGTTTGTCGAAGGCACGCTCTATGTCGAGAAAGACGGCGAGCGTGCAATGTCCTATATTGAGTCCTCGAGTTATTCCGTCAGTCAGTTTGAGTAGGGGATCATTCGTGGAGTGGTTAGGTCGGAATCCTGATTGCATTATGGGGAGAAGTTCTTTTTGTTCAGCGTACTTTCTGAGTCGGTCGGTCAGTATGCGTTCATATGTCTTTCCGATGACGTCTAGTAAGGATATGGGTCTGTATGATCGAGGATCTGTTCTAGGTTTGTCGGGTTTCGGAATCATTATTGTCTTGCTTGTTTTCCAGGATGGGGGAAGGGTCTCATTGGCAAGGCAGTAGTTAAACATGAGGGACAGGATTGGGATTAGGTGTTGTGGGGGAGCTTTTTGGAGGTGGATGCGTTTTATTTCGTTTTGTCCTGGGGCTGAGTTTCGTCCTGTGTGGATTGCATTCAGTATTTCTGTGTCTGTGATGTCTTTGTTTAGTTCATGTTCGTCTTCTGTATCTGCGGTTGGTATAGTTAGGGTTCGGGCTAGGGTTTGTTCCACTTCTAGTCGGAAGTTTTCGTCAAAGTGGTTGTCTTGTGGGAATGAGTAGACGTCTTGTAGTACATTTCGGAAGGCTTCTGCCAGCTCGTTTTGGTCTGTCGTGGGTTCGTTGTCTATTGTTAGCATGAGATTGGTCGTCTGTTTTTGTCCTGTCAGGGTTTTGAAGCTTTGCCAGAACTTTCCTCCCTGTCTGTAATCTAGTCGTCTGCATGTGTCATCCCATTGTCTCTGTCTGTGTTCTGATATAATGCGTTTTATTCTGGCATTTAGTCTGTTCCATTGTCCCCTAAGTTCCTGGTTGTCGTTTCGTCGTATTTGTCTGTATAAACGTTTTTTCTGTCGTATGAGGTCTAGAGCGCTTTGGGGGATGGATGGCCTCCAGTTATCTATTGTTATAGTCGGTATTGCGTCGTTAGTCGCCTGCTGGATGGCATTTTCAAGTCTTGTGGTTGCCTGGTGTAAGTCGTCGTCGTCTGTTATGGCGAGGGGTATTGCTAGGCTTTCTGAGAGGATATTTTTATATCTTTCCCAGTTCGCATTCGTGTATTTTCTTATGGATCGTCTGTTGGGAGTGCGATCTGGCGGAATGTTGGCGGTGGTTGAGAAAATTATTGGTAGGTGGTCACTGGTAATGGTGTTTCCTACTGTCAGCTTTAGTATTGTGTCGCTTATATTGGGACTGTAGAGTACATGATCCGGCGTAGATTTTCCCTGATGGCTTATAAATGTTGGTTGGTTTATTGGTAGTCTGTCGAGTGGTTCTGTGGTTAGTAGGTCGAATAGTCGCCTACCGTTGCCGTTATCGGCCGTGTCACCCAACATGTGGTGTCTGGCATTTAGGTCTCCTAGGATTATGACCCTGTTTAGCGTCATGGCGTACCTTATGAAGGGAGTGGGAAGGGGTGTGCCTGACGGGTTGTAGATGCACACTACATGTAGTGTGTGTCTCTGTCTATCTGTAATCCTAAGGATTACTGCCTCTATGTTGGCGTGTTCATGTGGTAGCGGAATTTCTTTTGTTGCTATAGTGTTCTTGGTGTAGATGGCCACTCCGCCTCTGCCATCCGGTCTGTCTTTCGTGTATGTGTTGTACCCTGACAGGTCGAATTTTACTTTCTCTGTCAGCCAGGTTTCCGCTACACCCACTATGTGTATGTCGTTTTCATGTAACGTGTGCATGAGTAGCGCACGTTTGGTCTTTATCCCCTTCGTATTAACGAAGAGAAAGTTCAGCGTCGGTGTGTCAGCCATCTTTTGGCTTGGACTGTTGTGTTAGTGTGTGTTGTGTTAGTGTGGTGTGTGTGTTGGTGTGTCTTTGTCTGTGTGTTGTAATGGGCGTTGGGGAGTGTCCTGTGTTTGTGGCGGAGGGTGTCTTGGTGTGTGTCGGGATGCGCGGCGTCTGGGTGTGGTTAGCGGCGTGTTTTGTGTGTTCGTTGATTGGTCGGGCATGTGTAATCTTGTCTCTGGGTGCCACTGGCCACTAATTGTTATGTGGAGTTTGTTCCTCGTCTGTGTTACCTCTACATTCTTTTCGAGGATTTGCTTTGCGGCGTAGCGGATGGAGTTGGTAATTGTTTCTCGTTTGTCTTGGAAGACATCCAGAAGCACAGCTGCGAAGAAGCGGATGGTGTCTTCTCGTAGTGTGACTTCTTCTTCGAGCTCTGTTACGGTGGCAGGTAGTGGCGCTGGCTCGTCAATGATTTTGATGGGGGCCTGCAGCTCGACGCTGTCGGCCACCTTGGGTCGCTTGGGACACTCGTACGATAGAGCGGAGTGCTCTCCTCCGCAGTTCGCGCACTTTGCCTCTTCTTTTGCTGTGCAACGTGCGAGGTTGTGGGGGCCGCTACATCTAGGGCACTTAGTTATGTGTGTGCATTTGCTTGTCGGGTGTGTAAAGGCGAGGCACCTGCCGCACTGCACTGGGAGGGGAGGGGGGGCTCTTGAGGGTTCACCTGCTCTTCTGGCCAGGTCTATCACTGCTCCTTCTGTGAGAATTTTGTCTTTTGTGGTCTGGCAGTAGGACAACACTCGAAACTTTTTCGTGGGCGCGCCGCCGCGATTACGGGCTCGGATACGCCTAGCACCTTGTACGTCGAGGCCCTGGAACAGTAGCTGGCTTTTTACTGAGTCATCACTAGTACCGATGGGAATCCCTATTAGTACGGCGCTCATGAGAGGGCCTTTTGCTCTCGTTTCGACCGTGCCGCGGGGTTCTCGGTATGGCTTGGGCTGCACTGCTACTTCCGGAAACCCTCCCCTTCTGAGTTCCGCCTGGATCTCGCCTTCTATACCCCTAAATTCGCTTCGGATGGTGGCTGTTGTCCCCCCCGTCTTCACCTTCACATCCAGGTCGGATAAACTGGCCAAGAGGTCCCCTTTGAAGTATTTTCTTATGGCTGTGGCCAGAGTTGACTGGATGGTGCCCTTTGGTAAGTTGTTCAGTTCATATTGCGTCGGTCGGCGTACCCTTTTCTGCCCGGACAGAGGTGGGGGGTGGGGGCTGCTGCTCCTGCTCGTAGCAGGGGAAGGGCTTGGAGGTGGGCTACACCTGGCGATGGCAGCGTAACTGAGGGAGGTCGGGGGGCTACTGTCTGTCTCCATGTCCATACAAGTCAGTCTCTCGTGTATGTGTGTGTGGTCGTACTTTAGAGGAGTGCTAGGTGTGCTTGGTTGGCACCTTGCGTTGGCGCCCACTAGCGTGGCGTTTGCTTACGCTTGTGGTCGTCGCGGCCCGAAGGTTTCCACACAGGACTAGCCCCTATTCTGCACGTGCGCGGGTAACGGGGCGATGCCTCCGGCCCTGGCACGGATTATTCCCTATCACTTAGGAGGAGACAGATAACTGTCGTACGACACTGTGTGACGACAATTTTGCCGCTGCAGTTACGCAGCTAAACACGACAATTTTGCTCTCTTATTTAGGCGACTCAGTTGTCGCACTGTCAGACAACGACTTTGCAGTTTCGTGAAACGCACAGAACCGAGGTTCGTGCTTGTGCGCGGGTGCGCGCGATCGGCGGCTTCTTCCGGCTGCGAAGTCTTCTGCTGCCGCTGACCCGCCTTTACGGCTGCCTGAGCGCGGACTGAAGATCTCGTAGTTCGAAGATGGGCCGCTCCGCTGCGCTCCCAGTCGTCCTCCACGCACCGCCGCTCTGCTGCTGACGTTCTAGCCCGGTAGCGGGCCATTTAAATACCCTCGACCCGCGGAGCGACCCCTCTGCGGTCCGCGCCCCGCGCCGCGGCCGCGCAGTGGAACCGATTGCGCCGGCGTCTGAGATGACATGTGAGGGCTCTGTCCGCCGTGGTCGTCACTTCGTTACGTTTGCTAGATTTACTCTTAATTAACCCAATCGCTGGTTCCCAAGCTTTGCTAAGATTATAACCACAGTCACGGTTTATGAGGTCGTCACTTGTGCGAATTTCAATGGCCTCTCTAACGACGCAGTCCCAGTATCTCGACGTCTGTACCAGAATCCTAGTGCGTTCATATTCCATCGCATGATTCTCCGACAAACAATGTTCAGCGACCGCCGACTTGTTCGGATACATCAATCGTGTGTGCCTCTGGTGTTCAACGCATCGATCCTCGACGGTACGCATCGTCTGTCCAATATGTGACTTTCCACACTGACACGGAATCTGGTACACGCCGGCCTTCCTCAAACCGAGATCATCTTTGGCGCTCCCCACCAGTGCACGAATTTTATTCGGCGGACGAAAAACAGTTCCAACCTGGTGTTTTTTCAAAATGCGGGCGACCTTCCCCGAGAGTGCGCTGGTATATGGAATGAACGCAGTGCCTACATCCTCCCTCGTGTTTCCATCCGTTTCCACAGGTTGTGATGTACTGGTTGGGCGGAGAGCCCGCTGAATCTGAGTACCCATTTTTCCGAAATACAGTTCTCAGGTGTTCCAATTCCTGGGGTAGACTCTCTGCGTCGGAGATAGTGCGCGTCCTATGTACTAGAGTTTTAAGTACCCCATTCCTCTGTGAAGGGTGGTGGCAGCTGTCTGCGTGTAAATACAGATCAGTGTGCGTTGTCTTCCGGTACACGCTATGACCCAGGGTGCCATCAGCTCTTCTCTTGACCAAGACGTCAAGGAACGGCAATTTACCTTCTGTTTCAGTCTCCATAGTGAATTTGATGTCGGGGTGAATGGAGTTCAGATGTGTAAGGAAGTCAAGCAGTTTATCCATACCATGTGGCCAGATGACGAGTGTCGTCCACGTATGAACTTATGAACTACTTACGAACTAGGGCGGCACAAATATCCATGCCCGAGGGGGGGATTCGAACCCCCGACCGTAGGGGCCGTGCAGACCGTGACTGAAGCGCCCCAGTCCCCGCGGCCACTGCGGCCGGCCGCTGTTAGCTCATTGCTCCGTACCGATCGGCCTAATTTCGTTGATAGCCCAGTCAAAGAAGGAAAATATGGGAAACATTCATGTAGGATGGTTTGATGAAACACCTTGGATTTAGCCGTGCCCGTACCAGGCTTCACGAAGTATATGTTAGTGCCTGGTCAGGAAAAAGTAATAAGGAAAATAATGTTTTAACCGTTTTGTATATCAGTCAACCGGTTGCATAATTTTTAGGTACTTGACCTAGGTTTCCTTGCCACTAAGGACAACTTCATCAGAAGAATAAAAACAGTTACATGAAACACAGCCGCGGTGGAGTGGCCAAGCGGTCTAAAGCGTCTCGTTGCGGAGCGCGCGGTTGCTCGCCGTGGAGGTTCGAGTCCTCCCTGGGGCATGGGTGTGTGTGTGTTTGTCCTTAGGTTAGTTTACCTAGGTTTAAGTAGTTTGTAAGCTACGGATAGATGACCACGCAGTTTGGTCCGATAGATTTACAAACATTTGAACATGAAACACATGAAGTCAAAAATATTACGAGCAGGATTGCTCAGGTCGAATACAATAAAAATTAGGATTCTCGCCATACAAATAACACCAGTATGGTGTGAAGAGCAGAATGCTAATTTTTATTTTAACTGACCTGAGCAATCCTGCTCGTAATATTTTTGACGTCGTGTGTTTCATGTAACTGATTTTATGTTCTGATGAAGTTGTTCTTAGTGGCAACGAAACCTAGCTCAAGAATATAAAAATTACGCAACCGGTTGGCTGATATACAAAATTGTTAAAATAATTGGATTACGGTTGTTGTTAATCAGCCATGTTCAAAATTGTAACTAAAATAACTTACGTCGACATCTTCCTTTATTATCGTCACAGTGGGGTAGAAGGTAGCGTATAGAATGCACATATCACTGTTGTGACGAAAAACCATATTTGCTCTTCTTCGTGCACGAATTTCAAAGTTTATTGGGATCTATGATTAAGGAGCACTCACTTGGGGGAATTCACTATACACAAAGTTGAGTTACATTGATAATGCCGTTCTGTAATAATACATTGTAGAGACTTCATATTCAAATGTGGTCACACCATGTATTGTCAAACACACTGCTAGTAATTTAGCGCCATTCACTCTATTTCGCAAAGACTAAAATATTATATACAGTAGAACGTCGATTATGCGAAGTAATTGAGGGACATGGATGTTCGGAAAACCAATTATTCGGCTAATCGTACTGTACAATTATATTTGCCAATAAGAAGTACCGTTCAGTAAATGTATTTATACAGTATTTGGAGGCGTGTGATCCTTAACACCGAATGTTGTTCACGGAGGCAGAGGGGCCCCTTGAGCTCGGGGGCCCCGGGGCACTGCCCCGCCTAGCCCTATGATAGCTACGCCACTGGATCAGTAGAAGATTAGTACTGGCCACCCCTTTTTACCTCAACGAAACTTCGGGAACAGTTTTGTTCGAATGTGTCAGAAGACAAATAGCAATATCTTTGAAGTAGTTGCTTCTCTAGGTTGGCAATGGACCAATGTATCCGAAACATATCAATTTAGTAGGTTGGCAACATTGTCAGTCAGTGCTTTCTTTACATGTTGAAGAAGTCTTCTGGTCTTAATGAATTTGTTTACTTTGAACTTTCACTGTAAGTACCAAATTAAAATGAGTTGTTTTCAAGTGAAGTGCTGATAATATAAATTTGAAGTTCTATTTAATGAAACAAATGTTCATTTTTAAAGTGTACTTCAATAAACACTGTGTTTTTGCTAATTAAAAATGTGAGGTGGTGGTTTTTCGAAATGGTTGGCGTTTCTATTCACCCCACAATTCTTTAAACACAAACTTCTTGGCATAGATGGCTTATTGAGTCGCTAAATTAGTATTTTACACATTAAGTTACAATAAATTAATAATTTATGTTTGGTACAGGTCTCCTGCTATCATGCCAAGACAATACAAAGCAGTTAGTGGACGTCATAAGAAACATGATCCTGAAGAGATCAAGAAGGCTTTGGCTGATCTAGATAGTGGCATTAGCCTGAGAAAAACCTCAGAAAAACATGGAATACCTCACAGTGTCCTCTACAGGCACTGGAAAAAAGGATGGAAATATTAAAACAAAAGGTGGACAAACTTCTCTTTCTCCTGATGAAGAATGTGTTTTAGTAAGTAGATTGCAAATCTGTGGTGATTGGGGCTACCCTGTAGACTCTAGTTTTTTAAGTCATCACAAGGCTAAGTTATCTGCAAGAATGTGCCAAAACATAAAGCGGGCAAGAGCAGCAGTATCACCTGATATAATAAACAGTTATTTTGATGAGCTGGAAAAAGAACTAGATGGAGTACCACCATCTAATATTATTAATTATGATGAGACCAATCGCAGTGATGACCCTGGTAGGCGAACTGTCATAACTATGAGAGGATGCAAGTACCTAGAGAGAATTATGAACTCTTCCAAGTCCTCAACATCTGTTATGTTTGCAGTGCAGGAGATGGTACAATAGTACCCCCTTATGAGGTGTACAAGGCCCAGCACCTGTATCAGAGCTGGACTGAAGGAAGTCCTTCGAAAAACCAGATACAATCGCACAAAATCTGGGTGGTTTGATTCGTATTGTTTTGAAGACTGGGTGGAGCAGTTAGCTATCCCTTACCTGAGGAGACTAGATGGTGCAAAGTTTCTAATTGGGGACAATCTCTCAGCACATTTATCATTGTCATCAATAGCGCTGTGTGAGGAAAATAATATAAGATTCATATTTCTTCCCAGCAACTCGACGCATATCACACAGCCATTGGATGTGGCATTTTTCCGACCAACAAAGACCTCTTGATCGACGACCAGTTTTAATGATGTTACCATCACATGATGACCCTGATTTGGATCGGTCAGACAACACTGAAAAGTCTGCTAACGCCATAGATGCTAGTCTACCTTTTGAAAACTTTAAGACAAGATGAGGTGTCAAAGAAGAGAAAGAAAAGTACCAAGCTCAGCACACCTCCAGGAAAAAGTGTAGGTGTTAGTAATTACCAGTATCTTGAAATGCCAGAAGTGCTGAAGCTGGTGACATACTCAGTGTGGACTTGTGTTTACCGATCACCTCACCTGCACTTGACGGAAAAAAAAAAAAAAAAAAAAAAAAAAAAAAAAAAAAAAAAACAAGAAACACACACACACACACACACACACACACACACACAAATCTAAACTGGTGCATAGTGAAAGTTCATCTTCTGAGTGCTCAGGCCTGTTTTCATTGCATTTAGACTCTATGCTTGAGTAAAATCTGTAATATAATGGAAGATGATTATGTTGGTGCATTCCTAAAAGATAAGCCCAAACAGACAAGTGAGGCATTTTTTAGTCAAGAAGATATTGTAAGAAAACTGTCGACAACTTCACGCGGTACGACCTCGAGGTTCAAAGACGTAATCATTTTTAAAGATGATGTAAGAGATATGAAGTATTAATATTATTATGTGCAGTTAGGAAGGCCATGTAATGTTGTAATTTCTCATGTAATTAACAGTGATGTGACACTTTTTATTTGTTTCATAGAAAATAAAACCATGTCCCATTATTATTATTATTATTATTTTTAACAGTAAACCAATCTTTCTAGACCTCATAGATTTTTTTTCTAGTTCTCTTAAATATATACGATATTTGTCCATGTTTCTATTCACCCAAAACATCACTGATAAGAAACAATTATAAAATTAACACAACTGTTTCTATTCACCCCTCTCTGTGGGGTGAATAGAAATACCAACATTTTAATTTTTTCCATGGATACAATAATGAGTTAGGACCCAAACCAAATAGTAAGGTGAAGTGTAGCCCAAGACTCATTATCCACTATATTTTTACTGTTCATATTTATTTTCAAACATCTTCATTTTATCTCTTGAAGTTGAAATCTGTTTCTATTCACCCCATTGTACGGTATTTCAAGATAATCTTAAATAAACTCTCTTGCAAAGTACTGTTACATACCTTCCAATCGTTCTTAGCAAACGTAATAGAGACAAATGTGGAGTTATTTTCTACTCATTGCTGTTTTTATGCCACTACGTACCTTCCCCGTCGTAAAAAGTACGTTAAATTCCGTTTAAACAACACTATTCACACTCGTCTGATATCGTATTCAAAAACGTACCTTGCCAGCCGCCAGGAGCGTTGTTTACGTGGCGAACAACAAAAATCTGTGGGAGTATCATGACTGTGTGTTAGACTGTCATAGCTCCAACAATAACACAAAATAGAATTCTCGAACCAAAGAGCATAGGTCGAAAAGAGTTATGACTATCGAGAGCTTTTATCTCGAAAGTGGCATAAAAAAACACACACACAAATATCCCCTCTGCAGCGAATTCTATTATTAAATATTTTGGTTGCTGTAAAATTGTTGTCTGCACTCCGTAGAACTGACAGAAAGACGTCAAACCATTTTTGTTGAGTTTGCCGATGACAGTACTTCAGAATTTAGATATCTCATCTGATCCCCCAATTTTTTTTCACCAGTGTACATACCATGACTACATTTTTGTCCATCTTTGAAGTCCAACACGTGGTACCACATTTGAAGAACCATAATGAATTACCTGATATTTCGCAAAAGAAAAGGCATTTTTTGCTTTGGAAGTGCCTGAAAGTTCGCCCATATTTTCAGTGAATATTACTAATGCTTGACGACATACAAATAAACACAGTAGTTTCGTCACTTCAACTTGTAGCCGTAAACTATGCATTAAATACACAATGTAAATGTTGTTGAAGACAAGTAACTTGGAAGTGTTACCGATACTGAAAACCTACTGTTGGAATATAATTACAACGAGAAATGTGAATAGATTTAAAATGTTAGTGAATGACAACCCTCAAATTCTTGAAAGTCATATATTACAATAAGATAAGTAAACACCATAGTGATCCATCCAGATAACAAAATGAAATAATCCTTTGCTTTCAGCCTCCTCGTTCTCTAGTTTACTGAAAATTTTGAAGACCTAATCTTTTGCAGTTCTTTGTCTGGCAGTTGATAGTTTTTAATGTTGCTGCCATGATGATAAGAATCCTCGCAACAGGGGATTCGTTGCATACTACTTCTTTCAGTTTTCGCCTTGGACACAATACAGTATATAATAGTGAAATAAAAGTTCGTCAAGCCGTAATTGACGCCATGGTGAACTAGGTAACGGCCACACCAATTGAGGAGTCAGAATCTGATTGCTGAAGATTTCTGCCGTATGTGGAACTTCTCATAATGTTTGGGTGCCATCGATCGCAAACGCATATAAGTTGTGTCACAAATTTAATAAATATAGTCTAAGTTTTACTTAAATAATGTAAACAGCAAGATGGATGTGCTACAAACTCTGGTTTGGAGCACTTGCAAGGGAGGAGCCATACGAGGCACATTAGTTAAATCACATACTTTCGGAAACATTGCGGAACTAAAAGCATTCTGTACCTCAGTGATAATACGTAAACAATCTAGATCCCACGATTTAAATTCATTGGTTACCGGCTTCGATTCTAGCGTGGATCATTTTCAGATCTACTCCAATGTTGATGGGTGGAGAGGAGCAGGTGAAGAAAAAAACCACCGGAGGTTTCCGATGTGCCTGAATTTCTCCGCATGCCAATACTGGAGTAGATCTGAAGATGATCCATACTATGATGGAAACCAGTTATCAGTAAATTTAGCCGCAGTGGAGTGGCTGAGCGTTCTAAGGCTCCTCGCTACAGAGCGCATGGTAGCTTGCCGTAAGAGATTCGAGTCCTTCCTGGTGCATGGTGTGCGTGTTTGTCCTTGGGTTAGTTTAACTTAGTTTAAGTAGTTTGTAAGCCTATGGACTAATAACCAGAGTAGTTAAGTCCCATAGATTTACAAACTGATGAACATTTCTGGCTCTAGACTGTTTTGTTATTATTAGTTTAATTACAGCCAATACGTGCAAGAGTGTAGTAATTTATAATACACTATTATGGAGAGGGGTTCAGTACTCAAGTACAAGAAGTTCGCTGAGTTCAAAAACTTTGTAACTAAACTGTGAAGCTATTTCAACGTTTAAAATTGGAACACAGTTTGCATGTTCAGTGAAAATAATAATAATAACTTCGTTTTATCGATTTTTATAGTGTTTATTCCGTTACTGTTTTACTTTCGCAAAATGAACAACTCGTCTTCAGTCACAATCGCGATTTATTAGCGACAGGAATGCATTTCCAGCCCTTCTACAATAAATTCATGTCTCGCCTGTTCAAATGTTTGTAAATCCACCGGACTCAACTATTGGGTCATTAGTCCGTAGCTTACAAACTACTTAAACTAAGGTGAACTAATCTAAGGACAACACAAACACCCATGCCCGAGGGGGGACTCGACCCCCTGACGGTGAACGATCGCGCGCACCGCAGCACGGCGCTCCAGCACGCACGACTAATCCGCCGCGACTCGCCTGTTTTGGTTACAAGACAAGTCTAGCATGTTGCAAGGGATAAAATGAGGAATTTTGAAATATTGATTTGACCCATGAATGTTGACAATGATTTGAATGAATAATGAGTTTTCCCATTTCACCCATAGAACAACGAAGGCTTATTGGGGTGAAGAGACAGCCTTAGAAGACGCTGCTGAACAAGGTGCTATTTAAAACAGAGGTAGGCCAACTGCTATTCATATATTCATATCTAATGAAGTTACAAGAAAGAAAGCATGCAGATTCATGTTCACCCCCCTCACTCAGCAATAGCTAAAAAACGATTGTGTGATTACGCATCCTTTCTATTTTTATTTAGCTTCATAATATTTGCATACAGGGAATCGAAAGTGCCGTCTACTGCTCAGAGAAAAGGATAGTACGGCCGTGCGCTCAACTTGGCGGGGGCACGGCAACGAAAATAGTGATAATAACAGAAAGTTGCTGCAGAGGGGTTGGTGTTCACTTTTGTTTAGCAAACGAATTACACAAAGCTGACTTCAGATAGTGTAGTGAGTAGGTACTCCAATGCAACAACAAAATCAAACCATCCAGCAACAACAACGTGACGATTTGTGTTTGTATGTTTGTATAGCTTATGGGACTTAAGTTCGGGATCATCAGTCCCTAAACTTCCAAACTACTTATGAACTAGCTAATCCTAAGGACGGCACAAATATCCATGCCCGAGGGGGGATTCGAGCACCCGACCGTAGGGCCGTGCAGACCGTGACTGGAGCACCTCAGTCCCCTCGGCTACCGCGGCCGGCTCACGGTAACTGATTTGAAGCAATGTGCGTGCATACTAGGACCGGTGGCGCAAGCGTCGTGGAACTTTCAGCGGCAGAATGCACATCGAATTTATAACGTGGAGTCCCACAGGAAGTTGGAAGAGGGACGGACACAGAGGGAGGTGGATGAAGCTATTGAAGTGTCCCTAAGTGAAATTTCCAGGACATGAACGCGATTTCCGCCAATATGAACCATTAAAAGAAGCCAAGGTCGTCCACAGGCAACATCAGCAAGACATGACCGTTATCTCCGGTTAATAGACCGTCCAAACAGGAGGCCGAAAGAAACTCAGCTGCAACGCACCCTTCAGGCAGCAACAGGATGCGCAATAGCAACAACAGTCCCAAATCGCCGTCTAGAATGTGGCCTCTACGCACGGAGGCCTTGTGTGTGCCCCATTAAAACTACGACACCGTTTAGCCCGCAGAAACTGGGCGCAGGAACATCAGGATTGGAGTCGTAACGAATGGCGACGGGTTCTGTTCATAAATGAGGCAAAATTTTGTGTGCCGGACAATCAGCGTTCCCCGGTCTGGAGAGAACATGGAACAATTCTGCTTATCTTTAGGAAACATCACCATATCATGGTGTGCGCAGCAGTCAATATTGACGGACGTATGGACTTCCATGTTGTTAAAAACGGTGCTTTGAAAACGTCTGGTCAAACGAGCAACTGGCTCGTCACAATACGCCAGTCACTACTCTTGTTGAACTGTGGTATCGTGTTGAAGCTGCATGAGCATCTGTACCTGTAACGCCAACCAATCTCTGTTTGACTCAATGCCCAGGCGTATCAAGGCCGTTATTACGGCCAGAGGTGATTGTTCTGGGTACTGGTTTCTCGGGATCTATGCACCCAAATTGCGTGAAAATGTAAGCACATGTCAGTTCTAGTATAATATATTTGTCCAATGAATACCTATTTATCATCTGCATTTCTTCTTGGTGTAGCAATTTTAATGGCCAGTAGTGTAGAATAATTACGTACCCGGAAAACGCAGGGTTCTAAAGCCACTGAAACTACACACTGAAAGTTACTGCTTGCTGTATTTCTTCAAGTAATTAAGACCACAGACTCAGTAATGCACCACCATTAACACGGAGATAAATTTAAAGACTTTTCCTTTCTGGAGGGCCACAGTCACATAATATTTTAAAAGAAATGTTCGCCATTTGTTTGTTGGCAGTAATTGTTTTAATTCACATACAGAATCACTATTTCGGGCACCAGCAACTCTCAAGTGCCACACGAAATTTTTAATGTATCTAACGTGTAAGATATCAATGCCATCAAAGTTTCGTATGTATTACAAAACTATTCAATAAATTCAACATTTCAACACAAATCTGAAAAATACTTCGGTGTTGCATCTGTGCAGAAGACCAAGACGTAACCAACGGTAAAATTTATTTAATGTTGAATACATCTGCTTGATACACGTTAACTTGACATGTGAACAAAGCAAAATACGATGCCACGGATTTCTAACATGTCGGATATTTTAAAAATTGACGTGGTACTTGACAATGACTGATGGCTGAGAACATAATAGTAATTTTGCAATATAATAATTACTGCTAGCCGTCGAATAGCGACCATTTCTTGTATATAATCAGGCGAGTGCCGTTTATTTCAGCAGGCACGGCCAATTTCCTTCCCCATCCTCAACAGAGGAAAAAAAGTTCTAACTTGTGCTCCCTCTGTAATGACCACGCTGTGGATAGGACGTTAAAACCCAATCTTCCTTCTACCCTTCACATATAATTTCAAACCTTCACAAAAATTCGTTACGACATTACACTACTAACTGTATTCGCGATAAATTTTACTGTCAATATTTGCACATACTACGAATGAACTAAGTCAAATCAAATGTTTGTAAATCTGTGGGACTTAACTGGTTGGTTATTAGTCCCTAGCTTACAAACAACTTAAACTAAGTTAAACTAACCTAAGGACAACACACACTCCCATGCCCCGGAGAGGACTCGAACCTACACGGCGAACGGCCGCGCGCACCGCAGCACGGCGCCTCAGTGCGCATTGCTATTCCGCTGCGGCTACGAATGTACTCCCGAAATTATATCGTAGTGCAATACATAATTCAGGAGATATGAAATCATAAGCAATGAGATGCAAGAAAGATCTCCCCATCACGCATGATGTTGTAATTATGTCTTTACTTTCTATTTGTAACACATGTCGCAAATTCCACCCTATGTAACCGGAATATTATATTAATATAGGATATTATTTATAAATCACTACGTCATAGTGATTGAACTGCATAAAAACGAAAACGAAATGGACAGAGGTAAAGAAGACGGTGAACAGAGGGGGAAGAAGAAGATGGACTTAATAAGAATAGAATAATTCCCCGTCAATGCCAGGGACTAACGCTACTAAAGCTCTACAAAAGAGTGCCTGATTGTTCTATTTATGCAGGTAATTCACTGCACAGACGAAGTATTCGACCACCATTAACACGGAGTGAATTTAAAGATTCCGTCGTAGTTTCGTTTTCCGAAAAACGTATGTACAATGTTTATGTGAGTTGAAACAAGATAATGATCTAGGAAGATGAAAACTATGTGCAGAACCGAGAAATTTTACTTTTCCCGGACAATCGCTCTGCCAGCTGAACTACCTGTGCATGACTCACGGCCCGTCCTCACAGCTTTAGTTAAAACAATGGAGCGCCTTCAGCTGTACCAGTTTCGATACTTCATTGTGATATTTTCACACTGACCAGAGTAAAAATGGATTTGCCGGTAGCTGCTTGAAATGATAGCGTCGTTGGACAGCTTTCGCAAATTCTGTATATTTTAGCCACAAATTATGGATACCAATACAGTAATACTGACTCCCATTCTGATTACGCAATATAATAAATTCATTTTTACTCTGGTCAGGGGGTCTGAAGGTGACAATGAAGTGTCGAAACCAGTAGCAGAAGATAGTCCCTTCTTGCAATTTAACACTATAACCAATGTCCGTCAGCGTTTTCCTTTGAGATGGCCATACGAAGTCACGCCGCGTGGTTCTAGGCAAGGTTATTCTATAACAGGTTGGGCCCGAAGCGAAACGACCTACTATTGGCTGTTGAAATGACGTCAGCGGCGAAGCAGCACTGATAGCGAGGGGCGCGAAGCGGCGCTGCGCCGTCACATAGAACACAACTAAACACAGAAAAGTTAACTGTTTACGCACTGCTTACTGTAGTTACATACAGTCGAAGAATGTCACTGACGTCATTTTCGCCTCTGTGATGCCGCTGCTTTCTCTCTCTTCAGCTTCATGTTGATGTAGCGCACTGGAATAAAAATTCGGTCCGTAAGAATATTTTAACGACCCCGGCGCCACATGAAGATATTTCTGCGAAATTACGTCGGCTAATCTCTAAGAAATATTTTTTTTAGTGTGTCACTTCCGTCAATCTCATTGAACAGCAGCTCAAACTCTGAGATCTGCGGCATCCACTGGTCAGACGGCACTAACAAATCTCCTTGTGATAGAAATTCTATCCACCCGTATTCCGCGAGGTGTTTTGGAGGAGGACAAAGTAGTTCATTAGACGACACCCCCAGTGAGATCTCATATTTCGCAGCACGGCGTGCAAGTAGCCTGTCAGATATTTGAATCCTTCAGTTGGGCATTCGATATGTGTCACAGCAGACGATGCAGCAGCCTCACAACTAAAAATTATGTCCTGGCTCTCTGCTTTCCTATCTGGCATGGTCAATGTTTCAGACATATCCGGCAAAATTCCACACAGCGGACTGGATGACAGAAATTGTTGTGAATCTTCTTCCTGTCTTACAGACGAAGTATTAGACAGTGCAAAGTCTTGAGCATTCTTTCCCAGAAGCAATAAACTTCTTTTGGGCGAGGATGCTGATAGAAATAGCCAATACCTCTAATCTGTGAAAACAAATTTTCAAGACAGTCCTGGTTCAGCCGTGTTGTTAACCCGCGAGGACTTACGCGTGAGGATTTTGCTCACAGTAATTTTAAAACAATCGGCATTTTACCAATTTTAAATAGTCAGATATTTGTGTTTTCTTATAAACGCAACTAGAAACACTTACTTAGACATATTAAGTACATTACAAACTGTTCTTTGACTGCCAGAAAAATGCTATACGTGCGATCGATCACGTAACTTTTAAACGTGCATGTTCTCGTGGATTAATATACACTTAATGCCTAGTGACAAAAGGTCAGAATGAAGGCCAAATAAAGAATTAATTGACATTAAGAGTCCTTTCTGAAATGGTAACAACTTCCTTCGGTTTCCTATCTGTATTGTTTCACAGCACAAATACCTTATGCTGAGAATTGTTTTTTGGAGCTGCTCGTTTGTTACATAGGCACTTGCTAATGTCTTTTTGTCAACGATTCTGGGAGAATTTAAAATGTCAAACGAATTATTAACATATTAATCGAATTTTCTGTCGTAAAACACACGAATAAACTAAAGAAAACATACACAAAGTCTAGAGACCGATGACTAAAGTAGTTTGGTCCCATAGGATTAGAAGAATTTGAGCTTTCCCTCAATAACTCACCACCTACCTTACAAACTTCTGAGAAGTTCTCTTGAGAAACTAGCAGCCTTAGCACTCTAGGAAGAAAGTATATGGTGGTACAGCTTAGCCACAGTATAGAGGGTGTAGCTGAGTGTAGGCTGATGTGAAACTTCGTGGCAAATTAAAACTTTGTGTCAGATCAGACATGGTTTCGAACCCAGCACCTTTGTGTTTCGGGAGGCAAGCACTCTACTTACTGAACTACCTAAGCAAGAGAAACGCTTATGTCCTTGGTTCGAATTCCGTTCTGTCATACAGGTTTCAATTGCCAGGATGTTGTACATCAATGTACGCTCAGCAGCAGAGTGAACATTTCCTTTTGGAAGATATTGATCCTTTCCCATGATCGCGATAATAGTTTTATTTTTCAAGACTATCTGTTTCGTTACGCACAGTTTGCAGAAATCGTGCAGTTGTGGTAAATTTTACACGTTTCAATTCATTGTACATGTAACATACTATTAATTTATATGTAATTCTTTCTTTTTGGATATGGAAACGTCGATTTCCTTGTGCAATTATTTATTTTATCCAGACGCATTTTGCTTTCTTCTATGTCCAGGCACAAACAATCGATTTAGTTTATCTAACAATTAGATTTTTACTCTTGAATGTAGCATGAACAGTTCCGGTTGTTTCATTCAAAGTAAGTAAGTGGCTAGTCTCGGTGTATTGTCTTGCAAGTTTTGTCTTTGTTACTCCTCCCATCTCGTCACAGACTGAAGTCGCGTAACTACTCGATTTACGCAATTTTACGATTTACGCATTTCTTCAATTTTTGAGTGTATTATATCAATTAGTCTTACAGTCTTATTCCTGTAACTCTTTTCGTAATTTGTTTTCCGTGTATTGTTAATGGGGTGTACGTTGACCATGCGCGTTAAGCGTGTAAAAATATTTTTTATCTTCTTTGCCTGCGTTTGTGTGTGTGTGTGTGTGTGCATGAACCATCTCTGACGCATAGTGGCAGAATAATTTTTGCCATTTAGATGATTTGAGCATCGATTTTAAAGCTTTGTGGAGGAGATTTTAGGAGAGTAAAGAGAGTGGGCCTCTATGTCATCATTTAGTGTAAGCAGTAAGATGGATACACAAACTAACTTGTTATACGCATAAGTTGACCATGTGAGATGTCGAGAACTCTAGTGCCTCTACAAATGCAGCAATTTCATCAGACAAGAAGAGGCTACCATAGAGGGACCGGGCGTACAATTTTTAACGGGACTGTCCCCATTTTTCGTACTGTGTACCGAAGTCCTGCAAAATATTCAACGGGACGCGAAATGTCCCGTTTCTTCTTTCTTCGTATTTTCTGTTCCATTTTGTGTTGTTTATTTCTTTTTCGTCAATTTATTGTCAGGGACACTTTTTTTTTCTTTTTTCACATTTTCTTAAAACTTGCTTTGTTTTCATTGCAAGGATGGAATAAAGAAGAATTATTTTGGTCAGGAGATGACGAGAGGAGTGAACAGAAGATTTTATTATAATTCAAATGTTCAAATGTTTGTAGAACTTATGGGACTTAACTACAGAGTCATCAGTCCCTTTATTATAATTACCTGACATCTTATTCAGGATATTTTCTACTAGGCGATCTTTTAATGTTATAGTTATGAATCTCTTTATAAGATCTTTATTGCCGTATATCGCTTATTGATTTTATATGACTAGTTTCGACTCGTTAAAGAGTCACTATCAAATCTTACTTGTTCATTTGAAGTCCATTTCTTAACATGCCTGGACAAGTAAGATCTGATAATAACTCTTTAACGAGTCGAAACTAGTCATATAAAATCAATAAGCGATCTATGGCAATAAAGATCTTATCAAGAGGTTCATAACTAGAAGATTTTATGTCGTCAAGCACAGTGACAGTAACTTACACGTGCCCCTCGCGATTCGTATCGGTTGTTTGCTGAGGCAGAAATGACCTGTGATTTACCAATTCAAAGCTTTTGGAAGATATTAGGTTTTCTGGTAGTAGAAGGGTTCCATATACATTGGTTAAATCTAGGGTTGTCCTGCATTTCACAGGATACTCCCTTTTTTAACTCTTTGATGCATGACTTTTTATTTGAAGCTATAAAAAATACCACGATTAATGTATTGTGCGTATATACTGAGAAAAATATTGGAAACAAAATTCTACCAGCAACAAAAAGATCATAGCTGATCAGCTATATAGTGCTTCCATGATGTACCCGATGAAGTAAATGTCACTATCATGCCTCTAATCTTTCCAGAAAGTAGCTCAAAGTGCGACAGTAGTATGCGATTGACTACTTTTACATGGCAGAGGAGGAATACTAATGTAAACAAACGCACATTTTAGGAAAAACTCAATGCAGCTGTCGAAATGATTCAGTAGGATTCTACAATTTATAATTTCTACGACGAGCTACTAGCATATGTAACATTATGTATACAAGCAGCTACAAATGAATTTGCGGTAAAATTTTGATCTGTTTGAGAGATAATGGAAAAATAAGGTATGTAGCTAATCAGTTACTCTAAGCATTACTATGCCTTATCATGCGGCCCGCCAACAGTAAAAATACATTGCATTTCAATATTACCCTGCGAATCATCCTCAGAAATCCTACCAACGTCTTATTCAAGGGAATTCAGTAATTATTCAGTTAATGTAGAATGGGACTTATATACGCAAGACACTTTTTGCAGAGGACAGGAAGTTTCGTTGATAGTTCAGCGTATGCCGTATATATTGGCTGTCATTGGAGACGCAAACATCGCTCGCGCCGATGAGATGCGTAAAATATCCGACACTAATATTACCAACAGCTGTTGGCAAAGCCGAAAGTCGCACATTATGGTCCTGATTGTAGGTATTACGTAGAAATCGGATTTTTCTTAACTAAAATTACTGCGTTGGGCTAACCTGAGTTCTGAGATTGATTAGTTTGATGTTAAAAGATCTTTGGATTTTCTACTTACATGCACTGTGAAGAATATTAACGGCACAAAACTGTTAATAAAATTTCAAATGTTTGTATGTTATTAATACAACAGAAAGAATAGAATGCACGTCACAAACCAATTCACGTAAGATGAGGTGAAATAGTAGCAAATGTTGATAATCGTATAGTTGGTAACATTGTAAAGATTATACTGTGCCTGCTTGCTACAAATGCCTCAACAGAACGCGTATATTCAGTGATGGAGTATATATGGACTGTAGACCCATGATAAAGCCACACTTGAGCCACTAACATTTGATTACCACAAAATACCATTTTAATCAAATCATTATAGACTTATACGGCGCAATTCTGAGAAATTTTAAAACGTTAAAGGTACTTGGAATGAAACTTTCACTCTGCAGCGGAGTGTGCGCTGATATGAAACTTCCTGGCAGATTAAAATTGTGTGGCGGAACCGGGACTCGAACCTGGGACCTTTGCCTTTCGCGGTCAAGCACTCTACCACCAAGCTACCCCGACACGACTCACGGTGCCGCCCCACAACTTTAATTCTGCCAGTACCTCGCCTCCTACTTTCCAAACTGCACAGAAGCTTTCCTGCGAAACTTGCAAGACTAGCACTCATGGCAGAAAGGATATGGTGGAGACATGGCTTAGCCACAGCCACAATGTTGATTGGAATACACTCTTTCAAATTCTGAAATCAGCAGGAGTAAAATATAGGGAGCGGAAGGTTATTTACAACTTGTATAAAAACCAGACAGCGGTTGTCAAGGGAGTTGAAGGGCATGAAAGGCATGCAGTGGTTGGGAAGGGAGTAAGACAGGGTTGTAGCCTTTCTCCAATGTTACTCAATTTGTACATTGAGTAAGCTATAACGGAAAGCAAGGAGAATTTGGAGAAGGAATTAAAGTTCATGGTGAAGAATTAAAAACATTGCGTTTTGCCGACGACATAGTAATTCTTTCAGAGACAGCAAAGAACCTGGAAGAGCAGTTGAACGGAATGGACCGTATGCTGAAAGGTGCAGATATAATGAACATTAACAAGACCAAAACATGGGTAATGGAATGCAGTCTTAGAAAATCAGGAGATGCTGAAGGAATTAAATTAAGCAACGAATCAATAAACGTGGTAAATGAGATTTCTTACTTGGGCAGTAAAATAACATGCGATGGTCGGAGTACAGAGGATATAAAATGCAGAATGGCAATGGGAGGGAAAGCGTTTTTGAAAAAGAGAAATTTGTTAGTATCGAATATTAATTTAAACATAAGGAAGTCATTTCTGAAGGCATTTGTGTGGACTGTTGCCTTGTATGGGAGTGAAACATGGACGATAAACAGTGCGGACAAGAAGAGGATAGAGCCTTTTGAAATGTGGTGCTACGGAATGCTGAAGATTAGGTGGGTGGATCGTATAAGTAATGAAGAGGTACTGAGCAGAATTGGGGAGGAAAGGAATTTTTGGCATACTTTGACTAAAATAAGGGATTGATTGGTAGGACACATTCTTAGACATCAAGGAATTGTGAATTTAGCGTTGGAGGGAAGTGTTTGGGGTAAAAACCGCAGAGTAAGACCAAGAGATGGATACAGTAAGCAGATTCAAACAGATGTAGGTTGCCGTTCTTATGTGGAGTTGAAGAGGCTTGCTCAGGATAGGTTATTGTGGAGAGCTGCATCAAACCAGTCTCCGGACTGAAGACGACAACAACAACAACAATTGTCAATTGTAGCGTTTTCACTGTGCCATACCGTTACATGATATTCTTCTGCTACCACTCACTGTTAGAAATTGTCATTTACTCCAACCAATGACCACATTTATTTTCGGTGTCAAATGTATGTCAAACTTTGGTCAGTATTTAAGTAATAAAGTACTTGTTTTTCTGATGAACGAATCGGGTCTTGAACTATAACCAGACTTGTCATTCATTATTTAATCAGACTAATGTTCTGGAAAGCTAAGCACACTAACAGGGCCATACTCATTGCAATCAGTCGATGTCAGGCTGATTAACCATATTATTTACTCTTACTTGATTTACAGACATTTAGATACGTTCTTATATTCACAGTGCTGTACCATTCTAGACAGGCACTGTTAGTCAGATCAGTTTTTACATTCACAGTGCTGTACCAGTCTAAATAGGCACAGTTCCATCTGCACTCAAACAGAAATCCATTCACACACACACTCTTTGTTTCCGACCCAGATCGTAATAATTTACGGATTTTAGAGCTCAATTCTTAGTAATCTTTCTATCAAGTTCTCCATATTTTGAATTACCATCAGTTCTTGGATAAACAATAAATTATCAAAAGATACAGCATCACATTAAAAAAAAATATATAAAAAATACAGCCCTAGGTTTCAATGTCACAAAGGACACCTTCTTCCGACAAATATGAGATAAAAGGGTTAAAAATTACATGTCAAATTAAAAATACTATAACAAATCTGCCGTGGTCAGATATTCATACCATAAAATAGAAACAGCAGCAACAGTCACTAAGGGCTGCATATAGTCGAACGATGGTTGAAGATGATGATCGTGTGGCATTTTTAGCCGTTAGACTCCAGCTGGGATCGTGTTCGGCCTAACTGATGCAAGTCTTAAGGTGACGCCACCTGGGCGACTTGCGTCTCTATGATGATGAAATAATGAGGACAACACAACACCCAGTTCCCGAGTGGAGAAAATCTACAACCCGACCGTGAATCGAAGCCGGGACTCCAGCATGGGAATCTACCACGCTGTCCTCTGAACTAAGGAGGTGGACACGATGGTTGAAAGCAACCTTCGCAGCGACTACATACATCCCCTATTGACTGTTGCGCTTTTCCTCTTTTATGGCACGACCATCCGTCCACGGCATATATCTTATTGTATTTCTAATTTATTTGATTTGACATGTCATTTTTCCCTTTTATCTCATATTGTCCTTTGTGACATTGAAACGTAGGTAACATTCAACATTCAATTGAGGCTGAAGGCTGTAGTTAAAAATAAATCTAATATAGTACAGTTGTTGATCAACAACCATGCATAAAGTATTATAATGTAGAAGCATGATTTGAAGTGGACTTTTTTTTTTTTAATGTGTGCACTTTTATATGTGTAATCTTTGGTTGTTATTTACTTTAGTAAAGCGATGCAGTCATATACGCAGAAGATTTTCTTCTTGTCTAGTTTCCTGTTTTTGTCCCGTTATTTTATCCCAAATTTTCGCAAATGTCGCGTTTCTTTACGTGGAAAATCTGGTCAACCTGTGGTACCATAGCACACAGAACCGGCCCACCATTATCGCGATCAAGGCAGATGATCATTGTTTCTGTGGTCTTCAGTCTGCACACTGGTTTGATGCAGCTCTCCACGCTACCCTTTCCTGTGCAACCCTCTTCATCTTGAGAATACGAACGGTAACCTACATCCTTTTGAATCTGCTTACTGTATTCGTCCCTCGGTCTCCCTCTACGACTTTTACCCCACACACTCCCTTCTAATGCTAAGTTAACGATTCCTTGATGTCTCAGAATGTATTCCACCAACCTATCCCTTCTCTTAGTCAGGATATGGCAGCATTTGTTGAGAACCTCCTCATTAGTTACGTCATCTACCCATCTAATCTTTATCATTCGTCTGTAGCACCACATTTCGAAAGCTTCTATCATCTTTTTCTCCGAACTCCTTATTGTCCACATTTCACTCCCATACAATTCTACACTCCAGACAAATGCTTTTAGAAAGGACTTCGAAACATTAAACTAATATTGGAAGTCAACAAATTTCGCTTCTTCAGAAACGCATTTCTTCCCATAGCCATTCTGCATTTGATATCTTCTTTCTTTCGGGTATCAGAAGTATTCTTGCTACCTAAATGTCAAAACTCATACTACTTTTATTGTCTCTTATCTAATGTTATTCCTTCAGTATCGCCTGATTTTCTGACACTACATTCCATTACCCTCGTTTTACTCTTGTTACTGTTCATCTTATACATTCGTTTCAAGACACTATCCATTCCGTTTATTACTCTTCCACGTCTTTTGCTGTCTCTGGTAGAATTACTACGTCGCCAAAAACGGCAAAGTTTTCATTCCCTCTCCCTGGACTTTAATTCCCTCTCCAATTTTCTCCTTGCATTCCTTCACAGCTTGCTCAAAGTACAGACTGGGGAAAGGCTAAAACCCTGTCTTACTCCTTTCCCAACCACTGCGACCCTTTTATGACCCTCGACTTTAATAATTGCTGTCTGTTGTTTGTACAGGTTGAATACAACTCTTCGTTCCCTGTATTTTACCCATGCTACCTTCAGAATCTGGAAAAGTGTAATCCAGTCAACATTGTCGAAAGCTTCCTCCAGATACACAAATGCCAAAAACGTAGGTTTTCCTTTCCTTAACCTAACTTCTAAGATGTCGTAATGTGAGTATTGTCTCGCGTGTTCCTAAATTTCTCCTAGTTCCAAATTGATCATCCCCAAGGTCGGATTCCACCAGTTTTTTCATTCGTCTTTAACCATTTCAGACCTGATTTTTTCCTCTATCAAGAAAATTATTTTTAATGCTGTAATACTCTTAAGTGAAATTTTCAATGATTTTAGAAGCAAGATTTATGCAATTATATGCACCCATTTTCATACTACAACACTGCGTATACTGAAAAACAAGGCGTTTTTTAAGGACTATATTAATTAATTTTATAGTGCCAACTGCTGTACTAAATAAACTGATCGTTCACTAACTACATCGCAAAATAACAACTACTACTTTCAGTTATGCAGTGGAATACAAGCAACCCACAATTTCCGTGTTCTTTGAAGTTCGCAAACTGCTGCGCAGTACAACACTCGCTTCTCAATATTCTTATAGTGATCTTCCGTAGGTGGCAGTCATAGTGCATGATAGAATGATTGAACAATCAGGTGCCACATACATGTTCTTTCCATTGAGAAAAAATGCTTCTGAACCATCTTAGACACCGAAGAAGTAATGCACACATTTGTAACCAATGGAGCGTTCACCTTACGGATCACCCGGCCTCCCGCGTTGGGGGTTCGAATCCCCTCTCGGGCATGCATGTGTGTGTTGTCCTTTTAGTTTAAAGTATTTTAAATAGTTTGTACGCTAGGTATTATGACGAAAGTAGTTTGCTCCCATAATAACTACAAAATTTGAATTTATTTTAGTAAAACTATGCAGTCATATTTGCCGAAGATTTTTTTCTTGTCTTGTCTTTGTCACGTTTTTTATCCCAAATTTTCGCAAATGTCCCTTTTTTTCTCGTGGAAAATATGGTTACCCTATGGCACCATAATGTACCGAACCGGGCCACCATTTTTGCGATCAAGGCAGATGATCATTATCTGGAATGATTTGGTAAGGCGAGTGTCAACAGCCGTAATATATTTCATAAAATGCATTTTTAAAAACCACCAGCTGTTTATTCAAAACCTTATATATCTACCAGTTTCGGTCAATAGATCATCTTCCTAGATAAAAAGGTGTTAAAACTGCATGGTAAAATGCAGTAAATAAAATACATCTAGCTGAGACAAACAGGAGTCAGTATAACTAAAAGTGTGAAAAATACAGTGGTCTACATCTACATGGGATACTCTGCAAATCACATTTAACTGCCTGGCAGAGGGTTCATCGGTCGCGATGGCCGAGGGGACTGAGGTGCTCCGGTCACGGTCTGCATGGCCACTACGGTCGGGGGTTCGAATCCCCCCTCGGGCATGGATATTTGTGCCGTCCTAGTTCGTAAGTAGTTCATAAGTAGTTTGTAAGTTTAGGGACTGATGACCCCGTAGTTAAGTCCCATAAGCTCAACAAACATTTGAACAGTTGAGAGGGTTCATCAACCACAATTATACTATTTATCTCCCATTCCATTCTCGAATATCGCGCGGGAAGAAAGAACACCTGAATCTCTCTGTACGAGCTCTGATTTCTCGTAATTTATTCTGATGATCATTTCTACCTATGTAAGTGGGAGTCAACAATATATTTTCGCATTCGGAGGAGAATGTTGGCGATTGGAGTTTCGCAAGTAGCCCACGCCGCAGCGATAAGCGCCGTTGTTGTAATGATTCCCATCTCAGATCCTGCATCATTTCCGTAACGCTGTCTCCCCTGTATCGTGACAATACGAAAAGAGCTGCCCTCCTTTGGACTCTTTCGATGTCCTCCGTCAAACCCACCTGATAAGGATCCCACACTGGGCTGCAATACTCCAAAAATGGACGGACAAGCGTAGTGTATGCAGTTTCTTTTGTAGTTCTGTTGCATGTTTTAAGGGTTCTGCCAATAAAACGCAGTCTCTGGTTCGCATTTCCCACGATATTATCTACGTGTTCTTTCCAATTTAAGTCTGAAGCAATAGTAATTCCATCTTAGATAAAACCTATCAGTTAAACAAAACATAAAAAATAAGAACAGACTGTATTTTTAACACTTTTAGTTATACTGACTCCTGTTTGTCTCATCTAGATGTATTTTATTTGATGCATTTTACCATTCAGTTTTAACACCTTTTTATCCATGAAGATGGTCTATTGACCGAAACTGGTAGATATATAAGGTTTTGAATAAACAGCTGATGGTTTTTAACCCTCTCAGCAAGTGTTAGTCTTTGGGCTAATAAAGAAATAAAAAGTAGAGTTTACAAGAAAGAATAGAGGCAGGCTTTCAGATGGAATCACGTTGTTGTCTATACATCGAGAAAAAATAAAAGCCTGTCATTCGATGCCCAACGAATTACGCTTCAATGGGGTATAACACTGGCCAGACAAGTCAGGTGATCCCAGTGCCACGAGGTGTCATGATTGGGACTGCCGACAGAAGCACGTTATATTTGAGAAAAGTGTAAACTTGTTGTGTGCCCTGAGTGCCTGAAACATTGTACAAAAAATACAAAGTAGTGTACACTTTGCATGTATTCTTTGATAATGTTAATAGATGTTCCATGTAAAATGTAGCAGTTTTCGTACTCAGTGTCCTCATTTGAGGACACCTCCATATTGGTCTGTTGTTGTTGTTATGGTCTTCAGTCCGGAGACTGGTTTGATGCAGCTCTCCACCCTACTCTATACTGAGCAAGCCTTTTCATCTTCTCATAAGAACGGCAACCCACATCCACTTGAATCTGCTTACTATACGCGTCTTTTGGTCTCCCTCTGCGATTTTTACCCCACACATTCCCCTCCAATGCTAAGTTTACGATTCCTCGATGTCTAAGAATGTGTCCTACCAAGCGATTCCTTCTTTTAGTCAGAGTATGCCAAAAATTCCTTTTCTCGCCAATTCTGTTCAGTACCTCTTTATTAGTTATGCGATGTACCCACCTAATCTTTAGCATTCTTCTGTAACACCACATTTCAAAAGCCTCTATCCTCTTTCTGTCCGCACTGCTTATCGTCCATGTTTCACTCCCGTACAAGGCAACACTCCACACAAATACCTTCAGAAAAGACTTCCTTAGACTTAAATTAATATTCGATGTTAGAAAATTTCTCTTTTTCAAAAATACTTTTCTTCCCATTGCCATTCTGCATTTTATATCCTCTGTACTGCGACCATCGCATGTTATTTTACTACCCAAGTAACAAATCTCATCTACCACCTTTATTGTTTCGTTACCTAATCTAATTCCTTCAGCATCGCCTGATTTTCTATGACCGCATTCCATTATTTTTGTTTTGCTCTTGTTAATGTTCATTTTATACGCTCTCTTCGCCGGCCGCGGTGGCTGAGGGGACTGAGGCGCTCCAGTCACGGTCTGCACGGCCACTACGGTCGGGCATGGATATTTGTGCCGTCCTTAGTCTTAGGTAGTTCATAAGTTGTTTGTAAGCTTAGGGACTGATGACCCCGTAGTTAAGTCCCATTAGTTCTGCAAACATTTGAACATTTGAAAGCTCTCTGCAACACACTGTCCATTCCATTCAACTGCTCTTCCAGGTCCTTTGCTGTCTCTGACAGAATTACAATGTCATCAGCAAAACGCAATGTTTTTATTTCTTCCCCCTGAACTTTAATTCCTATTCCAAATTCTTCCTTGCTTTCCTTCACAGCCTGCTCGATGTACAAATTGAATAACATCGGAGAAAGGCTACAATCCTGTCTTACTCCCTTCCCAACTGATGCTTTCCTTTCATGCCCTTCGAGTCTAATAACTGCGGTCTATGAAACTATTTTTTAGATAAGATGAATTCCGCACAAGATAGGTCTTAAGTTACCACATAATATATCAGAATTTTTGTTAATTGTCGGGTTGATAATACGTGCATGAAAGGGTTAAAAATGCATTTTATGAGATCATTATGTTGTTTCAATTGATACCGGATCGTCCCCGGTCCCATTCCTAGTGATTGGAAAAAAGTGCAGGTGACTCCCGTTTATAAGAAAGGAAAGAAAACTGACCCACACAATTACAGGCCAATATCGTTGACATCAGTTTCATGTAGAATTTTAGAGCATATTCTCAGTTCGAATATAGTAAATTTCCTTGAAACGGAAAAGCTTCTTTCCATGAATCAGCACGGGTTTAGGAAACATCGTTCACGTGAAACTCAGCTTGCCCATTTCTCACATGACATCCTTCGAGCCATGGACGAAGGGCAACAGGCGGATTGTGTTTTTCTCGACTTCAAAAAGGCGTTCGACGCGGTGCCACACTGCAGACTGCTAACGAAAATACGAGCTTATGGAATAGGTTCACAGATTTGTGACTGGCTGGAAGACTTCCTAAGTAATAGAACGAAGTACGTTGTTCTCGACGGCGACTGTTCATCAGAGACGAGTCAGGCGTGCCCCAGGGGAGTGTGATAGGACCGCAACTATTTTCTATCTATATAAATGATCTGGTGGACAGAGTAACTTGTAATTTGCGGCTGTTTGCTGATGATGCTGTGGTGTATGGGAGGGTATCGTCTGTAATTGACTGTAATAGCATACAGGATGACTTAGACAAAATTTCTAGTTGGTGTGAAGAATGGCAGCTAGCTCTCAACGTAGAAAAATGTAAGGTGATGCGCATGAGTAGAAAAAAAACAATCCCATAATGTTCGAATACAGCATTAGTAGTGAGCTTCTTAATGCTGTCGCGTCGTTCAAATATCTAGGTGTAACATTGCAGAGCGATATGAAATGGAACGAACGTGTAAGGACAGTTGTGAGTAAGGCGGACAGCCGACTTCGGTTTATTGGGAGAATTTTGGGAAGATGTACTTCACCTGTAAAGGAGACCGCGTATAAAACGCTTGTACGACCACGTCTTGAGTATTGCTGAAGTGTTGGGGACCCGCAGCAGATCAGTTTAAAGGAAGACATAGAGGCGGTTCAGAGGCGAGCATCTAGATTTGTTACCGATAGGTTCGGCCAATGCGCGAGTGTCACGGAAGTGCCCCGGCAACTCAATTGGGGATCGCTGGAAGAAAGACGACGTTCTTTTCGTGAATTTCTGTTAAGTAAATTTAGAGGGCCCGGATTTGAAGTTCAGTGTAGTACGATCTTGCTGCCGCCTACTTACATTTCGCGTAATGATCACAAAGACAAGATAAGAGAAATTAGGGCTCGTACGGAGGCATATAGGTATTCTTTTTTTCCTCGTTCAATTTGGGAGTGGAATAGGAGAGGAAATGCCTTGTAGTGGTACAGTGAACCCTCCGCCACGCACCTTACGGTGAATTGCGGAGTATGTATGTAGATGTAGAAATATTATGAATTATCTCGAACAGAACGATCTATTGACCCAAGGTCAACACGGATTTAGAAAATATCGTTCATGCGAAACACAACTAGCTCTTTATTCACACTAAGTCATGGGTACTATCGACAAAGGTACGCAAATCGATTGCGTATTTCTTGATTTCCAGAAAGCTTTTGACACCGTACCTCACAAACGGCTTTTAATCAAATTGCGTGGTTATGGTATATCGCCCCAAATTTGCGATTGGATAGGGGATTTCTTGTCAGAGAGGACACGGTTTGTAGTAATCGATGGTAAGGCATTGACTAAAACAGAGGTGATATCGGGCGTTCCACAGGGTAGTGTTACTGGTCCTCTGCTTTTCCTTATTTACATAAACGATTTAGGGGAAAGTCTAAGTAGCTCTCTTAGGTTGTTTGCAGATGACGCCGTCATTTACCGTCTAGTAAAATCATCTGAAGATCAAAACCAACTGCAGAACGATCTGAATAAGATATCAGCATGGTGTAAAAATTGGCAATTGACCCTAAATAATGAGAAGTGTGAAGTCATCCACATGAGTACGAAAAGAAATCCGTTAAACTTTGTTCACAAGATAAATCAATCAAATGTGAAGGCTGTAAACTTCACAAAATACCTAGGAATTACTATTACTTCAGACTTAAATTGGAAAGAACACGTAGATAATATCGTGGGAAAGGCGAACCAAAGACTGCGTTTTATTGGCAGAACCCTTAAAACATGCAACAGAACTACAAAAGAAACTGCATACACTACGCTTGTCCGTCCATTTTTGGAGTATTGCAGCCCAGTGTGGGATCCTTATCAGGTGGGTTTGACGGAGGACATCGAAAGAGCCGGCCGCGGTGGCCGAGGAGACTGAGGCGCTTCAGTCACGGTCTGCACGGCCACTACGGTCGGGGGTTCGAATCCCCCTCGGGCATGGATATTTGTGCCGTCCTAGTTCGTAAGTAGTTCATAAGTAGTTTGTAAGTTTAGGGACTGATGACCCCGTAGTTAAGTCCCATAAACTACACAAACATTTGAACATTTGACATCCAAAGAGTCCAAAGAAGGGCAGCTCGTTTCGTATTGTCACGATACAGGGGACACAGCGTTACGGAAATGATACAGATCTGGGATAGGAATCATTACAACAACGGCGCTTATCGCTGCGGCGTGGGCTACTTGCGAAAGTCCAATCGCCAACATTCTCCTCCGAATGCGAAAATATATTGTTGACTCCCACTTACATAGGTAGAAATGATCATCAGAATAAAATACGAGAAATCAGAACTCGAACAGAGAGATTCAGGTGTTCATTCTTCCCACGCGCAATTCCAGAATGGAATGGGAGATAAATAGTACAATTGTGGTTCGATGAACCCTCTGCCAGACACTTAAATGTGATTTGCAGAGTATCGCATGTAGATGTAGACCACTGTATTTTTCACACTTTTAGTTATACAGACTCCTGTTTGTCTCAGCTATATGTATTTTATTTGATGCATTTTATCATGCAGTTTTAACACCTTTTTATCCATGAAGATGATCTATTGACCGAAACTGGTAGATATATAAGTTTTTGAATAAACAGCTGGTGGTTTTTAAAAATGCATTTTATGAAATATATTACGGCTGTTGACACTCGCCTCACCAAAGCATTCAAGATAATGATCATCTGCCTTGATCGCAAAAATGGTGGCCCTGTTTGGTACGCTATGGCACCATAGGGTAACCATATTTTCCACGAGAAAAAAAGGAACATTTGCGAGAAAACGGGACAAAGACTAGACAAGAAAAAAATCTTCTGTATATATGACTGCATCGCTTTACTAAAATAAATTCCAATGTTTGTAGTTATTATGGGACCAAACTACTTTCGTCATAATAACCTAGCGCATTTTACCATTCAGTTTTAACACCTTTATATCCATGAAAATGGTCTATTGACCGAAACTGGTTGATATAGGGTAAGGTGGTACAATTTCGGTATAGGTACAATTCCGATCAACGTAAGTTTTCGCGCCATTTTTCTGTCGCGTTGTAGAGTAGCAGGTTTCTACACCTCCTCCTGCCTTTTCCAAGAATACACCGCTTTGCGCTAAGGAGATATAAATTTTTTCCCTTTAAATAGGTAAGTGAAGCTACTTAGTCTAACGCGCTCTTATAAATCATCTAGTTGAGGCTGACTGGATTCGCTGCCAAAAATGCAATATTTGGTACCATGAAGTATGCGTTGGTGCGTGACAGAAAAAGTGCTTTTTATGTGGAAGATGCCCGTAATGAAAATTGTACGAGGAAGTGATCACAATTGTACCTAGTGTGGTACATTTTCGATCGATTTTTCTCAATTCCGTAACCGTTTTTTGTGTTTATACCAACATTTGTAACTGTATAATATTTGTGTTACATATTCATTAAAGATCCAAGAACAAGTGCCATAGTTAAAATTATTCCTTGTTGTTGTTGTGGTCTTCAGTCCGGAGACTGGTTTGATGCAGCTCTCCACAATACCCTATCCTGAGCAAGCCTCTTCATTTTAATAACGGCAACCTACATCTGTATGAATCTGCATACTGTATCCATCTCCTGGTCTTCCTCTGCGGTTTTTACCCCACACACTTCCCTCAAACGCTAAATTCACAATCCCTTGATGTCTAAGAATGTGCCCTACCAATGTATCCCTTCTTTTAGTCAAGGTATGCCAGAAATTTCTTTTCTCCCCAATTCTGTTCAGTACCTCTTCATTAGTTACGCGATCCACCCACCTAATCTTCAGCATTCTTCTGTAGCACCATATTTCAAAAGCCTCAATCCTCTTCCTCTCCGCACTGTTTATCGTCCATGTTTCACTCCCATACAAGGCAACACTCCATACAAATGCCTTCAGAAAGGACTTTCTTAGGCTTAAATCAATATTCGATGTTAACAAATTTCTCTTTTTCAAGAACGCTTTTCTACCATTGCCATTCTGCATTTTACATCCTCTGTACTGTGACCATCATTTGTTATTTTAGTGCCCAAGTAACAAAACTCATCTACCTCCTTTATTGCTTCGTTACCTAATCTAATTCCTTCAGCATCATCTGATTTTCTTAGACTGCACTCCATTACTCTAGTTTTTTTCCTCAATTTATTTGTCCGAAATGATCGAAATTGTACCACCTTACCCTATGAGTTTTGAATAAACAGCTGATGGTTTTTAAAAATGCATTTTATGAGATCATTATGTTGTTTCAGTCGACACCGGTTCGTCCCCGGTTCCATTATGAGTTTATGTGGCGAGGCTAGGCCAGAGGACGCCCCCAGAAGCCCGCGGTCGGCCTCGCGCTGGGCATTTCTCGGGCGCAGTGCCTCGACTCGCCGGCAGAAAGAGCGCCAGCTTGCCTCTGGCGGCCGAGGTGGGCGAGCGTGTCGATGAAAACTCGGGGCGGTGGGCGTAGGCCGGCACGTCTCCACCCTCCCCTCCCCCCACCCCTCCCCTTCCCACCGCGGAGCCCCTCCGCGCCCCGCGCCCTCCGCCGACTTTCTTAATTCCGTGTTCGTGCGAGGCGGGGAATAATGACGAGCAGTCGCCTCGAATCAATACCACCTCCAAATATGCACAAGACAAGCCCGGGCAGCGCCGCGGCCACTCTGCCCGAACCAGCCCCTCCCCGCTAAACCCCCCTGGCCCCCACCCCCACTCTCTCTCGCCCTCTCTCTCTCTCTCTCTCTCTCTCTCTCTCTCTCTCTCTCTCTCCCGCAGACGTCTTCTCTCCTCGGCAAACTCGCAAACAGCCGCAGACGGCCGCACCAGACGACGACGACGTCACTGCGGCAACTCGCACAAATAATGCGCCTCGTTGTGCGGGCATTCATTACGATAAGTAGTTTGCTGCCCCGACGCCCAAAGTGTTTGCCCAACAGGGCGCTTTACTTCTCATATGGAGATAAATTCGTTTCAGTCGGTGCCAATAATAACTGACCAACTGCATAATCGCTCCATAAAAAATAAGTAAATAAAAAGAAACGAGTTTTTCAGGATTAATTTACACTATGTGATCAAAAGTATCCGGACACCCCCCCCCCAAAGCCGCGGTGGAGTAGCCGAGCGGTCTAAAGCGTCTCGCTGCGGAACGCGCGGTTGCTCGCCGTGGAGGTTCGAGTCCTTCCTGGGGCATGGGTGTGTGTGTTGTCCTTAGGTTAGTTTACCTAGGTTTAAGTAGTTTGTAAGCTACAGACTGATGACCACGCAGTTTGGTCCGATAGATTTACAAACATTTGAACATTTGAACACCCCCCAAAGACATACAATGTAAGAGGTACAATGTACTGCCGACTACTGACGGTATTGCATGTCAGCAACCTCAGTAGTCATTAGACATCGTGAGAGAGCAGATTGGGGCGCTCCGCGGAAGTCACGGACTTCGAACGTGGCCAGCTGATTGGGTGTCACTTGCGTCAGAACATCCCTAGGTCTTCTGTTACTGACGTGATAGTGAAGTGGAAATGTGAAGTGACACGTGAAGCCCAGTGGCCAACCTAGCCTGTTGTCTGACAGAGACCGCCGACAGCCGAAGAGGGTCGTATGGGCTTCTATCCAATCACACAGGAATTCCAAATTCTTCAGCATCCACTCCAAGTACCACAAGCTGTCAGGTGATTGGGTGTCACTTGTCTTAGAAGACTATACGCTAGATTTCCACACTCCTAAACATCCCTAGGTCTTCTGTTACTGACGTGATAATGAAGTGGAAATGTGAAGGGACACGTGATGCGCACTGGCCAACCTTGTATGTTGACTGACCGAGAACGCCGACAGCTGAAGAGGACTGTGTGGGCATCTATTTAGACAATCACATAGGAATTCCAAAATGTTTCACGATCCACTCCTACTGTGACAGGCGGGAGGTGAGGAAAATTGGATTTTATGGTCGAGCGGCTGACCATGAGCATCAGGCCAATGCCAAACGTCGCCTCGCTTGGTGTAAGGAGCGTAAAAACTCGTCGATTGAAGAACGGAGAAACGTGTGGAGTGACGAATCACGGTACACATACGTTTTTCATAAGAGGTGCGATGTACTGCCGCCTACTGACAGGTACTGCACATCAGCGACCTTAGTAGACATCGTGAGAGAGCAGATTGGGGCGCTCCGCGGAAGTCACGGACTTCGAACGTGGTCAGGTGATTGGATGTTACTTGTGTCAGAAGACTGTATGCGTGATTTCCACACTCCCAAACATCCCTAGGTCTTCTGTTAATGACGTGATAGTGAAGTGGAAACGTGAAGGGACACGTGAAGCCTACAGTCCGACCTTGTCTGTCGACTGACAGAGACCGCTGACAGCTGAAGAAGGTCGTACAGGCACCAACCCAGACAATCACACAGGAATTCCAGAATGCTTCTGGATCCACTCCAAGTACTGTGACAGGCGGGAGGTGAAGAAAATTGGATTTTATGGTCGAGTGGCTGCCCATGAGCCTCAGGCCAATGCCAAATGTCGCCTCCCTTGGTGTAAGGAGCGTAAAAACTGGTCGATTGAACAATGGAGAAACGTTGTTTGTAGTGACGAATCACGGTACACAATGTGGCGGGGGTATGGCGAATTCCCGGTGAACGTCATGTGTAGTGCCAACAGTAAAATTAGAAGGCGGTGGTATTATGGCGTGCTTATGTTTTCCATGGAGAGAGCTTGCCCATCTTGTTGTTTTGCGTGGCATTATCACAGAAGAGGCCTACATGGATATTTTAAGTACCTTCTTGCTTCTCAGTGTTGAAGAGCAATTCGGGGATGGCGATTCCATCTTTCAAAACAATCAAGCACTTGTTCATAATTCACGGCCTGTGACGAAGTCGTTACAGGACAATAACACCCCTGTAATGGACTGACCTGGACAGAGTCTTGACTTGAATCCTACATAACACCTTTGGGATGCTTTGGAACGCCGACTTCACGCCAGGCCTCACCGAACTACACCATTACCTCTCCTCTGACCAGCACTCCGTGAAGAACGGGATTTCATTCTCCAAGAAAGTTTCCAGCACCTAACTGAACGTTTGCCTGCGAGAGTGGAATTTGTCATCAAGGCTTAGGGTGGGCCAACACCGTGCTGAATTCCAGCATTTCCGATGGAGGGCGCCACAAAAAGTCAGCCAGGTGACTGGATACTTTTGATATCTTACTGTAGTTCTGAGTCGTTGCTTTTGGCAGCATCGCAAACAAACAGAGTTATTGCATCCAATGAGTTAAGAGAGAGTCTGTACCACCATTATCGCATCTCAGAACAAGGTCTTCCTCAAGAATATTGGTCAATATGGAGGCAAAATCTACACTACACTTGAAAACAGGGCGGCGATTTTGAACCCATAACGCCAGATTACATCTAGGGGTTAGTAGTTATACTGTTAATGGTTGCAACGTCGTCTACCTACAGATAGCGCAATTAGATAGCTGTCACAGCGACGTCTGTGTCTACCCATTAATACAGAATGCTTACAGTCATAAAGGTCAATGCAATATCCAGACTGGCGCCACACCAAGTAGACGCACTTGTGCTTCCTACAGCCAATTGAGCGAGTTTATAAGCGCTCAAATTGTGATCTTCGGCGGTATGGTCCTTTCGGAAAATTGCCACACAAGTTGGACGTGATGCGCCAGCCAGTTGTGCAACGATGTGGGCTGCAACGGTCAAGACGTCTCGCAGCACAGACTTCCGCGAAGTTGTCGTATTGTAAGAGAAAAACTACAGTTTATACAGCTACCACAGCACACATAAGACGGTTTGTGAGCCCAGAAGTGTGAACACGAACTGTTGCCAACCGGTTACCCGCAGTGCAACTACAGGAACGCCTATAGTCGGCGTCACGTATGAAGGCGGCCCAGTTTCCAGCCGTTCTGCGCATCCCCCTCCATTACCGCAGTGGCATCCAATAATGTTCATTCTGTAGCCGAGTGACTGGCCGCGAGTTACGCAATGTTTCTTCGGCAGGCGAAGCTGTTGGCGCTTGGCTGTAGCTTCTCCCCTCTTTGCTTTCCCTATTGCTCCACCTGTATGCGGGGAAGCGCCTTCTTACATGACTTGGAAGATGTATTGACGGTCCTTGGTCTTCAGGAATGAAAAAATATACTGTCTGCACGCAAGTGATGGTCGTTTTTTTTTTTTTTTTTTTTTTTTTTTTTTTTTTTTTTTTTTTTTAGGCGCTTCAGACCGCTCGGCTACTCCACCGCGGCGATGGTCGTTTGCGCATAAGATGCAGACCTGGTGAGCGCTATCTCGTGGAGTTCATTTGTCCAAGACACATGGGTCCAACTCACGCCTCATGGTCTGGGGTGCATTAAGATACGACTCTTGTTTACCTTCGGAATTAGAGGAGGGAATGCTTCCCAGCACTCGATATGTGTTGAGTGTCGTGGGACACGTTCTTTTGCCATTCTTACAAAGAAAAGCTGGTGTGTTGTTTTAAGAGGTTAATGTTTGCACACACACTTCGCGTGAAAATCAACATGCTATGAAAGAAGGAAAGAAACGGTGGACCTACCTCGAACCGAGCACGTGTGACATTGTGGGACGTCAACAACATGTGGCATCCGCAACTCTTGCAGATCTACGCAAACAGTTTAGGCAGGCGTGGAATAATGTATCCAAAACAGTATTCGCTATGTGTATTATCGAAAGCGTGTCTGAATCAGCGCCTGGATTGCCGCATGTGGAGGCAACTCCAGGTAGTGTCCCAGGATGGTGCAGCACCACCTGTTACATCAGTACTGCTTGAGTTATTGATATGTAAATGCAATTATTTCATGTACTTCGAAAGTACTGTTTCAACACTAGATCTTGAGTGAATTGGAAGATTGTAGCGGTGTATACTGATTTTTGTTTCCAGGAGTGTATTAGTTGGTAATGACACACCAGGACCAACAGGAAGGCGACAATTAGTGTCTGGGAGATACAAAGATCTTCCGTCTATGGGAGAGAAAATAGACCTAACCGTCATTCAAGACACATTTCAAATGAACCATTAATTTACGCATTAAATACCGCAACACTGACCAATGAAATTACAGATCAATATAATTAATATCAGTCTATTGAAGAATTATTGAAAAAATTCTGTTCTAATGTAGCAAATTTCCTTGAGATGGAAAAGCTTCAGTCCGTGCATCAGCTCGGCCTTAGGAAGCATGGATCGTGCGAAAACCAGCTTGCCCTTTTCTTTCATGACATCTTGCGTGTTATGGATGAAAGGCAACGACAGACCTCTTATTTCTCGATTTCCGAAAGGTGAATGGCTTAGAGAGTACTTAAGTAATAGAATCCAGTACGTTGTCCTAGAGGGCGAAAGTTATCGTCAGGGGTGCCCCAGGGACTTGTGATAGGACCGCTATTATTTTCTGTCTATATAAATGATCTGACGGACAGAGTGAGTTGAAATCTGCGGCTGTTTGCTGATGATGCTGTGGTAAACAGGAGGGAGTCGTCATTGAATGATTGTGATAGGATGCATGATGACTTGAAGCAAATTTCGAGGTGGTGAAAAGAACATCAACAAGCGCTAAACGTAGAAAAATGTAAGGTGATGCAAATGAGTAAGAGAAACAATCTCGTAATGTTTGAATGCAGCATTAGTAGTGTGCTGCTTGACAGAGTCACGTCAATTAAATGTCTGGGCGTAACGCTGCACAGCGGTATGAAATGGAACGAGCGTATAAGGACAGTCGTCGGGAAGGCCAATGGTCGACTTCGGCTAATTGGGAAAGTTTTGAGAAGGTGTGATTCGTCTGTAAAGGAGACCGCGTATAAAACGCTTGTTCGACCACGTTTTGAGTATTGCCCAAATGTTTGGAATCCCTAAGGAGGTCGGTTTCAGAATGTTAAAATGTTTGTAAAGCTTGTGGGATATCAGTCTCTAAACCTACAAACTACTTATGAACTAGCTTATACTAAAGATGGCACAAACATCCCTGCCCGAGAGGGGATTCGAATCTCCGACGGGGAGCGGCCTCGTGCATCTTACAATAGCGCATCAATGCGCTTGGTTGTTCCGCCGCGGCGAGATTGGTTTAAAGGATGACATAGATGCAGGGGCGGTTGGGTTTGTAACTGGTAGATTCGATCCATGGGAGCCGCTGGAGGAAAATGTGACGTTCTTTTCGAGGAACATTGTTGAAAAAATATAGAGGGCCGGAATTTGAGGCGGACTGCAGAACGATTCTAATACAACCAACAAACATCTCGCGTAAAGACCATAACTATAAGATCAGAGATATTAGGGCTCGTTCTAAATGGGAGTGTAACGGGAAAGCAAGTAACCAGTAATGGTGCTAAGTACTGTGACGTCACAACAACGTACAACACTCATTTGGAGCGCAAAGAGCGCTCTAGTTTGACAGCGGAGAGCGTTGAAAGTTGCGACGACTAAACAGGCAATCAGCCGGTGCGAGGAGGTAAGACTCGCATACCTTCGTTGGCGGACGTGACGTCATGTTCAACTGCCATTTTTCCGCGCAAAAATACGACATTGTCTTTAATTTTAAATACTACGCTGAAACTATTAGAGTTACAGATTAGCACGGAGAAGCAAATGAAAGAGGAGAACAGCGCGGTTCAGATGATGTGTTGACATCATTTACATTGATTTTATACCAAAAGTTAGTGAGAAAACTAATATTAATTCACTTGGAAAAATCCAGAGGCTAAACTAATTGAAGTACAGTAACGAGTGAAGGCTCAGTGAAAGGTCTCATATTATCTGCAACATTTATATTGCGCTTAATAATGAATTTTTAAGGAATAGCAGTGATGATTTGTTAATAACAATTAATACAAGACAGATAAACAAACAGCAAGGCAGTGATAAGTTCCATTATGGCCTGTTTAGATTATACTATTTTATTTATTTTAATATGTTGCCTTTGTGTAAACTAAATTATTTTGTTTATCGACCGTAATTTGTTTAAATTCATGAGCACTGTAATTCTGAACAGAGCACTGGGAAGAGGACTAGACAATCTACCTGAAAAACACTTTACCTAGGTGATTGCTTAAATATTCATTGTGCGACGGCAGAAATACTTATTTATCGGTTTGCGTAAACTTAAAATTTTTGGGTTATTATTAATGTTAGAAATTAAAGTTAGGTATGTATTTGCATTAAAATTTTAGCGCGTATCTAACGATGCTGTTATATCTTATTCTTTTCATTCTCCACTCCGAGGAGTGGAGCGGGCTGTTTGAGATCCGGCCCATAAAGAGTCGCGGTTCTATTCAGCCAATCATAAGACAAGCTGATAGTGGGGCAAAGGGGGATCCCAATTGGGAATTAGTGGGAGGGGCTTACCAGTTCCGTTACAACCAACGAAAACCTGGGTCGAAACCGGGGCATTGGGACCAATTTAATTTATGTCTGGGACGTTGCCCCAGACTACAAATGGATTATCGGGAGAGCACGAGTGCACTCGCGACAATCATGGATCGGACGCCCGAGTTACTCTCGGAAACTCGTAAGAGATCAGCTCGACTAACAGTGGTCAAGCATCCCCCAAAGGAACTGCATTCGTTAGCACGGTATCCCTTGAGTCCGAAAAACGCCGCTGTTACATCAACATTTCAATCATTATAATATAAAAAGTTTTGTACACTGCTGCGAGAATCACTAAAGCTCGTTAGGTTATGTGTTACTGGAATGACGTCACATATTGTATATAAGCGGCAGCCGGAAGCGGCCGTGGGCAGTCGACGGCTGTTGAATCTGATTGGTGGTTGATTTTTGTGATTTTTGGAGCGGCAAAGGTGTCGGGAGTGCAGTGGAAATGAGATAGTCGCATCATCCGCCGCGCTGGACTCTGAAATATTTTCGGACGTATGTGGTCTTTAATTTTGAACAGTAGTTATTTTTTTATTTTTTTTAGAAGGGGGGATAGAACAATCAACTTTAATAGCAGTTTAGGAACATTATCCAAATGATTAAATATTCATATAGCTATATGGGGGCTCAGGCTAATCATATCAGACGTAGTCTAACGAATTTAGTGGTTTTCCCCAGTCATAATCATGTAATGGATTTGAAAATAACTATGTCAGGAGCATTAAAACTATTGGAACTATAACTTTCTTCCAGGCACACTTGATGATGTTGTCGAACAAGGGTGCACTGAACTGATTATGAATGACTGCATAAAGGTTTATGATAGCGGTGCCTGTATGGAGTTCAGTATCAATGATGTCAAGTAAAACTGCTCACAAAAACGTTTAGCGAATTTTTTCTATTGATGATACAAATATACAGACAAAGGTTGAACAAGGTACATTGCACCAGGTGGAATTGTTGTTACCTCCTTCATGTGTTTATTAGAATGGAGTGAAAATGAATTCAGAACCCGGCAATATTTCTTCCAACTTTGGGAGAGAGACCGTTACCTCTCCGCTGTTCAACAAAACGCCTGTACACATTCGCTCGTAAAAAACCTCTAACACCTTGTTTGCTCCAATTCTCATTGTCCATGATACAAACAAAAATACAAAATGTCCACTCACAGGTCACTGTACCACTCACAAACAAATAAAATAAAATATAGGACTGCTTTTCTGGCACTGCCAAGGCACTAAGCTGTCGCACGCATGGACTACCTGCAAGTGACGGTCTGTTACCATTCAGCATAGGCAGCTAAAATGTCCGTTACTGCTAGTGCCATCTAGCGGATCGGTTATGCCTACGTACCAAACATGAGGTCAACGCCCGCGAGACGCTTCGCGAATGTACCCTGTACAACTTATTCCAAAACTTTACGAAACGGCACAGTTTCACGATTATCGGTCGTTAAACGCGTGCGCTTGGACAACAGACTTTGACCTTACTGTGCTGTGAAGCTGTTCGTTTCTAAGAAATTTTCGAAAACCCTACTGAGCTTGATGCCTCTTCATTTTGATTGTGTGAAATACATCCTTTTAAGTTAATTTAAATTCTATGGTGTCTCGGGCAGTGCTGCAAAATGGTTCAAGTTGTACCTCGCTAACAGGAAACAAAGGGTGTCAGTGCAAGGGACTAGTGAATTAAGCTATCAGTCATCATCAGGTTGGGAAGAACTTACATGTGGTATACCACAAGGCCCCGTCTTAGTGCCATTGCTTTTTCTTGTATAAATTAATGACCTCTCATCAGTTACACTGCCAGAAGCAGGGTTCATTTTGTTTGTAGATGATACAAGTATTGCAGTAAATAGCATGCCGAGCACAGTTCTAGAAAGGTCTGCTAATTATATTTTCATGAACTTTAATAAATGGTTTAAAGCCAACTCATTGACATGAAACTCTGGAAAAACTCACTATAAGCTGTTCAGAACATGTAAGGGGTATTCATTTAGCATATGGATAAAGTATGAAGGAGAGCAGATAGAGGGGGTCGACAATATTAAATTCCTAAGGTTACAGCTTGATAATAAATTCGGTTGGGACGAACACACCACAGAACTGCAGAAATCTTTATTTGCAGCACGAGTGTTATCAGACATAAAAATGAAAAAGCTTACTGTGCTTACTTTCATTCCATAATGTCATATGGTATAATATTTTGGAGTAACTCTTCAAGTCAAGTAAGAGTTTTCAGAGTCCAAAAGCGTGTAATACGTATTATTTGTGGAGTAAATTCAAGGACATCCTTCTGAAGCCTCTCATTATATATATTACTTAATGTAATTTGTCATAAATATTATATCCATTTTCCTAACAAACAGTTCATACATACAATACTAGGAAATAAACGGTCTACACAAGGACTTAAAAGCACTTACTTCCGTTCAAAAAGTGGTCCACTACTCAGGAACACAGATCTTCAAGAATTTACCAGCAACCATTAAAAATTTGACTACAAATAAAGGTTTAAGAGGAGCCTAAATACTTCCTAGTGGCCAACTCCTTCTACTCCACTGTCGAATTTTTAAATAGAACCAAATGATGTATGTATTTGTATTCATATTATTAGTGTTATTGTATTGTCTGCTTGTAAAAAAATGACATGTTCCACATCTACGAGGATCTCCTCAAGGTGAATCTATGGCATGAACAACTAATCTAATCTTTTCTTTCCAGGAGCTACTCAAAGTCGCTGTAGCAATCCAGTGCAGTTGTCAAAAAGGCATAGTATAGCAGTAGAAAGAAATTTATGCGAATGATGAACACCAATTAGACGCAAATATTTCTTTATTGTCGCAAATCTAGATTTCGGTCACTGTGTGGCCATTATCAATGCTTTAAACGTAGTTTAAAACATACAAACTTTTTTCAATCTTCAGGTTCACACTGACGTCAATAAAGAAATATTTGCGTCTGACTGCTGTTCGTTATCCACATAGTATATAAATAGTCGCTGAGCACGTGGATTCATAAAGGAATCAAATTTGAGAAAGTTAATAAAACATCTCACAGCATGATTCAGGTATTTTATTTCCGAAATCCAAATTTCGATATCCACAACCATTCGTGAAGTTCGTATTACCACGATCTACTATGATGAACAATCTCTCCGCCTACTGATAGATTCTCGTAAATCAACAGCGTCTGCGTGAAGTTTTCTAAGGAAAGTGTCGCTCGGCATTATCCTAGAGAGCAACACGGAAAGCTCAGCAACACAGCAAAAGGATTCGTCCTCCGCAACCTTGAATTCTCAAGGGTGTTCTTTTCTTCCCTGTGCGTAATTTGTTCGGAGTCTTATTAAACCACTAGAGTGTTTCGTTACAGTGGTCGTATTTTCCTCGCACAAGATATAATTGAGTGGCAGAGCTGCGCTTCTCTCGGCTGCTGAGCGAATATCCCAGTGTTCTCCTAATTAGAAGGTTCGTTAGGTGTCTCACGGTCCAGCACAACTGTTTCCTACTCTAGTCTGCTCCCTTTGTTTTCCTCTGCCCTGTTGAGATTGCTCTGACATTTACAACTTCTGTACTCCTACGGTGATTTATGGCTCAGTCATCAACAAGACATTTGTATTTGTAATACCTTTATGAGGCTTGAAGTCAACAATTTCCATCTACTTGATTGAAGACTACATAACTAGCTACCTTTCCATAAAACGTTCTTGCAGCTGTTTTACGTTCATAGAGATAACTAATACAGAGGGACTTTCTAACAGTAGATTTGGGCGACACGATTCTTTTTCAGGTATCGATTCCTGCGATTCAATCCCTCATTGTAAATCGTTTCCTAAGATTCATTCACGAATGTTTCTTGCCGTTGATGACACGATTCTTATAGAATGCTGAAACGCTTTACCTTCTAATCATAGGTGGCAGTACATGTCTGCAAACATCATGGAGATTAGAATCTAACCTTGTGAATCGATTCCTCGTTCACGATTCCTTCTGGTCTTCGATGGCACGATTCTTGCAGAATGTCAAAAAGGAGACCACATGGGTACCGAATTTGTGTATTTTTTAATTTTATGGTACATGATGTTCAGAGCTCAAATAATAATTCAACTCTCAAAAAATTATGGTGAAAATATAAAGTTTTGCATGTGCATATAAATACCTGTTATGCTGCCAATTATTTCACTTGTTGGGGTAGTTCATTTTGTAGCATTGTAGATTGTCGAACTAGTTACTGTAGGTCTGATAGATCGAATCCTAGAGTAACTTTATTATTTTTTACGTTCTGATTTAATACTTCAACTATTTAATTATAGATTTCATTAAATGTACGGTAATTAACACATGTTTAATCGTTAGAAAAATATTTATTATGTAAATTCATGTATTTTCAGGAAACACGTCTATATGATAACCTTTAAACATCAAATCCGCCAGTAAAAACTAAATTTTACCAGAGGTACACGAAATAAAAAAAAGTGTCAATTCGCTTTCTTTCAGAAACTGACCTCTATAGAGATAAACATAAAAACCAAAATAGTAAAATAATATTTACGAAATGGAGTTACAAAAATTGAATTTATATAAAAAATACAAGTTTGTAGATTAGCTCAAAAAGCAAAAACCTCTGAAAATAAAAAAAAGTTATCCAAATCGTTAGAGCTGTATCCGAGATACAAGGAGTATTAATCCGCAAGAATTCCTCGATTAATATAACATTACATATAAACTATATAAATGACGTCTGAGTGTTGCACTGCTTCTGGAACAAATAAGAGGCACGTATATTTTTCATCATACTTTGATTTCTTGATTTTAATCGTGTGTATTGGTAGCTGTGTATACGCTGCGTTGCGTTTCTGTCATCAGTAATTCCTGAATAATTGTCAGCGGCTCATGATCTTCGTTCCATGCTTTCTTTCTTCATACGCATCCGCCTCCTTGACTGCTCTCTGGCTTTCGTAATCATGCGTCACGATTTGGAAATTGCCTTCGAAGCATGAGTAGTTGGAATCATTTTGAGATAAACGGTTCTTTTGAACGACGTTTCGTCCGCACTACGATTAGACTCTTACGATTTTCCATTTGTATTCGTTCAAATGAACGATTCATTCAAGAATCGTCACAACTCTAATGGAGGTTTCATTTTCCTAAAATTGTTGTATTAGTGACTGATTTGTTTCAAGGATATCTTATGGTCATAACTTGTTATTCTGGGAATGTCGCTGGTGTCCAAAATAAAAACAGCGCGAAATTTTTCTAGGTTGCGTTTGATTTCCCTCAAAACAGTATAAAGTAGAAAAACTGTAAAGAATACAAATCGTAAAAGATCTGGAACTTGCATAACGGTAGACAACTATTTTTTTTACGGATTTATACACACATTTCGACAATTGATTAATGTGCTCAGTATAGGGTGTGACCACATGTGGCAGCAATACAGGCTTGACAACGAGGGGGCATCCTGTGAATGATGTCATCAGATTCGCGTTGAGTCAACAATGCCCATTATTCCTGCACAGCTACTCGCATATTCTTGGAGAGTGTTTGATGGATGCCGAAGTGAGGAATCCCGCCTGCTCAGTACATCTCAGACAAATTCTATGGTAAGACGGGATACGGAGGGCTAAATGGCCCACAGGACATCGGTGCTGGCCAACTGACGCTCGGACTGTCTCAGCTTTGCTCAGCACTTCTCGGAAGTACTCGCTGCGGCGCGACGTGTACCTTTTTCCAGCTAATGGTAGGGTAAGGTCGGCCGAATCGGGTCAAAATTTGTTAAAATCGAAATAAAAGACAAATTTACACACGAACAAATTTTCATTGTATATCAATAAAAACTACGGTATTTTATTTATAAATTCAAATATATAACACTTCGTAAATATTGTTCATAGTTTCACAAAATAAATCTGAACGTTGAGCTGCATGACTCTATTTGCCTTCTTCAAGTAAGGGGAATCGGGTCATCAATTCGGTGAATAGGGTCAGTACAAAAATGTATGCATCACTTTAAAATAGCAACACATTTTCCACCAATAAATCTCTTCGTCCCTACTGCACCAACACAATTCTCATGGTACCATTCCCCGGCATTTCCTTGACATTGAATCCAGTCACCGAGTTTTGCTGATATTGGATCGCTGCATTTAATGTTGCAGAGTTCACTAGATGTGTCATCGTCAACTGTTTCTTCGGAGGATTCTGATGAACGTGACGCTTATGATTCATGCTGTAGGTCTTGTCTGCTCTTAACCTGGCGTTTCTTCAAACTTTTGGGCTGGGATGAGATTTTTCCTTTTTCCTTTTTTTTTTTTTTTCAATCTATTATTTGTTGCATTTATATTGTCTGGGGATGTAAGAAGTAGTGCTTTCTGTTTTCTGACTACCTTTACCTTTGCTGGATAATCCTTCCCACTTTGCAGTCGCCGTTGTAGACAGGAATGCGGTACCCCTAACAATTCGCTGCATGGCGCTGACTACTATCCTCCCGGTAAGCTTTAATTGTATTTTGTATGACGTCCTCCCTCCATAAAGTAACGGTTTTTCTTTTTATATTCCTCCGTCTGCAATAAAAAACCGAAAACGAATTAATAAAAAACGAAAAATATAATAACTGCAATGAATCGAAATAAAAGAACTGACCCTTTTTACCTGGATTGTATTGACCCGATTCGGCGGAAATGCAAATTATTTTTTCCCCTTACGTTGGTAGTCCTGCACAAGCATAACTAAGCGCTGGTAACACCATAACCTTTTCTCCAGTATATAAATTTGCTTCTAAACGAAAGTTAACAAATTACTAACGAATTACCAGAGATATATGAATTTGAATCCAAAGCTGTTTTACAAAGGAGAAAATTTTAAGAATTTACCGCAAACAGCGCAATCTTCCACAAATACACAGTTCAAAAGTCACCGCTGTGTGGCAGCACTTCCCATACTACTTCGTACATGGCGACTAAGCGGGAATTCTTAAAATTGACCCGATTCATCTCCCGGCCCGATTCGGCCGACCTTCCCCTATAAAACTTTACCAACTGCCAGCCGCCTATTTCCCTTATATTTATGGTTACAAGAAAATGAAACTTTTATAACATTCGTTTTACAAGAAAAGCAGGAATAGTTTTCAAGTCGTTTTCAGGGCCTATGTAGTATCTGTTCTGAGACTTTTCAAGACAATTTTCTATATTAGTTCTAAGTTTCCTGACCATATGAAGATGGAACTGACAGATTTTCGTTTGTAAGACAAATTATATTATTACGTTGAAACTCTTCAGGAGCTCTACAAAGAATTTCCTCGAGAAATTTTCACATCTTTTCAATGAAGCTGCAAACGTTATATGTATGTTTAGCTCAACTTATGTGTGGGAACAATTTTTTTTTTTTTTTTCAATAATGAAATTAAAGTAACGATTACGTGGCAGCTTGAGTTACGACAATCTAACAAACTGTAGTATAAATGAAACGAATTCCCTGTAAGAGACCGCGAACTTCAGTTTTTCAGCAAGAATAATAACCGTTTAGATCGATAATATTGCATTTATTAATTACGACGTTTCGGCATCTGCCATCATCAGATCTAAAAATTTCTGAACTTGGACAGTAAAGTTCAGAGTCAATCATAAAACATCTACCTAGTAGGCAGTTGACGTACCTACTAGGTAGATATTTTGTCATTGACGTTGGACTTTACTGTGCAGTTTCAGAGATTTTTAGGTCTGATGATGGCAGATGCCGAAACGTCGTAATCAATAAATACAATTTTAGCAATTTAGACAGTTGTTATTGTTGTTGAATCTAATAAACTGCTTCCGCCTTCAGTGTGTCGAGAGTTTCTACCGGATATAAATTTTATTACTTCTTTAATGAATCAAAATTAAATAAAAAATAATGTTTTTGTTATATTTTTTGTTAAGAAATAAAGTCATGACGTTCTCACTAGACAAGTGCTGTGTAGTATTTTTTCCCCTTTTTCATGTAGTTGTGGTAATTTGTAACATCCCCAATATTCTATAGAGACTTCATTTTGTTTTTGCCTCTCTTTCTATACCTCAAAATGTGAGAATTTTTCATGGGACACAATGGTCCGAAAAATATTACTAATATGATGTAGTTGCAAAACAAACTTTATTCTATTTATTTTGTATCAACAGTCAATAACGCTGTGTTAACGCGGCCGGTCGCGGTGACCGAGGAGACTGAGGCGCGCCAGTCACGGTCTGCACGGCCACTACGGTCGGGGGTTCGAATCCTCCCTCGGGCATGGATATTTGTGCCGTCCTAGTTCGTATGTAGTTCATAAGTAGTTTGTAAGTTTAGGGACTGATGACCCCGTAGTTAAGTCCCATAGACTATACAAACATTTGAACATTTGGTTTCTTAACGCGTTTTACGATCATTAGCTTCAGTTTTTCGAATTTCTTGATGGTACATAATATGAAATCTAGTATACAAGCCGGTCTTCTGTTCCGTGCGCGACGGTTTTACCGTCTAACACGTTCGCTGCCGTTCACGCTCTGGCGCGATGATGCTAGGTATGTTTTCATAGTTTTGAGCCACTGAATGTTTTGGTTATAGTTTTCAGTTTTTTGATATGGTTTTTTATTTGCATTTGTAATTTTGTGAAAACAACAAATGAACAATATAAACAGTACATACAAAGTATTTGTTTTTGCCTCTCTTTCTATACCTCAAAATGTGAGAATTTTTCATGGGACACAATGGTCCGAAAAATATTACTAATATGATGTAGTTGCAAAACAAACTTTATTCTATTTATTTTGTATCAACAGTCAATAACGCTGTGTTAACGCGGCCGGTCGCGGTGACCGAGGAGACTGAGGCGCGCCAGTCACGGTCTGCACGGCCACTACGGTCGGGGGTTCGAATCCTCCCTCGGGCATGGATATTTGTGCCGTCCTAGTTCGTATGTAGTTCATAAGTAGTTTGTAAGTTTAGGGACTGATGACCCCGTAGTTAAGTCCCATAGACTATACAAACATTTGAACATTTGGTTTGTTAACGCGTTTTACGATCATTAGCTTCAGTTTTTCGAATTTCTTGATGGTACATAATATGAAATCTAGTATACAAGCCGGTCTTCTGTTCCGTGCGCGACGGTTTTACCGTCTAACACGTTCGCTGCCGTTCACGCTCTGGCGCGATGATGCTAGGTATGTTTTCATAGTTTTGAGCCACTGAATGTTTTGGTTATAGTTTTCAGTTTTTTGATATGGTTTTTTATTTGCATTTGTAATTTTGTGAAAACAACAAATGAACAATATAAACAGTACATACAAAGTATTTCATAAAACATATGCTTATTTCTATATCATCAGCAATATAAGTATGAATAATATCAAAACTAAGAAGTATTTTTTATAAACTGGTAACTAATCGAAATAAATTTAAAATAATCAAAAGCAATGAAATCAGAAACAAAAGATTACATGAATAACACAAGATGTTCCTCTAAAGAATGTTGCAGGGTAGATTTAAAAAAAAAAGGATACTATGCCTAAAGCTTGTGAGTTATCACTGCGCAATCTTAACAGTAACCCGGAGCATTGGGGCACGAATCAGACACATAAAATGTATCCAATTCATGGTGTACAAAAGCAATCAATTAGAATAAATATTTCTTCAAACCGTCTTGATTGCAATTTTTTTTATTAGTTAATGACGCGTTTCGCCCTTTAGCATGGCATCTTCAGATTATCTGCGTGACAGAATTTACACAAAATTACAAGGCGGAATTACAAACGGTTATAATGGTACATGGGCTTATTTTGTGTTAAGAAGACAGTATGAATGGAAAACAAAGCTTACAATCCACTCTCCGTGGTGTGACACCGTAAGTTATTATTGCTGTGTTTCTATTTTCCTGGAATGTTTTTTGGCTTTCCTTGTGGCCCTACAAATGTTCGGGTAACAATGAATTATAGTTGGAACATAATCGGTAAAGATGTGAGAAACATAAAACCGATTTTTAAGATTACCTTAATAGAAGCGGTGGTCTCTGGTGATACAAGATAAGCCCATGTTTACAATTGCGCTCACGGGCGGTGGGCGGTCGTGGTGTGTTGCTCCGCCGACTTGTACAGACTAAGGGAATGTGGGTAGGGAGTGACATAGGAAGCCGATGTATAAAACGGGACGGGTGAAATCTAGCTATCTGAATACAAATTTAACGAAAGGGAGGTTATTAAGCAGGACAGAAGTTTATAATTTATGTTGGTATTTGTAAATGAGAGGAATTTTATTTGAACAGAGACATCATAATATCTAGGAATGGTTGATCTTTGCATGCCAACTGATCATTTAGGAGGTGTGGGTGTCCAAAGTAAGCGCGCTTCGCTCTCTCAAACTCTTCCAGTAAATTTAGCTTACGCCCCTTCTGCGCTATATGTAAGATTTGCATGTTGTCAATGGTAGGTTGTTGATGATCGGATGCTTTAGTGTGTTCCGCAAAAGGGAGAGCGCATTGTAAGCTTTGTTTACCATTTATACTGTCTTCTTAACACAAAATAAGCCCATGTACCATTATAACCGTTTGTAATTCCGCCTTGTAATTTTTGTGTAAATTCTGTCACGCAGATAATCTGAAGATGCCCTGCTAAAGGGCGAAACGCATCATTAACTAATAAAAAAAATTGCAATCAAGACGGTTTGAAGAAATATAAATTCTATCCTTGCGTTTCCCCCTAGAATGACAATCTTTGCAATATTTTCTCATTATTTTTCCAGAAGCTGTCTTCTCTTTGCGTGTCGTCAACCTGTGGGTAAGCTTTTCGGCAGGTTTTCTTTCAGGTTGCTGCCCTAGTAATTCTCTTATTACTGCTAGACGAAAATCATACAGCTTTATTAGACGATGCCAGTTTACAACAACCCATAATAGGATGCCAGGTCGCAGCACGCGCCACAGCGGCACCTGACTAAAGTAACGTTTACACGCGCCAGAGCGTGAACGGCAGCGAACGTGCTAAGCGACGACTCTATTCCTCCAAAGTTCCCGCTCAGACAGCAACGTGGCGCGATGGAGCAGGAGGGCAGCCAGACAGGGAGGGGTGGCCCTGGGCCAACGGGCAAGTATTGTGGCCGGCCCTGCTCTGCGCGATTCAGTAAGGGAGAGAGTGCAGGCCACAACGTTCGTGGAATATCTTCCGTTTAGACGAAAACATCACTCACTCGTGTTCTACCAGGTCCAACATTATCGTCCACCAATACGAAATGTGGGCACACAGCACCTAACCTGCATACGAGCACCGAAAATCTACTAACTAAACCTGAAAGTGGCTTAACCTTGCCGGTTCAGCAGTACAATTTCATAAAGAGATGTTCCAGTGGTCAACATAATCCCTGCCAACATCTGTACTGATTCTCCTTCATATTGGACTCTTACCAGAATCTTTGAGTCCAGAAATGGTACTCCACATTCCCTCCAATTGAGAATACTTCGAGAATCACTCTGCATATGAAATCGGGACTCATCTGTGAGAAGATCGTTGTTCCGATCTTCGAACGTCCAGATGTCATGCTGACGTCTCCATTAGAGACTTTCCTTTCTGTCGAGACACGTCTGGGGTACAGAAACCGATTGTGCCCTGTTTGCCTTGATACAGTTCTTCCAGTGGGTACTGCGATGTCAGATGCCAGTTGCAATACAGTACGGCATGTACTTACAACCGAATAACGGTCGGCCCTTTCAAATGACACACGAGTCGTGTGATATACATGAGCAGAAAAACTGCAAAGAAAAACACCCCAGGACATTAAACTTTGAATTGAAAATAGCAAAAAGCCGAAACAAATGACGGCGTTAAATAACACTTATAAATAAAATTGGAACACTCAATCAAATAAAAGTTTCAATGTCATTTGCTGACTTAATGTTTGCTGCAAGCCAACCAGAAAAGATATTCCTGCCCTATCGGTGGCACGTCCAATTCCGACTGGTATGCCGGTATGACGTGAGGCACATCGCATCACATTGACCACTCACTGTTACGTTCATTAGTGTCAGCGCAGCGGTAGATTGTAATTACTTTATGATTTCTGATGTAATTCACGTATGCTGTATTAGATCTTGCCGATTAGTTACAGTGACTTGAATCAAATGTTTGTATAGCTTATGGGACTTAACTACGGGGTCATCAGTCCCTAAACTTACAAGCTACTTATGAACAAACTAACACTACGGACGACACAAATATCCATGCCAGAGGGGGGATTCGAACCCCCGACCGTAGTGGCCGTGCAGACCGTGACTGGCGAGCTGCAGTCCCCTCGTACAGTGACTTAAGAAAACGCGAGGGTTGGGACTTAAATAGTGGCAACACTGCTGTGGAGAAACTAAGCAATGGAATCTACTATTGTCGCTGATAGCACACGCTGTTGACATACCTACCTTATCTCCGAGCAAATGGACTCGCCAATCCTACGTCACCGGCGTGTGCACAATCGAGGGACACACAGTCCCGTGTGAGTGAGCGGTCTAAAGTAACGGTGTCAGTATGTTTTCGAAACAGGAACAGCGGAGTTGGATCAAGATGTCACTGTCCGATTTTGGAGCATCACCTGCGACCGGCTTTGCAAAAGAAGGGGCAACACTTTCTGCGCAACCCATCCATCAATTTGCACGATAACCCGCGGGCGCATACAGCGCAAGCTGTGGCTGCTCTGTTCGATCGATGGGACTGGGGAGTACTGTACCATCCACCATACTCCCCGGACGTAAGTCCTCGTGACTCTGATTTGATTCCGAAGATGAAGGAACCTCTTTTTGGCATTCGCTTCCGAGTTGTTCCAGAGATTCGACAGGCAGTAGCCCGCTCCATTCGTACCATCAACAGAACAGGCTCTGCTAATAGTATACCACCAACGCCAACTAGGAACACGTCTTCCAGCCTGTGATACACAACGCTGGTGACTACTTTAAAGGACTAGCAGGTGCAAGCATGTAACGCTTTTGTATCATTTGTGAATAAATATTTGCCACTATTCAAGTTCCAACCGTCGGAAATAAAGAACATTTTTTTCTAGCAGGTGCCACACCACCTTTCTAATGAATTACGGCTGAATGTAAGCCCTGTTACACCACGATTTATCAGTTCAAACAACTCGGCTCCCGTCACCCATTGTCTTTTTTTTTTTTTTTTTTTTTTTTTTTTTTTTGTCGTTTTGCACTCACTACAGAAATTTGTAACTTATGAGTAGCTGCTCGACTATTGTTCCCCATTCTATTTAACTATCTACGTACAACGATTGTTTTATAACGAAAACATGGTTACGTGAAAAACTTTACTGGCAACACCAATGTATGAGCTATTTTTTGATACAGTCACCGAAAGAACTGAGCTAGCCATCCAGATTCAGGTTTTCCGCGATTTCTCTCTATCATTCCTTGCAAATGTTGGAATGGTTCATTTGATAGGACAAGGCCGATTTACTTCGCCATCTCCACCCAAAAGTCCGAACGTGATCTCCGTTACTAATGACCACGCTGTTGACGGTACGTTAAACCCTAATCTTCCTTCATTATAGCTCTTATTGTGAACAATTCGGAAGCTGCGGCCTGCTATTCAGAACAAAATGTTCATATGTTTGTAAATCTATCGGACCAAACTGCCGTGGTCATCAGTCGGTAGCTTACAATCTACTTAAAATAATGTAAACTAACCTAAGGACAACACACACACCCATGCCCCAGGGAGGCCTCGAACCTCCGACGGCGAGCAACCGCGCGAGGCGTCTTAGACCACTCGGCTACTCCACCGCGGCTATTCAGAACAAGAGTCGTGGAATGCTTACTGTAAGTGTTGCGTTGCTTCAAACAAAATTGGTCCCCAAAAACTGTTTTGCAGAAGTTCAGCTGGGAGCAGTCTGACCATGCAGCATACAGTCATGCTTTTACTCCCACCTTCTTCAATCTTTTGATGCACCTCAAGAAATTCCTGTCTGACGGCAAGCGTTTTGACAAATTTTTCTTGTAGTTTCGGAGCTTGGTGTGGTCAGTCAGACATGATGATTACAGATAAAAAATTTAGCTCACAGTATCTTCTTTTTCCACGATCTGATTTTGATGAAATAATGCATGTGTCTTGTCCCAAACAACACACAAGTTATCTCTCAATAATACTAAAGAAATACCTTGACTATTTTAGGAGGGAAGTGTATTCAAACAGGACAAAAACAGCGTTGACTTGGTCACCAGAGTGCTATAATAGCAATTTATCGTTAGCGCCAGCTTTCAACACTGTTCTAGCAGTACGGTACCGAGAAACGACGACGATTTCTGGCGCTGCTTGTCTTCCGCGGTGTATATAAACGGCCGCCATACACGGCATTCATAAAAAATGCAAATGTATAAAGACAGCCAAATTTCCTTATTTTACTTTTTGATCTCATTAATGTCACCTTTTAAATTTCGTTGTTTTTATGTCATCTTTTTTCTGTGATTAAATAACAATAAAGGGGAAAACACAGTATTAAACAGTCCCGCAAAGATTAGCGAACAGCATTCCCACCTGAAGAAGCAACCAGTTAGAAAGCGCAGCTTTTGTATCTAGATGACTGCATATACTGGTTGCAGATCCGACAATAAAATCACCAGGTATGGATGTAGCTGCAAGAGCGTATTGCCGATGTAGCCTGTTACGTCCCTTGCGTTAAAAATATACTTAATACATTCGTCTCATTTTACATTATTTCTAATCATGTGCCATTTTTCGTAATAAAGCCGATTGTATATTATTTTATACACCTGTTCGCAGTGACAGAGTGACTACTAAGTGCTAGGAGAAATTATTAACAAGTGCTTTTTGGGCGGATAAACATGGCTTCAAGAAATAAAGATTATTACTGTCAATTTATTATTTATTTATTTCTAAAAACGTTGTAGAATGTTGCTAAAAGTTCTCTTACTATAATTATGTAAATGTTTCCTCGCCACATTAAATGAATGGAAATTACCAATATTTTACTTGTTTTTGGTACTAATAATAATAATAATTTCGTGTGGCTCATTGACCTGGTGTAAGTCTTTCAATAGGACGCCACCACGGCGACTTGCGTGTCCCTAGCCTACCCCAGTTATCCAATCGGGGAAAGGGGACCTACAACTTAACGTGTAATCCGAACCATGAGTCGTTTCTGGCGACTCTTCAGATCGTTGAGAGGAGAAGGACGGTTTAAAACGCAGGCTGAAAAAAATCCGAGATCCGACCGGGTTTCGAAGCCACGATCCTTCGGTGTCCAGTCAAGCGCTTTACCTTACGACCACCGAACCCGACGTGTCACGTACTGGCATCTCAGTATGTAGCAAAGGTCTTAAAATATAAACCTTAAATAATGGGGCATTATGAATGCTAACTGATTCCAGTTCTTAAAAAAAGCACAACAAAAAGATTTACACATATTGTTGTGGACTTGTAAGGAAATTGATGCTGCTTGTCAAACTGACATTTCCTCTTGTTCTTCCGTGGAAGCTGCAATCTGAAAAATTCACAGTGCAACAAAAATATTCACGTAAGGACCGTTTCTTGTAAAAAGACCGGTCAGTATGTTTCAGGAAGGCCCATAAAACAGTAAGCTTCTCAAGAATGTTAGGAACTGCTGAGAAATAACGTTAACGTGTATTTCTAAATGTGTAATGGGATATGTTAAGGTGTTTTCTTGTCAAAAATTTCAGCTCCGCTTCACATTGCTCGAAATAAAGAAAACTAATTCCTGCCTCGAGTCACGTGACTTAAAAGTTGGTTTCAGTACAATAGCACAGTCTAACATATGCATTCACAACACTCCCACATATTTTTGTTATACACTACGACAGCAGCGCTCCAAGCGGCTGGCAACTCATATTTCTGAATACTTTATTGGATGACTGCGAATAGTATTGTTTGCAGCGCCGGCGGAAGGGGAAAATATCACCCGGGCAAAGCATCCATATGGCGCCACCTACAACCCACTGATATTACTGACTTTAAATTTGCTATGCTACCTTACAGATAACTGCTTTTAAAGGATAACTCCTTGAAATATATAACTACAACTATAAGACTCAATTATCAAACTGAGTAAGATCTTAACTTTTGTCATTTAAATTAGTAAGTTTTGGTTAACGATATACGAAACAATTATTTACACATGACCATGCAGAATATTCTACGTCACTGATTAGAAATTTACAGAACGATTCAGGAAACAACGATTTATATGAAATTAAGATGGATGATGCGATACAGCATTTATTTACACATATACGCATAAACAACCTTGTTAACTGCGAAAGAGAACACATATATGAACAAAAGAATATACAAATATATTTTGTAACAGCATTGTACAAAGATTTCGTAATACAAATAATACAACCAGTAATATAATTTTATATCTTTATAGAGTTTTAATGCAAATTGTCCTTTGAGTTGTTTACAATGCTAAGTAAAGTTAACTTTTCGTGCCTTTTTCTCTGCAAAGTCTTTAATTAAAGTTGGTTAATACACGTCTAACGAGTAAAAGTCTTATCGGTTTGGTACACTTATCAAGCATCAGTGTTGGTATAGAATTAAATTATTACTACTTATATCAATGGTTCGCCGCCTATCTGAGAGGCCGCCACCCTACCCCAGTCTGCTACGTAAGAGGCTACGTGTGTAAACACCTCTTCTCTATCAAACCTAATAAAACGAAAATCCGTTACGTAATGTAGACCTACTGACCTGTACTGTTATCTTCTGGAATATTTGTTGATTTATTGCTGGTTTCCTCATTCTCTGGTTCTACGTTTCCATTTCTATCATTGTCTGTTTCAGGAGTACGAAAGAATTTCTTTAATGCTGCTGCCTGTTTCTCATTTTCAGCCGCTAATTGTGCTCTTCTTCTTCTGTATACATTTCCAGAAGGCTTCTTTTTTCCGACATGTTGATAAAGAACACATTAACGCAACGATTCTTCTGCTAAGAGTCGAAATTCGTGAGAGAAAAGAACACGCACATCATGAAGCCTGCACTACATGTACATGACTTCTGATTTATAATTTTCTTTCACGAGACATTTGACAGTACAAACAGGACTAATTTGTTTTTAGTTGCCGATAACTCAATATTGTTTGTGTGTATTGTTAGAGCAGCCGACATAGCTTCGTCGCAAGGAGCGCAGTTGTCGGCACCGCGGCGGTTGTAATTGCCAGAGCGTGTTATTGTTACTCAAAACTCTCAACAATAGCCTTTAGCTTTGTCAGCAGACATTTTTATAGACAAATAAGGTGAAGAGATGAAGGGATTTCCTTTATGGGTGATTCAAGAAGAAACCGAGGTTGTTATAAAAGAGTGAGGCCTATGGCATGAGGTAGTAATCAATGTTGCAACACAATTTATGAAAAAGTTAATTTTTAGTCCACTGTTTACAATAATATAAATTTATCAAGGATTTTGGCGCCCCCCAAACTTCCCTGAAATTTGGCGCCCCGGGCGGTCGTTCGGATCGCCCGGCCCTTCGGCCGGTAATGATTGTTTGTATTAATTTTAACATACTTTGCACATCAGGGAATGTTTGTAGTGCCGTAAAAATAGGTAATAACTTATAAATATCTCTACATTGGTCTTTCTTTAATTTCCTAAGATCCATGATAAGATAGGAAACGGTACAATACAGGACAGTTTATTCACAGTATGTTTTCATCACTACAATTCCAGTAAAATCGGTGAGATTTAAACGTTGGACTCGTGTGTAGAATGCAATAAGGACAGTATTTAACGTACCTATATCAGCCACAACAGCTGTAGCTTAAGGAAAAACATCCAAGACGTGGCAATAAAAAGGCGGAAACAAACTGTTTTCCAACAAAGAAGAACACAACTCCACAATTGCTGCTACAGGTGAAGAACAAACGGCAAGAACCTTAAAAACATTGATTTTTAAGCTAAAGTAATTACACTCAAAAGACTATGCGCATATAAGAAAGACGAGTGAGTTGTAAAAATGTGCGAATCATTAAACTGTTCAGCGAATTGGTACGTGTCAAAAAATTACATGCCGTAGTAAGAACAGAATGTAACTGAAATTTATGTTTATATTCTACTTACTTTCAACGGAATAAGCTGCAAATATACAAATATTCGTAAGTATTTGTTCGTGACGAAGTTGTATGCTTACTTTATACCACTGAATCAGTTAAATTCAGCTGTTTTTACACTAAATTCCGTATTACGTATGTATACTGATATTTTACTAATTCTTGTAATGCATAAATTATACTATTTAGTTGATTACGTAGAAAATAATTATAAACAAACATTACTCGTTTGGCGGCTTACCCACCGCTAGGAGCGCTAGTGTCGTTGCAACTGCCCAGTGATCGTAATATAGAGATCACTGCAACTGTCAGTTGATAACAACTTTCACAATAGACAGTGTCGCAACCAAGGAGGTTAGAATAAACGCAGGAAGCGTTATCTATGCTGAGAACAGGCATTAGTTCAAGCCACGGGGCCATGCTTTTGTGACCAAAACAAGGATTTCTCGCTTATAATCCTGTGGGAATATTTCCCTCTTTATGTAAAACCACTAAATTCACGGTCATATCGGAGTATTTACTTAGATATGACATACATTTCAACTACTAAAACTACTTTCCAAACAGTACGACCAAACAGTGGCGTAGCAATGTCACCAAGGGCCCCGGGGCAAAAATGACATTGGGGCCCTCTTTAAACTGAAACTAGGCAAAACTACTTCATCATCAGCTCCTTACCGCGTACTGGAATACATAATAAGGCAAACCTAAATACTATTATGTAATTTATTATGTGTCACGCAGCAGATAATATTTAATTGTACTCTCAAATATAACTGTGAAAGTTGGTCTGTTTGCTATGCTTTCACGCAAAAGTTACTGGGCGGATTTGAATGAAATTTTGCAGAGGAATAGATTTGGACCTGGGTAAGACATAAAGATAAACGACCTCTTGGGATAGTTTCCGAAGTTGCTCCATACTAAGTGAATGAAGTCGCAGGCATAAGCTAGTAAAAAATAAACAATGAAGAAATATTACTTCACCATGAAAACATGCCCCCCCCCCCTGTCGCGAAGCAAACCGGGAACAGTCAAGTCCGCGGTGACAGGAGGCGAACTGTTGTCAGTGCTGACGACTCACTATCCATGCCGATCAGCCTAATTTCGTTGATAGTCCAGTCAAAGAAGGGAAATAGGAGAAATATTCGTATAGGATGGTTTCAGAAAAGAAAATTGCTGGATTTTGTTTGATGGAATGCTTTGGTTTGAGCCGTGCCCCTACCAGGCTTCATGAAGTATATATTAATGCCTGGCCAGGAAAAAGTAATATGTAAAATAACTAAGTTGACATCTTCGCTTATTATAGTGGCATTGGGGTACAGGGTAGTGTCTTGAATGCACAATTTACTATTGTGACAAAGTAACCATATTTTTTCTTCTTCTTGCACGAATTTCAGAGTGCAATTGGTTACAGAACTTTATTGGGATCTATGATTATGGAGCACACCCTTTGGGAGTTCACTACACAAACAGTTGAGTTACCATAATAATACCATTCTGTAATAATACATTGTAGAGACTTCATATTTAAATGTGATCACACTGTCTACTGTCCAACACTGTGCTAGTAATTCAGCACTATTCACTGTTATTTCGCAAAGATTGGCAGTCACGGCAACTCCGACTTCAACCGACAACACACTAACGGTGGCAGGGTCCACGTCTTAGCAGACAAGCAAAGGACTTTGTTATGTTTATATTCTGAGGTGCGAATAATGTTTGGATTTCACTTCGTGCGTTTGAGGTTTGTTGGTCATGGTTCAAAAAGTTCAAAGTCGGAAAACCTCCGATCAACTAAATTATTATATACAGTAGAACTTCGATTGTCCGAAGTAATTGGGGGACATGAAAGTGTTGAAGGATCAACGGTAACTTTTTTGGAACGTCGGTCACGTAGGCCGAGGGGCCCCTTGAGCTCGGGGGCCCCGGGGCACTGCCCCGCCTAGCCCTATGATAGCTACGCCACTGCGACCAAAATTTTGGACACAAGCAAATGACGGAATGCGCATTTTGCTGGCTTCACTTTTTCAGTGTTTAAGGGCATCTCCAGAGATTCTAACCTCCTTGGTCGCAACTGTATATTTTAGACCCTCCTTGTGTTACACTGTGATAATAACACAGTCTATCATAGACAGTCGCGAAACTCCCTAGGAAAAATTGCGGCTGAAGCGATAGTATCACTCCAAGCGGCCAGTAGGTATTAACAGATGAATGGCATGATACAAACTGAGAAGTTGCCGTTTTCAATGCTGTTACATCCATATTTCCTAGTCACCGAACGTGGTTTGAACTTACCAACACAAATATGAAAACATCATTAAAGTAATATCACTGCTTCTGTTAATGACAGTCTATAATAACAAATTGTCAGTGCAGTGTAATTCATAAAGTTTACAATAACCGATTCGTATTCAAATCGTCCAAAACGTTTTGAAAGCAGAAATGAATTGGAATCTAATGTCCTGAAGTATAAAAGCAACTGATCATGATTATGATCACGTGCTCGGTGCGTGTTGACATGTTGCACGAATTTTGTTTTACCAGAATGTCGACATTGTAATATTTTCAAAAGTACACACTATTTTTACATTGTAAGAGACTAGATGATACATCGACGTGTAAACCCTTCTTCACCTTGTCCTTGCTTCTGTGTCTTTCGTTTACCTATCATAATTTTTTTAGCTACTTGGCACGTATTAAACTGAATATCTTCAAGAATGTGAAGTGCTAATATTAACAGTTTATATATGGAAATATTTATTTATAGCTACGTATTCACTTTATCAAATTAGTAGGTAACTGCCAAAATATTAGTATACAGGCTTATAATTTTGTAAAAACTGGGGTACGAAAATAAGCAGGCTCTTCTGAAATAGTCGATTAACTGTTACTGGAAGCAGGATATTACTTTTATACAGTAGTCGTATTATTATATAGTGGTCAGATATTTGCGGTTCTGATTAACAGCAGAAGTTGGGACGTAAATAAATTGTTAATGATTTACTTCTATGCTTAAAAGTAAACGAACACTTGTTATTCGTAAAATTATTCTCTTACTTCTCAGCATCCTTTATAAATGAGAGATTTCCATACAAAATATAGAGCCGAAAACTTGTAAATACGAAAGTATTTTGATTGTGCTACCAGAGTCGAACATAAGAATCACTTCTGCAACTTCGCGACAAGCTCATAAGTAAGAGAATAATGTTATAAATAACAAGTGTTCCTTTACGATGGGAAGTTATACTTTTAGGCATAGAAGTAAATCTTTAGCGTCCAAACTTGTGCTCTTGATCAGAATCTCAAATACTTGACATCTATACCATTATACTACAGCTATACAAAAGTAATGTATGAATGCTTCCAGCAGCAGTTAGTCAAAGATTTCAGTAGAGCCTGCTTAGTTTCGTACCTCACCCTTCACAAAAATTATAAGCCGGTATTAACGTATTTTCGCATTTTTTGAAAAGCGAATACGTAGCTAGAAATAGTATGTCCATAGATAAGCTGTTATTATTAGCACGTCACATTCTTGAAGGTATTCAGTTTTATACCTATCAAGTAGCTAAAAAAATTGATAGGTACACGAAAGGCACAGAACCAAAGAAAAGGTGAAAAGAGAGCTTATACGGTGATGTAGAATCTAGTCTCCTACCATGTAAAAATCGTGTGTACTTTTATAAATATTACAATGTCCGAAATCCGCTAAAACAAAACTTGTGCAACATGTCAGTACGTACCGAGCACGCGAACAAAATCACTTTCTTTTACATACTTCAGTACATCAGGTTGCATTTCATTTCTGCTTACAAAAAGTTTTGGACAATGTGATTACGACTCGGGTATTATGAACTGTATGATTTAGGACTGCAGTGACAATTTCAAATGTTCAAATGTTTGTACAGTCTATGGGACTTAACTACGGGGTCATCAGCCCCTAAACTTACAAACTACTTATGAACTGTATCACTTCAGTTACAATTTTTCCCTAGCGAAAAAGGAAGGAAGCTTGGAGTTTAACGTCCCGTCGACAGAGTGGTCATTAGAGACGGAGCTTACGCTCAGAATGTTTGGGTGAGGATATGGAAGGAAATCGGCCGTGCCCTTTGAAAGGGGCCATCCCGGCATTTGCCTGGAGTGATTTAGGGAAATCACGGAAAACCTAAATCAGGATGGCCAGAGGTGGATTTGAACCACCATCCTTCCGAATGAAAGTCGAGTGTGTTACAACTGCGCCATCTTGCTTGGTTTTCCCTAGAGCGTTTCGCGACTGTCTGTGTGTACTAGTCACTCCAAATAAACATGTATTACCCAATCATCTCGCGGTATGGTTTTACGACACACCTGCTTGGCAGCGCTGCAGTCGCGAAGTTACAGAAATTCACTGGGAGTTTCAAAAAATGTTCAAATGTTTGTAGAGCTTATGGGACTTAACTACAGGGTCATCAGTCCCTAAACTTACAAACTACTTATGAACTAGCTTATACTAAAGGCGGCACAAACATCCATGTCCGAGGAGGGGTTCCAACTCCCGACCGAAGCGGCCGTGCAAACCGTGACTGGCACGCCGCAGACCGCTCTGACACCGCACTGGGAGTTTCGTGACTCTTTGTTCAACTCTGATAATAGCGTCAATCCACAGACATAACATGTCTGTTCGTCTGTGGGCCATGCTCAGTTTAGTTGTATCTATGCTCGAAGTATTTCATATGTGCAGTGCACAAACACACATTACCAGCTGAAAAATGATCCTGGCGGAGCACAGAAAAGGCGAATATGTTCTCTGACACAAAAGTGTAGAACCAGCTGCCTCAATCCTCATCAAAAATTTTGCCATCGAACATAGTCGCGCACTTTTAGCGCATAACTTTCTAAATACCTTTGCTCAGTTAAGCCGTCATAGTCAGCAATGTCGTCTCACTGTCAGTGTCCATATGTGTCTCTGTCCGTTTGTTTGCTGTCTCTATCACTGCCGCTTTCTGTCTGTGTCAAACTTTCAGTGTCTTCATCCCTTTCCATCGCGATTCCTCGCCGTTGCCACTTTCATTGTCTCTCCGCCCCACTGACGTTATCCCATTCTCTTCCTTTCTTTCTCACTTAGAGTCGGCTTTCATTGTCTTCAATCACGATTGTCTCCTTTACACAAATGTCTATGGGGATGGTTTGCTTGGGGTTTGCCCAGTAGACCGGAAAACTTTAGCACGCGGGTACTGGGGATGGAAAAAATTGGACAAATTGTTTCGTGCTATAGTATTGGAGAGCCGCACGCTCATGCTTTATGTATGGTCTCCATTCGTCTCAGTTTCCCACTGTTTTCTCTTTTGCTCCAATTGCTACTATCTGCATCTGTCTTAGTTTGTTGTTGCCACTGTTCCTGACTTCCGACACCTCGTTTCGCTTCCCACTGCTGTTTTCATGCATATGCCTTTCTCCTGAACTGACACTTTCTCTGTTCCATCATATATGGCTCTCTCTGACTGTTGCACAGTCTCTGTCCTACTCACATTCAGCCGAAAAAAGCGCCAATATGGTCGAATGCCAAAATTTTTGGTGAGTAAGTAAATGAGGATTGGGGCAGCTGGTTCCACGCTTTTGTGTCAGGGAGAACATGTGTGCCTTTTCTGTGCTCCGGCAGGAGCTTTTTTTAGCTGGTTTCCGTCTTTTTCCTGTTACATCAGAATGTACTGCTTATATAACATGAAATCAATGGTGAGTAAAATTTGGATATTATTTTATATACCTTGATACATTTGTACAAACGTCAGGCCAAATTACTATGTAGTTCAAAAATGTTCAAATGCTTGTATAGCTTATGGGACTTAACTACGGGGTCATCAGTCCCTAAACTTACAAACTACTTATGAACTAGCTAACACTAAGGACGGCACCAATATCCATGCCCGAGGGGGGATTCGAACCCCCGACCGTAGTGGCCGTGCAGACCGTGACTGGCGCGCCTCAGTCCCCTCGGCCACCGCGGCCGGCTAAAAAGCATGCAAATATTTTCGAGTCCGGCTGAGAACTTAGTTTTGTATGATGTTGCTATTTCACGATAATTCAAGTCCTTGACGTTGATCCAACCATTACGATGGCGAATTTTGCACGTCCAGTGGCCTGAAAGATTTACGATGATTTGTAACTTTTATAAAGACAGGTTGGTGACCTCCAAACCAATAACCCTTGCTAAACGTTTGATACGTTATTAAAACCATAATTACACGTCAGACCGGATATTACATGCATAAGATAAACACCTAAAAACGTACAGATAACATTTTAGTCATTTCCTGTTCCTGAAGATACCGTACCTCGCAATCAGAAATAGCGTTTTTGAACCCATTACTGTCGGGTGCTATAATTCACGGACCGATATCTCAAGAACCACATAAGATATCATTCTGCTCTAAACTTTAAATAAAATTTCGATATGTTAACTACATTTCATACGCTGCTATGTGTAACCTAAAATCAACCATACGAGAAGTCTAAACAATGTGGTTTTACCTCTGTAAACACTTTAAAATATGTTGCAATAGTTCACTAAACTGGATGCTGCATATTAAGTGTAAAGTAAACGAAAACAGAAATCGTCCCTTCACCGAGCAAAGATTTCAATTTTTGAGATGTACAAAAATGAAATTTTTTCGTCGAGTACCTTTTTTCAAATCGCATGGTAAGCTTCAAAGCTGTCCGAACGCCTCTTTCAGCACAATATGCACTTTTCTAGAAAAATGGCGCGATTTTTCGGCCTTATCTTGCTAACGGACTAAGATTTACGAAATCTGAAAAATGCCGTATATAGTTAAATGTCTGCAAGATATATTATAAATATGTGAACAATTTTCTATGGTTAGTTATTTAGATATTTGCTATTCACGGTGCTAAAACGGCTAAAAATCGGGTTTTGTGATTTTGTACAAAACTATGATAAGTTTCAACCTCAGGATCTCGGTAACGGATAACGATATCGAAAAAATTTAAAAACGGCCTCGAGAATATCATCATAAGAACATATGGTAAAAATTTCAAAGATTTGCAATGAGTATCGAAGTGACCATCCCCACAATTCGTATTTTTGGTACCCATAAATCACGTCTTTTTTAGCTTTTCTCAGGAACCGCCCATGAGTGAATGGTGCTTTTGTAAGCCGTTTAAAGCCCACCATAGACTACACGTCATGTACAAAAGCCAGCTGATTTGCTCAATTTGGATGGGCTCCAGGAATTGTGTAACTTTGTTCTGTATGATAGCTATAGTATACCCATTCTTCTAATATGAGCACAAATGATCACTAGCCCAAGATCTATCCAGAACACTATACCCCTTCACTCTGGGATGAACAGAACCTGAGGTATGGGCCCCTAAATAACCGCAAATTCGCACGCGCCGTTTACGAACATTAATACCGCGTACTACCGTGCACGGTATGACTAGACTGGCAAACTTCCCTCTGTTACTGAAGCCTGACGCCGCCATCTTGCCTTACCTCAAGTTAAAAAGTTTCCGTACGAAACTACTATGATCTTCTGATTATGACGTTGTAAGCTTACTAACTGATTTGAAAAGAATTTGCATTTGAGCTAATACTTCAGCAATAATAGGATTTAACACATAAGCGTACATTGTCGAATCTTGTTATGAGAAGAACGTGCTAGGTACGGTTAAATTTTACTAAGCATCCTAGCTGCGTCGCGTGATAATGTTGGCAATGATGTAAAGTTGGCATTAGCCAAACGCGTGACAACGCAAATGTTTTCTCATGAAGTCTTCGTTTACGGGGAGAATTACTTTTACCGAGTGAACGAGGCCACATACAAGAACCTGTCAACCATAGAGCAGGAACAGCATCATTTATTTACTTCACCGTCTGAACGAAACACTAATCTCGTTACTCTGTGTGGATTTCTAGAATATTAAGATCTTGGCGAAGGCTTGCTACCGTTTTGTTGATGTTGCCAGCGAAATAATTCGAGGCCGCCGGTAGGGGAAATTAAAATTTACCGTTAGGTACACATAGTTAATACAGACTGTAAGAAAAAGATATGTGTTGTGCACGACAAATAGCACATGTATAACGGTCATACTATTAAAAGAAAAGCCCAAGTTGACCGAAAGTGGTAACCAATTAATAAAAGCAGGAAACGGGACTCATTAGTGTATGTGTCAAAAAAATGTTCAAATGTTTGTACAGTTTATGGGACTTAACTACGGGGTCATCAGTCCCTAAACTTATAAACTACTTACGAACTAGCTAACACTAAGGACAGCACAAATATCCACACCCGAGGGGGGATTCGAAACCCCGATCGTAGTGGCCGTGCAGACCGTGACTGGCGCGCCTCAGACCCCTCGGCCACCGCTGCCGGCTTTGTCATGAAGTCTTCGTTTACGAGGGCAATTACTTTTAGCTAGTGAACGAGGCCACATACAAGAACCTGTCAAAAATATAACAGGAACAGCATCATTTATTTACTTCACCGTCTGAACGAAACACTAATGCCGCGGTGGAGTAGCCGAGCGGTCTAAAGCGTCTCGCCGCGAAGCGCACGGTTGCTCGCCGTGGAGGTTCGAGTCCTCCCTGGGGCATGGGTGTGTGTGTGTTTGTCCTTAGGTTAGTTTACCTAGGTTTAAGTAGTTTGTAAGCTACGGACTGATGACCGCGCAGTTTGATCCGATAGATTTACAGACATTTGAACATTTGAAATACTAATCTCGTTATTTGTGTGGATATCTAGAATATTAAGGTCTTGGCGAGGGCTTCCTACCGTTTTGTTGATGTTGCCAACGTAATAGTGCGAGGCCGCCGGGATGGGAAATAAAATTTTACCGTTATGTACACACAGTTAAAGCAGACTGTAAGAATAAAGATATGTGTTGTGCACGACAAATAGCACATTTATAACGTTCATACTATTAAAAGAAAATCCAAAGTTGCCTGAAAGTGGTAACCAATTACTAAAAGCAGGAAACGCGACTCATTAGTGTATGTGTCAATGTAGACTGTAGATTTCTTAAGAGCTCTCGAAAGAATAAGGATATGTGTCATTCACGATAAACAACGCTTTTATTGCGACCATACCACAGAAAGAAAATCCGAAGTTGAATGAAATTGGTACAGATTAATAATAACAGCCTATCACTGCAACTCATTAATGTAAGTGTCGAAACCTACTCCAGCTGAAAAAATTACAGCCATATACAACACGCGAATTTCCCATATGTCAAAAGTCTAAATACAGCATTGTTACGTCAGTTCATCAATATTTTTACGAATATTTTCTGTAATAACACAAACGACTGCTCACATCTTTATAGTATAGAAATATGGCGGCGAGACTTCACTGACACCAATGATACAGTATACGGCATTGCCAGTCTATGTACATGTCTGTGGTGCAGTGTAATGTCTTTGATTGTCCGCTCTGTCCAAGGAGGTTACCTCTTTGGCCCTGCATCTGAGCTATAAACAAAGCACAGTTATAGACGCTCTGAGCAGTAGTACTCGATATAAGTAACTGTCGCGCCATAAACATTTGCCAGTCTTGGCATTAACATTGGCACCAATGTGTCGTAGCAGGGTAACATTTGCTTCTCCGCAGGAGCAGGTAACTGGGCCAAGATGGAGAAGACGGCGCGGCTGCTAAAATTTGCAATGAGAGGGGCCGTCGAGGTTGCTGCCTGTACTCTCAGTTGCTGCATTGGTAGCGCATTATTTGGCGCATTCCTCGAAGTGTGTAGGTGAGTAATACGAAGCTACATGTACTGAAGTAGGGTAAAAGTGCAGTTTATGCGGCAGCGGCTAGCCGTCGCGCTCGGTAGGTTGGGAACGGCAGAGCAGCCAATCAGGAGTCGCGATGCCGCGGCCAATAAGAAAGAGCGTTACAATTGTACAATGTAAACAAATCGAAGCGGTGTATGCAAAAGTTTTTGACGATCTACAAGTTACAGTTGCTATTAGTATGGATCTCACTTGATCACTGTTTCGAATATATCATAAAATAAATAAAACATGCTATACCTGCTCTATGGTTGACAGGTTCTTGTATGTACCCTTGTACGGTCAGTAAAAGTAATTGCGATAATTTCCAAGAATGCTTGCAATTGAGGTAGCTCGGACTGGAATGATGTATATATAGAGCGTACATCTGTAAATCGATTGTGTGCCCCCACATACTAAAGAAAAACTTCTCGTTTAACCTATACCTAACTTAACTTTCACTTAAAATAATCACTGTTTCGTACTGGTTATAAAATAAAACATGTTTGACTGCTGTGGTGTATTAATAATAGGTCACTTATTATCTAAAAATTTCTTATACATGGAAAATCAATTACAATCACACAAACGCCGCACCGATATCCTCGAATAAACCTGGAAATTGACGCCAAATTTACTCGTCATGAAACACGCAATCTCATTGGCCAGCATAACTCGACTCCTGATTGGGTGCTCTGCCGTCCCTAACCTAGCGAGCGCGACGGCTTGGCGCTGCCGCATAAACTACACTTTAACCAAAATGGAATACTTTAATATCCATAATGCCCAATGTTTACAAAAACTAAGCGTTTATATTTTATGACTTTCCTTAACCAGCAATAATATCTAATCAATGAAATGATAGCTACGTGGGAATAACCGAGCGCTTTAAGGCGCCTTGCTGCGGAGTGCGCGGCTTCTCCCCGTCGGTTACGTATTGCTTCGATATTATATCGTTTGAAAGCCGTAGCCGTGCTATGTAACACATCTACGAAATTATCGTAAGTTTAAGTAGTTTGTAAGTGATGACTACTGCAGTTTGATTGCTTTACAAAAATTTTTTCGTTGTTGATAGAGGAAACTGGCACATATATTTTAGAAATTATAGTTCTTTCTTCTTAAAGCATTAGTCTTGCATACGGTTTTCGTATTTCATTTTGTGGAAACGTATCTTCTTGGATTGTGAAATAGTTCTTTCACAGCTGATATTTCCTTTTTTTTTAATTAAATTAATCTGGTAGGGTGCATGCAAAACAAGATTTGTTGGTAAAACTTTACGACGTTTCTGGCCGGGGTCCAGTTCTTATGTTGGCAACAGATGAACAATGACGTGTAGAATTGCGTTAATATTTTTCACAAGCTACAGAGTACTTGTTATTGCTGCTCGTTACACTCGTAGAAATAATACTGTATCTGCTCTATGGTTGACAGGTTCTTGTATGTACCCTTGACCGTTCAAAAAAATAATTTTCGTTTTAATTGAAGTTGTCATGACAAAACATTTATTGGTCATCTGAGTTGCAACCATTAACCATTGGTGCCAATATAACCTCTGGAGCCAGGCGAGAAGCGTCGTACAATTTAACCCACATGCAACAACTATAGAGATACGGATAGTTGAAACTTGTTCATTCAGCTGAAGTAAAATATGATTTATTATATCCTACAAAGCTGAGATAACTAATTTCTTCAAAGAGCCTTTTACATTAAAAAATTGACATTTGTCTGACTGGCCAACTTTCTAACCCATTTTGCATAGATAAATATAGTCATCGGATATAAGACAGGTTGTCTATCTTTTTCTGTTCTTATAACATGTATTTAATTTTTAGACGATAATCATATTTGACAAATAGGTTACACTAAACATTTTGTTACGTTTGCTAGCCAAATGCAAACGAAAATGAACTGAATGAGGTATGTAATCACAGACATGATTAATTAAAGCTGCTGAGAAATTAACGTAAGTAGGTTCACCAAACTGAATGTGTACAAAAAATCTCCTGAAGTATTGTAATTCTTCCCCCCCCCCCCCTCCTCCTACTTCACAAAGTACTGAAAAAACCTTTCATTTGTTTTGATAGTTAGTTTGATAGGAAGTTAGTCCGTTTAAATTTTACTTACGATAACGGCAGCATAGTGTTGGAAAGAAACAATTCGGATTGCGAGAATAATTACTTTGCTGATAAAAACCTGTCAACAGAGCAGGAACAGCATTAATTATTTCTTTCATGGTCAACACGAAAGATTATTCCCCTCATCCTATTGGGTTTTCAAAGAGCTTTCAGCGTTTATTGCCAATATCAGCACACTACGACGCTGCTGCCGTACGTAAAGTTTCACCATCAAAACTACTGACTGCACAAGCAGTATTTTCCTTTAACATTATTTTCATGTAAAAATCCATTCCTTTCCTTGTTTTACCTACTTATGCGTAGCATTGAATATGGCAAATGTCATAAAAGATAAATGCTCGTTTTGTATAGAAGTCAGAGAGAATAGGTATATGCAATGAAGGCTTTCACGACCGGATATCATAGTTGCTGGTAGAACTTCCGGGTTATAAGGCCGTGGTCCATAAAACTTTCCAGTTTCACCTAACGTTTCGTCCAGAGCTGCGCTGGACATCCTCAGAGGTCTCCTTACTTGCGTTGAGTCCTGCCGAATTATGAGTCGGGTGTCTGAGAGCGCCATATATACTGTGAAAAGTGGGCATGGTAAGCTGTTACGTTATCAGCAGAGATAGTCCTTGTCAAAGATAAAACATCACTAATTATTATCCAACGACAATACAGGGAAGCTATTGAAATATACAAACATAAAGAAAATTTTAACAGAAAAGAAACTTAGCGACATATGGACAGTAGCTTTGAAAGATCGACAAGTTTTATCTCTGACTGATTGCAATCGATAGTGATGTTTTATCTTTGACAAGGACTATCTCTGCTGATAACGTAACAGCTTGACCACGCCCACTTTTCACAGTATATATGACGCTCTCAGACACCCGACTCATCATTTGGCAGGACTCAACGCAAGTAAGAAGATCTCTGAGGATGTCCACCGCAGCTCTGAACGAAACATTTTTTCTTAACACCGAAGCAGCCAAGATGGACTTCGGATTCTAATACATGTACAAAATTAAAATTGGAGCAAGTCTCAATCCATAGCGTAAATCTTTTAATAAAATGTCAATGAAACAACTCCTACAGTCAAAGGTTCTTCTCTTTCTAGTTTACGCAGCAGGGACTTTTGTGTGCCGTGGCGGAGTTGCCAAGCGCGTTGAGGCGCTATGCTCCTATGCGCGAGGCCGCTCCCCGTCAGGGGTTCGATTCCCCCCTCGGGCATGGATGTTTGTGTCGTCTTTAGTATAAGATAGTTCATAAGTTTGTAAGTTTAGGGACTGATGACCCCGCAGTTAAGTCCCTTAAGCTTAACAAACATTTTAACATTTTTATTTGAAACTTTGCACATATTTAAGTAACCAGGGTGGCATATTAGAAATGTAAAACATAATAATAATATTTATGTTGCTGACAGGGGCTAAATCTGTATCTACATGCTCAGAACAGTTAGGCGATCAGGTGAGATATCATACACGATAATACATTTGGGAACGTATTTTATTCAGATATTGGTTGCAATTGTAATTTGTGTGTGATACTGGACGATATTTTGCTGTCCCAGCACTTTTATTTTTTAGGTTTAAAATGTTAAAATCAAAGGGACTTAATGCAGCAGTTGAAATTTCGTAGGCTTGCAAACTACTTAAACTAAGGACAACACACACCTGTGCCCGAGGGAGGGTTTGAACCTCTGACGGCGAGCAACCGCGCGCTCCGCAGCAACGCGTCTTAGGATGCTTGGTCATTCTACCGCGGTGAGGTTTACATGGCGTTTACTTAGAACGAAGCACCATGGGGGTAAAATAATAGTGAAAAGGTCATTCTAGTTGCCTTATAATATGGTTTGTGATCACTTCGGTCGACTGGTACAGTTGCATGGGCGGCATGGGCGGTATGAGGTTATCAATCAGTTCTTGAGGGGTATTTCGCCATTCATACATCACTGCAGCATCCAGCTCTGCAACCGATGTGGCAGGGAATGATCTGGCTGCCATGCGTCTGCCAAATACATCCCAGACATGCTCAATCGGGATTAAGTCCGGTGAACAAGTTGGCCACTCGAACTGCTATGGCACCAGCGTAAGGCACAACAAAAGGTCGAAATATCTCGTCTATCTCTGAGCAGTCAAAACGCCGTTCTGAACGACATGGAGGTCCGTATGTCCACCAATAGGGGAGAGTAGTACACGATGAAACACAGTACACAGTGAAACATTCCATTTCAATTGTTTCTAGTTTTTTTTTTCGATAATCTGGTATCCCTGTATGTTTACCATGATAAAATACATATTTATCTGTAATGGCGGACAGTTCTGTTGATTATTCTCGTTTTTATACGTCATAATTTGTTTTTTGTGGTCAGAAGTTACAATTACCGTCTCTTTATACGTTGGAAATTTTCAGTATAACATGCAGCTAAAAGTAATACTGTTTTTGTGGGCTGGTTTACACCTTTCGTTATATATTGATCAGTTGTAGATTTGGTACATATGCAGATTAACACTTATACCTCATAATTTAGTTTATGGTGATTTTGATACACAGTGGAACACTGGTACGTGGTACACAGTTGTTTCACTTCAGGTGGATGTATGACCCCTCCAAATAATTTGAAGCGTAATATGGATATGTAATTTTGAGGCATCCAGATGCAGTAAAGTCAGCAAAACATACATTTCGGTAAAGGAAATTTGTGGTTTACCCAAAGCTCTTCTCAGAAATACATTCGAAAGGTAGACAGATCGTATTAACATAAACACCAGAGAAAGCATCTATTGAAGAGACGACTTTAAGATAAGGGCAGAGATGGAGAAAAGGAGAAAAGAACTACGAAGAGATTCAATAATAATAATAATAATAATAATAATAATAATAAAGAAGAAGCAGAGCAGACGGAAATAGAACAATGTGATAAAGATGAAATGTCATCCATAAAACAGAGATAAATTTATTATTACATCTTTTGAACTTGAAATGGAACGTTATGATTCAGGGCTACATTTTGGGGACATTTCCAAACAATGTAGCCTTAATTTGGTAGCCATATCTTGAAGCTAGTTGTTTGTGGTGATGAGTATGTCACATAAAGGCAGTGCAATTATTCTGCCACAATTATTCTGGCTACTAAGGGACTGTCTTCATTTTCCAATCAATTTTGGTAGACTTAATATTCACTGGACAAAATGTATTGCATGTTAATGTTTGTAATTGTAATAAACAAACATATTTATGTTGTATAAGTCACTCAGGAATTAATAAAATGTGAAAACTGACAACTGTTTCACTGTATACTGCAGATGGTACACAGTGAAACATTTGCAAAGGTTTTTAAAAATTGTAATTTCACCCGATAATTAACTGCAAAAATATTATTTTTTATTTCACAATATTGAAAATTAAGTTTTCTTTTTTGTAAACAAAAAAATATTTCCTCTTTGAGAAGTATTTTACACAAAATCATCAAGAGTGTAATTTTTGTTTCACTGTGTACTACTCTCCCCTACTTCCTGCTGCACACACCATTCGTCCACCACCATGATAATAGAGATGCTTCCTCAACATCAGCAGTTTTTTATCTAGTTCCACGTTCTCTCCAGATGAGGGAACGATGATTGGCCGGCTGAACATAAAACCTTGACTCATCTGTGAACAGAACTCGGCGCCATTCGTTACGACAACATTCCTGAAGTTCCTCCGCCCAGTTTCTGCGGGCTAAACCGTAGGCCTTCGTCCTTAGAAGCCACATTTCCGAATGCGATTTTCGGCTGTTCGTATTGATATTGCGGGTCGTGTTGCTGCCTGGATGGTACGTTGCAGCTGAGTTGCATTCAGCCTCCTGACACGACGAGCTGTTAACCGGAGATAACGGTCATCTCTTGTTGATATTACCCGTAGAAGACTTTGGCCTTGCCTTCTTTTAACATTACTTATTGTCTGAAATCGCGTTCAGGTTCTGGAAATTACAATTTGGGACACTAATAGCTGCAGCCACCTCCCTCTGTGTCTGTTCCGCTTTCAACCTTCCTACGGATGTCCATGCTATAGCTTCGGGTTAGTCACGTTGTTGTTTGATTGCACTACCTGGTCACTACACTGAACCTAGCTGCTTATGTAATTCGTTTGGTAGAGTAAATACAATTCAACACAGACCCCATCTGCAACAACTTTCTGTTATTACTACTATCTCGGTTGCCGAAATGCTTTTGCCTCCACTCCATAGAACCGACAGAAAGCCGTGGAACCAATTTAGTTCATTCTGCCGATGACACTACTTCAGAACTTAGATATCTCACTTGATACCCTGATTGTTTTGATCAGTGTATAAAAATCGATGTTTGTGTGTATGGACTCCAGGATGGCTGGAGAAATTTTGATGAAATCTCCAGGAAATCTTGAGATTATCACAGCGGGTGGTCCTGTGAAGTTTGGAGGCGATCGGATCAAGACATTTATTGATTCGAAGAATATAACGTGAAATACGGACAATAATTGCTATGTTTTAGTCTCAGCTACCACATCCATAATGGATAAAAGTTTTACAGTAATTACTCTGTAAAAAATCCATTTACTCTGACTTTCCAACTTTACCACATTTCAGAGAAGGCTTTAATTTGTTGCCATGTTCTACGCAATAAGATTCAACACGATGAATACAATCCTCGTCGTGTTTAATTTGTATTAACATACTAATATTGCTGTCTAATGTATTCGTAAAAGTTTAAGTCTGTCCTTTGGAAGAAGGTAGTGCCCCTAGCGAAGGAAGAGTGAACTTTAGCGACACTATCAACAGTCACGGAAGCGTCGCTAGTTATTTATAAATCAGTAGCTGTAAATCCAGCGTTGCTCAGATATTTATTACAATTTTCTGAAAGTTAATCTCCTCTCTCTCTGTCTCCTCGTCCGGCCTCCTCTGTCTGTCTCTCTCTCTCTCCATACCCTCCTTTCGCCCCCTCGCTTTGTTCTCCTTCTGCCACAGCTTTTCTCTTCCGCCTCCTCCTCCTTTGCCTTCTCATCCTCTCTATCCATCTTGCTGTCTCTGACAATCACCTCCTCCCCTCCTTCTGATATATTCATAATAAAATTCACAATGACATTCCTTCCCCTTTTTCTTTCATCCCTGGCTTCTGGTACTCCCCCTCTTTCTTTTCATCTGCTCATTCCCTTTCATTATTTCCTTGTCCACTCTCTATCAATCTCTTACTCTCACTCTATTACTTTACCTCGTCCTCTCCTTCTCCTGAGCATTTCTTGACCCTCCAGTGTCTCCTTCTCCGCCACCCTCAAATTTCCTCAAACCCCTGCGTATGAAAAAGTACGTATATCTTCCAAATTTTAAGGTGATGGGCGAAACAGTGTTGAAGATTCTTCCAAGGTACTCTTCGCTTTGCACCGTACAGTGGTTTGTAGAGCCAACTTACATAGTGATAAACGGTGTGGAAGTCTCTGCCATACACCACACGAAATCTTACGTAGACAGTGATCGTTCTCTAGTTTTGAAGCTCAGGTGTGCAAAATTTCATGAGCGGTTTGGCAATGTATAAAATACAAACAAACAACCATTGATTCTTTTTATACATCAGATAATTTACTTAAAATTTCTGTGTTCCATTTTTAGTGTGTATGTTGTATAACATAATGTCCTACTGAAACACGATCCCGTACTAATGTACTTACTGATGAAAATAAAACTTGTAAAACGCGCCATGGAAATAAATAAATAGTGAATATAAACAGTAAACGTATCGTTCGCTGGTTATCAGTAGTCACAGTAAAGCTTAACTAAAAATTTCAATAAAATAAGCAGTTTCCGATTGGTGGGCGATATGAAATATTTATTTTTCAAAATTCACATATTGATTTTCTTCTATGATAGAACACCATCAACGTGGTGGTCTGGCACAATTTCCGTTATGGAATCAAGCTACAATTAACTAAAAATTACCACACGTAAAATGGTTACTCTCTGTTAAGTTTTTCTATATATTTCATTCTCTTCCCCAAAGGGTATAGAAGGCTGCTGGAGACCCGACTAATTGTAGAAATATGAACTGGGGTTTTCTATGTTGCAGCCTTAGAACACCAACTAGAATTTGAGACTCAAACTGTACAGCAGTCCAGATCCGGTAGAGTTGGAAGAGAAATTCCATTTGCGGCATTTACCGTACAAACAAGTTGAAAATATTAGAATAGAAAACTTAAGAGTGAAATTTCGTTATCAGTTTGTTCCAGAGAAAAACTCGCAAATAATGTTGTGAGTTTTTATTTCCGTTTATGACATTAGTGAATCTATAGTTTGACGTATTCAGTGTGCTTGTCAAAGGTCAAATAACTTTTTAAAGTTATTTTTCTGACATAATTTTCATTTTCTGATCAGAACGGGATGTTTGAGAGTGAACCATAGTCGAGATAAGAACTTTTCATGCAAATACCAACGCTTGCATTCATTCGTCATCAATTCTCTAATTCAGAAGGTAAAAAATTACTAAAAATATATCACATTAAATATAAAACCTATAACTGGCAGGGTAACACTTGCACTCAAGATCTTCAACTACTTGCTGTACATAACTTCTGTGCCTATTACGCATTTATCTTCTAATGATGTTTGTAATATCATCGAATCACTTCACACGAATATTTAAACATGTTTACCCACTTTAAGTTTCTGTTCTCCTTAAAAGTGAACCGGAATAAATTGCTCAGTATTCGATTTTTTTATTTAATGGATTCAAAAAAATAAACGTCACACCAGATTTTGTAAAATCTTACGGCTCTAGTTAACGAATGTAACTATGTACTGAAAATGTAATTGTAGCATAAAGGAGTAAAATTTCAATTATATTTTCTCTGGTACAAAATAATTTTGTAAACGAGTTAAACATTACTGCTTTTACTCTGCTGCACTCAGCTACGTATTTCATTTAGGGACTTTTTATCTACAGTCCTACCATTTTACGCATTTTGTGCACTAGTCTCTGTTCATAAGTATCTTTAGAGTGTGTGTGCTTGGGAAGTTTACAGAACTTCCTGACAAAACTGTATGCCGAGCCGATAATCGAATTAGAATATTATCTTTTGGCGGGCAAGTAGCATGATTCACAACCCGTCCTCACAGCTTCCCTTCCGCCAGCAGTTCTTCTACATTCCAAACTTCTTAGAAGTTTTTCTTTGTATCTTGCAGCACTCCTGGAAGAAAAGATACTGTAGAGGCATTTTACTTTTTTATTTTTATTTATTTATTTTTTTATTTTAGGAATTTATTTAACTTGGCAAGTAGGGATTTTAAACTTCTCACATCTAACCAGGCTTTCTGCTTATTTTACATTGCATACCTTTTGGTAGTCATGTTATACTAAGTTTAGAAAATTAAAAGCTTCAGTAGTACAGAAAAAACGTATATTACGTTTTTATCCACACTTGTTAAATAAGATGAATAATATCAGGCTTAAAATAAGGTAGGCTTTTAATTATTAGTGTTCACAGCAAAGGACATAAAGAAAAGGGTCGCGTCGGAGTGGTCGAGCGTTCTAAGGCGCCTCGCTGCTGAGAGCGTAGTTGCTCGCCGTCGGAGTTCGAGTCGTCCCTCGGTCATGGTTTTTTTTATTGTCCTTAGCATATGTTTCTTTAAATTTGCGTAAGTGGTTTGTAAGCCTAGGGACTGATGGCCAACGTATTTAAGTCCCTTACATTTAGAAACATTTAAACATTTGAATTTTGTAAGATCGAGGGGAAAGTGAATGTGATAATAGACAAAGAAAGAACATGATGGAGGTTGTTTGCCTTGTAGGGAAACGAAGAAGAGGCAGAGCAAGTAAAAAGGAAAGAGCGCTGGCTTTACTATTTGACAGAGAGAAAAAGGTTGAAAAAAAAAAAAAAAAAAATTCAAATGTTTGTATAGCTTATGGGACTTAACGACTGGGTCATCAGTCCCTAAACTTACAAACTACTTATGAACTAACTACTACTAAGGACGGCACAAGTATCCATGCCCGAGGGGGGATTCGAACCCCCGACCGTAGTGGCCATGCAGACCGTGACTGGAGCGCCTCAGTCCTCTCGGCCACCGCGGCCGGCGAAAGGTTGCCCGTAGACGATGGTTTTGAGGAAGTTATATGAGTGTGTTTAAAGAAAGGGCTTCGACATTTAATGAAAGGTCGCAGGACTTTGAGTTGTGCGAGGAGAGCAGCGCGTGATAGTCCCGTAACTTGTCTGGTCGCAGTCACTCTAAATAACAGGGCGTATGAAACACTGTCATGGTCACATCGAGCAATGTCCTCGCATCGTGACATCGGTCTTGGGTTCTTTGCTGATCTTAATATATATTAATGACTTAACATTCTATATTCACGAAGATGCTAAGCTAGTTCTTTTTGCTGACGGTACAAGTATAGCTACCACTCCTGACAAAAAGGAATTAAATGGAGTGATTTAGGGGAATCACGGAAAAACCTAGATCTGGATGGCCTGAAGTAGTTTTCAACTACCGTCTTACTGAATGCGATTCCATTGTGATCACCAATGCGGCATCTCGCTCGGCAGGGGCTACCTCCACTCTAGAAATCGTTCGCATTCTTCGCTTATAGGTTTAAGTTTTGTTGTTGTGAAAAAAAAAAGATTTAATTCGATTCTTATTTCTTATTTGGATAACACTGAGTTTCAGGATAGACTATAGAGGTGGAATCATTCTAATAATTCTCTTGTAACATTAATTCATTTTGCGAGAAATCAGATTTTCAGCACTTAAAGTTGGTCCTCTTATGCACCCTTTCGGATGAATGAATCATACAAACTCTACATTGTTATAGGAAAGTCTTATTTAATTATTGAGTGTAGTGAATATTTTCATTCGTTTGTAGTAATCCGCTTATTACTTTTGTTTCAGTTTGTGGAGACAGCACCGGGGCGATTATCGGTAAGTAGAATAAGTCTCTTGTTTTTATTCTAAGAGATACTTCACAAATACTGGGGCCTAAAAAAATGTTCAAATGTTTGTTAAGCTTATGGGACTGAACTACGGGGTCATCAGTCCCTAAACTTACAAACTACTTATGAACCACTTACAAACTAGGACGGCACAAATATCCATGCCCGAGGGGGGATTCGAACCCCCGACCGTAGTGGCCGTGCAGACCGTGACTGAAGCGCCTCAGTCTCCTCGGCCACCGCGGCCGGCTACTGGGGCCTAAGCATACTGCTCAGCAATATAAGTGAATTTATTAACCCGAAAGTTTTGTACTACTCCAGCTGTGCATAAGAAACACCGAAACAGGGGTTCACGACTCCTTTATTATTGTCCACTCACGAGGTATCAACTACTGTGAACTGTCTTGGTGTAAAGCTGCTAGTCCAGGGTGGCAAGCCGAAATTTACAGGTAGCCTCTTCCCTGTTGACAAGACTCTCGTGTAGTATTATCTTAATTTTTGATCTCTCAAAAGCCACTATCTCGGCACAAAATTTTTGTTTTCTCTAATACGAACATTATGTGCCTCATCAGCCTTTTTCCTGTCACTGCTCATTTGTCTTTATACCACAATCTTATCTGTCCATGACGTTACTGTGAGATGCTCTGCAGCCGTCTTGTAGGACGTAGCTACTAGTTTAAAAAACACTGGTTTCAACTCAGCGTTATTAACCACTTATGGCACATGTACAAGACCACAGGAGGTTTACACAGTATATATACACCAAAATAAACCTCTGGAACATTGTTTCTCAATACTTCTAGAATCTGCTAGATGTATATATTAAAATTAAAATGTACAACCAGACTAGTTCTCGAATCCATTACCCTTTGTTTCATGGTCCAACTTGTTATTCGCAACACCGCACTGTCGCTGTCTTTCAATGTGTGATTTGCGACATTTCACCCAACAGCGCCTCAATGTTCACGTTTTCATTCTGCGAAAATGAGTTGACGATCCTGCATAATGCAGCTACCGATAGCTGGTTTACGTTTATGCTGGTGACCACGTTTAACGTACGTTGAAATTAACAGTTTCTTTACTTTTTACCTTGTTGAGTATTTCCGGAACTTAGTATTTATCCTGAATTGTGGGATTTCTGTACTGCTGCATTTATAGAACGTGGACCGTGTACCTAATCTTCCGTCGCCTCATGTCGAGGTCGCAATCTTCAACTTCGGAATTTAATTGGGGCCGCTGTCTTGTGATCCTGTATGGCTCAAAGTAACACCTGAAAGCTTCTCATATACCCCAGCCTTCCGATCAGGAGTAATGACCCCGAGGAATATCACCCCAATTGTGCAATTGGATTTACGAATTCCTATCAGAAAGGACACAGTTCGTAGTAATTGACGGTAAGTCATCGAGTAAAACAGAAGTGATATCTGACGTTCCCCAGGGAAGCGTTATAGGTCCCCTGATCTTTCTTGTTTTTATAAATAGCTCCCTTAGACTGTTCGCGGATGATGCTGTCGGTTATCGGTAGGTGAAGTCAACAGAGGATCAAAAGCAACTGCAAAGCGATTTAGAAAAAATTTCTACATGGTGCGAAAATTGGCAATTAACACTAAATAATGAAAAGTGTGAAGTAATACACATGAACACTAAAAGAAATCCGCTGAACTTCGATTACGCGATCAATCAGTCAAACCTTAAGGTCGTAAATTCTACCAAGTACCTTGGAGTTAAAATTAAGAACAACTTAGACGGGATAGAACACATAGAAGGCGAACCAAAGGTTACGTTTCATTGGCAGAACGCTTCGAAGATGCAACAGCTACACCAAACAGACTGCCTACATCACACTTGTGCGTCCTCTCCTGGAGTACTGTTGCCCATTGTGGGACCCTCACCAGGTGGGACTGACGGAAGACATTTAGAGGGTTCAGAGAAGAGCAGCTCGGTTTGTTTTAACACGTTACATGGCGGAAAGAGTCATGGAAATGTTGCACGATTTGAGGTGGAAGTCATAAAAAAAAAAAAAAGACGTTATTCGTTGCGGCGAGATCTATTTACAAAATTTCAATCACCGACTTTTACTTCAGAATGTGAAAATATTTTGCTAGCATCCACCTACATAGGGAGACATGACGATCCCAATAAAATAAGACAAATCAGATCGAAAACAGAACGATTTAGGTGTTCTTTCTTCCCGCGCGCTATTTAGAGAAGTATGGAACGGTAGAGAAAGGTTATGAAAGTGGTTAATGAACCTTCAGCCAGGCACTTAAATGTGATTTGCAGAGTATCTATGTAGATGTAGGTCGCGTCATAACTTTGGAAATGCTTATCCTGAACCGGTAGCGTTCGGAGTCGACCTAGCTACCTAGCTCTGAGTAATAATTGGTCGATGGAATCGTCATCCACGTCGTCAGCCTGAACTGGAATGACATTGTCATCCTTGTTGTTGCTTTACGACCATTCACCAAGAAAAATGGTGTAAATCCGATGTCTCTTGTTTGTTCGTTGTTATGGTCGAACAATATTAAAGGCAATACTTCATTTCATTGCTTTGCTCCGCACCCCGTTTAGGACCTTATCGGGAGACACTATATGACACCAGCATCTCGCTGACGGTATAATATAATAGTTCATGTGAGAGGGCACAGGTTTCCAAAACAGATATTTTCCGCTGTGATTACCGCCACCTTAATAGTAAGACTGTAACAGACGCGCATCTCATACCCAATATCACGGAGACCATTGCTAACTTTGAGCAGTGTTCGTATTTCTCTATCATGCATCATGGATTTGTGTGTGTTCTGGTCTAAGTCCCAGAATTAAGACAGCTGTCCACTCTTCTCTACCCTATCAAGGCTCTTCATCTCCAAATTACAATTACTAGCGCCATAACCTCTATTTCAGTCTACTTGATGTGCTAGTCCTTTGGAATCGTTTGATTTCACAGAATGTCCTATCAACCGATTCCTTATTTTAGTGGACCTAAGCCACAAATTCCTTAATTCTTCTGAAATCTATTCAGTACCTTTTCATTAATTAAAGGTACAAATGTTTGTATAACTGTTGAATCAAAATGCTGTGGTCATCAGTTCCTAGACTTACAAACTACTTATACTAACTTATACTAAGAACAAACACACGCCTATGCCCAAGAGAGGACTCGCACCAACCGCGGGAACAGCCGCCCAGTCCGTAGCATGTCGCTTTAGATCACGCAGCCATTCTGCGTGGCTTAATTGATTACACAATCTACTCATCTAAGCTTCAACATTTCTTCTTCAACACTACATTTAAGAAGCTTATAATCTCTGCTTGTCTGACTGACCACGTTCCATTACCATTCATGGCCATAGTCCAGATAAACAACTTTAGAAAAAAACTTCCTAAATCTAAGATCTACATTTGAAGTACAAAAAATTCTTCTTCTCAGACACGTTTTACAGCTGTTGGCAATCTATATTTTATATCCTCCCTACTAGGGCCACCATCATTTATTGTTAATAATCATATAACAATACACATTTACTACTTTTAATACCTTGTTTCCTAACCTAATTCTAATGCCCTTATTTAATTCGACTATATTCCAATTTGAATTTAAGAGAAATGTATCAAATACTGAGGCAATACTGCAACTTATCGTAGAAGCTATGTTCAGAAAGGAAAACCAACATTTATACCTTCTTTCAGATTTGGGGAAAGCTTTTGACAGTGTGGTCTGGAGTACACTCTTTCAAATTCAGGAACTTTGAAATATAGGTCACGGAAAATTAATGTACAACTTGCACAGAATACAGCAGTTATTAGAGTAGAAGGGCATAGAATGGAAATAAAGGGTGGGAAGGGAGTAAAACAGGATTTACCTTCACCCAGTATTATCATTCCATCATGCAGCGCGGAACTTTCCATTCCCACCCTTACTCCGCATCCTTCCCCCTCCACTTCCCACCTCACTCATTATTGTTATTATTGGAGCTTTAAGGCGTTCAACATGGTGGTCATCAGCGCCCATACTAGGAAGAGATGAGTCCAATACTGCTAAATGGCACAGGAGACAGGCAATGGAATAGACAATACGAAAGGACGTACGCTCTTCCCCCTTCATCATATGTATAATAATGAAAGGTTCAGTGGCACTAATAAGAAACTAGACAAAACAGACAAATGGGGGACAAGGCTAAAAAGACGGTAGGCTAAACATAGAGGAATGGACCTAACGATCCTATCTTCCCCTATCTATATTTTAGAACCGTCGACCTAAGATCTTCGGTAGGAGGTCGGCCAAAACACAAAATCGTAAAACGCTTGCCACTGTCAGTTCACTGTCACCTAAAATGGAGCGGAGGTCATTCGACAAATCAGATTGTTCCCTCGCTGCATCATAGGAAATACAAGTAGTTAAAATATCCTGAACGGTTATCAGCACACCACAAGCATCACATGTAGGGGGCCCGTCGCCATAAAGAAGGAATCTATGCGTCAGGGGGAGTGTCCTATTCGAAGTCTTGTTAAGCTGACTTCAACACACCTGACAGGCTGTACGGATGTATGCCAGGGCCTAACTGTGTCTTTTATTGACCACAACTTATTATCCATGACGGCGAACCATTCTTGGACCTCACTCACAATCTAGATCAGCCATTCTCAACCTTTTTCCTCCTCGGACCAAATTCTCTAAAGTTTTATTTGAAGTGGGCCGCAACATTGTCAAAAGAAAAAATAACACTGCGAAATAACTACATTCATTTGTTTTTTCATCAAAATCTATTTTAATATATAATTGTTAATAGAAGAGTACGTTGTTTTTTGAAATATAGCTGAACGTATTGTTAAGTAATATTTTCTTAGATTTTAGAATTAGTGCACTTGCTCTTTAGACAAATCATTATCAATTTCAAAGAAAGATATGTAAAATGTTCAAATGTTTGTAGAGCTTATGGGACTTAACTACGGGGTCATCAGTCCCTAAACTTACAAACTACTTATGAAGTAGCTACTACTAAGGACGGCACAAATAATCCATGACCGAGGGGGGATTCGAACCCCTGACCGTAGTGGCCGTGCAGACTGTGACTGGCGCGCCGCAGAACGCTCGGCCACCGCCGCCGGCAAAGATATGTAAGAACCTAAAAAGTTTGAGCGGCCATCTGAAACCCTGCTGCAACCTTTTGACAGCCATTTTCAAGCAGTTACGTTTTTGTTAAATACCTTTGTTCGTAACGTACGTTAATCAATGGAATACGACGTTTAGCGTGTTTCATTATTATTATTTTAAGGCAGAGAGGGCGAGTGATTACTGTGAATTGCCCACTGCCACTATAGTACTTGCCAGAGCTCGACAGCGGTAACCAAAAAGTTTAATTCATTATTCATTAACCCGTTACTAAAATAGTTAACTTGGCTAAATGTTAAACTGTCAGTTTATGGACAATTTAACCTAAGTTAACTTTACTCGTTAACTCGGAACTGTATTGTGCAGCCATGAAATCTCCTCGCCTGCCGGCCGCGGAGACCGAGCGTTCTGCGGCGCGCCAGTCAAAGTCTGCACGTCCACTACGGACGGGGGTTCGAATCCCCCTTCGGGCATGGATCTTTGTGCCGTCCTTAGTATTAGCTAGTTAATAAGTAGTTTGTAAGTTTAGGGACTGATGACCCCGTAGTTAAGTCCCATAAGCTCTACAAACATTTGAACACTTTTTTTTCTCCTCGCCTTCAGTCTCTGAATTTATATTCGTGTGTTGTCATGCCATTGAAATAGAACAAATTAAGTAAAACATGTTACCCTACGTGATATAAGAAATGAAACGTTTGAAGAAAAAATTAATATTCATTACTGCACCCTGTGATCTTACATGGGACATGGGACATGGGTATCGCGTTTTAGAATTTTTTGATATTTATGGTACGTGTAGTTCAGAATTCAAACAGCAATCAGCCAAATCCATTCGACGCAACTCTCAAAAATTATTCTCTAGAAAATCGACTCTGAAGTTTTGCAAGTAAGGGTAAGCACCAATTACTAAATGCATTGCAGTGTCTTTCGGCGTAGCTCTGGCATTACAACCGTTTGGTGAGTGTTTCGAATCCTATCGTGGCAGATTTTTTAATTTTTTCCCTTGTGTTCAAATACTTACATAATTTCAATATCAATGATAATTTTTACGAAAAGGCACGTATTTTCGTTTATTCGTAATGTTCTATATTTCATAGAAGGTTGTTAATAATTATGGTTTCAATAATAATAATTAAAAAAACATAAGTTACATTTTTAGACGCTATTGACTTAATTATTAGTTGACGACGGTAGTCTTTGATTGTTCAGTTTGTGAAGAGCTACGACACTGGTTTTGGAAAGTCATCTTCGTAGCTACTAATGGCATTCCAAGCAGATAACCTACCCAACCATCGTTTTACGTCAGATAGTCTACATACACATAAACAAAAACTGATACAACACACGGCATTACACAAATCAAAACGTTTTATGTAATGATATTTTATCGCAATGGGATTCGAACCCGGGACTCTTTTGCTTGTCGGCTAGAGCTCTAGCACCTGGGCTAAACCAACGAGTGCTGGGACTGTTTTAATTATTGATACTTACGTGTACTTTTGCAAAACTTCAAAGTCGATTTTCTAAAGAATTTTTGAGAGTTGCGTTGAATGGCTGATAGTTATTTGAGTCCTGAATTTCACGTACCAGAAATATCAAGAAATTCTAAAATCCAATACCCATGTGGTCTCCTTGTTAGTGCCGGAAAGAACTGCGGTCTTCGGGATAAAGATAAAATATTACGTTAATTTGTATCAATCGATGACAAACTATTGTCCAGCAGTCGCCTTAACTTCCTGTCTATCCGGAGCGCGTCTCCCGTCCGCCAGAAATCCTCACTAGTCCCACGCTACGAAAGTAGCGTCCCTCGACCTCATTCCTCCATGTTCACCATCAGGGATTCCAACATGAAGTTCAACGATATTATAACATGAGCGATGAAGACTGGAACCCAGAACGACATCGTCGCATGTGAATACTACTTATACTGTATATTTGTGTGATATCTGTTCTTTCGAAAGACATCAAACCAATAAGTATTTACAATTAATGTTGATTATGTGAAAGAGTGTTGCAGAAACGGTAATTTCGGTAGGTAAACTGGCATATATGTATTCCTCTGACTTCTAATATTTTTCCCTCTAATAATTGACTGTTTGGGTCATCATATTAGCAAAGGTGGGGCCAATTTTATACCTACTCACTACTCAGAATGCAACAATGCCCTGTGATCGTTATATATTATTCAAGCTTACAATGAAATGAGTAACAGCTACCAAATCATAATATGGCAAATGTAACATAAAACATACATACACTACTGGCCATTAAAATTGCTACACCAAGAAGAAATTAAAAGTAGGCCACTGTACGAAATAAAAGCTTAATTTTGGTAGGAGGTACCCAGATAAGAGTTTTCTGTTATAACAAAGCTTAATTTTAGCAGGAAAATTAGCGAAAGGTCCGTGTGAACTACTGGCTACTCCCTGCTGCAAAAATCTTGTTCCATGGCCCAAATTGAGAACTAACTTGGTTCAAGTTATTCTAATAACAGGAAGTTATTGATACAGTGGCCAATATACGTAGCAGGTCACACGAAATTACACACAGGCATTAATAAACAAGCCGCCACAAGTAAAGTTATTTCATAAAGGTGGCTAAAGAAAAACACATATGGCGCAACGGAACTTAAACATAAAAAATTGCATCTGAGCTTGTTCTCAGTACTGGTGAAAAACAATATTAAATAAAAGGGGGAAGGTGCTTAAAAACTACAATTTATAGGCAAGTCAAAATTATACTGAACTTAACTTGTTTATTCAGGTCGAACAGAAGCAAAATGGGGAAACAATTTTGTTAATACAATAAAGAGCATCCCATGTACACGAGTTAATACTGACTATGCCCAGTATTGAATTTAACATAAATTACACAGAACTTAACGCAACTGGGGGGAGGATTTACAAACAACACTCATTCGCACACACACACACACACACACACACACAATGCAACAGCGAAACTCACCAAAATCAGCGTACTGAAACGAGGCAGAAGCGGTCGTCGCTATCGTAGGCGAAATTCAGTAACCCCGGAGGTACCACACAACACAATGTACAATAAAACTGCGAAGATGGCTCTGGTTTGTCGTGCCTCATTTGAGATGGTGCGTGAGTATAGCAAAGTTAAGTTGCATCTAGATTAGACCGCGAGCAAACACGGTAACGCCGACACACGGCCACGTTACATGATTTCACTCCACTGGAGGTGAAGTGGTTAAAAATCGGTTTCATAACACAAAATCACGGCGGACTCTTTAAGTTGCAATCTGAGAGTATCGAGGCACTGGTTTTATGAGAAGTGGCGTGAATTCAGGTGACTAGCTGCAAACCCCTGAAGTCGGAGTTCGGACCCACGTGGGTTCAGAAAACCGAAAAAAATGTATAAATTCAATTTCCGAAAAATAAAGCAATTTAACTACGGCATGCAACCCATAGAAATGTTTAGAATTACATAAGGAAGCGAATGAAATGCAGCTACACGCGATAGGGGCGATTACAGAGACGGATGAAGTTCGGTCTCAAAAACCAGAAAAGTGAAATAATTACAAAGACGTAAAAGTGAGAATAAAGACCATTGCATGCAACCCTTAGAAATACATAGAATTTCATAATCAAGCTACTGAAGGAGGTTGTACAAGGCGAGAATTACTGATAAAGATTAAGTGCATACTATTAGGTCAGAGAAGAAAACAGCAAAATTAAAATAGGTGGGGAGAGAAGATCGCAAAATGTTAGTAGAAATCAGAACTATACATGCATAGTTACTTGCCTGATGAGTATGGAACAAACAATAGTGGAAGCTGAAGGCTTTGTTCTAAGAACTGACCATGTGGAACACATATCACTCGCAGAAAGAAACGATAAGAAAAATTTAACATGCACTGTACAAAAATGAACATATCGCCTGTTAGAAACCGGGCCCCACAAAGCTAGAAGGAATTTACACAGAGTTCGTACACTGCCACATAATCACAAAAGGTTTGAATATACCAGGCCGTTATCAAACTGCAGTTAGTAACACATACACCATGTTTATCTGTTGGAAATCACTGGATTGAAAAACTAGAACACATTTCCGCGCACGATCGGAATTAATATTCCAAAAAAATGAATCTAAGTTCAAGAGTCTAAGTTAACCATGCTAGACAACGAATTGCTACCATCTCCACGGGGACAATAGCAGAACCAACCTTACCTCACCATGAACCCAGCATAAAGTGAAGAACTAGCGGTCAGGAGACGAGAAAACTACCGGAAACTGGGCAAAACCCACGGGTACAGCAGTGGTGGGGAGAAAAGATCAAGACTCGCTTTGGAGAAGGCTCGTCAACTGGCTTGTAACCAAAGGGTGTAGAAATCTCTTTGGTCGCATCAGCAGCAGGGGTTGGTAACGACTAACTATTGACTCTGAGCCAGAGAGAACCATGCAGAGCGAGCTATTACCACCCACATTAGATCCTCAGCCACCACAGCCATTAGCTCCTAGCATATCCACTTAAAAGTAAAACAAGTACACATTCTCACAGAGATAGTGGCCTAGCGGAGAAGTTGTACTTACTGCCACATTCATAACCACAATAATAAATTATTAAAATAACAAAATCCTAGCAATATTAACTAACATTTCAGAAACTAATATTTTAAAACATGAAATAAAAATGCTGTTCCTCATACCTTGAAAAGAGTGCGATTCTAGTTTTAACAAAATGCTAATCTAGCGACATCAAATAAATTACAATTTTATAAAAAATATATGGAAGACGACAGATGATCGTCTTTCAAACATGAGGATGATAAACGAGTATTCATTGTATATTATACTAGAACTGACATGTGATTACATTTTCTAAGGCTCCTCGCTGCAGAGCGCGTGGTTACTCGTCGTTGGAGGTTCGAGTTCTCCCTGGGGCATGGGTGTATGTGTGTTGTCCTTAGGTTAGATTACCTTAGTTTAAGTAGTTTGTAAGCTTCGGACTGATGACCACGCAGTTTTGTCCGATATATATGTATATATAAACTAAAGTAAACTAACCTAAGGACAACACACACAATTTGGGTGCATAGATCCTGAGAAATCAGTACCCAGAATAACCCGTCTGGCCGTCTTTCTTTCTTTCTTTATCGTGTCCGGACTATTTAAAGGTTATCGGCCCAGTACTGGGCTACGTCTATTCCATTAGTATTCGCGAGCCACAAATCTTCGAGGGTACACCGGTGTGGACATTTTTCACATGTACGAAGGTGTTCCATATCTTGACTTTCTCCACAGTCACAGTTTATATCGGTTTGGTCGATTATACCCCACTTAAGCATATTTACTTTTACTGGGGCGACCCCCGTTCTGAGCCTATTCAAGGTTCTCCAGGTTTTAAAATTTAGGTTTTGACCGGTCCACTGAACTGGGGGGAGAGGGAAATTTTCAGGCGGTTCGTCCTGGACGGTTACAAGGAAACTTCTCCTAGACTTCAGTCGTGTCTCTGGTGGTCGAGCTCTGTAGAGGACATGCCGCTCATCTGCGAGTTGTTTTACTTTCTCTACATGTTCTAAAGCGTTTCTGCGAGCTGTGGGATCTGCAAAACCAGCTGCCTTGTACAAGAGTCTGACCGGCGTTGGTTTCATGCACCCTGTCACTATCCTGCAGGTCTCATTGAGGGCCACATCTACTTGTTTCGTGTGAGCGCATCTATTCCATACAGGGCACGCATACTCAGCCGTTGAGAAACAGAGCGCCTGTGCCGTTGTTCGTAGCACACCAGGACATGCACCCCATTTGCTACCCGTTAGCTTTCTAAGTATATTATTTCTCGTCGTTATTTTCTGTCTCGTTTTGATGCAGTGCTGTTTATAAGTTAGAGACCGATCCAGAATCACGCCAAGATATTTAGGGTGGTCTGTGTGTTTTAAGGTGTTCCCGTTCCACGTAATATGGAGTTTCCGTTTGGCTTCTTTCGTGCGAAGGTGGAAAGCGCAAACTTGAGTTTTGGAAGGGTTGGGTCTTAAGGAATTTTTATTATAGTAGGCAGTCATCGATTTTAAGGCATTTTCAAGTTTTTCCTCTACTTCTTCAAACCTTTTTCCTTGAACGCATATTGCAAGGTCATCGGCGTAGATGAACTGCTTAGTGTGGGCCGGTGTAGGCTGGTCATTTGTGTATATGTTGAAGAGGATTGGAGCTAAGACGCTTCCCTGAGGGAGGCCGTTCTTTTGGTCCCTCCATCTACTCATTTTGCCCTCCAACAATACAAAGAACCTTCTGTTCTGTAACAATGAATGTACGACCCTAACTAGTTGGTAATCACTGAGTGTCTCATAGATTTTATGGAGTAATATATTGTGCCTGACGGTATCGTAGGCTGCTGTTACGAAGGCTGCCCCTGTTATGAGCTTCCCTTCATACCCTTCTTCAATATGTTCTGTCAGTGCAAGGACTTGGCCGGTACAGGACTTGCCAGGTCTAAATCCTCCTTGTTGTGGAATGAGATGTTTGTCAATATATTTTCCTATTCTGGACAAGATAAGTCTCTCATACAGTTTAAAAAAGTGACAGAGCAAGGAGATGGGTCGGTAGCTACTAGGATTCTCTGGATCCTTCCCTGGTTTGAGTAACGCTATTACTTCAGATTTTCTCCAGGGTTTTGGGATTTTGCAGGTTTTGCAGCACGTATTGGACAATTGTAAAATCCAACTCTTGGCCCTTTGCCCTAAATTCTTGATTTGTTCAGTGCATATGTCATCCACACCAGCAGCTTTCCCGTTTTTTAACATGTTCATGCCATCTTGATGTTCTTTCATAGTGAAAGGTGTCCCCAAGTGGTTGGTCTCCCGATTGATATTTCTGGCAATTTTTGGGTACTTTTGTTGTTTCTTGATTTTCCCGTTCAACAGTATTTGCGTGGCTACTTGGTTGGCTGTAACCTTGCATGGTAATATTTGTTCCTTAGGGTCGCCGCTCAGTTTCTTAATCAAGTTCCACGCTATTTTGCTACTGTGTGTCATGTCCATTTTTTCCAATGTTTCGATCCATTTCTCCTTCCTTCCTTGGCTTAATTTTTGGAGTAGGGCTGTTCCACAGTCAACTGTTTCTTCGCTGAAAGGATCAGCAGTATAGAGTGTTTCGTATTTTTTGAGAAGTTCTTTGGATTCAGTGGACATTCCAGCGACATACTGTTGTCTGCACCCCCTGGGAATAACTTTCCTAGACGTATTCTTTATTATTTCAATAAGTTGTTCATAATTTTCTGGTCTTGGTTCAACATGTTGTATCTCAGATTCTATCATAGATGCATAGCTTTCCCAGTTTGCCTTCTTAAAGTTAAATCTCCTCCTGAACGGGATGGTCTGTGGTCTAACTGCTGGATAGATGTTAATACCAACTGGTCTATGCTGTGTCTTTGGTATGGGGCCATATACCACTTTGGTACATCGGTCCTCAAGATCGATATTTGAAAAACATATATCCGGGTTGTATCCCTTTTTCCAGACATTACTTTGGAAGGATTGTGGGAGTTTTTGGTCATGAATTAGTGCTAGACCACTCGTTTCTGCCCAGGTCTCTACGGCATCACCATTTGCATCCGATTCTGCATAACCCCATAGTATGCTGTGACTGTTGAAATCTCCCAGAATGAGCTGGTTGGGTTGTGACTGGAAGTTAGGTGGGGGCGAAAAGGTAAAGGGTTGGTTTGGGGGTTTATATACCGAGGTTATGGTGCATTTTCCAATTTCGATGGTAATAATTTCTATACTATTTAGGTTAGTTGTTCCCACAGAGAAGACCACAGTTTGAGATTTCACGAACACAGCGCTCCCATGCTTGTTGTGTGGTATTTCTGCCGTTAATTTCATACCTGAAATGTTCGGTCTTCTGGCAGTTAGGTCTCTGTGAGTCTCTTGAATGCACAATACATCGCACTTCGAGGTCTTACAGAATTCCGATAAGATTTCTTCTTTAGCTGTGGTGATACCCTCGATGTTTATGCTCGCTACTGTCAGTGTTGATTCTGAGAAGAACCATTGTGGCTTTATATTACTGCGCGTCATCTTTAGTCCGGTATTGGAAGGATTGGCCGTCTACTAGTAGACGTTACCAGGGGACGCCGCCGATAGTATTTGCTAACTGAAATTAATGTGGTGCTATCGGCCTCGTGGAGGCTCCTTCCTTGTCCCCCGTCTGGCCGTAATAATGGCCTTGATACGCCTGGGCATTGAGTCAAACAGAGCTTGGATGGGGTTACAGGTACAGATGCCCATGCAGCTACAACACTATACCACAGTTCATAAAGAGTAGTGACTGGCGTATTGTGACGAGCCAGTTGCTCGGCCACCATTGACCAGACGTTTTCAATTGGTGAGAGATCTGAAGAATGTGCTGTCCAGGACAGCAGTCGAACATTTTCCGTATCCAGAAAGGTTCGTACAGGACCTGCAACATGCGGTCATGTAATATAGGGTTTCGCAGAGATCGAATAAAGGGTAGAGCCACGGGTCGTAACAAATCTGAAATGTAACGACCACTGTTCAAAGTGCCGTCGATGCGAACGAGAGGTGAACGAGACGTGTAACCAATGGCAGACCATACCACCACGCCGGGTGATACGCTAGTGTGGCGATGAAGAATACACGCTCCCAATGTGCGTTCACCGCGATGTCGCCAAACACAGATTGACCATCATGATGCTGTAAACAGAACCTGGTTTCATCCGAAAAAATGACGTTTTGCCATTCATGCACCCAGGTTTGTCGTTGCGTACACCATCGCAGGCGCTCCTGTCTGTGATGCAGCGTCAAGCGTAACCGCAGCCATGGTCTCCGAGCTGATAGTTCATGCTGCTGCAAACGTCGTCGAACTGTTCGTGCAGATGGTTGTTGTCTAGCAAACGTCCCCATCTGTTGAGTAAGAGATCGAGACATGGCTGCACGATCCGTTAAAGCCATGCCGATAAGATGCCTGTCATCACGACTGCTAGTGATACGAGGCCGTTGGGATCCACAACGGCGTTCCGTATTGCCCTCCTCAACCCACCGATTCCATATTCTGCTAACAGTCATTGGATCGCGAGCAGCAATGTTGCGATACGATTAACCGCAATCGTGATGGGCTACAATCCGACCTTTATCGAAGTCGGAAACGTGATGGTACGCATTTCTCCTCCTTACACGAGGCCTCCTTACACCAGGCAACGCCGGTCAACTGTTGTTTGTGTATGAGAAATCTGTTGGAAACTTTACTCATGTCAGCACGTTGTATGTATCACCACTGGCGCCATCCTTGTGTGAATGCTCTGAAAAGCTTACTTTTGCATATCAAAGCATCTTCTTCCTGTCGGTTAAATTTCGCGTCTGTAGCACCTCATCTTCGTGGTGTAGCAATTTTAATAGCCGGAAGTGTACATTCACAGCTACTGTGTAAAGATCCACGCAAGTATTAAAAATTAGTAAAAATCTTGCTTAGGTAACTTCATACAGCGTTTGACACTCACCTGCTCATGCTTCAAAAGTAAATAAATGACAGTGTTTTTTTGCTTAAATCTGATTTAACTTTTGAATCTTCTACTATGGATATTGACAGCTGGCTTTTATTTAGAACTCTACAACATGGTACTACCCTACCTGATGTAAATGTTATTCATTGTGTAGCATATATCAAGAGAGAAAGCTGGCGATAAATATTCTTACTTAACTTGGCTGCTGAAATTTAAAAAGCTGAACAGAATTTTCGTAGAACGTAGTTTTATTATTATTATTATTTTTTAATTATTTTTAATTTTTTAAAGCATCAAAAATGGTGAGCTTATAACCGAACCTTTTTTGCTAATGCTGAACGCTCGCAAGACAGATTAACTGTGTCACACTTGATAGAATTCAGAACGGATACTTCAGCGCACTAAGGTCGGGGGTTCGAATCCCCCCTCGGGCATGGATATTTGTGCCGTCCTTAGTCTTAGCTAGTTCATAAGTAGTTTGTAAGTTTAGGGACTGATGACCCCATTGGGCGTATGCTTGGATAACTTTACCTGATGTGCACTGCCAAAAGTAAAGTACGGCGTCACCCGGGGTGGGCAGGGAAGGGAGAAGCACCGAGGCGGCATGGGGCGCGCAAACACTCGAGTGCCCCAGTCTACATCTACATCTACATGGGATACTCTGCAAATCACATTTAAGTGTCTGGCAGAGGGTTCATCGAACCACCGTTATACTATTTTATCTCCCATTCCATTCTCGAATAGCGCGCGGGAAGAATGACCACCTGAATCTCTCCGTTCGGGCTCTGATTTCTCGTATTTTATTCTGATGATCATTTCTACCTATGTAAGTGGGAGTCAACAATATATTTTCGCATTCGTAGGAGAATGTTGGCGATTGGAGTTTCGCAAGTAGCCCAAGTCGCAGCGATAAGCGCCGTTGTTGTAATGATTCCCATCCCAGATCCTGTATCATTTTCGTAACGCTGTCTCCCGTGTATCGTGACAATACGAAACGAGCTGCCCTTCTTTGGACTCTTTCGATGTCCTCCGTCAAACCCACCTGATAAGGATCCCGCACTGGGCAGCAATATTCCATAAAAGGACGGACAAGCGTAGTGTACGCAGTTTCTTTAGTTGTTCTGTTGCATCTTTTAAGGGTTCCGCCAATAAAACGCAGTCTCTGGTTCGCCTATCCCAAGACACTATCTACGTGTTCTTTCCAATTTAAGTCAGACGTAATTGTAATTACTAGGTATTTTGTGGAGTTTACGGCTTTTACATTTGATTGATTTATCATGTAAACAAAGTTTAACGTATTTCTTTTCGTACTCATGTGGACGACTTAGAGGGGCCTGCGTCTCAACCAACGACATGCGTTGTGCAGAACGTGTTTCTTACGTTCAGGGCACTGGCTTCGTCGATTTCTCTGTGCGCATCTCGTCCATTTTTATCAGCCAGTCATTAGAGATTTTTACTGCGAAATTTTGAATACTGGACGACTAGCTTGCCTGGACACTCAAAAGAGCTCGGGGGCTACAAGTGGCTTGCGGGCCGCAGGTTGAGTATAGCTGGTCTATAGTCGAGCCGCCGAAAGAACGACTCTGACAGCTAGCGGCTATGTTGCCAATGCTACTGCGCGGCTGTTTGTTGTTACACCGTGCCAGTCGCCGGCATACGAATATCAAGTTCGAATATTTTGGAGCCCTTGCTATGTACTACGAACGAACGATAACAACCATGAAGTGATGAAAAACACTCTTTTTGCAGTTAAAAAGAAAGGTTTAGAAATATATGTCGAGTTAAAGTAAAGCTTCATATATTCCATAATTCCATTAAATATAATGTATAATTTAGTCTTCAGCCAAAGGTCGCTAATTGAAGAATTTTGTTTATATATTTCATCTTCTATAGCCATTTTCCACAAACTCGGTGTTATTACTCGGACTGTGGCAGTCTGCCGAGAGGGTAAACAAATACATGTAGTAAAATCACCTCTTCCAGTGAAAATATTTGTCTTCTTACATAAAAAGAAGAGCGTTACATTGCCTCATTTGTTTACGGTCGCTGTTGACTGTCACAGTATAGTGACCGAGTAATATCATCAGATCAGTTTCGACAGCCAGTCTATTGGTCACAGAAGTGGCTTTCTTACGGTTAGGGGAAGAAGCCATCTCACACACGTCTGAAATTAACGACACGTAACAGGGCACGAACAAAACCGGTAACGATGAACACACGACAGATGCTTTGCAGCGACTGAAGCATACCACCCCGTGCGACCTTGAGTGGCTGGGTGGCAACGCGGCACCGTTACCCTGGCAACGTTTACGAATTCTAGAGCTCAGGTTGGTGGTTGAGTGTCCCCCCCACCCTCTGCGGCCCACATGCGAGAACTGTCAGGGTCGTTCTTTCGGCGGCCCGACTATAGATGCTTGTGACGCTGTAGTGGCTGGACATGGTGATTGTGTGTGTATACTTGTCTGAGTGATTGCGTGATTGTATGTGTTCCTTCTCTGACGAAGGCCATGGCAGAAAATTTTAGTTGTGTGAATGGTAGGGCCCATTTTTCGTGCCTATCAGCAGCTCAGGGAGTCTCTTTACCCCTCGCATGGCTCTAGAAAAACGTATTGTATGTCTGGGGTGTTTTTTGACCCCAAAGTGATTCAAACGACTTTATGGAGATAAAATTTGATATATGTCCATAAAGAGTAAATATAATTTATTGAGAAACATATGCACAAAGTTGATACTACAGCTTCACAATTTCTTCATATAATTAAGTTACATATAAGTTGTAATTACTTACATTTATTTCAAATATGGAAACATGTTGTGTTTAATTTGTTTGGTTCCAAAAATTACTTTAACGCAAAATATTCATAACCCACAGACTATGTACTAGTACTGTAAGTAATTAGTAATATGTGTAATATCATTTACATGGAATTTTATTAGAAACGCGCTCCTACTTGCTGTCGGTGTCAACCAGTTCAATCCAGCATTCAAGAGTTGGGTACATTATTTTATTATCTTTTGCATGATTATTGATATGCATTACTATTACACCTTGCACGTGATTGGTGATAAAAAGTCTGAAATAGTCTGCCCTTGTCTGTAATTGTGGTCTAAGGTGACATGGAATATGCGCAGTTTCACATATTATATTCCTTGAAACCTACTTGCGCAAATCAGGTGGTACTGTATTATATATTATCTGTCCTCTTCTAGACACAAAATTAGATGCACTAGTTACCTGAATGCAATTATCATCTTCTTCACAGTCACATCCACCCACTCCACCACCAACCTGTACATCTTCCGCTGTCATATCTCCATCAGAATCACAATCATCCTCGTTTCCAAGAAACGATACATTATCATTATCAGTCTTTTGTAAATCTGCCAAAGCCTGTTTGAGACTGTAGTCCCTTGCAAAAATGTATATCACCATAAAAAAAAAGTTCAAATGTTTGTATAGCTTAAGGGACTTAACAGCGTGGTCATCAGTCCCTAAACTTACAAACTACTTATGAAATACTTACGAACTAGGACGGCACAAATATCCATGCCCGAGGGGGGATTCGAACCCCCGACCGTAGTGGCCGTGCAGACCGTGACTGGAGCGCCTCAGTCCCCTCGGCCACCGCGGCCGGTTATATCACCATCCATTCTGAATAAAATATAACACCACGTTTACTTTACACAAAACTCATTCCATACTGTGAATTTGTCATAACAGTGCACGTAATTGTATTTGTTACTCATTTTTTACAACAATGTACAAATGAATGTCTGTTTATGAAGTACATTGCTGCCAAGATTAATTTTGGTAACAAAACTTTATATATAACACTGAAAATCACTTATTGTATACCTGGGGTATTTTCTGACCCCACAGCAAAAATTTCAAATTTTTGCACTGAAAAATGAAATATAACCATAAATATTTTACCCAGTTACATTAAAAAGTCCGTGGATAGCATATCTGAAGGATGAGTGGTCTACACCAACATTAAAACTGTTTATTAATAGTAAAAGAAGCCTTGGGGTCTAAAAAGACCCCAGGCATCATGCGAGTTTACAGTAACTTATCTATCCTCCATTATTGACATTTTATGTATTCCACATGCACTGTTTCAATGACGTGTCTTGAATGAATTGTAAAACTCTAAGGGGTTGATTTTTTTCTGACAGTATAAGATTTTTGTGATTAATTCAGCCAGATAATAAGAAGCTTAGTGATATTGATAAAGCAATAAAGCAATTGTGAATTTTGATTCTGCATTGGCAGGAGAGCCCGACCGCCTCTGCCCCCACCGCCCCCGCACCAGGTGCTTGTCAGGTGGAGCGGGCCGCTGAACTTCGTTGGCTCCAGAGACGTTTCGCACCACCAGGAGGCCGAGCAACAACAGTTTGCAGCGGGACAGGGACTCGTGTACTTGCGTGCACCTAATGGTGGGTGGAATGTATACATCGATGACCTGATGTAGTCTCCCTAATATTTTTGGAAGACATTGTATAAAATAAAATTATCTTTTCGTTACACCTGTTGTTATTACGATTTATATTTGAAAGATAACTCAATGGAAGAACAACAATTATTACATTAGTAATACGTGTACTTGTTTCTATTTAATGGTACAAAATTTGTATCTGAGAGTGGACGGAAGCATACCGTGGCCTAAGTAAGAGCAATAAATTCCAAATCAGTGAAGATTACAATGTCCTCTATCAATTCAGTATTTTCTTTTTATCAGTCGACTAATTTCTGGAACAGAATAGAACACTTCTAAAATTGTATATTCTCAATTTTTTTTTCAAAAGTATGAAACTGAATTTGATGTTGTTGACTGGCAGTTGTAAAATTCTGCATAACAGTGGAAATTTTGTGCGCCAAGCTCTGAGGAGGAGTACTTTGATACTGTGTTATATCCGTTATTGGCCATTACGTGGCAGTTTGGCAACAGGATGCGTGTAATTGACGGCGGTATCGCTTTGCTACAGAACTGTAGTTTGTGCTGTGAAATTGTTGTATGTTAGACGGGCGTATGTACATTGAAACACGTGACATTTAATACAAATAAATGGATACTCAACTTGAGCGCTGTTGCTGTACAATGCTGATTGATAAGAGTTCAGTTACCGTTCATTAAAACTACCAAGTTCGTTTGCTGTCCGCTTTTAGCATCAATAAGGAGGTAAGTCTTGAGGGAATGTTCAGTGTAGGTGACACTTTGTCCGGAATCATAGAATTATATCTGCTGGAGCACAGCAGTAATAACAGGATGAACAGAGTCTGTATGAACACGATACAGAATTCGGATGAACAAGTTGCAGTCTGTATGAACGTATCGCAGTTTGTTCTACAGGCCATTAACGTCGACTACTATAACTATGCCTCGGCCAATCAGGTTTCGCGCTCGTGATACTGTTCGTAGGTGTGCGACCTCTAGCGGAAATCTATAAATTTATGCTGTCAACTGACATTCTTACCAGGGCCCTATGGATAGTGGTGTAGCAGTCTTTGTTTGCCATCCAGTACGCGATACTACATTTTATATATTTTGTAACTGCTACAGTTGTTTTACGACGACTTAAAATGGACAATCTAAGCCTGATGTGCACCCTGTAGATAAGCCGATTAACGAGTTGTTACGGAAATAAGGAGGCTCCAACTATGCCATGAGAACTGCTTTGATCAGTCAAGGTGCAACAACGAATATTTACGAATATTAAACAGTCGTGTAAGGTTCAGACAGAAACGAGGATGGAACTGTTAAATAGAATTGGAGGGATTTCTCCTTCATTTGTATATTTATTAAGTGTAGGAAGGATGAAATTTCCTGGAAGATTAAAATTGTGTGCCAGAACCGGGTCTCGAACCTGGGACCTTCGCCTTTCGCGGGCAAGCGCTCTACCGACTGAGTTATCCCGACACGACTCACGATGCCGCATCACAACTTTACTTCCGCCAGTACCTCGCCTCCTACTTTCCAAACTTCACAGAAGCTCTCCTGCGAAACTTGGAAGACCAGCACTCGTGGAAGAAAGGATATGGTGGAGATATGGCTTAGCCACAGCCTAAGGGATGTTTTCAGAATGAAACTTTCACTCTGCAGCGGAGTTCAGGAAGGATATATTTTTACGCCCAAGAAGAATCATCTTTCATTCAACCACAATTATCGTAAAACAGTAATTATGTGCAGACTGACCGTATGATTAAAATAGATGATGGGATTCTGTGTTCCGTTAAATAAGTTAGGTGACCACTACACGCTGGCTGCGCGGCTTGGTCTAGAATAGAGAGCCTTGGGGACACACAAACAGGGTTTCAATGTCGACGATAGGACGAATAGATAGGAGGAACACAGATCTTAGAACCATTGGTATAACAGTTGTAACAGCTATTTTTTGTGCTGATACTAAGATTAAAGAATAACTATTAAGGCACAGCGTAAAACATAGTTTCTCGATTCTGAAATAAACTACCGGGATTATTAAGAGTCCTTTTTTCATCATTTTTAATTAGTAACGCTACGTACTCACCACATCACACAAACTTGGTTCTTGTGGAGGGGGGGGGGGGGAGATATTTTCCAGTTCGTGTTATTAGATGATGGTGAGTTTCACTTTCCCAAGGAAGTTAGATTCTAGTTTTGGCATTCAGTAAGAATCGCGTTCTTGCAGACTCGAAAGAATCGTGAACGAATCGATTCGCCATGTGTATTTAACTAGCACAAATCGATTCCTGTAAAACCATCTATATATCCTGTAAAACAATTTATTGCCCAAATGTCACCTAAATTTGTCGTATTATAAACCATGAACCAGCAACTCTTAATGTTTTATTTAACTTATCACCTAACTGACTTATTTACCTAAGTTTTCATAGGATAATCATGTCACATCAGATTTATTAACAGTGATCCTACCAGTTCGACCGCGAGAGGGAAGTACATTTCCCACTTACGTAGTCCCGTAAAAACAATTAACCTAGTGCTTCGGTTATCAGTTCAACACTTAAGTACGGAGATTGGAGTAATGGCAATCACTTAAGGGAAAATATTTGTAAACATTACGATTTATGTTTGTTTTAAACTCTAGATTGCCTAATAATATACTTATGTTATTGCCTAAGCTAGGGGTATCAAATAATGACATAAAACTAAAGATATTTGTTTTAATGAGAGAATATTAAAAAATATCAGCTTTGACCGGTATGACCCCCACTTTGGGATATTGTTGTTGTTGTTGATTTTTTGGGAATAATGACAGTCAATTGTGTCTTTGATTTACTGACCATGCAACAACTAATCTGGGAATCATTTAATGAGATAACCATGTTTAACAGAAAAAATATTTATTTATATACATTGTGTATGCGGTACAGAGCAGATTTTGGATAGGTTAAAAACATTATATTAAAAAGGCACATTATGAATTTGTTCTTCTTCTGTCCAGGAGACTAGAAAATCTAAGATGGCTGATTTAAATCGAAATCGATAGTTACTAATAAATATTTCCGGTACAACTGTGTATTTTCAATATGCAATTTTTAACCTTTTATATTACACAGTACAATTTACGGTTGAATTATAAAATGCAGGCAAGAAGACTATAGTTGTTAGAGCAAAATCAAAACAATAATGTTGAAGAGCAAATAAATTAAATGTATTCTGCTTTACACAATATTTCATCAGTTTCTGGAGGAAAGTCACACAAATATACCTGTGGAGTATCCGAACCAGAGGAATATGAATATGCCCATAAACCATCAAGACCTATAGCGATTCCACAGCTCTTCGTATCTTTTCACAATGTAAATCTTCGTTTTAGAGGTATTCGAAAAGTTTCCTTTTCATTTTCCATTTCGTTTCAATTGGATTAAATTATAGCTCAGTGTGTGTGTGTGTTTATTTTTTTAGCTGCAGCCGTCAATTTATATTTTTCTGTAATCAATTTTTTCCCTATTACTTATTTATTTCATTTTGTTTCGTATTCAAATGCATTTTTTTCGTCTCTTAATGACCCGCCGTCGACGGAACGTTAAAGCCAAAGCTACCTTTTAACGCAAATTTCATTTACTTTGTGTGATATCATAGAAAGTAGCTAGAGGTTCTTCATGTGGAAGAAGAAAACACAATTTTTCCTAAGTGTGGAACACAATAATTTTCAATCTTTAATCGGATTTGCAATGTGCTAAAAGGTACTTCATATTTTTCAGCAGCTTTCTTATCGATAAGTTGAAAGACGACCGTCTGACGTCTTCCATATATTTTTGTATAGTTTCCGTAAAGCTATAATTTATTTGATGTCGCTAGATTATCATTTTGTTATAACTTGAAACCCACTCTTTTCAAGGCTTAAGGAATAGTATTTTTATTTCATGCATTAAAATATTAGTTAATATTGCTAGGTTTTTCTTATTTTGTTATGTTAATAATTTATTATTTTATTATGAATGTGGCATAAGTACGGCTTCTCCGCTACGCCACTGTCCCTGTGAGAATGTGCAGTAGTTGTACTTTTAAGTGTGTGCGAGAATCTATGGCTGTTTGAATGTGGGTAGTGGCTCAGAGTCGATAGCTGCTGAGGTGACCAAAGAGGTTTCCACAGCCATTGGTTGCGGCTAGTTAGCGGACCTACACCAGCGCGAGTGCACTCGCTCTCCGTCTCCACCACCGCTTTTTCAAGGATTATCCGGTTTCCGGTAGTTTTTCCGCGGCCCGGTGGCCGCGCGGCGATTCTCCCTCAGCTGGTCGTTTGATGAGGTAAGGTTGTTTCTGCTCTTCTTTCTGAAGATGGTAGCGTTTCATTGACTAGCACATTTAACTTTGATTCGTGAACTTAGAATCATTTTTTGGAATATTTTCGCAGATCGTGTGCGGAAATGTGTTCTGGTTTATCAATTCAGTGATTTCTAATAGATAAGCGCGGTGTGTGTGATTCTAGTTTGATAGCGGCCTGGTATGTTAAAACCTTTTGTGATCAGTTGGCGGTGTATGAACTCTGTGTAAATACTTTCTAGCTTTGTGGGGTCCGATTCCTAATAGGTGATATGTTCATTTTTGTACAGTGCATGTAAAAATCTTCTCATCCTTTCCTTCCATGAGAGATATGTGTTCCATGTCGTTGGTTCATAGAACAAAGCCTTCAGCTATCCTTCTTATTTCCACTAATATTTCGCGATCTTCTCTCCCGGCCTATTTTAATTTTGCTGTCTCTTCTCCGACTGGTAGTGCGCTCTCTGTTTTCGTCAGTAATTCTCTCTGAGCCTTGTACAACCTCCTTTAATAGCTTCCTTTTGTAATTCTAAACATTTTTATGGGTTGCATGCCGTAATTATTATTTTTATTTTTCCGACTTTGTAATTATTTCACTTTTACGAGTTTTGGAGACTGGACTTCACCCGTCTCAATAATCGCTCCCCCCTATCGTGTGGAGCTGCATTTCTTTCACTTCTTCGTGTATTTCTGAACATTTCTATGGGTTGCATGCCGCAATTCTTATTTTATTTTTTCGACTTTGTGATTATTTCATTTTTTTGGTTTTTCTGAGACTGGACTTCATCCGTCTCTGTAATTGCCCCCTATCGTGTGTAGCTGTAATTTATTCGCTTCCTTATATACTTCTAAGCATTTCTATGGGTTACATGCAGTAGTTAATTTTCTTTATTTTTTCGGAAACTGAAGTTATTCAATTTTATCGGTTTTCGGAACCACGCGGGTCCGATTTCAGACTTCCGGGGTTTGCAGCTATTCGCCTGAGTTCACGCCATTTCTCATATAAAACCAGTACCTAGATCGATTGCTGACAGACTGCAACTTAAGAATCCACCGTGATTTTGTATAATGAATCCGATATTCAACCACTTCTTCAGTGGAGTGCGTTCATGTATCGTAGTCGTGTGTCACCGTTAGCGTATTTGCTCGCGGTCCAATACAGATGTAATTTAACTTGCTATACACACGCACCATCTTAAAACAGGCACGACAGACCAGAGCCAGATTCAAAGTGTTTGTATATTGTGTTTTGTGCTACCTCCGACTTGCTGAATTTCGCCTCGTCTCAGCAAGCTGTTTTTGGTGAGTTTCGCTGTGGCATTGCGTGTGTGTGAGAAAATGAGTGTTGTTTGTGAATCCTTCCCCCTCAGTAGCGTTTAATCATGTATAATTTAGGCTGGGCACCGTCCGCATTAATTCATGTAAGAGATGCATTTTTATTATATTAACAAAATTGGTTCCCCATTTTCTTGTTTTTATCTGAATAAACAAGTTTAAGTTCAGCATAAGCCGTAAGTTGCCTATAGTTTTAGAGCGCCTTCCCTCTTTTATTTAATATTGTTTCACAAGTGCTGAGAATAAGATCAGATGCTAATTTTCATAAGTGTAAATTCCATTGCGCCATAAATGTTTCCTATCCACCTTTCTAAGTTAACTTTAATTGTGGTGACTTGCTTATTAATGTCTGTGTGTAATAACGTGTGAGCTGCTATGTATATTGACCACTGTAGTATTAACTTCCTGTTATTGAAGTAATTGAAACGAGTAATTCCTCAGTTTGGGCCAGGGAACAAGGCTTTGTAGCAGGGAGTAACCAGTAGTTCACACAGATCTTATTTGCTTATTTTAGTGACAAAGCAAGGCTCTTGTTACCTACAGTGGTAGACTTTTAAAGTCTGCTATAACATCTGGTCTTGCTGTCTTCAAATCTTCTACATTCCATTTAGCTGCCTGTCTTCCTTATGTATTTTCTGACCATGTGGAAAAGAGAAATATTGATACTACTGGGGAAATGATGGTCAGTTGAGTTAGTGACTGCTGTTATCTCTAAGGCACTGACAAAGATTATTCCGAACGTATGACTTCAGCCAACGTTACCAAAACAATACCTTGAAAACTGCGTAGTCACTAATATGTCAACTGAAGTAGTGAAACAGGCGATATATATAAAATCAGCATCTAAAATCGATTATCTAACTAAACATAAGTACATAACAATCAACTACAATCACACGAGAATGAAGTATTTTTAACAGTAGATTGTTTTGCCGTGTAATTGCTTTTGTAAATTAATTTACGAGTCCCTGCAATTATTTTCGTTAATGTGAACTTACGTCGCACACGAAGAAGGAAGAAATAATTACAATTAGAGTGAGGATGCAGCTATTATAGATGTTGATGATGCAGGAATTAACGGTCTTATAAAAATATGGGCACTGAAGTACAGAAATAATGCAGCATTCAAAATACTTTAAGTTCACGAAATAATGCAGAAGGAGCTCGTGGTATAAAGCACAGCCAGCAGAATGATAAAAATGAAGATACTCCTCTTTCATTTAAGCAGTTGTTATGAAGGCATAACTGTTTCTACAAACATTGATTTACTTCTTTACGAGTCTGAAATTGTAAATTATTATCTTTTGCACAACTTTATTTAAGACTAGCCGGCCGCGGTGGCCGAGGGGACTGCGGCGCGCCAGACACGGTCTGCACGGCCACTACGGACGGGGGTTCAAATCCCCACTCGGGCATGGATATTTGTGCCGTCCTTAGTATTAGCTAGTTCGTAAGTAGTTTGTAAGTTTAGAGACTGGTGGCCCCGTAGTTAAGTCCCATAAGCTTTACAAACATTTGAAACATTTGATTTAATACTATACTGCTTAAATTATATTTCCTAACTCTTTTATCTTTATTCGCGTGTCTTGTGTACAGAATCAATCATTCACTAGCTATCAGATGGATATTATTATACAGAATTTTGTAGTGCATCTCTTTCATTCAATTGACAATATTCAAAAATTTTATGACGGTGTCGGTGACGTGCAACGTTTCTTTTTAACGTTGCTCACCTTCGATTGTTTTACTTTTTTTATAGTTTTCATCAGAAGTTTGTAAGTGTTTGTAAATGTAAAAGCAGTGATCGGTCTGCATTTATGACTTACTGGAAGGTAATGTAGTAGAAGACAAGAAGCCTGATATAGACCTCCAAAATTTATTCGCAAACTTTAAAGATGGTGAGAAGAGATAGTAAAGCTGATGTATTACGCTGTTTTTTGGAAGTCGCACAGATGGTACTGGAACGAGAGTTTTAATAATAAACGCTGAAAGTCGGGTTCAAACAGTTTTATTTCGATCAATGCTCCGACAGGAATACCTGCTGTTCAGTGTGAATGGCTTGGCAATACATATACTCTTCCAGCTTCTTGTGTGATATAAAAATGAAAGTACAAGACATTTTCTGATCAATTCCTCCAAGTGCTGAGATCAGTTACGAAAGGAGAGGTCTTGTTCTTCATAGGAAGTCTCCAATGTTACAGTGACAGGTATTCATTCACGCTAGTCCTATGCTATTAACACAGACAAAAATCAGTGTCTAAGTATAAAAAAGTGCACTGACGGACATCGTTTCTTCAGGGTTCACACACGGTCAGGCGTAAATTGCACTTCCGAGATGACAACTCCGCATGGATTAAATCCACTTAATATCGACTTCAGTGTTATCAAAGCTCACGAGTCCGATTATAATCAACTCAGAAACGCTTACCGTCCAGACTTGCTACGGTCTGATATATCAAAGCCACTGTGAAAAATACAATCAGATATGAAGTGGGTTTCTATAAAGTCTCGTAGCTGGCGTAGAATAAATACTACGAGAAGGACCACCTACAAAAATGAAAGCAAATACAATGAAAAACACAAAAATATACAAAAATCCAAGTACAGCTACAACTTCCAATTCACTATATTTATTATAGAAATAAATTTGTCATTATGAATGTCATTATTAATGTTGATTGTTGTTGTGGTCTTCTGTCCGCAGACTGATTTAATTCAGATCTCCATGTTATCCTGTCCTGTTTAAGCCTCTTCAACTGCGAATTAGAACGCCAACTTACATCCTATTGAACCTGCTTACTATATTAGTCCCTCGGTACCCTATATGATATTTACCCCACGCACTTCCTTCAGATGATAATTTGATGATTCCTTCATGACTCAGAATGTGTCTCACTGACCTATCCGTTCCTTTAGTCATGAAATGTCAGAAACTTCTGTTGAGCAACTCCTCATTAATTACGTAATCTACCCGTCTAATCTTCATCATTCGTCTGTAGCACCAAATTTCAATAGCTTCAATATCATCTCCCTGTCTGAACTCCTTATATCCATGTTTCACTCCCGTACAATTGTACACTCCAGATAAATGCTTTCAGAAAGCACTTCATAACAATTTAATTAATATTGGATGTCAAAATGATGGTAGGTAACTAATTAGGTAGCAGTTTATGACAATATCGTCGAATAGTTGATTCCACAGATGTTAACTAAAATAACCGACTTGGTTTTACATAGGAGGTTACAATTTTTAGCGGTGGAAAGAGTGCGTTGCGAGACTTGCAGTTTTGTACAGTTTATCTTTTTGATGGTGTACAAGTTATTCAAGTAATTCTGACTAACTCGTTTTCAGTGACAGACCTCTATTTTCTTTCACTAGGTCATCAGCCTCAAAGCCCATAAGACGCTTAGTGATTCCGGACAGGGCAGCACTCGGCACAATAGAACAGAGAAAATATGGTGACAGTTAACTGCAGGAGCGTCGGTGGAAAGATTCCAGAACTGTTCTCACTTTTAGATAGTCACAATGCCCACACAGTAATAGGGACGGACAGCTGCCTCAAGCCAGATGTCAAGAGTAATAAAATCCTACATTCAGACTGTTGTTAAAGTCAGCGCCACACGCCAGACGTAAGAGAACGATCGTAGAGAAGGCAGCGATCGAACGAAAGCCAATCGCAAGCAGGCGCCGCGCATCCTGGAGAGAGTAACCGAAGACGCGCGCCCTCTACAAGAGGCTATATCTAGGCCGACATACGTCTGGACAGCCCGTCAGTTACTAGAGAGAACCCGTCAGTTGCTACTCAGAACTCAGGGCAGTTACTAGTGAGAACTTGGACAGGTACTAATCAGAATCCAGTCAGCTACGAAGTCAGAAATACGACAGTGCTAAATCAGAACGCGACTACACACATAGCAGTCATTAGGCCTCAGCACAGTTAGTAGCATACGGAAGACACCACAAGAAGCAAGAAGAGAGAAGAAGCAGACTTATGTGCTAAAGTTGAGTCAATAAAATTGTATTATTAATCTGAATAGTTGTTACAGCTGACATCATTTCCTGCACCAATACCTTTTTTGACAACCAGACCGGGACGAGAAACAACAAAAGGCGACGAGGTCGCAACACAGACAGGAACATATACCGCAGAGATTGTTGTGGCGTCGCCATTCGCCACATCGCCGGCGGTCCGCGCAAGTCGCCGCGCCACTCCGTGAAGAGGCGATAAGTCGCTGGACAGTACTTCGACCGCTGGGGGCGCCTCAAGTCTCGTACCTCTCTGCCTTGCGTCGCGCGCCGAACTATCAGAAGAAGAGTGCATGCCGAGATATGCCAACGCACCGATGGCCACAAGAGCAGTATATCGGAGGACGACAGTTCCGTCAACGAGTCAACTGAAGAGTTCGGAAGTACAACGAGCCAGCCGTCCACAGCAGTATACGGAAGAACTTGCCCCCTACCCCTTCTAACAGCAGTGTAATGAAGGTCTCTAGAAGAGTGAAGTGTTCCAAAGGATTGGAATAAAGCACAGGTCATTCCCGTTTACAAGAAGGGTAGTCGATCAGAGGCGCGTTTTTCTCCCCTGGGGCACGCCTGATATCACTGTAACGTCTGAAGGCTTCCCTCCGTTGAGAATGACATCTGACTTCCCTAACATCGGTCAGTTGCAAAATTTTGGAAGATATTTTAAGTTCGAATATTATGTCCTTTGTAGAAATAAGCATGGTTTCCCAAAGCAATGATTATGTGAAACACAACTCGCGCTATTCACCCACGAGATAGAGAGGGCAGTAGATACAGGATCTCAGGTGGCTGGCATGTTTCTTGGCGTCCGAAAGGCGTTCGATACTGTTCCGTTCCGTCACCTTGTGAACAAAGTTTGATCATATGGAATATAAGGTCAACATTGTGACTGGATTGAGGCCTTCCCAGCTAACAGAAAGCAGCAAGTCATTCTCAAGGGAGACATTAAAGTGATCTCGTGCTTGCACAAGGAAGTGTTATAGGACCCGGAAGTTAAATCAGGCTTTTTGCGGATGATGCTGTAGTTTATCGAGAAGTCGCAACACTGGAAAAGTGTAATAAAATACAGGAGGATCTGCAGCGTCTTGACCCATGGTGTAGGAAATGGAAACAAGTGTTAAATTCTGCGTTTACATAGAAAGAAATATCATTTATTATGTAACTATGCGATTGGACAAACACTGGAAGCAGTGACTTCCATAAAATATCTCGGAGTTGACATTAGGGGCGATATGAAATGGGACGACTATATAAAATTAATCGTGTGTAGGGGCAGATGCCAGACTGAGATTCATAGGAAGAATCCTCAGATTATGTAGTTCGTCAACAAAAGAAGCAGGTTACAAAATTCTCGTTTGACCAGCGTTTGAGTATTGCTCATCTGTGTGGGATCTGTACCAGGTAAAATTGGTAGGAGGCAGAGAGAAGATCCAGCGGAAAGCAGCACGCTTCGTTAAGGGTTCATCTAGTAAGCGCGAAAGCATCATAGAGATGATTGGGAAACTTCAGTGGCAGACGATGGGAGAGTGACGTTCTGTATCGTGGTGCGGGCTTCTATAGAAGTTACGAGAGCGTACGTTTCACGAAGATTCAACTACTATATTGTCTCCTCCAACGTGTATTTCGCGAAGTAACCACCAGGATGAAATCAGAGACATTAGGGACCACACCGAAGCATATGGCAATCGTTTCTCCCTCGCTCCATACATGAGTGGAATAGGAGGACGTGACAACGGTGTGAAAAGTACCTTCCGTCACACACCTTGAGGTTAGATTAGATTAAATTAAATTAGACAAATACTTGTTTCACAGAACATGAATACGAGATTTCGTAATGATGTGGAACGTGTGGGTTTAGCAAAAGAGAACACTAAATGTCGTACAATTTTATTTATTTAGTTTGTAAAATTACTAATTACTATGTAAAAATTAATATACTGAGTAGGAGATGTCATTTAGAAATTCTTTCAATTTGTTGGTTCGCTATCTGTCAGACATTTGATGTTATTTGGTAAGGGACCAAAGGCTTTTGTGGCAGTATAATTCACCCCCTTCCGTGCCAAAGTTAGATTTAATCGTGAATAATGTAGATCATACATTCTCCTAGTGTTGCAGCTATGCGCACCGCTGTTACTTTTCAATTTGGTGGTTATTAATAACAAATTTCCTAAGTGAATACAATGTGTATTGCGAAGCTACTGTGAAAGTCTCTAGATCGTTAAATAAGTGTCCGCGAGATGATCTTGGGCTCCAGAAATTACTCTAATTAGGGTTTTTGCAATGAATACTTTTTTGTCCAGTTATGAATTACCCAAAAATACGAGGGTTGTCAGCAAAGTAAGTTCGTTTCTATTTCTATCCGCGGCAGCCCCACGTTCTCGGTTCTTCGCATGCGCGGCAGTTACTCTGACTCAAGGAGAAGACGTGTACACCATTTTTAGATCGCTGTTGCCGAAGAGTGGTTTTTAATGCATCTTGACAATGTCAGCCGTAATTGAAAATGCCACCACGTGTGAAATCAGATCTGTCATTCGTTTTTTAAAGGCAAAGAACATTAAACCAAAGGAAATTCGTCAGCAAATCTGCGACGTTTACGGACAAAACGCTTAGAGTGATTCAATGGTTAGAGGATGGGTCAGACTGTTTGATGAAGGGCGTGACCAAGTGCACGATGAAGAACGAAGTGGACGCCCGTCTGTGGTTACTGATGAACTGGTTCACACAATTGAAGAGCAGATTAAACACAACCGTAAGCTTACACTTACTGCCCTTGCTATGGAAGTTCCGCATATCTCACTATCACTAATTAATGAAATTGTTACTGAAAAACTGAAATTTTGAAAACTTTGCTCATGTTGGGTACCCAAAATTCTTACTCAACAACACAAAAAACAATGGATGGGCAGTGCACTTCAGGTTTTGACACGCTGGAATGAAGAAGGCGGATAGTCAAGTGCGATAAAACTTGGCATGTTTACTGCGAGACCATTAACACGTTGACTGCTTCGATGACGTCAGAGGCGCGATAAAACCGCCTGTTGTGACCGCCGGCGGCCACACGGCAGCCAACGTGTAAAGAAATGCCCCGCGCAGTACAGATCGAGCGCCGAGCATTGCTGTGAAAAGGTGTTGTTTGTTTCCACGACAGTGCGCGATCACACACAGCGAATATGACCAAACATATCTTACGGGAATTTCACTAGGACGTATTTGTTCATCCTCCGTACTGCCCAGACCGGGTTCCTACCGACTTTCATCTCTTCTTACACCTAAAATGTGTCCTTGGTGGTCACCACTACAACGATGGCGATGGGCTGAAAGAACATGTTACCACATGCGAGAGTGAAGGTCGGGCTGAGAGTTTACAATAGGGAAAGTTTAATTTTTAAAACTCACAACCACCAACTGCGAACCAAATTACTAAACATGCAAAAACACTGGATCTGTGATTGCTACTATTTGACTCGTTTTCTAGGGGATGATATCACACGTTCGCAGCTTTCCTTCTCTGCATATGATTAACAAAAAAATTCATAATAAAGTCTAATTCATGAGAGAAAAGGGTGTACTAACTACCATTTTCGAAAACACGTAAAAGTACACTTTATGTTGTCTGTTTCACAATATTAGAACCCTGTGTCTGATACGTCTGTACTTCGACACATTTACCAAATAAAGTTATAGCTCGTGAGCCCCCAGACAAAATGAATATTTTTCACAAATTATTTTCACACCATGTGGGTGTCTCAAACACCGTTTATATTCATGCCTATGCGACGACACGTGTTACATTAACAAATCACAGTCACTTTAATTCAATGCGATGCACACCTTGTTCCACCGGCTAAATATTCACAAACACACAGTAGCACTCGATTCAACTTGGTGCAGTCTACGACGAGCAACCACACGCGGCGATTGCCACACACAAATCTATAACCTCCACCTGGAGATCCACATCCCGACTGAATGGAGAGCGACGCCGCCCGGCCAGCTACCCCGCTTGCTCCCGACTCGTCACTTCCTGCCATCGCGCGCGCGCGCCAAAAGCGCAACTGCCCGGGTATTTTCCCTACGTCATCAACTTACCCATGTGAGCTGTTCTAACCGACTTCGAATGTACAGCGCTCAGCCAATACATTTCTAAAACTTTACTTAAAATCAAAATAATTACACTACACATTAAACAAATTTCTTATAATGTTTTTATATTGGTATAAACATCCTTTGCACTATTTATTACAATCGTGCAATTTCTTATATCACAGATAAGTGATTTAACTGAAAATTTCAAGATAAAATACACAAGATTAATTAAAAATAAAATGAGAAATAGTTAATATATTACTTTTATAAACAAACATTGCCATGCTAGTTGTGTAACTGTCTTGTATTCATTGGTAATTTATTACTTTTCATTGTCAATTAAACATATTACGCCAGATATGACTATATCAGCTAATGTATTGTTTATTGCCGGCCGCGGTGGCCGAAGGGACTGAGGCGCTCCAGTCACGGTCTGCACGGCCACTACGGTCGGGGGTTCGAATACCCCCTCGGGCATGGATATTTGTGCCGTCCTTAGTTGTAAGTAGTTCATAAGTAGTTTGTAAGTTTAGGGACTGATGACCCTGCAGTTAAGTCCCATAGACTCTACAAACATTTGAACATTTATTGTTTATTTGTCAACAGGCTATTTTGTAATGAGGGCCTTAAAGGTCCCTAACTGCATCGTATTACTTCAAATGCCAGTAGTATTAGAATATTTTATTTCACGCTGTGCACTGCACTGTGCCTGGCACTCGCCATTGTCCCTCTCTCCCCTCACCGGAAACTAGCCTGGAAAATCCTAAGCTGGAACAAGCCACCAACGTCGGCCTGCTCGCCGCCTCCCCTCAGCCACAAGCACACAGCAAATCTCAACGTGGAGAATTTCTGCCTATGGCCTAACTATAAATGTTGTCACCCAACTGCGTACATACATTGCTATCATAATTATTAAGATTAAAATTGTGTAACATTTAGTGCATTGGAATGATCAATCTTTGCAGTGAACTTCATACTGTTTAATTATCAAATGCTATTAATTACCAGTATTTCTATTGGGCGGTAATCTCACACACATGGCTGAATACACAGGGGGCAACCTTCTATGGAGAAGGCATACAAAAACTTTTGCCACGCTATGGCAAGTGGCTACAAAATTTCGGAAGATATGTAGAAAAGTAGTTTACCAGTAGTAGATTTTTGTATAGTAAATATTTTTTCTATATCTATACACGTTTGTTTTATATAACCAAACGCAAATTAATTTGTGGGCATACCTCATATGATACCATATGAAAGCAGTGATTGAAAATACGTATAGTAAGCTAATTTGCTGAGATGTTCGTGACCAAAATTTCCAATAACCCTAATAGCATAAGTTGCTGAACTCCAACGTTTCAGTAGATCATCAACGTGTTGTTTCCTATTCAATTTCTCACCAATTTACACACTTAAAAACTTTGAATATTCTAATTTAGCTACCGGTACACTATATTTATTAATGGTGCCATGTTATTTATCGTATGGAACTGTACGTATATACTGTGTTGTGTCAGAATTTACTACGAGTCCTTTTGCAGAGAACCATTTAATAATTTTCTGAAAGACAATATTTACACTTTAATCAATTATTTTTGTTTGGTGGGTGTGATTACTACAGTTGCACAGTCAGAAAAAAGAACTAGCTTCGCATCATCGTGAATATAGAATGGACAATAATTAATATATATCAAGAACAGCAAAGGACCGAAGACCGTACCCTGCGAGACCCTCTTCTTGATAGCTCCCCCGTTTGAGGTTTCAGCTAATTTTTGCAGTTTACCTGAACCACTTATTTCAACTTTTTGCACTCTTCCAGTTAAATATGAATTAAATCATTTGTGTACTGTCTCACTAATATCACATTGCTTAAGCTTATCTAGAAGAATTCCAAGATTTGAACAATCAAATGCCTTTCTGGGGATAACAAAAAGTCCTAACGGGTAGTGTCCAGTGGCTTGCTGGGGATGGATGTAGATACTTTATCCGATTCACTTATAAACATTCAGTCAGGTATACAGTATATACTTAAACGACAATGCCCAGCTTTTCAGTTTCAACCGACTGCGAGGAATATATTACTGTAGTGTACTGTGAAAATTTGCGGTTTCGCTTTTTGTCTCTTTGAGACATGATAAAAGGGCATGTAAACCAATAGAGTAATTGTTCCCCCACTGTGAATTCTTTCTCATATTCAAGGGAAAAATTGTCCGCACAATAATGCGCTGATTTGTTTTCTTCCTTTAAAGATAACAGAAAAGTTGTATTTATGACTTGCGGTCTATTATCAGAATTCTATTACGAAATCGGAATCATCCGAAACGTCAGTAACTCTACTAGTTTGCGTGTGAAACGCGGTCACTGAAAGCACTACCCTCCCAGATCCAGGAGAAAGATACACCCTCATAACCCTTATATCAAAGATCGTAAACGACTGGAGATCAAGCTTTCGTTTGTAGTGTCAATAAACGAGGTTTATGTTCAAGGAGAGGTGTGTGTGTGGGGGGGGGGGGGGGAGGGTAGGAATAGGGTAGTTGAAATATGCAGCAACTGCGAAACGTTGTCGGGTTCCGTGGTATAAGGTTATTACTTAGTGAGAATGAAACACAATTTCTTTTGGTTACACGGAGGAGAACGACATTCTAAGTCTTATTAAAGAAAGTAGCTACTAAGAAATTTTTAAGGCACCCTTTGTTGCACTCTACAGTTTCCTTATATGTTGATATCTGCATCAGTTTCCAGTAAATTAATCGAATGTTAAGTTTTCATTGTTCTTTTTCACTTCAGAGAGCAGAGTTGGTTGATCGACGCGTTCCGACACGAACGAATTTCTGAGAGGAGAAACTTGGGTGTCACTTCTTCCATCACGAATTTAATTACTTTTTCCTCGTCAATTTTAGAACATATAAGAACGCGAAGTAACAGCAGTGATGAGTGTCTAATTCATTGCGTCGACGCTAAACAATAATGGGAGAGGGAGTCATTCCGCTGTGAAATTTGATTACGAGCCCTTCCTTTTTAAGCAATTTAGCTGGCCCACCCTCGCGCTGTCCTGCCCCGCCCGCCAGTCTTGCAAGAGGTAATCCCAGGCGAGCTAAGACGGACTTGCTTCTTGTTAATGCAAGGCCCGCCCGGGCCTGGCCGAGCTCCGAGGACGAACCAAATGCAAATTACACGCGCGCGCACACACACATACACACCACTACGCACACACGCAGACTCCCTCGCCCTCCCTCTCGCCTTCTCTGTCTGAGTATTGATTCCAGAAACAGCTTCGTCGTTGGAAACGTGGAAATGCCTCGAAGCAGATAATTATTGTTCGGGAAGAGAAGGCGCGCGCGTGGACAGTCTCAAAATTACTTCTCGCAGCGCCGCAGTGGTCAAGGAAGGAACTAAGCCGCGCGTGGAGTACCACGCTCGAACGTCAGATGGCAGGAGAGTCGACTTTCCAGGAAGCAGACACGGGAGAGGGAAAATACGAAACTTACGCAAGCCACATTGTTGATTACGTTTTAGAAGTACAGATACTAACATGCATTACTTCAAAAGGCTACTGATGTGAGATAAAGTATGATTAATTATGTTAACACCGAAAAATGTAAATTGATTCGCTGCATTTTTCGTGTATTTTCTTGCACGGGATAGAAATGTTACGGTATAGTAATGTGCTTGTTGCTGTGATGTGTGGCTCCTAACACAAGCCTAAAAAGTGCCACAGTAAGAAATCAGATGTGAAAATGGATTTTTCGATGAACTAAACTTATTACTGCTAAAATACTCTTTCGTAACTACCGTTTAAGAAGTAAGAGCGCGTATAACAAAGACAGCTAACTGTTCAATTGACATATGAAACAGATAAATACACGAAACAAACACTCTTGTAAATCCATGTAATGACATTTTGCTGTAGACAAGCAGAACGTAACCGAATGGGTAGTCTGGGAGGGGGAAGGCGCTCGCGTTCCCCTCCCCCTGTAACCTAAATGAAATTATGCGTGACCTAGTTCCCGTGTTGTGAAACTCAATGATATTTCTCCCTTAGCCAAGAGCAACTGATGTACATTGTTGGTCTTACTTGAGCACTGTTGTTGCTTAGTTACTCAGTGGTCAGTTCGATTCTTACAGCAGTGGATTAAAGTTCTGCCGTTTATCGTTGTTGTGCTATGTGCTATACCGATAGTTTCTAATTATGGGTAAGTTTGTAAAGCTAAAGAAGGGGAAAATCACTTTTCATTCGCCCACTATCGTTATGGTGAGTACAAATAGGCCTATGTACGCACTGATGTTAGATCATAATTAGCTATCTATTGCAGTTTAATGTTGGTTCTGGAGTCGTTTCACGAGGCACCTCCTCCAGTACAGTAAAGTGATATTTGAAAGTAAGATTTCCTCGAGAGGTTGGATAGGTTACTGTGGTAGCAAGAATGAAGGAACCAATTATCATGAAAATATAACAAATGGGCCTTAATTTATGGTCTGCTAAAGATGGAAGGCATGAAAATATAACAAATGAGGATTAACTGATTATTGCCAGCTGTTGGCTAAAGATTAGGGTTACCATATATTCATCATCAAAAAGAGGACAGTTCATTCAAAAAAGAGGACACTTTATTGTTAAGGTAATGTAATTTACAACTTTATTCATGAACCACGTAAAATTACTACAATCTAAAACAGTAACCTTATGAGGTTATTGTAAAACAAAAATTATGAACCTTTACAGTTTATTCATCATTACACTCAAATGTCTCATTTTTGTCGGTTTCACTTTTGAACCAACTATATTTTGAGGAGGACGAAGTCTCTATGTTCGTTTCTTCCTCTCTTTGATTATTTGTATTTAGCACTGACTTTTTTTCGGCATTTTGTATTTGTATTTAAGTTCATAATATATTTTGAAGCAAAAGGATACCCACGATCTCTAACCCACAATACAGCTTTAACCGATAAATAAATTTTCTTTCTTGGAACCTAAAATAGGACGTTTTGTAGAATTTTGTAAATTCCGGCCGGACACATTTTCTTGCATGTAAAAGAGGACGTGTCCGGAAAAAGGAGGACGTATGGTAACCCTACTAAAGATCAAATGTTCAAATGTTTGTAGAACTTATGGGACTTAACTACGGGGTTATCAGTCCCTAAGCTTACAAACTACTTATGAACTGGCTAAGACTAAGGACGGCACAAATATCCATGCCCGAGGGGGGATTCGAACCCCCGACCGTAGTGGCCGTGCAGACCGTGACTGTAGCGCCTCAATCCCCCTACTAAAGATGCAAGGTATTTAGGCGTATACTAACATAATGTAAATTTTGTGAAACAATGATTGTGAATCAATGATTGAGTGAGCGATTGAAACGCAGCGAGCGTGTCGTTGTTTATGCTAAAATGTAAAGGTACAGAAATGGTACGAATTCTGACAACTGGACATCGTTTAGAATAAAAACTGCTGGTTCTCTTAGCATTTGTTGAAATAAAGATACAACAGGAGACTGGTGGTGTGCTGTCTTTAGATCACCAATCTAACTACGCATACATTTCAATGGCGGACTAAGACTGTCGGAGGCCCGGAGCGGCGACAAAAGAAAATGAGGCCCCCTGTCCACTTGTAAATACATGTATTACTATAAAAAAGTAACTTTTGAGATTTCTAGGTCCCTCCAGGACGAGAGGAACGGGACGATCTAAAAAAGTAACTTTCGAGATGTGCGAAAGACCAAGGGCGCTCAAAAAATAATAAAAATAAATAAAAAGTAAGTGACCATTTGACAAAACCTTTTGTACAGGAAACTAAATACGATCTTTGTGCTTGCCTACGTCCCTACCGATATCAATAAGCGAAGCTGAGACGTGATTTTCCACTTTGATACGAGTAAAGACTATTTGCCGAACACATTGGGTAATGAATGAGTGACCGGACTCCCGTTAATGTCAGTACATTATCCTCGCCCTTTTACAGCAGAAGATGTCTTAAACGTCGTAAGAAGCGAAGGGGAACGGAGACGTTTACTACAGTAATCAAATGAATTTTTGTGGTGTGATTTCCCGGCGTATTGAAATCTTGTAAATTTCTCGGATATTCATACTTTTCGTATGAAAGGACATTACGTACACAAAATAAAAAACACATTTATTAAATGTTTTTCCATAATAAATGTAAAACAGAAGACTTTTTTACTTTTTAAGGTCCTCTTTTACAAATCAGATCCCTCTCACACTTTGACAATATCCTGGCTATGTGCTTGACGCAAAGGATCTTAAAATTGTATGGTATGACGTAATACAGTTCAAGGTTGTAATCATTTTAATCAATGTTTCAATGGAAAAGAAATATTGGAATGACAGCAATTTTCTTTTTTACAATAAATTGTAGACTAGATATTTTGGCACAAGAAATTTTTGACTACAACTTTTTGGTAACTTCACCCTTTCACCCTTAGAAATCCATACCAATTCATTAGTACTAGGCCTAATATATAATACTGTAAATGCGAAAGAAGCTCTGTGTGTTACGTTTTCACGACTAAACCGCTTAACCGATTTTGATAAAATTGGGTATGGAGATATCTTTAACGCCGAATGTGTAATTCCAGATATTTGTTGATTTCAAGTATATAACTCTACGTTTGGAACAGCTGAGCTATTTATTCTTTGACGTTTGAAATTTATCATATGTATTAAAATACTTATAATGGTTGATATGTTGTACGTAATACTTTTCACAATAATGAATACAATGCTTACACAAGACGTCAACGTCTTCAAACCGCCGAAGCGATTTCGATGATATTTGAATCCTCCATAATTTACACGTTATATAATGTATAGCTTATTCAGCCAGCATTCTAGTCACGATGTAATAGTTTCTTATCGTATTTTAAAATATCTTTATTTTCATCTCTATAAAGTAGGATAGTCTTCACCGTCATTCTACGCATGGCTTATATTTAAACCAGAAAAATTGGTAACTTTATTTTATCCTGATGATACTGATCATAGCTTACGATCAAAGTTGCGTAATTATTGTACTTTCGATGGTCTTTGATACGTACGCAAGGATATCAACGCGAGCGAAGCTGCCTGAAAAAACTACTCATTAATACTTGCTAATAACTCCAAACACTTTCGGAATTGGTCACAATGGTATCTCGTTCGGTACAAAGGAATTCATGCTACAAACCTTCAATTTATTTAATACCGTTGCAGGCTGTAATATAAATGTCATTTATTTAAATCGTGAGTTTAGCTAATTTCGACCATAACTCTTTTCAAGTGCATTTCTACCTCACGTATTACAGGCTATCACCATGTATCGGAAAATATATTTGAAAGTAGCTAATTGCACTATGTCAATAAAGGATATTTACGTTACAGTCCAGTCCATATTTGCGTCTGTAAAATACTTCGCTCAGCGAGTTGATATGACATAGTATGGTAGTTGGAATAAAATGATAAACTTTAGTGCATAAAAGTTAAGAAAGTTATTGAAAACACATTCTACTTAAAATACTTGTTAAAGTTTAATACATACAAAATATTAATAAAAATCTATTTAGAATAATTATAAACATTTTTTTTTGTAATCCATGATTTATAAGTACGAAGTTTCCGGATTATCTACTAGAGTTTGTCAGAAAAGAAGGAGTCTTTGATGTTGATGACGAAAACTGTGAAGTTGGAGCTAGCACTTCTTTAATTTTAAAATTGTACGCTAATTTGATTGGAAATAGCATTTTTTTTAAATTGGAATGGCAGTTCAGTAGAGATTTATTTTGGGGATAAATAGTGCGTGTCCTTCGAACTTTCCAATCATAAGTTCGGCTTCCGTGATGTTATTCGATAGCTGTTTGACGATCATCCTTGTTCCACTGAATAATGTTGGAAAGTCGAGACCAATTTTAATCGAAGGAAGTACTACTTGCAAAGAGTTTTGAAATTCTATAGGAAAGTCAACATTTGCTTCAACGGTTATCATCGAGTCCATCGATTTGTATATTCTGTATTCATAGGATTTTCTTTTCATTATTAAAGTTTACATATTTATGAAACTTCCTGGCAGAAAGTTTCATATCAGGGCACACTCCGCTGCAGAGTGAAGTTTCATTCTGGAAACATCCCTTAGGCTGTGGCTAAGCCATGTCTCCACCATATCCTTTCTTCTAGGAGTGCTAGTCTTGCGTGTTTGCAAGAGAGCTTCTGTGAACTTTGGAAAGTAGGAGGCGAGGTACTGGCAGAAGTAAAGTTGTGAGGCAGCATCGTGAGTCGTGTCGGGATAGCACAGTCGGTAGTGCGCTTGCCCGCGAAAGGCAAAGGTCCCAGGTTCGAGTCCCGGTTCCGGTACACAATTTTAATCTGCCAGGAAGTTTCATATCAGCGCACACTCCGCTGCAGAGTGAAGTTTCATTCTGGAAACATCCCTTAGGCTGTGGCTAAGCCATGTCTCCACCATATCCTTTCTTCCAGGAGTGCTAGTCTTGCGTGTTTGCAAGAGAGCTTCTGTGAAGTTTGGAAAGTAGGAGGCGAGGTACTGGCAGAAGTAAAGTTGTGAGGCGGCATCGTGAGTCGTGTCGGGATAGCACAGTCGGTAGTGCGCTTGCCCGCGAAAGGCAAAGGTCCCAGGTTCGAGTCCCGGTTCCGGCACACAATTTTAATCTGCCAGGAAGTTTCATATCAGCGCACACTCCGCTGCAGAGTGAAGTTTCATTCTGGAAACATCCCTTAGGCTGTGGCTAAGCCATGTCTCCACCATATCCTTTCTTCCAGGAGTGCTAGTCTTGCGTGTTTGCAAGAGAGCTTCTGTGAAGTTTGGAAAGTAGGAGGCGAGGTACTGGCAGAAGTAAAGTTGTGAGGCGGCATCGTGAGTCGTGTCGGGATAGCACAGTCGGTAGTGCGCTTGCCCGCGAAAGGCAAAGGTCCCAGGTTCGAGTCCCGGTTCCGGCACACAATTTTAATCTGCCAGGAAGTTTCATATCAGCGCACACTCCGCTGCAGAGTGAAGTTTCATTCTGGTTACATATTTATATTTACATTCAGTCACTGTATCACTTTGACTATTCACACTTTACTGCACTACTTTCTTGGTTCTTCCATTCATCAATGATTTAATGTTATACTTTTATTTGAGAAAGGCCGGTTGAATAAGTTGGTTACACTATATTTTGGAAAAACTGCTATTTATAAGGCCGTACTAATTTAATTTAATCTGTATAGTGGTTGTTGTACGTATTTAGATAATCATGTTTTCGAAACATATTTCGTAATTCGGCGCAAGTTTGTCTAGGACAGTATTGAACCATTTGACAAATGAAAAACCCTTAGCTGTTATTTTTGGAGTTTTTAATTACTAGTCGAGAATTCATTATTCTCTTGTTCAGACCCTTATAAGATCCGAGCACTAATGCAAAACTAGCCATCAATTATAATACTGCATTATACCCTCTCACACCGAGATGTAGCCGACATCATTCCATTTCACTGCACGCTGTTCACCACGAATACCTTCGCGCTCTTCCACAAAGTGTACACGGTGGCGTTGAACCATTTGAAAGTGTATACATTTTTCTCCAAAACCAGAGGTTAGCGCGCTATGAAAAGTTGTTTTGCTGCTAAAATAAATAAATAGAAGAGAATAAAAACAATGACCGAACGCAGAACAGAAAGGCCATATTTCGTAGTGGTAACTAAGATATGTATTATAAGTCGATGTGACCATTGTAAACACTTACCAGGCAAACGCGCCAGTCCTAATATGTCACGGGCACATTGCAGAAACATAGAATTCGGAAGTTTACTTATTAAAAACCATCTTGTATTTCTATATCGACCGTAAATACAGACTGTTTTTTTCCAATTCTCTCAGCATCGGATTATTTTCTACTGAGAAACTCCGCGGTACAGTTTACATCGGCCAAGAATCCTTTCACAGTCCTTCATTTGGGTGCAGAACTGGGACCTATGAGTATTAACCATCCATGGACGATTGGGTGATGCTGGTATACGACATTATGTCCTCTAAGGAGGGCGACTGATTTAAATAATTTATCCATTGGGGCTACGTATATAAATATTAGCTCATAGGCCACAGCCGCTCTTATTTATGGATTTATTTAACTTGCATTACCACTTTTGTCGGATTTTGCAGACATTTTTAAATGAATTTAAACTAGCATCACCTAATATCCATAGAAAATAAATCTAAAACCAGTGAACATCAATTCAGAAGTAAGTTGAGACAAAACTAATTTCCTTCACCAAAGAAGACGAAGTAAATACTCCAGATATTGAATCAAGAACAGGTGTCATTGGAGTAGTAAAGCAATTTAAGTCACATAACAAAAGCAAGAGTTACTGTTCAGATTGTATACCAACTAGGTTCTTTTCAGAGGACGGTGAAGCAATAGCTCCATACATCGCTATCACATACAACCGCTTGGTCAGTGAAAGATCCGTACCAAAGTGTGGAATGCTCGACAGATCACTCCAAAATTCAAGAAGGGCAATTTACAAGCCCATATCATTGATGTCGATTTGCAACGGGTATTGGAACTTACACTTTGTTTAATCATTACGAAGTACCTCGAAGGGAACAAACTTTCGATCAACAGTCTAAACGAATTCGGAACGTATCGTTCTTATAAAATACACAAAAACACATGACACAAATGAAAAATGACGATTGCTGTCGACAAGGGATATCAAATCGGTTCCACATTTCTAGATTTCTGGAACGTTTTTGATACGGTACATCACGAGCGACTTCTAATAATATTGCGTGCGATTGGATTCGTGATTTCTGTTAGAAAGGACACAATTTTTACTAATTGACGGAAAGTCATCAAGAAAAACAGATGTGATATCTGGCGTTACCCAGAGATTTCTTATATGAACCCTAAAGTTTCTTGTATTTATAAACGTTTTAGGCGATAAACTGAGCTGTTTGTTGATGATGATGTCGTTTATAGTTTAGTGAAGTAACAAGATCAAAGCAATTACAAATTGCCTTACATAGAGCTATCTGTATGATGCAAAAAATGGCAATTGAAGTGTGGTGTCATTTATAATATGAGTACTAAAAGAAATTGATGAAACTTCATTTATACGATAAATCAGACATAGGTAGACGCGCGGGAATGGGCTTGTGTTGTAACGCGCCCTGCTACGAATTGCGCGGCCGCAACCCGTCAGAGGTTCGAGTCCTCCCTCGGTCATGGGTGTGACTTTGTCCTTAGCATAAGTTAGTTTAACTAGTTTGTAAGTCTAGGCACCAATGACCTCAGTAGTTTGGTCCCTTAGGATTAAAAACATTTTTAGTAAAATCTAAAAGCCGTAAATTTAACAAAATACCTACGAATTATAATTACGAACAACTTAAAATTAGAAAGAAGACGTAGAAAATATCGTGTAGAAGATGAGCCAAATGCTACGTTTCATCGGCAGAACACTTAGAAGATGCTGTAGTTCTACTAAACAATGTCCGTTTTATTTTGGAGTACTGTTGCAGACTATGGGATGCCCATCAGGTGGGACTGAAATAGAAAAACCATTACCTGGCATTGCAGGAAGGAGGTGTGCTGATTGAATTTGACATCAACTACAAATGTAACCAAGACCGCAGTTTTACAGTCATTTATTTACTGATGGACGGTTTCGATGATCTTCTGATCAGTACTATTTACAATTAGGGATCACCCTCTTGTACACATTTGAAGTAAAGTAAAAGAAAACATGTTCAAACATAGTATCAAATCATTAAGCATATCATTATGGTATATTAAAATTTGGATGTTACTGTACATGCTGGCTTACATAGTTTCTGTACAATTAGGGCAGAGCTGCATGCAGCTCGTAGTGAGAAAGTGAGATAGTCCAGTGAAGGCCAAAGAAGTAGACCCTCGACAAACAACTTATAGAGAAAGGAATAGGGAAATAGCATACTGGTCAATGTGTTTTCGAACTGATTCCCAATCCATACTAATATTGTAAATGCGAAGAAGCTCTGGCTGTTACTTTTCTTACGAGTAAACCGCTTAACCGGTTTTGATGATATTGATTATGGAAATAGCTCGAACGCTGAATGACGTATGCTACTTTAGAAAGTGAGTGATTCACAGATGAACATATGATACACTTGAAGATATTTTGGAAAAACTGTATATTCTTTCAAGTTTCAAATTTATCCCATTTATTAAAATACTTTTAATGGTTGATATGATGCATGTTATACTATTCAATGTAATGAATACAATGCTTACACAAGACGTCAATGTTTTCAAACCGCCGAACTGATGACATTTGAACCCTGTATGATTTACACGTTTTATGACGTATAGCTACTTCAGCCAGCGGTTTAGTCACGGTGTGACACAGTTTCTTTTCGTAGTTAATAATATATTTATTTAATTTAATAACATCTTTATCTCCATCTCAATAAAGAAGGACAGTGTTTACCGTCATTCTGCGCACGTTTATATTTAAACCGGGAAATCGGAAAATTTTATCCTGATGATCCTGGTCATAACCTGAGAACAAAGGTGTAAAGTTATTGTATAGTGACAACTTGTACTGAAGAAAGTCATAAGGTGCACGCAAAATTTTATAATAGGCGACAGTCTTTTTGTCGGTTTATGAAGTTTAGTATTCAATAAAAAGAGGACTTCTTGATATCGGTCAACGAATAAAAATCTCAGGAGAAATACTGGACAAATGTTATACATAGAATGATTCAGCTGCCCATATCGACGTCTTTTTATACAACCGTGCTATACGCTTTGCTTCACTGTTGAGGACAAACTTTTACTTCAAGCAGGTTAGTGTATATACTCCGCCAGTTCTTGGTTTAATACATTATTACTGCTCTATTAACTGTGGGTGGCAGGTCGAATATGACTGCGTAAACGCATGAGGTGGTGCAGGTCTGAGTTCAGCCATTTAATACTTTGTAAATGTAATAAATGGCTATAAAATAAAAGTTTTATTTGATTTCTGCTTTGTCAAGATAATACAGGTGGAAATATACCATCGTTGACTTACCTCTACCTAATTTACTGATGTGTATATTGAACTTTACGATAATACCTGTATTTGAGAAAGACGACTGCGATGTGCAGAGTACGGTAGGTGAATTGAAAGAGAGAATATATATTATAATGTACATTTGAGCCCACTGTGGTGATTATCAACAGTTTCTTGACATTCTAATATCTACCTGGAATGTAATGTAAATTTGAAGTTTTCTACTCTTTGATATAACCTTTACTTACATTAATATATTATTGTATTATGGAAATGTGAAAAAATTATTTAAATTTGTAATATTGTACGGTCATTAACATTTTCGCCATTTATAAGGGTCTGATGAGTATTTTGAAATTTTAGCTAATACGAGGCTTGTAACTTTAATAGTGGCAACTACTTATTCACATCAGACACAAAAGCGTTACATGTTTGCACCTATTACTGTCCTTTGAAGTAGTCACCAGCGTTGTGTATAACCCGTTACCAGCGAAGTGGAAGGCTCAGTATACCGTTAGCAGAGCCTGTTCTGTTGATAGTGCGAATGGAGCGGTCTGCTGCTTGTCGAATCTCGCGAACAGTTCTGAACCGAATGCCAGGAAGGGGTTCCTTCATCTTAGGAGTTAAATCAAAGTCACAAGGACTTCGAGGAATTTGTTGGATGCTACAGTACATCTCAGTTCAATAGACCAAACAGAGCAGCCACAACTTGCGCTGCCTGCGCCCGCGCATTGTCGTGCAAAATGATGGGTGGGTTCCGCAGAAAGTGTTGCCGCTTCTTCCTCAAAGCTGGTCGCAGGTGATGCTCCTAAATCGAACAGTAACTCTGTGCACTGAGAGTCTCAGTTGTTCCTGTTTCGAAAACAGTGACACCGTTACGTTAGATCGCTCGCTCACAACTGATTGTTTCCCTCGATTGTGCGCACGCCGGTGACGTGGGACGGGCGAGTCCATTTGCTCGGAGGTAAGGTAGGTATGTCAACAACGTGTAATATCAGCGACAATAGTAGATTCCAATGCATAGTGTCTCCACATCAGTGTTGTCATTATTTAAGTTCCCTCGTATTGTCTCTGTAAACATTTTGTGGGAGCAAAGTGACAAATGAAGAGTACAAGATATAGACTGGTATGTGTTTGGTCTGAGGGAGGTAAGCGCAAAGTTAATTAGCGAGGTATTAATTTGTCTAGAAAAGGCTGAAGCTGTTACTTCAGTGATAAGTGTGCTGTTCACTTTGAACTGTATCAGCTTTCTGAAAATTTGATGGAAAACTCAACCACACAACTACATTCGCACCCAAATTTTAACAGCTCCCTATTATGACTACATTAGCAATTATAATATTTTGTGTACTGTATCTGTTCTATGTTTTATTGTAGCCACTGTTTTAGATGTATGAACGTGGGTGTATCTGTGTGTCACGTGGTTAATATTAGTTATGTATAAATGGACAAACTAGCTAACATATTGCTTACATACATTAACACTCATTGGAAGCCTTCTCACATTAAAGAGTAAGATAACGAGGAGACGTGGCATTTCAAATTATATTTACTCAGTAAGACATTGGCTACTACATGACCGTGACTGTTCAGTGAACTCTGAGAATCCTAACGTATACTGAATTGTGGAAGAGCATCGCCTATGTAGACATTTGTTAACTGCAGTTGAAAAATATCGTGAAATACTTCTTCTCTTCTGGAACTTCAGTGGACTTAAGTCGTGGGAGTTAATTGGTCAGCAGACAGAAGAAAAAAAGACTGCGCATGAAACGCAAAAATATACATAATAAAGTATCTTACAACAAATAAAAACAGTTAGCAGTTAACCTACGCGTTTATGGTAGTAACGGTAGTGTGAAGAAATAATTAGCAAATCTGAATAAGTGTGAAACGTTGGTAGGAGTTACAGAGAGTGGTCTGATAGCAGAGCTTTTCTGAAGCGTATACAGAGACTCTGAGGGATAATTTGGTCCTATTTTACAATTTATCATCATCATCATATTTGAGACTGATTATGCCTTTCAGCGTTTAGTCTGGAGCATAGTCCCCCTAATAAAATTCCAGCATGATCTTTTCAATGCTGACATTGATGACTCGTCTGATGTTAAGCCTGTTACTTCAGAATCTTTCTTGACCGCATTTAAATACTTTCTTCTTGGTCTGCCTCTATTTCTCTTACCCTCTACTGCCGAACCCATGAGTCTCTTAGGTAACCTTCCTTCTCCCATGCTTATAAAATGACCCCACCATCTCAGTCTGTTCGCTGTAACTGCTTCATCTGCGGTGTGCATTCCTATTTTTCGTTGTGGGTACCTTCCTGCCATTGGTTCCATTTATTAGCACTTGCAATCATCCTTCACACCCATAGAACGAAATTGGTCGAAACATCGGTGCGCTGCTGTCTTAATCTTGGTACTGATTTTCTTCTTGCACAAGTGAGTGGATCTTAGCTGAGCACTAACTGCATTAGCTTTGCTACACGTTGATTCAAAGTCTTTTAGTGTGTTGCTATTGTGACATTTTAATAGATTTTAAGTAATTACAGTTTCATTCTACCGATTCCAAATTATACTCATCTTTTCAACATTGCTATGTATGGGGGTTCTGCTCGCTGCAACATTATTCTCCTGGGGCGTCGCGGTAGAAATAAATACTCGTAGGTACAATTTTTCACTTCTTCTTTAATTTGAATCAAACTTCTCCACCAAAACATAACAACTTCGAAACATATACAAATTACAAAGCATCAGAACGATAGTACTTCCATTTCAAAACAAAGACTGACATAGCTTACAGTGCTCTTCAGAAAAGCCAAAACTCGAACTCCCCCACGCAAGGCGGTGAGGCAAATATATAACATCGGCAATAATGACCTTACATTATGCATTGTTCATAACAATTGAATATACTAATTTAAAATGAACAAACGCACAAAGAAAACATTTCATGTACACAAAAATAATCACAATATAAAATGAAAACTAAACATACAATAATCTTAGATCGCACCTATCTTTTTAAGTTTTAATCACGCTATTTTTTGTTTGAAAACAAACCAAACTGTAAAATGTCAATTAATTAGTTAACGAGTACATCATACATGTTCCTAACATATGTTGAGCTATCAATTATCTTGGCAATTCTCAAAATAAGTTCAAAATCTCATGTCAGACAATATATATAAAGAATTACAATATTCAAATTTCTACTATTAGATTAATTAATATAATTAGCTGGTCAATACAACTTGTTTATGAGCCTAACATATATACAATGCTACTTAGTTTAATGTCTTTACGTTTTACAAAAGTTTTTACCCTTCGTCTGTCTATTTATTGAAATAATGTACGATAAAAAAATATTGTTTATAGAACTGTCTGGAAACGTCTTATACAAATATCTCAATTAATGAAATCTATCACTTCTTTTAATCACAGTATCACCGAGACACTGTCCTACACTGATTCCTAGGCTGGCTATTTCGTTTTTAACTTCACACACAACATATATCACTATTGAACCACACGATTCCGGATCCGACGCTGACGGTATCGAACAATAACATTGAGATGAGACGGCGGTTCGACGCAGACGGTATCGTAGGATAACATAGAGATGAGAGGACCAGCAGTATCGTCACACTATACAGTGAGAATAGACATCTTAAGTACTTGAAACTGTCCACCTGTTCTTTGTTCCTCCTATTTGGCACTCAATCAGTTTAAATCATTGTCCCAGAAACATTAATTTCGTTTTGGAGATGCTGATAATACCATAACCCTTACACCTCTGATCTAGCTCTGAAGTTTTAAATTGCAACTTCTCTATCGAATCTGCCATCACAACTAAGTCGTCTGCATATGCGCGATTGCTTATTTTGTTTTCACCTATTTTAAACTCACCCAGCCAGTCTGTTGTTTTCAACATATGATCCATAATAGTGCAGTGGTGACAGCCTTGTCTTATCTCTGAAGCTACCTTGAACCATGAATTCAATTTACCGTCAATTCCAACTGCTGCCTGAAGATCTACATTAAGACCTTTCATTGCCTGCAGAAGTTTGCCTCATATTCCATAATCTTGTAGAAGTGACAATATCTTACGTCTAGGAACACGGTCATAAGCCTTTTCTAGATCTATAAAAAATAAATACAATTCCCTGTTCCACTCTTAGCACTTCTCCATTGCCTGCCGTAAGATGAAGATACGGTCCCTCTTAGAGGGAGGACTAAACCCACAATGACTGTTTTTCATACAACTTGTCGCCAATTAATACTTGCACTTTCATTTTAACAATACCTGCGAATATTTTGTCCACAATGCTAATTAAAGAGATACCTCTGTTTCCGTGTTTGAAAATTGGCGTGATTACGGCTTTTGTCCAGTCAGACGGAACCTGACGCGACTTCCACGCCATTTCTATTGACGTCTTTTTAATTTAGTGCAACTTCACTTGCTCTGATAATCCTAAGAATAATGTAGCATGATATACACCTGGTGTGACATTCTAACAGTGATTGCATTGCAACGGTTTTTGAGGATGAAGAAATTGCCGAGTCCTCAAATATTTCTTTCCTTCTTATTAATTCTACTTGATGTTTTCTTGCTGCCATGCTAGAATTAGCCTCTAAAATATCACCAGCACAGCACAGTTAGCTGTATTCCTGAGAACATACCGAAAGAGGTGGCGCAGTGGTGACGCAGTGGAATCGCATTCGGGAGGACGGTAGTTCGAATCCACTTCCGACCAACCATATTTAGGTTTTCTTTCATTTCCCTAAATAACTCTAGACAATCTCCGGGATAGTTCCTTTGAAAAGTCTCGGCCGATATCCTTCCCATTCTTAACCTAAACATTCCAGTGTGAGCTTCGTCTCCAATACCAACCCTGTCTAAGGAACGTTAAACCCTAAGCTTCCTTCCTTCCTGACAAGGCTAGTTTTGCATTTATTGCACTGCTGTGAAGTTAATGAAGTGGTGTAAAGGGATGGATGCAGTGAAAGGGCAACGTGAATTTCGTGTCACTTATCATCTGGTATTCCAGAACAGATTTTTCTTTATTTATTTACTTCCTATGGCTTTAAATACAGCGTCAGATTACATCTGGTACAAATGTAAGACAAAATATAGATGTACAGTACATAGAGGTTGAAGATAAAACACCGCTAATAACAAATGTATTTGATATTAGGTCACATAGAATAAAATAATTTGTGATTTGATTCCGTAAGGTGACTATGTAGTTGGCATTACTGTACTGCTCAAGGATTGATGTCCAGTTCAAGTGATAACTTCTCCCTTAAGCGAATGAAGGTCCTGGAAGGTGCCCTGGAATTTTCTGAAAGAACATTCAGTGGCGATGAGCTGTAGTGTCTGTTTGTTGTGTCCACAGTCATAGTCAGGTCTATCAACAACGCCACATTTATGCCTCCAGTAGTTGCAATTTTCATGACCTGTTCCGAACGGTTGATTGTGTCCAGTATTTCTTTGGTAGCGCGAATTCGGCGGAGCGTTGTGTCGTATCTTTGATTAGATTATTTGAGTCTGTGTTGGAGGTACACCATTTTCAGCGCCAAGCATCATCAATGTTAAAATTGTCTCTTACTAAACTCTCTCCCACCCTTCATGATGGTTTACGAGACAGTCAAGATTGTGGGATGAGGTCTTGATGGGTAGGAAGTTGACGGTTGCCACTTTTGTTTCAGTGCTAGTTGTCATCTTATGTGTGGAGAATGGATGTTGGACAGAACAGGGAGCCGCTGGGTTGGTGTGGACTTGATGTTTCCCGATAACTGAGATGAGTACCTACTGCTCTTGTATGGGCACTATTTAACCATGTAGACCTGCAGTATTCTGCGACTGGAAGACAAGAAAACAGATACGTGACAACTATAGAGTATATCATTAATTTCCCCACCTGTATTGGCTTTCCAACATTATCAAGAAGCTGTCTGAATATTGACTGCTGGTGCTGGTAACGTGTCGATGGGTGGACTTCAGCTTCTTCTTGCGATAATTCAACAAACCAAGGACACTGGTATGATTATTCGTAATGGGGAATGTAAAAAACTAAACAGATGTATAAAGCAAAAAATGGAGAGGTGTTGGCGTGATTGAATATGGAAAGTAATGTAAGGAAAGACACAATACAGCAGTTGCCAGGGCACATTCTAAGCCATTCAGGAAAACTGAAAGGAGTCGACCAGTGCAGAAACGTGTGCCACAAATAACTAGACGGTAAGGATACTGAACCATGTGCGGTCCAGCGATTCTCAACCTGTTTGAGACCAATGTCCTCTTTCTTCCTTGAGCTACTTTTGGGCAACTAACGAAGTTTACCTATGTGTCAAGTATTGGTGTACGTTCGCAGTAGTACTTTTTCATCAGAATAAACTTCAGCACTTTTGTACCGATCGCCATGAAGATAAATATATTCAATTTTTAATATATAAGGGAAGGAAGAGATGAACACAGAGAGGAGAAGAAGATGGAGGGAGAGAGGGGCAGAAAGTATTGGAGGAGCAGATGAACAAAGTGAATGGGTTGGAAGAAAAGGGCAGATAGAGAAGGGAGGAAAAGATCACTAATAAAAGGTTGGAATAAATAAATATTCGGGCAACGTCGGGTTTCCAGATAGTAAACGTATTAAAGAAGAGGGTCCATCTGTGTGTAATTCACACAAATCTGCAAATATATATATATATATATATATATATATATATATATATATATATATATATATATATTGACCTACGAAACAATAGGAAGGTTACCGTTTCCATAAGATTTTGTACGTTGAATGAACAGCTGTAGTTATTTTAATGAAATTTTGCAAACTTGACCTTCAAACTAACAGGAAGGTCACTGTCTACTAGAAAGTTCGTTCGGTCAGTGATGGAGGGTAGCTTACAAGACTTCTACCCGTTTCACCGATCATCATGAATGTATGACTTCATTGAGAAGGTTTTTGTACTCCAGAGCCACAATATGGACCATGGCAGGTGGTATTTTTCAATGAACAGCGCACAGTTTCGCCGACCAGTAGGAAAGTTGACAGTATATACAATTTTTAACCTGCAGCATGTTTCGAAAAACCCGGTATAACTTTGAAAAAAGTTTATTGTTGCTGAATGAGTAGAATTAAAATGTAACATTACAAGCAATTTGAAAGAGTAAACATGTAAGTACTACCCAACATTTGCATTGGTCGTGGTGGAGCAGGAGATCTAAGTGTAGTAAAATGGCTGCTGGACTCTCCATAATTAATCCTTGTCTTGGGTTATGTAAAGGATCAAGGAACAGACGCCACATGTATATATATATAATATGCCGGTGACGGGCAATGATCCTATCGTTAGTGGGGAGGGGTGGGCAACTTTGAAGCCCTTACTCTTACGGGAATTAGTTAAACTACGAGTTTGAGTACTATGGGCAGGGCGAAGCTGGGAATTTGTATCTGACGGGAGGCGTGCATGAGTAGTCCTTGCAGGTGCGGTGATCACTGTGTCCCTAGTGGTGTAGGGGTCAGCGCAAGTGCCTAGAAAGCAGGAGACCCGGGTTCGAATCCCGGCTGGGTACACATTTTCAGCTTTGCCCAATCGCAGTTGATGTCATATATTCTATGAATATTAAAGGATCAAGGCCTCGCCTATGTCTCTCCTCTTTCAGACGAGTAAGAGAAACAATCCCTTAATTAGCATTAATAGTGTGTTATTTGACAGAATCGCGTCAAATAAATATCTAGGCGTAACGGTACACAGCGATAAGAAATGGAACTAGCATATAAGGACAGTCGTTGGGAAAGCGGATGTTCGAGACTTCGGTTTATTGGCAGAGTTTTGGGAAGAGTGATTGTCTATAAAGGAAACCGCATATAAAACGCTTGTGCGACCCTGTCTTGTGGGTACTGCTTATGTGTTTGGTATCCCCCACCAGATCGGTTTAAAGTAAGACATAGAAGTAGTTCAGAGGCAGGTGGTTAGGTCTGTTTATGGTAGGTTCGATCATTGCGCGAGAGTTATTGACATGCTTAGGAAACTCAAAAGGCATTCGCTAGAGGAAAGCCAACGTTCCCTTCCAGAAACGCTGCTGAAGAAATTAATAGGGCCGCAATTTGATGCGGACTGCAAAACGATTCTATTGCCGCCATCCTACGTTTCGCGTAAAGACCACAATGATGTGATCAGAGATATAGATCTCGTACAAATGCATACAAGCATTTTTCCCCCGGATGTGTGAAGCTGTCCATTGGACAGATGGAGGTCGACATCGAGGAAAGTAGCATGGGATTTGGAATAGGAGCAGGTGAATCTGATGGAAACAAAGGAATTGCGGTTGGAGAGGAAATTTGAAGTTCTTCACTCATCTGGACTCACAGTGAAGAAGAACTCTAGAATTTCCTCTCTAGCGATGCACTCCTAAATCTTTCTTCAGGTTGCCAGGTAGTTTAATGAGGCCACTGAGATAGTTTTCTTTTAATAAACAGTGTCTTTAACGCTTTCATTTTCTCCATTTTATATGTTCTTTATAGATACAGGCAGTGGGTTATTTCTAAGCGAAGAGCTGACTTGGATAAAATTTTAAGAAAGAAGAGTTCGGAGCATTTGAATAAAATTCTATGTACTAGGCCAAAACTACTTTATCCAGAAAGATTTCAGAAATAAGATTTTCTAAGCCCAAGGACAAATGTAATTTGTTCAGTACGTGTAGTTTTTTATGTGTTTAATGCATTATAACTACAAATGTATAACAGCAAGTTTTATTTGAATTTCTTAATTTCATGTGCAGATGAGGCTTTAGAAACATTTGCTTGTATTTAAGAAAAATTATATTTTAAGAAACACAAGGCTAAACATAAATTTTAAATAATATCTTACATTTTAGTTGTCATTTCCAGTATTTGACCTGATACAGTGCCTTCCATTCTGCTGCCTAACTGCTCACGGAAACTACGTTCATGTATGAGGTTAAAACTTACGTTATGTATTGTGTTACTTTCAGTTCGAATTCTATCCAATTAAACTTGCCACATTACGAAGGGTATTATTTCTCCATTTACGTAACGACAATGATTGCGATCGTTTTTCACCACATGGATTTCGTTTCACTGAATGTTATACATCTTTAGTGGTCTGAAATGAGAGGTATCTACAATTTTATTTGTTTTCATAGATTAAAAACATTTCTTTGAAAATTTGTATAATTTGGTTTTTTTTTTTTAGTTACGAAAATTTTTATATCAGATTTTCGCCTGACATTATGAAGCCGCATGATGCTGCAAAGTTCATGACAGAGACGATTACTTTACTTTCTTCTTCTTTAAAAGAATATCTAACATGGTATCTTAAATGGTGTAACAAATGTACACCTCGCAGCGAAATAAAATACGGAATCACAGAGGGGAAGGCAAGTATAGCCTAGCCGACCGCGGTGGCCGAGGAGACTGAGGCGCTCCAGTCACGGTCTACACGGCCACTACGATCGGGGGTTCGAATCCCCCCTCGGGCATGGATATTTGTGCCGTCCTTAGTATTAGCTAGTTCATAAATAGTTTGTAAGTTTAGGGACTGATGACCCCGTAGTTAAGTCCCATAGACTATACAAACATTTGAACATTTTTGAAGTGTAGCCTACAATTGGAACCAACAGATGGCACTGCTAGCGGTGTCGCCTGACGAACGCGTGTAAATTGCACGGAGTTTCCGCTATTAGCTATTTGTTAAAGGGAAACATCTTTCGTGTTCAACCCAGCGTCGGTCAATATTACGCACTGTCTACCCGATGTAAAAATGGCCGCACCCACACGGTATCCTGTATACACTAGGCGCTCTGAGGCCATTATCATCTTTCACAGGTCTAGTCAGCTGTAGTAATTTTGTAGGATGTATGAAGACCGAGTCGATCTAGTGTCTCTTAAGGAGCCACCTAACTTTTCTCGTTACTGATCCACAAAACAGCAACAGCAAAAACGGCAAAAATGTAAGCTTATCTCCTCGGCGGTCTTCTGTTTGCGTAGCTTCGGATGGATAGCTTGTGAAATCTGGCGGTTGCTGTAGCCATTTTTCCTAAATACGTTTCGTAATTGGCTCAGTTCCCTCTGTATATGTTCAGTGTCAGACTACTTCCGCTCGGTTCACAAGGTCCTGGGTTAGTGGTGGCTTGTGACGTGCAGACACCGGACCGTGTGTGAGGGTTTTCGGTGAACACTATGGCTTAAGCACACATTTGATTCACGTCTGACAAGTACATCTAGGAACAGCAAGGCACTTTCTGTCTCTACTTCTATCGTGAATTTGATTTTGTCATGGATGTTGTTGATATGGTCAAATAATTCGCCCAGTTTTTCACGTCCATGAGACCAGACGACGAACTTATTATCAACATAACGACAAAGACATTACCAGGCTTTGCAGGAGCCGGTCTAGGGCGATGTCGTCAAAGAACTCAATCAACAGACTGGCTGTAAGTGGAGCTAATGAACTTCCCATCGCGACACCGTCCGTCTGGTTATAATATTTTTCACCACACAAAAAATTCGATGATGTTAGATGTCACAGAAAGCCATGTAGCTATATAAGGATGACGGTTGTATTGATTTTACAGTCACCACTTGACAATGGTCAAGGAGCTCTCGGCCGGAAGCTCGTGTATTTCTAACCACTTGACGCGGCTGGAATCCCAAGAGAATTTTATTTACCCTTAACATACCAAGCGGGACCCTCTGGGGACTCCAGAGATTGCTTTTTGTGTTTCTTCTGCAACTATAAAAACCAATTCATTCTTGATTTTTATGTGTGTCTTGCATCCATATAAGATACCTATTTCATAATTTATGAAGTGTTTGTTAAAAATAAATTGTAAAACAAAAACGTATTTGGGGTCCTGGTGGGACCTCGCTTGACCGCTTGGTAGACTATATATATACAAAAATCGCCCACAAGGTAATCTAAGACAACGAAATTCTTCGGATGCTAAATGAAAGTGATCTCAGCGACCCACAAGATGACTTCAGCGAATCTGATGAGGATTTTATTCCAGAACAAGATGCATCAGAATTGGAAGATGGCAATGAAGTGAATTCAGATGAAAGTAACACTGCCGGCGAATATCCTGACGGGGTTTCCGACGATGGAGATGAGTTCATTGCAAAGTGAGGAGAATAATGGACAAGTTCTGTGCCTCCAGTGACTCGTCGTCGTCATCGTCAGTGTAACATTGTGAATGGATCTCCCGGGACAACGCGAGCAAGTGATCTTGCAACGACAATGTCTGATTGTTTTCAACAAGTCCTTTGATGATAAAATTGTAAATACCATATGCACCTCCACCAATGCTGAAGCGTCACCTATTGTTCAGCATTACAAGGAAAATGCTGCTGTGACCCGAATGAGAACTTGGACAGACGTAGATTCTGTCGAACTGAGATGGTTTTTTTGGTGTGCTGCTTATTGCTGGAGCTCTCCAAATCAATTTCTGACATCGAAAGAACCTAATTAGAGTAACATTGTACACTACTATGTTGAGAAACTAAAAAGGAACGTTGGGTTCTTAGAGGGCCCTAGATTGGTAAACAAAGTTGATGACACAGGCTTGGTATGTTAATGTTCAATGTTCAAATGTTTGTATAGCTTATGGGACTTAACTACGGGGTCATCAGTCCCTAAACTTACAAACTACTTATGAACTAGCTAAGACTAAGGACGGCACAAATATCCATGCCCGAGGGGGGATTCGAACGTCCGACCGTAGTGGCCGTGCAGACCGTGACTTACGCGCCGCAGTCCCCTCGGTCACCGCGGCCGGCGTATGTTAATGGTTAAACGAAGTCTCCAATTATACACCATCCTAAAGAGCGAAAGATGACGTGGAATACGAGCGGCCGCGTGTGGAGAGAATCATAAGGGGTTAAAGCCCCTGCCGCGGGGGTGGAGAAAAGCGGGAACGAACGACGCACCGTGTGCTAGTGACCTTGGAGCTGGGAAGTGGAGACCACTTACAGGGGCGGCGCTTGGAGGGGTCGTGGCCTGTGGCAGGAGGGGCGCGGCGGGGCAGGGGATCGTACCCCGGGGCGGGCACCGCGCTTGCGCACCGCCGCCCCACACTGGCCGCGGGGGCGGCGGCGGCGGCGGCGGTGGCGGCGGGCCAGTGCCGCCTGGGCCAGACGCCGGGACCCCACGCTCCGCGGCTGCGGCGAGCAGACCGCGGGTGCAAGGCGCGCGAGCGGGCCCACTGCGGCCTCTTCCATCTGACTGAGAGAGCCTCAGTTCCCTCTGAAACCGCGTACCCGCTAGCCCAATACCAAACAACTGGAGTTGCAACAACACCTGTTATCCAGTTATTTTGCGTGTATCCTCGAGATTAAAACCGAACTCAATGACGGGAGTTACAACTACACCTGTTCTCCAGTTATTTTCCGTGAGGGCCTAGTAGTGATACTGTATTCCACCGGTCCGTTATGAAGCCCCTAGTGTACGAGTGACTCGGCTGGACCAGTGTGACTGTGTGCATCTGCAGTGTACTTTTGCTTTGTGCTGTCAAGGAAATAGCCCGAATAGGCAAACTATCGATATTGAGAATTTTAACAGCCTGATTGAAACCAGATGTTAAAGTTTGGTCTGCACGGCCACTTCGGTCGGGGGTTCGAATTCCCCCTCGGGCATGGATATTTGTGCCGTCCTTAGTCTTAGCTAGTTCATAAGTAGTTTGTAAGCTTAGGGACTGATGACCCCGTAGTTAAGTCCCATATGTTCTACAAACATTTGAACATTTTGTTACGGTTTGTTGACGGGGTCGTGTTAGTGGATTACGCGCCACCATTTGTCGTATACACCATTCATTTGCACATTCCCATGATTATTTCATGCGCAACATTTCTGTCGCCTTACAATGTTTTAAAATTAAATTTCTCGGGTGACCGTTTTTGTAACTGATATGTTGAGGTACTCATATGTTGTTGTTGTGGTCTTCAGACTGGCTTGAGGCAGCTCTTCACTCTATCTTGAGTAAGCTTCCTCCTCATAACAACGGCAACCCATAACCATTGCAATCGGCTTACTGTATTCGTCTCTTGGTCTCCCCCTGCGATTTTTTACCCCACACACTTATCTCAAATACTAAATTCACAAATCCTTGATGTCTACGAATGTGTCCTACCAACCGATCTCTTCTTTCAGTCAAGGTATGCAAGAAATTCCATTTCTCTCCAATTCTGCTCAGTACCTCCTCATTAGCTATGCGATCTACCCAAATAATCTTCAGCTATCGTCGGTAGACCGTAAATTCAACTAAATACATATGAGTAACGATTACAAACAACTTAAATTGGAAAAAACACAGGGAAAATATTGTAGGGAAAGCGAAGAAAGACCAAGTTTCGTTGGCAGAACACTTAAAAGATGCAACAGTTCTACTAAAGAAACTGACTACACTTCATTTGTACGTCCTATTTTGGAGTATTGCTGCACGTAGTTGGATCCCCATCAAGTAGAACTGACAGACGATTTAGAGAAAGTTCAGAGAAGGGCAGCTCGTTTTCTACTATCGCGATATAGGGGTGAGAGTATCACAGGAATGATATACGAGTTGGGGTGGAAATCATTAAAAGAAAGGCGTAATTTGTTGCAACGAGATCTATTTGCGAAATTTCTTTCACCAACTTTCCCTTCGAATGCGAACGTATTTTATTATCACCCACATACATAGGAAGACATAATCATGAAAATAAAATAAGAGAAATCAGATCGAAAACGGAAATATTTAAGTGTTCCCTTATCCCGCGAACTATTAGATAATCATAAAGGCGGTTCGATGGACCCTCTGCCGTGAACTTCAGTGTAAATGTAGATTTCAAAACCTTCTATACTCTTATTCTCTGAATTATTTATCATCTATTTCTCACTATTACTGTACAAGGCAACACTCCACACACATACCTTCAGAAGACTTTCTTACATTTAGATTAATATTAGATGTTAACAAATTTATCTTATTCAAAAACGCCTTTCTGCATTTCCTCTGTACTGCGACCATCGTAGGTCATTTAAACCGCCCAAGTAACAAAATTCGTCTACCATGCTCATTGCTCATTGTACAAACTGAGTAAAATTAGAGAAAGGCTACAACACTGTCTTACTCCCTTCCCAACCAATGCTTCCCTTTCATGCCCTTCGACTCTAATAATTTCTGTCTGGTTTCTGTACAATTCTAACTCATAATTTGAACGATTGTATTCCTGTCAAACTGTGAAAAGCTTTCTCGAAATCTACAAAAGCTAGTAATGTTGGTTTGCCTTTTGTTCATCTCTCTTCTAAGATAGGTCGTGAGTATTGGCTCCCGTGTTGCTACATTTCAAACTGACCTTCCCCGAGATCAGCTCCTACTAGACTTTCGATTCTTCTATAAATAATTTGTGTTAAAATTTTGCAACCATGACTTTGCAAACTGATGGTTCTATAAATTTCACACCTGTCTGTGCTTGTTTTCTTTGGAATGGGATTATTACATTTTTCTTAAAGTCTGAGGGTACTTCGGCTTTCTCAGACATCTTTCACACTAATTGAAATAATTTTGTCATGGCTGGCTCTCCCAGAGACCAGTAGCTGTGAGTGGCCTTGTTTGGACTTAGGTCTTTCTTTGCTCTGTCAAATTCTTCTCTCAATATAGTATATCCTATTTCAACTTCATATTTCCTCTTCCCTTCCTACAATGTTGTCTGGAAGTTCATTTCCTTTGTAGACGGCCTCTATATATTATTTTCACCTTTCAGCTTTTCGGTGGAAATAATATCAAAACTTTACAATAATTTTTGCTGATATAAATATATGCAGTCGCAACAAATAAAATTTTAATATTTAATAATCCTACAAAGAATTAATTATTTAATATTATGGGCACAGTCATAAATAATTACTTATCAAGTGTTGAAGCCACTGACATAACTGCGTAACTATTCCATGCGCTCGTACCGTCATTAGGGGTCTGCAGTGCGGACGAGTATTGTCTCTGAGTGACAGAATGCATTATTTTGGACCACATCCGGATTTTCTCTCTCAGGATTTTTAGTTAGATCAGGAGGCGATATTTACTGTCAGAGTCATCGAATAACCTCCTTAACTCCTGTTTCTCTTCGTTCAGTTTTTCTTTGTTATATAGGAACTGATTTCTTCTGCATTCGTCATGTACTTCTCTTGGTTTACGAAGCAGTTATAAAACCTATTAAACCACGGTATTGTGTGCTCTACATCTTCGTCTGCAGCGTTGATTATTTGATGTTCACTGGTCTGAAATTTATCAGTTTGTATCTTGTCTCTTATGCTAAGCAAAAAAATTCTAGTTCATAGAGACAAAAGTGGAGGAATGGAAAGTGTCATCGCAATGATGAAGTGATAAAGGCAACACACGACTGAAACTGTTTGAGAAACCGAGTGAAACTCAGCCGCCACCCGGCGTTGCACTAGTTCAGAACAAAATTGTATGGGAATGAATTGTACAAATGAATTTTGACGTATAGGGAAATAATTCAACAATAATCACTCTCGTCTATTAATTTCCTCTATACCAAATGTTACGCTTGCATTACTGGTGTACATTCATGTGCATCATTTATGTAAAATGTTGAACATTTTCCGTTGTTGCAGGGATACCTAGAAGTGCTGTTAAAGCCATAGCGACAAAACGTGTTGTCCTTTCTTCATTTTTCTTAATGAGCAAAAATTCATACTTTTTGTTTTTTATCTGCTACATGACGCATCGGTTTCCACATTACCCTGAAATAAAAGGTGCATCAAAAACGGCAGTGTCATCAAGCTTCTAGGCTGACGCTCAAAGAGACGAGTCGTTCACATGTCACAGAGTTCGAAACTACGTTTTACAACGTTCCAATTTGTTATGCAACAGCCGCTGATAAAGGTTTTAGGTGGTTGTGTCTAAGAAATGAAATTCTGTAGCTCTCCCAGTAACTTCCTCGGTTTTTACAAAAGAACTCTTAGTGAGACAAAGTCATTAGTCTCGTGCATCTATTTATGAAGGAACACTTTTCTAAAAATACGTAAATGACTGCTACGGGCTGCAGAAGCAATTCTGGGGAATGATATAAGAACAGAGGAAAGAATTAAATCAAATTTTGAAAGTGAACGACTTAAATGGGGAATCATAGGTGAAATATTTAACAGAGTTTTTTAAAGGTATCAAACTACAGAAAACGTAAAGATAACAGAAAACAACATACAAGTAAGCGACGGTATCACATGCAGATATAGACGAAGCTATAAGTCCTTAAAAATAAGTACTCTCTAGGGAAATACGTTATTCCCAGTATATCACTGAAGTGTGGGTGATATCAGTAATTGAATAAGTACCCAAATATAAGTTAACAACATAATAACTACTAACAAAATGTCAAATGAATGAAAAACTGTAAATAATATTCACAATTTCAAGAGAAGGAGCTAATAAAGGCCCGTCCAATTATAGAGAGATCAATCTATTGAGTTCAGTTTTAAAACGCATAACAAAAATAATAGGAAATAATAATAATAAAACGTTGCAACCACTGCAGAGGAACATAATGGCCTTAGACCCAGTAGATCTTGGGCAGGTGCAATATTGATTCTTAGGCAACTTGTTGAAACATCATTTGAATACAACAACGAGTTTAGGTTTGTTTATATGACTTACTAAGGTATTCGAAAGGGAAGTTGACAGGTATGGTAACCCATCTTTACAACAATAAAAACAGTTGACGTCATTTATTCCAACAACTACGTTTAGGCAAAAACCGGTTCGAGGGTAACTAGTTGTGTAGTAAACAGTGATGTTAGACAATGTGAGTTTTTGGGTCCACTATCTTTTAATACGGTACCGGACAAGTGTTGACAAAGAAAGTATTGCCTGGCAGTAGTTATAGAATGGAAGAGGGGGGGGGGGGAGAGAGAAGCAATAAAAATCATTTTCTACGCTGTCTTAGTTGTGCTAGTTGATAAGTTGGAGACACTTCCAAATATATTTTATATGGCAGACAAAAACGTAAATACACTCGTATTTACTAAAAGAAAACAAATAAATATTTTCTATAGAACGAATTACATACAAACTGAAAGTGACTGAAAACTTATTCAGTAGGTAATGATGTTCAAGTACCATAGTATAAATTATAAAGCAGTGGAAACCTCGGAAAGGTTAGAGAACAAGTAGGAAAAGCAAGCAAAGTAGCAGGGTGTTTAAACCATAAAACTGGGTAAATCAAAAATATAGGAAATAATGCAAAATCAAATGGGAAAAAGTAATAGGGTCAATAATGACATAGGCGGCTTAAAAGCTGTGTGTGTGTTGTGGATGTTGAACCTATCGTTAAATCAGACAACAAATTGTTCATTCACACAGCAATTTGGTTTAATTATGGCCCTGATATTGATATATATATACTATTAAATAAGAAACAGTGCATTAAACTGATTATGTGGGCAACGGATATTTTAAACACAAAACAACTGTGGCAAGTCACCATTTGAAACAGACACTGACTATACTAAAAAATTTTGACTGCGAGAAAGATATTAATAAATCACGAACCACTTTCTTAATGTTTGACTGTGAGAATTTTATGCAGATCAGTTTCTGATTATTGAAATTTAGTATCATAGTCAATTAACTATCATTTACTATGGCACCAACAACGAAATCTGTTCAACAATATTATCAAAATTAATACTGCACTTTAAATCCACTAATAACTAATTATCAAATGACGGAAGTAGGTTAATCTTCTAACTACGTAAATGAAACGGGAAAGAAAGATCAACTTTGTTACTTATTATTAATAATCAGCATTACATTACCTACATAATACAACTTCTTCCTAATGACATCAAATACAATTACTTTCATTCCAGCGGTGTTACAATACGATACAATATATATTCCAAATACAATCAAATCGACTTGCTGGCACAGCAGCCTCTGCTCTATATCGGAGCCATACACACAACTCAACCGCTCTCTAAGCGAGCTGAACCACAAGTGCTACTCTCTCTCAGCGCGAGCTACAATGCTATGCAATACATGATCTTTGCCAAAGATGAAACTTCACAGAGTTAAGAACACATATCGATACACACCGTAGAAGTGATATTATACATTTTCTTGCAAGCAAGTTACTCGACACAAAACAGGAGGCACAATATTAGACATTTTCTTACAAAAATATTTTTTTATGGACACGTTTCAAGCTGTGACAGTTGAAACAACAAAAAGCTTTCTGCCTTTGACAATATCTACGTCACACGCCACAGTGAGTGATGTTACAAAGCCAGATCGGTCCATCATTTATGACTGTTGCCCCTGCAACTACTGAAAAGGCTGCTGCTCTTCTTTAAGAACCACAAGTTTTTCTGGCCACTCTACATGTACCATTCCGCTAGTTCTATCTGTTATAGTTGATGCACGCCAGCTATCCCACCTAAACAATGTCTGTGGTTCATGGGGGTGGGATGTTCTTCTCATAATCCGTTACTAAGGCATTATATACTTGAAGGAAACAGAAAAAGATGCACCACGAAAGAATTAGCAAATTGGACAAAAATGCGTACATTGCATTCATTTATAAAAAAATTATTACAAATTCAGAAAATTCTATGAAACATTCAAGAGCAAGTGCTTCACGGATTGAGAAAGTTAATGACTCGTTACCCCGAAGTTTAACTGGCAACGACCGACGAACATTTACATCGATTCTTGACGTACAGTCTAAAACTATCACGGCAAAAGGGACCGAAAAAACTGATCAATCACTTAAGTACTTCCCTTTCGATAAACACGAGTGGAGCTTAAAATTCATGGAAGGCCTGCAGTTGCTAAGCCCTTAATAACAGAAGATGCAAAGCTACGTAGGAAGTTGTCCACCGTCATGGAACCTGGACACTTGATGACTGGAAGTATGTGGTATGGTCTGATGAATCATCGTTTGCATTGCTTTCTACATACAACCGGTTTTATGTTTCGGTAAGTCCAAAAGAAGCTTACGATACTGTAAACTCGGGGAAGTTCCGTCAGGATTTCGGTATCCATATCGTGACATTCATTTGTTTCTGTATTTACTCTTACTGACAGCATAACTGTGACTGAATGTGAGTGAATACCTTAACAGTTTAGGTAATGAACTTCTCATTGAGAATATCGCATTGCTGAAAATACTGATGTATTCCAATATATAAGCGTCCACACACACACACACACACACACACACACACACACACACACACACACAGATCCAGGTGTGCTTTGTATAACATCAGAAAATTAACAGAAAGTTTAGGAAGTGCATGTTATTAACCATCAGCTGTTTATTTTGCTTTAATACATCGACCGATTTCAGTTTTAAATCATCATCACGGACTGAAAGCTAAAAAAAGTGATTAAATGAGTACATCAGCTAGTCTTGAAGACTATATGTCACGTAACATCTTACAGATTTTATTAATTTGACTTGCCTGTAAGCGTTGATGTGGATGTTAGCTGACGTGTTCAGTTAATCAGTTTGTTTAACTTATAGTCTGTGATGTCTTGATGTATACGATCCTCCATAAGTTTGGAAACGCATAGTAATTATAGACAATGGAAAGGAAATACAGTATAAAATGCATTTTGTTGTTTTCCAAATGTTTACTAAGCTCAAATAATACTCAGGAAGATGCAACAATTAAATTTTCGATTTCTCAAAATAGCCATCCTTTGTTTTCATCACTGCCTTACACTCTCGGTATGCGCTGCGTCAGTTTTTCCAAGGTTTCAGTTGGAATTAATCTCCATTCTTGCTGCAGGACCTCCCAAAATTATTTACCACTCATGATTCAACTGTTCAAATGTTTGTTAAGCTTATATGACTTAACTGTGGGGTCATCAGTCTCTAAACCTACAAACTACTTATAAACCAACTTATACTAAAGACAACTCAAACATCCATGTCCGAAGGAGCTTCGAACCCCCGACGGGGAACGGCCTCGCGCATCGGAGCATAGCGCCTTAATGCGCTCGGCCACTCCGCCGAGGCCCACTCATGATTTCCCGTTTTCGGATCCTCCTATCCAATACATCCCATAGCAGCTTGATTAGGCTACAATCAGGTGATTTGGGCGGCCATTCCATGTTTTTCAATATTTTACGAACCTCTAGAGACTTCACATAGTTGTGACACAAGCGAGACGTATGTTTCTGATCGTTGTCTTGCTGTAAGACAAACCCTTTCCCAATCAGACGCAAACCAGATGTCTTCGCATGATAATCCATTTAGTTCATTTTTACATCTATTTTCACTAAAGCTTCGACTTTATTCCCTCCATAGGATCCCCATACCATCACAGAACCCCTACAATGTTTTATACTTGGAATTACGCATTGAGGATTCAAGCGTTCATGGGGTAAACGGCGTACAAATAGACGGCGTACAAATTGACGACGTTTACTTACAAATATTCTAATTTGGATTCATCAAAGAATAAGACTCTTTCCCAATCCAACGCTGTCCAATATTGTTGCTTCTTAGCCCACTGAAGCCTTTTCTTCTTGGCGCAACAGTGGTTTCCTTGTTGCTACATAATTTCAGAGGTTGTTGTCTGCCAGGCGTCGTCTCACTGTTGACTCACTCACCGGTGTATCCCTCGTTGCGTTTAGTTCAGCAGTCAATTCACGGACAGTTTTTAATCTGATACGTTTGCTGGTCACTACCAAATACTTTCTCCTAGCGTTCTAATATTTTCCTGGATGCTCCTGAGCGAGGGCGATCTTCACAGGATCCTGTTTCTCGTTGCCGGAGTATTGTTTTGAAGATTCCGCTGAAGGAAATCTTCAGTTTCTTTGCTATTTGTGGGACAGTATTGGCTTCTTGGTGCACACTGATTTCATTACCCGTGATTCATAAGGAATCTGGCACTTTAAGGCTTGCAGCGGTGGAGTGGCCGAGAGCATTGGGGCGCTATGCTCCGATACGTGAGGACGTTCCCCGTCGGAGTTTCGAATTCTCCCTCGGGCATGAATGTTTGTGTTGTCTTTAGTATAAGGTAGTTTGTAAGTAGTTTGTAAGATTAGGGATCGATGACCCCGCAGTTAAGTCCCATAAGCTTAACAAACATTTTTGGGGCCCTTTCGCGGCGTGTTATACCTTTATGCAGACGCAAGTAAAAATGAACAAAACTGTAAACAACGTACCTCTACATGGCCATGCGGTCTACTCGCGCCACCTGGCGTGTTTAGTAGAACTGCTTGAACGGGAAACGCTGGTTTACGTAAACCGGAGCAATACTATATGTATACCAATATGTATACAGGGTGTTACAAAAAGGTACGGCCAAACCTTCAGGAAACATTCCTCACACACAAAGAAAGAAAATATGTTATGCGGACATGTGTCTGGAAACGCTTAATTTCAATGTTAGTGGTCATTTTATTACTTCTCTTCAAATCACATTAATCATGGAATGGAAACACACAGCAACAGAACGTACCAGCGTGACTTCAAACACTTTGTTACAGGAATTGTTCAGAATGTCCTCCGTTAGCGAGGATAAATGCATTCACCCTCCGTCGCATGGAATCCGTGATGCGCTGATGCAGCCCTGGAGCATGGCGTATTGTATCACAGCCGTCCACAATACGAGCACGAAGAGTCTCTATATTTGGTACCGGGGTTGCGTAGACAAGAGCTTTCAAATGCCTCCATAAATAAAAGTCAAGAGGGTTGAGGTCAGGAGAGCGTGGAGGCCATGGAATTGGTCTGCCTCTACCAATGCATCGGTCACCGAATCTATTTTGAGAAGCGTACGAAATGTGCGACTGAAATGTGCAGGAGCTCCATCGTGCATGAACCACATGTTGTGTCGTACTTGTAAAGGCACAGGCAGAATATCCCGCCACGGTGGAGTAGCCGAGCGGTTTAAAGCGTCTCGCTGCGGAGCGCGCGGTTGCTCGCCGTGGAGGTTCGAGTCCTCCCTCGGGCATGGGTGTGTGTGTTTGTCCTTAGGTTAGTTTACCTAGGTTTAAGTAGTTTGTGAGCTACGGACTGATGACCACGCAGTTGGGTCCGATAGATTTAAAGACATTTGAACATTTTAGAGTATCCCGTATGAAATCATGATAACGTGCTCCAGTGAGCGAAATACTAAAATGAGCTCTAAAATGGAAATTAAGCGTTTCCGGACACATGTCCACATATATTTTCTTTCTTCGTGTGTGATGAATGTTTCCTGAAAGTTTGGCCGTACCTTTTTGCAAAACCCTGTATATATGTACAATCATTAAGTGGACTATACTGTGTCATTATTAACCATCATTTGAGCTTGCTTTTCATTATTCTAACCAATAACTCCCAAAGATAAAATGTTCAAATGTTTGTAGAGCTTATGGGATTTAACTACGGGGTCATCAGTCCCTAAACTTACAAACTACTTATGAACTAGCTTATATTAAGGACGGTACAAATATCAATGCCCGAGGGGGGATTCGAGCCCCCGACCGTAGTGGCCGTGCAGACCGTGACTGGAGCGCCTCAGTCCCCTCGGCCACCGCGGCCGGCACTCCCAAAGATCACTTCCATATTGCTCCGATGTAATAAGCAGCATGGTGTTTCCACACTTTTGGAGGGAAATTTATATAAGCAAAATAAACAACTGCTGGTTAATAACATGTACTTCCTAAAGAATGTTACAACTCTTACAAAAGTTATCTTAATACTAATTTTAACAGACATATCTTTTGGACATCAAAATCGCCAAATGTTGCCATGAGGGAATCATTATGGGGAGTTTTGGAACAGAGAGTGAGTACCGTATTTACAACTCCAATATCACTGAAGTAATTGGCGGATGTGAAACATATATGTTTAAATATATAAATAAAATTTATTCAAATTAAGTTATGATCGATAGCTACGGGGTGTGTGGATGTGATTTCTGTTTGAGCAGATGTCTGTCTGGACTGTTATAGCACTGTGAATATAAAAGCTGATATGAATGTTTGTAATTCAAAAAGAATAAATATTATAATTAATCAGCCTGTCTTCGACTGATAGCAATGTGTGGTCCTGTTAGTACGCTTAGCATGAGTCTGGTTAAACAGTGAATGACAAGTCCAGTTGCACCTAAGGGTCCGATTCGTTAATCAGATAGACACATAGTTTGTTAATTAAATAATAATACTGACCAATATTTGACACTAATTTGATGTCTACAATCAGTGTGATCTTGGATGGAGTAACTGACAATTTTAACAGCGAGTGATAGCAGCAGAATATCATGCAAGGCTATGGTACAGTGAAAACGTTAAAGTTGATAATTATACGTATATCCTTTAATTAATTAAAGATCAAAGTTTAGATTACTACAGTGACACAGGTTGAGCATTACTTCTATTGCAGCCTCCGTAATGATTGTTATTTTCTTCGTTACGTGCTGTGAACAAGATCTACCTCATTAACAAACAAAATGTTGTATTTTCAAAGTAGTTAATTAAAATGTTCAAATGTTTGTAAAGCCTATGGGACTCAACTATGGGGTCATCAGTCCCTAAACTTACAAACTACTTATGAACTACTTACGAACTAGGACGGCACAAATATCCATGCCCGAGGGGGGATTCGAACCCCCAACCGTAGTGGCCGTGCATACCGTGACTGAAGCGCCTCAGTCCCCTCGGCCACCGCGGCCGGCGTAGTTAATTAGCTAAGTAGGGTGCAAACCAAGTAATACTGAGTGTAAATGTGCTCAACCCTAAAATGACAGACAATCTATAATAGTAGTTGATAGCAACAACAGGAACTTGTACAATGCAGTACAGTGTAGAAATGACTAAGTCGAAAATTGTGTAATTGTCTAATTATTTAAAATAAAGATCAAGTTCAGGTTATTAAATGCCAAAACTGACTAAGTATGGATTCAGTTGTGAGCTTAGCAATAATTATTGTGTGTACCGATAACTTCTGAAAACGTGACCTAATTTTATTCATAAACTAATTATTGTGTTGTCAGAAAGTGGTGTAATTAATATTTGTATGAAAAGACGCGTCATACCATAGACAAGAAATACTGGTAGCTACCTGATAAACTAGTTAGTTACGACTTCTACAACTGAATGTGAATGAGATAACAAAAGTGAACAATAAGCAAGTGGTATAATTACTTTGGTAAATATATAGCACTTTCCACGATTGCAAGATTTATTTGTAGTTACTTGATAAGATTCTTACATCAAAAATGTAAGAGCATAATAAATCGAGGTACTAAATACGTGAGAAATGTTTAACAAAGACTCCAAATTTTGCCTCCCTGCTCGGAGTAAGAATCGAGAATAAATTTAAGTTCACTCACCTCTTTTCCGTAGACTGCAGCTTTGTCACTTGCAGATGAAATATAAATAAAGTTTAAACTTGTATCTATCCTACCGGTAGTTTTAAAATTCACAATCTAACAAGGAGAGGACGCCTACTCGTAATCGACGAAATCAGTGGTGTATCCGGGATTTGGGGGGGGGGGGGCGGCGTCAGCCCCCATCAGACCACGATCTTGGATATGCCACTAGACGAATTTGTCCCAATTTATGGTACATGTAGGGCTTGGTGAGATATGAAAGTGCACCAAGTGGGAACTCCAGATGGCTGAACGTTTAAGAAATAAGAGGAATTTTGATACGCATCTATCACCACATGCACCTTATCAACTGCCCCTGAGAGAGTCTGTTTAGAAAGCGGTGTTTGGCTCAGCGGTAAGACTGGGATTTTTAATGAAAGGTTCGCGGGCAATTGCTTCTTGGCAATGCGTACACTACTGACTTCACAATTAACCGAAACGTCATATATGTTATTTTGTATTTATATGTGCACAACATCAACATGGGACGTCATTATTTAAAACAAACATATTATCTTGCAAACTTGGAGTTGTGAAAGGTCCATAAAGTGTAAACACGAATAATCAAGAGTTTAATTTGACCTTGTTGGCGCTGTCAGCACAAACAACACCTGCCCCATCGACACTAATGCCCTTTCTTTTTTTGCCTATATAAGTTAATAAAGTAACTTATATGATATTGCGGTTAATTGTGACGTCAGTCTACATCTACATCAATACTGTGCAAACCACTGTGAAGTGCATGACAAAGGGAACGCCCCATTGTATCAGTTATTAGGGTTTTTTCTCAGTCCATTCACGTATTGAGCCTGGAAGGAATGATTGTTTAAATGCCTCCGAGCGTGCTGTAATTAATTTAATCTTGTTCTGAAGATACCTACGCGAACAATATGTATGAATCCGATTTTGAACCAAACACCACTTCCTAAAAACGCGGTCACAGGGACAGATAATAAGATGCATATGGTGATAGATCCATATCAAATTTCCATTTATTTCCAATTACACGATAAATCAGTCAACCGTTAAAGACGTAAATTCTACCAAATACCTAGGAGTTACATTTACGAACAACTTAGATTGGAGAGAACACATAGAAAATATTGTGGGGAAGGCGAACCAAAAGTTACGTTTCATTGGCAGAACGCTTCGAAGCTGCACCAGCTCCATCAAAGAGACTGGCTATATCACACTTGTGCGTCCTCTCCTGGAGTACTGTTGCCCAATGTCGGACCCTCAGCAGGTGGGACTGATGGAAGACATTGAGAAGGTTCAGAGAAGGACAGCTCATTTTGTTTTATCACGTTGCAGGGGGGAAAGCGCCACGCAAATGTTGGACGATTTGATGAGGAAATCATTAAAAGAGAGACGTTACTCGTTGCGGCGAGCTCTATTTGCGAAATTCCAATCAGCGACTTTTACTTCTGAATGTGAAAATATTTTGCTTACACCCACCTACAGAGGGAGACATGAGCATCCCAATAAAATAAGAGGAATCAGGTCGAAAACGGAATGATTGATGTGTTTCTACTTGCCGCGCGTTATAGAATGGAGCCAGGCACTTATATGTGATTTGCAGAGTGTCTATGTAGATGTAGATGTAAACGCTTGGCCATCTGGAGTTCCCACTTGGAGCACTTTCATCATGCCCTACATGTACCATAAATTTGGACGAATTCGTTGATGATGAGTAGGCGTTATCTCCTTGTCAGACTCCTGCTTCTGCCTACCACTCGCCATCGCTGCCTCACACTTCATGGCAACGAACCTCTCTGACCAGAGAGTGGCAATTACAAAGTGTAGTGTTGCCAATTTTCAGATGTTTTGGAACAACATTCTGTACTATAAAGACACTTTATGAACCTATTCCTCGAAGAGTTCGAGCTGTTATCAAACCCACTGGTGGTCCACATCCTTCCTAATCTCTATATAAGAGGAAGTGTCCCGATTGACTGACTGATTGACTCATCTTCGCCTAGCCCAAACCACTGAAGATAGAAACTTGAGATTTGTTGAGGATGTTGACTTTCTCTGTAGGCGTCATTTAAGAAGCGATTTTTCGATATTCTGTCCGTAAGAGGGTGAAATAGAGGATGAAACGTTTTTTGAAAATACGTAGCTATTTAGGCAATTTTGAAGCTAGAACTACAAAATTTAGGATTTTAATTCAGTGTTCGAATTTAAAAGTCACGTGTTTCGACATTTTTTGAAATTCGGCAAATAAGGGGGTAAAATAGGTGACGCAAAAAATTGATTTTCAAAAATATGTTGCTGTTAACTCAAATTTTAAGCTACAACTACGAAACTTCGGATATGGTATCTTGGTCAGGATTAAAAATCCATGATTTTTAGTATTTTTGGAAATTCAACAAGTAAGAGGGTTAAATAGAGGATCAAAAATTCTTTTAGAAAACACGTTGCTGTTGATACAATTTTGAAGCTAGAGCTACAAAAATTGATATTTGAATAATTGTTTAGACGTTAAAAAATACGTGTTTCGGTATTTTTGGAAATTCAACCATCAACGGGGTTAAATTCTTTTTGATAAAACGCTGCTATTGATACAATTTTGAACCTAGAGCTGCAAAAATTGATATTTGTATAGTTGGTTAGACGTTAAAAAACACGTGTTTCGGTAGTTTTGGAAATTCAACCATCAACGGGGTTAAATTGGGGAGGGGGTGTTTTACGAAAATATGTTGCTATTTACGCAATTTTGAAGTTAGAACTACAAATTTTCGGATTTGGTTTCGGGGTTCGAATTTAAAAGACACGTGTTTTGGCATTTTTTGAAATTCAAAAAATAAGGCGGTGAAACACGAGATGCAAAAATTGATTTTCAAAAATATGGTGTTGTTAACTCAAATTTCAAGCTATCACTACGAAACTTAAGATGTGGATTCTTCATCAGGATTAAAAAGAAAGAACTGGTGCAGACCAACCAATCTACACATGCAAAGCAGTGGGGATTCAGTTTTGTGTCCCAGCCTCGTCGCCGCTTTTGTATCCCGTCCTCGTCGCCACTTTTGTGTCTCGTTTCCGCCGATTGTCGTAGGTGTCGGTGGCCGAGTAGAAAGAGACCGACACAGGAATAAAGGATGCACGCTCGTACAGTTACGGAGGTGACCAGCCAGTGGGACAGCAGGAACTAGATACACTAGACTAAATTAGAACAAGATATATATTTCATAGAGACTTAGTAATGCTTAACTTTTACATAGTTCTTGACTGCAGAATGCTGATACATAGTTTCAAACGTTCAAATGTTTGTTAAGCTTATGGGACTTAACTACGGGGTCATCAGTCCCTAAACTTACAAACTACTTATGAACTACTTACAAACTAGGACGGCACAAATATCCATGCCCGAGGGGAGATTCGAACCCCCGACCGTAGTGGCCGTGCAGACCGTGACTGGAGCGCCTCAGTCCCCTCGGCCACCGCGGCTGGCTGATACATAGTTTATATAGAGGCCTGCCTACTGACGATTCCTAGTGCCTATCCGATAGCCAAGTCTTAACTGGTGCCTATCTGATTCCCAAGTGTTAACTGGTTCCTATCTCAGTCCCAAGTGAACGATGCAGTCCAGTGGTGGCCACGAGCGGAGTTGTAGCAGAGGGCGCTCGTGGCTGACGTCGTAGGAACGCCGCGCCGTGCGGGCATGGCGGCGCGCGGCTTAAGTGGCGCGCACTTCATACTTGTGCGACACCACATTCAGGTAGTAAATAAATATTGGGTCTATGTTATTGTATGCACTCTCTGTACCAATAATGGAGAGCGACTGTGATTGCTACCAGGCTAACGCCGCGAGTTGAAGTGCGACTAGCGTGGCGAGCAGACAAATACCCGCGCAACGTATCGTGGCTTCGGAGCGCGCGCTAATCCCTGGGGCAGGTGGTCGCGTGTGGCGGACCGCGGCAAAACCTGCCCGCCTGCGGCTGTGCGGCCATTTCTCATAAAGGCCGGGAGGGCGCGTGCTTTCTTGCGGCGGGTTGCCTGCGCGGCCCGCGTTTGTTTAACTGCGCAACTTGTCGCTGGCTTTTTACCCGTCGCGCGGGTGGCTCGCAATTACGCCTAACCTGACCGTCCATCCGTCTTGACGGCCACAGCCGAAAGGCGGCACCGCAGCGCGCTGTCGATAGCACGCACCGCCCTTCTCGCTGACCGACTTTTCTCGCAGGCCTCAAACGCAATACGGTTAAACGAACGCTTCGCTCTCCGGAAACCTTCCTCGTCCATTCTTTTCAGCTCTCCTTGACGTTAACGAGTGTGGTTAGAGCGATTCCTTGTGGAAGAAGCCCTGTTTCGCACCGAAGATTAAACTGGTCCTTTTCCCCCTATTTTCCCGTCATTATTACACATTACGTACTACTACATTCTCTTTCCCTTCATCATCTCAAACAGTTTCGGGCAATGTCAGGGTCTGTTTGTAAGACATGCCTCTCCATCTTCCGATATTCCCATCGCCTCTTTCTCAGCTTTCTCTCATTCATCTCTTCAGAATATATACTTTTTTCACTCCTTTTATTCATGTATCCGATCATCTTCCTTTGAGTCTCTACAATTATGATTTCATCGATTGTATCTACCTAGGCTTCCTTATCCACTATATACGGCACAGAAGAACGTTTCTGCCGAGACGAAACACAATTTTTGTATTTTATTCACCCAAACATTGTGCATGTGTGTGTATGTCTATGTGTATGTGTGTGTGTGTGTGTGTGTGTGTGTGTATGTGTGTTGTTATTAGTGTAAGTTAGTCATCTAGGGATGCTGGCCATAGGAGTTTGGTACACTAGGTTTACAAACATTTGAACATTTCTCTTGTAATCTTTGTAAATGTCATATTGATATAAGTAGCTTAACTTCAAAAAACTCTAAGATGTCAAAATGCTAACATTCTTTATATATCATTTAACAGTTGCTTTAATAATAGGAAACCCCACTGATAATGGAGAAACTTCTCCCAAACATCTTTGACTGAAAAAGAAGCAAACAAAATTGTGGCATAAACTCTAACCCCTATCATATATCCGAAAGCAAACACAAGAAAGAAGAGCTTGAAACCAAAATTATCTATCATCTATTATTTTCACATTGCCATACCACTCGCTTGACCCTTTCCTGCCAAGAGGCAGGCATTTTTCGATATCTGTGTACTGTCTTCGAAGACCAATATGGCCCTGTTGCATTCTACTGAGAAGTTGACTACACCGGATATTACTTGGATCTCGTAATCAACTCAAGACATGTAGTTATTCCAAAAGGAGTACTTTTAACGAAGATGTATAACTTTTGGTCGTATTTTCCTTCTATTTAAACATAAGTTATTAGAGTGCATGATGTTTCTTTTTTCTCTCTTTTTTTCGGTAGTGCGAGTGAGAGTTTGCGTCACTAATAATAGGGTACAAACAAATACCTCCACATTGACCGAATGAGCTTTATGTTTAATTTTAGGTTTGGGTATAATTTCACGACTGAAGATACCTAAGAAATCATTACTCTGTGGATAAAGCAATCTAATTTTCGTTTGCAGACGTCTAAGTTTAATACAGAAGAGATTTCGAATATTCTGATGAATACTGGATTGATTATGAAGTGATGTAGAACATTGCATGAACAACACGTAGAATAATATTGGGGGCAGAACCTAGCACTGGATTCATTAGAAAGAAAATTACCCTAGTTAAAAAAAAAAAAAAAACTGAATAATGTTTAATGTGTTGCTAGAAGTAAACTGGTGTCCACAATTGGAGCAACAAGTCACTGCATGGCCGTCCTATGTCGAAATGACGATATACTCATACAAACTTTTAACATATGTCCTTACAATGGTGTTCTGCGCGGCCAATAATTACCGCAGAATTTGTGAACTGGTTCTAGTAACAGTATGAATCACAAGGAATAGTTATAACTTAGAAATATTTCGTGACAATTGGCAGATCTACGATGAAGGGAAATCCTTGCCGCTGTGAAAAGATGCCTTTGCCATGTCATGGTGATATGTATGTCTCCGTCAGACGTAAAGGTACATTGTGACGAAATCGTGCTGCTGCGCCATCATGCACGAACAAAATCTGTATTCGTTGTTGACGTAGCAGACCCTCTGGCAAGGTAGCGAATACGGTAATGCTTCCCATGTAACCTTTGTCGTTGAACGTATGGCCGTAAAACGTATCTGTCACCAAGAATGCCTCTCCGTACTTTCATTGTGAATAGAACTTGATGTCCATTTTCCTGAATTGGTTGGGGTTTTTCTTCTGCCCATAAACGCTTGTTATGAAAATTTACACCACCATGAACCCTGCCTCATTGGTAAATAAAATCTAGGATGTAAACAATGGCTATGGGGCACTGGTGGAAACCAAACATCGTTTATCTCAGAAAGTATGCTTTTCCCGACCCATGTTTATTCAAATTATTTTTCTTGTTTCGATGAGTACTACCACCTCTCAAAGTATTCGCCACATTTTTGAAGCCCTGCATATCCACGGAAAAGTTCCTCAGAAAAATTCGACATTCACGTGCTGTTTTCTTCTCTGAAGGCTATCGTCGAATGTTACCAGTAATAGCAAGACGGACGAGAGCAGAGTAAGTGAGCGCACCTGCAATTATCAGTCGGTATACCGTGTTAACGTGATTACAAACGGAGGAAAATGAATGACAACTACATTAGCAATTTAAATAAAAAGCAAGGTTCCAAAAGTCTCCGATTTCCTGGGATCTGCATCCCACCGGTATCGATATCGATACCCAACAAACTTCGTCGAGGTTCTCGAATCACAATTCTCAGTAGACAACATGACGTGGGGAGGGAGGGAACAGCTGGTGCAGTCTCGCCAACCGCGCGGACTGGCCACATGATCTAAGGCGTCATTCTTCGCCACTCAAATTGGGACACCTGTTGGGTCGCGAATTCTCAGAAAGACGCTGAACTGGTATGCTTGCACCTAGGAGTGGCTCCACCTTGCATTCACACCTGACAGCCGCAACTGTTCCAGAGATACCCCAGTTTGAACAGTTTCTGCGTTAGTAGAAGTTACGCTGTCCCCTACATTTGGTCGTTCTCTATATAAGTATTCGTTCGGTGATGCTTCTTGCATGGGGAAAATCCAACAGCATAAAATAATTAATTGTGATGATTCGTCCGGTTTCATATTAGTATTAGTGAGTTAGAAACTTTGTAGCCAGCTAGAGTCTGTGAGTGGAAGGATCCAATTAATTTACTTTGATTCCTTCACCGTGCGAGGTGGCGCAGTGGTAAGACACTCGCACTCGGAAGGAGGGTGGTTCAAATCCAATTCCGGCCATCCAGATTTAGGTTTTCCGTGATTTCCTTAAATTACTCCAGGCAAATGCTGGGATGGTTCCTTTCAAAGGGCACGGCCGATTTCCTCCCACATCCTTGCCAAAACATCCGAGCTTAATTTCCGTCTCTAATGACCTCGCTGTCGACGGGAAGTTAAACCCTAAGCTTCCTTTCTTCCTTTTTGATTCTTTCTTTTGTGATTGGGGACGTCTAGTTCATCCGTTTTGTTCCGCACCATGGGCGTTTCCGCGCTTAGGAATTCTATGCCATACAACTACATCCAATTTCACCGATGTGACCAAACGATCTACGGCACGTTGCTGCGGAGCGGGTGTTCGCTCGCCGACGGAAGATCTAGCTCTCCCTAGTCCATGGAAGCGTGTGTTGTCCTTAAGTTAGTTAAGTAGTTTTTAATTCTAGGGACTGATGACCATACCAGTTTGGTCCAATAGTTTTACATACATTTGAACATTCACCGATTTTTTTACGTGTGTTGCCTGCTGCCACAATTTTTCTCTCTACTACTAATTCCAAAATTTGACTCATCACATTTGCCCTTGCGCTATTAGTATTATAGATATTGTGACGTACTGTGGGTACTTCTTTTTTTTCTCTTTTGTTTTATTTTTATCGTAGGCGACGGTTATATGATGTGCAAGGCTTTCGTCGTCGTCGATGTATTAGTTTAGTAGGCTCTCAAAATTTTAGTTGCGTCGTATATCAGGAATTTAGGTCAATTCTTAGTATATTCAATTACGGCTTTTTGTTTTTGACGTAAGTGCAAACTGAACCATATCTTTTTTTTAACCTAATAAAGTCTTTAGATAACCTTTAGAATGTTTGAGCATAAGAATTCTGTCTCTCAGGGCTTTTAGTTAAATTTCAAAGTCTTTTTTTAACTTTTATTTTATTTGTCCCGGTAGTTCATTTTATAGAAGTACGTCACATAAGAAGTTAATTACTAATTCTTTCATGAAAAATAATCTTTGCTAATTGGCCTTTTCTCTATATTCCTATCTCAAATACAGTCAAGGATGTTATTTAAAAGTAATTTTCAAATATCATCGATTTGATGAAAGGGTACTGTCTATGTAAGAAGGTGTTCGAGAAACTTTTTTAAAACACGATTCATGTTATATTTTTCACTTTAAAAGCACACAATTACAACATACACTGAACAAAGTTACACGTTATGTGAGACACAATTCTCAAAATATATTTCTTCACATTTATAGTTCGTTATATCTCTGGTACAATCAAAGTTCAGAATATTCTCCCAAAGCCAAATTAAAGTTCCTTAATACACTCTAGCCTTTCTCAATGAAATTAATTGTCAGTTTTTTTCTTTTAAAGTCCCCTTGAATATTAACTGTCTCGACGGGAGGCAGAATTTTTCTACGTTCCGTAGCCTAATCCCGAAGTAAACTCCATAGATAATGTAACTACGCAATCGGGTAACCTTTAGATCATTCATTTTAACTATCGAAGTTTTTAATTTATGTAGGAATAATTTAAAGGCGATATAAAAAAAAAATTCCGAAATATTTCCGTACATGATTCCAGACTATTTTGCAAGACAATTACGCGAGACGCTTATAGAGAGATCCTTACACACCGTAAAACAATGACTGATTGAGAGAGAGAGCAATGCTACTGCGGTTACTATTTATACTATATTTACGACAAATGATAACTGATTGCAGTGTTTTGACCCGGTTACTCTATGACATTAACTATTCTGACTTTACAAAGATATAACAGATTTTTTTAAAATTTTGAAAAAAAAAAAAAACGTAAATTCTGCCTCTTGCAAATAATTAATAAAAATCAAAATGTACTGAAACGGATTTTCCAATGCGATGAGTGCGATGTAGTGTTACAATATGCGAGTTTATTCTTTCGTGCTATACTCTTAAAAGCTGTGTACGTGTTGTATGATGTTGAACCTATCGTTAAATCAGACAACATATTGTTCATTAACACAGTAATTTGGTTTAATTATGGCCCTGATATTGATGTATATACTGTTAAATAAGAAACAGTGCATTAAACTGATTATGTGCGCAACGGATCTTTTAACAAAACAACTGCATGAAACACACTGACTAAACCCAAAAAAATTTGACTGCGAGAAGGATATCAAAAACACAAACCACTTTCTTAATGTCTGACTGCGAGAATTTTATGCAGATCAGTACCTGATTATCAAAATTCGGTATCATAATCAATTAACTGCAGTGTTGCATAACAATCATTTACTATGGCACAAATAACGAAATCGGTTCGACAAGATTACCAAAATCAATACTTCACTTTAAATCCACAAACAACTAATTATCAAATAAAAGAAGTAGGTTAATCTTCTAACTACGTAAATGAAACAGGAAAGAAAGGTTAACTTTCTTACTTATTATTAATAATCACCATTACATTACCTACATAATACAACCGTTTCATAATGAAATGAAATGCAATTACCTTCATTCCAGCGGTGGTACAACGTTTTTATAGTAATAAAAAATACAATATATATTCCAAATACAATCAAATCAACTTGCTGGCACAGCAGCCTCTGCTCTACATCGGAGTCATACACACAACTCAACCGTTCTCTTAGCGAGCTAAACCACAAGTCCCTCTCTCTGTCTCTCTGCACGAGCTACAATGCTATGCGATACATAATCTTTGCCAAAGATGAAACTTCACAGATTTAAGTACACATATCGATACACACAGTAGAAACAATATTATACATTTTCTTGCAAGCAAGTTACTCGACACAAAACAGGAGGCACAATATTAGACATTTTCTTACAAAATTTTTATGGACACGTTTCACTCTTTTCTTCAAGGTTCTTGCTCTAAGGGTAAATAAATAAATAAATAAAACTTTGTGAAGCTTATGGGACTTAACTGCGGGGTTATCACTTCCTAAACTTAAAAATTACTTAAAAACTAACTTATACTACAGTTAAGACAAACATTCATGTCCGAGGGAGGATTCGAACCGCCGACGGCGAACGGCCGCGCGCATCGGAACATGGCGTCTCAATGCGCTTGGCCACTCCACCGCATCCCTCCAAGTGTCGAAGTATATTTAGTGTCAGTCTATTGCGTTCAAGAAAATTCTTTCACCTGCTATTATCTCGCGAGCAAAATATGACCTGGAAAACTCTCGAATGAATAGATTCATGCCTGATAATTTAAGGCATATGTCATCTTAAATGTATCAATAGTCCAAGAAGATCCCTCTTCGGTTTATTCAAATCGGGTCACCGCTTCACCTTCAGTAACTTCGTTATCAGTTGAACGATAGACGTTGCGAAAAAAGATGAACTCCATGTCAGGCAACTGCATTAGGCTTTGCAGTCAATGTATACCCCACGTGCGCCGGCAGGTCACTTGGCTTATATATCTCCTTTTACTGCATTAGAATTAACCGAGACTTCCTGTGGGCTCTAGCGCTCCCATTACTCGCAGAAACAGCGATCTTAGTCTCAAATTGCTTTGCGAGGGGCCACGTAGGTTATGCAAATTCCTCAAGGGGGAGACCGGGCACCTCGGCAAACCGGTCTTCACACTGTCGTCGCGCCAAGTCTCTGCCAAAGCAAACTTCAGCACCCTACGGTCTCTAAGGGATACGTCTCACACTCACACATCCACTCAATCCCACAAGTACCCCATCAGGGGCAGAAGAGGAGAGATCGCAATTAAGTGGTCCTGTGATAGTATTCGTGGATATTCTGTTGTGACCGCAGTCACACAGTAATTACTCTTTTCTAAACGTAAAGTTAAATAAATTGAAGGAGTTTTCACTTGACAATTACGATGGTTGTTCAGCAAGAATGCTTCCTAGGCCATTGTTAGCTGAAAATATTTCTTATTTTGTTGTTAACATCTTTGAATATTCCCACTTTATATCGATACGTGGTAAACCTGAGACTAGGTTTAAAATGGCGACTGTAGCGGAAGTGCTTTCCAGAGAGAAGTTAACGAAGTTTCTCCTGGCGGACAAGGAGAGCGTCAGAGGTATTCAGAGGCGCTTGCAGACTGTCTACAGGAAACTTACAGCGTACAGAGAACTGCCAGAGTCGTTAAGCGAGGCGTCTGTAATTATTACAACAGGGCCAAAGAAACCTGTCCAGTCTTCGACGTGCCATTCGGCCCCGCACAGATTCAACTGAAATGTTTGTTAACCGTTTGGACCAAACTGCTATGGTCATTAGTATCTAGACATACTGTGGTGTCGCACAAGTATGAAGTGCGCGCCACGTACTTACGCCGCGCGCCGCCATGCACGCACGTCGCGGCGTTCTTACGACATCAGCAACGAGCGCTCTCTGCTGCAACTCTGCGCGTGGCCACGACTGCTGCATCGTTCACTTGGGACTGAGATAGGAACCAGTTAACACTTGGGTATCAGCTAGGCACCAGTTAAGACTTGGCTATCGGATAGGCACTAGGAATTATCAGTAGGCAAGCCTCTATCTAAAATATGTATCAGCATTCTGCAGTCAAGAACTATGTAAAAATTAAATATTAGAACGTTTCTATGAAATATATATCTTGTTCTAATTTAGCCTAGTGTTCTAGTTTCTGCTGTCCCACTGGCTGGTCATCTCCGTACCTGCACAAGCGTGCATCCTTTATTCTTGTGTCGGTCTTTTTCTACTCGGCCACCGACGCCTACAACAACCGGCGGACGAAACACAAAAGCGGCGACGAGGCTGGGACACAAAACATACAAACTATTTAAACTAACTTACACTAAGGACATACACACTCGTGACGAGGAAAACAGAAATGTGGTTCCTCGTCCAACCTACAGCCCGAATCTCGCAGTTTCTGAGGAAATGTGAGTATGTCTTTCAAATATACCGGGTGATCAAAAAGTCAGTATAAATTTGAAAACTTAATAAATCACGGAACAATGTACATAGAGAGGTAAAAATTGACACACATGCTTGGTTTTATTAGAACCAACAAAATAAAACAAAAGTTCAATAAACGTCCGACAGATGGCGCTTCATCTGATCACAAAAGCAATAATTAGCATAACAAATTAAGACAAAGCAAAGATGATGATGTTTACAGGAAATATTCAATATGTTCATAAAATATGTTTATAAAATGACGACGCGGTCTCATACCCGGAAGAATTTTATTGATAATATTCACCATCATTCCTCAACCATAGCTGTAGTCGAGGAATAATGTTGGGAACAGCACTGTATAGCATTTCCGGAGCTATGGCGAGGCATTGGCGTCGGATGTTGTCTTTCAGCATCCCTAGAGATGACGGTCGATCACGATACACTTGCGACTTCAGGTAACTCAAAAGCCAATTATCGCAGGGACTGAGGTCTGGGGACCTGGAAGGCCAAGCATGACTAAAGTGGCAGCTGAGCACACGATCATCACCAAACGACGCGCGCAAGAGATCTCTCACGCGTCTAGTTATTATTATTTTTTTTTTGTTTTTGTTCTAATAAAACCCCATATAATTCCAAGGATGTGTGTCAATTTTTACCTCTCTATCTACATTATTCCGTGATTTATTAAGATTTCAAATGTATACCGACTTTTTGATCACCCGATATCTCAAAACATTGAAGACGTCACGAGGACACATCAGGCTCATGTTTCTCACAAACACTAGAGAAAGTAGATGTAAGGTACGTTCCATTTATACTGCATTGCTATAATTTGAATTAATCGTTAGTTTTACTGCATTATTTCATTTTCATTTCTTGGCACAGTAGTGGACAGCACGGCGCTCGGCCGTCGCATTTGGGTGATGATCGTGCTTCATGAATCTCTGACTCTTTTACACAAAAATGGTTTGTTCATTTTGTTATAATGTATATGTTTTAGTAAGTTAAGTTTTATTTTCTGTAGTCTGGAGCGAAATTCAAAATAAAATGACTATTTTATCACAGTATTTATTTTCTGTATTCACTGTTATAAAATTTTCCCGAGCAATGTATATACAGTGTGGCTACAATTATTTGAGGCTTTTTAAATGCGCCCGAAGCTAAAACAGTTTGAGAACCACTGTCCTAGAGTGTGGTACTGTTCCTCATACGTTATGCCCTAACTCCCTCCTCTACCATAGTACTTGGTAAAGTTGCGGCAGATTCACTTGTCTCGCTGTCTCGTTTTGTAGTGGGTATGATATAACGTTGAGCTTCACTATTCGAGGTTAAATCTAGCCTTGGCACAGAAAGGGGTGAATTATGCTGCCACAAAAGTCTTTGGTCACCTACCAAACATCATCAAAAGCCTGACAGATAGCCAACTAGCATTTAAAAATAAATTAAAGAATTTCTGAATGGCAACTCCTTCTACACTATAGATGAATTTTTAGATATAAATTAGTAAATCTGAAAAAAATAAATAATAATAATAAAATAGTGTAATGTAATTTTTAGTACAAAGTAATAATTTGTAAAGACACCTTTCAATAACCTGACACATTCCACATCATTACGAAGTGTCGTATTCATGATCTATGGAACAAGTACTAATGTAATCTAATCTGTACACAATGGTTCGCTATTTGAATCGTGAGCTTGCCGACATGGTGTTTACTTTCGGAAAGACAAATGGCGACAGACGCCGGGCAGCAAGGTCGTATCCGAAGACGCCCGCTCCTCCCGACAACATCCACAGCATTCAATATTTGCAACAATGTTTCATCTTTTTTCTGAAATATTCCGGAAATTTCAGTTTTCAGACCTGGAGAAAAATGTGATTAACATTGCGGAAGGCGACCGCTCTGTCAGTACCATGCCGTTGGTTGCCCAGTACAGGGCAAGGCAGACGACAGTGTGGAAATTTCTCTATGACAACTCTTACTACCCTTGTCACTTACAGCGTGTGTAGGACTTATTAGCTGCGACCTTCCTATCGGTTCTCAGAACACTAACCAGTAAGAAGAATAGTAAAAGGTTTATGGCTCGTTTGTAAGTTATGTATGTCAGATTCTATGCCCTAAACAGCTATCCATACTGTATAAATAAGAACAGAATTTAATCTGTTGTTTAGCCAGTCTACATTTCTGCAGATGAAGATGCGAAAAAATCCTCCTAAGTCTTTGCAATTAAATAAACACAAATTAAAATCCTAAATAACCAACAAAATGGGTTCTGTAATAACGTTGAAATGGGAGTCACTCATGGAGGATTATGTATTATAAATGGAATTTATTCCTTTTAGCACGTGGAAATACGGAGGTGGTCCTACTTTATACACTATGGAATAACTGGATATTTCCCAAAATACAGTTCATGAGAGGCATAACAGGAATCAAACGCACCCGAGAGTACGATAAAGTTCCAAATCATTACCGATAAATTAATAAAATCCATTGAACATTGAAGTTCCAAACTAATCCGCCGTTAATTACAGGATATAATTTTTTTAATAACTCAGTGCTGATTGGTTGCAAATAGAGTTAATTTATAATTTTATTACCGGTTTCTGTGCTGCCCATCATCAGATACACTTCGGCATACAAGAAAGAAAAGTGAAAACAGCAAATAGCAATTCAAGTTTTGCCAACTCCCAGCCAGAGGCAAATCTTTAACAAAGATGCTTTGCGAAGGTTCCCATTCACTCCCCTTGTCCGATGTGCACGTTAAGTTTTGCCTACCTGAGTCGACTAAACCCTTTGGAGAGGTTGCCCCTCCACATTAAGTAGCTGGAGAGTAGCGACCACGAGGGCTCCCAAGAGTCGTTGGTTGGCTTTTGGCGAGGTAAGATGCTTTTTGGTGTTGGCTCTGTCTGAGCACGTGGCTAAACTTTGTTCGGATTCGATTCCAAGTCGAAAATGCTCATTCGCTAGTTTTCGGTATAACATCACCGCAATGCGTAGCGATGAAATTTTATTTAATTTTGTTCTTGATTGCTAATTCCATGATGACTTTTGCCGATGTTTGATTTCGCGGCCTCACTGGTATTAGTTAACAGAATCCTTGCACTCTCTGACTGTAGAGCCCTTCCTTCCTACGTTTAAACTTGTTAAAATGTTTTTCATGTTCATTTGGTCGGTATATTTGATGTTTTTCGGGAACTTTTCGATACTTCCGGTGTCTGCCCTTTGTCCATAAACACGTGGGCGGTATGAGATAAAGCCCTCAGCTTACTCCATCACCCTAAGCGCACGAGTTGTTAACTATAACCTTGTTAAGATGTTGTGATTGCTAGTACGTGTAACGTGGTAATTTCCCCCGAATTGTGGTACTTCTAAACTTGTAACTTCCGTAGTCGCTGCCCCACGTGTATGGCAAATAGCGTGTTCTATACCATAGTCATTCCTATTAGATAGCTCTTGTTCCTCTGAGTAGAATGAATCGTCGCAAGACATAGCTTTCGCCGTGGTGGAATAGCCGAGCGGTCTAAAGCGTCTCGCTGCGGAGCGCGCGGTTGTTCGCCGTGGAGGTTCGAGTTCTCACTGGGGCATGGGTGTGTGTGTTGTCCTTAGGTTAGTTTACCTAGGTTTAAGTAGTTTGTAAATTACGGACTGATGACCATGCAGTTTGGTCCGATAGATTTACAAACATTTGAACATTTTGAAGACATAGCTTTCGTTTTTATTTTTTTCAAAATTGTAATTTTTCTCTTTTCCAACTTTTTTGATTCTACCCCGCGAAGAACTGTAGGATTCTGTAACCTTCCTTATTAGCTATTTATCATTCCCCTGAGTAAAACGATTGCTTACACGACCTATTTCGCGTTTTTATTTATACTGAAATACTATTTTTTTCACTCTGTTCGATATTCGACCCTGTAGCATGTGCTACCTTTCTGTAATCTTGCTTATTAGTTAGATATCATTCCTCTCAGTAGAACGAATGGTTATACGACCCATCTCGCAATCTTATTAATTACGATATTGAACTTTTTCCAACTTATTCAAATTTGGCGATCTGACCCCGTAGCATGTCCTCCTTTCCGCATCCTTGCTTATTAGCTAGATATCATTCCCCTGGGTAGAACAAATGGTTGCACGAACTATCTCACGGACTTAATTGCGCTAAAAGTATTTTTATAAATTTTTGGGATTCTAAGATCCGACCCTGTAGACTGTTGTTTTGACCTGAAACCTTTACCATTCAGTAGTGCAAAACGAACACCAGAAGGCCCGTTTTTAAGTATTATTTGGCGAATTTTCCTATTTAATCGATATCTTCAATTTCTCTGGAAGCTTATACTTCGCGACTGTATCGCACGCTACGTGGTCTTCTATCACTTGCGTTTGTTCCCGCTGATAGCTACCCTGAACCTAAGCCACAAGACCATTCACTACGGAACGAAGTTTTTCTTTTATTGGTGCGCGAATGAACCTGCTGTTCCGTACAGCGTCCTGCTGCTGGCGTTGCTGTTTTTGTGTTCGATGCTGGTAAGTTCTAATGTTCAAATGTTTGTAAAGCTTATGGGACTTAACTGCGGGGTCATCAGTCCCTAAACTTACTAACTACTGATGACCTAACTTATGCCAACATCTATGCCCGAGAGGGGATTCGAACACCCGACGGGGAGCGGCCTCGCGAATAGTAGCATAGCGCCTCAATGTGCTCGGCCACCCTGCCACGGCTGCTCGTAAGTACCTGCATGGCTTGGTGCATGTATCTGTGTGAGACTGTGTATCAGTTGCTCCCTTCTCCCCTCTGAAAAATATTCATTATTAATTACGCTAGTACTAATTTTGATGGTGGACAGTATTAGGGCCATATAATCTTATGTAAATGGATGCTCTGTAAGGTGTGCATTTATTATATTTGAATTGGTCTCTCCCCCTTTGTTGTTTATGCCTTGGACAATAAATCATATTGTTAAATGTGAACCCTTTGTCGTATTTTAAATTTCCCGCACTATATATTTTGCAAGTGTTGTGTAGTCTGTGACGATACTACTGACCCCTCATCTCAATGTTACCGTACGATACCGTCTGCGTCGGACCGAGAATCGTGTGGTTCAATAGTGATACATTTCGCGTGTGAAGTTACAAACGAAATAGCCAGCCTAGGAATCAGTGTAGGACAGTGTCTCGGTGATACTGTGATTAAAACAAGTGATAGATTTCATTAATTAAGAGATTTGTATAAGACGTTTCCAGATAACTCTATAAACAATACTTTCGTCATTTTATGTTATTTCATTAACTAGACAGACGAATGGTAAAAACTTTTGTGTATACATAAGGACATTAAAATAAATAGCATTGTATATATGTTAGGCTCATAAACAAGTTGTGTAGACCAGCTAATTGTGATAATTAACGAAATTGTCAAAATTTGAATATCGTAATTCTTTGCATATATTGAGATTTTGAACTTATTTTGAGAATTTCCAAGATAATTGATAGTTCAATATATGTTAGGAACATGTATGATGTACTCGTTAACTAATTAATTGACATTTAAGATTTTGGTTTGCTGTCAAACAAAAAGTAGCGTGATTAAAACTTAAAAAGATAGGTGCGATCTAAAATTATTGAATTTATAGTTTTCATTTTATATTGTGATTATTTTTGTGTAAATTAAATGTTTTCTTTGTGGTGTTTTTTTCATTGTAAATTAGTATATTCAATTGTTATGAACAATGCATAATGTAAGGTCATTATTGCCGATGTTATATATATGCCTCACTGCCTGGCGTGGGGGAGTTCGAGTTTTGGCTTTTCTAAAGTGCACTGGTATCTATGTCACTCTGTGTTTTGAAATGGAAGTACTACCGTTATGATGCTTTGTATATGTTCTAAAGTTGGCTGTTATGTTTTGGCGGAGAAGAAGTTTGATTCAAATTAAAGAAGAAGTAAAAAATTGTACATACCGAGTATTTATTTGTACCACGACGCCCCAGGAGAATAATGTTGCAGCGAGCAGAACCCCCATACATCGAAATATTGAAAAGCTGAGTATCGGTTGGAAGTGGCAGAATGAAATGTAATTACAAGTCGAATATAATATTTTGGCTCTTGCTCCCTCCTGGAGGAGAGAAAACTAATCCGCGTTTCCGTTGCCACCATCCAATATGTTAGTTAAGACCCATAGACGGGGATCGTCAATTAACGAAGAGCAGTTCCATTAAGGAAAATAGTAAAGACACGCTTCTTTCACTTGGCTATTTGAGCCAGAATTTTGCTTCTTTCAAACGCTCGCATTACAGTCACCTACATTACCATATACACTTCAGGACACAGGTCTTACACTTCGCGAAGGAAAGGTGCCTGCGGGCGCGAAGGATAGGGAAAACCTTTCCAGTTAGACGGCTGAACCTGCCCTTCAGTGTCTCCCAGCAATTGTTCAAATGTTCGTAGAGCTTGTGGGACTTAACTAAGGGGTGATCAGTCCCTAAACTTACAAACTACCTACGAACTAGTATATACTAAGGACGGGATAAACATCCATGCCCGAGGGGGGATTCGAACCCCCGACCCCAGCGACCATGCAGACCGTGACTGGCACGCCGTAGACCGCTCGGACACTACGGTCGGCTCCGAGCAGTTCATGCCACCCGACTTCACTGTGGTAGCATAGTACTGTACAGCGCGCATTACACCAGTGAGATTGAATAAAACGGTCTCTAGCATGGAAAACATGCGTCTCCTGACGTAATTTCATTAAACATTTTTTTTCTCTTCCGTATCCTCTCCTCGACAAATCCCTACAGCTTTGTATACGGTGGAAAGAATCGGTCTATATACGAGCCCAGACAAATAATTAGGGAATAACCACGAAAACGAATTTTTAAATTAATACGGAAGGCAGTGGTGTGTGTAATTCAAACATATTGATATGGAAGCGGAGGGCGACGAGAACGACGCGGGATTCGAGAGGCGGTGAGTAGGCCTGTAGACGGCCGAGCGTTCTGCGCGGGGCCGCTTCCACGTGACAGAACCTATTATGAGGCCGTTCACGCTTCGGAAATCGAGAACAATATGTACCGGCGCTCGCTATGAAAAGCGCCTTCGCCATTCTATCACACTGCTCTCTTTCAATGATATTCAGCGATTTTTCTCGTCGTTCCTATTCTACGAAATTCCCTTGCAGCAAAAGAGGCGAAAATTTCTTGTGATTGCACTAGATTGCAGTATTCAGTGAAACCGCGCAAGTACGGTTATATCTATCGCAACTGCGGTTCACTGCGTATGATCTGAAATGACTGATGGCGAAATCGAAATTTAAAGTTTATTAAATGGTGATAAACTATAACTTACAAGGGACGTACCACGGCTCGAACGTCTGAAACCAAATAAAAATATTTTGTGTAGGTGATGTTGGTCAGTTTTTAGAAAGATTAAAAGCTCAATATTGAAAATATGCAATAAGATCACGAAACGAGCAAGACATAAAATTGAAAAACAATTCATATATTATCAGCCAGGAATATATAAAATCACTTATGTCGAATGTCACAAAACACGTGGGACAAACAGAAAGGAAACAGAAAAATATTGTGATGTGATCCGATCCTCAAATCAGGTGTAAGAGACCACCTTCATACACATGGACACACACACACTGGGGGATATGGAGACTCCTCGAAAATTTTACATACAAAGGAAACAGAAACCAATATGAACCTAGTGGAAGTGCTGGAAATGTATACTAACCTGAAAGATCAGCAGATAAAATTCCTAATGAACAGATAGACCTTAAGAATATCAAACTTGACAAATTTTAGGAGATTTTTACAATTATAGAAGGTTAGCGATACCCATTATATTCAGTCATCTGCATACAACGACAAATGACTGTAGGTATGCAACCGTACTTATGCTATTTTGAACACAAGAAACAACATTTAGACATAGGCCAACTGTACACAGGAGAGAAAATGTGGAAATACGCCATCATTATGTTACCAGATTCTGTATACTATAGTACAAAAGTCGTACATTAATAAAACAAGCAAGTAACAAATAATGACAACAACTATATACTAATATACATCTGTAATGCTACCACAAATGTAAATATTTGTGACGCTTCTGCCATGATATTTTGTTACCTGAGGAATGGTGTATGGCAAAAAGATAAAAAGATTGTGTATAATGTCATAATAGATTAATTTTAAATGTAAATTTTAGCAGTCACTTCAGTAATGTAATGTAATGCTCACATATTCAAATGTTCAAATGTTTGTAGAACTTATGGGACTTAACTACGGGGTCATCAGTCCCCAAGCTTACAAACTACTTATGAACTAGCTAAGACTAATGACGGCACAAATATGCATGCCCGAGGGGGGATTCGGACCCCCGACCGTAGTGGCCGTGCAGACCGTGACTGGAGCGCCTCAGTCCTCTAGGCCACCGCGGCCGGCGCTCACATATTCTGACGTAGGATCTTTGGTCTAAGAATTGATTATATTCATTGTGGTATGTGTACGGTTGTGTAACAGTCATCTTATTTTTTAAAAACAAGTATGGAACAGCTAAGCTAGGAAGTGTTATAATTAACAATATAGAAATTTACAAGTTATAGCTATTTTGTAACTACTTTTTCATAAAAAATGTGCGGAAATGTATCCAGTATATAAACTACTAAATTTTAAAACACATGTTCACACATTATGTATTTATTCTTCTTCTGCACCGGAGACTCGAAGATGGCCTGATTTGGTCCGGAATTCATAGTCGTTAACAAATATTTTAAGTGCTGCTGTAGATTTTCAACATGCAATTTTAACCATAATTTACCTTTAAGACTCTGCATTAGGTACGAACCGATATTTGAACTTCAACGAATACAAAGTGCCAGTCACTGAAAAAAATCTGTAACGTGTAACTGACAGTTACGACGAGCAGCTTCAAAAATAGCATCATGAGGTATTATTTCGCAAGTGACAATTATTTCTGGCTACGGTGTCGTAGTATCTACAGAGTATAAATTAAAAAGCAGAGGATTCTGTGTCGACAACCTTCCTTCAGTGTTATCATATATATTATTTCTCATCGGTGTTTTTTGTGTGCATGCAGTATCTCCCGTATTTCATATCCAAAATTAATGATTTAGGTATCATTTTCAAGATTACGTTCTCCACTAATGACGAAAAATACACAGATAGTTTAAAGTTACTGTTTTCACAAAAAACTTTATTTTGAAAAAGTTTGTACTGTTCGTACAATCTAAGCTGATACCCGGCGAACGATCGTAAATGGGACATCTATTTACGGTTCCTCCCATCAACCACCGCGCCGAGTATCAGCTGTTTGACTAACATAAACGACAGCTCTAGCATTTGTTTAGATTCTTTATGCAAGCCAAAGACCTTTGACGCAAGCATAGTTTATCTTACGATTTCGGTTATATACCTCCATATAACGACAAAAAATACACAAATAATTTAATTTGGCACGACAGCTCTTGCAGTTGTTTAGATTCTTTACGCAAGCGTAGTGTATCTCGAGATTCCTTTGGTAGGTTTCACGCGTCGATGCACAACAGCTGTTGAAATTGTTCACTTTGTTCAAGCAAGCGTTGTGTAATGCACAGATGAACTGAATTAACGTTCCTCATCTCAGTTAAGTACCGCTTACTAATGTAACTTATAATAATTCATTCAGTACTCCGGTACTTTACAGTGCGTGCAAAATTATTATCTCCATTTCTATCTTACCTATCTGTTACTGATCAGGATAGAGTGCGAATTATTCACACGGGTCAACTAGTTACTAGTATCATGTAAATTCCATTTACTAGTATCATGTAAATGGAATTCTGGTGTTTGAGAGGGGCGGTTAAAAAAATTCGAAGTGGGACACTGTGTTCACCTGACAAGGACCAAACATGTACAAAGTGAAATACTTTCGATGAATGTGCATCAGAAGAGTAGAGAATAACATGGCGGTCGGTCTGACCCATTTGTCCCATATAGGATCCGAACGCCGAACTTACAGCGATTAGTGAATTAATTGGAGAGTTACTTTGCAAAATTTTGGATACAGTATTTGTTCAGGTTCTGAAAGTCAGTAAAGACTGCAAAATTACAGATTTTGATGATTTTTGGAGGGTGCTCAAAAGCGAGGTTTTCAGCACCCGTGCAAAATTACAGGCCCATATCACTGAAGAAAGAACACATACCACATTAGTTGAAGTACTTCAAGTGGCTTTGAGTAGGAGACTAGAATATATAGGCTATCTCTATAACATGGATCAAACAACATGACAAATTAAGGTTGAAGAGAAGGAATGTGTGTCGGAAAAGGTTACAATATTTTGGATGTAGAAGTAGAAAGGCTCAGAAGGTGATGAAGAATCGGAATGCATGCGGAATCGATAACCTACCAATAGAATTGTTGAACAGTTTGGCAAACAGGGGAAGAAAGGAAATAGTCTATCAGGATAATGACATCTACGACAAAGGGAAATGGCCTGATGACTTTATTGCAACGATAATGATCCCAATTGAGAAGAAAAGAAATACCAAAAAACGTGAAGATCATTGGAATATTAGTCTTAATTTCTCATGCAGCTAAAGTATTGCTGACAGTGCGGAATAGAAAGCTCTGTGGCATGTTGGATAGATAGATCGGGGAAGAGCAATTCGGATTCAGAAGAGGAACAAGAGATGCTATTGGTCTGTTAAGAATCGTAGGGCAAAGATAAATTGAGACGGTAGAGAAATTTATGTTGTTTAATTGATTTGCAATTTTTTTTGACGGAGTTCAGTGGAAAAGCTGTCGAAGAAGAAAGAGTAAATTAGAAGGACAAACGAGTGGTACAGAATCTATATTTACAACAGAAAAGATTGGAAATAAAATATCTGAAGGGAGCAACATTGGAAGGGGTGTTAGACAATGTTGTTGTCTCTTCGCTTTTTTGTTTAATTTATATTTGGAAGAGACTATTGCTAAATGCTTAGAGGGAAAAGGGGGAGTTTGTAGTGATGGGAAGTGAATAGAATCACTACGGTTTTCTGATGACACGGTGCTAGTGGCAGAAAGCGATGGAACTGCAAATAATATGCTAAAGGTTCTCACTGAGGCTTTTGTTGAATGTGGAGTGAGAATAATCACAGCAGAAACGAAGGGTATGGTGATCGGTAAAAGAAGGGAATAGGAAATTATTAAGGTCGATCAAACAGCCATAAACCAAGTCAGAATATATAAATATCTTGGGCGTACGATTGGAGATGCCATCAGGAAGTCAAAACACGCATTGCTATAGCGAAGGAGGCATTCAACAGAAAGATAAGATTATGCAGTGTCATACTTGATAAAGATCTGACGAAAAGGATTTTTAGGTATTTTGTTTGGAGTGTAACATTCTATGGGGCAGAAAAGTGGATACTAAAGCGAGAGAATAAGAAATGGCTAGAAACATTTGAGATGTGGATGTGGAGGAGAATGGAGAGGATAAGCTGGATGGAAAAAAGAGCATCGAAAGAGTGTTGGAAATGGTTGGTGAGAGGAGAAGACTGCTGCTGGTTATGAGTAAGGAAGAACTGGATGAGAAGTTTGCAGAGACGGGAGTCTTCAATAGCAAACGCTTTAGAAAAACTAATCTGTGGGAAAAGACTGAGAGCAGGAAGGAGATACAAGTTGACAGATGACGTAAAGGGAAATAGAAAATAGATATACCTGAAGAATACGGCAGAAGATAAGAGAGAATCGCCATGTGAAAAGCTGCCTCTGGGCAGATCACTACTGATTATGATCGGTAAAGTCAATTAGCAGCAGGATTTTGGAACTTATACTTTGTTAAAACATAATGAACTTCCTCGAAGATAACGAGTTATTGATCGCTGGTCAACACGTATTGATTTGAAAGACTGACGGAAAGTCACCGAGTAAAATAGAAGTGATATCTTGCGTTCCCCAGAGAATGTTATGTGGCTCCTGCCGTTTCTAGACTTTATGAACGATTTAGGAGAAAGTCTGAGGAGCTCTCTTAAGACAGCGAATGATACTGTTTATTGTTTGGTGAAGTTACCAGAAGATCAAAAGCAAATGCAAAGTTTGGAAAGTAAGAGGCGGGGTACAGGCGGAAGTAAACCTGTGAGGACGGATCGTGAAGTGTGCTGGGATAGTTCAGTCGGTAGGTTGCTTGCCGGAGAAAGGCAAAGGTCCCAGACTTGTATCCCGGTTCGGCACACAGTTTTAATCTGACAGGAAATGTCAACTGCGAAACGATTAATATAAGATATCTTCATGATATAAAAATTGGCAATTGATCTTGAATAATGATAAGTGTGATGCCATCCATGTTTTATGGAATGGTTATGAACTGTAGCCTGAAACTGAAGAAAATTCCGAAAGGTGTGAATATAAGGAGATAGGACCTGGAGCAACTGAAAGAACCTGAAGTTAAGTGGGAGATTTAGGCAACAATTGACAGAAACGGGGGAAGATAAAACAGTAGAAGAGGAATGAATAGGTCTAAAAGATGAAATAGTCAAGACAGCAGAGGACCAAATAGGCAGAAAGGCAAGACCTACAAAAAACCCTTGGATTTAACAGGAAATTCTAAATTTAATTGATATAAGGAAAAGATATAAAATGCAGTAAATAAAGAAAGTAAAATGGAGTACAGACGACTAAGAAATGAGATTGACAGGAAGTGCAAAATTGAAAGTAGCTTGTTAAGCTTTCTAAGTGAGATCTCGGGCAGTTGAGATCTGAAAATGCACGTTAAAACGCTCACTGCTGCTCTAAATTACTCCACGAGTGACCACAGTATTTGCGCAACGGAAATTTACCTAACTGCTCACTCCTTAAGGGACAGCCAATGTTTTAACAAACATAAAATTAATGTAAGAAAAAAGGAATAGATGGGTAGCTTGAAATTATAAATCAGAGGTTTGATACTTTACATCATTATCTATTCAGCAAAATGAGCAAGAAAATAAATGTGGGGAGGCTATATTAAGCACAATAAAGCACACACTTTGTACAAAAGTGAATTAAAATCGTGCAGTTACTGCCTGTAATAAAATTGTTTCTGCCCTTTGTGAATATACAGGTAAGGTGGGAGGAAATTTTCAAATACACAGTGGATAAAGGAGAGCACATTCATTCACTCACATAATGCTTATGACACATAACTCATGTGGTAACACTTTACAGCAGCAGTGAAACGAAGCGTTGGCAGCGTTTTGAATAGATGGTGGGTGTCTTGAAGCACAAATTAAAATAACACTATGCACCAAACGAACTCATGAGTGGGGAGGCAGTGTCATACTATCTGTAGGTTCCACATGGTGTGTGACCATGGTGAATTACATAGGGTCTACAAAAAGAAATTAATTTAGAATAAAAAGCGCGAGAATTCATATAGAAGAAAGCTAATATTAGTAAAAGCATGGCTGAAAGCCGAAATAAAGACTGTTACGAAAGGATGTGTTGCAATCGGTCATACCAAGACAGAAAAGATGGAATCAAACCAAAAATCTGATAATTATTTAGCATACTCGTAGATACAGACATGAAGTGAAAACGTTAGTTAAAAACAATAAGGAGATTCAAACATACTAAGTTTACACAAAGGCTGAAGGTCACACATGTGTATTATAACTTGAGAAAAAACGGGCACAAAATCATCACCAGAATGAGAATTTGTATTATTGTGATGCAGAGCAGAAACTGTCATGAGTTGTTAAAACAAAGGCGTTATTGCAGGATGAAACTTTCACTCTGCAGCGGAGTGTGCGCTAATATGAAACTTCCTGGCAGATTAAAATTGTGTGTCGGAACCGGGACTGGAACCAGGGATATTTGCCTTATGCAGGCAAGCGCTCTACCACTGAGCTATCTCGACACGACTCACGGTCCGTCCTCACAACTTTACTTCTGCCAGTACCTCGCTTCCTACTTTCCAAACTTCACAGAAGTTCTCCTGCGAACCTTGCAAAACTAGCACTCCTGGAAGAGAGGAGAACTTCTGTGAAGTTTGGCAAGTAGGAGGCGAGGTACTGGCAGAAGTAAAGTTGTAAGGACGGACCGTGCGTCGTGTCAGGATAGCTCAGTGGTAGAGCGCTTGCCTGGCAAAGGTCCCAGGTTCGAGTCCCGGTTCCGGCACACAATTTTAATCTGCCAGGAATTTGCAAAGGGGTTATTCATTGCGGCGAGATGTATTTTTGAACTTTTCCTACAAATGCTAACATATTTTGCTATTATCCATCTACATAGGTAAACATCATAATAAAATAAGAATAATCAGAGAGAAAAAATAGGTTTAGGTGTTCTTGTTGTGGCGCCGCTATTCGTCTCAATGTCGGTGGCCTACACACGTCGACGCGTCTCTTCAAGAAGAAATGGTAATTATCTCCATGGTACTTCGGCCACTGGGGGCGCCCTCAGTCTGGGTATATCTTTCCCTGCATCGCGCGCAAGCCAATAGGAAGAAAGGGGCTCGGCTAAATATGTTGGCGCACCACAGCAACAACGGAAAGTACGGAACTTCCAGGCAATACGAGGCAGCCCCTGGGATACTACAGTTCCAAAGTTCATCATAGAAGAGACAGCCTTCTGTCTAAGCACAAGCTGGAACAGTTTTCTATTGCGTAGCCGAAGTATGTAGTAATACAAGAAGTTTGTTCTGTCAATGAATCATTTGAGGACTAAACACTTCTGTTTAGTTGCAGACCCTGTGCACATCCTTGCTAGCCACAGCCCACCTACTTCTACAATAGCAATCAGGAAGACGCAACAGTTTTTTTTTTTTTTTTTTTTTTTTTTTTTTTTTTTTTTTTTTTTTTTCACGCGCTGTTAGAGAAAGAAACGCTTGGGAAATATTATGAAACCGTTAAGTTGAACCCACTGAAAAGCTCTTAAATGAGATTTTTCGGAGTAAATATGCAGATGTAAAGAAAAAGGAAGGAAGATAAGGATTTAACGGCTAGTCGACCTCATGGTCATTAGAAACATAGCACACACAGGGATAGTTTTTGTCAGACATGGGGAAGGAAACTGGCCTCGCCATTTGAAAGGAACCATCCCGGCATTTCCTGGTCTTATTTAGGGAAATCACCGAAAACCTAACTCAGGATGGCGGGAGGCGAGTTTGAACCGCCTATCTCCCGAATGCGAGTACAGTGTATTACCACTGCGCCACCTCACTCGGTTCATGTCACCAAAGAAACAAAATGACACTCTGCAATTATGACGGCGTGGTCCACTTAAATGTACAGCTAGAGGACGATGACTAGCTTACCTGTCGGCAGCTGCCTTGGGGCCAGTGTGAGCTTTTAGCAGGTGTCTGCGCCTTCTCGTTACCTGGGAAGCTGGGCCTGCTAGCAGCGAGGCGCGATCCGCGGCAGGACCAGCGTTTTACGACTCGCCGCTGCTCTCCCCCAGGGCTCATGTGCGCAGCCTGCCACCTGTATTTAAGGATTACGCGTAACGAGCGTTGTTTCGCGCCTAACCCTTTACTCCATTACTTTTACTGCTCGCGCTGCCACAGGAGCATATTTTAATTAGTAAGCGCTCCTTACGGCGCACGAAAAAATCCTGTTTATTTCCGAGATCTCAGGTGTAAATGAGAGTGTGTTCTCTGCTGTTAACACCTTGTTTATTCCAGTTGATTCTTAGGCAAAATTGCCCAGTGAATGCGATCGTCTTATAACGTAGGTAAAGCCGTCACGGAATCCGAAGGATTTTAATATACGCTATGTAATTCAGCTACCCCAAAAGAGGTCGTTTTATGCAACCATGCTATGCGCCACTATTCACTGCTGAAAGCGGATATTACGGATACTTTGGAGTACAACTCCATCAGTTCGGTGTTTAAAACATTATTTGCTTCATCGTTACTTAGTTTCACGCAATAATTTCGCTCTTTGTTACACTCGGTCTTAAGGTATCTCTATACTTATAAGACGCATTTGTTGTCTGTCTGTCTGTTCTCTTATAACTCAAGATCCAGACAACCAAATAACGTGAAATTTGGTACATGTACACAAAATTACATGGGGAAGGTTCTTAAAGAGATTTAGTCCCATTTATTTATTTATTTATTTTAGAAAACCAACCGTAAAATTTGAGAAAAAGTGGAAATGCGTTTTCAGTGTGTCCTTGTAAATCTATATCTTCGCACTGATCTTGATGAAAATTTTTCACAATTGACCTTCAAAACAAGAGGAAGGGCACTGTCTACATAAAATTTCGCTCAGTGCATCGTGGAGGGTACTTATGGATTTCGCCAAAATCCACAGTTTTGCTCCGATCTTGATGAAATTTTGTACACTTCATCTTGAAAACCAGATGAAGGTTACTGTCTACATAAAATTTCGTTCGGTGCATGCGGGAGAGTACTTTACTAACAGACTTCGATTGCAATCTCTATGCTTCTATCATGGACAAAAAATGTTCAAATGTTTGTTACGCTTATGGGACTTAACTACGGGGTCATCAGTCCCTAAACTTACAAACTACTTATGAACTACTTACGAACTAGGACGGCACAAATATCCATGCCCGAGGGGGGATTCGAACCCCCGACCGTAGTGGCCGTGCTGACCGTGACTGGAGCGCCTCAGTCACCTCGGCCACCGCGGCCGGCTCTCATGGACAGTTGTATTTGATCTGCTCCAGAGTGGGCAAAGACGAAAATCTTTTCGTACATACTCCAAATGGAACTGCCAAAGCCGGGGTGGAGTAGCCGAGCGGTCTAAAGCACCTCGCTGCGGAGCGCGCGGTTGCCTGCCGTGGAGGTTCGAGTCCTCCCTAGGGCATGGGTGTGTGTGTTTGTCCATAGGTTAGTTTACCTAGGTTTAAGTAGTTTGTAAGCTACGGACTGATGACCACGCAGTTTGGTCCGATAGATTTACAGCCATTTGTACATTTTTTTGAACTGCCAAAAATGTTCTTTATCAGATTAATATAAATGTACCCTTTTATTACATGCAAATAAACGGTTTTGTACGCTTCTACAGAAAAACTTATTTTAAACCCAGGCAAAGCCGGGTACTTGCAGCTAGTAACAGATAAACATACATCAAAATAAGTATTTCATCAGATTGATTTCGAATTCTCCTGGACACTGACGTTGAATATGTATATTGCAGCAAGAACACAGTTCTTCAGATTGTCCACACTTGTCACTCAACCCGCACAAAGACGTAATCAACCACGAAAGGGACAGTGCCTTGTGAAGACGTGTATAAGACGGCCTATCAGTTCCACTTATAACACCTGGAAGGAAGTACACAACATGTGTTAACTGGAGTTTTATCATGCCTAGAAGGTCAATTACGAAGTTTGATCATATCCACATTGTTACTTTTTGTTCGAAGTGACTCTCATCAATACTCCAATTATGACGTTTACATGCTTTGTAAACATACGACATTGTGACTGTTAACTGTCAAAATAAAAAATCCGAATTGAAGTACCAACCAAATTTGACAGTCTATGTACAGGCGCCTAGATGTTGTATGTATGTCAAGCCATCTGGACATAACAGTAAGTGAATGTATATGCTCTATATTGTTATACTATACTGTAGTGTAATAATTTATTCCACCTAAATAACATCCAATTTATACCGCAGATCACTTGAAAATGGCAGTGTAAGCTAAACGGGTCTGCCGTGTTGAAATAGATATTAGTATATAGAAACATTTTGGTTTATATTGTTATTATAGAAATAATAATTCTACATCAAACAAGTGGGTTGGCAACAGTTAGTGCCAACACTTCTGGGCTGACAGACCCTCTTATGCTAGAATATAATTCATTGAAAGAATCGTGGGGAAGTGTAGTCTGTCAACAAAAATATTCAAATGTTTGTAAATCTAAGGGATTTAAATGTTGCAGTTAAAAGTCCCTAGGCTTTCAAACTACTTCAACTAATTTATTCTAAGGACAACACACACACACACACACACACAGAGACAAACCTCTGACGGCGAGTAAACGTACACTCCACACCAAGGTCACTACTGCGGCAGTGCGTCAACAAAGAAAGTAGTTTATAAAACATCAGGAACAAGGACTACACAACAAAACCCGCAGACTCATTCTAGAAACCTTGACCAGCGCCCAGTCCAATGTCCAATTTAGAGGCGAGAGGTTTTGAGGTGAAAACTGTGTAAGGAGTCAATTTTTCCTCACTGTCATTTTCTGCATATTCCGACCTCAAAATCACATTCTACTCATCAAGATGAATCTTTTGTATATAAACTCGATGCGGTACAGACATTTTCAACGATAATAACTACAATTTTATAAACAAATTACGAGATCTTGTCGCAAGTTCGACAAAATGAGCCTGGCGCATACTAGCACAGACAAATATATACAGACGGGAAACCTCCTTAAGGGCCCGGGCACACGCTCAGGGGTGCGGGGAGGGAGGGCCAGAGCAGTTCTGTAAGATGTCCCATGATGGCGCTGCGGTTAGAAGCAGCCCTTTAAAACTGGTCAGAGCAGGCATCAGGTAGAGGCTGTCCCCACCACCACCTCGTTTCTCGAAGAGTCATCCAGTACATTGCTTCCTCCAACGTATATTTTGCGAAACGACCACGAGGATAAAATAGAGAGATTATGCATCACACGGAGGATTACCGACAATCGTTTTCATCGTGAACCATATGCGAATGGAATAGGAGAAAGGGTTCAGTGTAGCTGTTGCGAGTCAAAATACGAAGAAGAAGAAATTTTATCATAATTGATATACCTGCTTAACCTCTGCTCCGCAATTAACAGGTAGTCTTACATGAAACTCTACTGCGGCATCGGACCTCATCTTCTAGTGGGGTTTTCTGTACGCTATTCGATGGATAAAAATGATAGCAACAGGGGAAGACTACAGAGAAGAAGTCGGACAGTTCAGTTAAAATAAATAGTCAGTCTATTCTGAAACTGACACACTGAAATGTGAAGAAGATTGTTACACTTGATAACACGGATAACTAACAAAATATAAAACAGAACCTGATACTGAAATTGTCTTGCTGCAGGATAAGATAAAATGAGAACCAATATCTAAGTACATGAGGTTTTTATTAACTCGTACATCCCTTAATGGGAAAGAATGTACGTAGAGAGCTTATTGATGTTATTTTTTAGCCAAGAGAACCAGCAATTGAGCAGGAGCAGGGGCAGAAGAGCTAAAGAATGTGTGATCTGATCGCTCCTGTCTTTCTATATGGAAACAGTTGCGTTTTTATAAGCTTTCGGGCGTTCGCTAACATAAACACTTTGGGACTATGAAGTTCATGGCTGCAGAAATAAGTCAGCATCAAGATCCATTACAATGGCGACATATTCCGCGCAAGAGTAGTCCTTCGACTGATACCTTGCAAGACTAGCGAACAACCGAGAACGAAAAGGCTTATTTCTTTGGTTTTGTCGCCGAGAAAATAAGAGACTTGTAGGCAATCGTCCTAGAGGAATCAGAGACATTGGTTCCGACCTGTACAGTCTGATTTATGGTTCTTAGGTTGCAGTCCTGTAGTGGCGAGATTCGGTCGAAGTAAGGGCGGTCATGAAGTGTCTCACCACTAGGAAGACGCTGTGTTCAAGAATACAGTCTTTGTGGTGTCTCTTCAACATTTTGTAAATTTATAATGATAATGAATCTAGGACCCGGAAAACTAGTCCGCCTCCACGAGAGGACGGTCGTCTGATTAGACAAGCATTCTGTGACATAATATCGTTGGGAACAATTAATTTAATATGTTTTAATTGCCAGTTAATTGAGTAAAGCCACCAGATGATGAAAAGCAACTGCAAAATGATTTCGATTAGGTATCTGCAAGGTACAAAAGTTGGCAATTACCCTTACTAATATTAAGTGTGAAGTCGTCCGTATGACCACTAGAAGAAATCCGTTAAAGTTCAGTTATACGATAAATCAGTAAAATCTACAGGCCTTAAAAACTAAATACCTTGGAATAACAATTACGAAAAACTTAAATTGGAAATAACTCACAGAAGATATTGTAGGAAAGACGAACCAAGGGCTACTTTTCATTGGCAGAACACTTAGAAGATGCAACAGTTCTACTAAAGAAACAGCCTACACTACACTTGTGTGTCCTATTTTGTATCACAGCTGCGCATTGTGGGATAACGCAGAGAAGGGCAACTCGTTTTGTATTATCGTGATATAAGGGAGAAGTGTCGCGAAAATGATGCACGAATTGTGGTCGAAATCATTAAGAGAAAGTCGTTATTCGTTGCGTCGAGATCTATTTTCAATATTTCTTTGACCAACTTTCTATTCCGAATGCGAACATATTTTGTTAGCACCCATCTACACAGAGAGACATGACCATCATAATAAAATAGGAGGAATCAGATTGAAAGCAGAATGAACAATAAAATCTTCTCAGACTGATACATACGTGAATGATACAAAATCCTATAAGGCAAGGATACACTGTATCCGTTTTGCAGATGTTATAGTAGTACTTGTTGACTCAGTAAAGGTAATGGAGTTTATGGTGCTAAAATCTGCCAAGTTCTCTTATATTCTCCTGTCTTTTATACAGCTTCCAGATTATTATTCTATTGGGACTCATCTGAGATTTATGGGTGTGTTGTGTGTATGTGTGCGTGTGCGTGCGTGCGTGCGTGTGTGTGTGTGTGTGTGTGAGAGAGAGAGAGAGAGAGAGAGAGAGAGAGAGGTCAAGCGCTCTACCGACTGAGCTATCCCGGCGCGCTTCACGGTCCTTCTTCATAGTTTTATTTCCGCCAGCACCTCGCCTCCTACTTTCTAAACTTCACAGTAGTTCTCCTGCGAAACTTGGAGGACTAGAACTCCTGGAAGAAAGGATATGATGAAGACATGGTTTAGCCACAGTCCAGGGGATATTTCCAGAATGATAGTTTCACTCTGCAGTGGAGTGTGCGCTGTATGAAATCCCCGGCAGATGTAAACTCTACTGAGTATCATCAGACGTTCAAAAGGGAAAATTTACAAACTTGTTTAAAATATAGGAGTTAACTAAAAATATATAAAATCTTTCCTAAGCAAAAAATATCAGAAATAGGGAGGGTGAAAACTGATAAAACTGCAAGCCACATGACCACATAGACGTTTTGGCGTGGGCGGAATGAATATTGAACGAATAAATACCGCTAAAGAGAATATTTTTACCGATAAAATTACTTATCACTAACGTAGCAGAGCGACATACAATTAAATTCAATAAAATAGAACCTTGACCGCGGTTGTGGCAGGGAGCGGCTCTTACGTAAGTAAACAAAGTTTCGCGTGGTTACATTAGGTTTTACCATTGGCTTCGTTGCCTCCCATTCTTGATCAACAGTTATCACATCCGTTGTAAAGCTAATTTTTTATTGAATTTAATAATTTGACGCTCTGCTACGTCAGTGATAAGCAATTTTATCCGTTCAACTATCCTCTTTAGCGGTATTTATTAGTTCAATCTTCGTTCTCCCCCCCCCCCCCCCCCCCCCACACACACACACACTCGAAAACGTGAATATGATCGTGTGGCCTGCAGTTTTATCATTCTGCACCCTCCCTGTTTCTAATATTTTTTGCTTAGGAAAGATTTTACATATATTAAGTAACTCCTGTTTTTTAAAACAAGTTTGTAAATTTTCCCCTTTCAACATCTGATGATGCCCAGAAGAGGCGAAAGGCGTCATGCATAAATAAATGAAACATCGCTTTTGTGCTAGCAAGACTTTATTTTTTATTTTTTTTAAATTTGGATACATATATGTATGATACAAAATCCTATAAGGCAAGGATACACTGTATCCGTTTTTCAGATGTTACAGTAGTACTTGCTGACTCAGTAAAGGTAACGGAGTTTATGGTGCTAAAATTTGCCAAGTTCTCTTATATTCTCCTGTCTTTGATACAGATTTCAGATTATTATTCTATTGGGACTCATTTGAGATTTATGGGTGTGTTGTGTGTATGTGTGTGTGTGCGTGCGTGTTTGTTTGTGTGTGTGTGTGTGTGTGTGTGTGTGTGTGTGTGTGTGTGTGTGACAGAGAGAGAGAGAGAGAGAGAGAGAGAGAGAGATAGAGAGAGAGAGAGAGAGTACGCTCGAGCACGTGTTCTGGAGCGTCCGCGCACGTGCGTGAATACCAGCCTGTGAGCGCCTGTGGCCGTGCTGATGTGGGGCGTATTGTGTATGCGTGTATGCGCACAGTGATGTGTTACGCAACTGGGAGAGGGAGCAGCAGGCCGCAGACCACGGCCCGGTGCGGCGCGGCGCGGCGGGCCGGGAGCTCGCATGCAAATGATAATGAAGGAGCCGGCGGCCAGTGTGTGTGTGTGTGTCGGGCCCGCACCTTGCGCCTCGCCTCGTCCCCGATGTCCGCTCCATCCATCTTAGTCTCCCCCGCCTCCTCCGTAGCCGGCGTCTCCTGCGCTTCCTCCTCCTCCCCCCCTCCTACCCCCCCTTGCGCCTCCTCCTCCCCCCATACGCCGTCCCGGCCCCTCCCCTCGCCACCCCATCCTCGTCCTCCCTCCAGGGCTCGGGTCTGCGAGGAGGAATTCATTACTGCTCTGTTCTTAAGGGATGTTGTGTCCCCTCGCTCTTAACACCAATCGATAGCGCCTCCTCGCTCCTTATCTCCTTCCACCCTCTCTGTCCCTCCCTCCCCCCCCCTTGCCTCACCCCCTCGCGGCTCCTTCCTCCTCCGCGTCCACGCGGCCGCGCCGCATGTGTGTGGCTTATTAATTAGCCCGCGCCATTAATATGCTGCCCAAGTACGTCTCCCCTCATCTTCCGGGGCCACCACACCCCCTCGCGCTCGCAGAAAACCACCCTCCTTTTTCCGTACAGTCCTCCTTTATTAAGCGTGATCGATGGGCAGAAGTAATGTTTATTTATATGTCATATTTAACGGATGGCTCTTTTAAAAGGTGGGACTCTCTTCTTCTTCTTTTTTTTGTGTGTTTTTTATTCACAGGGAACTAAGGCGGCCGGGGAGATGGGTCGTCCTTCACCACCCAGACTTGAGGGGTTGATGACTGATATTGAAGTTCGAATTCCCAGAAAGTAAATTTCCTGGGGCAGTGCTGAAAACAGATGAGTATTAAAAAGTTGATGATGAGGTCTCGGAGGACGGCGCGCGCTCTCCCCTTCACATCCGATGCCATCCGGGCCTCTCCTCCGCTGCAGCCGCCGGACCCGCGCGGCCGGTCGCACAGCATTGTCCTCACTCATTGTCCTCTGCTGGTTGTCGGCCGCTGCTGCGGTCCCCGTCTTTTCATTTCGTAAAAAAAAAAGAAAAAGACTGCACGCAAAACACAAGCGCCACACTCGTTCCTTACTCTGAACTGTCGTACCAGTAAACACAAAAAACAGACATGACATTGTAGCCTGATGGAAGTAACTGTGGCTGCAATCTCTCATTTTACGCGTTTCAATCAATAAAAGATGGAAGAATTTACTTTTAAAAAGCACATGTACATCTACGAGAGCATCTCGCTGTAACTTCATAAACAGATTGGACTGTGGCATGAAGACAAAAGAGCAGTGACCGAAAAAAGGCCGAATCAGGCACACGTTCGTACTAGAAAAAACAAAAATGTTGTCCCGAGACAGTGGCCTTTGAGAGAGCGTCATAAAAAATTAATTAAGATAATACTACACGAGAGTCTTGTCAGCAGGCGTGAGGGCTATCTGTAAATTTCGGTATGACACCCTCGACTAGCAGCTGTACATCAAGACAGTTCACAGTAGTTAATACGTCGTGAGTGGGCAGTGATAAAGTAGTCGTGAGCCCCTGTTTCGGTGTTTCTTATGCACAGCTGGAGTAGCAGAAGACTTTCGGGTTCTACATCTACATAGGATACTCTGAAAATCACATGTAAGTGCCTGGCAGAGGGTTCGCCGAACCACCTTCCTATTATCCCTATTCACGAATAGCGCGCGGGAAGAAAGAACACCTGAATCTCTCCGTTCGAGCTCTGGTGATTATTTCTACCTATGTAAGTGGCAGTCTACAATATATTCTCGCATTCGTGGGAGAATGTTGGCGATTGGAGTTTCGTAAGTAGCCCACGCCGCAGTAATAAACGCCGTTGTTTTAATTATTCCCACCCCAGATCCTGTATCATTTCCGTGACGCTGTCTCCCCTGTATCGTGACAGCACAAATCGAGATGCCCTTCTTTGAACTCTTTCGTTATCCTCCGACAAACCCACCTGATAAGGATCCCACACTGGGCAGCAAAACTCCAAAACAAGGACAGACAAGCGTAGTGTATGCACTTACTTTAGTAGTTCTCTTGCATCTTTTAAGGTTTCTGTCAATAAAACGTAGTCTCTGCTTCGCCTTTCCCACGACATTTCTACGATTGCAATAAATAGCTATTTGCCATCATTTATGGCTTCACTGTACTACGGTTAGATGGAATACCAAAGTGCGGCGAATGAAAAGTTTTGCCCGGCCGGGATTCCAACCCAAGATCGCCTGCTTAAAGGCAGACGCAATGACCACTCCGCGACCGAGGACACAGTGACTAGCCCCACTGCAGAGGACTCTTCCGTGCACGTCTCCCGCTACACCCAAATCTCCACCGACTGGGCTCCTGACGACAATTAATTGTGTCTCGATACCTCATGGTCTGTTCTCCTTGATGGGGGAATACAGTATTGTATTGCGAGCATTAGAGAATAGGCTGTGGTAATAGGAAAAGTGACAGCGTGTCGAATGGACATGTCAGTGTGGCGGGAGACGTGCAGGGAAGAGTCCTCTGCAGTCGGACTGGTCACTGTGTCGTCGGTGGAGGCTGAACTCAAGAAATACGGACTCAATGTGAGATTCCTTGTCGATAGCACTCATCACTTCGTGTGAGTAAAGAGCTAGTTGTGTTTAGTATGAACGATATTTTCTAAGTCCGTGTTGACCTTGGGTCAATAGATCATTCTGTTCGAGATAATTCATAATATTTTAATACAGGATATGTTCCAAAACCCTGATGCAAATTGACGTCAATAAAACAGGATGAAATAGGCCTGTAGTTTAGTGGGTTACTCCTACTGCCTTTCTTGAATACAGATGTGACCTGTGCTACTTTTCTGTCCTTTGGTACCGACTAACATTGTATAAAACATTATCGTATTTCTTGCCGCGTCAAATCTTGATAAAACTTCAATCATGGAAGCTCTCGGGCACTTCGTGGAAGACATGAACAGTATCCACTCTAACATTCAGGAAGGAAGGCTGCCATTCCTGGATGTTTTTAATACCACGTAAATCAGATGGGCGTCTCGGCAACTCTGTGTACGGTAAACTAACGCTCACTGATTTCTATCTCAGCGCACAGAGTTTCCATCAACCAGTTCTCAAGAAGGTCGTTCTGAACACATTAATATACAGAGCAAAAACAGGTCTGTCGAGGACCACTTGGAATCCTAAATTCACCATTTTAAGTATGTATTCTGGAAAACGGCTATGGTCCACGGGATATGACAGCGTTTGCCAAGAAGAGTAAAAGTGAAAGTGTCGAAGATTCACGTGATGGACAACAGACGTCTTTCCTTCCGATCTGTGGTGCTACATCTAGCAAGAAAGGGACAGTCCGACCTCCTAGGAAAATTAAGGAGATGCTACGCCCAACAGCCTCGGCCTCAGGATCCCTGGTATTTACAGTATAACATGTGAGTGTGGAAGCAACTACATCGGTCAGTACAGCGATACCGTTTCCGACCGTTGCACAGTACATCAAAGGCACCTTATCAATAGAGAACTGGAGAAATCGGCAGTCGCTGAGCACAGCTTCACAAAGAAACACAAAATTTTATTCCATGAATCAACAATTTTGTCTCAGGCATGCACATACTGGGATTCTGTAATTAAAGAGGCTGTAGAAATAAGAACGTGCGAGGCCTGTTTCAACCGTGACAGCGGGTACAATCTTAGTGTTGCATGAAAATGAGCGCTCGATACAGAGAAGCGGCAGAGACATTCCGTACAGCGTTTCGATACTACAGGAGCGGTGGCGCTACCAGCGCCGAAGTAGACACCATATGCGACGGCATTACGTAGCCGCCAACCAGTCAGAAACTGACCAATCACATGCCATCTGACTGCTATTTATGACCACCGCAGCACTACACAACCAGTCAGTTGCTCCTGACGAAGGCGATTGAGGTAATCGCCAAAAGCTTGAAGTTTTATGAAGAGTTGACGCGCCAAGAAGACCAATTATGTTTTATATAAGAGTGCCGCCGCGAAAGATTTCTTTCTCACAGACAACATCGTTCCCTAACAGATCTCGTGCGTTGCGTGCGAATGGCCGTGCATTCTAAGGCGCCTTACTGCGGAGCGCGCGCCTACTCCCCCTCGGTGGTTCGAGCCCTCCACCGCATTTTGCTCACACAACTTTACAAACATTTGAACATTTGAGGTCTCTGACCGGCAGATCTTCTGTGTCGGGCGATTGGACTTTGTTTCTTCTGCAGGTGTTCCGTCGCCTTTAGTCCGCGTCACGTAGGAAGGCGGCCCAGTTTTCAGTCCTTTTGTGCATCCCTCTCCATTACCGCACTGGCAGCCAACAATATTCATTCTCTTGGCTCGTGGCTGGCCGCGAGTTACGCAATGTTTCTCTCGCAGACTCCACTGTTGGCGCTCAGCCTCTTCCCCTTCACGCTTTCCGTATCGCTTCGCCTCATATGCGGAATCGCCTTCCTACACGTCGCTGACTATAGTAAAGAATTAATTTAAAGAATGGGACAGTAAGGGAAGCTACAGACAATGAAAGTCGGGAGTGTCGGCCGAAAAATATATTCAACTGAAAAAAAAAAAAAAAAAAATGTTATCTTCACCAACGCTCTTATACAGTTGACCTACGAGGGGTGTTCAAATGAAAATGTATGAAAAGTCTCAACAACCAAACCGGATGATATGTGAATATGCCGGTTTTGAATAACGTACTGCGACATCTAAGGACGCGAAACATATCTTGTCACCTCCGCCTATAAAATTCAAGGCTGTGTCCTCAGCAGGCAATGTGATCCTCACATTTTCTCCGTCCGAGCTCGAATTCTTCGATCACGGAAAAACCATTAAAAACGACGTGTGCTGTGAGACACTCCGTAGCCTTCGCTAGTCCATCGAGAGCTGGGAACACATTTTCAGCTTTGCCCAATCGCAGTTGATGTCATATATTCTGTGAATATTAAATAATAACAGCTGCAAGATCAGAAGTTACGTCTGTTCTTTCGGAACAGACGCCACCCACCCACCCACCCACCCACACACACACACACACACACACACACACACACACACACATATATATATATATATATATATATATATATATATATATAATATGCCGGTGAAGGGCAATGATCCTATCGTTAGTGGGGAGGGGTGGGCAAGTTTGAAGCCCTTACTCTTACGGGAATTAGTTTCATAACTACGAGTTTGAGTACTGTGGGCAGGGCGAGGCTGGGAATTTGTATCTGACGGGAGGCGTGCTTAGGTAGTCCTTGCAGGTGCGGTGATCACTGTGTCCCCAGTGGTGTATGGGTCAGCGCAACTGCCTAGAAAGCAGGAGACCCGGGTTCGAATCCGAGCTGGGTACACATTTTCAGCTTTGCCCAATCGCAGTTGATGTGATATATTCTGTGAATATTAAATCATTTAATTCTGGACGGAATAGCTACCAGTGGGCGTTGCATAGGGGTAGTGATGTGGCCTACAAGTTATAAGTTTTTACGAAGTTAATACTATTATATTCATCTTCATTGCAAACACACATATCCACCTGAAGGCATACCAAACATATTAAATTCCAACTGAAATATTATATGAAGATATTTTATTCAGGAACGTAATTTTACACATATCTCGTGTGACATTCTAATGTTATCTCTCTCTCTCTCTCTCCCTCTCTCTCTCTCGAAAAGTTTGTTGTTACTGCAAATGCTTAAAAAGCACACAAATGTAATTGTTCAAAACACGATCATCATTGTGTAAATCAAACTACCATTAGAATAAAAACAAAAGACTGTCATATTAGAAACAATTAAAAAATTTAGCTTCAGTCGTCTTGAAAGTCCAAAAGAAAATTTACGAGATAGCTATTATTAACACTTCTTATCCCACTCAAAATTTTTAATTATATGTACAACTGCAAATTTATATTCTGTTATTTCAGAAACAGTTGCAGTTACATATGCTTCAGGAATTATTAGCTCGCACAATTCTAGCGACATCCCTTACAACCTCGACAAGCAGACGATTCCTAAAGAAACTCGACACTTTGTCGCGCCTGCGACAGCTACAAGATTCAAGCAGGTTTGAGATTCAAACAGCGCTTGTTGTCGCGTCTGTCGCGAAACGCTGCAGATATCGCTCACGTAGGACAGACCCGTAACGATACACGCTGTTGAGATTTGTCGCTTGAAGCTGTCGCGCGCTGTCACTCGCTTTTGGCACCCACGTAGGACACGGCCTAAGGCGACTTGCTGAGGATAGCGCGGTTGCTACCTGTCGGAGGTTCAAGTCCTCCCTCGGGCCTGGTTTTGTGTGTGTGTTGTCCTTAGATTAGTTTAAGTTAGCCTAAGTAGTATGTAAGCCTAGGGACTGATAACCATAGTAGTTAAGCGCCATAGAATTACAAACATTTGAATTTGAACTGCTGTTCCTGGCTGCCGGCAGTGACTTGCTTCCCGCCTTCAGGCGCGAATTCCCAAACCGCGGGCAAGCTCGTCTTCCTCCGTTACCGCGTCCTTCCAACGAGAAGTCAATAACGGCCAGGAAAGCGCACTAGATACCGCAATCTTGTTCGTTTTCTATGTTAATAAAACGGGGTTTAAAAAAATTACCCTGCCCCTCCAACTAATGATGTTGTATGTAGTCAGTACATTGATAGTGTCTGTGGACCTGGGATAATTAATTGAGTAGTGTTGATGGTGCGGTTAAATTCGAGGGGTTTATAATTAATTAATGGGTCGATCTGGGTTTGCTATTAGGTTACTGGGGATGTAATTTGGAATTAGAATATGATATCAGGAATGAAGTACACTGGTCAAAGCAATTAGCGGATCAGTTGAGACATCTAGGTTCTGAAGTATTGTCATCGGCAGAATGAACTAAAATGGTTCCACGTTTTTCTGTCGGTTCTATTGAGTGGAGGCAACAACATTACGGCAACCGAGATAGTGGTAATAACTGAGGGGATTGGTGTTGTCTTGTGTATACTGTACCAAACGAATTACACAAGCAGTTGGGTACAGTTAGTGCAGTGAGCAGGTAGTGCTTTGCAATAACAACGTGACTTACCCGACGCTATGGCACGGAGAGCCATGGGAAGGTTGGAAGCGGGAGAGACACAGAGGGAGGTGACTGCAGTTACTGTAGTGTCCATAAGTGTATTTGTGCAGGATCTGGACGCGATTTCAGACTACAGGAACCGTTAAAAGAAAGCATAGGCCAAGGTCATCCACGGCTAAGATCAGACGTCCGTTATCTCTGGTTAACAGACGATCGAGTCAGGAGCCTGAATGCAACTCAGCAGCAACGCCCCTCAAGGCAGAAAGAGAATGGGGCCTCTACGCAAGGAGGCCTGTGGTGTGTGTTCCATTAAAAACACGACACCGGTTAGCCCGCACAAAGTGGGCGCGCGCGCTATTAGAGAATGGAACGGTAGAGAAAAGTCATGAAAGTGGTTAATGAACCCTCTGCCAGGCGCTTTAATGTGATTTGCAGAGTATCTATGTAGATGTAGATGTAAGGAATGGCGCCGGGTTCTGTTCACAGACGAGACATTCGTCGTTCCCTATCTCATCTGCAGAGGACGTGTAATGACCACACTTTCAAAGATACGTTAATTCCTAATATTCCTTCCTTGCCTCTTATCTTCTTTATTTATTTACTTTTACAGGAATCGGCAAAATGCCGCGACTAATGAGAAAAATGAGTAACGGCACTACGTCAGCACTGTGTGGATAATTTGTAAATTTTGGGTCTGAAAGATGGTACTACTTTAGTGTCCCTGTGTCCGAATGCCGTAGGGGGCAGGGGAACCACCTCTTAAGCGGGAGACTCGTGTTCCAATACTGGTCCGACACAAATCGTAAACTTTTGCTTTTGATGTATTTCAACGTGTCTGGCAAGAAATATCTTTATTCCTTTGAATACTGATTCATAATGACTGCAGGTTCAAAATTGTGTCTGCATTTTAAGAGATTCCCCAAAGAACAGACATTTCGTACGTATAGAGAAGAGAAATCATTTTGTGTTTTGCAATTTTCCCAAAGTCTATCCACTTTTCAAATTGAACGGGTGTTCTCCGTCGATTCAGCATGAAGGGGACTCCAGGCACGTCTCATAAGAATTGCTTATGTGCACATCACCATATCTTGGTGGTGGACGAATGGCGTGGACAGGAGTCAACATTGGCGGACGTACGAACCTCTATGTCGTTCAGAATGGCGCTTTGACTGCTCGTAGGTATAGAGACGAAATGCTTGGACCTTTGTTGTACCCTACACTGGTGCCGTATGAGATGGGTTACTTCTGGTGGACGATAACGCTCTTCCCAACAGAGCTGCAATGGTGGACAACGCGCTTTTAGCTGAGGGAACTGAATCAATGGACTTAAACCGGTTAAGAATGTCTGGGATGCACTTGGTAGTCGCATTATAGCCAGACCAGTACCTCCCACAACCTTTGCAGAGCTCGAAATTGCACTCATGGCAGAATGGCCAAATATCCCTCAACAGCTGATTGATAACATCATACTGCCCATACCACGCAGGTGTGCAACTCTACTGAACGTCGCAGGTTATCATACAGCATTATAGTCGGTAACGAGAATGTCGTTTTCACTATTATGGTAGCCCTATGGTGCCTCGCTCAATGTAAATGCCATGTAAACCTCAAGTAAATAGTTGAGACAGCAAAATATCGTTATACAAGAGTTATAATTGTAACCAATATCTGAATAAAATACGATACCGTAAGTATATTCCCTGTGATATCTCACCCGATCCACTAATTGTTTTGAGCAGTGTAGAAATACATTGGACATGTTACTGTTTTTGTTTTCGCTCAGACAACTTACCATACCGTCACACATCAAACATGAGTACCATACCTCCCTCGAGGAAAAATGGAAACGGTAGTTAATTCCATTCCACTCACGAACCAATAGCTCCTTGTTTCATTGAATAGACAAAACAAATCGCTTCCTCAAATCTTGAAGTGTAGCTACCATAGGTAGGACAAAGACCCTTTTTCTGTACCCCCAGAATAAAAATAATCGCTAGTAGTGTACTCTGTTGACCTGGGAGGCCGAAACCAGTGAACAAGATCTTGTAATCATCCACTTTCAATGGAAAGTTGTAGGGATGGGATTATTAAGATCAAGTCGCAACAAAGGTAAAACAGTCGTGGTACCATTATGCGTAAAAATTAAATAAGTGACATTTTCATGAGAGTTAAGAAACAACCCCCGACCGTAGTGGCCATGCAGACCGTGACTGAAGCGCCTCAGTCCCCGCGGCCACCGCGGCCGGCAAAATTCCGTGTACATGTGGTAAAGTTTATATTGGAATCACAAAAAGAAGTATAGAAACCAGGCTGAAGGAACACAAAAGTCTCTGCCGACTAGGAAAAACAGAGAAATCGGCTGTGGCAGAGCATGCTCTTCAATCTGGAAGTCATATAGTGAGGTTTTCCGAAACATCAGTTTTATCTACAATGACTAATTATTATCCACGACAATACAGGGAAGCTATTGAAATATACAAACATGAAGATAATTTTAACAGGAAAGAAGAAACTATGAAACTTAGCGACATATGGACAGTAGCTTTGAAAGATTGACAGGTTTTATCTCTGACCGCTAGCAATCGATAATGATGTTTTATCTTTGAGAAGGACTATCTCTGCTGATAACTTGACAGCTTGACCACGCCCACTTTTCACAGTATATATGGCGCTCTCAGACACCCGACTCATCAGTCGGCGAGACTCAACGCAAGTAAGAAGACCTCTGAGGATGTCCGGCGCAGCACTGGACGAAACGTTAGGTGAAACTGACAAGTTTTATGGACCACGGCCTTATAACCCGGAAGTTCTACCAGCAACTATGACATCCGATCGTGAAAGCCTTCATTGCAAAATCATTTTGTGTTTTGCAATTTTCCCAAAGTCTATCCACTTTTCAAGTTCAACGGGTGTTCTCCGTCGATTCAGCATGAAGTCGTCTCTGTACAAGCTGATTTGTAACGTATAAAAAAATATGTATGACTTTAATTGCCTGTGCGAAGGCAAGAGTACTGGTACGCCTCGTACGTCTCATAAGAATTGTAGATATGATTATATATAAGGTGTCTGTTCTTCGGTCATGTACGAAGAAACAGATATCATAAATGATGGACAACGGGCACTACAATCGTTGTTTGTGATATTTTCAGATTATGGGCTGGTCGCGAAGCCAAGAATTCAACAGTCGAGAAAAGGTAAACACGATCCCCAGTCCGCAAAGGAACTAACTACCCGAAGAGAGAGAGAGAGAAAAAGAAAGAAACAAAAATGGCGAGGTGATCACTGACCCCAAGCGGGATATCCCGCTTCGAGTCATGCACCAGCACAAATTTACAATTTGGCCACTGAATCTAATTCAGTGCCCTGAAACAGCCAAGATAACTCCATATATTTAATCTGATTAAAATGTCCACTGTATCCGAGGTGCGTTTGCACGGAGTCATCAGAAGTCCACAGGACGGGCAACTTCCTTAACAACGATGTGACGTGTTGTGAAATGTCTAGTTTCAGTTGCTGCAACAACAGCTAATACAACAGAAGGTAACCATTTTACAATTAACTTCTTCAGAATAGGGCAGAAAACTCATTTTACGCCAAAGATCGGATTCTCTGACGATACCACGTTTCATTTATCGGGTAAACTAAACCGCTACATTATAAAAATTTGATGATTACAAAATCGTGGTAGAGCTTGAAGGATTGCGATTGTGCCGTTTCTGACCGCAATATTTGTGTATCTTTCTGCTTTGGAAGGAAACTGAGACAGGAACTACAAAATGATTTCTCTTTTCTATTAAAATGCAGACACAGTTTTGAACCTGCAGTCATTATGAATCAGAATTCAAAGGAATTAAAGATATTTCTTGCCAGTGGCGTTGAAATACATCAACAGCAAAATTCTATGATTTTTGTCGGACCGGTATTCGAACATGAGTCTCCTGCTGCCCACTACGCCATCTGGACACAAGGTCACTAAAGTAGTACGATCTGTCCTCGTCCGACCCAAACTTACAAATTATCCACACAGTGATGACGTAGTGCCGTTACTCATTTTTCTCTGTAAAAATAAATAAATAAAGAAGAAATGAGACGAGGAAGGAATATTAGGGAATAACGTATCGTCGACAGCGTGGTCATTACAGACAGTGCAAACTCGAATTGTTTGGTTAAGGATTGGGAAAGAAATCGGTAGTGACCTTTTAGCAGAACCATCCCCGTATATTTGCCTGGAGTGATTTAGAGAAATCACGGAATACCTAAAACTTGATGACAGAACAAGGATTTGAACCACCGTCCTATCGGATCCGAGTCCAGTGTGATAACTACTGCAGCACCTGGCTCGGTGATTCTCTTAAGACTTCGAGCGCCGTTTGCATTTGAAGTTAAGGGATCACAGGTCGTTTTCAACTTAATTACATATCTGTGGCATTTGTTGTTTGGGTTATGTCTCAAATAAAAATGAAGGTGGCGCAATGGACAGCACAACTGCAGGGTTTACCCGGTCTGGCAAATCAACTGCACCGTAAACAACCGTTAGTTTCCAGAATGAAACTTTTACTCTGCAGCGGAATGAGCGCTGATATGAAACCTACTGACAAATTAAAGTTGTGTGCGGGAACCGGGACTGGAACCTGGGATCTTTGCCTTTCGCGGGCAAGCGCCTTACCACTGAGCTATCCCGACACGAGTAGGAGGCGAGCTACTGGTAGAAATAAAGTCGTGAGGACGGACCGTTAGTCGTGTCGGGATAGCTCAGTGGTAGAGCGCTTGCCAGCGAAAGGCAAAGGTCCCAGGTTCGAGACCCGGTTCTGGCACACAATTTTAATCTGCCAGGTGGTTTCAACCGTTAGTTTGCTCGATTTTTGCGGACAATATCTAGCGCAGTGTTTATTACCATAGTATAAATTACATTTATCTACGTAATATCTTTTCTGTTTAATGATAAATTATATTTTACACTATACACATCGAATATTTTTTTGTATTTTTAATATTCACCGAATTAAGTGACATTTAAAATATGTAACAATAAAACTGGCTTTGTATCTTTGGAAATGGGGCCTAATCGCATATCCAGCCGTCGGCACAGTGCCAGCTCTCAGCGGACATGTATCTGTTGGCCGTGTTCGCTTCAAAGAATGACCAATACCACTGTGGTTAAATTCATTTTTACTACGAGGATTGGAACTTAAATAATGGCAAGTATTTATTAATAACCGATACAAAAGCGTTACATGTTTGCACCTTTTACTGTCCTTCAAAGTAGTCACCAGTGTTGTGTAGAACCCGTTGCCAGCGATGTGGAAGGCTTAGTGTACCGTTAGTAGAGCTTGTTCTGTTGATGGTGCGAATGGAGCGGTCTTCTTCCTGTCGAATTACTGAAACAGATCTGAAGCAAATACCTCGAAGTTGTTCCTTCATCTTCGAAATCAAAGTCTCAATGACTTACGTTCTGGGAGTATGGTGGATGGTACTTCCCAGTCCCATCGACCGAACAGAGCATCAAAATTTTGCAATGTATGCGCCCGTGCATTGTTGTCCAAAATGATGGGTGGGTTGCACAGAAAGTGTTGCCGTCGATCACTGTTCACTAACGCGGCAACAGTATGCACTTCTTCTGCCCGATGCATGGCTGGCAGAGTTTGCTGACCTCTGTTGAAGGCTTTTACCCAACGAGCCACTGTTATGTACGACAATGTCGATTCCTCGCACGCCTCTTGAAGACCTTGATACACAGTCATGCCGCACGATCTCTAGCACATTCAATCCTCGTCCAACTCCGTTGTTCCTGTTTCGAAAACACGGTGGCACTGTTACGTTAGAGCGCTCGCTCTCAAGTGATTGTGCACACGCCGGTGACGTGGGATGGGCGAGTCCATTTGTTGGGATGTAAGGTAGGTATGTCAATAACGTGTGTCATCAGCGACAATAGTAGATTCTGTTGCATAGTATCTCCACATAAGTGTCGCCACTATTTAAGTTCGAAGCCTCGTATATTATTGAGTGTATTGTGCGCTAAAAGAAGCAGGAAAATATATTTCTGCGGTGGAGAGCCGAACTGTCTAAAGGCGCCTCGCTGGAGAGCGCGCGGTTGCTCGCTGTCGGAGGTTCGAGTCCTCCCTGGGGCATGTGTGTGTGTGTGTGTGTGTGTATGTGTGTGTGTGTGTGTGTGTGTGTGTGTGTGTGTGTCTTTGTCCTTAGGTCAGTTTACCTTAGTTTAAGTAGTTTGTAAGCTACGGACTGACGAACACGCAGTTTCGTCCGATAGATTTACAAACATTTAAACATTTTGAAAATATGTTGAACGAAAAACAATTCATACCATAAGGTTATTTTTTACAGTGTTTTAATCTGAACGTTACAAATAATTGCTCAGGCAGTCTTCAGATAGATAATCTGCTGTTGTATGACAACAATCCTCGGAAGCATGCAAATGTTCCGAAATTCTGCAGTTGATGATGTTTGTTTCAAATGATCAAAAATTTCTATAGCTATGGGACCAAACTGCAGTGGTCATCGGACACTGGACTTACAAACTACTGAAACTATCTTTCGCAATAGAAAACGCACACACCCATGCCCGAAGGAGGAGTCGGAATTCCGACGGGGAGCAGCTGCGCCCTCTGCAGCAAGGCGTCTTTTTGAAAGTACAAAATGACAAGGGATGAAATGTTGCGCTTTACTAGACAAAATATTTCACTAAGTTGTCGTACATTGAAACTAGCACACTCTTGGCATTCAAATTTAAATGGTAGGTTATAATATACCACGAGCTCAGGGCTGGCTTGTTTCTAGATACTCTGCAAACATAAAGAAGATAGCACACTGTCAAGGGCCAAACAAGTTCTGATCCCAGCCAGACGGCTACCACGGATGACAAAATGTTACACAGTTAATTCTACCAAAAACTTCACAACATGAACAAGCCGACTCAAAAGCAATGCTAAATGGCAAAATAGACTAAGAGGAAATACCAGTAATATGGAGAAAGAAAACCTTTTAAGTACACCCGTTCGAGTACAGGTAACTCGGACGGAGGGGAAAAATGGTGAACCGTAAAATATACGACCGCGTCTGAGGAACAGCAACCACAACGCGAAAGGGCATACGTCACAGTACACAAAACCACTTGTTAAACACGAGTGAGAATCAATTAAATTGAAAACGCAATGTAAAACGATAACCACTGGTACAACAGTGGGGCATAAAACAACAGGTGGACTAGAACTTAACTCCCCAAATGCCCAGAGAGATTCGCCGACATTCCTCACGCCAAACAGTCAGTGAGCCGGCCCATCGCGTAAGTGGTCCAACGTATCTAGGCGTCGGCTCATGCAGGAGGATGAAGCGTGGTTCAGGACAGCCCTAACGCCTCTGGCCCGCGAAGGTAGACACCAGCGGGAGGCCGACGAGACGTTGGCTACGCACCGTCAGAAGTGACGAAGAGCGCTGCTAGCGCCGCCGAGTCCAGTTACGACGCTAGTCAACACAGTTATAGCGGGCAGTATGAATCGAAGAGGGCCTACGGCTCCGTCACATTAACGGTAATACTTCCCTGTGTAAACTCACTGTGTCTGCATAAAATATGTGGCCGGTTATTTCATGTCTTTTCTGTGTCTCCATGGGTAATATTTGTGTAACTTTGGCGTCGTTTTACATGCAGTAGTAACATACAGTTGTTACTTGACGATGATTTGAGAATCTGAAAACTGGTTCACGAACAAACAAATAATATTTTTCAAATTTCTTACTTTATGTTTTTGTCGTGGTTTTTCAAGCAACCAACAGGAAAGACAGTTAATGTCACTTTACATCAGTTACATATAAAACAAACGTTATTAAAGAATGACCGAAATCAGAACAAAACTGTAATATAAATGCAGTCAAAATTAGATGCTACAGTAATGAAGAACAAAAATTTAAATCTCAGGGGTAATATATAACAGAGAGTTTTGAAAGGAAACACAGTGTTTCAAGAAATAAAAAATTATGGAAAGGTAATCTAAGACAGAATAAAGTAGGGAATTATCGTAAATGTGAATAGGACAGATAAGGAAATTGAAAGTACTATTAAGTGAAAATTTAATAGAAGAGTTGTGGAGAGACTGGGAGCTATAGGAAGACACCCTGATGAGATGAAGTTGGAAAAGTTGCGAGAAGGCACGTTTGTCAAGAGTCGCACTTGTGAGAAGACCCGGGCGAGCAGTTGGGCAGTCTACAGGGACACCCAGAACCTCTTACCTTCAAAAAATTCAAATGTTTGTATAGTTATGGGACTTAACTACGGGGTCATCAGTCCCTAAACTTACAAACTACTTATGAACTACTTACGAACTATGACGGCACAAATATCCATGCCCGAGGGGGGATTCGAACCCCAGACCGTAGTGGCCGTGCTGACCGTGACTGGAGCGCCTCAGTCACCTTTTTTTTTTTTTTTTTTATTCTTCTTTAAAAGGAAAGCAACACCTGACCGCGTTTAAGCAGTGCACACACACTACTATAGATTAACTAAACCAAACAAAACTTGTAGAGAGGAGGGAGGTGCGCGCTGCCGCGGCTACAGGAGGCCGGCGGCAGGCGTCTGGCCGCCCACACAATCCACCGTTACCATATGCAGTAGACTGCTTTTTTTCTTTTTTTCGTTAAAAGCAACTGTTTAAATAAAATCTAGGAATTAACAGCAATATCCATTGCAAAACAGAAACAAAAGTATTCTTCTTTAAAAGGAAAGCAACACCTGACCGCGTTTAAGCAGTGCACACACACTACTACAGATTAACTAAACCAAACAAAACGTGTAGAGAGGAGGGAGGTGCGCGCTGCCGCGGCTACAGGAGGCCGGCGGCAGGCGTCTGGCCGCCCACACAATCCACCGTTACCATATGCAGTAGACTGCTTTTTTTCTTTTTTTCGTTAAAAGCAACTGTTTAAAAAAAAATCTAGGAATTAACAGCAATATCCATTGCAAAACAGAAACGAAAGTATTCTTCTTTAAATGTAAGTAAAACTGTTGCTGTTTTAAATGGCTTAGTAGCAGTAATTACAGTCTCAAGACAAAAAAAAAAAAAAAAAAAAAAAAAAGTTTATCCTATTCCAGCCTTTTCAAATGCTATATTTAGCATGTTGCTAAACTGTTTTTTCTCATCAATAGTGCGTATGATTCTCCATCTCGCAGTGTTCATGTACGATTGAAAACTTATGGGATTGTCTTCTGCAGGTCCGTGGAATATATAGTTTACATAATTACCGAGAAGCCACATAATTGTATTGTTCTTTGTTTTCGGGTAATATCTTGTTTCCGGCCACATCATAATTTCTGAAGTGTAACTAGTTTCGGAGGTTCTTGATAGTAATGCTATTCGTTTCCTCACCCACTTCCAGTTGTCGATATGTCCGCTACATGTGAATCTATGTATTATGGTGTCCAGTAGTCCACATTTTCTGCACTTGTCTGTATCACTTTTTCCGATGCGATGTAGCTTTTCGTTCGTTGCTATCGTCTGGTTGACGACTTTATACCAGGTGGACGCAACTTCTGACGTGTGGATTTTAAGGCTGATGTTTTTCCACACTGTTAACCAGTTTCTATGTGGAAACTTTAGCATAATACTGTTTGGCATATCTTTCTGTTGCCATATCTGTAGGATTTGGGTTGTAGTTAAAGTCGTAGATGGTACACGACTTTCTTTTAAGTAACTATACTCCAGGTAAAACAGACTGATATGTTTCAGACGGAAGTTATGATTGCTGATATCTATCGGCGGATTCATGCTCTTTGGCTGCAGTATTTTAAAGAGTTTTTCTGTAATATTACTGTGGTTGCCATGTATTAATCTTTCTGTTCGTCTAAGGTATAAAGCAGTTGCCTTCCTATGAATATCAGTGAGTGCGAGTCCTCCAGTCAATCTTGGTTTTGTTAATGTTCCGGGTGTGAGCTTAAAAATGTTTCCTCTCCACACATACCTGGCTGCTAACTGCATTACTTTATTTGCCTGTACTTTTGGAATCGGGAAAATCTGAGCCACATAGTAGGCCTTGGACAATAGATAGGTGTTGACTATCCTCACGGCTCCAATAAGGTTTAGTGATCGCCAAGTTGCTTCTAAAGTAGTTCCTTGCATTTTGTTAACTGTCGATCTCCAGTTCAGGGCCGCCATTTTTAATGGACATTTATCAACGATGATCCCTAAGGTTTTGTGTTGTTCGACGGTTTGTGCCCATGGCACGGCTACGTCGTCGAACCCTCTGATATTTACTAATTTACACTTTCCCGTGTTAATTTTTGCACCTGAAACTGCACAGTAGGTGTCAAAGTCCTCTTTTAGGCTTGTGACCTCATCTACTGTTCTTAGTAGCACTCCCACGTCATCAGCATACGCCCCTGTAGTGAATTTAACACCCGAAAGTTGTAACCCAGAGAGTTTCGTGGTAACCCTTTTGAGTATTGGCTCCAAGGAGAGCACATACAGCAGCATAGAGAGAGGACTGCCCTGTGGGACCCCCCTTTCAATGTTTATAGCCCCAGTTAATTGTCCATTGACAGCTATTTTAGTCGTTATCTCTGTAATCAAATTTCGTACCACTTTTAAAACTCTTTCTTCCAGGCCTACTTCCTTCATTACTTTTTCCAGGTATTGGTGATTTACTCGATCAAACGCTTTGTTAAAATCTATAAAAAATAGTGCACACTTTATATTTGTAACGGAGGCTATGGATATGACATCTCTGTAAGCAGAAATTGTGTTCATGACAGTTCGTGCAGGGAAACAGGATTGGTGTTTTCCAATAATTTTACTTATGGGATGACTCATTCTACTGGCAACTGCCCGGGCGATGGTTTTATAATCAAAATTCAGCAAAGTAATAGGCCTGAAGTTGTCGATGCATTTTCGTCCCTTGTTTTTTGGAACTAAAACAATTTTCCCTTCCTTAAACTCTTTAGGAACTACGACACCTTTTAATATTTCATTTAGAATATCCGTAAAAGTTGGTCCTATAAGGTGCCAAAATTTACAATAAAATTCTTTCGGCAACCCATCAGGTCCAGGGGATTTGTTGGGCGGCGACCTTGAAATGAGATCTAAAACTTCACGTTCTGTAAAAGCAGTTAATATGTCACTGTTATCATCAGAGTTAATTTCCGGAGTAAGTACTTGAAAAAATTCACCTACTGCACCCTCATCAACATTTTCCAGAGAATACAATTCTCTATAATGTTGATGTATTTCCTGTACTATGTCGTTTTGATTTACGAGCAGTCTACCATTTGACGTCAATAGCTCATCAATGAACGTCCGTCTTCGGTTCGTATTATGTTTAATTAAATGGTACAGAGACGTTACCTCTTCAACTACCAGAGAGCGTGATTTGGACTTTATTTTCAGACCCTCTAACTGTTTGCGCTTGATACTAAGTAATTTTGCTTTGATACACTTTATTTGTTGATAGTGCGATCCATTGTTGTCAGATTTATCATAGAGCTCTCTTAATATAGAGTAATAAAATTCTGTGGTGTTTTTTATTTCCCTAGCTTTTTGTCTGCCGTAGTTTATCACACACTGACGAAGTTTTCGTTTTGCGTGATTTGTCCACCAGTCTACTTTGGATTGATAGCGGCTGAGGGATCTGAGGCAAACGTTCCATGTGTGCCTGACGTCGTCTTCTAATTCTCTGTCTTGCAACAGCGAGATATTAAGCATCCAGTGTGATCTATATAATTTGGTGGGCTGTTTATCGAGCTCAAGTGTTACAGCAAGCGCACAATGGTCAGAGAATACTGCAGGGATTACTTCCGCGGCGCGAAGCCTGTCACTAATGTTATCCGTCACATATAGTCGGTCAAGGCGGCTGCATGAGTGGGCGGTGAAGTAGGTGAATCTCACCAGTGTGGGATATTTCACTTCCCACGCGTCCTGCAGCTTTATATGTTTCACAAGTTCGTGCAGCTCTTTACAGTAATTGAAATGAGGACGCTGATCTTTCGCATGTAAAACGCAATTAAAGTCTCCACCTAATAATATGTATTGCGGGTTTTTCCTTAGAAGGTAGATAATCTCCTCCTTGAAATATCTGGAACGTTCAGTTTTATTAGAATTCCCCGACGGAGCGTATAAATTTACCACGGTGACAGTATACAATTTAAAACTTATACCTCGACCGGATTCCAATTTTTCAATCTCTTGAAATGGAATACCGTCTTTAATTAAAACTGCAGTACCGGTACTGTTCTCCAGGGCTATGTTTTCTATGGTGTTGAAGCCCGATATACGGAGGTTCGTTGTTAACACCTCCTGTAGCAGCAAAATATCGGCTTCAGATTCGTACACGAACTGTTTGAAGGCCGCGAGTTTCAGGTCAGAGGTGATTCTACTGATGTTCAGGGTTACAACTTTATATGCCTGCATCTATCTAGTCCAGAAAAGCACTACTTTTTAACTTTCCCCCCTCCTGCGTCCGCGTCCCAATCCTTTGATGCCTTGCCACTTGTTTTCTTAGTATCAGTCTTGTATTGAGAGTCAGAGTTTTTATTTTTCTTTCGCGCAGCGTTCATTTTCGGCTGTACTTTACTCCTACGCCTCCCACTGCTGGTGAAACCCACATCAGAAGGCGAGGTGGGCGGCTCGCTGCAGACGTCCAGCTCCATATCAGAGTGCGACAGTTGGCGGGCCACCGCGGCGGCAGGCTGTGGCCCCGCCGACTCGCCACTTCCTGCTTCGCTTTCCATTACCGCGTCCCTGTTTATGCTTACGTCCGCTCTGTTTTGGACGCTGCTCTGACTTGGCGCAGTTTGTGCATTGACAACAGTATCACAGTCCGGGTTGTCTACTATCACTGGTTCGGTTTGTTGCTCTCCACTAACAACAGTGTCGGGTTTGTCTGGTGTCCCTAGGTCTACGTGCTGTATTTCTTCTACTGATGTTTGCAGCACGGGTGATGGAATTTCTTCCCGTTGCTGCGGCTCGGATCCGATACTAGAACTGTTTGAAATCTCTGTGTCCGTACCGGGTGTAGGAACTTTAGTTTCTAACACGGTGTTAACCGTGCTTTTCCTGTTATCCTGCGACGAATATTCGAATTTGTCATCCACACTACTTTCGTCAGAGGTCCGTCTCCGTTTGTTAGTTATGGACTGGGTTACAACTGGGGTAATAACTTTAGTGGGCACCTGATCTACGTTTACTTTTGGTGTCAGTGGTGGAAAGTCTGCCGGGACGACAGGTGGTTGCTCAGAAAAACTGCTACTGGGTGTTGGGTCATCAACTTCCCGAGTGGGTGCAACTAATTCAGCTAACGTTAGTTTTTTGCGTTGCTGCAAGTTGTTTCTTAATATAACCGGTTTTTTCGGGCAATCCTGACGAATATGTCCGCTTTCGTTACAGATGTAACACGTTTCTTCCTGACCAGAATATGTCACATGAGCCCTGTACCCACAGACAGTGATATGAGAGGGAATATTAGTTCTAACGTGCATTTCTACTGATCTTACACCACTGAAACACTGAAGTTTATGTTGCTTTGACCAGCGCTCGTTTCTAATTTGTTTAATATCGCCATAACATGATAACACCTCCCTAAGATAACAATTTTCTACTTCTGGCGGCAAATTGAAAACGCGAACATTCTTATATTCAATACCGGCATTAGATATGGAAACTGTACTCACCGTTGAGTCTCGATGTCGAAATTGAGCAGATGTTCCGTGTTTTATCAGGATTTTGTCTAGTTGAACGGGTTCCAGTAACTTGACGTAAAAGCAGTATTCATCCAAATCGTAATAAGCGGTATGTATTTGTTCAGAAACGATTCCAAAAACGCTGTCGATCCAATCATGAACTTCTACCGAACTCGGTTGCTTATTCCTGGTTGCCTTATCAAACTCGAAACGCAGAGTGCACTTCCTGGGGACCTTCTTTTCCATATTTACGGTTTTAGCGGCCGAGACCGCTAACATTTACACAACACACGCACCAGAACACTAAGTGACGATACTGCACAACAAGTTAACACTTAACACGAAAGAAAGCTGTTCGCGACTAGTGAACGCTTTAAACTGTGAGCACACTCCCGGACGTCCTCACGCTACCGCGACTCAAGCGCCAACTGGCCCCCCCTGAGCTATAGTCACCTCGGCCGGCATACGTCACAGTACACAAAACCACTTGTTAAACACGAGTGAGAATCAATTAAATTGAAAACGCAATGTAAAACGATAACCACTGGTACAACAGTGGGGCATAAAACAACAGGTGGACTAGAACTTAACTCCCCAAATGCCCAGAGAGATTCGCCGACATTCCTCACGCCAAACAGTCAGTGAGCCGGCCCATCGCGTAAGTGGTCCAACGTATCTAGGCGTCGGCTCATGCAGGAGGATGAAGCGTGGTTCAGGACAGCCCTAACGCCTCTGGCCCGCGAAGGTAGACACCAGCGGGAGGCCGACGAGACGTTGGCTACGCACCGTCAGAAGTGACGAAGAGCGCTGCTAGCGCCGCCGAGTCCAGTTACGACGCTAGTCAACACAGTTATAGCGGGCAGTATGAATCGAAGAGGGCCTACGGCTCCGTCACATTAACGGTAATACTTCCCTGTGTAAACTCACTGTGTCTGCATAAAATATGTGGCCGGTTATTTCATGTCTTTTCTGTGTCTCCATGGGTAATATTTGTGTAACTTTGGCGTCGTTTTACATGCAGTAGTAACATACAGTTGTTACTTGACGATGATTTGAGAATCTGAAAACTGGTTCACGAACAAACAAATAATATTTTTCAAATTTCTTACTTTATGTTTTTGTCGTGGTTTTTCAAGCAACCAACAGGAAAGACAGTTAATGTCACTTTACATCAGTTACATATAAAACAAACGTTATTAAAGAATGACCGAAATCAGAACAAAACTGTAATATAAATGCAGTCAAAATTAGATGCTACAGTAATGAAGAACAAAAATTTAAATCTCAGGGGTAATATATAACAGAGAGTTTTGAAAGGAAACACAGTGTTTCAAGAAATAAAAAATTATGGAAAGGTAATCTAAGACAGAATAAAGTAGGGAATTATCGTAAATGTGAATAGGACAGATAAGGAAATTGAAAGTACTATTAAGTGAAAATTTAATAGAAGAGTTGTGGAGAGACTGGGAGCTATAGGAAGACACCCTGATGAGATGAAGTTGGAAAAGTTGCGAGAAGGCACGTTTGTCAAGAGTCGCACTTGTGAGAAGACCCGGGCGAGCAGTTGGGCAGTCTACAGGGACACCCAGAACCTCTTACCTTCAAAAAATTCAAATGTTTGTATAGTTATGGGACTTAACTACGGGGTCATCAGTCCCTAAACTTACAAACTACTTATGAACTACTTACGAACTATGACGGCACAAATATCCATGCCCGAGGGGGGATTCGAACCCCAGACCGTAGTGGCCGTGCTGACCGTGACTGGAGCGCCTCAGTCACCTCGGCCACCGCGGCCGGCCCTCTTACCTTCCCAGCAGTTACTCTCTGCCGCTATACATGCGACGCCTTTCTTCTGGTGTTGTGTAGGTCCAATTGTTTTTCACATCCTATACTACTATAACGATGTTACTAAGTCTGAGTCTAAGCTTATTTCTTCTTCCTGTTTGTGTGTCTTTATGCGCTCACAAAATTTTTTGCAATTGATTTGGTCTAGAATAAAAACACAGCAATCTGGTTTTGTGCACTTTTCCGTCGTGGTTGCAACACATATTTCCACACGTTTAACCGAGTTTAAGTTTATTTTCAAAATCTCCAGTGGATTAAGCATTTTTTTCAGTTTTAAAAGGCATATCAACGGCTTTAACAATTTCTTCTTCATTATAATTTTTGTGCGTAGGCCAGAAAAAATTATGGATTGACATCAACCTCGAGATTTTTTGAAGTTTTTCGGGAGCCTCGTCCGTCTCACATTTTTTTTTTCCTTTTCTCACCGGTATTTAAAATTAGTTTGTTACAGTATTCTGCATATTCTCGAGGACTTTCCCCTATTCAGTGGAAATTTTGATTTTGTTTTGTGCATAACATTTAAGACGTTGCTAATGTGGATGGATGCCTTTGAGTGAAATTCCACGTCTACATTCGTATACATTTCTTACTGAGCCACTATTCTACAAAACAGCTGTAAAAGTCTTGAACGATGTTTTCAGGCGCGCTCATCAGAACACAGGCTAACCGTTATCAAATATTCCCAGGGAAAAAAATTGTTAGACGAGAACAGTTCAACGAATTTGTTCGTTTTCTTCTAGGAAGAAACAAGGCCACCATCTTGAACACGTTCCACAAAGACCGATTAACGTGACAACCGAAAATTGTAACATCGATTTTCAAAGACAAACCTGTAACTGCCTAAAGCTCCCTGCAGCTTTCTACCAAGCCACGAAGTTTTAACAGATTTAAAAATGTTTCATGTTTGTCGTTTTATCTACGCTATATATCTTTAATGTGTTTCATGGATTCCAAGAAGTGAAAAGTACATTGAAATCTGATAGGTCAAAATTTCGAACTTGAGAGTCATGACATTAAACCAATTGGACCAAACTGCTCATTAATCCATAGAGTTACAAACTACTTAAACTAACCTAAGGACAACACACACACTCCAGGCCTCACGGAGGACTCGAAAGTCTGCAGAAAGGCGCCTTAGAACCTTCGGCCACTCCATCACGGCATGATATTTAAATCTGTAAACTGGTGGTCAGGCAGAGCTAAAGATTGTACTGAAACTGACAATATATTTAACATAAGTTGCAGAAGGGTGCTACCATTTGTGAATTTATATTTACTTAAGTTTAATGTTTGTTATATAATGGAAGTTTTTTCGCGGGGTGAAGGTTTTGTTGTTTTCCTGTTTACTTTTATTTTCGAATTGTAGGATATTCATCAAGCTGCAGTTGTTTTCCTAAAAGCTATCAAATACCTGTAGGAAACTAACGATCATGCAATGAAAAAAAATCTTTAATAACTTCTATACCACGATAGCCACTTATCCTTAGCCGGCACCATGCAGAGCGGCGTTTTAAACCAAGCGGCGGCAGACAGCCCGAAAGGTCCAGTGTATCAACTTATGAGGCAAATGTTTGTAGAGCTTATGGGACTTAACTACGAGGACACCAGTCCCTAAACTTACAAACTAGTCATGAACTTATACTAAAGATGGCACAAACATCGATACCCTAGGGGGGACTCGAACCCCCGACGGCGAATGCCGCGCGCACCGCAACACGGCGCTTAAGTACGCACGGCCAATCCGCCGCGGCTGTAAGGCAGCCTGTGCCTTTACCTGGATGTCCCGGATTTCTCACAACTGTCAACAGATTTCGTCTTCTCACAAATGTGTCTTCTCACAAGTGTCACAAACTCGATGAGACAGCCTGACAAAATCATGACAGCCGGCCGCGGTGGCCGAGGGGACTAAGGTGCTCCAGTCACGGTCTGCACGGCCACTACGGTCGGGGGTTCGAATCCCCCCTCGGGCATGGATATTTGTGCCGTCCTTAGGATTAGCTAGTTCATAAGAAGTTTGTAAGCTTAGGGACTGATGACCCCGTAGTTAAGTCCCATTAAAAAAAAAAAAAAAAAGACAGATTTGATGCATAAGAGGTACGGTAATTCTTTTAATCCTAGGATAGGTATCTCTAAAGGCCTTCCGATTTTATCTTGCTATAAATTCAGAATAGAAGCTGCTAGATACTGTAAATAACTACATGCCCTATACGTGAGTAATAATTGAGGCGAGAGAAATTGAGCTAGTCGGTGTGAGAGTCATAATGGATGAGCAGTCTAGAGGAGCGGCGGCGGTGCCGTGTGCCAGTGGAGCTGATCCACCGGTTCGGTCACGCTCTCGGCAGCCCAGACCCTGAGGAGGCTCCTGGTCGTCGCGCTATTCTGCCCAGCGGAAGAGGCGGTCGCGATGCGCCATTCAGCATTGGCCATGCCCCAGATAGCCTCAACCAGGCAGGAAGCTGGTGTTTCTTTTCGCGACGTTACAAACATTGTTCTCAAACGCTGAAGTCTATGTGTGAGGTAAGGCTTCCTTGTTACTGCTTTTTTGCCTTTTCAAAACCGTAAATTAGCATGTGGCTGTCAGGATGGAATAATTATCTCACACATGTGTACTACATTTCAAAGTAGCCTACCAGGACGGTGATCGACCCTTCCGTGTTAATGTCATACCAGCTATCCCAACTCCCGTGAAAAACGAATCTACTGCCTGTTTTCCGCGGTGGAGTAGCCGAGCGGTCTAAAGCGTCTCGCTGCGGAGGGCGCGGTTGCTCGCCGTGGAGGTTCTAGTCCTTCCTGGGGCATGGGTGTGAGTGTTGTCCTTAGGTTAGTTTAGTTTAAGTAGTTTGTAAGCTACGGACTGATGACCACGCAGTTTGGTCCGATAGAATTACAAACAAACAAACTACTGCCGGTTTGACGAGCGGTCACAGCAGAATGTCCTGCTGCAGTTTTTTATTTGAGGGCAAAGATTACTTGCTTTGTTGTCTTTGACTTTCTAGGAAAAAAATATAGTAGAAGCTTGGCATTAAATTCGTGCTCGTACTCCATAGGGGGGGGGGGGGGTTGTCTCTCATTTCAGAATATCAGAACCGTTGCTTCTGGAACTGACACAAGGAAGGAAGGAAGCTTGGAGTTTAACTTCCCGTCGACTTTGTGGCCATTAAACACGACGGGGAACGGAGGGGAAGGCGAACCAAAGATTACGTTTCATTGGCAGAACGCTTCCAAGATGCACCAGCTCCACCAAAGAGACTGCCTACATCACACTTGTGCGTCCTCTCCTGGAGTACTGTTGCCCTTGTGGGACCCTCACCAGGTGGGACTGACGGAAGACATTGAGAAGGTTCAGAGAAGGGCAGCTCGTTTTCTTTTATCGCGTTACGGGGGGGGGGGGGGGGGGGAGCGTCACGGAAATGTGGCACGAATTGGGGTGGAAATCATTAAAAGAAAGACGATATTTATTGCGACGTGATTTTCCGAAGTTTCAATCACCGACTTTTACTTCTGAAAGTGAAAATATTTTGCTACCACCCACCTACTTAGGGAGACATGAGCATAATAAAAGAAGAGAAATCAGATCGAAAACGGATCGATTTGGGTGTTCTTTCTTCCCGCGCGCTATTAGAGAATGGAACGGTAGAGAAAAGTTATGAAAGTAGTAGTTTTTTCTTTCTTTTTTTTCCCTTATGGGACTTAACTACGGCGTCATCAGTCCCTAAGCTTACAAACAACTTATGAACTAGCTAAATATCCATGCCCGAGGGGGGAGTCGAACCCCCGACCGTAGTGGCCGTGCAGACCGTGACTGGAGCGCCTCAGTCCCCTCGGCCACCGCGACCGGCATGAAAATAGTTAATGAACCCTCTGCCAGGCACATAAATGTTATTTGCAAAGTATCTATGTAGATGTAGATGTAGCTGACGCTCGGAATTTCGGGGTGAGGATGATGGAAGGAAATCGGCCGAGCCTTTTCATAGGAACCATCCCGGCATTTGCCTGGAATGATTTAGGGGAATGACGGAAAACCTAAATCTGGATGGCCGGAGGTGGATTTGAGCCACCATTCTTCCGAATGCGAGTCCAGTGCGTTACCACTGCGCCACCTCGCTCTGTCGGGCACATCTGTAGGTGTACGTTGCTGTTATTGATAAGCAGACTCTGCAGATTAAAATGCTGCCCCTCCCCTTGTTTAGCCATTTCTTTTGTCTGACTTGTTTGACACACCCAGCCACGAACAAATACTTCTCCTGTACCGAGTGCCATTGATACTCTACGTCTTAGATTATTTTTCTGGATATATTCCACTCTCTTTCCGTACAACTTTTACCTGAAACGAATACCTCTAGTACCGTGGAAGTTATTTCCAAGTGTTTAAACACATATCCTATCAGTCTCTCCCCTCTTCATTGTCAGTGTTTTCAAATGTTGCTCTCCTCGCTATTTCTGCACAGAAAATTCTCATTCTTTATCAGTACACAATATTTCCAACACTGTTCTCCTGTTTTACTTCCACTGTCAAACGAAAGTCAGAACTGACTTCCTGATAGATTTTCAAGCCAAACTGTCATCTAACATCCCTCCGATGTTCTTTTACGTTTTTCTGTGTACATATTATTCTCGGATACATACTCTGTTAAACCGGTTCTGTGTTATTTAGAACACATATCTGTCTTTGATATCTTTAACATTGCCTGGATGATATTATTACGAAAGTATGATGATAAATCTCCAGTCCCACAGATTCTACACGTCTTGAATAGTCGTTTGGATGCCAGTTACCACGATGGTTTTTAGAAATTCCGAAGGAATTTTACAGATCTCTTTTATTTTATCGCAAGTATTTCAGTCTCCTATGACACTCTAAACCTGCAACCATTATCGACCTGCGTTTGTTCCTCAGATAAGCCTTCAGACAAGACGTGCCGCTCATGGATGTCGTCAATGCACTCTTACCAAGCATCTGACCTCTTCTCTGCATTTGACAGTAGAATCAATATTGACACCATGCTTTTAACTCAGTTTTCCCTACAATTCTACAGTAATTAGAAGCAGGACGTCTTAGAAAAAAAATTCTAGCTGGTGTGAAGAATGGCAGCAAGCTGTAAATGTAGAAGAATGTAAGGTGATGCACATGAGTAGGAAAAACAATCTCATATCGTTCGAATACAGTATTAATAGTGAGCTTCTTGATACAGCTGCGTCGTTCGAATATCTAGGCGTAACACTACAGAACGATATAAAATGGAAGTATCATGCAAAGGCAGTTGTGAGTAAGGCGGACAGCCGACTTCGGTTTATTGGGAGAATTTTGGGAAGATGTACTTTATCTGTGAAGGAGACTGCGTATAAAACTCTTGTACGACCACGTCTTGAGTATTGCTCAAGTGTTTGGGACCCGCATCAGATCAGTTTAAAGAAGACATGGAAGCAGTTCAGAGGCGAGCAGCTATGTTCGTTACTGGTAGGTCCGATCAATGCGCGAGTGTTACAGAGCTGCTCCAAGAACTCAAATGAGAACCGTTGGAGGGAAGACGACGATCTTTTCGAAAAAGGAAATTTAGATGGTCGGGATTCGAAACTCACTGCCGGTAACCAAAATTTCGCGTAAAGACCACAAATGTAAAACAAATTAGGGCTCGTACAAAGGAATACAAGCGTCCGTTTCTCCCTCGTTCTATCTGGGAGTTGAACTGAAAACCTTGCGGTGGATTGCAGAGCTATGCTGATGTATATGTATTAATCTAGGGCGGCGAGAAGCAAAGCATGTAACAGTGTTGCAGGGTACTTTGTGTTGAGAATCAGCTGTTAAGGAAAAAAATTGATTCTTGAGGCGTTTCTGATACAATTAACATTGAAGTTAGCAAGTTAAAGCAGCGTCCCAAGAACTGTGTTGCCAGAGGAATTCTTTGTTTGTTTACCTTAAAGGGAACAGGAGAGGAATATAGAAATTGGACATCTGACGGTAGAAAGTTCTAAACCGAGCCAATGGTGAACAGCCCTTGTACCCTCATCGACCTGATTGGCTTACTTAATGCCAGTTGGACCAAAAACGACACAACCTATCGAATATTTTTATTGTTATTTATCGTTTCACAGCACAACAAAGCCTGCAAAACCGTCACAGATTTTTTCAAAAAAATGATCAAATGTTTGTATAGCTTATGGGACTTGACTACGGGGTCATCAGTCCGTAAACTTACAAAGTACTTATGAACTACCTTATACTAAGGACGGCACAAATTTCCATGCCCGAGGGGGGATTCGAACCCCCGACCGTAGTGGCCGTGCAGACCGTGACTGGAGCGCCTCAGTCCCCTCGGCCACCGCGGCCGGCACAGGTTTTTCAGAATGTTTGCATTACTATCGTATGTATATAGTACAGCAGTCTACAACCCGAAGATTTGTTTGAAGACCACAGTGCTTTAGTAGACATGATTTTGTTGGAGGTGGTACTTCGTTGCCTTGCTTTGCCTTTTGATCTGACTTTTCCAGCTAGTTATAGCGGGGCGTACAGCTGAACGCAGATTCCGAAGCACGGCGCAACTGGACATTTTTCATATAAACGAAACTTTGTCAGAGACGAAGGATTGATAAGTGACAGACAAATGTACTTTGGTTCACTGGGGACTGAACACGCATCCTTCGCATCGCCACCGAGACATTGCACAGGAAAAAAAAAAAGTACTCAACTGTGGCAAGGTTTGAAACCGAGCCAACGGCTCGGTTGTCTCGTGAGCTATGTATATTTACACTCATGTCCAGGAAAGAACCTTGAAAGACTAGAAATAAGAAGAACATAGTCAATGGACATGTCCATTAATATTATCTAAAGATTTTTATTTAGTGTGGACCTGATACACACAATATACAGAAATGAAACTATTACCTTTGCAAGGTAACATGCGTTTTATAACTTGAGGTCCAGTCCTTGAATACAATGCACGTCTTCTGGAAATCTTCTTCTCTTACACCGTAGGCTCATAACATACAGTCTCTGACAATGTGATGAATCATCGTGGCGTGAAGCTCCGCAGTCACAATCTGGATTAAACAACTTGCCCCATTTATAAAGTGCACCGTCACACCTGTCATTGCCCGTTCTAATTCTGTTCAGTGCTGTCCAGGTCTTAGTGGCAGTTGAGATCCAGTTGGTAGTTTAGCGCCTGAGAAGATATTATGCGGGTGCTCATCTGTTGCCGCTTGCCAACGACACTTCTAGGGACAGGTTTAAAATCCCCAGAAACCATGTCAGCAGCATCACGCAGAGTTGGATGACATGATAGTAGTCTGTCAACATTTACAATTGGTAGGTTACTATGTACAGGTAGATTAGGTTTCTTGGAGATTGTTTCCAAATGTTCGAATGTTTGTTAAGCTTATGGGACTTAACTGCGGGGTCTTCAGTCCCTAAACTTACAAACTACTTATGAATTAACTTATATTAAAGACAACACAAACCTTCATGTCCGAGGGGAGATTCGAGGCCCCGAACGGGGAACGGCTTCGCGCATCGGAGCATAGCGCCCCAATGCGTTCGGCCACTCCATCACGGCGGATACTGTTCGGAACTCCCCCAAAAGAGCCGCCGATCTGCGCAAATCAGGTGGCATTTTACCTGTTAGCAGCAGTAGCTGGTAAAACCGGAGTAGATCTGATTGCACTAGATATTATGCGCATGGTAACATTCAGTTGGGTGTCAACAAGCTTTGTATGGTGACTGATCATTCATACAGGTTCACTATACTGAGCACTTGAAAACACGAAACTCGAGGCGCTAAGTGTTTGCTGAAGGTCCGCTGGTAGTTCCATGTAATTCACGCGGTATATTGTTACGTATTTTGGGTTTCTCAGCTAGGTTTAAAAGGGGTCGCTATTGGTCAGTGTTCGGACCAAAATAACACCTAGTTCTTTTGGGTACCAATTGTGCCGAAGAACTATGCGTTTGAAAATTACTTCCACTTTCACGTTCGCTAAACGATTGTTCAAGAGGAAGCACTGGGATGAAGTTTCCAGATTCTGAATTAAGTCTCCAACAAAAACAAATAGTTGGTACGAAAACACATGCCTCCCCGGTGGTGTTGAATGAACAACTGCTGTACAGGCAGCCAGACCATCCATAGGAACTCCTGATCTAAAGAAATTATTAGTATTTCTGTTGCGTCTTTCTGATTGCTGTGGTAAAAGGAGGTGGCCATGGCTAGTGAGGATGCGGACAAGGTCTGCAACTAAAAGAAGTGAGTAGTCCTCAAAGTTTTTATTGACAGAAGAAATCAATACTCTCTACTTTGATGAGTCTGTGTTGGTACAAAAATTCTTGTACTGTTACACAGTTGTGCTACGAAATTGAAAACTGTTCTTGCCTTTGCATAGGCAGGAGGCTGTCTCTTCTATGGTGAACTTGTGGATCTGTAGTATTTCTGGGGCTGCCTGACACTGACTGGAACTTCCGTACTCTCCCTCGTGGCTGTGGTGCACCGGCATATCTAGGCGAGCCCCTATTGGCCGGCGCGTGAAGCAGGCAAAGAGGTAATGAGACTGATGGCGCCCCCAGCGGCCGAAGTACTTTATAGCGTCTTCTTGAAGTGACGCGGCGACTTGTGTAGACCACCGGAATTGTGGCGAATAGGGACGCCACAATAATTTCGGTCACCTCAATACGTGTCCCATTGCTTAGTAGGCTCACAGTCCGCCATGGGCGTTGGTTGTATGTTTGTATAGTCTATGGGACTTAACTACGGGGTCATCAGTCCCCTAAACTTACAAACTACTTATGAACTACTTACGAACTAGGACAGCACAAATATCCATGCCCGAGGGGGGATTCGAACCCCCGACCGTAGTGGCCGTGCAGACCGTGACTGGAGCGCCTCAGTCTCCTCGGCCACCGCGGCCGGCAGGGCGTTGGTAACTTGCTACATGCGTGATGGTATAAACAAGTATAGGGCGTGATTGGCGTCCTGTCGTATTGCTACCCATGCTGCATTCACCTGGTTCCGAAGCTCATCTGGCGCTGGGTCACAGTGCGGTATCCGACGTTTCCCATATCTCACTCATTTTCGATTGGCGACCAGTTTGGATAACTGGCGGGTCGGGAATGAGGAAAACAGAATGTGGATTCATCCGAAAACACTTTCTGATGCCATTCCAATTCCTAGCCCCCCCCCCCCCCCCCCCCCAAAAAAAAGTCGCGGTTCTATTCAGTCATATTGATCGTGGAGCAAAGGGAGATTGGGAATAAGTGGAAGGGGCTTACTAGTTCCGGTATACGCCTTTCTGCCAAACAAAATCTCCCGTATCCTTGGTCGGAACTGGGAGACTGGGACCAATTTATTTTATTTCTGGGACGTTGTCTCAGATAAAAAATTAATCAGAAGGACACGAGCGAATTACCGACAACCAAAAAATTGAACGCCTGAGTTACATCGTAAACTGGAAGAAATCAAGAATCTTCCTATAGGAACCGCAACCTGCATCGCTTTCTTATTGCAAGCCCCGCCTTTCAAAGTTTCTGTTTTCATTGCACGATTCACGTATACGCCTGCGAGGCATCTTGCACGTTTCCTTTACCTTCAGTCGGAGACAAATTTCACGGGCAGGTGGTGTTGCGCCGTGATATCGATGTTGACCTTCAACCTGCAAGACGACATGGTTCATATGCAAATCATTTATGCAGAACATACTAATTTACAACTATATGAATATTAACTTCTTATCTCCAGTCTTTATTACTTCGGGATGCTATAGTAGAAGGACATGCGCCCAGACGAGCAAGGCTGTGCATTTTGCTCTGTAACTAACAGAACTGATTAGTCCACATGAATAGAATACTTGACTTTGATGTGCTTGTGATGGTATAAACTCGTATCTAATACACAGTTCTGCAACTCTTCACTTCAAGTCCAATCAATAGCAAATGTTGCGGCTTGTGTTAAGACTACTGGCTCGCGTCGATCGAATTCTTGTGTTGACTTGTTGATCTGCCTCTAACTGTCTGTCGGTGCTGTGGTGCACCGGCATATCTAGGCTAGCCCCTTTCTTTCTATTGGCCGGAACGCGAGGCAGGCAAAGAGGCCCCGAGACTGCGGGCACTCCCGGTGGCCGAAGTACTGTGGAACGACATATCGCCCGTCTCCTACTTGCGCGGCGACGTGCGCGGACCACCGGCGTTGTGCACCTAGCAACGCCAAAACACTTTCAAAGTCTGCAGTTTTATTTTCTGAACATTCGTGTATAAGCAGATAATAAAATCCAATTTTTCCTCTTAATATAAAAAGGTTGATTTTGGCACACCTTCATCGAAACATATGTTCTCAGAACCTATGGTTGTTCTTTTATTATTGTACAGGGTGTTACAAAAAGGTACGACCAAACTTTCAGGAAACATTCCTCACACACAAAGAAAGAAAATATGTTACGTGGACATGTGTCCTGAAACGGTTAATTTCCATGTTAGAGCTAATTTTAGTATTTCAGCGCAAATGTTCTATTTAAGGATGTGGCTTCATTCCAACGTGATCAAATTGTAAATTTTCACAATCAACATGTGTGGGCTGACGAAAATCCGCACGCAATTGTGCAATCACGTCATCAACACAGATTTTCTGTGAACTTCTGGGCAGGAATTGTTGGTGATGTCTTGATTGGGCCTCATGTTCTTCCACCTACGCTAACTGGAGCACGGGATACTCTACCTGTGCTGCTAGAACATGTGCCTTTACAAGTACGACACAACAACTGGTTCATGCACGATGGAGCTGCTGCACATTTCAGTCGACGTGTTCGTACGCTTGTTAACAACAGATACGGTGACTGGTGGATTGGTAGAGGCGGACCAATTCCATGGCCACCACGCTCTCCTGACCTCAACCCTCTTGATTTTCATTTATGGGGACATTTGAAAGCTCTTGTCTACGCAACCCCGGTACCAAATGTAGAGACTCTTCGTGCTCGTATTGTGGACGGCTGTGATACAATACGCCATTCCCCAGGGCTGCATCATCGCATCAGGGATTCTATGCAACGGAGGGTGGATGCATGTATCCTCGCTAACGGAGGACATTTTGAACTTCCTGGCAGATTAAAATTGTGTGCCGGAACCGGGACTCGAAACTGGGACGTTTGCCTTTCGCGGGCAAGCGCACTACCGACTGTGCTATAGCGACTGACGATGCCGCGTCACAACTTTACTTACGCCAGTACCTCGCCTGGTACTTTGCAATCTCTTCATATCAGCGCACACTCCGCTGCAGAGTGAAAATTTCCTGAAAGTTTGGCCGTACCTTTTTGTAACACCCTGTATAATATTATGTATTTTATAGTATGACAATCTCTGAGAACGAAGTCAGTGAACTTTAAAAAAAATGTTGAAATGTTTGTAAAGTCTACGGGACTTAACTACGGGGTTATCAGTCCCTAAACTTACAAACTACTTATGAACTAACTAAGACTAAGGACGGCACAAATATCCATGCCCGAGGGGGGATTCGAACCCCCGACCGCAGTGGCCGTGCAGACCGTGACTGAAGCGCCTCAGTCCCCTCGGCCACCGCGGCCGGCTGAACTTTAAAACCGGTTGCTAAGACTACGTATTTCTGTGACTAATAACATAACATTATGCGAGAGCGTCTCCGTCAGAACGAGAAGGGGAGCAAGCAGGCAGAGAAGCGCAGCGCGGCCATTTACATTTCCACCCTCCCGGCTGGACCGACCGCTGACGCCGTGGCGGGGAGACGGCCGTGTGTGAGACGCGCCGAGGTGGCGGTGGCGGTGGCGGCTGAAGATAAGGGAAGGTGAGGAGGGCGTCCCAGGACAGGGGGCTCCAAATGAGGCTCGCAGGCCCATCCGTCGCGCAAAAACTGACCCGGCCGCTAAGACGGGGGAAAAACGGCACGGCGCGGCGGACTCGCAAAAATACACATACCCGGCCGCGGCCGGCTAGGCTTTATCTGGCCTCGCGCGGGGTCCCCCGGGGCCGGCGTTTCCTTATAATCCGCGGCCGGAATTAGACGCGTGAGGCGGGCGGCATGGCCGTGGCGCCGCCTCCATAATAGATGCCGCCGCCGCCGCATCCGCCTCGCCTGTCGCACCGGAGATGCCGAGCAAGTAAACGGCAGAGGCAGCGGCAGCGTGGCGTCGACGACCGCGAACAATCGCGTGGTGCCCAACTGTATTTAACCCTCAGATTTATTGCCTTGTCGAAGTGATAGTATGCCGAGTGCGATGTGTCCTCTCAACCAATATTTTATAAACTTGTTCTTGTAGGCCCCGTGCTTGTCGCACAACCTCGCAACAGATGGAAATTTAACAACTTTTACCAAATTCCATCTAAATAGGCATGTTGTTGTTGTTGTGGTCTTCAGTCCGGAGACTGGTTTGATGCAGCTCTCCACAATACCCTATCCTGAGCAAGCCTCTTCACATAAGAACGACAACCTACATCTGTCTGAATCTGCTTACTGTATCCATCTCTTGGTCTTCCTCCGGTTTTTACCCCACACACTTCCCTCCAACGCTAAATTCACAATTCCTTGATGTCTAAGAATGTGTCCTACCAAGCGATCCCTTCTTTTAGTCAAGGTATGCCAGAAATTTCTTTTCTCCCCAATTCTGTTCAGTACCTCCTCATTAGTTACGCGATCCACCCACCTAATCTTCAGCATTCTTCTGTAGCGCCACATTTCAAAAGCCTCTATCCTCTTTCTGTCCACACTGTTTATCGTCCATGTGTCACTCCCATACAAGGCAACACTCCATACTGATTTTAAATGCCAATTTAAATCTTCGAAACTGTATTTATTATAGTCATTTTACAATCTTTATATATCGGTTCTGTGACCTCCTATCAACTAAATCCAGTTCCTTTTCCGTTCCTTTTCCCTTATTCATTCCTTTGCTTCAAATCCTCAGTGCTCCTAGAACTCCGTATGGCACTGCAGTTTCCTTGCCACTCTGTGTGACGTCACATAACGGCGCGGCCGCGGCCTCGGAAAAAAAAAAAAGGGCCCAGAAAATGTACAATAAAATTCCTTACACTAAAGGTAAAAGGAAGCAAAGATATACTAATATTTCCTTCCAACTAACACCTATTTGACTCGCACTTGTTTGGTTAGAGGTTTAAATATAAGGTTCCATTTTTTTTAAGAGAAAAATTTCAAAAATATTTCTGTACCCTTACACGAGCTAATACAACTGATCGATTCTTCTAACGTTACGGGGAACAGACGTAATAGTTACTATCGATAAATTCGCTCATGGTGTTATTTATCCATTAAAATTCGCGCTATATTGCGACGTAAAGTCAAAATCCTTTCGACGAGAATCTGCAGGTTAATTTACACAACGTGTTTCACCCGTTGCCTTTGATCCATGGCATCGCATAGTGGATCATAATCCCAAAAAGCTGGTCATAATATAAAGAACTGTTGAATTTGAACCAGACTTAATATGTAAGGCTTAACGAAGTTTCAGATTAAGAATATGATATGAAAAGTGAAGAAAAAAAAATTAACAAAATGGCAGATCCAAGCTTACGGGTTCTATGTTTTATTCATATAAAAGTAATTTTTAGGGTATTATCGAAGTTGCTGATAAAGATATGGGTTACAGTAAAAAAATAAATAAATAAATGAATAAAATAATAAAAAATAAAAAAGTGCATCCAAGATGTAGGTCAAAAATTGATCAGTCTTTTTATTTATTTACATTTGTATTTATTTATATTTATGTTTATATAAAAGTTATTATTTAGGAGTTGTAGTTGACAGTTACAACATATACAAAAAAGTGGAATGTTCGAAGAAAGAACCAAACAGAGGATGGAAGATGGTGTAAAATATTACAAATATTTAATTTAAAATACAATTACTTATTATGAAAATTTTAGAAAAATATCTTTCCTCGAAAATCCGATTCTGTAATACGCTGGATGAGATGAAACTGAAATTTAAAAAAAAATCTGTTACACTTTCAGTTATTATTGTAATAATTTAATTCTTTACAATGCTTCTCGCGTCGATTATAATTTAAATTGTGCAAATGCAACTCGCAATTAATTAATTCATTTGTCATTTTTGACAATATGTCTCAACAATGACATTTTGCTTTTTAAACATGACTCGAAGACAGAGTAGCAGAATTTGAACCTTAATTTACAAAGATAACCATATATACTTGCGGACACAGTGCAAAAGAAAGCCGAACGTCGTGGAATTCGTAACTTACCTCCATTTTTAAGCGAATTTTACGATTTGCTCTTGTATTTTCCGATAGTTCATTAATTGAAAAATAAACAAGCATAATTTATGATTTTAATAGTGATATAACTGTTTTTTCATTAGTACACATCTGCCGGAATACCTTCCATATTGGAAGTATTGGCTTCACTTCCACAAATCACAAATAACGGCCGGCTGCGGTAGCCGAGGAGACTAAGGCGCTCCAGTCACGGTTTGCACGGCCACTACGGTCAGGGGTTCGAATCCCCCCTCGGGCATGGATATTTGTGCCGTCCTTAGTCTTAGCTAGTTCATAAGTAGTTTGTAAGTTTAGGGACTGATGACTCCGTAGTTAAGTCCCATAAGCTATACAAACATTTTGAACACAAATAACTGTCTTCAACAACAAGACTGTTTTTGTATCCTGGCGCATTGTGACATGAGACATAAGCGGACAAATGAACATCTGGTCGTCCGCACAGCATTGTTGCAGCCAACTTGATAGTAAAAAATTCCCATCTAGACACTTTCTTTTTTTCCTTTTTGGCCACGTTTTTAAGATTTTGGCCCACTGCGTATCAGCACATTGTGTTGTAGGCAAATTACTTTTGGCGAGCTATTCTGTAGATGTCTATTCTGATTGACAGAATTACTTCAATATTTTCCACGAATATACCTTAATTTTAAAGAATATGGTTAAGCAGGAACCCAAGAGCGCAACTTCAACTGTTTCAAGTGAACAAGTAATTATGGCACTCCGATGCTTTCGCGTGTTCAAAATGGAAAGATATTAGGCCGCAACTGCAGTATGCAATACTCATTCCATATTACGAGTAAAATTTCACTGAGCCCCGTGATTTGATTAAAAACACTAATGAATTATTATAGTTAGCTGCGACTGCAATACGGGCTTTCCGACATGTTGATGACGCCATAGGTCTAAGCAAACTGGTGTAAACGCATCGTAAAATTATGCCGAATCTGCACGATAGGTGAACAGGTATCACCACTGCCTCGCAGAGTGCACTCCTCCAAGCATAGCCCACTACGTATAGTTGGCGTCATGTACGTAGGCGCTACCTCGCATAGAAGCGGACCGATCGGGAGATCGTTAAGGGGAGCCGCTTCGGTCGAGCGCCAACAGTGGACCCTGCGGGAGAAGTACTGCGTAACTTGCGGCCAGCAAGGTGCCTAGGGAGTGAATGTTATTGGCTGCCAGTGTGGCACTGGTGGGGGATGTGCAGAACGGCGGAAAACTGGGAAGCCTTCCTACGTGACGCGTAGTAGAGATGGGCAATACGATTCTTTTTTAGGAATAGATTCTTGCGATTCAATCCCACATTGTGAATCTGCTTTGGCACGATTCTTACTTCTATATCGTGCTCATAGATGGCAATACATGTCTGTGTCATGGATGTTGGAATCTTAACCTTCTGCATCTGTTCCTACGATTCGTTCACGATTCTTTCTGGTCTGCGACGGCACGAATCATACAGAATGCCAAAAACATGACAATAAGGGTATCGGTTTTTTTTTAAATATTTATGGTGCGTAAAGTTTAGACTTAAAATAATAATGACCCAAAGCCATTCGATTCAGCTCTAAAAAATCTCGAGAAAATAGTCTTTGAAGCTTTGCGAGCGGTTTTAAATACATATCACACTACCAACTATTTCTGCTGTCATCATATCACATTTAGTAGCGTTGTAGGTTTAGTGAACGTAGGTCACTTATTTCGAACCCTGCTGTAACCTTATAATTTTTTTTCTTTCCGTTTGAATTCTTCGGCCATTTAAATATAAATTCAATTAAATCTATGGTAATTAACATACATCTAATCATTATAAAATAATTAGCTTAAAAATACGTCTACACAAATAAACATTAAAAATAAAAATCCATCTCTAAATATTAAATTTCTTTTGAGATACAAGAAATTCGCGTTTATAAAAATGTTTCTTTTTTGTAAAATCGGTTTCTTTCAGGAAAGTTGATAACCAGATGATTTAAAAAGATTTTTGAGATGGCTTCAAAAACATTTAAAATCGCGTTTTTATATTAAAAGAATATTTTTGGAAAATTGAGTTTTTACAAAAACTACAACTATGTATATGAACTCAAAAAGCTTAAACCTCTCTAAACACAAAGTATAATAAAAATCGTTACAGCTATTTACGGGATTAGCGAAATATAAATGTGTAAGGATTGCTCGTTTAAATACATAATATGTAAACTTTATAAAGGACGTATAGTCATATGGATTGGCAGCTGTGTATTTTGCTGCGTTTTGTTTCTGTCATCTGAAATTCGTGAATAGGCTAATAATTATCGGCTCACGATCTTCGTTCTCTGCTTCTTTTGTTCACACGCTTTCTGGATTTCGTAATTATTCGGCACGATTCGCCACTTGCTTTCGAATTATGAATCGTTGGATCTTGGAATCGTCACGAGAAAGGCGATTCTTTTGAACGAGAATTCGTCCCCCCACTTGACTTCTCTCCGGCATTCGGAATCATTCAGCATGATTCGGTAGTCACCTTTCAATCATGAATGGTTGGAACTTAGAATCGTCACAAGAAAGAGGATTCTTTTGAAGGAAGATTCGTCCGGATCATGATTCGATTCTTACGATTTATTATTTGTATTCGTTCAAATGAACGACTCATTCACGAATCGCCACAACTCTAACGCGAAATATGTTCTAACAGCCTCGGCACTGCCTGCCTCCGCTGGTATTTCAGCCGTTTGCCGCAGGACACTGTCTACCGTCTGTTTCGTGTTTCTGTGTGGAACTCTTAAGATGTTACATTAGCTGCTCCTTTCGTTTCAGCTGTTTGCAGTTCAACGACTTGGGTTATTTCTAAATTTCTTCAGCAAAGGAAGCTATCAGCTTGAGCACAACTGATAAGGAATATTTACACATCGCCAAAAGTATTGGTTGCATTTCTCCACAGCGTTTATTGGCGAAAAGACTGCAGTTGTTGCTAATTGACATCTCGTAAATTACTAAGGTACATGGCAATTCCGCCTTGTTTAGACAGGTACCTTCTGCTTCCTATCTTGCTTTAAAAAATTCGTAACTCCTGTTTCTTGTGAAATATCACCAACAAAACGAGAACATTTACGGCTAAGGGCAAATTAAAAAAATAAATAGATAAATAAATAATGTCTGGCACATTTGTAAATTTTGGTAACACTGTTAGCAAGAGACGCTGTGATACAGTCTTTCATTCTCACTCCAACGAATTAATTTTGTATTTATTCCATCAATAATTCCATTTTAGGCGTCTTACTTCCTTGAGAACTTAATGGATCCATATTTTTATGTCACTCTGGCAGCAAACGAATTTCACGTTATCGGCTCTTTAGCTTATTGTTTACCCTCTATCTTTTAGTTTTCTGTGACAGCTTTCCAAAGCTTTTAGTTTGGAAATCACTCGTCTTCTATTTGAACTCCAGCTTCCGTAACTGCATTTAGAGGCACAATGTGTCGGTTACTTCGATAGTATTTCCACTAATGTAACTTTTATGGCACACTTGATTATCTGAAGTCAACGATTGGCTGGACACTTTATCAAACATCACGAAATCGTCACTTTAGCATTTGAGGGGCGTTTATTGGAAAGAGGTGTAGGTGGAGGGGTACTCGCAGAGAGAGAGAGAGAGAGAGAGAGACGAATGCGGAAGGCAGGTTCAGAGAGATGTAGGTTGCCGGTCTTATTCAGAGAATGAGAGTTTGCAGTTAGTGGTATTTTATGGGGTGGATAATCTGGAAATCTGCTCGGAATGCTACTCATTTTGAAAAATCTGCTTCTTGGAATCATTTATAATCTGCATCGGTAAACTGTTCAGCGCAAACCACAGATGAATTTCACGGTATATTTTGCCTGAGTCTGTAGAACTCACTCTTAAGCAACAGCAAATGCGCCGTAATTAATGTCGTTAGTTTCTCCTTTTTCATTCTTACACAAAGGAACACAGGAGTAAGACATCTGTGTGGAATAAGGAGCGTATTTCAGCTATTGGGCGATATGGTGGCAGAAGCGTAGTATCACCGTACTTTTATAGCAAATATTAAAAACTAGCAGCAATACGGACTACTGCAGTACGAATGCAAATACTGGAATTTTTTTCACGATTACTCGCTTTCTGTATTTCGTATCTTCCATAACCCACGAGCAAGCGCACCGGGCACAGAGTGTGTTAAATTTATATAATAGGCTTATCCGACGTGTTGGCAACTATGGAGACCTTTTATACTCGACATATTCCTTCATTGTTGTTCTGACGACTGTTATCTGCAGTGCAGTAGTTGTATAGGTGCTAAGGAATTTGTTGAACGGGGAATTTAATATAAAGCTGACACTACTGGTACACTGAGTGCACCGCGCGACTGGTCATATATTATTTTACATGTTCGAACATAGTGGTTTTTTTACTTACAACGTTCCTGTGGTCCGTGGTCAATATAAATTTTTATTTTACGGTAAGAAAGCGTTTATCGAGAAACTAATGGATCTTGAATGAAGATTCAGAGTTTTTACGGAAGGATGGTCACTATATCGGTCGATATACTGATGAGGAAGTGGAGGTAATTACTTGTGGTGACAATGACACCGAAAGTGAACAAGAGTATGAGTCAGGCGAAAATGAAGACAATAATTGATAAGTAGGTTCTACTGGTCATCGGTGGGAAGAGACAAAACTTCTTAATGAAAGAAAAGTATTAGCATTGCCACGAGCAGAGCGAGAAGGAAAAATATTGTAAAATTTTCTCCTGGACCCAAGGCTTCTGACAGGGGTGTAAGGCCCGAGAATTCAGGATTCCTCAATGTAATTAACCTGGAAATAAGAAATACATTCAGTTGACACCAGAATTGTCAGATTATCCGAGAGAAAGATTAAAAAAAATGTCGTGAAGTGCTCAAGATACACCTGTAGAGCCAGATTACTAGTTATTTGAATCTTGACGGCTCATAACTTACAAGTATCGAATATGGCTGTGTGTAAACTGTTGTAATATCGTTTCCGTAGGCATTCACTACGAATATATTAACTCTGACAGCGAAATATAGATTATTTAGAACTATGTCATGTATTTAGATGTATATCAACTTTTCTAAATAAAGAATAATTAACAGCCATGTTAAAAAACGAAAGTTTTCTTCAATTATAAGTGAACAACAGTGTATAGACATTTGTTCGCTTGATATGTAACATTGTTTCTTAGTAGTTTGCACTGTGCCCATAATAAATTATTTGTATCAACTGCAGAGAGAGAGAGAGAGAGAGAGAGAGAGAGAGAGAGAGAGAGAGAGAGAGAGAGAGAGAGAGAGAGAGAGAGCGATATTCTTGGTTTGTGCAATTCGGGAAGGCGTGGACGTTGATTTGATTTTTTCAGGGAAGCCAAAACAGTCTTGGTCCTACCCGCCACTGCCCGCACCGAAACTAAGTTTATTCTGCGGTATCGCTCCCTGTATATCTAGTATAGCCAACCAATGCCCTTGAACAGTAAAAGGAGTCCCTTTACCAGTTTTTTATTAGACACAATTTCTTCGGGTCTGGTCGTCCCAAATGTTCTGTGCCTTTTACCCCCCAATGCAATGAATTCGAAGATTAGATGTGATGCAGTTTCATCACAGATCCTACGTTTAGGGTCCTCTTCTCTTATTCCCATTGTATGTAGGTGTTTTTTGAAATTTCCATGGCTTGTCAGCAATCCTACCATGAGTCTAATCTCTCTCCGCCGGCTGCGGTGGCCGAGGGGACTGAGGCGCGTCAGTCACGGTCTGCACGGCCACTACGGTCGGGGGTTCGAATCCCCCCTCGGGCATGGATATTTGTGCCGCCCTAGTTCGTAAGTAGTTCATAAGTAGTTTGTGAGTTTAGGGACTGATGAACCCGTAGTTAAGTCCCATAAGCTTTACAAACATTTGAACATTTTTAATCTCTCTCCTGTTCAGGCCCAGGATTGCAGAGCTTCTTTTAAAACGTGGCTTTGGCATCATTACCTTGCCATGTTTTTGTTGGTAGACTTTGGTCCAATATTCTACGTGCCGTCTTCTGAGCCAGTTCATTGATCATTGCCTTGGTGATTGTCAGAACAGGTTCCGGTCCAATAAATGGAGTCTCTGCCCCCATCCTGGCTAATCTGTCGGCATGTTCGTTGCCATTGATACCCGAGTGGCCAGGGACCTACAATAGGTTTACTCTATTACTTTCACCTAGCTCCACCAGAATCCTGTGACATTCTGCAACAATTTTAGAACTTGTTGCAGGAGGTGCCAGTGATCTCAGGGCTGCCTGGCTGTCTGAATAGATATAGATGCTACGATCTTTGTAGCACCTACGCAAATTCTCCTCCACACATGCCCTGATGGCAGTGATTTCGGCCTGGAATACTGAGGCCAGTTTCCCTAGAGAGATGACGCCCTCCAGTCTTGGCTGCACCGCGTATACCCCAGAGGCGTGGACGTTAGTCGAGACTAATTACGCTCGGTTATTCTTATGACCGGAGTCCCGACAATAGACATGGAAATTGACGTGACCGAACAGAATATTGTGGGACCGTACACGAGCAGTTCTGTCCCAGCTCAGTAGACGAGCAGTAACCAAACACAGCTTCAGAAAACTTACAGGTGTGCAGGCGGGTGGCAGGATCAATGACTGCCGATATCTCGACTGGAGGAGACTCGCCAACTTTTAAAGCAGTTGCTGAGTGGAAGGAGAGTGCAAGTACTCATGGGTTTGGCAACAGTGAGTCGAGGTAGACCGAGTAAAAAGTTCTTTGAATGACTTTACAGTACTGGCTATTAAAATTGCTACACCAAGAATAAATACAGATGATAAACGGGTATTCATTTGACAAATACATTATACTAGAACTGACATGTGACTACATTTTCACGCAGTTTGGGTGCATAGATCCTGAGTAATCAGTACCAGAACAACCACCTCTGGCCGTAATAACGGCCTTGATACGCCTCTGCACTGAGTCAAACAGAGCTTGGATGGTGTGTACATGATCAGATGCCCATGCAGCTTCAACACGATACCATAGTTCATCAAGAGTTGTGACTAGCTTATAGTGACGAGCCAATTGCTCGGCCACCATTGACCAAATGTTTTCAATTGGTGAGAGATCTGGAGAATGCGCTGGCCAGGGCAGCAGTTGAACATTTTCCGTATCCAGAAAGGCTCGTAAAGAACCTGCAATATGCGGTCGTGCATTATCCTGCTGAAATGTAGGGTTTTGTAGGTATTGAATGAAGGATAGAGCCACAGGTCGTAACATATCTGAAATGTAACGGCCACTGTTCAAAGTCCCGTTGATGCGAACAAGAGGTGACCGAGACGTGTAACCAATGGCATACCATAACGCCGGGTGATACGCCAGTATGGCGATGACAGATACACGCATCCAACGTGCGTTCACCGACATGTCGCCAAACACGGATGCTGTAAACAGAACCTGGATTCATCCGAAAAAAATGTCGTTTTACCATTCATGCACCCAGGTTCGTCGTTGCATACACCATCGCAGGCACTCCTGTCTGTGATGCAGCGTCAAGGGTAACTGCAGCCATGGTCTCCGAGATGATAGTCCATGCTGCAGCAAACGTCGTCAAACTGTTCACGCAGATGGTTGTTGTCTTGCAAACGTCCCCATCTGTTGTCTCAGTGATCGAGACGTGGCTGCACGATCCGTTACAGTCATGCGGATAAGATGCCGGTAATCTCGACTGCTAGTGATACGATGCCGTTGGGATCCAACTCGGCGTACTGTATTGCCCTCCTGAACCCACCGATTCCATATTCTGCAAATAGTCATTGAATCGCGACCAACACGAGCAGCAATTGCAATAGGCTACAATCCGACCTTTATCAAGGTCGGAAACGTGATGGTACGCACTTCTCCTCCTTACACGAGGCATCACAACAACGTTTCACCAGCCAACGCCAGTCAACTGCAGTTTTTGTATGAGAAATTGGTTGGAAACTTTCCTCATGTCAGCACGTTGTAGGTGTCGCCATCGGCGCCAACCTTGTGTGAATGCTCTGAAAAGCTAATCATCTGCATATCACAGCATGTTCTTCCTGTCGGTTAAATTTCGTGTCTGTAACACGTTATCTTCGTGGTGTAGCAATTTTTATGGCCACGAATGTAATAGGCTTACGCTGAGACGAGGCATCAGTGATAGCACTGTTACCGCGCTAGAGTACGTGAGCGGTCTAAGGCGCCTTGTTGCGGAGCGTACGGTTGCTCGCCGTCGGAAGTTCGAGTCCTCCCTGGGACATGGGTGTATGTGTGTTGTCCTTAGGTTAGTTTACCTAGGTTTAAGTAGTTTGTAAGCTACGGACAGATGACCACACAGTTTTGTCCGATAGATTTACGAACATTTGAACATTTGATAGCCCTGAATAGGGGATCGTGGAGAGTTATATAAGGGGCACTGTGTTCCAGACTGAGCGTTGAAGGGCAGAATCAGCCTTAAGTGATGGTGATGAATAATGATTCATCGGACTTACGCTGTCCGTTGTAGACAAACAAGGCAAAGCATCGACTCGACGCAGGATGTTTGACAGTACAGTTCACCGCCACAGAGCCCTATTCTTAAAAGATTACGTCTCTTTAAAAGACAATACGTGTAACACCACATCGTGACCATAGCATTAGAATCATGGTATTCCGACATTTTTCATCATTACGTAATTTTAATAATTTTTTAAGAGGCAGAATTTTCTCATTTTTCAAAATTTTTATTACATTCAAATTATATCACCGTAATTGAGATTAATAGTATTCAGGAAATACTTAGATCAAAACATCTCGTACATGAGAGATCATTTGTCGGATTACTATTATAAATAGTACCCGCAGTTGAGTTACTCTCTATGTGCTCAGCTCTATGTGTTTAGCTCTCTATGTGCTCAGCTTTCTCTATGTGCTCAGCTCTCTATGTGCTCAGTTCTCATTGGGTCTATCTCTCAGTGCTTAGCTTAAAGTATTATACGTGGTTTCATTCCACGATAGGAAAAAACCCGAGAAAATATTTGAAATTTAATATAAACTTTTATATCGTGATCATACGCGAAAGTGGCATTATCTTTGGACTTTGATCGGGATAGGCTAGGACGGAAGAATTAGAAACTTCTGCCTTCCGTAATAAACTGATGAACATTCGTGAGATGAAATTTGAACTTATTGGCAAGTTTAATGCAATAACTTTTCAAAGACGCATCTTGAAGAATTAAAGTTTGTAATGAATGTATAGGGTCCAGAGAGATTACTAAAAACTAACTTTGACGAAAATAATCACGAATTGTGAACTTATAAAGTGTGTACTGTGAAAGTGTTGTGAATGTAACTATTGATTTCAGAATAGAGAATCTATGAACCTTAAAAAAAAGTCTTAAACAGTTATTGGAGTATTTAGTTCCCTAATATTGTCCCAGGATATTCTACATGTGAATGAATATATGTAACAGTTTTGGTCAGGAGAAACTTATGGTGAAATGTTCTAAAGAATAATTCTATAAAGGAAAAGGATCAGGCAAAAACAGTATCTTTGTGACGGGCGTCAAATTACCAGAACTACCGGGACTCAATGATTCAATTTTTTATTCTTTGGTTTATTAAATATCAGCCCCTGAGAAACGGATTATCATGCTCAAACATTACGAAAAGTCTTTAAGTTGAAATGAAATCCGCAAACAATATTTACAGCGAAAAATTCAACAAAGATATAAATTTTATTAACTGCGAAGAAGTACCAGGTCTACCAACTTAATTTTCGTACTGAGGTGACAAATAGAATTCTGAACCTATACATCCAATACAACGGTGAAAATCAAGACGTAATCTTTTGTGTCCCAGCCTCATCGCCACTTTTGTGTCTCGTCCGCCGGTTGTTAAAATGTTTGTAAGGCTTATGGGACTTAACTACGGAGTCATCAGTCCCTAAACTTACAAACTACTTATGAACTACTTACGAACTAGGACGGCACAAATATCCATGCCCGAAGGGCGATTCGAACTCCCGACCGTAGTGGCCGTGCAGACCGTGACTGAAGCGCCTCAGTCCCCTCGGCCACCGCGGCGGGCCCGCCGGTTGTCTTTGGTGTCGGTGGCCGAGTAGAAAGAGACCGACACAGCAATAAAGAATGCACGCGTGTGCAGGTACGGAGGTGACCAGCCAGTGGAACAGCAGAAACTAGAAACACTAGGCTAAATTAGAACAATATATATATATATATATATATATATATATATATATATATATATATATATATATATATATATATATATATATATATTTTTTTTTTTTTTTCGCGGAGTCTTGGTAATACTTAACTTTTACACAGTTCTTGACTGCAGAATGCTGATACTTAGTTTAGATAGAGGCCTGCCTACTGATGAGTCCTAGTACCTATCCGATAGCCATGTTTTAACTGGTGCCTATCTGATTCCCAAGTGTTAACTGGTTCCTATCTCAGTCCCAAGTGTTCGATGTAGTCCAGTCACAGAATGAGTATACAAAATTTAGTGCGCATGCGCGGAATCGGCCATCTTGAAAAGCAGTAAACGCGTGGTCACTCCCTACTCTGTGGCGTGGTAATGCGCCGTCTTTGCTTGTTAATTGTGTATTTTAACTGCCTGAATCGCATAAAAGTAAGCAAGTATTTGGTGCAGTGAAAAGAAAGAACTGTGTGTCAGTAGTTGGAGCTGTTCCATTTTGAGCAGCAATAAAAGAAAAGGCGGCCGATGGTGTTCAGCACCTAATTGCCGCAATAATTCGAATACAAATAAGGATATAAGTTTCTTTACCTTCCCAAAAGATGCTGAGCAGTAAGAGAACGTCCCTATATGTGTAGGGAAAGTTAAATGTTATCAGTTTCGAATGAGAGCAATGTGTGCATAATTGTTAAAAGTAGCCTCGCTTCTTCTCTTGACGATAACTCTCGCTGTTGCTGCAGCAGTTTAACAGCATCGAAATGTTGAAGTTCATTTATATTTTATAAGTTTAACGTTGCAGGGAATAATATAAAATGAATGACAAACAATAGTGCGTAAGTAGGCAGGTAAAATTTTATTTACGGCATTGGAGGCGTAGTGTGCTAATGTTGGCAACGAATGCTCTTCGGATACTCAAACAAATAGATTAAGGGGAATAATTATTTTATGCTGTTCCTGCTCTGTGGTTGACAGATTCCTCTATATGCCCTTCTCCGATCAGTAAATAAATGATACTCCTAATGCAAATACAACTTTTATATATGCCCAGATGTAATTAGTTCTGTGTAATCACGTTGTACTGCTAAGTCTGACTCAATACTTTGTGCGAATTTATTCGTGTCAAATAAAACCTGGCAGTTGTAAAGTCACTTTCTTGTTTATAACTAATTTCCCAAACATAACTTCGCGTTATTTGGGATTTTTCTAGAGATAAGCACCAAGTAAAACGATCATCGATTCCACCGTACGTACTTTTTCGTATTTGTATTAAAATTTAGGCGTATTTCTTTCGTTGGATTACAATTAGGTGCGAGAGGAGGGCGCAAAATAGATGAGAGCACAATGAAAAGCCGTTTCCTTTCGTAAAAGTCGGTGAGATTAGCTGCAGTTCGTAAAAAGTCCATTTCCAGCCAAAGTACAAAGTGGCTATAGTTCCGCGTTTACTGCTTTTCAATATGGCGTCGAGCGCAACGCTTGGTAACATACAGATCAAAGGCGCCACCCCCAGCTTTCCCTTCTGTATGCTCACTATTCTGTAGTCCAGTGGTGGCCACGAGCGGGATAGCAGCAGAGGGCGGTCGTGGCTGACGTCGTAAGAACGCCGCGCCGTGCGTGCATGGCGCCGTGCGCGGCGTAAGTACGTGGCGCGCACTTCATACTTGTGCGACACCACATAATCTATAGCTTCAAAGTCGCAAGCTAAAGCCAAAAATAAAACGAAGTCAACACAACTGTCGCCCCAGTCACCAAACCAAACCATGTCGCCACCCAGTCACATCCGCTAGCAGACTACACTACTGCGTCCCGTGAAGGGCAGTCGCCGCGGTACCCAGAACGCGAGAACTTCCGGCCGCTTTTCCCCTCCGGCAATTACCGCAGACGCAGCAGAGGTTGGCGTGCTCGCGGCCAACGCAAATCAGCGTTCCATAAACCCGGAGGAGCAGCCGCCGCACGCCGCGCCGAACAGGGCTAATATCCTCACGGCAGAGCTAGCCGGCAGGCCGCGCGCGCACACAACAGGCAGCGCACTTTTACGTTTTGCACGCAGCCGCCGAGATCCGAGAACGCTTCGCCGACCGTGAACGCCAGCGATTCTGACTTACTTTGTGTTACACTTAACTGTTGTTATTGTGGTGGTGGTCTTCAGTCCGCAGACTGATTTGATGCAGCTCTCCACGATACCCTGTCCTGTGCAAGCCTCGTCTGAGAATAAGAACGGCAACCTACATCCTTTTGTACCTTCATATTTCTGGCCGCTGGCCGTTTCTTTGCTAACATTGTACGTGTCTTAAACGTGGAAGAGAGACAGAAGTGCAGCATATGTTGAAATGTGGGGTGGGTGGCAGTAGCATATGGCACAGTAGGTGCTGGTTCCCGTGGGAAAGCCCGCCTATGTTACTGGTACTCTCCTCGCATTGGCTGCTGCATTTCACGTCACGTGATATCTTTTGAAATTAGTTTTATTTATTATATACCAAATATTAATTATTCAGAACTGAGAATTTGCAATAAATATCTCCCAAGGACATCTAGATTTTGACAGTTTAAAAAGTTTAAGGTGCCTTCTCTTATTGTAACAAGAGAAGAGCGATTTTGCAGAAGGCGCGCGACGGCCCTGTTTTGGCGCGAAGTAGAGTGTCAGGTGTCCTCTCGCAACGCACCGCAGTTTCAGTCTCGAGCTGACCACTATACGCGCCGGACCGCGCCGGTCATGGGTATAGATTTTTGTAATAGTGATAACAGTCGAGGTCTCAACATGAACTATGGGCAGCATAGGCCGTATCATATTAACAATAGTTGCTCATTTTTTCTATTATTTATTTAATAAATGGCATCCCTGACAATTAAAAATCTCGCGAGTCGCTTATTATGCTTCCATCATAAAGAACTTATTTTAGCCTCACTTGTATGCTGTAGAAGAAACAACGACCTGTGTGCTGTCTTCTGTGCTGGGGACACAACTATAGAAGACAACAGGTTAGTCAGAACTCTATGCTTTCCATAAAGTCTTGGGGCGGTACAAACGCACACTGCTACGCAACAGCATCCGCAAGGATGTGGAGGTTTTAGGTGACTTGTGGGAGGAAGCAGTACTAATTTCTCCGTCCGCAAATAAAACCCTAGGAAGCTCTTACATGGCATCCCTTGTGGGGAACAACATTTCGGAACGAAATAAACAGATACGGTGAGGCGATAAACGGTGGAAGTGACGCGAACTGTTAGACTCAAGAATTTTACAAATAAAATGACCGTTAGCCAGTTGATGTACGCGAGTGAAGCAAGTGCAAGTGTTGAGTTCGCGGTCCATTGGATTACGTAACTTCAAGAATCGACGAGCTACAGAACGGTGGCGTCGCAACACTTCACCGAGCACGTCGACGGAACAGCCACGCTCAGCGCCACAGCAGACAGAAGAGGGGTGCGACGCCTGAAAGGAACAGCCGTAAACATCGCCAGCAGCGGCAGACGACGACTCCATCTATTAGCGGAGCTACAACAACTAGCCTTCACGTCGCAACAACTGCACATCGCGACGCGAAGAAAAACGGGAGTAAGTGCCAACTCCTGTAAATTATAATTAATTGTATATATCTGTTTAAAAAAATTGCTACTAAAAATCTAGCGTAAAAGTATATTAGAAATGAAGAATGAGGGAAAGACTAGGTATTATCTGAGAAGTAGGGACGGAGAATGTGTTCAAAATACAGGTAATGATCATTCAGGTCAACTACCTCAGATGCAGGGTGACAATGTCAGTCCATATTGTGTAGCGAATATGAGTGAATTGCAATCTAATATTATCCAGGATATGGAGGTTAATCAGATCTAGCACACATAATGTAGAACAAAGTGCTGTTGAAAATGTAGTAAGTGACGTGCAGAGAGATACACAAGTTTGTCAATCTGTCGCTCCTAACCATACTGACGTGGTAAATCTGGATGCAGCTGTCAGAGAAAATGTCTCTGGCGCCTGCATAACAGAGGAGCAGATGGAGGTATCAAGTGACAGAAGCCATAGCACAGCTTCAGCTGATACGTTGCCAGTAAAAAGTAGTGGAGCGAAGGAAACTGGTATTGACAATAAAATTATATCAATGCTTAGCAATGTGTTAGCTAAATTAGATCAAAACAAAGAAGAACACGATCAGAGCATAAATAAGTTGGCAAACGAAATTAATGCAAAATTTGACCAAAACAATGAAAGATTAGACCGTGCGGTAGAGGAAATCCGTACACAAATGGCTAGTGTAAATAATAAATTCCAGGTCTTAGAAAACAGGGTAATTAATAATAAAGAAAAATCAGAAAAGTGTTTTAAACAATTAGATTTGGAAATTTGTAAAAATGACGTTGTGCACAGGGTGGACTCTGAAGTAAGCAAAATTAACGAAATATTACAGGTTAATAGTGACACGCTGTATCCTGTTACAAATAAGGTAGAGTGTTTGAGAGAGGAACAGGCTAGGTTAGTATAACATGTAAAGATGGATATCTGTCACAGCAATCAGACATCGAAAAAATGAACAGAAATGTAGCATTAATTGATAATAAAGTGTCACAGGTAGGCACATCATGTACAAGTAATGCAAATGCACCTCACAGTAAATTAACAGAGATCGATCAGAAACTGAATAAGCTGCCCGATTCAGGTGATTTAGTAGAAAATATTAGCACCATTGAAAATGATCTTAGGAGAAAACATGAAGCGTGGGTGGAACAAGAACGTAAGAAAGGTATGGCAAATAATACTTATTCATACAAATTTCACAATTTTTCAAAGACAGGTAATATACATCCTGTTGCTTTCATCAGGCAGTTCGATGGTGTTATTCCTAATAACATGACAGAACAACAAAAGATGAAAATCGTTGTGTTTAGATTTGTAGGTGATGGAATTTCGTGGGGAACAGCAGCTATAAACATTTGTAAAGCCCATTAGGAATTTGTCACTGCATTTCTCAACCAATATTGGTCTGTTAGTACACAAAATAATATACAGACTGAAGGCCGCATGAAAGACTACAAGTATAAATTTAAAGTCAGGCCCAAAATAATTGAGGAACTTGTTCAGAAGTTTCATGGAGTCAAGATATTAACAAGCATGGACTTGACTGCTAGCTTCTGGCAAATACAGCTAAAAGAAAATTGTTGCAAATACACTGCTTTTACATATGGAGGAAGTTGTTGTCAGTTCAGAGTGTTGCCTTTTGGTCTGAAAATATCAACATCTGCCTTCATATGCAAATAGGTACATGTACCTCAGGGGGCAATAGCGCTCTTTGCTTTGCCAGGTAACTGACGCCTACCAGGTACCCTAGTCAACTAGCAGCTTACTTCCTTTCGTTTCACGCTGTTAGTTCTTCCTCTTACTATTCAATCTGAACTCTTTTCTATCGTCTTTACTTTCTTCTCTATCCAAATACCAGATTGGACGAAAACACTAATTTAGACGAGTAAATAAAAACAGGATTTGACACGAGTAAGCGAGAATATGAGATTTACAGACTTAATACGTACTGAATTTGGCTTAAAGCGAGTATGTAACAATTATGGAGCATAGCAAATATTGTAACTCAGCAATAAACATCTGCATAGCACGAGTTACCTTTACAAAATTAAGTGGCAGTCACAGATCTTGTTGGAACTAAACATAACAGCTGACTATTTTATTTATTTTATTCCAATACTGTTTGTTCTGATTATTATAAGGTAATATTTGACGCTGAGGAGAGGACGGCGCAACAACAGGTGAGTGAACTTAGTGAAATCTATTTGCCAACAGTACGGTATTAAATATTAGACATGGCATGTGTTGCCAATTGTAATATGGGAATAGAGGTAACAATATGTTGACAATATAGAGTATTGTCAATGAATGAAGGGTCAGTGACCCAATTAGGAAACAGATATATATGACTGAATGTATCTTAAAGTGTGTCACAAAAGATAATTAAACGTAAGTTTATGACTGAATGGGTAACTGAAGAAATATGGGAAAGGTCAATGACCTTAAACTTAATGGGTAATTACCAAACACTGAATGTGTATTATTCTTGATTCAATATGCAAAATGTATGAATTGATTTGATTTTATAAATGTATTTGTATGTATAAACTTTATGTACCACTTTAAGTATATCGTTTGTATGTACAAGCGTGTGAACCCAGCAGTGCAATGTAGGCTATGAGAAATATTATTGAAAGTATAAAGTAATGAGTGCCTAGTGTTGAATTTGCACTCAATGCGTGTGTCAAAAGTGCAAAGCCGAAAGTGAGTAGGCAATTCAATTAATAAAACGAGAAAGAGTTGAGAGGCTTGATGGACGGCATTGTGCCGATATAAGTGATAAATGGCCTCGTGCCAAAAATAGTTTCATTTGAAGTCAACAATCGTAGTTGTGGTGGTTTTGAAGGACGGCAATGCGCCGAAAGTTAGTAATTTCATGTAAGGCCATGTACTATGTGTTGTGGTGGTTTTGATGGACGGCAATGCGCCGAATGTTAGTAATTTTATGTAAGGCAGTGTACTATGTGTTGTGGTGGTACTGATGGACCGCAATGTGCCGAGAATTTAGTTGGTTATAAGCGGCCATGAGCCGAAAGTCTAATGTCATATATTCAAATATGGCAAGGTGCCAATAAATTTTGTAAACATTGACGCCAATACGCCGATTTTAAATCAGAACTATTGAGAGGCGTCATGCCTGATGTTTTTTTTTTTTTTTTTTTTTTTTTTTTTTTTTTTTTTTTTTTTAAAAGACACGTTTATGAAAATTTTAGGAAATGTCAGCAATCAATCGCAATTTTTTTTTTCAGGCATATCTATGTTTCGGCCACTGAGTGGTCAGTCTTGTAGCTTTTAATATGTGCTTACATCTAACCGTCGTGTTGACAGTTACGTACAGCATGACGGTACAGATGTAAACGTAACTCAAAGCATTGAGGACAGCCACACTGTTCCTGAAATCTATTTAGTTCTGGAAAATAAGAATAATAAAACAGAAACATTTCGACTGATTGGTGACATTCTCTACAGATTTGTACAAAACAGTAAAGCCGGCCGCGATAGCCGAGCAGTCTGCGGCGCGCCAGTCACAGTCTGCGCGGCCGCTACGGTCGGGGGTTCGAATCCCCCCTCGGCATGGATGTTTGTGTCGTCTTTATTATAAGGTAGTTGATAGGTAGTTAGTAAGTTTAGGGCCTTATGACCCCGCAGTTAAGTCCCTTAAGCTTAACAAACATTTGAACATTTGATCAAATGTTCAAATGTTTGTATAGCTTATGGGACTCGACTACAGGGCCATCAGTCCCTAAACTTACAAACTACCTATGAACTACGTAATACTAAGGACGTCACAAATATCCATGCCCGAGGGGGGATTCGAACCCCCGACCGTAGTGGCCGTGCAGACCGTGACTGGAGCGCCTCAGTCTCCTCGGCCACCGCGGCCGGCTGAACATTTGAAAACAGTAAAACAGTCGCTGGGCACCAGCTCAAAAATGGAGTGAAACCTGATTGAAAAAAAAAGTAGCCAATTTTAATAAGCCTTGTTAATTTATAAAAATGTTCAAGTGTGTGTGAAATCTTATATTCCTGTAGGAGATGAAGTCATAAGAATTGAGCCGCGTGAAATTAAATTTCAGGCCGAATTTCACTACAGACGCAGGTGAAACGGTCAAAGAGTGCGGCGGAACGCGGAAGACAATGGAGAGAGGAAGAATGAGATGGAGTAACATAAAAATGCAATAAATGCACACGCGGGCATCGACGGGTACTAATGCTAGTCGAAATATATTAACTCACTGCACTGAGGTTGTTCATTTCAAAGAACTGACACTCGACATCTTTCGTAAATTCCATGTGTCAGTTCTTTCGTGTCTGATTATGGAATAAGGTGTAACAAATTAGTCATCGCCGTATCACTTCACTTTTCTGCCTTTTATTTTCATTCTAGCTAATAGAACGAGTGCTTATTTGCCGACTTGCTAAGTTTTGAAGTAACAGATAATAAGAAAAATAAATGTTCCTATTCTGATATCTTGAAGGAGAAAAACTGTAACTTATAAATTGCATGCGCAATACTAATTGTACTTTATATGAAAAGCACTTACCTATTACATACCAAAGTTGCAAGAAATTCGGACGCACCAATTCTTCTGTTTTTACGAAACCCACTGAAAGTGCTTCTTGACTCCCTCGGCCAACTATCCAAACTAATTTAGTACTTTTCGTTGTAGAGAAAGCAACAATACCTATTGTCTGGAAAGGCGAAGTGGTGACGCGGTAGTGCCAAGTACTAGGTCACTTGACGAGGTACAGCGAGACTACGGTTAAACTAACGCCCAAGAAGAAGAAGCAAGAAGCTCACAATAAGTATATGATATGGATAAATGTATATCAGTCAGCAAATTTCTGTGGCATTACGAACTGCGAAAACTGCACAACTTTTGTCAACAGAAATGAGCTACAAATCTAGCAAGGAAACCCTTAGAAGCAATGTTGTTTCTAAGGGAGCGTAGTAATCAAGCTAGTGAAATGTACATGTATTCTCTCTTCCTCTGCTCCCCCCTCTCCCACTTCTCTCTTCCGTCTTTCCTCCTTCCTAGAAGGAAAGGTAACCGGTAAATGCTAGTCGACATCCAGACCGTAAAAGATCGAACATAACACAGCTAACAAACGAAATGAAAAGAAATTATGGAAGCAAAGCGGCATTTCACTTGGTTGAGGAAACGTCTTCGGCAATCTTTTGTACAATTTATAGAAACCTTGCAGAAAGGAGAGAAATTTCAATGGATTCTACTGCGCCACCGAACGTCTGATGACCGAAATTGAGTTTGAAAGCAGCAGATGTCGCTTGAAAAGTATTTTCTGACCTTATCACATTCCACTAGTGTAGGCTTTTATCCGCACATATTTGAGTCTGTACTTTAAAAAATATAATGTGACATTCACCTCTCATTTCAGTTTTGTGGATCGCTGGACGGCAAAAGCAGAGATGTGTTTATGGTTTCTTTTTTTCTGTAATTAGTGTAGCTTCGTAATAACAACTATAATACTATCAAACTTGTAAGCTCTTCATTGTCACATAGTGCAGTGGATTCCTTGCTTGACCACATAGCGTGACGACTGTCTTGTAGCCAGATTTTATGGGCCCTACATCTTTAAAAGTTTGGTTAAAAATGATTACTTAAATTACACAACTGTATGTACAGTTTTAATGTAGACGTTGCGTATCTCAGAAACGAACAGACTTTAAGACTTAAAAAATTGTCTCATGGAAGACAGAGTGAAAAATATCTTGATGTTATGTAAAAGCAACAAATTGCTGATGCAGTATTATCGTGATCCCCACTATATGCGTTAATAAAGGTTCTCTACAATAAAGTGTTAGGTACGGCATTGTAATTTAATATATATTTTAGCTGTAAAGCACCACCCTCATGAAACAATATAATTTTCTTTTTTATTTAAATGAGGGCTTTTATAGTAAGGAAACTGAGGGGAAATACTTTATAATTGATTGTAACCATGAACGGCCAACACAAGTAAGCATTAGGTAGTTGGGTGCTGCCCTTGTCAGCATCTGACAGCGAACATCTACTACATCGTTGTAGAGACTGGAGAATGTATTGGCCTACGTCATCTGCAAGTGACGCTGTTGCCAGCTCATTAACGAGAACTTTTATAAGTACGAAGAGCGTAGGCTGCGATGGAAAGAACTGGCAGACGTTAATTACACTTGCGATAGATCTTCAGTTTCTTTTCCTCGCATTTACAGCGGATGCGACAAGTTCGTAAAAGCACGCTAAAGGATTATCGACGAAGAGGGACGTCAAACTTAACGAAAAGATTATACCTGCTAAATTTGTTATACTTTACGTATGACAGTAAAAACTGAAATAAAGATTTACTATATATTTCCCATAAGAAGTCAAGTGCACAAATTTTTCTTCCTGAAACGTATGTAAACGAAATTAGAACGTTTCCTTTTACAAAGTAAACATCCGGAAATTAGTGTTGATCGAATTCAAAACCACGGAAAATATAAATCAGGATGGCTGAAGGAGACTGAAGCCCAGTTCATCCCAAACAAGAATGCAGCGTGATAACTACTGTATCATCATGCCTGACAATGCGCATGAATATTGCATATAGTTATTTAGTAAGAATTTCATTAAATAAAATCCTTGTCACAACTAAGTCAACGTTACATTTTGTAATACGGTGACTAGTTTCCAACCATGAAATTCGTTCTCAAGACAGCGTATTTTAAACTACACTGATAGTTATTTGGCGTCAACTAAATTACAGGTTGGTAAAATACATGTATGTCATTCACCGGCAAGTCAACTTCCCCATGGCGCACTTAAACCGGACTGGTTTAACTGCAGTGTGTGTTCTGTTGTTTTTAAATCTGTCGGAAAGGGTCTCAGTTGTCTAAATCTGCCAAAGGAACTGAGACGCTTTATATTGGCACTCAAAGAAAAGGCCAACAACTGCCAGATTTACATACTACATTTCCAAAGACAAGCAAGCAGAAGGTTTCTAAGGAGTACAAGAAGAAGCTTGAGGTTTTGCCATTCTATGCTTCAGTAACAGGAAATATTAGTCGGCTTCCGAAGAGGCATAAAATCGATTCGATCACCAGACCTACAGCAGCAATTCGTAAACCCATGTGGTTGTAAAAGATGATGGGGGATCCAGAAAGCCCAGTGCAGACTGTGCAGACTATTGAATAGTCCCATCTAGGCCGGCCGCGGTGGCCGAGGGGACTGAGGCGCTTCAGTCACGGTCTGCTCGGCCGCTGCGGTCGGGGGTTCGAATCCCCCCTCGGGCATGGATATTTGTGCCGTCCTTAGTATTAGTTAGTTCATAAGTAGTTTGTAAGTTTAGGGACTCATGACCCCGTAGTTAAGTCCCATAGACTATACAAACATTTGAACATTTAGTCCCATCTAGAGCACGAGAGATGCCTTCTTAACTTGCGGTACCCTGAAAAATCAGTGGTAACAGACACCGAATTGCATTCGATGAGACACCTGCCATTACAAGGGCTAATGGTATATGGGTCAGCGTCACAAAAGAAGAGACCGAGTTAAAAAATTGTGACAACTGTCCGACTAAGACGGCAGTATGCAGCTAAGAGCACCTTGGTATCCAACCACTGAAAGGATGATGCGAGCTCGACAGGCGGACAAGGAAGACATTGCGATATGTGCCACCGGAGCGAGCACCAGTGACGTCAGAGAAGCACTGCGGTACTCAGGGTGTCCCGAAAATGACCCGACAAATATTGGGGACAGTTCTCACAAAGAAGGACACGAAAGTGTAATAAACAAGAGGCTCTAAAATGCACGCCATAAAATTATGAGCACTTATTGATCGTCGATACCATGAAATACTGTAAATCAGTTCTACGGACCAAGGACATAGCTCTTACGATATGAATTTCAGAGCTCAAGTTTACTGGACTTTCTTTCCTTTTTTTTTTTTTTTTCGTACTGTTGTCTCCCAATATAAAGATAACAAACAGCTTGCAGTAGAAGGAAGATGACGAAGAAATTCTCATAGCTCTTCAGGCATGCATTTTAATGATTGGAAGATTTTTTTCTCGTTTTCGTCTGAGAAAATTTAGTCAAACGTTTTTTTTTTTATTATTATTTATTTTTTATTACGACACCTTGTGCGAGGGTTGTAACTGAGTGACAACACTGCTGTGAGAAACTATGCAATGGAATCTACAAACGTCGCTGATAGCACACGTTGTTGAAATACCACCTTACATCCGAGCAAATGGACTCGCCCGTCCCACGTCACCGGTGAGCATGCAGACGAGGGAGACAGTCATTTGTGAGCGAGCGGTCTAACGTAATGGTGTTACTATGTTTTCGAAACCGTTGGATCAAGATTGAATGTGCCAGAAGTCGTACAGCACAACAGTACCATCAAGGTCTTCAAGAGGCGTGCAAGGAATCGGCATTGTCGTACAGAACAGTGGCACGTTGGGTAAAAGCCTTCAACGAAGGTTGGCAAATCGTGGCAGACATGCATCGGGCAGGTCGACCTAACATCTCTGAAGAAGAAGTGCTTACTGTTGTCGCGTTACTGGTCAGTGATCGGAGGTGCGTAAAAAGCCTCAGTTTGGTGAACGTTATGGTGATTCTCCTGTACGACTGTAATGGTGATACCCTAAGGCCTACGTTCCTCCACGTCAGATAACCAATTCACAGAATATATGTCCGTTTTTGGAGCAGCATCAGCTTTGCGAAAGAAGCGGCAACACTTTCTGCGCAACCCACCCATCATTTTGCACAACAATGCCCCCTGGCACATATAGCGCAAGCTGTAGTTGCTCTGTTCAGTCGATCCAACATACTCCCCGGACTTAAGTCATTGTGACTTTGATTTGATTCCGAAGATGAGGGAACCACTTCGTGGCATTCGCGTCATAACTGTCCCAGAGATTGGACAGCCAGTATACCGCTCAATTTGCATCATCAACAGAACATGCTCTGCTAACCATAAATTACGCCTTTCACATCGCTGGAAAGGGTTCTACACAACACTGGTGACTACTTTGAAGGACAGTAACTGGTGCAAACATGTAACGCTTTTGTATCTGTTGTGAATAATTAGTTGCCACTATTTAATTCCAGCCCACGTATATCTCCTAGGAACCTTGCAATCTTAGTTTGTAATCGTAAAGGTAGAACGGCGGAACCTAGTTGTGTTTCTTACTTACACTTCCAAAGCTATTTCTCTTATAATGCTACCAGTATCGGCACCCCAATCATCCGGAACTGGTAGCTCTGTAAGAATAAACCATGGAAAAAAAAGGCAGTTGGGAGGTTTTCTATAGGAACTCAACCAGTAGATGTTGCACTGTCCTTACCAGGAGACGGATTCACATCGGCTAAAAATAGGTCTCTCGCTGAAATGAAAATTAGAAAAAGAGCTTCACTTAGTAATTCTTTGGTGTGCTACAACTACACTGACGACCCAAAGAAACTGATACAGCAGCCAAATATCGTGTACAAACCCCGTTGTTGTTGTTGTTGTTGTCTTCAGTCCGGAGACTGGTTTGATGCAGCACTCCACCTTACTCTATCCTGAGCAATCCTCTTCATCTCCTCATAAGAACGGCACCCTACATCCAATTGAATCTGCTTACTATATTCACCTCTTGGTCTCCCTCTGCGGTTTTCCCTTCAACGCTAAATTCACAATTCCTTGCTGTCTAAGACTGTGTCCTACCAATCGATCCCTTCTTTTGGTCAAGGAATGCCATAAATTCCTTTTTTCGCCAATTCTGTTCACTACCTCCTCATTAGTTACGCGGTCCACCCAACTAATCATTAACATTCTTCAGTAGCACCACATTTCAAAAGCCCCTATCCTCTTCCTGTAAGCACTGTTTATCGTCCATGTTTCACTCCCATACAAGGCAACACTTCGCACAAATGCCTCCAGAAAGAACTTCCTTACGCTTAAATTAATATTCGATGTTAACAAATTTCCCTTTTTCATAAACGCTTTTCTCCCCATTGCCATTCTGCATTTTATATCCTCTGTACCGCGACCATCATATGTTATTTTACTGCCTAAGTAACAAAACTCATCTACCACCTTTATTGATTCATTACCTAATCTAATTCCTTCAGCATCTCTTGATTTTCTAAGACTGCATTCCATTACCCTTGTTTTGCTCTTGTTAATGTTCAGTTAATGTTCCTTTCAACGTACTGTCCATTCCGTTCAGTTGCTCCCTCAGGTTCTTTGCTGTTTCTGACAGAATTACAATGTCATCAGCAAAACGCAAGGTTTTTATTTCTTCGCCCTGAACTTTAATTCCTTCTCCAAATTTCTCCTTGCTTTCCTTTATATCTTGTTCAATGTAAGAATTGAACAACATTGGAGAAAGGCTACAACCCTGACTTAACACCTTTCCCAACCTCTGCATCTCTTTCATGCCCTTTAACTCTGATAACTGCTGTCTAGTTTTTGTACAATTTGTAAATAACCTACCGTTCCCTATATTTTACTTCTGCTAATATCAGAATTTGAAACAGTTTATTCCAATCAACATTGTCAAAAGATTTCTCCAAATCTACAAAAGCTAGAAATGTAGGTTTGCCTTTCCTTAATCTATCTTTTAAGATAAGCAGTAAGGTGAGTATTGCATCCCGTGTTCCTACATTTCTCCTGAATCCAAACTGGTCTTCCCGAAGGTCGGCTACTACCAGCTTTCCAGAATGTGAAAGATTTTACTCCAATCAACATTGTGAAAAGATTTCTCCAAATCTACGAAAGCTAGGAATGTAGGTTTGCCTTTCCTTAATCTATCTATTAAGATAAGCCGTAAGGTGAGTATTGCCTCCCGTCTTCCGTGTCCGTTGTTAGTAATCAAGTCTGAATCCAAACTGGTCTTCCCCAAGGTCGGCTTCAACCAGCTTTTCCATCCTTCTGAAAATAATTCGTGTCATAATTTTGCAAGCATGACTTATTAAACTAATGCCTCAGAAATTTTCACAACTGTCTGCACCAGCTTTTTTTGGAATGGGATTATTACATAAGCCCCGTAGCACATAGAAAAGTCGTACTACGCCGTGGCATGGATTCGAATGATGTATAAAGTAGTGCTGTAGGGAAATGACACCATGCGTCCTGCAGGGCTGTCTATAAATCCATAAGAGGGGGTGGAGATTTCTTCTGGAGAGCACGTTACAAGGGATTCCAGATATTTCATGGGTATTCAAACTATGAAGAGTGTTCCTGGTGGCTCTCTGTAGTAATTCTGGACGTGTGGGGTGGCGCATTGTCCTGCTGGAATTACTTAAGCCCACCGGAATGTACAATGGACATAAACAGATGCAGATGGTCAGCCAGAATGAGTGCGTATGTGATGCCTGTCAATCGCATCTAGACTTATCAGGGATCTCATATCACTCCAACTGCAAACGCCCCACACAATTACAGAGCTGCCACCAGCTTGCACAGTCCCCAGTTGACATGCTGGGTCGATACCATAGAAAACGAAACTCGTCAGAGCAGGCAACGTGTTTCCAATCATCAAGGATCCAATGCCAGTGTTGGCAGGCCAAGGCGAGGCGGTCAGCAAGGGTACAAAAGTGGGCCTTCTGCTCCGAAAACCCATCTAGAACATGTTTCGTCCAATGTTTCGCACTATGACACTTGTTGACAGCCCAGCATTGAAATCTGTAGCAATTTACGGAAGCGTTGCATTTCTGTCATGCTCAAGGACTCTATTCAGTCGTCATATCCTTGCAGGATCTTTTTCCGGACGCAGCGATGTCGGAGATTTGATGTTTTACCTTATTCCAGATATTGACGGTGCTCTCGTGTAATGGTCGTACAGAAAAATCCCCGCCTTATTGCTGCCTCGGAGATCCCATCTATCGTGCGCCGACTGGTATACCACGTTCAAATTCACTTAAATCATGATAACCTGCCATTGTAGCAGCAGTAGCCGATCTGGCGCCTGAGCCAGACACCTGTTGTCCAATGTACGGCTTGCCGACCGTAGTGACGTCCTCTGTTTACGTATCTTTGTGTTTGCATACGCATGCATGCCTATACCAATTTTTTGGATTCTTCAGTGTATAAAAGTACTATATATTGGTTCTTTAGTACACTACGGTGTAATGCCAGGCAGAACAAACTCCTAAAATCATAATTACGTTTTCTTTCGTGATATGATTTTGATTAAATAAGGGCTATAATTTGCGTAAACTACGTTCCCGAGTAATATACCGGGTGATCAAAAAGTCAGTATTTGAAAACTTAATAAATCACAGAATAATGTCGATAGAGAGATAAAAATTGACCCACATGCTTGGAATGCCATGGGGTTTTATTAAAAAAATAATAATAATAAAATAAAAATAAATAAATAAATGGCCGACAGATGGCGATTCATCTGATCAGAAAAGCAATAATTAGCATAACAAATTAAGATAAAGCAAAGATGATGTTCTTTACAGGAAATTATCAATATGTTCACCATCGTTCCTCAACAGTAGCTGTAGTCGAGGAATAATATTGTGAACAGCACTGTAAAGCATGTCCGGAGTTATGGTGAGGCATTGGCGTCGGATGTTGTCTTTCAGCATCCCTAGAGATGTCGGTCGATCACTATACACTTGCGACTTCAGGTAACCCCAAAGCCAATAATCGCACGGACTGAGGTCTGGGGACCTGGGAGGCCAAGCACGACGAAAGTGGCGGCTGAGCACACGAACATCACCATACGACGCGCGCAAGAGATCTTTCACGTGTCTAGCAATACTTTTTTTTTTGTTCTAATAAAACCTCATGTCATTTCAAGCACGTGTGTCAATTTTTACCTCTGTATCTACATTATTCCGTGATTTATTTTTTCAAATTTATACTGACTTTTTAATCATCCGGTATATATAGAAAAATCTTGAATTCTTCAGTTAGTTTTGGAGATTTTAACAGAGTATCAAACGGAGACGTCGATTTCAGATAAATTGTGGTATCATCACATTATAGCATTATGGTTTTGATATTCTATTTGTATGGAGTGCTTATGAAATATAGCAAGGCTAACAGTAATGTTGGTGAATAAGTATGTTTTAAATACGTTTCTTTGCAATGTGATGAACGAAATAAAAGATCCGCTGTCAGCATGCGTAATTTAGCAGTAGACATCCCAGAAGTATTAAGGAAACTTGTACCGATTAAAAAAAAGTTTGTCCCCCTGTCCCGATTTATACCAATTAGATCCTTTCAGAGTATGCTGATACAATTGCCCCATACCTAGCAATCATATACAACCGCTCGCTCAGCCAACGCTCCGTACCCAGAGACTGGAAAGTTGCACAGGTAGCTCCAATAGCAAGAAAGGCAAAGGAGTGTTCCGCAGAATTACAGGCCTGTATAATTGACGTTAGTTTGCAGCAGGATGTTAGAACATATACTTTCCTGAAGTATTATGAGCTACCTATTAACACACAATCAACACGGATTCAGAAAGTATCGTTCTTATACAACACAGCTCGCTCCTTACACACGATGTGATGATTGCTATCGACAAGCGATGCACAAGCACCTTTAATCAAATTGCGTGCTTTTGTAATATCGCCACAGTTGTGCGAGTGGATTCGTGATTTACTGTCTGAAACAACACAGTACGTTGTAATTGACGGTAAGTCATTGATTACAACAGAAGTGATATCTGGAATTCCCCTGGGAAATGTTATAAGGCCCTTAATGTTTCTTATTTTTATGAACGATTTAGGAGAGACAATCTGAGTAGCTCACTTAGACTGTTCGCAAATAATGCTGTCATTCAAAAAAATGTTCAAATGTTTGTTAAGCTTATGGGACTTAACTACGGGGTCATCAGTCCCTAAACTTACAAACTACATATGAACTACTTACGAACTAGGACGGCACAAATATCCATGCCCGAGGGGGGATTCGAACCCCCGACCGTAGTGGCCGTGCTGACCGTGACTGGAGCGCCTCAGTCACCTCGGCCACCGCGGCCGGCAATGCTGTCATTCATCGGTTAGTTAAGTCACCAGAAGAGCAAAAGCAACTGCGATATGATTTGGGTAAGATATCTCCATGGTGAAAAAATTGACAATTGACCCTTAATAATGATAAGTGTGAGGTCATCCATATGACTATTTCAGCTACACGATCAATGAATCAGATCTACAGGCCGTCAATTCAACTAAATATCTAGGAATAGCAATTACGAACAACTTACTTTGGAAAGAACACACAGAAAATATTGTAGGAAAAACAAATCAAACACTACGTTTCATTGGCAGAACACTTAGAAGATGCAACAGTTCTACTAAAGAAACTCCCTACACTGCAGTTGTGCCTCGAATTTTGTAGTTCTTCTGCGCTTTGTGGGATACCCACCAGGTGGGACTGACTGACGATTTAGGGAAAGTTCAGAGAAGGGCAGCTCGTTTTGTATTATCGCGATATAGGGGAAACTGTGACGGAAATTATGCACGAGTTAGGGTGGAAATCATTAAAAGAAAGGCGTTATTTGTTGCGGTGAGATCTATTTGTGAAATTTCTTTCACCAAATCACTCTTCTGAATGCGGATATATATTGTTAGCATCCATCATGATCATCATAATAAAATAAGAGAAATCATTGAGAAAACGGAAAGTTTTAGGTGTTCCTTTTTCCCGCGTGCTATTACGGGATGGAACTATAGAGACATATCATGATAGTGGTTCGATGAACCCTCTGCCATGCACTTCAAAGTTACTCGCATACTGCTGCAATCAATGACATTTACAAATGGACCAAACTGTAGTGCTATATCTCTGACGTTCGTGTCTTGTAGAATTCCGGGACATGTTTGGGGTCGAGTACTGTATTTCTTCTCTCTAGGAATCTTGTGCTAATAAGAAACAAATACTACTTTCTTGGCCAGATACAGTACTTGTAATTTTGCCTCTTCTGATGGAGATATAATAATCTACCTATAAGTGGGAAACTACTTTAATTTAAGTCAGAGTTGATTACTAACAAAGGACACATTTGACATCAGAACCGCACGAAACCATGCTTGGCATAACAGAAAACCATAAACAGGAGAGTGGTGTGCGTCATTTCCATGCAAAACGTTACATTGTACCTCAAATAACATTTTAACAAAGAGGAACAAAGTAATACCATAGGAAGGAAATTATATGTAATTTAATGGCGACATTTCATCATTATATTTTCTATCAGCAGCGACAAAACTCACTGTTTAAATTACTTATAAAAGCACAAAACACACACATATACGATAGTACCAAACATCTGATAGTGGCAGCGGCGGATCGGCCGAGCGCATTGAGGCGCTAAGATCCGATGCGCGAGGCCGTTCCCCGTCGGGGGCTCGAAGTAGTTTGTAAACTTTGGAACTGATAACCCCGCAGTATAGTCGCATAAGCTTTACAAACATTTGAACATTTTTGAACCTGAAAGTGCTTATATTAGTTCTCAAAGTGCAGATGCTGAATTTTTCCGAAGACGTTAAAACAAAGTGGAAGAGAACCATGTGCTCACCTCACTAAAGCCACCTTATCACATTCCAAATTACTGTGACTTGACTGTTACTGTTGCTCTCGAGAAGAATGTTGTGTACTGCTTGAAGAGCCACCTGCAGGTTCAGGTTCCTCCTGTCCTTCAAATTCCGTGTATATATCCAGTCTACATTTACATCTACCTGGGATACTCTGCAAATCACATTTACGTGCCTGGAAGTTACGAGTCCCTTCCCAAGCGTTCGAAAGCGTGCTCTCTCTGTTCCCAAAATTCTGTCCTTCCGCGCATCCTAACGCCTCATATTTAAAATACAAATTCGCTTGCAAAATATCATACATTTGAATATTACAGAATTAAATGCTTTGACCACCTTCCTACAAATATTGTTTACATTTAACAAAAAATATATATATTTAACAATACTAAACATCGGTTGAGACTGAAGCTCTTTGCTCAGATAGCCATTAAGCGTGCCGTCTCACTGCTCAAATATACTGTCGCCGTCGAAATATAGTATCGTGGCTTTTTATACAAATATATTCAGTTATTGTCCACAAATACATATAATTGTTTATACATAAATTACCTGCTGCATATTTCCTGTTTTTAGTCAGCCATGAAATATTTAAGTGGCAGTCAACATAAATAACGTTACTAAAAATATTATAAAATAAAATAAAATAAAATCCATATATAAATGTAATGCGCTTTGCTGGGTTCATGTTTTTGTGTCTCGTTTCCGTCGTAGGTGTCGGTGGCCGAGTAGAAAGACCGACACAGGAATAAAGGATGCACGCTTGTGCAGGTAGGCGGTGACCAGCCAGTGGGACAGCAGAAACTAGAAACACTAGAGTAAATTAGAACGAGATATATATTTCTTAGAGACTTAGTAATACTTAACTTTTACAGAGCTCAGTACTGCAGAATGCTGATACATAGTTGAGCTAGAGGCCTGCCTAGTGCCTATCCGATAGCCAAGTCTTCACTGGTGCCTGTCTGATTCCGCAGTGTTAACTGGTTCCTATCTCAGTCCCTAGTGAACGATATCGTTCAGTGGTGGCCACGAGCGGAGTTGTAGCAGAGGCCGCTCGTGGCTGACGTCGTAAGAACGCCGCGCCGTGCGTGCATGGCGGCGCGCGGCGAAAGTAGGTGGCGCGCACTTTAGACTTGTGCGACACCACACATGTTTTGTGTTTCTGTGGTGAAATCTATGTTCTGCCACATGAATATTACTACCTCAACGAAAAGCAGAACAAGAGAGTAAAACAAAATTTATTGAAAGAATACGGAAATAACGTCGTACGTCATTTAGGATAGGTAGCGTGGTGCAATGCTTCCCATTTGCTTCTTAAACCGTTACTGATAAACACTGCGTATCAATAATTTTAAATATAAGTCTTATAATATTATTATTATTATAGTACTGAAATTTGTCAGCTTTTGATCTGTAGGGGATATTGAAATTGTAATTACGGCGGTTGAATCGCCCAAGTTTCCTGAATCCATTCATATAATTATATTTGCCGTATGATTATTCCCTGATTTTATATGAATTTTTAGAATAATGTTTGTGGCTATATTGTATTTCAGTTGCAATCTGAAATAGCCATCCTTGGTCATCCAAGCGTTTCAGGTTTCTGAGCACATTAGTGAAACCCTGACTACCTGTCTATTCACTAGGTTAAAACTGTCAACCGGCCGGCTTGGGAACCCAACACCTTGGCAAAACCCGCCTTTCACATGGAAACAATCAGCTTCCCCCCGCATCTGTAATGTCACAAGGTCACTGCCGTCAGTCACCACTTTGTGTGAGAAATATTCGTATCTGGAATTAGTGGCCTTCAAATGGGAAACCATTTCCTCGCCGTTATCCCGTGGTAAATGCTTAGTTCCAGCATTAGCACTACATCGACAATATTTGCCAAGACCTGCAGTCATAAATAAATAAAATCGGTAACGAAATGTTTCAAATGTTTGTATAGGTTATGGGACTTAACTACGGGGTCATCAGTCCCTAAACTTACAAACTACTTATCAACTAGCTTATCCTAAGGACGGCACAAATATCCATGTCCGAGGGGGGATTCGAACCCCCGACCAAGGTGGCCGTGCAGAACGTGACTGGAGCGCCTCAGTCCCCTCAGCCACCGCGGCCGGCAAAATCGGTAACGTCCCAACCACCCTCATAGATGACTACCCTCACAGGTCTAGTTAAAATTATGAATAACATTGGAAACATTTTCGTTTCACTATGTTTGGATCAACAGCACTCTTATTTAAATTTATGAATAAAGAACAGTCTAGAGTGCAATGATTTATGTCATTCAACTAGTTTCAGTCCTACTCAGACCATCTTCAGGAATTTTGACTCCATCGATGTGGATCTGGCAGGTAACTGGGAGCCTTCCAGTGCGTCACTGCTTACTGGGACAACTGGAAGGCTCCCAATTACCTGCCAGCTCCACAACATCGATGGAGTCAAAATTACTGAAGATGGTCTAAGTAATACTGAAACTAGTTCAATGAAATAAATCGTTGCACTTATAAAATCATGAAGTCACGTGTCCAAACAGCCGCCACGCGTGGGTGGGAGGACCGCGTCTGCCCCCAGACAGACAATCAGTGGCCGCGTGGCTCTTAAACGACGTCGCGAGTTATTTTTCAGCCGGTGGAAGTTAATTATGCGGCGCGGTCCGTAATGCGATTGCGAAAACATCATTTAAAGTGGGCAGCGGAGGGCAGCTCGGCGGCAGGTAACGAAGTCAGCGCGGGAGAGGCGAGGCTAGCGGGCCGCGGCGCACTTATTAAGTCGTAACCGAGTGGGGCGGCGCGGCGCGGTCTGCGGGTGTGGCGCCTCTGCCGGATTACGGAGGAAACAGCCGGGCCCACACCTGTCCAGAGCGAGCAGGGGACGACCACGGAAACGCGTGCTACTTCTGTCATAATCGATGTCTGATTTACACTGGATAACCTGACCACCATTCGCTGTGGTACTGTCTGTTGTGAAATGTGTGGGAAAGTACAAAGAAGAATACTTGTCCACCTACACTTATAAGGAAAATACACGGATTTTTATGCGGAATAGTAAATACAAGGACCTAAACATCAGGAGATAATTGAGATATATAGGATGTTATAAAAAGGTACGGCCAAACTTTCAGGAAACATTCCTCACACACAAAGAAAGAAAATGTGTTATGTAGACATGTGTCCGTAAACGCTAAATTTCCATGTTAGAGTTCATTTTAGTATGGAGAGTGCTACGGGAGAACCAATTGTTTCCGTACCATATACAGCGTGTGCAGGCACTATCAGCAGCTGATTGGCCTCCACGGGAACACTTCTGCGAATTGTTTCATCAAACAACATGCCACTCCTCATTTCAGTGCAAATGTTCTATTTATGGATGAGGCTTCATTCCAACGTGATCAAATAGTAAATTTTTTCACAATCACCATGTGTGGGCTGACGAGAATCCGCACGCAATTGTGCAATCACGTCATCAACACAGGTTTTCTGTGAACGTTTGAGCAGGAACTGTTGGTGACGTCTTGATTGGGCCTCATGTTCTTCCACCTACTCTCACTGGAGCACGTTATCATGGTTTCATACGGGATACTCTACCTGTGCTGCTAGAACATGTGCCTTTACAAGTACGACACAATATGTGGTTAATGCACGACGGAGCTCCTGCACATTTCAGTCGACGTGTTCGTACGCTTCTCAACAACAGATTCGGTGACCGATGGATTGGTAGAGGCGGACTAATTCCATGGCCTCCACGCTCTCCTGACCTCAACCCTGTTGGCTTTCATTTATGGGGGCATTTGAAAGCTCTTGTCTACGCAACCCCAGTACCAAATGTAGAGACTCTTCGTGCGCGTATTGTGGATGGCTGTGATACAATACGTCATTCTCCAGGGCTGCATCAGCGCATCAGGGATTCCATGCGACGGAGGGTGGATGCTTGTATCCTCGCTAACGAAGGACATTTTGGACACTTTCTGTAACAAAGCGTTTGAAGTCACGCTGGCACGTTCTGTTGCTGTGTGTTTCCATTCCATGATTAATGTGATTTGAAGAGAAGTAATAAAATGAGCTCTAACATGGAAATTAAGCGTTTCCGGACACATGTCCACTTGACATATTTTCTTTCTTTGTGTGTGAGGAATGTTTCCTGAAAGTTTGGCCGTACCTTTTTGTAACACCCTGTGTACACAGTACACATATACTAAGGTATATCGATTACAATTATAATTTGTGTGTGATACAGTACGATATTGTACTGTCCCAACTCTTTACTTTAGGTTTATAAGGCGTTTACTTAGAGCGAGGGCAGCATGGGGCTACCATAATTGTGAAAAGTCATACTTGTTGTCCTCTAATATGCTTTATGATCACATCGAACGACCAGTACAGTTGCAAACCAGCAATGGCCATCCTTGCATGAGTGTAACAACCAGCTATGCAACCATTGTGGGAAATGCTGCTTTCGCTACAGTTCGTCTGCCAAGTGCATGATATATAGGGTTCAAGTCCGGTGAACAAGCTGGCCATTTCAGTCGTTCAGTTTCCTCAACTTCCAGCATGTGGTCCATCAGTGCAGGTCTGTGGGGACGAGCGTTATAGTCCACCAGAAGGAACCCATCTCCTATGGCACCAGCAAAACGCGAACGATCGCGACTCGATACTTCTGAGCAGCCAAAGCTCCATTCTGAAAGACATTGAGGTATACTGACTGCTGCACAGACCATTCGTCCAGCAGCACATAGCAGAGTTGTTACGAGTTCCACGTTCTCTCCAGATGAGGGAACGGCGATTGTCCGGCTGAACACAAAATCTTGAGTCTACTGTGAAATGAACCTGGCGCCGTTCGTTAAGACTCCATTCCTGATGTTTCTCCGCTTAGTTTTTGCGGGATAAACGGTGTCTTGGTTTTGATGGGATAGACACTATAGGCCTAGGTGCAAAGAGGCCACATTCCCGAAGACTGTTTTTGCTGACATTGCGCGCCCCGTTGCTGCCAGGAGGGTGTGTTGCATTCAGCCTCCTGTCTCCATGGGCTGTTAACCAGACATAAAGGTCATTTCTTGCTAATTGTACCTGTGGACGACCTTAGACTAGCATTCTTTTAACGGTTTCTGTGGTCTCAAACTGCGTCCGTTTTTCTCGTGGTCATCAGTCCGGAGACTGGTTTGATGCAGCTCTACACCCTACTCTATCCTCAGCAAGTCTCTTCATCTCCTCATAAGAACGTCATCCCACATCCATCTGAATCTGCTTACTATATTCATCTCTTGGCCCACACACTTCCCTCCAATGCTAAAATCACGATTACTTGATATCTAAAAATGTGTCTTACCAATCGAGACCTTCTTTTAATCAAGGTATGGCAGAAATTCCTTTTCTCCCCAATTCTATTCACTACCTCCTCATTAGTTAAGCGATCCATCCACTTAATCTTCAGCATTCTTCTTTAACACCACATTTCAAAACCCTCTATCCTCTTCCTATCCTTCTATACAAGACAACACTCCATAGGCAGCACTCCACACAAATGCCTTCAGAAAGGACTTCCTTACGCTTAAATTACTATGCGATGTAAACAAATTTCTCTTTTTCGAAACGCTTTTCTTCCCATTGCCATTCTGCATTTTATATCCTCTTTAGTGCAACCATCTTGTGTTGTTTTACTGCTCGGGTAACGAAACTCACTTACTACATTATTATTTCGTTACCTAATCTAATTCCTTCAGTATCACTTGATTTTCTTAGACTGCACTCAATTACCCTTGTTTTGCTTTAGTTACTGTTAATTTTATATGTATCTTTAAACAAAGGTTCAACTGTTCTTCCAGGTCCTTTGCTGTGTCTGACAGAATTACAATGTCATCGGCAAAACGCAGTGTTTTTATATCTTCACCCTGATCTTTAATTCCTTGCCCAAATTTCTCCTTGATTTCCTTTATAGCTTGCTCGTTGTACAAACTGAATAACATTGGGGAAAGGCTACAACCTTGTCTTACTCCCTTTCCAACCTCTGTATCCCTTTCATGCCCTTCAACACTGACAACTGCTGTCTGGTTTTTGTAATTGTTGTAAATAACCCTTAGTTCCCTATATTTTACTCCTGCTGATTTCAATTAACATTGTCAGAAGCTTTTTCCAAATCTACAAAAGCTAGAAATGTAGGTTTTCCTTTCCTTAATATATCTTCTACGATAAGCCGTAAAGTATTGCCTCCTGTGTTCCTATTTTTCTCCTGCATCCAAACTGATCTTCCCGATGTCGGATTCTACCAGCATTTCCATCGTTCTGTAAATAATTCGTGTTAAAATTTTGCAGCCATGACTTATCTGTAATTATCACACCTGTCTGCGCCTGCTCTCTTTGGAATGGGGATCATTACATTTTTCTTAAAGTCGGAGGGTATTTCCCTGTCATACATCTTACGCACCAGATGAAATAGTTTTGTCGTGGTTGGCTCTTCCAGAGACTTCAGTAGTTCTGAGGGAATGTTGAGCACCCCTGGGGTCTTGGTTCGACTTCGGTCTTTAAGTGCTCCTTCAAGTTCTTCTCCCAGTATACTATACCTATTTCATATTCATCTACTTTCCCTTCCCTACCTACAATATTGTCTCTAAGTTCATTTCTTTTGTAGAGCCCATCTATATACTCTTTCCACCTTCCATCGTTCCCTTCTTTGCTGATAACTGGTTTTCCATCTGAGTTCTCTATATTCATACGGCTGCTTTCCTTTTCTCTTTTAGTTTCCTGTTGACCGTATCTATTTTTCCCATATTTAAACATTCTTCTACCGGCCTGCGTTTTTCCTTCTAGCTACTCTTGTTTAGCTATTTTGATCTTGCTGTCAATCTCATTTCTTAGTCGTCTGTACTCCATTTTGCCTGTTTCATATACTGCGTTTTTATATTTCCTCCTTTCAGCAATGAAATTTAGTATTTACTGTGATATTAAAGGATTTCTTGTAGGTCTCGCCTGGCTGCAGGCAGCCTCCGTGTCTGTACCGCATGCACAATGATTAGTTGATTCTAGATTCTCTCCCTTACGATTTCATCAAGTAAGAATTTAGTTCGTTATTTCGTCATACCCTTGGTAAGTTCGTGATATTACTTGGGTAATATCGTGATAATGCATTAATTAAGTAATGAAAGCATAGTATCTCTATAAAATATTTTATTTTCACATTTTACGAAATCGAGACTTATTTATGATAATAATGATAAAGTACTGACGAAGTAATGAGCAAAAACAATCAATTGAATTTATTGATTAAATGTAAGCCTGAGTTCAGTCTTCATCAGAAAGGTTTTGACACTTCTTGCACAGAAAAATAGGTTGACACTTCGAATGGTACCACATTAAACAAAAACTACACTGAATGCGTAGTGTATTTGAGAAGACTGTCTAGGGTGGCACAAGATGGCAGTGAAAATGCTAAGATTTTTACTAACGAAGCTAAGGGTGTTACGTCTAAACTAACGAACGCAAAAACACAAACCTTAATTAGAAAAATTTATTATATCACATAAACAACTGTGCAATATAGAAAATGTTACCTTGTTAATATGAGGAGTAATCAGCACTTTGAAAACACATGGGATTCTGCAGCGCGGAACTGAAAGACAACTAACCCCAACGGAACAAAACTGTGTTGCCAAGGCCGCTCGTAGCGCGACGTGAAACGCCGATGCTGGTAGGGGATAGGTTCTGCTATCAGTGGGTCAGCGACTGTCCTTCTAGCTTGGTTGGTAAATCCTTGTAGAGGAATCCACAAAGTATCAAAACTAAGCAATGCCACGAACTTGCCAACGTTTACATCAACTCATCCGATAATTGTCCTGATCAGCATATTTTAGGAGGTGGTAGTTTAGACAAACTGCAATGAAATGCATATAGAATGTGGCAAAGTTTTATTGAACACAAAGATACTCTGAACTCATTGCATGTCTTTTCGACTATTGATACACGTATTGCTATGGATTACTGTGAGCGTATTTAAGAATGTCACTAATAGAATGTTGACGTTCAAGGTCTTAAGTCATGCTTTAGTTTACAATGAAGTTTGTATTGTCTTTTGTTGGGCAAGTCTACTGTCTTCAGCCGTTCTCTTGCGGCCACATATTTATACATGTTTAGTATGCCGATATGCTATTTCTGCATGGAATTTTTTTTTTTTTTTTTTTTTTTTTTTTTTTTTATGAAAACATTGCTGCTGCTTGTAGTGAATACCGCATACGAATTCCTAACCACTGTCTACATATCAGGCGTGGTTAATCACAGAATAAATAGGCTGTGATAATAGGAAAGAGCGTGGCGAATGGAGATTTGGACGTGGCGGGAGACGTGCAGGGAAGAGTCCTCTGCAGTCGGGCTGGTCACTGTGCCCTCGGTGGCGGAGTGGTCAACGCGTCTGCCTAGTAAGCAGGAGATGCCGGGTTCGAATCCCGGCCGGGCACAAATTTTCATTCGCCGCACCTGGGTATTCCATCTAAACCTAGTACAGTGAAGCCATAACTGATCGCAAATTGCGATTTATTTCATTAGATGAACGCTGTAACGTCGTCAAAATATATAAGTTCTCTACAGTGTCCTTCAGTTCGTCGTTCGAAATGAAGCGCTTTCCTTTGAGAGTTTGTTTTCCTTTGCGGAACAAACAGGTGGATGTCACAGGGCGACAGGTCAGGCCCTAGGTCGGATGCTCAAGCTACTACTACTTCAACTTGGCCAGTTCACTTTGTGTGACCCTGCAGATGCGTGGACGCACGTAATTATGGAACAGAATCACTCCTTCTGTGAGCAGCCCAGGCCGTTTACTGTTTATGGACTTACGTGTCTCGCAGTACAGGTCACTGTTAATTGTTTTTCCGTGCTCAAGAATTCGACGAGTATCGGACCTCGGAGTTCGAGGAGGTCGTTAAGCCTGCTGAGGACACAGTCTAGCTGTTTTTTGGAGGAGGATCCCAAAGTAGCATATTCAGATTTCAACCGGTTTGGCTCGAGACCTTGTATACCATTACATGCGCGCTCTGTCCGTTTTATGGCGCCCGTCATGCATGGCGATAGTGTTGTTTACAATTTCGCAGTGCAACCGTAAAAGACGTCCTCCGGGAGGAATTAAGGCTGTGGTGTACAAGAGAGTAGTGAATGACTGTAGTAAGATCCAGGATGAGTAAGGAATCGCAACTAGCGCTAAATGTAGAAAAATGTAAGGTGATGCAAATGAATAGTAGAAAACATTCCGTAATGTTCGAATACAGCATTATTAGTGTGCTGCTTGACAGAGTCGCGTCTATTAAATATCTAGGCGTAACGCTGCACAGCGATATAAAATGGAACCAGCTTATAAGGACAGTCGTGGGGGAGACAAATGGTCGACTTCGGTTTATCGGGAGAATCTCAGGGAGGTATGATTCGTCTGTAAAGGGTAAAGGAGACCGCATACAAAATGCTTGTACGATCCCGTCTTGAGTATTGCACAAGTGTTTGGGATCCCCACCAGATCAGTGTGAATGAGGACATAAAGGCAGTTCAGAGACGAGTGGCGAGGTTTTTTTACTGGTAGATTCGATCAATGCACGAGATTTATCGAAATGCTTCGGGAACTCAAACAGGAATCGGTGGAGGGAAGGCGACGTACTTCCCGAGAAGCACGGTTGCAGAAATTTGGAGGGCCACAATTTGAGGCGGATTGCAGAACGATTCTACTGCCGCCAATCTACATTTCACGTAAAGACCACAAATGTAAGATCAGAGAGATTAGGGCTCTTAGAGATGCATACAGTAATTCGTTTTTTCCTTCGTTCTACGTGGGAGTGGTACAGGGAAGCAAGTAACTGGTAGTGGTAATGAGTACCCTCCGCCACGCGTCTTTGGGTGGATTGCGGAGTGTGTATACAGGTGTAGACTTAACACAATAAGACCTGGTTCTCTGTCGAGTGCGGGAATGACCAACGTCGAGATGGCGAGAGGCCGCGTTGTCTAAGTCGTCATGCTACGGACTGGGCGGCCGTTCCCCCCGGAGCTTAGACACATCCCTCGGGCATGGGTGTTTGTCTTGTTGTTACCGACAGTTTATGTAGTTTACAAGTGTAGTGAGTGATCCAGTAGGCTAACGAACATATGAACATTTGATCAAAACTTGACCGTGTGTGGGGATTTTGAAGTATATCAAAATGCTAAAAGATGTGATTGTAAAGTTGTAAAGTAATGGCAATTATGTTTCAATATTTTTGTTCAAATCAAATATTGTGAAAAAAAATGGGACTTAACTACTCTGGTCATCAGTCCCCAGGCTTACGAATTACTTAAACTAGGGTAAAGTAACCTAAGGAGAACACATACACCCATGCCCCAGGGAGGACTCGCACCTCCAACAACAAGCAATTGCCCGCTCCTCAGCCAGGCGCCTTAGAACGCTCGGCCACTCCACCGCGACAAGATTTTTGGTATATTTCGTCGAAGTGTGTACGAATCTGCAAGTGGCACTGGTACGTGTTAATCATACGACTAGGTACAGTCACGCTCTGGTTAAAATGGCGTTCGTTGTTACGTTGCAGTGCGAGCTATAGCAACGCAATCCATGTTCTCCAGCCAATGGATAGGTCTGTGTTCAAACCCTTTGAGTTATTTTGGGATGACGAAGTCTTTAAATACTGAGAAAATAACCCTGACAGAAAAATAACGAAAATATCATTCAGAAATGGAGGAGGATGTCTCCACAGATGGCCATGAAAATGATACTGATCTGGCTGAGCCGGCCGCGGTGGCCGAGAGGACTGCGGCGCTTCAGTCACGGTCTGCACAGCCACTACGGTCGGGGGTTCGAATCCCCCCTTGGACATGGATATTTGTGCCGTCCTTAGTCTTAACTAGTTCATAAGTAGTTTGTAAGTTTAGGGACTGTTGACCCCGTAGTTAAGTCCCATAAGCTTAACAAACATTTGAACATTTTTTATATCTGGCTGACAGATCTGAGATGCAAGCTATGCCTTCAATGGAACCTGATGAAACCGATATAGCTAGTACAGTGAAAGTGAACAAACCGACAAATGTGAAACGCGTCCTGGAACAGAATCAGCTAATCTTTCATCATCTGCCGGGAGATCCTTCACCGACATCTTAAAAACACTTAAAATGAAGAAGAGTCGCACCCAGAGAAGAAAAAGTTTGAATTACGTAGAAAACAATGAGGCCCGAAATTTATTCCAAGAGCAACCTCAAATATCAGCACGGGGACAACAGAACACGACGTCAAAAACTTTGAAGAAAAGCACTTAGGCAACTCCTAGCACCTCAAAACCCGATGTGTCTTCTTCTTGGTATTGTTTTATCTGCACTGAGGACTTGGTAGAAGATATGATTCGCTGCTCACTCTGGACTATACGTTTATGAGATTTATGACAGGATCGACAAGAGAGAAAATGTTGAAAACTATTTTTATCGAAACTGTGAAATAGAATAATTAGTTTCTGTCTGAATTTTTCTTTTTGATTTTCTTGTAATAAGTAATAAAAGTTTTTTGACTGTATATTCAGCATTGAACTAGCCCAAACCCCTCCGTTCTAGATATGGCTTGTTGGGATATATGAGGTGGTGTTATTGGGAACCCCGTGAATTCCAATAAGGCGATTTGCTGCGTTTTTTATCTATCTGTTTAGAACATACTTCCACTGCTTTGAATGATGATAATAATTTTCTTAGTTTCTCAAGGGATATTCCTAAGAAATGTGAAGTTTCAAGTTAATCGGTTGAGTAGTTTGGCGGTGAAAAATTGCAAACCTTAAGGTGGGCTTATTTGGCGCGCCTATCTTAGAGCAAGGCCTATGGCGGCCGATTTAATTTAATACTCGCAATTTAATATTATCACTGTTTCTCAATTCAGAAAACCATGACACTAAATAAAATAAATTCCCAATCGAGAATATGATATCCTTAATTTATTTTCATTTGTAAATACGAATAGTCAAAGATTATATTTTAACACTCAGAGAATTTATTTATGTAGAATCCAGTTGGCAAAGAATATTCTCAAATGCGGTCCACAGTGTACACATACAGTTACGACACTCCCGCAGATTTTTATTAACCTGTACTCTGGGACAGCAGCGCTCCAAGCGGCTGGCAAGCAATATTTCTGAATAAAATATCGGATGGGTGTGAATAGTAACGTTTATATTTTTAACGTACATTTTGCATTAGGGAACGTATGTACTGGCATAAAAATATGTAATCAGTTAAAAATAGCTCTACATATGTCGTTCTAATGTTTCCAAAGATCCTTGACAAGGTACGAAACGGTAAATTACAGGACCGTTACAGGACAGTTACAATTATCTAGTAACCTCCAGGCTCCTACTGAATAATTTAATTTTCTGTTAAAAATAATAAATGGCTAACAAACACCAGAAGCCCCAACCTTTGGCAGAAAGACGCCGCTTTTCTACTCAGGAAAGTTAGGTTTTCTTCACTGGAATTCCAGTAAAATCGGTGAGGGTGGAACGAAGGAAACGTATATAGACTGTACTAACTATAGTATTTAACGTACCAAATCAGCCACCACAGCTGCAGGTAAAGGAAAAACGCACAGGCGTGGGAATAAACCGGAAAAAGCAAATAAATTGTTTTCCAACAAAGAAGAACCCAATTCCACAATTGTTCCTACAGCTTTTGAAGCTAAAGTAATTATACTCAAAAGAACATGCGCGTATAAGAAAGACGAATGAGGTGTAGAAATATGCGAATCATTTGAGTTCCCACCGAATTGATACACGCCAAAAAATTGCCTGTCATTTATTAGCCGTGTTCGTAACTATTCGTTCATGACAAATTTGATCTTTATAACACTAAATCAGTTAAATTGGACTGTTTTTATATTAATTTTCTTGTTATGTACGTATTTTGATATTTTACTAATGTTTGTAATACAAAAATTATACTAGCTATATCGTTAATTACGTACAAAAATAATTATTAACAAACATCACTCATTCGGAGTCTTGCCACCACTAGGAGCGCTAGTGTCGTTGCAACTGTCAGTCAGTAACAACGTTCAAGAAATGTTTGTAGACCTTATTGGACTTAAGTACGGAGTCATCAGTCCCTTAATTTACGAACTATTTATCAACTACCTTATACTAAAAACGGCATAAACATTCATGCCCGAGAGGGGATTCGAACCCCCGACCGCAGCGGCCGTGCAGACCGTGCCTGGTACGCCGCAGACCGCTCGGCCACTGCGGCCGGCAACAGCTTTCACTGCAGCGAATGTCGCAACTGTATATGTGAGACTGTGTGCGGATTGAGTCGAGTATACATTACGTTTTTCTCACAAGACGCACAAAAATAACTTTAACGCGCTCTATTAAAATTATTTTCAACACAAGTTTCTGACAATATATTCGTAATAAAGTGACAACCTTAATCACGATATCCTCGGAATGCAATTCTAGTCCAAGACGAAGCGTTTATCGGAGTGGTTATGTAGTGGTAATGAACGAAACACTTCTACCGGTGTTCTATTTACAAGGTATCTGATATATAAAGCAGAGTGTTCGTATGTTTGTGTGTTTATGGGTACGTTTTGAATACAAATCTACAGTTTTGTTCCAATATTTATTAAATTTTCTACGCGTAAGCTTCAGTCCATGAGGACGGTCGCCGTAATTGTAAGAATCACGTCGTAAACAATAGGAATCGCAAAAAACTGCAACATAATGCGGCGAGACTTTATAAATACGCTATATGAGAATGAGAGTACTTAGCGACTTGCGACAAACTTTAAACATAATTTCAAACCTTTCTTAAACTTTTTCTCGCTGACAACCATAGCAAAATGATGAAAGGTAAAAAGTTTCTCACTTACTACATTTTCACTGTTTATGGAGTAAAACTGCGGCACCAAGGTTTAATATATTATTTCTTTACTACTAACTGTTCTCCCAAGAGATTTTACAGACATACAGTCCTTATACAAATGAGTATATACCTGAAAAATGGTACGAATAAATAAATAAATACTCGGGCAACGCCGGGTTTTCAGCTAGTTCTAAATAAACTACTGTAGCATATTCAGTTCTCTTTGAGCTTTAAGCTCTTACTTATTTAGCTTCTTTGTAAATTTTTTAAAATTATTTCTCTCTTACTAACTGAATTGATCCCATGAAGTGGCAATAAATATGCATTATTCAATGTTCTTGTCGCGAACATAGTGTGTTGTCATAGAACATGAAACGTGCAAACGGAAAAGTTGTTTGCGGGCAGACTAGAAGGCTTGCGGTTAACGTCAAGAACTTTGTCGACTGTGAGGAAGAGAACGGATTTAATGTGCCTGCGGAGAAGGTGACGGAACACGCAGCCGGAGTTTTGGAATATCAGAATGGTTTGAAAACTACGAAAGGACGGACACAGAACCGAGTCCAGTGGTATTCAAGTTTCACCTCAAAGAAGAAGACGCAAGGTGGTCACAGCAAGTACTGCATCAAGGACATGAGTAAACCTATTATCAGGCGACAATTTCCTCTTTTTTTTCGAACGATGTGAAGAAATACGAACTTTGTGAAAAATAGGCAGCTTTTATCGCATGGAATTCAACTTACGGTCTAGCAAGGAAAAAAGTTCTGTCTAGAGGATTTAGTTTAAGAAATTGTCGAAATAGATATGTTGTTACATATGAAGGAGAGCACTTATTGGTAAAAGAACTTGGTACTATAGTAGGTTTGGGGGAAGAATGAAGGAATTGAGAGAATTTGGGTATTGATTAACTTACATGAAACCTGTACACAATAGGGTCTACTATAATGAAATTTTAAAAGAGTAACATTGTATCAGAAGTGTTGTCGAAAAAAAAAAAAAAAAACACAGGTCAGATTTTAGTATAGTAGAGTCTCTGTTGTGCGACACATATGGGACCACCTTAATTCGGATGGTAGAAATTGTAGGACTTCTGGATTTTCAATAAAAATACCGTTTTGCAAATATTAAAAAATTTTACTAACAAAACAGAAATACTATTTAAAACACAAATCATAATTAAACAATACTTGATGTAAATTTTTATAAAAACCAACGCCTTAATTTAGGGAAAAAAGAAAACTTTTAATGTAGTAATCGTGTCTACTTTCATTTTAATCAGTCGGCTCTTTCTGTGATACGAAATGTCAGTCTTTGTTTTCTTCAGATCAAACAGATAGCTTTCTCTTGCAGCATCCTACTTCTCGGTCGTTTTCTTCAGTCCACGTGACCCTGTGTCGACAAAGCATCTTCAATTAATAGGTACTCGACGGATTTTGTCACTTTCCTGATACTGCTTTTCTACTAAAATTGTGAAAATAAATTTTACCAGATTATTAATGTCATAAATCATAGCACGCCCTAAAATCAAGCAAAAACCTTTAATTTTTTAATAAGTTCAAAATTGCAAAATAGCAAATTAATAATCAGCCAACTAGTTGCAACTATAGTAGTTCAATAAAGTTGATCAAGGTTTCGACTGATATAAATCACTCTTCTTCAGAAATACATTGATACTATAGTTGCATGGCACAGTAGTGCCGCAGTGGAGTGGCCGAGTGTTCCAAGGCGCCTAACTGCGGGGCGCGCCGCTGCTCACTGTCGGAAGTTCGAGTCCTCCATCAGGCATGGATGCATTTGTTGAACTTAGCATTAGTTAAAGTAGTTTGTAAGCCTGGGGATTGATGATCAGAGTAGTTCAGTCTAATACATTTACAAAAATTTGAACATTTTGAGTACAGTAGTTGAAACATCCCTACAGTCTACGGCATCGTTTTTCAACCTGTGGTTCGAGACCCTAGGGGGGGAGGGGGGTCGTGAAGTCTTGCTCGTGGAGATCGCCGTTACAGGAGGAAGTACTTGCACCATGAAATAACTAACGTTTCAGTAATCCAAAAATGTATGCCCAAGAGAAATATATTCAGTGCTATAATTACCGAGTTCCTAGTATAATATTCTTTATGTATCAAACAGGAGGTGGACTGTTTTAGAGTACAGCTTTGTTAATGATGAATAAAGGCAAAGTCTGAAAAATGTTTCCAGGAACCAATCGATAGGCAAAAGAACTTGATAGAAAAATTTTTCTATTTTTTCAGAATAATTATCTACTTTTTCACAAATTGTGTACCAGTGGGACTTTTTTAGTGAGCTCAATTCGCTTCTGAGTCTTGCCTGAAATGCGACACAGTTGCGAACAAAATATGCTTTTCCGTCCGAAAACTTGTAAAAATAGTATAACGTGTTCCATTCCGAAAAATACACAAAAAAATCTTCGTCCAACAATTTTAAAGAAAGCTGAAGCAAAAGAAGGAAGATTACACTTGTTTCCTTTCTGATAACATAGATTTGTTACGGTTCGTGAGAAGGAGGCCGTGGGGGGGGGGGAGGCAGAATATTTTTATTTGGAAGGGGGTTGCATATTTGAAAAGGTTGAAAAACACTTATCTAGGAAATCCCAGTTGTGATTGCAACCGAAGTCATGTTTTTATGTTGTACTGCTACTGAGAGAATTGTAGGAGAGATACGGAACACTCACTGACACAATTACAGTCATGTTAAAGAGGGGAATTAATTCGATTGCATAACGTACTCAGTAAAGAACAACTGGAGACTGACTACGTATTGAATACGAAAGTGATCACTTGGAGTGGCCCCACCCGTCCACTTCACATTATCTCACATCGTTGCGTCGGACTACTGGACGTGTCAGACTGACGAAGTGGCGGGTTATAGAGTCGCTAGTCTATTGTGTATGCAGGAAGTGATATGGATTTAATAACAGGTTCATATCTCATCATTACTCATTTTTTTTATTAAGAATACGGACAGTCCCAGTTAATTCTAAGAAGTATTGCCCTTGTTATACCAACTCCAGGATAGCGCCTGTGGGCCGGTAAACCACTTAACGGGCAAGTGTTTCCGTCAGCCTACACCGAAGGCGTACCTCAAGCTACATAAATTCAACTATGAAGCCTAGTAGACGATAGCCATTATAGGGTACTCCAGGCATGACAACAGCAACAACACGTGCATTACATCTTGCAGGTGGAGCTAGAGGCAAACAGAGTGTTGGAAGTTAGCAGTGCAGCAAGTATCACTGTTCGCGCACCGGATTGGCTGGAACCGACACGCAGAAGACTCGCCTCTGGACAAAGACTATCCTCGCTACGCCTCTGGACTTTCTTTGGGCTTTGATATTCGCTCGGCTACTCGTCGACTCTGACGTTACTACGGACCTCGTCACCGAACTCACTTTCAGTGAACTTCAAATATTTCCCTGTGACTTCTAAAGTAGACCTTGTGGACTCTAACTTTTCGCGTGTCATTCCGTTATGCTACTGTGCAGTGATAGGACTTTTTTTTTAACGTTAGAAGGAACATGCTTAATCATTTGTTTCACCTATGTCTCCTCGTCAAAATATTATTCAGTGATGACGCCGGCCGCGGTGGCCGAGGGGACTGAGGCGCTCCAGTCACGGTCTGCACGGCTACTACGGTCGGGGGTTCGAATACCCCCTCGGGCATGGATATTTGTGCCGTCCTTAGTCTTAGTTAGTTCATAAGTAGTTTGTAAGTTTAGGGACTGATGATCCCGTAGTTAAGTCCCATAAGCTATACAAACACTTGAACTAAGTGATTACGCATATCTGTTACCTGAACGTGTAACACTAACTAGTGTAAATAAATTTGTGTTGTGAAAACTTGGGCGTTCTTCAGCTCTCTATATCGTGTATTACAATAAACAGGAAAATAAACCAGGATAAATGCTTAATTATTATGAGCACACTCGTTAGTCCTCTTGGAAAGCTCTCATGGGACATTCTTGAACCACATGATAGACAGTCTGCTTTTCAGCGGCACAGTCACAGCTTGGAGAAGCTATTTTCTTCCACTTGTACAGAAGGTCTGCATACCTTCCAGTGTTGGTTCTTATTCTGTTAAGTGCTGACCAATCTTTGCGCGGTAAATCAAAGCCAGGTGGCTTGGTTGATATGCACGGCATCATCAGTTGTTCTGGAGTTGCATTAATCTGCCATGTTATTTGCCATCGGTATTAAAGCTTTTGGTAACTAAAGTTCTTGCAGTCTCAAGGGGTGGATGATGAGAGCAAAGCCTTGCTTTTCTTATGCTTGGTATGTCTTCATGCACAGGAAGGTTGCGATTCTTTCGCAGCTTTTTGTACTCGGATACTAGTGCATTTTTCCGCCGTAAAGATGGAGGTTGTATGTGGCTAAGTATGGGTAGCCAGAAAGTTGGTGTGGGCCTAATTGTGCCAGTTATAAGACGCATGGTATGATTGAGCTGAGCGACCACAAGTTTAGTGTGAGAGCTGTTTAACCAAGCTAGGGAGCTTGGTTAAATATACAATTAGTAGGGAAATATAAAAATAAAAATACAGCATTGATATGTATATATTACATCACATATCAATGCTGTATTTTTATTTTTATATTTCTCTACCAATTGTATATTATTGTTCAGCATATTAATGTTCTTAGGTCCGACTTTTGAAAAAGATAAAATTAATTTTGTCGAAACCTAGGTAAAGGGTTGAACTTAACAGACCAATTTCTACGCAACTGGTTGGGTGCTATTTATTCTAAAAATGTTACACTGTACCGTTTTTGAACTACAGCATGTTCAATGTTTTTCAATTATTGTAGACAGTTTTTCTTATTGACAAAAACTTTCTTCCAAAATCACTTGCTGATAATCACTCATTCGGTAATTCACAAAGGACGAAAGAAATGGAGGAATCAAAGGAAATCATATAACACGTGGTTGACGATCAATAAAATTAATACAACGAATAAAATTATGCAGCATAAATTAAAAATGAAATTCAAATCATTAATTAAAACTGTGTTTAAGATTTAATAATGAAAAACTACTGAGAACACGCTATCCTAACTCATACCGATTGTATTGTCATTGCTACAATGATACCAGCAAAAGCTGTACTTAAAATCTGTGGTACAGGCTTCAAAAGGCCTCAAGAGGTACCGAACGGCCGCCTTGTTGTCGTTCACCCGGAGAAAGTAAGGAGGGGGGAGCGTGGTCGGCGCCGCACACTTACGGTCGTATTGCAACTGCAGGAGCCATCTCCCACTGGGGTGATGTAGAAAGAGTGGGAACACATTCTCCAATCAAATGTGCAATTTGCGTCTCCCTTAGATTGCAACTGGACAAGACGAGGCTGCGGAAAAACTTTGATATATTTTTTCGCTCCTAGAGTGCGAGGAAATCGAAGGATATAAGAATTTTACTACTCATTCTTACGCGATTTGTATGAGAGTGCTTTTTAGACTCGCCTGCGGATTACAGACAGTGCGGATTACAGTGAAGTTACCGCAATCGAAACATTGCCAAACGGAAGAATTACGTGTGCGATGCAAACCACGTTTCTTCATAGTCACTTCGGGTTTTCTGCCGGATACGAAAATTAACTGATTCAGTATTTCGCCGGTACAGTTGTCCGTTATCTTCAGGAACCGTCGTTTCTACTGAGTCCCGCTGAATACTTCTTGGCTCCATCAGAGACGGAATTGAATGAAATATGGAATGAATTAATACATGGGCTACATTTCGTAAGCTTCCGTAGGTGCATGGCGGATGGTACGTAACAACAAACATCTTAATTGTTTGACTGGTCACCATGAAAGTCAGAAAATAGGAGACTTTTTTTAAAATTTGCAAGCCACCTAATTTAGCATGGCGCAGGATACCTTGCGACTTTGACACAGTTTGACCAGTCACTATGAAATATGTATGTTTTCATAGATAGGATCCGAGGAGTAGGTGGAGGAGGCGACGGATAGCAAGACCTAGTGTTGGGATAACAATTAGACATAGAAAGAAGAAGTCGGACGATTCATTGTATACCTGAACAAGTTTAAACAGTGCTTGACCTGTTCATGACATAAGCCTTTCTTACTGAGTAGATATGTCAATCACAATGGGGAATATAAAACGAAGATCATAATTTACTTGGGAAGGGAAAATGGAGTTCAAGAGCATAGAATAAATAGATTCCCTGGCAACGTCGGGTTTTTAGTTAGTTTGACATAAAAAAGACCGGTGAGGTCCTATTGTGATACAGTGGATTCACATTGGCCCATGAAACATCTGGCACATGGCCGTAACTCACTGTCATACTGTTATTGACAATTATTATCAGTAAAATACAGGCCTCATAGCAGAAATTACTTTATGATATTTCAAAATCTTGTTTATTTTTGAGGTGATTCCATCTAGTCTTTCAGACAGAAATGAAAGTCTATTGCGTAGCAACATCAACCTATCGAAACAGCTTTATTGTGTGGGTCAAGTGTTTCTGTCGGTCCGTAATCTCACTCGCACAAGGTGATTAGGTTTTTTGAGATTTTTTTTTAACTCTCCAAATTTGTGCTATTTACACAGGCACGAAAAATTACTGTTTATTAATGAACACAAAACATGAAACCTACATGACGTTAGAATGCCACATCCAACACTCTTCGAAACTCTCATTATTGAGTAACAAACGCGAAGTGATTGATTGTTTTCAAGCATAACTCGTCGGCAGTTGAGTCGAACCTGCTTCATTTCCTGGATGTAGATTTTTGAACTGTTTCGCCCATGTTAATTTCTGTTAAATATAATTTACATAGTTTGTTGTTAAGCTGTTACTGAACAATTTTCACTTTTGTCTGCCCTGTATTCCTTAACAATATAATTTTTGAAAACAATAGAATGGATGTGTCACCTTCTTAAACCACCTTTAGTTCGATGAGTCATTAATATTTTTTGTAAACTTAGCTTTAAATAACATGCATTACGATAACCACACCTGTAACTCAGTTTTTCGATAGGGAACATTTACTGAATTTTAACGTGTTTCAATTATGGTGACATTAAGAATTGAGATAAATCTAGAGTAGAGAAAGTGATTCCGAATAGATTCATTAATGCCACTGCGAAACCGTAGGAAAGATAAATTTTCTTAGTTATCTTTCTTAGACGCGCTGAATGCATAAAAAGAGTTTTATTATTTGAGGTACAAGTCTGAGCTTAAAAATGTAGAAATGTAGAAATGTCTGCGTCGTACGCATATCTGCGGAGCAAAATATTTCACTGTTATTTCGACGACCGTAACGCACATTTATGTTTTAATTAAGCGGTCTTCTGATCGTAAACATATATTAACCGTAACGCTGGCTCCAGAAGAACTACCTTAAGACGTTCCTCGTAATTACTGAGGTTTGAAAGCCCTGCATAAACGTTATGACGAAAACAAATTTCTCATGGTTATTAAGAAGACTTGGCGCTATTCGTTAGCTTAATGACTGCGTGTGACGTAATAAAGGTTCATTATAAAGAGACTGCAATGTAAATAACGTCCAAGTTTGCGTCTACTGAAAATGGAGTCGTTTGCTCGTCAAAATTCTATAACGGCCCTCGAAAGCAAATTCTACACACTGATGAAACGACTTGAAAAGTTGCGGTAATACCGATAGCCGATGCTTATTTTAGAAATGAGACGATTCTGTTGGAAATCGACTGACGCCATTTATGCAGCGGAGTACCGGCTGTGTGGAACATTATGCCCAAACGAGACAGCACTTAAATTTCTTTACCTTCAGAGTCCAGTAATGACTGTGCTAATGGGCACATGTGAATGAATTCGTGATTTTCTGTCAGAGAAGATACAGACTAAAACGGAAGTGGTATCAGATTATATGCAGGTATCTTATAGGCCCTCTGTATAAAAGATCATCATCTTCTTCTTCCTTTCAGGGATTAGGCTTTTGCCTGTTCCGAACTCACAAACATTCATTTCCATCTTTTTCGTGGTCTTCCAAAATCTCTTTTACCATTCGGTTTGTGTTTCAGGATCTTCTGGGGGATTCTGTGCTCCGGCATTCTAAGAAGTTGTTGTCTCCAGTTTTCTCGTTATTGTGTGATTTTCTCGTTAATGCTTAAATATTTAATTCTTTTCTGATGTCGTCATTCGTGATTATGTCTCTTCTAGTGCAGCCCTTTGTTTTTCTCTGGAACCTCATCTCTGCACTTTGGATTTTATTTTCTTGTTCTCTTTGTAGTAACTCAGCTTTCGCTTCCATAAGATAGTACAGGAACTGCCATCACTTTATAAAATTTCAAAATAGTACCTTTTTGTACTCTATGGCCAAGTGTTCTGATTACGGTACCACAGACAGCTTGGAAATTTTGTTTTTCATTTTCAATGTCGGAATCAAAATCGAAACTTATATCACAGCCTAAACATGAAATATGAGAGATGTGTTCTAAAGGCGAATTATCGAATACAATTTTTGATCTGACTGGATTTTCCTCTGAAACCCACAATTTTAGTTTATTACTAGAAATTTTAAAGTTATATTTCCTGCATATTTCGTTCAGATGATATACTGATCTTTGGTGGTCATGTTCATTCTTTTGAATAATAAGATGTAATCTGCAATTAGAGGCACATTCAGGTATTTCTGATTCGATATTTTAATTCCTTTGTCTACTTTAAGCTTCCATTTCCGAAGAATGTAGTGAATGTATATATTAAAAAGGGTAGGTGAGAGTCCACATCCTTGTCTTACTCCTTGATTAATACTTCTTTCAATTTACTCTTGCCTGTTTTTATTACGAAGCGTGTATTTTTGTAAAGACTTTTTTACTACATTTATTAGGTGATAAGGATACCATATTCGGACACAATCTTCCATAGACTTTCACGGCTAACTCGGTGAAAAACCTCCTCAAGGTCTCTATGTTAAATTATCTGTGTTTCTCTATGATGTTCTTAATTACAAACACATTGTCTGTGCATGAACGAACTGATCTAAAGCCATTTTGGTCTTCCGAAATAACAGTTACTGTTATAGTCTTCAGACGGTTGTTAATTATTGTATGAAAGACTAGCTGAAAACCCGGAGTTGCCCGGGTATTTATTTATTTATTCCAGCCTTGAGTTAGTACTTCTCTTATCCCTTCTCTCTCTCTGTCAATCTCTTTTTACTTCTAAAAGCATGTTATATTTATGGGAGAATATTTTAAGAAATTAGGCTGTCTTGCATAATGTACAAAATTATAATTGCAGTATCCAAACAAAGAAAGACAGTAAATAAAATACAAATGACATATTAAATTCGGACAATCTAATATTTTTGATATGTATTTGTACAATTGTACAGGTATATATTCCTCTGTATAAGTGCTATATGTCTGTAACATCTGTTGCGAATACAGTTAGTAGTAAAGAAGTAATAGATTGAAACTTGGTGTGTGATGGAGCCGTTTTCCATGAACGTTACTGTTTATCTGCTCGTATCTCATGTACTACGTGTCGTACTGTGATACTATTTCTAAGGTACATTCAGCTGTATGTGTGTATATTGTCTAAAATATCCCGCGGGTACAATTTGTATTGTAGAAACTAGACATTGTAACCGAACACAGAATGTCATAGTATTACTCTTTGAACAGCGAAAAAGTCGTTTCATCATTTTCATTTGGTTGCCAGCGAGAAAAAGTGTAATGAAGGTTGAAATTATGTTAAAAGTTTGTTGCAAGTCGCTAAGTAATGTCATTCTCATGCAGTGTATGAATAAATTCTCATCACACGATGTGGCAGTTTTTGCAATTCCTATCGTTTACGACGTCATATTTTCTGAACCATGTGTTTTAAATGATTTCTAACCCTGCAGCAACTGTTACCTCATGGTAAGGAATATGTGTATCAAATTTGGTTGAAATGGGCCCAGTGGTTTAGCAGGAAATGTGTAATATTGTCGCGTGACGTAGCATCTAATTTTTTACGACGTCATATATCGTGAACTGTGTGTCGTACAATGATCAAGCTTCAAACTTGCGTTCAGTGGTATGTTTGTGTACGGTTTGTAACATTTCTCGTGAATACAAATAATAGTGTTCGAGTAATAAATTGTAACGTCATGCCAAATGCTGTAGTTTTACTACATGAGCGCCGAAAAAGCAGTAAAGGACAAACATTTTTCCTTTCATCATTTTGCTGTGGTTGTCAGCGAGAAAAAATTTCCTAAAGGTTCTAAATTATGCTTAAAGTTTGTTGCGAGTCGCTAAGTGCTCTCCTTCTCAAATAGTGGACTGATAAAAGTCACACTATCACTTTCCGCAAGACGGGGAAGTTTTTATTGTTTATGACTTCATATCTTCTGAATTATCGCCCCTATCGCAAAATCCTTTCTTAGCGCACGTCGTCTACCTATAAACTACATTCCTACCAAATTTCAGCTTCATAGGTGAAGTAGTTTTTGATATGCTGCGGCGGGGCGGCCGAGCGCATTGAGGCGCTATGCTACGATGTGCGAGGTCGTTCCCCGTCGGGTGTTCGAATCCCCCTCGGACATGGATGTTTGTGTCGTCTTTAGTATAAGATAGTTCATAAGTAGTTTGTAACTTCAGGGACTGATGACCCCGCAGTTAAGTCCCATAAGTTTCAAAAACATTTGAACATTTTAGTTTTTGAGATTTCGTGTTTAGTCAGTGAGTGAGTGAGTGAGAGAGTGAGTGAATGAGTGTTTGAGTGTCCTTTCGCTTTTATATAGATAGAGATTTAGGAGAAAATCTAAGAAGTCCTCTTAATCAGGAATTACAATTACGACCAACTTAAATTCCCAAAATACATAGAAAATGTTATGTGGAGTGCGACGAAAGACAACATTTTCTTGTCAGAATAATTGAAAATGCAACAGAATAACTAAAGAGTACCTACACTACGCGTATCTCGTCTTTTGAAGAAGGCGTAAGATCCTCACCAGGTGGGACTGAAAGGGGACATCAAAAAAGTACAAAGTAGGTCTGTTCGTTTTGTATTGTCAAGACATAAGGGAGAGAATGTGAAAAACATGATCAATGACTTGAGACAGGAATCATTTAAAGTTCAAAACACATGAAGTATGACATGTATTTTATTTTCAACTCTTTTATAAATATGATGATAGAAACAAATGTAATAAACTTCAGCAAATAGTAAACAAATTATTTTTGTCTATCCGCGTGCTGCTAAACTATGACAGTATAACACTGCACCGCGATCATGGCAGTAGGATTTCAACACTGTAGTCATTTATAAATACTTTTTGTGAGGTAGAGATTATTTAAAAAAATTAAATAGAAATAAATTAGAATTATTTTATTAAAAAATAAATGAAAAGACAAAGTGAAAGTGAATCAAAGCACCCCAGAGTAAGTGTTTCGTCTAAAAAATGATATGAATAGGTCTAGCAGTTGGGGTTATCTCTGTAATGTTCAGCTCTCTGTGGTGATTAGTTCTTTATTACCTCTGTGAGGTTTACTTCGGTGTTTAGCTCGCGTTTAGCTGTTCTCTCGATTTCAGGATTACCTTGTTCAGATATCTGTGTCCAGTTACAGGTATCGAGAATAGCATGGAATTGTGATAGTGAACTGTTTTCAAGCAGAAGAATAATATATTATTAATCGTTGTAAGAGTGATTAGTATTGGGAATATTGTTATCGGAAGCTATTGAGTGTTGATTCTGGGCTATAAATGGATTCTGAGACTTGTGTAAGACACAATGAATGTGAAGGAATTATTTTCAACATTACTGAATATCATATTTAACATTGTTTAATGAGTGATCTGGGTGGACTAAATAACTTTGAAAATATATAAATAATAAAAAGCCATATCTGTGACGCTCAAGAGATAATTTAATGTGTGTATTGCACAGAAATATTAACTTTGAGGTTCAGTCTAATCCCAGATTAAGACTTTAGTAAAATGAAGTTCATATTTCGACAGGACAGGGTTTAAACTGTGTAAAAAGTGACATTCGTGTTAAATGACCGTTTTTAGAATATCTGACACAAAGCGTATGTTAAGCGCAGTAGTAATTCAAACGCGAGAGAATAACTTATGTATTCACTAGTGAATATTTTAAAATAAGTGGATAGACTATCATCTGATCTGATTAACTGCGAGGGTCATATAAGACTAGAGACTGACGAATAAACTGTTATGTAATAGGCTTCCACTCAAACAGAACTAACAGGGAAGATATAGCAGTATCCAGCTTGTCATTTTTGTGTCGTAATTAAATCAAACCCCTGAGATGAAAGAATCTTCATAATCGACATTACACACCATAAGAAGATAAATTCATAAAATAGAAGTCACAAAACAGGTCAAACTAATAAATAAATAATGTGCAGAATAGCTTGCTACTAAAGACAACGACATAATTTTACGTTAGAAGACAAGAGTACCAATCTACCAAACGACAAACCAAAAGCTTGTTACAACAGACATAAAGCGACGTTCGAGGTGGAAACATGTGAACTACCTGAAGATTTATTTGTAAGAAAATACGAATCCGGTCATGGTTTAAATGAATTAACATTTTTATACCATCCTTGTGACTGGCTGCTATTTTAATTATAAGTATTATAATACCACAATCACGGTTCTCACAATGTCAGTTTTTGACAAAATAGAGTTAAGTGTCTTGAAAGGAAGATATAAGACGAACATAAACAAGAGTAAAACTAAGGTAATCGAATGCAATGTCAGAAAATCAGGCGATGCTGAAGGAATTAGATTAGGTAATGAGACAATAAAAGTAGTAGATGAATTACGTTATTTGGGTAGCAAAATAACTTCTGATGGCCGAAGTAAAGAAGATATAAAATGCAGAATGGCTGTGGGAAGAAAAGCGTTTCTGAAGAAGCGAAATTTGCTGACAGCCAATATTAATTTAAATGTTAGGAAGTCCTTTCTGAAAGCATTTGTCTGGAGTGTAGCATTGTATGGGAGTGAAACGTGGACGATAAGTAATTCAGATAAAAAGATGATAGAAGCTTTTGAAATGTGGTGCTACAGACGAATGATGAAAATTAGATGGGTAGATCAGGTAACTAATGAGGAGGTGCTTAACCGAATCGGGGAGAAAAGAAGTTTCTGGCATATCCTGACGAAGAGAAGGGACAGATTGGTTGGACACATTTTGAGACATCAAGGAATTATCAACTTAGCTTTAGAAGGAAGTAATTGGGGTAAAAATCGTAGAGGAAGACCGAGGGACGAATATAGTAAGCAGATTCAAAAGGATGTAGGTTGCCGAACGTATTCTCAGATGAAGAGACTTTCACAGGACAGGGTAGCGTGGAGAGCTGCATCAAACCAGTCTGCGGACTGAAGACCACAACAACAACAAGTGTTAAGTGTGATTTACAGAGTACCCATGTAGATATAAGATGTAGAAGAAACATGTTCCGTGTCACCACTCGAAGCGTTCCAAAACTTAACAATCTGCTGGGGATGTTCCCTTCGCGAAATGTATTGGATTTACTTCTTTTTGGCAGTCTCTGTCCTAGTTTCTCTTTTGCGCAACCATGCTTGAAATGTTTCTGCCATGTCATGTTCTACAATGTTCGTCGTGTTGCCAATGACCAGAGTTAAGAGCCCATAACAATCATTTTGTTTAAAGAAAGCCGCTTTCGACTTTGGTACAGTTTGAATGTCGAGTAATCTCGATTGTTAACACTAGTGAAGCGGCACTACCTATTTTGTAGTGTACCACACATCGATATGCGTATTAATTCTGCTATATCTTTAGATGGGTGATCTACGGTGTGTTAATAATCGATGTCTGGTACCCTTACCAGAGCTTTTCTGTGATCTTTTCTATTTTGCATTTAGTACCCTACAGAGCCATAGAAAGATACACCGGCACTAGCTCGAACCTGTCCGTCGAATTAAAGATAAGGTCCGGTCTGCGGCTTAGCCGGTATGTGATTTTTAGGTGGTTTTCCACATTCCTTTTTGTAAATAGTGGTAAATATCCGTAGTTACACTCCATTTATAGGATTCACAAGCATAAAAAGTCCATATGTTTTCGCTAGTGTAACACTATACATATGCAGTCGGGAACATAGTTCATCCCGCGGGTGGGGGTAGATGTGGGCATGTAATATGATGGCGGCAGAGAGGGTATCTGCCCCCTCTCACCCCCCTCCCCTTTCCCCCTTCATTGAACTAACCAAGCGGCGACCGTGGTAACCGTGCCGCCACCGTGGTAACCGTGCCAATTCCACGCCGTGTGCAATACAGGAATAAATATAAATAACCATAAAGTACGACATCCATCAGAAGTAATTACATGGTAAGTCAATAAGTTCTGAGGCTGACCGCTTAACGGTCCTGTGGTGCACCATATCGCATAGGTGGCGCTGTGGAATGGTGCCGTGTCAATTGGTCTCTGTGAGACAGTGACTGTATGTATTGGAAACAGACGTACGGTCTTTGTTGTCACGGCGCACAGAGGTCTAAAAGGTCCGAAAAGCTGGCCAAAAGTAATATAAAAAAATCGTAATCATGGGTTTAGTCCCATACAGTAATGTTTAGAGGACATAGGTCAACACTGTTTGTTATGTGAGAGGGAGCGGAAACTACCTTTGATACTGAAGAAAGTAGTTCAAAGTTACGGTTGGCGGAGTAACGACACGCCACGCAAAACCGTTTCGGATTACATGATGTGCTTAAAGTGTGAATAACTTTTGTTGTAAGGGATAGTATTCAATTTCGTTTGATGTAGAATGTTAAGGAAGGTACGTAGAATTATATGTTATGTGATCGTAAAGTTATGCTCGGTATGTGGTAAAAGTCACTTCAAAACATAACCTCGTAATGTCCTGCATTCACAGGTAGATCTACCTTAAATGCAGTGGCGGCTGGTGATAATGTGCTAATGTGCTGCAGCACACTGTAAATATATTACTAAAATTATGCCATTTCTCTTCGAAAGCAAGCGAGAAATCGCTGTAAAATTACATCCTTTCTTTTAGAATGCGATCCAGATATCAGAATAAAATTATGCCAATTCCCTTCCAATACGAATTACAATGCTAGTAATAAGGATGAAAACGCATTTTGGAACGCTATCGCCGCGACAGCTGGAAACCAGCTCCGTGTGCTGAAGTGAGATTCAGCCACGCTGGTACGTGCGCAGAGAGGCGGCGCAGTCGTCTGTTCGCTAGTGCGCATGCGCAGACGTGACGTCAGACCTGGCGACTCATGTGTGCTGAGACCGACTGCAGCACCGGATCAATATTTCTCTTCACGCTGCGTGCAACGGCTGCGGATGAATAGTATATGAGGAATATTGCAGCATACAGAGTCAAATAGCGCGTGGGCTCAGGCGTCTTGCGCGTTGTCTCTCAAACCTACTTGTGTGAGGCTCGTATTCACATACCTCTGAGTCCAAATTTTTAATTTCTGTAAATAAAAGCCGGCCGCGGTGGCCGAGGGGACTGAGGCGCTTCAGTCACGGTCTGCACGGTCACTACGGTTGGGGGTTCGAATCCCCCCTCGGGCATGGATATTTGTGCCATCCTTAGTTGTAGGTAGTTCATAAGTAGTTTGTAAGTTTAGGAACTGATGACCCCGTAGTTAAGTCCCTTAAGCTTAACAAACATTTGAACATTTTGTAAATAAAACTTCAATCACAAACAACATTAGTAATGTATAGCCAACATGCGAGTGAAACTGCGCTTTTCAGCCAAGCAGTTTAATTGGTCATTTGTGTAGAACGCAGATGACGTGGTGGGGATACTGCTAAGCTCCGTTATTTCCATTGTCAATCACGCTTTTTATTTTAGTATATTTTGTTTCCTGTTTATTTTTGTAATATTGTAGCACACTGGTCAAATTTTGTACGAGCCGCCACTGCTTAAATGATCGAAAAAGTTATGATCGCTGGAGACCCTGCTATGTGCGATAGTATAATATGTAGTGTAAGATGTCTTGTGTCGAACTGAACATGAATTGCCAGTGACTTGTTGCGATTCTCGTTGTACTGCCATGTTTACTGGGACTGTGCGCTGCTAGCCAGCTAGCACGGAGTGCAAAAGGTCCGCTAAGAGTATTCTATATCTAGTATGCACTTTGAGATTTAATACAAGATTTAATACAAGAGATTTAATACAGGGCGTTCATTAAATAATAGAGTTGACAAAATAATATAATATTGAATCATGTGTACATTTCGACAAGCTACGAATGTTAAAATAATTTAAATCTGCTTCTATTTAGTATTACACTGCATTAATTTACCTACCAGGGTCGGGTGGCAACCAATTTCAATGCACTCGAAAGGAAATCTACATACTGATAAAAAATGACGGGTAATCGGATTTGAACACGCGGCTCTCGGTTTCGGAGGATAAAATGGCTGAAAAGACCGAGATGTATTTCAGAATGCTAGACATCTGAGGCCTTAGAACTTTCATTGCCTCCATATGAGTCTGGATATTAGGGTATCGTTGCTTTGCCTGACTATAATGAATCAAACTTATACAACGATAAAAATTAATTTTGTAACGACAACTTTTTTAACTGTTTCAAAATGAATGCTGTTGTCTTGATAGTGTAAAAAAAACTGTTTTCAATGTAATTAATCCTGTATTTGTAATCAGCGATAACAAAAATTCTTCTTTTGCAAGTTTCTATTAACATTTTATACGTTTTTATTTAATAACTCGGGTTTATTCAATCCGCCATTCGTAATGTTTCACTTTTGCCCTCAAAATCGAATTCGGCGAACCCAAAAACATTTTATTTACTTATTTCCAATTATATAAGAATATTTTTCCACTATTGGCCGGCTTTTCGGGCATTTTCAGACCACTGTGCGGCGAGGTGAATGCGCCAGTCTGACCTCGACATGTCCCAGTTTGCGCATCTGACGCCAAAAGTGAAGAAATGAGTTTGTAGAGATGAAAATTCTCTGCAACTTTCCTCCCTTACGTTATTTCCATAACTCGCACAGTTTCAGAGATATTTGAAAAAATATCGGTGATTTAACACTAACACTCGATTTTACGCAAACCAACACAGGCTAAGAAAATAAACTTGAAAAAGAGGACAAACTTCCACGACAAGACAGGTGATATTTTAACGGACAAATACAATTGAAATATGGGAGAGATATTAATATAATAGTTTAAAGAGGTAAAAGTTATAAAAGTGAGTACGTTTGACTGAGTTGAACTCTAATATCAAATAATTTTGGTTGTTTACTAAAATACTGTTCAAATGTTCAAATGTTTGTAGATCTATCGGACCAAACTGGGTGGTCATCAGTCCGTAGCTTACAAACTACTTAACCTAAGGTAAACTAACCTAAGGACAAACACACACACACACACACACACACACACCCATGCCCCAGGGAGGACTCGAACCTCCGAGGGCGAGCAACCGCGCGCTCTGCAGCGAGGCGCCTTACACCGCTCGGCTACTCCACTGCGGCTAAATACTGTCAGAGAGAATATTGTGTGTACAGCGCATAGGTATTATCATAATAGTAGAGTCGTAATCGTTTCGTCCTTCCTTTTATTTCTTCTATTTTTATTATGATTGACCGAAATGTTTGCAAATCATAAAACTGCAGTAAAACCTAAAGTGTCCTGTAAAACACGCCAGCGCGTTTTTTTTTTTTTTTTTTTTTTTTTTTTTTTTTTTTTTTTTTTTTTTTTTTTTTTAAATGGAATGGACTTGGAATTCTAGTTCAAATAAACTTTAAATTGTTGGAGAACATCTGCAGCCATTCACGATGTATCTAGACAACAACTGAATTTTTATGGATAAAAGTGCATCATGTCACCTGTCCACGATTGTTTCGTCAAGGGTTTGAAGAATATTCTGGACAGTTCCAGCGAATTACTTTTGCAAGCCACATCTCTCGACATAAATTCTATCGAACACTTTCGCACATATGGCGGAGGTTTGACGAGTGTTCAAAGTTTCCCGTGACTTTTGTCACCTCTACTGCTAATGCTAGCCGTGAGTGGTTACTGATCTTTGACGTCGAAATTACGTAGTGATGAAAGTAAGATTTTCGGCATGAATTGACACTTGGAAGAAATGTTCAAATGTTTGTAAATCTAAGGGAGTTAACTACGGGGTCATTAGTCCCTAGGCTTACAAACAACTTACACTAACTTAAAGTAACTTATGCTGAGGACAACACAAACACTCATTCCCGAGGGAGAACTGGAAACGCCGACGGCAAATGGCCGCGCGCACCGCAACAGAGCGCCTTAGTGCGCACGGCTATTCTGCCGCGGCCCACTAGCAAGAGTACGAGGGTCATCTAACAGAGTACTTTGAATATAATAGAATTGAAAACACATTCTGTAGAGAAAGTAAGTCGTAACAATTTGAAGCCATATTGACTGTTAATCTACCATGTTTGTATCTAAATAATTAACAGGTTTCTTGAAGGAAATGGAAATCCTTTATCCATGCGAAAAACGAGTGTAATGACATGCTAAAAAGTGAGAGTTCAAAATGGGTATTTTTCTCAATACATTTGCATGTTTACTCTTAACATGGTATATAATTTGTAATATTTGCAAACGGATCCAACGGCTAGTAATACTAATGAATAGTTTTATGCATAAATATGAATATATTTTCGCCACAGCATTTCATTATGCAACAAATCCCGTCAATACCAGCTAGAGCATAAGAAGACGTAACCGACTCAGAACTCACAAATCAATATATCGAAGTCTAATAATAATAATACTAATAATAACTTTGTTTTCACCGCCATCCTCTTTTGATACACGCGTATGGTGAGAGAGATGTCGTGTGTTAAACTGTTGTGCTCAAATTCAAATGTTTGTAATTATTATGGGCCAAACTACGTTGGTGTTCAGTCCCTAGACTTAGAAACTACTTAAACTAAGTTAAAGTAACCCGAGGACAATGCCCGAGGGAGGATTCGAACCTCCGACGCGGGAGGCGCGCGATCCGTAACGTGGCGCTGCAGAACTCTCGGCTACTCCCGCGCGGCAAAGTGTTGTGCATAAAGGTTAATAACGTCAGAAGTGCATCATGGATGGTGATATTGCTCCAGAACTACTCAATATGAAGAAAGTGATATATATAAAACCCCGCGTTGCCCGGGTATTTATCTCTTTATTCCTGCCATTTTCCAGGTAATATTCATTTGTATAAGGCGCTTTTTGTCTGTAAAATCTCTTGGAAATACAATTAGTAGTAAAGAAGAAATAGATAAAAATTTGGTGCCTGATGGGGTGGTTTTCCATGAACGTTATTGTTTATGTGCTTATATAGAATGGACAACGTGTCGTACTGTGATACAATTTAGAAGGTACACTCAACTATATGTGTGTACACTGTCTGAAAAATTTCCTGAGGCTACAATTTGTAGTGTAGAAATTATAAATTGTAACGTCATACTACATTGCGGAGTTTTAGTCCATGAACATCGAAACGTTAATGTTTATGTGCTCATAACTCATGAAATACGTGTCCTACTGTGATACAATTTAGCAGGTACATTCAACTGTATGTGTGTATCCTGTCTGTAAAATTTCCTGCGGCTATTATTTGTAGTGTACAAATTATAAATTGTAACGTCATACGGAATGCCGTAGTTTTAGTCCATGAACAGCAGAAAAGTAGTAAGCGAGAAACTTTTTTCCTTTCAGTTTTTATATGTTGTTGTCAGCGAGAAAAAGTGTAATAAAGGTTTGAAATTATGTGCAAAGTTTGTTCCAAGTCGCTAAGTACTTTCCTTCTCATACAGTGTATTTCGAAAGTCTCGCCGCATTATATGGCATTTTTTGCGATTTCTATTGGTTATGTCGAAATATCTTTTGCACCATGTGCCGTATGTGATTCTTAACCATGCAGCAATTGTTACCTCACGGTAAGGAATGTGTGTACCAAATTTGGTTGAAATCGGTCCAGTGGTGTAGGAGAAAATGAGCAACATTTTCGCTAAATGCAGCAGTTTTTCGCGTATCTCACTGTTTTAGTCGTCATATCTCTTGACCTATCTATCGTACGTGATTCTTACACTTACGGCGACCGTCCTCATGGATTGAAGCTTACGTGTACAAAATTTCATAAAGATTGAACAAAATTGTAGATTTGTATGCAACACGTACAAATATACGGACACTCTGCTTTATATGTGTCCCACTCAACTGTTTCACCCCAAATATCTTTGAACTACAAGAGATATTGAGAAACCACTTTCACGGTCATGAACGTACGGCAGGGGCTAATGAAAGTAGGTACTATGAGACACCCTAAAACGTAAAGAAATATTATTTTCAATAAAAACTTATGTTTTTTAATGGATATTCCATCTTATTTCTTAAGCAGTCGATAGAATGAAAAATCACAAAAGAATGGCGCCGGTTGAATCGCGATGCGTCAATTACATCGGGAGAAACTGCGAAGCGAATTTGACGTTTGAAACACATGAGGCGCGGTGCTAGCGCATGTCCGAGGTTCAGGCGAGACTCATGCTTGAGTCTCGTACACCCGCTAGCAGCACGCCTCATGTATTTCAAACGTCAGCTTGGCTTCGCAGTTTCTCCCGATGTAATTGACGCATCGCGATGTGAACCGACGCCATTCTTTTTGTGATTTTTCGTTCTATCGATTGCTTAAGAAATAAATGGGATATCCATTTAAAAAAAGTTTTTGTTTAAAATAAAATTTCTTCACGTTTTAGAGTGTCACCTGCCGCACGTTTATGACAGCGAAAATGGTTTTTCAATATCTCTTGTAGTTTCAGAGATATCTGGGGGACACACGAGTTCAACACCATAGAGACATCATCACGTCATATGTGCAAGATTTTAAGTATATTAAAAACATATAATGCCATAACAGCGTGAGAATGATGCACATTCTCGAAACATATAAATGATTAAATAATTTGGATAATATGGATAATTTAACAATCCTGTTAAGTGCACGTGTTACATTTTCGATTTCCACCCTTGTATCCTTTGAGTTAACAATGGTTCTGACACAACTGCACCCTCTGCCAACACTTGTTATTAGTCCGTACCTAAGAGTCTCGGTGCATCCTCTGCCCACACACGTGTTATTAGCCGGCACCTAATAGTCCCGATGTGAGTGAGCCGTTTACCCGTGGGTACGTGAAACGTTTTAAAACAAGTATAATGCCATAACAGTGTGAGGATGATGCACAGTCTCGAAACATATAAATGACTAAATAATTTACATAATATGGATAATTTAAGGCACCTGTTAACTGCACGTGTTACATTTTCGATTTCCACCCTTGTATCCTTTGAGTTAACAATGGTTCTGACACAACTGCACCCTCTGCCAACACTTGTTATTAGTCCGTACCTAAAAGTCTCGGTGCATCCTCTGCCCACACATGTGTTATTAGCCGGCACCTAATAGTCCCGATGTGAGTGAGCCGTTTACGCTTGGGTACATGAAACGTTTTAAAACAAGTATAATGCCATAACAGTGTGAGGATGATGCACAGTCTCGGAAACATATAAATGACTAAATAATTTACATAATATGGATAATTTAAGAAAGCTGTTAACTGCACGTGTTACATTTTCGATTTCCACCCTTGTATCCTTTGAGTTAACAATAGTTCTGACACAACTGCATCCTCTGCCAACACTTGTTATTAGTCCGTACGTAAGAGTGTCGGTTCATCCTCTGCCCACACACGTGTTATTAGCCGGCACCTAATAGTCCCGATGTGAGTGAGACGTTTACCCGTGGGTACGTGAAACGTTTTAAAACAAGTATAATGCCATAACAGTGTGAGGATGATGCACAGTCTCGAAACATATAGATGACTAAATAATTTTAAATATGGATAATTTAAGAAACCTGTTAAGTGCACGTGTTACATTTTCGATTTCCACCCTTGTATCCTTTGAGTTAACAAAGGTTCTGACACAACTGCACCCTCTGCCAAGACTTGTTATTAGACCGCACCTAACACTCTCGATGCATCCTCTGCGCGCACACACACACGTTATTAGCCGGCACCTAACAGTCTCGATGCAAGTGGACCGTTGACCCTTGGGTACATGAAACGTTTTAAAACAAGTATGACGCCATAACAGTGTGAGTATGATGCACAGTCTCGAAACATATAAATGACTAAATAATTTACATAATATGGATAATTTAAGAAAGCTGTTAACTGCACATGTTACATTTTCGATTTCCACCCTTGTATCCTTTGAGTTAACAATGGTTCTGACACAACTGCACCCTCTGCCAACACTTATTATTAGACCGCACCTAATAGTCTCGATGCATTTTCTGCGCACACACGTGTTATTAGCCAACACCTAATAGTCTTGATGCAAGTGGGCCGTTGACCCTTGGGTACGTGAAACGTTTTAAAACAAGTATAATGCCATAACATTGTGAGGATGATGCACAGTCACGAAACATAGATGTGACTAAATAATTTTAAGTGTGGATAATTTAAGAACCTGTTAAGTGCACATTTTACATTTTCGATTTCCACCCTTGTATCCTTTGAGTTAACCCGTAACTACTATCTGCGGTCTCTCAGACCGCTACGACTTTTTGAGTCGAGATATCTCACACACCCCTGCCAAGCTAAAAGGACTCTTCCGTGTACCTTCCTGGTGGCCGACAAGGTCCACGTGCCAGCATTCTTGCAGTGTTGCTGCTCTTTGTTCCGTATTTATGAGCCTTGCGCGGCCTCAGTGTTAGCGTGCCGCTAGCGCAGGCTCTGCCTCGTAGCGCCTGGCCAGTCGGCTTCGTGAGCGCGGCCTGCTAAGCGACAGCGCTGTGGCTGTGGCCTCTCTCTCGCATACAATTTACTATGGGATTTTTGTATCTAATCACGTTGTGAATTTGTAATATAATATCTATAATGATAATCTGTGGGTGTTTAGGGAAATAATGACTTGCTGTTCTTTTCGTAGCACAAAAAAAAAAAAAAAAAAAAAAAAAAAAAGGAACTGCAAATTGCGCTGTGTTTTACTTGTCGTCATGTTACCCATGGTTAAAAAAAAGTAAAATTTCTACTAATGCTACCTCTAACAAGTATAATGAACGACAGGGAGTCATGAAAATATATACTTAGCAGAACACTAGTATAATATATGGAAAATAAGAGAGCGGTCTGAGAGACCCCTCCATAGTTGTTCCTGTCAACGTCTATAGTAGTTAAGGGTTAACAATAGTTCTGACACAACTGCACCCTCTGCCAACACTTGTTATTAGAACGCTCCTAACACTCTCGATGCATCCTCTGCGCACACACGTGTTATTAGCAGACACCTAACAGTCTCGATGCGACTGGGCCCCTTACCCGTGGCTACGCGCGTCGGAAGCGGGCGTCGGCGGCGCACCTCGGACGCTTTCCTGGTGCCGCAGAGCCGGCGACCCCGCCGGCCTTTCCGCCCCCATCAAGCTTCTTATTACGCCGGATCCTTAATTACACAATTAAAATTAAAGAGTTGGCTTATAACTCGATCGTGATTAGGGCTGCCGGGAATGACCTGTTAAAATAACTGACGCTTAAATTGAGTGTCGCGGACCCCCTCCTCTCTCCCTCCCTCTCTGTCTCTCGTTCTCGCGCGGCGCGTGGCCTTCGGCCGTGGGTCGGCGCAGCCCGTGGCGCCTTTGGGCGATTAACAATACAGCGCTGCTGATTGAAAATTATTTGCGTCGCCCGCAGAGCAGTTATATCACTGGCAGGGGGGTGTGCCCGCCGACGGTCCCGTGATTAACCTATTTGGGTGCAAATTCCGGTGGCCTTAATTCCCACTCCGGGCGACTGGATTAGCCTTGTTCTAATTTTGCTGGCAACTTCTCTTCTCGAAATCCATCGATTTTTTGAAAAGAATCTCGCACGCGGATGCAATGGGAAAGTATGATACATTTCGCAAGACCGCGCGGAAATGGCCGAGTAGTTCTAGGCGCCATGTCAAGGATTGTGAAATCCCTCCCTCCGGGGGGTTTGACTTCTTCCTCAGGCATATGTGTGTGTGATGTCATTACGTTAATTTGGAAGCCTATGGACTGATTACCGAAGTATTTTGGTCCCATAGATTTACAAACATTTAAATATAATAAGTATTTTGGCCTACACACGAAAACGGCGTTAGCTTCACTTACTTCACCGCAGATCTGGTCATACGTTCGACCACGCACGGGATTCCGTAACGGCGAGTATAAGAGGGCATGGACTGTAGGCCATAGCGAACGACTTGTGGAACTTTGAGACGGACGGGAGGCGAGCACGGAAAGCCAGAGTGTTTAAGGTGACCGTTTTCTCGGAACGTCACACTCGGGTTCGATTCTCGGCCCGATTCACTTGTCGCCGTTGTTTAATTTCAACGCCCTAATACAGACCGATCGGAGTGGCGCAGTGGTAACACACTGGACTCGCATTCGGAAGGGCGGTAGTTCAAATCCACCCTCGGCCATCCAGATTTAGGTTTTCCGTGATTTCCCTAAATCATTTCAGGCAAATGCCGGGCTAGTTCCTTAAAAAAAAAAAAAAAAAAAAAAAAAAAAGGGCACGGCCGATTTCCTTCCCTGTCCTTGCCCCAAAATCCGAGCGTAAGCTCCGTCTCTAATGACCACGCTGTCGACGGGACGTTAATCCTTAAGCTTCCTCCCTTCCTTCCCTAATGCAGCCACTGTCAATCCTTTCCTTCCTAAACCTTCTTCCTTCACCTCCTTTATAAAAAAACTACCTAAATTCCCGCTGCTTCGCACGCGTAGACAGGATGGTCTCCTTTGGTTGTTCCAACTTCTAAATATAAATTTTCTTAGGTTGCCTTTCTTAGGTTGCCACCGCCCTTCCGAATGCGAGTCCAGTGTGTTACCACTGCGCCTAGCTTTAAAAATACTTTCCTAATCAAGTATTTTGATACAACTTGCATCTACTGCACCATTATTAGCAGAATTCAAAACATCCCGAAACGCAATTTTTTTTTAATTATGACCATGGTTCCAAACCCAAATTTTCACATTTCTAGCATCAAATTAGTCTGAGTAGCACCCTTAAAAGATTTTCCCTTATTTCACCGCTTAATGGTTGAATTTCCAAAAATATCTAAACACGTGATTTTAAAATTACAATCAAAAATCTAAATCCGAAGTTTTGTATTTCTTCTGCAAAGTTACCTTAATAGCAAAGTATTTTCAAAAAACTGTTCATCCCCTATTTCACCCCCTTAGGGACGGGAATATCGATAAATCGCTGATGCCTACAGTGTAAGATAAACCACATCTAAAAATTTTAAGTTTCTAACGTCTGCAGATTCACTTTTCAGCGCCTTCTCTGTCTGTTAGAAACGGATCGAGAACTCGAAATTTCTTTCTTATGCTTTGGCATCTCTTTTCAAACGGCAATATGTACTTATTTTTCTTTATTCGTACGCTTGCTGCAGAAAAACAACGTAAGAAGGTGCATCACGTTTCGATGTATATAACCTCTTTGCTATTATAGAGTCAAAAGTCATCGCTGGTCTTCAGTGTGAATTTTATGTAAGCCGACGACTTTCAACTATCCTTTCATAACTATCGACACTGAACTGCTAATCTAGTTGTCAGTATTTTGATCCTAAGGACTACAGTTGTCTTTCCAGTGTTTATATTGAGATTATTGGTGTATTGCCAGTGCAATTAATGCTCAGTTAATGTATGTCTGTGTTTCCCAGTGTTTTATCTTTGAGTCATTTTACCTTTGAGCATCTGTTGATCGTCGTATTGCTCCACATTTTGCGGTTTTTTGTTCGCCACAGTCACCCACCGCCACACACCGCGACCAAAACACCACAGTGCACACCGCGAACCTAAAGGCACAGAGTAACATATATATTGTCTGTGGTAAAGGCTACCCTCATACATAACCGCCATTAGTCTGCAGTGAATAATTTTGGCTACCAAGTGAAATATACGGACGTCCCACGTTCCATTTTTATATATGTATAATGATTTGTAAACATTTCAATATTTCACAACGTTCGTATCTTGTGCTTCCAAAGACGTCATCTACACCATCACTCTAAAAAGTTTCGAGACTTCTATATCTTCATGGCTACTCTGGAAATCACACTGAAATGCCTGGCTAAGGCTTCATCAAACCGATTTCATATTAATTATTTATTGTAATTTCCTTGCCCGAGAGAGAGAGAGAGAGAGAACATCTAAACCCAGCTGTTCTAAAGACCTTGTCAATTGCATAAAAATAGATCTTCCGCTATGCAAACAACTTTCATCCTTGAGCACATCAGTAAATGTTGGCGCGGTGGTGTGGCACTAAGGCACTTACCTTGCTGAGGCTGGGATTGACAGACCATTAAGAGAAAGTACAAAGAAGGGCAGCTCGTTTCGTATTATCGCGATATAGGGGAGAGTGTGTTATGGAAATGATGCACGATTTCGGGTGGAAATCATCAAAAGAAAGCCGTTACTCCTTGCGACGAGATCTGTTTGCGAAATTTCTTTCACCAACTTTCTCTTCCAAATCCGAACAGATTTTGTTAGCACCCACCTACATAGGAAGACATTATCATCAAAATGAAATGAGAGAAATCAGATCGAAAACAAATATTTAGTTCCCTTTTTTCCGCGAGTTATTGGAGAATGGATCTGCAGAGAAACATAATAAAAGTGCTTCGATGGACCTTCTGCCATGCACTTCAGAGTATTTATGTAGATGCTCACCGCCCGAGGTTCAAGTGCTCCCTGGGGCTTGAGTGTGTGTTGTCCTTAGATTAGTTTCAGTTACTTTAAGTAGTGTGTAAGTCTAGGGACAGATGACCACAGCAGTTTGGTTGGACCATAGGTTTACAAACATTTGAGTAAATGTGATTTTTTTAATTATGTTGGTCTGCCTTGAACAAAACCTCGTCTTTGTTCTTCTTGTTAACCACACGTTTCGCCGCAGTCGCAGCATCTTCAGTGTGTTTTAATTAATTTTCTACTGAACAACAGAAAACGATTTTACAGATGTGTACCATATTTACAAGTTCGCTCTTGTTCGGGCAGAAGTGTGTAAGTCCACAATTGTGGAAAAATGAGATAATACGTGTCCCTTACAGAGAATGGTGTTTGTTTTACTTCAGCAAAAGGGTATAACTCAGTTTCGAATATTGTAACCAGGAAGCTTTTGTGCATTTGGGAAAAAAGGTGTAAATATACTTCAGGCAGAAGGATATAAGTGACTTTTACCCCACATTCGTTCATTTTCTAATTTGGTCAGAATGGTAATGTTTACATATACCCTTCTGTACAATCCGAGATAGCATTGTTTCACAGTGACTTGCAGTTGTTGCTACCCAAGACATTCAGTGAGATTGTTGGCTTCACTGTTGTATTCTGTAGCTCCGACAATCCACGACCCATAGGGCTATGTGGCATTGTTGATATTGCTTTGTTATTTGGTGAGGTAGGTGTTCCGTGAAATTAAAGACCTGCTGTTAGTGAATTAGTTGTGAATGCCTTTTTCACAGAGGTTTTACTTGTGTTAATGCAATATCTTTATCTTCATGATTGTAAGTGTGTAAAGAGTATGACCAGTGAAAGGGCTCGCAGAACTTTCCTTGTGCCAAAAGGACGATGACAGCTTGGAAGAAGGACAAACCAGCCAAGTCAGTAGCAGACGTAAGGTTTAACAGAACCTATTTCTGTTACCAATGCTGTGACCAGTATGTCATAGACGTTATCAACTCTGAAATAATATTCTTCAATGTCCACATATATTTTAACAGTATTAATTTACATAGACATACTTCGTTTTCTTTATTAGATTCAACTCCTGGTCCATGATTGCCATCTGACATCTTAAATTCTGATGACACGGATGCAGATCCTACATATGAGCAAAAATATAATTCCGATGCCGGCTGCTGTGGCCGAGAGGACTGAGACACTCCAGTCACGGTCTGCACGGCCACTGCGGTCGGGGGTTCGAATCCCCCTCGGGCATGGATATTTGTGCCGTCCTTAGTATTAGATACTTGATAAGTAGTTTGTAAGTTTAGGGACTGATGATCTCGTAGTTAAGTCCCATAAGCTATACAAACATTTGAACATTTTTTTGAGCAATTCAGATAGTTCAACAGATAGTGCTACTGCAACAGGAAAAGGAAGAGAAATCGCAGAAACGATGGAGCTGGTGCTAAGAAAACATTTACACCTGCAGTACATGATGTAGGAAGTGAAGGAGTAACCACAGTAGTTATACAAAGAAAAGAAAAGATTAAGCATCAAAGTAGAAAAACACGTAAGATTAAAAATAAGCAGAAAAGTGAGTCGAAACAGAGGTGAGGCATACACCACAGTTAATGTAAAACAAGTAGAAGCCAAGCAATAAAGAGAATTGAGTTAATGTAGATATAATTGTAGAGAGCGTTTTGTGGACAGTGACAGGCAAAAAGTTTTCCAAGATTTTTGGAATAAACGTGCTTTTTTATGTTCCTGACATTGACCACAGAAAAGCTGACAGAAAGAAAGAGAGCTGAAGATGTTAATAAATAGAAAATTAGAATTTCAACCCACAAACATGATTTGCTGATCAGTGGACAAATGCTTCCTATCTGTAAAACATGTTTCACGAGGACTCTTGATGTCAGAAACAAGTTTATAAGCACTGTTGTTTCAAAAATGGAGGCGTCATGCTCTGGCATTATTGATGGGGATAACAGTGGGAAACATCCACCTAAAACAAACTGAATGAGTAAAAAAACGACCGCGCTAGGCAGCACATACTCTCTTACAATCATACAACAGTCACTACACAAGAACAACTTCAACAAAAAGGTACCTCCCATCTCATTTCACACTTTCAAAAATGTATGACGAGTACATCCGCAGCTGTGGTCAATCAGTGCAGCCTATAAGTTTAACGATCTATCAGACGATTTTTCATCAGTTAAACATTCGTATTAAGAAGCCTAAAAAGGATACCTGTCACATGTGTGATAAGCTGCATGTGGAGATTTCTCATGCTTCAGAACAACAAAAGTTGGATCTTCAGACTGAACTGACCCGTCACCAAGAACTGGCAGACATGGCATACAAGGCGAAAGCGAAGGACAAAGAAAGAGCTTTAAGTGATAACAGCTCAGTAGTTATCGCTTTCGACATGCAGAAGTGTCTGCCAACTCTCATCTCGAAAGTTCTGTGGCCTTCTACAAACGTCTCCTGTGGACATTCAATCATGATCTACATGTGCAGTGAAGACAAGGCTGGCCGAGGAGCTGATCAGCTAGCATCATACCTGACGAAATATTTCAATGTTTTTTTTTTTTCCTTCAAATATCAAGCAGTGCATGATGTATTCTGACGTGGTGGTTAGAAAAACCTCGCACATAGTTGCCATGCTACTGTCTGTTATTAAAAATCAATGGTCACTGGAAATTATCGAACACAAATTTTTAATGCCAGGTCACACGCACATGGAGTGCGACACAGATCACCCAATGATTGAAAACTCGAAAAACAGGTAAAAAGTTCCCATCTTCCACCCACAAGATTGGGTTCAACTTGTAAGGCAGAGAAGGAAAAAGAAACCTTTCAAAGTCCTTGAAATGAAACAGGAAGATTTATTTTTATTTATTTATTTATTATTATTATTTTGTTTGCTTTCTCAGGACTTCTGATGCATCCATTACAAACGATTAAATGTAATGACGAACAAGAAAGGTTCTCGTGGTAAAATGTGAACAGGGTAAAAGTCACAAAAGAAAATGTGGCGAATCTTCTCTATAAAGAAACTTTGGAAGAGACAGCGGACTTTAAAAAGTTGGGCATGTTGAGAGAAGTTTGCATAGAACCTTAAAAAATTGTTATCATCTGTTATCAGTTGATTTTTAAGTATCTGTACTATTGTGTCTTTTGAATGGCTGTTCACATAGGTCCTAGAATTGTAAGATCAAAGTACTATAAAATCTATGTAAAAAGTCTTTGTTCCTAGTACTACAATAAAATTTAAATAAATCCTACAAGTTGTCATTCTTAGGTAGTAGAAGTAGCGCAAATATTAACCACTCTTTTCCACAATGCTTCCCAAACTGTAAAATATCACTCCTGTCTGACCTTAGACCACAGGGTATAAGTCGGTACAGATTCGGTCCAGTAGGTACAAGTCACAACTAGAGGAACTCTGTCATGTTCTTTCACAAGTTTTTGTTGATATACTTTCAGTGATTCTTTAATTTCACAGAACACCTACCTCACCAAATAACAATGCAATGTTAACAATGCCACACAGCCCCATGAGTCCTGGATTGTCGTGGCTACCGAAGACAACAGTGAAGCCAATAATCACACCAATATACTGTGAAACACTGAATGTCTTGGGCAGCAACAACTACAAGTCACGGTGAAACAATGCTATCTCGGATTTTACAGAAGGGCATATGTAAACATGACCCTTCTGCCCAAATCAGAAAATGAACGAATGTGGGGGTACAAATCACTTATATTCTTCTGCCTGAAGTATATTTACATCTTTTTGTGTTAATCCCAAATGCACAAAAGCTTCCTGGCTACAATATTCGAAACTGAGTTATACCCTTTTGCTGAAGTAAAACACAATCCTCGGTAAGAATACGTATTATCTCATTTTTCCACAAATATGGACTTACACCCTTGGTATTCTTAGTAATGTGAAGGGAATTAGTAAAACCACATAACCAAACTGAAAAACCAAAAAATCTTCAACTCAAATTTAGTCAGGTGTCCCTTGAACTTCGTTTTTACTCACCTGTAAAACTGGGAAAACTGTAGTTATACTCTTCTGTCCGAAGAAGAGCGAATTAGAAAACATACAAGATTTTAAATAGGTAAACATGTATACATTGATTTATAATTTGAAGATTTTTTTTTAATTTTTGGGGGGTTGGGGTGCCTCATTTTCCCAGTTTATCATCTGCGACTAGATATGAGGCTACGTTAGAACGAAATTTTATGCAGTGGTATTTTTATGGTTAGCCTAATATCCGTACACGTCCATCCACTCGATACTATACTACAGGAAACGAGACTCGTCAAACCAGGCAACATGTTTCCAGTATTCGACTGTCCAATGTCAATGTTGGCGCGCCAACGCGAGGTGCAAAGCCTTGTGCCGTGTAGTCAGCAAGGGTACACCAGTGAGCGGCCTTCGGCTCCGAAAGCACGTATCGATAGTTTTCCGTTGAATGGTTCGCACGGTGGCACTTGCTGTTGGCCTTGCCTTGAAATCCGCAGCACGTTTCGGAAGAGCTGAATTTCTGTCTCGTTGAACGATTCTCTTCCGTCGTCGTTGGTCTCGTTCTTTTTCCGACCTCGGCGACGTCTGAGATTTGATGTTTTACCGGATACCCAATATTCACGGAGCAATCGTGAAACAGATGTACGAGAAAATCCCCACCTCATCGCTACCTCGGAGACGCTGTGCCCCGCCGCGGTGGAGTAGCCGAGCGGTCTAAAGCGTCTCGCTGCGGAGCGCGCGGTTGCTCGCCATGGAGGTTCGAGTCCTTCCTGCTGGGGCATGGGTGTGTGTTGTACTTTGGTTAGTTTACCTAGGTTTAAGTCGTTTGTAAGCTACGGACTGATGACCACGCAATTTGGTCCGATAGATTTACAAACAACAAACAACAAACAACAACGCTGTGCCCCGTCTCCTGTGCGCCGACTATAACACCGCGTTCATAATCATTAAATCGTGATAACCTGACACTGCAACAGCAACTGACCTAATGCCTGCGCCAGACACCTGTTTTCTTACACAGGAGCGAGCGAGGTGGCGCAGTGGTAACAAATGTTCAAATGGTTGTCAAGATTAAGGGACTGAACTGTAGGGTCATAAGCCCCTAAACTTACAAACTACTTATGAACTACCTTATTCTAAAGAAGGCACAAACATCCCTGCCCGGGCTTGGCGGGGGGGGGGGGGGCAGGGATTCGAACCCCCGACGGGGAACGGCCTCGCGCATCGGAGCAGAGCGCCTCAATGCTCTCGGCCGCTTCGCCGGGGCGCAGTGGTAACACACTGGACTCTTATTTGGAAGGATGACGGTTTCAAAAAAATTTCAAATGTTTGTATAGCTTATGGGACTTAAGTACGGGGTCACCAGTCCCTAAACTTAAAAACTACTTATGAACTACTTACGAACTAGGACGGCACAAATATCCATGCCCGAGGGGGGATTCGAACCCCCGACCGTAGTGGCCGTGCAGACCGTGACTGGAGCGCCTGAGTCCCCTCGGCCACCGCGGCCGGCGATGGCGGTTTAAATCCACCTCCGGCCAGCCATATTTACGTTTTCCGTGATTTTCCTAAATCACTCCAAGTAAATGCCGGAATAGTTGCTTTCAAAGGGCACGGTCGATTTTCTTCGCCATCCTTACACAAAAATCCGAGAGTAAGTTCCGTCTGTAATGACCACGCTGTCGACGGGACGTTAAACCCTAAGATTCCTTCCTTCCTTGCCGTGGTGAAGTAGCCGAGTGGTGTAAAGCGTCTCGCTGCGGAGCGCGCGGTTGCTCGCCGTGGAGGTTCAGTCCTCCCTGGGGCATGGGTGTGTGAGCTTGTCCGTAGGTTAGTTTACGTAGGTTTAAGTAGTTTTTAAGCTACGGACTGATGACCACGCAGTTTGGTCCGATAGATTTACAAACATTTGAATATTTTCCTTCCTTCCTTCTTACACAATCGTTGTAGACAGCAGCGCCGTCATGTAACTGTTTACGTATCTCTTTGTTTTCATACACTGCCTAAACCAGTTCCTCTGGATCTTCAATGTATTACTTGCTTCTGTGTTACGAGTTGGTTTGTGTGTGTGTGTGTGTGTGTGTGTGTGTGTGTGTGTGTGTGTGTTTGCTTCACTTATGTTTGATAGTGTCTTCTATTAAGTAAGTATAACATATGCCACACTGACTGCACAAGTTTGGTTCGGTCCTGGAATCGTGTTCGGGTAGCCTAGTGGTTAAGGCGACCGTTCGCGAATAGCGGGAAACCCGGGTTCGATTCCCGGCCCGGCACAAATTTTCATATGTCACCATTTTGTAGAACCCCTATACCTTATACAGTGACGCGAAAAGAATATTCGCTATTGCGAGAAAATAGTGATAATATTCTCGACACTGTAATTCGTCACCATACAGTAATTTAAATGTGAATCTATTTTTAAGTTGTTACCTATTTTTATGCCACTACATATGTTCCCTAGTGTAAAAAAATAAAGTAATAATCAATATAAGAGATAGGCTACTATTCGCACTCATCCAATACCGTATTAAGAAACGTAACTTGTCAGCCGCTTGGAGCGCTGCTGTCGAAATTTATAACAGAAATCTGCGGGAGTATCGTGAGTTGATATGTTAGACGCTCGGACAAATATGACTTAGCACTGATTACTTTTACTTAAATTACCACCGTCTGACAGTTTTGATTAATTTAATACAACACAATCGTCATTTCGGCTTTTTGGCCATTTTAAAATCACATATTCATATTTAAAATAGACTGATACGCCTAAACTGGGTGTCATAGTCAAAATTTAAACATTAATATTTACTAAAAATAACAAATTTCCAGCTTGCTAGTGCGATATAAAATATTTATTTAAAAATATCGCATATCGATTCATTTGAAATGACTTTACATCATCAGTGCAGATTCGAATCCTCATAAGTCATGTACACCACATAAAACATTTCAACAGTCAAATTCATAAAACATACGAATAAAACGTTCACTCCACTGCATGGTACAAGTTTAAACTAATCAGTTGAGCAACATGAATTCTGTGCACCTTCACATCTGCGTACTTCAAACAGATAAATTTCCATTCAATGATTGGGTGACTGACCGAATCAAATTCTTTTTTCAAAATTTACAATTCAATCAGTAATTATGGACGCTCGGATTAAGACTGCCCGAGGGAGGACTCGAAGTTCCAGCGGGAGCGACTGCGCGCTCTGTGACGTGGCGCCTCAGTCCGCGCGGCTACACACCCATTCCTTACTGTGAATCAACATTGGCTGTGGGGATAAGGTGGCACAAAGTTCAAGAGAAATGACGTCGTAAACAATGCGCGAAAATCTACCACAGCATGTGGAAATGTTCCATATCAGCTCATAAAGACCGATTTCAACCAAACTTAGGGCACTTTTTTTTTTTACCGTCTGGCAACTTACAATAAACTTTAAACACAATTTCGAACGTTTACGAAACGTTTCTTGCTGATAAACACAGCAGTATGACGAAAATGAAGAAGTTTATCGCTTACTATTTTTCCGCTGTTCATGCTGTAATAAAAAGTACGACATTACAGTTCATTACTTCTACACAACTAAATGTATTTACGAGACTTTTTATAGTCAGTGTGCACATATACTACAGAATGTACCTTCTAAATCATATCATAATACAACACATAGCTCAGGAGATATAGAGGCATAAAAACTACCGCATCACGCACGAGATAGTAGTTTTATTACTTCTTTAGTATTCCCATCTCATTTCGCAGACAGTTTCCAGTATATGTATTTGCAAAATTACATAATGGAATGACATATTATCCAATGGTGTGACATATTATCCAGGAGATATGACAACATAACGATTGAGCTGCATGAAAACGAAACTGAACTGAAGAGACAGTGAGGCAGAAGGCTAAGAACAGAGGAAAGAAAAACGTGAAGCACTGACATAAGAATGGAGTTAGTACACACCCGACCAAACTGAGTAACTTAGTGTTTAATTAAGAATTTGAAAAATGGTGAAGGTAACACTATTAACGAAAAAAACAACATTTTATCCAATGAAAAATTTACTTGAAACAAATGAAATGGTTAAATTAAATCAGTGAGATTTGTGGTACTGCTTATTATTGGTATCAATGATGCTTTCTACGTCTGCACTGAAGATCGTGAGTTGTAGACGCAAAACGATCTCAATACAAAGCTTGTTTCTACAACTGATATTGAAAAAAGAGAGAGAGAGAGAGAGAGAGAACACAAACAAAAACACACCATAGAAAATGCCTGCTACATATGCACGTGGTTGTGAAAGCCATTCATTTTCTCAGAGCTTTTTTAATTCGAAATGGGACTAAGATTGCGTCTTTAACTAATGTTTTCACAGAACAACACATGATAGTTGATTCAGGGAGTCGTACTTGGATGATGAAAGCTTAAAATTTTTAAGTTTCTTGTACAAACCGACGCTTTCTTATCCATGACAATTCACTGGGAGTTGTTGGAAAGTAACTCTTAAAACAAGAGCCAGTTTTAAGTAAGACGCGGAAATAGACAACTAACTTTCAGTAGTCATAACGTTAAAATATCGTCTGGAAAAAACTTGAATCGTAAAATATAAACCAATACCCATAATCACTATCATATTAAATAAAAAACGGCAGGATTGTTACTTTTCTGTGAAGAATAAGAAATACTTCAAATCAATGTGGATTTCAGTAAAATCATTTGAGAATCATTACCTGAAACTTCAAGACTGTGCTTCAATATGTTCTTTCATGGCAGTTGCAATTTCTTTGATAACGTAGATTCCGTAGGTATCTAAGAAGTCACTGAAGAGTGGAAATGCCCAAACATTTGTCTTTTACTTTACTGGACCATACTTAAAGCTTTTTAACAGTTGATTCTATTTTATCAAGTACATAAAATTTGTGGACATCCTTCCCTTGCAGAGATAAATTTACGATACTGGGAGCACTGAATATGTCACCCAAATATGAAAGCCAGTTTTCAAAATGTTCATATGTTTGTAAATCTATGGGGCTTAACTACTGTGGTTATCAGTCCCTAGGCTTAAAAACTACTTAACACACGCACCCGTGCCTGTGGAGGGACTCGAACCTCCAACGGGTAGCAAAATCAAATGTTTAAATGTTTGTAAATCTAAGGACCTAACTTTTTGGTAATTAGTTCCTAGGACACACACACACACACACACACACACACACACACACATATATATATATATATATATATATATATATATATATATATATATATATATATGAGGGAGGACTCGAAACTCCGACATGGAGCAACCGCGCTCTCCGCAGCAAGGCGCCTTAGAATGTTTATTCCACCGCAGCAATCCAGTTTTTTTACATTTCCAAAAAACTGCTCGCAGATTTCGCATCACTGTTGTGCTCCGACAAAATCATTCTCGGAGCTCAAATGATGTCGACAGCACTTTCCGTCTTGGCAACCAGCGTATGTATTGGAGCAGAACTGATATGTGTTCATTGCCCATCTCATCACATAATATGGCAAACAGTCTTGAATTTTTAGTTCGCGATTTAATCAAAATCACTGCATCATTAAGGATTTTCTTGAAGCTTTCGTCCATACCTTTGTTGCAGGCTGCAGTGAGTTTATTGAACCGAAGCAGCAACTGTCCTAACTCTGGCAACCAAACCAGAGTAAGTGACAGAAATAGCACAGGAACCATCAGTGGTCACTGCAACAGATATTGCCAAATCAATTTCATTTTCTGGTATAAAGCTATGAAGACGTTAAAACATTTCTTCTCCTGTTGTAGTCGATGGTGAACACAGAAGAGCGTTTCTTCTTCTATCCTGCCTTCCAATTCAAACATAACAAAAGCTTACAGAACAGTGTCAATAGTTACATCTGTGGTTTCATGAAGCTGAATTGAAAAGAAATCACTTGCTTTAAAACTGTGATCATGGACTGTTTCACAAAATCTAACATTTAATCTATTATTCTCTTTACCGTTGCGTTTGATATGGTATTTCAATAATCAGTATCGTTTGCTTTCGGGTAAATAAAGCATCAGATATTATTTTGGCAGCTGGTAAAATTATATCCTCTCCTACGATGTGAGCTGCTCCCTTTTTACTTTCAATAAAGATATTGGACACGAAGCTACTGTAGTTTGCTTGTTTGTCCGCCAGAATTAGGTTTTCTCATAACTGATTTTGACTTAAAACATTCTTGTTTTTGTTCTGGAAATAAATCTATTGGTTTTTTTTGCGTATTCTGCGTATTTTCTTCATAAATGTCTCTCAAGTTTGAAAGGTCCATGCTTTTAGCAGTAAGTATTTCAAACGACACAACACACCGAGGAAACAGGTCGTCTACTTTGCCACAAAACACAAACCCAGATTTCAGATAGTCTGGGTTGCGTTAACGAGAGCTAGGTTTAGTCTTCTTCAGAAAGGAGTTCCGTTTGCTACGTTGAGTAACACCGTCACCTTTAGGTGTATTACATAAAGCACTTGTACCGTATGTGGAAGTTTGTCGTAAGTAGCTGAAGTGGGTCTTTTATGGCACGATCGAGTCTTAATCCAAGTATCCATAACTAAGTAAACAGAAAATAGAGATACAACGTAAAACAACTCGCCACTATAAACATGAATACACACACTAATTTGCAAACTACTAAATAAACTATACATTAGAGAAAGAGTAAATCAACTTAGGTCACTCATCTAACACTTCTCACAAGTTCCTGGAGACTGGTATTTAGCAGCGCATCTTCTTCATACATTTGATGTCCTCTTTTCTGACTTCTCTCAGAGCCTTGCACAGCTCTGCATATTCTATCTGATGTTTGTCTGTATCTACTATCATTTTATTTCTCTTGTTCACTAAATCTATTGTATTATCTGTAGCTACTCATGTGTATCAATTACATATTCTGGCTTTTTCCACGACTATGGAGACTAGATCCTCAGTTTGACATGATAAATACGAAGAAATAAATTTATGCATGGACAACGATGAGTATGCATTTGTTTGTGATAAATTTCGTATGTTACAGAAGTTGTAGGATGTTTCTGTCGAAGTGTACCGACATCGCCTTAGACACCCTCCACAATAAACACCAGCCATCAACTGGCAGTAGAACCATGACGATGACGAGTATCTTCCATTTGTTAGCTTGAAGAAAATAATAATAATAATAATAAAATAAAATTGTGGGCATCCCTAAATAATGAGTGAGATGTTGAAATCGTAAAGAAATTACAGTCAGACAAAACAACAGCCAAGTATTGCTACTTCTTTTCGGAAGTTATACTGTCTTTATCCGATCTGTCTTAACGTATTACACTCAGAACATAGAAAATTTATTATGGCAATACAAACTGCCGAAAGCGGTAATACTGAAATGAAAAGAAAGTGACAACCCTGTCTGTTGTTTTGTATAATAAATCCAGATATCTGATCGCTCCAATATCATAATAAAAAACTTCTGTGACATATTAATATTAGCCATTGAATAAAATCGGTGCAATACTAGCAAGAAAGAAACTTTGAAAACTACCTATATTTTTAGAATACTAATTTCATTAGACAGATTTGTTTTAGTTTAATCCAATGCAGTAACTATTCATTTTAAGTTCTTGATGCCACTCCAAACCTACAACTGTCATATGTAACACCAATCTATAATTATCGCCCAAAATTATTATCAAGGCAATTACATATATTTATTTACCAGCATTATCAGTTTGCTTATAATAGTAGGTAGTTCCAGTTCCCAGGTTATATTCAAATTTATTCCTTGATTTCTCCTCCACATATTATATATTAATTTATTGCAGTTTAATTTTTTAAGTTGATAACTGTAATAACACAACGTCAAAGAAGTGTTTTACCATGTATGTCGAGCTAAGTGTAGACATTTGTCATCTCTTGTCATACTGTATCTAAACATTGTGACCTCTTTGACACAGCAGTCAATACTCTGAAGATAGCGTAATAAGCCTAAAACCGGTGAAGTAAACAAAAATAAACTTGTAGAACACACAAAAAATGTGTTTTTAATTTAAACTTTGAAAGTGGTAATTAAATGAGATATTTTATATTATCATTTACTGTTGTTACATACTGTGTACAGTGGTTTGCCTTTATTTAAATAAGTATATTTAGTATTCTCTTTAATCTGGTGGGTCATGAACATACAGTCGGCCGTCGATATTATCCTAGCTACATAGATCACGTATGTAACGAGTCTGGATACCAAGGCGTAGCCTGAAACGAATGATAATAACAGTTACGGCAATGTGGTAGGGGAATTTATCCTACTAGATATTATGTCATGTGAAGAAAACAACATGAATTTAGTAAATTCAAATGACAATCTGATCTATGTGATTCTCGGTAACTGACTAGAGGGAATAGTTACTTTCTTTTTATACCAAGATAACTGGTTGACAAAACCATCCTATTCGGGATGTGTAGTGTTCAAATCGCCCTCTGACCGAACTGGAGTACGTTTTCAAAGATAACTGTATTCAGCATAGGCGGTGGACGAGATGGCTATCTAAAAATGGTCTCGACCTAAATGTGTCCCATCCTAGTCCAGCTAATCGGAGCTCCTAATGACTTCGATATCGATGATGATCAATTCTATACTTCCTTAACACTGCATAGCACGAACCAGGCTTCCAGAGGTAATCGCAAAGGGGAAAAATTAATAACTCAGTTACTCAACACACAATCGTAGGAGACTTCAAACGATTATGCTGAACACTAATGAAATGAAGGAAGATGCGCGATTTGAAACGGTAAAACTTATTTCTCAAATTTTTGCAGTCGTCGGGCCCGTTTGCTACTATCGCGGAATTTTGTATTGGGATTGTGAATGCACGCTTCTAAGTCTCATCATCATATGGATGCTCGTTGCGATTCACGTTCCCATATGCGTCCTGCCTGTTGCGAGAACGTGAGAGCAACTCGCGGCCATTTACATAGACAAAATTTAACGTATGCATCAGATGCAGACCTTCTGTTATTCAGCCGTTGCCCTTGTTGTAAACGAGATGCAGCAGGCCACTATATTAGGAAAAGCTGCTCATGTCTCACGTCGTGGGAGCCACGCGGTCCCAGAGCGCTTGCAAAGCCACCAGTTTAGCGCCGGCTGCTGCCGAATCGAATTCCAAAGCACCTCTTGTAGTGGGAGACATTGCGCCACACCTGAAATGCAACGTTAATTGACTGTTTAGCAATTGTTAAACTTGTATGGTAGTAGGATATACCGGGTGATCAAAAAGTCACTATAGATTTGAAACCTTAATAAATCACGGATTAATGTAGATAGAGAGGTAAAAATTGACACACAAGCTTGGAATGGGGTTTTATTAGAAGCGAAACAAAATGAGCGACAGATGGCACTGTACACGAAAATCGTGTATAGAAGGAGCTGTAATGAGAGAGACAATCAGATGCACCAGTAGTCGCAGCATGTTGACGTTACCTGAGAAAGCGCTTTTAGTGAAGCAGTATTATCAGAATGGGAAATGTGCTAGTTCAGCGTTACGATCCTATCGCCAAAGGAAGTGGATTCGAACGGGTAAAGGTACGTTGACAACTGCAGCTGTGGCGAGAATGATTTCGAAGTTCGAATCGACGGGTTGTTTAGACGATAGACCGCGTAGTGGCCGACCGAGCACAAGGTACCGAGCGAGGTGGCGCAGTGGTAACGCACTGGACTCGTATTCGGGAGGCCGGTGATTCAAATCCACCCCAGGCCATCCAGATTTTGATTTTCCATGATTTCCCTAAAACACTCCAGGCAAATGCCGGGATGGTTCCTTTCAAAGGGCACGGCCGGTTTCCTTCCTCGTCCTTACCCAAAACTCCGAATGTGATCTCCATCTCTAATGACCAAGCTGGCGATGGGACGTTAAACCCTAATCTTCCTTCCTTCGAGCACAAGGCGTAATGCTGCTGAGTCAGTTCAGGAAGAAATGGAGTCTGTAGCGGATTCATCTATGCACGGGGAAGTCAGCGCTCGTACAGTTACACATCGCACCGGCGTCCCATACACTACTGTTCGGTTGGCACTCAGGCGTACCCTCCGATGCTATCCTTACAAAATCCATCGGCATCATGAACTGTTACCTGGCGATTTAGTGAAGCAGAAGGCATTTGTGGTGTGGGCGTTTCAAAAGATGGCGGAAGATCACGATTGGTAGAGTAACGTGTTGTGGACCGACAAGAAAGTCATGGTATGGGTTATCGGGTCTTTTTTCTTTGGGGAACTGCGTGATTCTGGTTTTGTAACTGATACCGTCACGGTTGAGAGGTACGCCGATATATTACAGAATCGCATCATCCTCAGCCTGGCTGATAAACACCTGTTGGAACGTACGATTTTTATGCAGGATGACGCTCCACCCCATATTGCTAGACGCGTGAAAGATCTCTTGCGCGCGTCGTTTGGTGATGATCTTGTGCGCAGCCGCCACTTTCGTCATGTTTGGCCTCCCAGGTCCCCAGACAGTCCGTGCGATTATTGACTTTGGGGTTACCTGAAGTCGCCACTGTATCGTGATAGACCGACATCTCTAGGGATGCTGAAAGACAACATCCGACGCCAATGCCTCACCGTAACTCCGGACATGCTTTACACTGCTGTTCACAACATTATTTCTCGACTACAGCTATTGTTGTGGAATGATGGTGAACATATTGAGCATTTCCTGTAAAGAACATCATCTATGCTTTGTCTTAATTAATTATGCATCTTTGCTTCGTCTTAATTTGTTATGCTAATTATTGCTTTTCTAATCAGATGAATCGCCATCTGTTGGACGTTTCTGGAATTTTTATTTTATTTTATTTATTTATTTATTTTGGTTCTAATAAAAATCCATGTCATTTCAAGCATTTGTGCCAATTTTTACCTCTCTATATACATTATTCCGTGATATATTACGTTTTCAAATGTATACTGACTTTTTGATCACCCAGTACATTCTCTGTCCACACATGAATTTTCATATGGTTAGATTGGGCTTGTAGACACTAGACCGAGCAACTACGACACCTTGGTATCGAGGATGGGAGGAAACATAATGACAAAAGAATAATCTACTACTTCGATTGTTAAATAGTTCTAAACAGTGGACTGAAGGACATCGGTTCTTCAGCGTTAACTTGTGGACAAGGGTACATTGGACTTTTGAGAGTGTCAAGTGGTCTTCAGTTCAAAGACGGGTTTGATGAATCTCTCCCTGCCCTGCGCAAGCCTCTTTATCTCTGAATAAGAATGGAAACCTACATCCACTTGAACCTGCCTACTGTATTCGTCTCTCGGTCTCCACCTGCGATTTTTACTCCACGTAATTCTCTCCAAAACTAAATTGACGATTCCCTGATTGAATGTGTCCCAACAAACGATCCCTTCTTTTAGTCAAGATATGGCAGGAATATATTTCGTCCTCAATTCCGTTCAGCACCTCCTCATTAGTTACACGATCTACCCACCTAATCTTCAGCATTCGTCTGTAGCACCACACTTCAAATGCTTCTATCATATTTTTGTCGAACTCCTTATCCTCCATGTATCACTCTCTTGCAATGCTACTACACTCCAGACAAATGCTTCCAGATATGATTGCCTAACACTTAAACTAATATAGGACGTCAACCAGTTTCTTTTTTTCAGAAAAGCTTCTCTTTCCACGGCCATTCTACATTCTGTGTCCTCACTACTTCAGCCATCAGAAGTTAGGTTGCTTACCTAAACAACAAAACTCATTAACTACTTTCATTACCTAATCTAATACTTTGAGTTGCCAGATTTTCACAGTCTTCATCATCTACATTCTTAGCTGACAGAACTTCGACGTCAACGTCAAAGGCAAACCGCATAGTTTTTGTTTCTTCTCGATGAACTTGAATTCATTCTCCAAATGTTTCCTTGAATTCTTTCACAGCTTGCTCAATGTATATGTTGAATGACATTGGGGAAAAGGTACAAACCTGTCTTACTCCCTTCCCAACTACTCTGCCCCTCTCATGCCCTTCGACTTTTATAACTGCTTTCTATTCGTTGTACAAATTGTATATAACTTTTAGTCCCTACATTTTACCCCTACTACCTTCAGAATTTGAAAGGGTGTATTCCAGTGAACGTTTCCATAAGCTTGGTACAAATACTAAAAATCAAGGTTTTCCTTTCCTTAACCTGTCTTCTAAGTCTTAATGCTTTGCCTCGCGTGTTGCTACATCTAATTAATGTCGACTTCGGTAGTTTCAAAGTTCAAAAGTAATGTTGCGGTGAGATTGTCAAGTCATTATGTTTATGACAGAAATAAAGATGTCTAATATTGATACGCTCGCTGTAAATGTTGGTAAGTCACTAATTAGATAACATTTCATAAGATAGTTGTTGAATAGGTGCTTTCATAGACGTTAAATGAAATAACGACTAGGTTTTACATGAGAGTTCACAAATTTTTGCGATAGAAATAATCCTTTGGGAGACTTGAATTTTTGTACAATTTTTGTTTTGTTTTCGATGGTATCCACTTTACTGGTGCTGCCTCCCTTTCACCATTACTATCTGCTCAATCTTTCTCTCCCATTAGCACTAACTCTTCTCTTTTCCATGGGCACTCTCCGTTATTCTCGTGCACAACAAGAAATGCGCGAATATCTTCGTACGTCCAGGACGAGGCAGCTGGTCCTCCAGTTTTCACAGGCTCTAACAGGAAGATATCTGCTAAAAAATGTTTGTAGATCTATCGGACCAAACTACGTGGTCATCAGTCCGTAGCTTACAAACTACTTAAACCTAGGAAAACTAACCTAAGGACAAACACACACACACACACACACACACACACACACACACACACACACACACACACGCCCCAGGGAGGACTGGAACCTCCACGGTGAGCAACCGCGCGCTCCGCAGCGAGGCACTTTAGACCGCTCGGCTACTCCACCGCGGCATATCTGCTTGTTTTGTGCTCCGACAGAAGCATTTTTCGGCTAGTTTCCGTTGTTACAGCTCGGTGTGTCCGCGAAGTAGGGACTAATTTCAAAATGCTATAGAACACGATATTTTTTACACACATATATTAATTAACTATTCCTATCTATGTATGAAAAATTGTATTCCCTATATGACTTGCTAGGCTCCATTGTAAGGAGCAGTACGTTTATTGAAGTTCTCGATGACGCGTTTAGAAAGAACTGGTGGGATGCCGTTATAACACTTTTAATTTCGTCATTGTTTTTTTCATTGCTGCTACACTTTTATTTGACCTGCCATCTGTTTATATAAGACAGGTCCTACTACTCTTTTAAGTCTGGCATCTTAGCCGCCACACTAGCTCATCCATAGTCAGCTGCGCATGGCGTTGCCCGTGTCTCACCACGTGGAGTTGGGACAGCTGCCGTCTAAGTTAGTGATCCTATTGCAGCTTCGTTGAGACTTTACAAAATTACACAAAATATTAAACGAAAAAGTTTACATATTCATTTAACTGATTAAAATTACCAGCACAGTTTACATATTCAATCCATCTAATTGAAAATGAAGTTTATATATTAATTAATTAAATTATCAGTTCCTAGATTAATTTAAAATAGAGTTTATATAGTTAGGATAAAGCTCAGTGTTATGTGTTTTCGGCATGCTATTTACAATGCTGTATTCTTGCTGTGTTGACATACAGTATATGGTTGTTATGAAATTATTCTATGCTTTTGTGTTTATGGTACTCTAATGACCACGCTGTCGACGGGACGTTAAACCCTAAGTTTATGGTAACATATGTTATTGCTGGTTCTTATTGTAACTGCTAGATTCCCTTTCTCTAAATCTAATAGTTCACAATAGCATATTTTGTTTTGGAGATTGAGTCCCTTGTACAGAGAAGTGAGCTTGTGATCAAAGGAGTAATTTATAACTACATAATGGCGAATAATAAAATACGTAAAGAAACAAACATGCAAAAAATACATAAATCTTCAGAGTACGTAAAAATTACATAAAACATCAGACGCGTACATGATACTTGAGATATAAGACATCGGATACATTAGGCTTAGTACATGAAACATTTAACATGGGATGCATTAGATACAAGACGTAACATACGCAATGGTGGTAAAATGTAATTATTGTTTTCGTGAAGCCAACGTTCACTTTGGTACAAGGATGTTTGATGTTATGGACACAAGTAAGATTGCTCGTCGACTATATTGCATTATTTACAGGTGTGTTGTGGTATTGGAAATTATTCTTCCTCTTGCCCACTTGCATTGCTCTTATAATTTGTCCAATTTAACTTTTGATTTCACAAATCCCCACAAAAACTTCGCATGATCTGGAAATCAATTAAAAAATGTTCAAATGTTTGTATAGCTTATGGGACTTAACTACGGGGTCATCAGCAGCTAAACTTACAAACTACTTATCAACTACCTTATCCTAAGGACGGCACAAATATCCATGCCCGAGGGGGGATTCGAACCCCCGACCATAGTGGCCGTGCAGACCGTGACTGGAGCGCCTCAGTCCCCTCGGCCACCGCGGCCGGCTGGAAATCAATTCCTGGTTGTCATGCAAAGAGATAATATTTTGAGGAAGTATTTCATTCGGCTATCAACATTACGGTCCGAGTGTCACATGCAGTTCACGAACGCTTGGCCTAGCGGTATGGCCGTGTGATCTGAAGCGTAATGCTACGGATTTGGCGGCCGTTTCCGTCGGAGGTTCGAGTCCTCCCTCGAGCAGGGGTATGTGTGTTGTCCTTAGAGTAATTTAGTTTAATTAGCCTAAGCATTTATATTAGTTTACGTAGTCCGTAAGAGTAGGGACTGATGACTGGCAATTGCACCGCAGTGGAATGACCGAGCGCTCTAAGGCGCATTGCTGCGGAGCACGCAGTAGCTGCTCGTTTGAGGTTCGAGTCGTCCCTCGGGCATGTGTGTGTGTGTGTGTGTGTGTGTGTGTGTGTGTGTGTGTGTGTGTGTGTGTGTGTTTTGGCCTTAGGTTAGTTGTAATTCAAGTAGTTTGTACGCCTAAGGATTGATAACCTTAGTAGTTAAGTGCAATAGATTTACAGAAATTTGAACCTTTTTTTGACCGTAGCAGTTTGGTCTAACAGGTTTACCAACATTTGAACATTTGATGGGATACGTGCTTTGGTACTTTAACTGTTTTTCTAATAACTATTTATCAGTTGGATACATTACTCAGTTGTCATCTGCTCGAGTACGAAAGTAAACAACAAACAACAATGCTGACCACACGAAAGCTCTTAGGCCACTAATTGAAACGATCGCAGATAACAAATATGAGAAACACCACTGTTGCCAAACGTCATGTCACAAAATTTTGCAAAATTCAAATTTGCCCTTACTTGCGGACACCCTCTATAAGATAAATAAATAAATACTCGCATATGACAATGTCATTACACGATTCTACACATTTATGTACAGGGTATGGCAAATAACATGAATATACATTTATCGAGATAATATATTAGACTATAGGATATCCAAAATATTTTTTTTCTATGACTAGTTTACTTAAAATGAAATTGTAAGCATTGGCAGCCACTAAGTCCATTTAGAAGAAGTGGTCACGACGACTGGGTTCGTCCGTCGGATATGATACAGTACCTCGAAAAAAGCCATATTGTTGTGCTCTCAATTCAAAATAAAATTTTGAAATCTCCTCAGAATTTCATACGTTGATAGGCGTGAGCTAATTCTTTACCATACCCGGAATCAACGGAACTGTTATTAAATCTGCAAACTCACCCATATGCCGTGCCATACTTTATTTAATTTGGTACTGCAGAGTAACTGTGACAAAAAACGAAAGTAAATCTATTCTTCTTAGAGTGACGACACCGAACTTGACACGTGCAAAAATCTATTTTTGCGATAAGTGGATTTCTTGAAATGGAACGATGCGTTTCATGGTGGCCAGAACGTCAACTCTCAGCGCGATTGGCATTTTTGATACCAAAGCAACAAGTTTTTTTGTTGTGTTTTTGATAACAGAAAAATATTGTCGAAAATGGTAAAATATCATTTCTAAATAAATGTCTGTAGAATAAATTTGTGAAATTTAAGCCATTTGCTACGGTCAATTATCTAAATATTTGAGGCCCACAGTTTTGTAATGGCTAATAGATGATTTTTTTTTTAATTTTGTTCCTAAGTACGATAACTTTGAACCTCTCAATTTCGGTAACGGTTATTTATACCAAAATAATTTACAAACTTGTTTGAAATATTATCCTAAACACATATTGTAAAAATTTCAATAGTTTTCAATAAGCAAATAGTATAGAACTGGCCATCAAAAAATGTTCAAATGTTTGTCAAGCTTATGGGACTTAACTACGGGGTCATCAGTCCCTAAACTTACAAACTACTTATGAACTACTTACGAACTACTTACGATTTGATCGCTGGGCGATGATGAGTCAGTCAGTCAGTGGTTCAGTCAGTCAGTCAGTCAATCGGGACACTTCCTTTTATATATAGAGATTACCCATTTAAGTGACTAAAATATCGAGCTGCAGCGGAGTGGCCGAGCGCATTGAGGTGCTATACTCCGATGCGCGGGCCGTTCACCATTCGGGGTTCGAATCCTCCCTCAGGCATGGATGTTTGTGTTGCCTTTAGTATAAGTTAGTTCATAAGTAGTTTAGCAACTGATGATACCACAGTTAAGTTTGATAAGCTTACCACACATTATTTTAAAATTTCGAAAAACATCATTCTGTTTGAAAACAGCAGCTCCAGGACCAAGGAGTAGGAAGACAGGGAGGGTGAGGGTAATTGTTTACAGAGGAGTAAAGGAGTAAGTGAGGGAAAGGCGGACAGTAGGGGAGATGAATAAGAAAGGGGGAAGAGGAGACAAGGAAAGAAAAAATGCGAAGGAGTTCAGGATGTGTAACTCATTTCAATTCTTATTTACCTATTGCAAAGCTTTTCTGGGTTCGCTAGTATAAATAGGTGGTAACAGTCATTTCAAGTTCTATCTTCAGTGGTTTGGGCTGGGCGATGATGAGTCAGTCAGTCAATCGGGACACTTTCTTTTATATATAGAGAGTTTAGCTATGGTTGCCCTTCATATAAAATTCTCTGTGACAACAGAACAATTATTTGAGTACGGTTAGCCGCGTTGGAGTAGCCGAGCGGTCTAAAGCGCCTCGCTGACGCGCGCGCGGTTGCTCGCCGTGGAGGTTCGAGTCCTCCCCGGGGCATGGGTGTGTGTGTTGTCCTTAGGTTAGTTTACCTAGGTTTAAGTAGTTTGTAAGCTACGGACTGATGACCACGCAGTTTGGTCCGATAGATTTACAGACATTTGAACATAAATTTCAAGTTTCTATCTTCAGTGGTTTGGGCTGGGCTTTGATGAGTCAGTGAGTCAAATGTTCAAATGTTTGTATAGCTTATGGGACTTAACTACGGGGTCAGCAGTCCCTAAACTTACAAACTACTTATGAACTAACTAAGACTAAGGACGGCACAAATATCCATGCGCGAGGGGGGATTCGAACCCCCGACCGTAGTGGCCGTGCAGACCGTGACTTGAGCTCCTCAGTCCCCTCGGCCACCGTGGCCGGCAGTCAGTGAGTCAGTCAGTCAGTCAGTCAGTCAGTCGGAGCACTTCCTTTTATATATAGAGATTTTAACTGTGGTTGCCCTTCATATAAAATTCTTTGTGGCAACAAGACAATTATTTGAGTACGGTTATAGGATACAGTAATTCAGTACATTGTTCCCAGTAGATGCCTTGTCAGTAGTGCCTGTCGACGCATCACGGATGAGAAGAATGCAGAACGGCACTTTTCAACAGGAAGGAAAAGCATAGTACCTGAAAAGCAGCGAAACCAACTGGATGCCGGGCGATCAGTGCGGGCAGCAAGCGTCCAACAGAGGGCTGGCTGATTGCGACAGCCAACCCCTTCCACCCCGCGAGACGTCCCTGTACAGATATATAACGTCTGTATAAGTGAAATTAATTTCGGTTTTGACATCGGAATGAGTAGACAGCAAGACAGGGGCCGAGAAGGGGGATGAGGGGAGGAGGGAGAGAGAGGAAAGACGTGCAAGAAAAGGTGGTGAGAGTGGAGGAGGGAACGGCGGGAAGAGAAAGGGAAGGCGGCCAGTAAGGGAAGGGTGATGGGCGGCCATACTTTCTTTTCCACTTGCCTGCATTTCTTTTCGCATTACACAGGGACCTATCCTCTCTTGAGTACACGTGGGTGGAATACTGTACGTGCTTATGAGCCGAGAGGGGTGGTCCGTGGTGACGGCGGAGGCGAGGGGGGGGGGACGGGAGGAGAGGGAGAAGTGGCGGAGAGAGGGGCGGCAAGGAGACGGCAAGGAGCTCCCGGTGGGGGGAGGGAGTCGGAGAGGGGAGGGGAGGCGCGTGGAGGGGGAGCGCCGTCAGGGGTGGGGAGCCGGGCGGGGGGAGCGAGCGGGTTGTGCGCATTCGGGAGCCCGAATTGTCTCAAGCTCCCCGTATAGAGCGCTAATGAGAAGAAGAAGAAGCAGCAGCAGCGCGCGCGAAAGAGAATGGATATGTATCTATATATGGGACTTTATTATTGATCCGCGGCGCCCGAGCGTCGGCGTGTGCGGCGTCGGCGGCGGCTGCGTGCAGACTTTAAGACGGCGGTGGCTGCGGCTGCGGGCGAGGTGCCCGGGGACTGCTTGGCCGCCCGGCCCGATACTAATTATTAGCACGGCTGACCGGCGGCCGCAGGCCCCGAGGAGCGGCGCGCTGGGCTGGGTGTCGGCTGTTGCAGGAGTTGGCCGAGTGTGGTGGCCCGGCGTCCTGGGGGTGGCCGGCGCGCCAAGAGTGGAATCTTGTTATGGGCTTATCTGTTGGCTGCGAGGGTCAGCTGCGGCCGAGTCGGAGGGAGGAGGGCGGGGGTGCGGTCCGGCATGCAGCGGCCAGATGGGGTTGCGGATTAGGGGCGCCGACGCAGCCGGAGGCCGTCACGCACGCTCGGCTTCCTTCACACACACTCGGGGCACGTCTTCGCCGCCTAAGGAGGAAGGGAGATTAGGGGATCAACGTCGCGTCGGCATCTTCGTCATGACACACGGAGCACACACTCGGGTTTCTTTCTGTTAAGGAGCCGGCTGCGGTGGCCGAGAGGATTGAGGCGCTTCAGTCACGGTCTGCACGGCCACTACGGTCGGGGGTTCGAATCCCCCCTCGGGCATCGGGCTAGTTCATAAGTAGTTTGTACGTTTAGGGACTGCTGACCCCGTAGTTAAGTCCCATAAGCTCTACAAACATTTGAACACCTGTTAAGGATGGGAACCATACCGGCAATAGCCTCATACCTATCATATACACTGCGTCATCATAAGTATCCGGCCGCGGTGGACTAGCCGAGCGGTCTAAAGCGTCTCGCTGCGGAGCGCGCGGTTGCTCGCCATGGAAGTTCGATTCCCCCCTGGGGCATGGGTGTGTTTGTTGTCCTTAGGTTAGCTTACCTAGGTTTAAGTAGTTTGTAAGCTACGGACTGATGACCACGCAGTTTGGTCCGATAGAAATTCAAATTCAAATGTTTGTTAAGCTTATGGGACTTAACTACGGGGTCATCAGTCCCTAAACTTACAAACTACTTATCAACTAGCTTATCCTAAGGACGGCACAAATATCCATGTCCGAGGGGGAGATTCGAACCCCGACCGCAGTGGCCGTGCAGACCGTGACCGAAGCGCCTCAGTCTCCTCGGCCACCGCGGCCGGCGGTCTGATAGATTTACAAACATTTGAACATAAGTATCCTGGCTGAAACTCACAAGTTCGTCTTGCATTCGATCGGTAATGCTGGAAATCAATATGGTGTTGGCCCACAATTAGCTTGTTGACAGCTTCCACTCTCGGGGCACGTCTTCACCGCCTAAGAAGGAAGGCAGATTAGGGTCTCAACGTCGCGTCGGCAACTTCGTCATCACACACGGAGCACACGCTCGGATTTCTTCCTGTTACGGATGGGAACCATACTGGCAATAGCCTCATACCTAGGTATCATATACACAGCGTCATCATAAGTATCAGGACGCGGTCATCTATATCTATTCAGACAGCCAGACAGCCCTGAGATCACTGGCAACTCCTACAACAAGGTCTAAAATTGTTGCAGAATGTCACAGGGTTCTGCTGGAGCTAGGGGAAAGCAATAGAGTAAACTTATTGTGGGTCCTTGGCCACTCGGGGATCAGTGGCAACGAACATGCCGAGAGATTAGCCAGGATAGGGGCAGAGACTCCATTTATTGGACCGGAACCTGTCCTGACAATCACCAAGGCAATGATCAAATTGGAGCTACGTAACTGGCTCAGAAGACAGCACGTAGAATATTGGACCAAAGTCCATCAACAAAAAACATGGCAAGGTGATGATGCCAAAGCCATGTTTTGAAAGAAACTCTGCACTCCTGGGTCTGAACAGGAGAGAGATTAGACTCATGGTTGGATTGCTGACAGGCAATGGGAATTTCAAAAAACACCTACGTACAATGGGAATAACAGAAGAGGACCCTAAATGTAGGATCTGTGATGACGGTGATGAAACTGCATCACATCTAATCTTCGAATGTATTGCATTGGAGAATAAAAGGCACAGAATATATGGGACAATCAGATCCGAAGAAATTGTGTCTAATAAAGAACTGGTAAAGGGACTCCTTGCACTGTTCAAGGGCATTGGTTGGCTTTACTAGATATACAGGGAGCGATACCGCACAATAAACTTAGTTTCGGTGCGGGTAGTGGCGGGTTGGTCCAAGACTGTTTTGGCTTCCCTGGAAAAATCAATCCGGCCGCGGTGGAGTAGCCGAACGGTCTAAAGCGTCTCGCTGCGGAGCGCGCGGTTGCTCGCCGTGCAGGTTTGAGTCCTTCCTGGGGCATGGGTGTGTGTGTAGTCCTTAGTTTAGTTTACCTAGGTTTAAGTAGTTTGTAAGCTACGGACTGATGACCACGCAGTTTGGTCCGATAGATTTACAAACATTTGAACATTTGAACATAAGTATCCTGGCTGAAAAACACTTACAAGTTCGTCTCGCATTCGATCGGTAATGCTGGAATTCAATATGGTGTTAGCCTACCCTTAGCCTTGATGACAGCTTCCACTCTCGGGGCACGTCTTCGCCGCCTAAGGAGGAAGGGAGATTAGGGGCTCAACGTCGCGTCGGCAACTTCGTCATGACACACGGAGCACACACTCGGATTTCTTTCTGTTAAGGATGGGAACCATACCGGCAATAGCCTCATACCTAGCTATCATATACACTGTGTGATCAAAAGTATCTGTACACCTGGCGGAAAATGACTTACAAGATCATGTCGCCTTCGATCGGTAATACTGGAATTCAATATGGTGTTGGCCCATCCTTAGCCTGTTGACAGCTTCCACTATCATAGGCATACGTTCAATCAGGTGCTGGAAGTTAATTTTGACAACATCGTCCGAGGAGAAAAACATCGATCTATTTGGTATGATAAAAAAACAGTCTTGATCGCAGAAATTAACAGTTTCAATTAACCGGCTTCGACCTGATGTAGGTCATCTTAGGAATTACAAGTAGCCCATGTGGCCAGTGCTGGACTGAACAGTTACCTGCTGGCAGCAGAACAGCCCAGGACAGCCCAGCCCAGCCGAGTGCAGCACTGGCCACATGGGCTACTTGTAATTCCCAAGATGACCTACATCAGGTCGAAGCCGGTTAATTGAAACTGTTAATTTCTGCGATCAAGACTGTTTTTTGTAATATTGAGGTGCTGGAAGGACTTCGGAAATGGCCGTGCATTCTTCGCTGAGTGCTGCAATGAGGATGTAAGATGGTGAGGCCTACCAGAGGTGTTCTATACCATTCAAGTCAGGGCTCTGTACAGGCCAGTTCATTATCGTGTAACCACTCTGTCACAGGCCGTGCATTACGGACAGGTGCTCGATTGTGTTGAAAGATGCAGTCGTCATCCTTGAATTCCTCTTCAACAGTGGGATGCAAGAAGGTGGTTGAAATTTCTAGTTGGTGCGAAGAATGGCAGCTAGTTCTCAATGTAGAAAAATGTAAGGTGATGCGTATGACTAGGAAAAACAATCCAATAATGTTCGAATACAGCATTAGTAGTGAGCTTCTTGATGCTGTCGCGTCGTTCAAATATCTAGGCGTAACATTGCAGAGCGATATGAAATGGAACGAACATGTAAGGGCAGTTGTGAGTAAGGCGGACAGCCGATTTCGGTTTATGGGGAGGATTTTGGGAATATGTACTTCACCTGTAAAGGAGACCGCCTATAAACCGCTTGTACGACCACGTCTTGAGTATTGCTTAAGTGTTTGGGACCCGCAGCAATCCAGTTTAAAGGAAGACATAGAGGCAGTTCAGAGACGAGCAGCTAGGTTTGTTACTTGTAGGTTCGACCAATGCGCGAGTGTCACGGAAATGCTCCGGCAACTCAATTGGGGATCGCTGGAGAAAAGACGAGATCTTTTCGTGAATTTAGAGGGCCGCAATTTGAAGCCGAGTGTAGTACGATCTTGCTGCCACCTACTTACATTACGCGTGGTGATCAAAAAGATAAGGTAAGAGAAATTAGGGCTCGTACGGAGGCATATAAGCATTCTTTTTTCCTCGTTCTATTTGGGAGTGGAATAGGAAAGGAGATGCCTAGAAGTGGTACAGTGTACCCTCCGCCACGCACCTTACGGTGAATTGCGGAGTATGTATGTAGATGTAGATGTAGAATCAATGTAGGCATGTGTTGTTATAGTGCGTGGCAAAACAACAACAGGTGCAAACCCCCTCCATGAAAAACACCACCGCCTCAGAAATTTACTGTTGGCACTACATACGCTGGCGTTCGCCATACCCACACTCGCTACATCGCTACATCTACCGTGATTCGTTACTCCACACAACGTTTTTACACTGTTCAACCGTCCAATGTTTGCGCTCCTTACATCAAGCGAGGCGTCTTTTGGCTTGCTGTGTGGCCTATGGGCAGCCAAATGTTCAAATGTTTGTATAGTCTATGGGACTTAACTACGGGGTCATCAGTCCCTAAACTTACAAACTACTTATGAACTACTTACGAACTAGGACGGCACAAATATCCATGCCCGAGGGGGGATTCGAACCCCCGACCGTAGTGGCCGTGCAGACCATGACTGGAGCGCCTTAGTCTCCTCGGCCACCGCGGCCGGCTATGAGCAGCCACTCGACCCTGAGATCGAAGTTTTCCCATCTCCCATCTAAATGTCATAGTACTTCTTGTGGATTCTGATGCAGTTTGGAATTCCTTTGTGCTGGTCTGGATACTTGCCTGCCTATTACACTGCAGACCATCTTCGACTATCGGCGTCTCTGTCAGTTAAAAGACGCAATCGACCTCTACCCTTTCGTACTTTACTTGTCCATTCACGTTTCCAATTCGCTATCACATTAGAATCAGTGGCCCTGTGGATGTTTAGGACTATGGAAATCTTACATATAGGCTTCTGACTACTGACATCCAATCACTTGCCCAAGTTCTAAGCCGTGAGTTCCACGGATCGCCTCATTATACTCTCTCACGATGTCTAAATACTACTTAAGGTCACTGATATGAAGTATCTCGCAGTAGGTAGCAGCACAGTGCACCTAATATGAAAAAGTATGTTTGGGGGGGGGGGAGTCCGGATACTTTTTATCACAGTTTGAAACCGGCCACTGAGTGAAATATCCGCACTCAAAGACTGGAAAGTTGCACAGGTCACGCCAATGTTCAAGTAAAGCAGTAGTACTGATCCGCAAAATTACAGGCCTATATCATTGAAGTCGGTTTGCAGAAGCATACTTTCCTCGAGAAAATTCTATTGACCCATAGTCAACACTAGAGTTTCGACGATGTTTAAACCCATGTCGGTATTTTCATATAACACGAAAAACTTGGTTTTAAACCGTTTAATACCAGGTAGTATTGGTATAATGGGTTAGATTGGTATATTCAATGTGCAAACCGAAACATTAAACTTCCGAAATGTTACAGTGGGTATTTTATTTCTTACTCACATTTCATAGTCCACAATATAGAAATATAGTACATTTTCATCCGACATATGTCTCTAAATTGTGTGTAAAGCACACTTGACATATTACGAAACGTAATTACACTACAAGAAAACATCAAATGTCTTCTGCATGTATGACACCGTATATGACTGCAAAATATAAATCAAAACTTTACATTACATACAACAGAAATAATAGTAGTAATAATTACAAAAAATAACATATCTGTGAAACAAACAAACACTTCCTGTCACTGGAACAAATACACATTCTGGTAATCTTTTATCATAATATTAATCAGATTCCTCCTCCCACGATAACAGCAACGTGTCGATGTCTTGTGAGTCACCCATGAAACTGAGGTTCCACAGTATACACACCAATTTTTCGGTTGTATCTGGAGACAGTTCCGTAATGGTGTGTGAATTTGTCCGTGAGCTGACCAGTTACGCTGACTTGCCGCTGAGGAAGGCGGTGCATTCAAATTTCTGGAAGAAAGTGAACACAAGGGTTGTTTCGTACATAAGCCTTCCCAACATATAGACGGAGATATATGTTTTGCTGCAGACATAAGCTGTGTTGTTGGAAAAAGCCTTCCGCCGCCCGAAATGATGTTATATTTGACATGATAGAGCCACTGTCATATCCCAAAACTTAAGTCAATGTTGCGATGTAGTCTAGAGCCTGAATTTTCTCCCCCTTAAAACGTGGATCCAACATATCTGCTGCAGCATGCATAGTTTTACCTGCCAATACGTCTCTTGAGCTCACAGCTTCTTTGATCAATGCTTTCTCTGCTTGAGAAAGTGTATTACACTCCAGAAGCATCTACTTCCCTAGACAAGCTATCAAAGGCATCATGTACATCCGAAAGTACAGCATTATTGGCTTCAACCTTGAGTATGGCTTCCGACATTGGTCGCAAGATACGCCATGCCTCCTCACCCCGCTCCCATGTTTCGTCTGCTAACACAGAAGATTTAAGTGCATTTCGCACTGCGCATTTGTCAAACATTTTTTTATAACACAGCCTCTTTAGTTTTAAGTAAGGTGTCTAAACAAACCACTGTACCTGCCCAACGGTTTGGTGATTGAAGCTTTAGTGTCATATAAGTGTGGCCGTATTTTTCTGTTTGTATTGTTGTCAATAAAGCATTAGGGACATGACGCTCCTTAAATAATTTTACTACTTTCTTCGCTAGATTGAAGCACTTTTCCAGCGTTCTCAATGACACTGTGTCCTTTATTAGTAAGTTGAATGTATGTGCTGCGCAACCTATGCAGGTTATGTGCGTACATTGCTCCTCTACTATATTCCACGCGGCACGCATATTTCGCGCATTGTCTGTGACCACTCCTAGGTACCTCTCCACACCTATTTCACGAACGACTTCCGTTAGTTGTGAAACAATTTACTGTGCAGTTCCTCTTTCATCGCCAGGTCGTATACTTCTATAGAATGTTGGCTGAGGTCACGATGAAGTTAACGACACTGTTCCCTGATACATCGGTCAATCCGCAATCAAAGCAAAAGCAGTTGAGTGCTCCAACTTCTTTGTGACAAACGTCCTCACACATTTATATTCGGCAGAAAGCAAAGATGTGGGAAGTGGGAAGTAGGAGGTTCATAGGTGGGCCGTAGTTTCCGCAATACTTTCCGCCAGTATTTCAAATTCAGCGTAGATAATGGAGCAGTGAAAGCATATATTGCCCTAGCAATGGCTTCATCAATATCACCATCACTTGCTGGATGGGTATCTTTATGTCCAGATGTAGAAGGTTGCTGTTTTGATTCTGTTGTAAGCTTTTCACTGAGAGTAGAAACAGAAGACAATGACGATTGCGTAGATAAATACGCAGTTCCTGCTGCGTCAATATTCTGCTCCCCAGTATTTGTTGGCATATCCGTTTTATTCCTCTTCACCTGCGACGAATCATTTGAAGTTATACGTTTAACAGACTGAGGGCACAGATCGCATCTGGTAAGGTTAAGTCAGCAGAGATCAAAAGCAACGGATAACGATTTACACGAGATTTCTGCATTGTGCGGAAATTGGCAATTGACTCTAAATAATGATAAGTATGAAGCTTTCCTTATGAGCACTAAAAGAAATTCATTAAGCTTCATTTACACAATAAATCAATCAAATCTACAAGCCTTAAATTCAACCAAATACCTAGGAATAACAATTACAAACAACTTAAACTGGAAAGAACACACGGAAAATATTGTAGGGTAGGCGAAACAAAGACTACGTTTAATTGCCAGAACACTTAGAAGATGCAACAGTTTTACTAAGGAAACTGTATACACTACACTTGTGCGTCCTATTTTGGACTACTGCTGTGCATCGTGGGATCCACATCAAGTGGGATTGACGGAGGATATAGAGAAAGTCCAGAGAAGGGCAGCTCGTTTTGTATTGTCGCCATATAGGAGACAGAGTGTCACCAATGTGATTCACGAATTGGTTGGAAATCATTAAAACAAAAGACTTTATTCGTTGCGCGAGATTTATTAGTGAAATTTCGTTCACAATCTTTCTCTTCCGAATGCGAACTATTTTGTTACCACCCATCTACATAGAGAGACATGATCAACGTAATAAAATAGAGAAATCAGATTAAGAAACGGAAAGATTTAGGTGTTGCTTTTTCCCGCGCTTTATTAGGGAATGGAACTATAGAGAAACATCATAAAAGCGGTTCAATGAATCCGCTATAATGCACTTGTGATTTACAGAGTATTTATGTAGATGTAACTTGTTGCGTTTTGACAAATCGCGGAGAAAATCGAAATTTGGTTGAATGCAGGCGGGTCTGAACCTACGTTTTGCCCAAATGTGAGTCCAGTGAGCTAACCAATAAACTACCTGAGTTGATCAGGGCCTGAGAATATCTTATTGACTGCACCACTTGGGAGAAACCACTAACTAGTTTGATGTTACAACGAACAAATCTTTTTTCTTTAGCGAGAGTCAGCAGTATTGTTGTTGAGCTCTTCTTCAAAGACTGGTTTGATGCAGATACTCCACGCAACAATATGCTGTTCAAACCTCAGACAATGGCAGACCACAACCATTTGAACTCGCGTACTATACTGGTCTCTTTGTCTTCCTCTCCGATTTTTACCGCCCACACTTTCCTTTAATACAAAACTGATTCTTCCTTCCCGTCTCAGAATATGTCCCATTAATCTATCCTTTCACTTCGTCAAGGTATACCGTAACTTTCTTTTCTCACAGATTCTCTTCAGTACATCCTCATTACTTCCGCTATTTACCCGTCCAATGATCTGAATTCTTCTGTAGCATCACATTAAAAAAAACTTCTGTCCTGTTCTTGTCTGAATTACGTATCGTCCACGTTTAACAACAATACAGCGCTAAACTCGAGACGAATGTCTACAGAAAAGTTTTCCAAAAATTAAATTAATCTGTTCACAAATTTCTTCAGAAATGCTTTTCTTCCATTAGTCACTCTGCGTTTCATATTTTCTTTATGTAGATCACCATAAATTAATATCAGCGCACACTCCACTGCAGAGTGAAAGTTTCATTCTGCAAATCCCTTAGGCTGTGGCTAAGCCATGTCTCCACCATATCCTTTCTTCCGGGAGTGCTAGTCCTGCATGGTTCGCAGGAGAGCTTCTGTGAAGTTTGGAAAGTAGGAGGCGAGGTACTGGCGGAAGTAAAGTTGTGAGGCGGCATCGTGAGTCGTGAGTCCCAGGTTCGAGTCCCGGTTCCGGCATATAATTTTAATCTGCCAGGAAGTTTCATATCAGCGCAAACTCCGCTGCAGAGTGAAAGTTTCATTTTGGCACCATAAATTATTTTATTGTCTAAATGACAGAACTCACAGAATACTTTTATTGCCACGTTACCTAATCTAATGAGTTCAGCATCGTCTAATGTTATTCTGCTACATTCCCTTATCATTGTTTTTCTCTTGTTATACTTTCCTTCTAAGATACTGCTGTTACTCTCGTTTCTCTCGTGAGCGGCTGGCCATCTGGCCGTATGGCTGGGGCATTATAACACTGTGGTGTAGTGCTGCAAACAAGCGCCGTACCACTCCGAACTTCATTTCCAAACCTTGGCACTCCCTTTTTTAGTCTGACACATAACGTATCAACATTCGTAAATTGTCGTGTAGAATCACATAAACTGTTCGGTTACAAATCCGATACGGAATACGGAAAAGTTAACGTTCTTAAACTGGCGCACTTTAGCCCTAGGCAAAGTTAGAGTCCCGAAACGCGGATGTTTGCTACGTTGATTCTGTCACTATATCAAACAATTGACTCCAGCTAAGCAGGAAAGTCCTTCATCCGAGACGAGACACAAAGTGTCTGTCTAGTTCTCGAGGGCTCCCCAACCACAGCGTCCAGGTATTTTACTTGACCACAGCAGTTTTTCTCTCCCATTGGTAGATAGCAATCCCCTCCAAAACTAGCAGAGTTATATTGACTTAACTTTGACCGCTTCCACACAAACGTACTATTTTACAATTTAAATAGAAAAATTATCAACGTTCAGTCACCTTGTGACTACTTATTAGCGGTACAAATAATGAATAAAAGAAATAAACAAGCCAGCCTTCATCAGCTTGACCGCTCGCACTACTCTATGTTTAAGCAAATTCACTAGCAAAATAGGGAATAATTCATTAAATCTGTATCATGCTGCTTGCAGTTTCTGAGTTACTGTGGAGGATTACAATGATTTTATTTAATAAAAAACAATATAAAACGTCTAACTAATCTTTAAATGAATAGATTGTTCCTTTCAAGATGATAGCATGGGGTAATGAGATATCTAAGACAGTGTTTTGAAATTGCATGACGCATTCAAAAGTTAGTTTGTAACTTTAATTTTAATTTTCATATATTCAGATACTGTCAAAATAAACTTTTGTTGTTTTCAAGATATTATTAATATTGTTTATGAGATGGGCCTAATTTACTGCTTTCAATAGTATATTTGGACTTGCTACAGGACAATGGGGTGAATTATTATTGAATTTTTGTATTTGAAAGTCTGCCATCTTTGAACTCAATTTCACTGTCCAAATCAACCGCCATCTTCGCATACGATGAAACATGCTCTGTACATTGTCCAGCATCGTTGCTTAAGCGATGGGATAACTACAAAGGTGCCACGCAGCCCAAAGCTACCAGCTACTTTCTGCCTGCTAGCTGGCTAAAGATTCCACCTGAGGTTAGTTTGTTCACATTTGTTGTAACTACTCCCGCAGATTGCCACTGGGAAAGTGGGCGCTGAAATGTCATCAAACAATGGATCAATGATGCAGAGGTGATGGAAGCTTTCTGGTCACGGGAGGACCTCAGCATAAAGTAGGTACTCGTTAGTGCTGTGTATGGGACATTGTCACAGATTACTGTGCCTTCAGGGGTAGGGCGAGCAGCCTCAGAATGTGGCGTATCGCTGTGCCTTAAATGTGACCTGAACGCACACCCTGTGGATCCTGATACCTTGAAGCTACATGCTCTCTCCATAGTATCGGCAAGATGACGCCACAAACCTGACCACATAGGAAGTTACGGAGAAGCGGTAATCACTGCTAAACATGATACGACACCATCTGTTCTCTTCCCATGCCTCCTGAACACAACCACACCAAACGCCGGTGTTGGTCTTCTGGTAACAGCAACCCAGCAACCTACCCAGGAGAGTGGGACACCAAATCCGCCGAGACACTGCGCAGTGAACTCACAGGATATTTTACAGTCTCCAGTACATGTTCACGGATGGCGACTGCTGAAGTCATATGTTCTAACTTTCCTTCGTTCACCATATGACGGTTCTCCTTGGGACTTCTATATTGGTGGATCTGAACCTGCAAGACATGACTCGGTGTCCTCATATATCTTTTGATTCCAATATCGAGTCACTGCGACGTCTGAATGGCCCTCTAGGCTCGCCTGTGGCACGATACAACCGCTCCTCTCCACGTAATCTAATGTTACACATACATCAATTGTATGCCTGTATATCCAAATGGGATGATATTGGTCAACTTACTCTGGCGGCCTTCCACAGCCCCTGCAAAGCCGACAACCCAACATACAGCGAAGAGTGCCACTCAACATACACGCCCGGCGAGACGGAGGTAAATAGGTCGGTTGTTGGTTTTTTAAAGGGACTAAACTGGGAGATAAATCCAACAGGACAATGCCAACGTTTGCTTTCGCAGACCTCTTCTTCCAGATGGCTCCGCCCCACTTCCCACCGTTGTATTCCTACGCCAGGATGCCACTTGTGGACCGCCTTTACTTAGGGCCACACCAGCGCGCTCACGGCTTCATTTTTCTCATCGTGAACAGGACGACTCCATCTATAAACTGATCACAATGTAATTTTATTTAATTATTTGTATAAATGGTTTTTAGTAAGTCTTGTCCATATTATGGAATTATATTAATATTGTGATGCTTTCTGATTTTCATGCTTAGAGTTTTATAATGTCAAGTTCATATACAGAAGCCTGCGTAATTTCGCACAAAACGGTAAGTGCCAACGTGGCAGGAAAAGGTGTAAAAGCCCGCCAAAATTATGCTTGCGCGCCACGGAACCTCCGAGACTGAGAGAGAGTTGTATGCTTGCATCAGACGTGTTTGGACGTAGAGTCATCAGCAGTGGCTGTGAGATTTTATATCATGCATACCGGGGAGGCAACTACTTAAAGAGTTGCTATGATTTTGCCTCGAATTACGTGTTAAATGCACTGACAATTTGGTGGCTATTTTTGTTTCGATGCTAAGAAGAAGTTTATTAGCTATCATTTACTGTGCTGATCTGTTGCACTGTGACGGTATTGCAAATCACAATCATCGCTCGTCGTCGCACCACAGTTTTATTTAGAATTGTACGCAAGCATGGACCTCATTTTTGTGTTTGTTTGTCTTTTGCATAATAATAAGCAGTAACTTAAAACTAAACCTACCAAACGTCATTATCCCAAGTCACGTACCAAGTAGGGTCCTATCCTGTTAACGCATGTATATCCGAGTGTTCATAAATTATATTTGTGTGAATGAAGTGCTCAGATTTTGTCAATTCAACGTGGTTTGTTATTCATTACAAGTGATGAGAGCACTGAAGTGGATAGTTTATGTGGAACACTAATTTTTATGACTATGTAACTTTGTCATTTTTGTGTCGTAGCTTGTGTATAGCAATTATAAAAAAATGACTTACTTATTAATTTACAAATTAAAAGACTTTTTTAAATCAAATAAATAATTTCATAGTTTTCTTAAAATTTGGTCAGAAGATGGTAGTTCAGATTTAGGGTCACCACTTGTAATGTTCAAATGTTTGTTAAGCTTATGGAACTTAACTACGGGGTCATCAGTCCCTAAACTTACAAACTACTTATGAACTACTTACGAACTAGAACGGCACAAATATCCATGCCCGAGGGGGGATTCGAATCCCCCCCCACCACTTGTAATTCACGGTAAGCTTAAACAAAGAATTGGTTTATGTAGTTAAAACAATAACTGAAATAAAAAATAAAACACGGGGTACCTCTAATTTGATGATAAAACTTTTTTTAGTGATAACAGGTATTTCGATTTTGAGATTTTTAGCAGAACTGAATAGAGATAGGTAGTAGGGTAGGGTATAAAGATTACATGTAGATCAAGCACCAACCAGTTTTAAGTGGACTGAAAGCCATTAATACCTTTTGTTAGTAATATTGGGAAACAAAAATAATTTACATTTAGAATCTTACTGCCAAAGGTACAGTTACCAAGTATATTCCCAATATTCACAATATTCGATTGTTACTAACAACAACATTAGGCTGTGTACCATTATTGTGAGTTGTGTTTGTCATCATGAAAGGAGAATGCAGGTTTGTTTATTTGTAATCTGTGTGGTAGATTATTCATATAGTCAATCTGTGTATTTATAGTGTTTATACGTTACTTGTTTCTTATCAAATCAATTCTATCAAAGAGAATGATCAATTAGTGAAGTCTTAGCAGTGATCAGTATAGGTTTACAATTGATTTATGCCTAATTACGTTGGGTAATTACAGTATTTCACTATAACTTTGCCACTGCAGGATCTGTCTGTCAGCTTGCATCTTTCGTCTTGAGTTATAAAATCTTTAGGTGAAGAAATCAAAAAGTCCGGTATTAATATCCGTTGGGATTTATCGCGGTCATGTATAAATCAGAGAGACACATCTTTAGCCTGTGTTACAGTGTTCTTGGTGTGGATTGTGTGTTTTTGTGGGTTTTTGTGTGATACGATATTGTTACTTATTTGCGACTGCATATTGCCCAGCACTAGAAGTCATTTGATACAGACTGAAGTCATGTCGTAAACAGACACCACATCACTGGAGGACTTATTTTCTGTGGAGTTAGACACGGACTTGTTATGCAGTCATGTTGTGATGGTAACACTTTGTGGACTTTGTCAAGTATAGTGTACTTATAAAAGTGTTATGTGTGAAATACGCGTAGTGTGAAGATCACAACTGTTCACTTCAGCGTGCATTACTTTTTTGTCAGGCAGTGTATTTCAATGCATAGAACAACCCTGTATTTGTGAAGTTGGTTGGAGTTCCTAAATATGGTTGTTGGTCGAATATTAATGTGGTTTAAGACTACACTGAATACCCTGGTATCTACTGAGTTGATTAGCATTGTTGTTTGTGGCCTGTTACCTAGTCGGTTGGCGAAAGTGGTTGTTCAAGTATTTTAATTCGCTAAATTTATAAGTCCTCCCACTCAAGTATTGCTCAAGTGATAGAGCGGGGGTTTCCCCAAAGCGTCTGTCGACCGACACTTGAGTACTGCTCCTCCTCTGCAAAAAAAGGGGGAGATCCGAAGAGGACTCCCGCGTTTCACCACATTCCACTAATGAGAGCGGAAGCGTCACGGAGATGTTCATCCAAAAACAGTCGATACAAAAGGGAAGTATTGCTTGGGAAAGCAGTACGACAAGGTTGCAGCCTTTCTCCAATGTTATTCAATTTGTACATTGATCATGCTGTAAAGGAAAGAAAGGGGAAATTTGGCGAAGGAATTAAAGTTCAGGAATACAAATATTGCATTTAGTTGATGACATTGTAATTGTTAGAGACAACAAAGGGCCGGGTAGAGTAATTGATCGAATGGAGCGATGGACAGTGTCCTGAAAGGGGCGTATAAGACGAGCATTAACGAGAGAATGACAAGGGTGATAGAACTTAGTCTAAAAAGGTCAAAAAGTCAGGCGACGTTGAAGGAATTATGTTATCCATACAATAAATGTGGTATATAAGAGGTTTTTTATTTTTTTATTATTATTATTACTTGGGTAGTAAAATAACCTATTATGATAGTCGCAGTACACAGAATTTAAGATGCATAATGGCAATGGGAAGGAAACCGGTTTTGAAAAAGAGAAATTTGTTTACATCGAATTTTAATTGAAGCGTGAGGAAGTCCGTTCTGTAGGCATTTGTGTGGAGTGTTGCCTTCTACGGAAGTGAAACAAGGACGATAAATAGTTTAGACGCAGTGGTGGAGAAGCCGAGCTGTCTAAGGCGCCTCGCTGTGGAGCGCGCGGTTGCTCGCCTTCGGAGGTTCGAGTCCTCCCTGGGGCATAAGTGTATGTGTTGTTCTTAGGTTAGTTTACCTTGGTTTAAGTAGTTTGTAAGCTACGGACTGATGATCACGCAGTTTTTACAAACATTTGAACATTTGAAGAGGATAAAGGCTTTTGAAATGTTGTGATACAGAAGGTTAGGCGAGTAGATCGCGTAACTAATGACGAGGTACTGGACATAATTGGGGAGAAAAGAAGTTTCTGGCATATCTTGACTAAAAAAACGGTTTGATTAGGAGGACATTATTAGACATTAAGAATTGTGAATTTAGCGTTGAAAGAAAGAGTCTGTGCAAAAACTCGCAGGCGAGACCAAGAGACGAATACAATAAGCAGATTCCAATGGATGGAGTTAGTCATTCTTATTTAGAGGTAAAGTAACTTGCACAGGTTATAATACGACTATAGATGAAATGATCAAAATTTGGTTATTACATACAATTACAGGGTTTTCATGTACCTCTGAAAACGTTTACGGTACTTGCTACAGCAAGTCTGGGTTTCTAGATGAGGATTTGAATGATTACAGTGCAATCAACGTAGCGCTAATTCGATCAGTCAGATGGTCCAAGTTTCAGAGATACCAACGTTTGAACCAATTAACATGTATCACTTACAGAAGAAAAGTCGGAGTGACAAATCACGTTACATGTTGTGATTTTAAGAAGCATCCATGCACATTATCTTTCGGGAACCTTATTTCAGTTCCAGAAGTAGGTTGATACTTGTTATACGTGCACAGTATCTTTGAACCTTCTATAGCTTCGAATGTGTTAGTTGTTGAGTCTTACATCATGTTATGCATCGATTTTGGCAATCACAGTCATTTGGTGCCAACTCTGCTTGTAATAGCGAAATCGCAAGGTCAGTATTGGTTTTGTATTTAAGAACTAAGAACGGAACTGTTATCATCTGGGGACACAAGTCGCAGAAACTGGTGACGTGAAAATTGTGTCAAGTTTTTGAGCGACAATGGCAAGAGGTGGGTAATCTGATAATGTTGCGCTACAGCTTCTATCAGCTGTCGCTGGAAAACCCATAGCCGGTGTCTGCTGAAAACTTTTGCCATACTATGGCGCAAAAGGCTGCAGCAAAGAAGAAAAATAGGAAGCAACCTTTTCGATAGTCGCCACAAGCGGAACCTGGCAGCCAAGCATATTTGGCTGGTAGCAAAATTCAAAAAAATTTTGTAGAGCTTATGGGACTTAACTACGGGGTCATCAGTCCCTAAACTTACAAACTACGTATGAACTAGCTAATACTAAAGACGGCACAAATATCCATGCCCGAGGGGGGATTCGAACCCCCGACCGTAGTGGCCGTGCAGACCATGACTGGCGCGCCTCAGTCCCTTCGGCCACCGCCGCCGGCTATGGCTGGCTGGTAGTATGAGAGCTATAGTAGAAGAGCAGAAGCAGACTGTAGCCATGGGTTACAAGGATTTCAACACGTTCCAGGCCCGGGGTGGGCTACTTTCCGATACTATATGACATCGGCTGCTATCTTGTGAAAAGACGAAAACTTTTTTGATCGAAGCTGCACAAATACTGCCAGTTTTAGTCAAACGGTATCAGTAGCCACTTGCAGTCAGCTTCCAGAAACACTTCAAACATTTCGACCTGAAAATGGGTCATCTAACAGACACTGCTAGACTCTGTCCAGATATCTGCTGAATTATTGCTGCATCGAAGTTCAAACATTGCTGGATCCCAATTGGTGTCTTCCGGAAGACCAGAGATCTGACTTTCATTGACCATGGGTCGTAATGTTGATGGTCCTTGGTTAACGCCTGAGCCTGATAGCAGCATTCTTCTGCTCCCCTTGCTGATTCAGCCGAAACTGGCATTAATGCTGATTGCCGCTGCTATACATCGGGGATCGTGGGTCAGTCCCGAATGCTTTGATACGCCCTGCACTGAGTGCCAACACTCGCCAGCGTAGTCGCCACCCTGATACTTGGCTAGATCAGTGATTTTGATGTTCCTTGACGCCGTTCTGTAGACGGTGTCATGCATCCAACTCTGTTCCGATTACGCTGTGATATGAGAAGGTTAGAGAATATTTAGTGATCGATCTGTAGATAATTGTGACACGAGTTCCCAAACGGATTGAACGTACATCGTCACAACGGTAGGTTGAGTGCAGAGGCTGTTTTGTTTTCGTCTTCCACGTGTTGTATTCGCAAGTGTAATGGCAGGACACCTCTCATATCAAAGGAGGTTGATGGTTACTTTTGCTAAGCGAGAGAAAATTTGGGCTTTTCCCAGTTTCACTGGAATTTTTCGGAGTGAGGGGCACACAGGGTAATGTATTGGGCTACATTACACTATGTACAGAATCAACAGCATTTATATCTTCTATATGCCATAGATATGGACGTCCTTACAAACAATTCAGATGACTGGTGATTTGACGTAATGATTATAAGTAATATTTCACTTCTATAATTGGATGTATTTTTGTCTTCCTGTTGTGCTTTTGTATGTGGAGTGGAGGTTACATAATGTCTGCATCAGTAGCTGAGACGAAAACCATTCAGAAAGCAGACTACAGTACAGGTCTTCTTGTACTGGTATGACGTATTATTGAGGCTGGACGTTAGGGTCACAATCGAAGGGAGTACACCCAGTCAAAGTGTAACAAATAAGGGTGCAAATATTAACACGAATATTTCGGAGACTCTCGATAACTTGGGATAGTGTTAACATTGTATCAAGTCTTGGAATCGATCAAGCAAGTTAGCCAGACCAGATGAAGGTCTTGTGATGTTTTGATGCAGAATGACGGAACTAGTAAATTAATGATTGCAGAACGACATGTTGACCATAGCTGTTTATTAATTCTCAATGCTACCGGTTTCGGTTTTGTACCATTGTCAAGCGTTAGCCTGAAGTACATAAAAAGTTGTTAAAGTATTAGTCAACAACATAAAACGTTAACAAAATTACAGCAAGATTCATGTGAAGTACTTACAGAGATTAGCTAATAGCTTAACATGTCGTAATATAAAAGTACAAAATTATACCACAAGTATTCGTTGTCATTGCTCAAGTTATTGTCACAGTAGCTGACTGCTATAGACTGAAGGATACATCGATAAGTATGAAGTAACATTATTTAAAAAAAAAACAACCAAAGATAATATGCTATAACTATGCTATGTTTACACCAAAACAAAGATGTGCTATTAAGTTTGTCACTTCAGATTATTATGTTCAGATTATTAGAAATAACATTACCATATCGCTTTTAATGTCATAATCTGTACTGCTTGAAAATTAACTCAAAAGGTCTTCGTAATTACGTTATTCTTGACTTCAGCATCCGAAATTACGTTTCTCGTCTCATAGCTAAATAGTCACTTGTCACTTCATTAATGTAATGTATAGCTACAAATTGTAGAATATATTAGCATCGCAACTGCATAGCATTGAATATGTACATCTCAAACTTCCACTTCATCATATTACATAGCACTTGTTTATAAACATAAGTCACATTTTTTACATCATAGATCCTAAGGACCAAAGACAGTTATAGACATAGCATAACTGTATGCCCCATAATCTTTGTGCAGTGAAATTTAATATAAACATGTTATCTTTGGGTTTTTTAAAATAATGTTACTTCATACTTATCAATGTATCCTTCAGCCTATAGCAGTCAGCTACTGTGACAATAACTTGAGCTATGACAACGAATACTTGTGGTATAATTTTGTACTTTTATATTACGACATGTTAAGCTATTAGCTAATCTCTGTAAGTACTTCACATGAATCTTGCTGTAATTTTGTTAACGTTTTATGTTGTTGACTAATACTTTAATAACTTTTTATGTACTTCAGGCTAACGCTTGACAATGGTACAAAACCGAAACCGGTAGCATTGAGAATTAATAAAAAGCTATGGTCAACATGTCGTTCTGCAATTATCTGAAAGCTGTTATGCCCCATCTATTCACCTTTATAAAGTAAGTTAATGGTTCATTGAATAGGATCTTCATAGTCCCTCAGTACATCGTATCACCACAATAGTTGTCTCGGCAAGTGTTTGGTGGATTATCAAACGAACTGGAGAGGTTTCTTAAACCGGAGGAAACCCGGTTTCTGGACTATCGGGAATGCGACTATAGAGGTGTCTTGGATCGCATTGCATCGTCTACAGAATCGTCTATATATCTGAAATAACAGACGTCTCTTCTGATCCTGCAATTATTATTGTTTTCATATTCACAGAATATATGACGTCAACTGTAAATGTGTCAGTGGTATAGGGGTCAGCGGAACTGCCTAGAAAGCAGAGACCCGGGTTCGAATCCAGCTGGGTACACATTTTTCAGCTTTGCCCATTTACATATTCTGTGAATATGAAAGTTATGTATTATATATGGGAATTATGATGAATGCAGGTGGCAGATGATTATACGTATGATTGGCTGTATTTCTGATTTACAGTTTTCTTTTCCTGCTGAATTTTTTAGGTTTTCGATAAAAGTCCCACAAACACTGTCACTGGACTAATCAAATATTTATTCTTTATTGCATAAGAGGATTTGGTGCCATCTATAGAGAACTCGCTATACAGAGTTTGGCTCCCAGAACCTTTAGTATTTCCCGCAGATTACCGCCTGCTGCGAGAGATGGCAATGCTAACTACGCGGAATAGGGTGCGCTAGAAAATTCTAGGTGGTTAGATGGCACCACCCGAGTACGCGCCATTACCCCTGTGACGTAAGCTAGCCAATGAGAAGCCGTCTCCTGGTTATATAAGCGGAAGCCTCCAATTCACGGCAGTCAGTTTTACCCCTGACGACGACTATGGAGGATATAGTCGAAAGCTTGGACTCCTACCCATATTTGACGCGGCAATAACACCGAGAGTATT